>JAOEGL010000001.1:15911537-17373412 GCA_034509955.1 Urosaurus nigricauda
ACAGGCACCTACCTAATTCCTAACATTTGCCTTCTGCCACCGATGCCATCCGGGCACCAAAAGAGCTCCTAGAAAGATTTGGATCTGCTGCTTAACTCACAGCCTTGTTGAGAACGGGTTGAAAACTGTCTCCAAAAACCACCCGCCCACCCAGCACTATCCACAGGCATTGCAGAAACTACCACTGGCCAATGTATCAACAGATCAGTGCTCCTTGATAGCACGTTGAAAACATGGATGTGGACAAGATAGCTGATTCTTGCTGTTGCGGTGGTTTAGCGCGCAGGTTACAAAGAATAGATAAAAAGAACCCACACAGCAGCAGATGTTGCTAAGACTGTAAAGCAATTATGGAAGAGGGTTAATGATCGGCCCCTCTGGCAATTCTGTCCGAAGAGTTGTTTACTCTGCAGTGGGAGGGTGAGTGAGTGGCAGCGTGTTGTAAAAGATACGTAACAGAACGTCTTACTGGTAGCGTTTGCCTGCCCTGGAGCACATAACCTCCTGGGATGCCCTTGGTTGATTTTTTAAAAAGGAATAAAGTGACAAAGCCATATGCTGCCCAGTTTGGAGTATGCTGTATTTCAGAACAAGAACAGTTTTACATTTCAACGGGGAATGTAAAGGGAAAGTAAAGGAGAGTCTTAGGGAGCTGGGTATGTTTAGAATCATGGAAGAGACCCCAAAGGCCACCCAGTCTAACCCCATTCTGCCATGCAGGAATACACAATCCAAGCATAATAATAATAATGATGATGATGATGATGATGATGATGTTTTATTTGTATTTCCAGCCTCTCCCTGCAGATTGAGGTGGTATTACAGCAATAAAATCATTAATATAAAATAATATAACCGCTATACAATATTAAAACGCTCCTACATTATGCTTCAGTGCTACTGCTGCCCATATTTAACCTAGTCAAGTGGAGGTGGAGGTGTTCCTTATGGTTAATTATAGGAGGTATAATAATATTTATTTACACCCCGCCCTTCAGCCTTAAAGGCTATCAGAGTGGCTTACAATTATTGTTTTAATTACGACGTTTCCCTGCCCTCAGGCTTACAATCTAAAAGACACGAGACAAAAGGAGAAGGGATTGGGGTTGGGGAAGGGGATCAGGTCCAGCAGTTCTTCTCTCCCTCTGAGGCCCGGACCAAGGCAGATGGACCGGAGGGAGGGCTTGGCTTCTTCATCTAGGACAGGCCCGATGAACTTTGGCCTGTCCTTTCACAAAGATGATGTTGTCACGGAGAGATGGCCATCCAGCCTCTGCTTAAAGACCTCCAAGGAAGGAGACTCCACTACACTCCGAGGGAGTGTGTTCCACTGTTGAATAGCCCTCACTGTCAGGAAGTTCCTCCTAATGTTGAGGTGGAATCTCTTTTCCTGGAGCCTGCATCCATTGTTCTGCATTGTAGTCTCTGGAGCAGCAGAAAACAAGCTTGCTTACTTGTCAATACTGTTCAGCCTGGAGAAGAGAAGGTTAAGAGGTGATATGATGATAGCCCTGTTTAAGTGTCTGAAGGGATGTCACATATTGAGGAGGGAGCAAGCTTGTTTTCTGCTGCTCCAGAGAACAGGACCCGGAAATTGACTCCAAAAACCAGTGTGGCCTTGTCAGTGTCAGGACTGTGCTTCAGGGCAATGGCAACAAGCCTCCTCTGGAGAAACCTGGCCAAGAAAACCCCATGAGACTTGAAAAGACACAATATAAGAAGACTATTTGGTCCCCAAACTGTGCCCTTTAAAGGCTTTTGGACTTCATCTCCCAGAATCTCAGGCTGTGGGCCAACATGGCTGAGGCTTCTGGGAGATGGAGTCCAAAATCCCTTAAAGGGCCACTGATGTAGACACATAACACTCATTCCCCGCCCCTCCAGCTGTCACTTTAAACGGGGCGCCCAATCAGATTCGCCTGTCGGCGTTGTCCCGCCCACGAAGACCGCCCCGCCCCTGTTCTCCCCCTAAGCCACGCCCACCCGCCCTTTCTTGCAATCCCGCCTAATAGCGCCGCGGTGATTGGCGGGCGCCGTCGATGACGTCACGAGAGGGAAAGTATTAGGCTTGGTCCCTCTTTCTCGGCTGCGTTGGTTTTCCTGCGCGGGCGGGCGCAGTAAGAGAGAGAGAAAAAAAATTCGTAGGTTTGCGGTCGGTCGGTCGGGCACTTTTCGGTTTCTTGGCCAGGGCCGAGGGAAGGAAAGGGCGAGGGATGCCGAAGCGGGCGTGTCCGTTTGGGGAGGCGGCCCCGCTCCAGCTGAAGACCCGCGTCAGGCTGAGGGAGCTGAGCCAAGGCGCCCTGGGAGAGCACTACCGCCGCGAGATCTTCGGTGAGGGATTGGGACAGGAAGGGGCGAACTCTCGGACTCAGTTCTCGCGAGAACAGCGGGAACGAGACCAAAAGAAATGTTTATAGCAAAGGGAAAGCCTCTCTAGGAATGTGAAGGTCCTCCAGGGCAACTCTATGGTTGATTCTGCCATTTGACCATAGAGTCACCTTTGAAGAGCTTCAAATGCCTAGAGAAGAGTTCTTTCTAGGAATCTCTGGGTCCTCCAGGGCAACTCTATGGTCAATATTTACTTTATTGATTAATTAATTGATTTTTTTATGCTGCCTTTCTCCCTGTAGGGACCCAAGGTGGCTCACAGACCAAAAACATTCAAAATCTTGGTAAAATTAAAAAGAATTTTTACACAACATCTGCACGCAACATCTGCCAGTTGACCATAGAGTCACAGTGGAGGACCCACAAATGCCTAGAGAAGTGCTCTTTCTAGGAACCTCTAAGTCCTCCAAGGCAACTCTGTGGTCAAATTCCAGCAGAATATAATCGACTATAACTCGACCTCACGTACGAGTCGAGGGCAGGTTTCGGGGCCAAAATTATGGATTTTTCTATGACCCGTGGACGAGTCGAGGGTAAAATTTAGGGTCACAAAGGATCCAAAGTAACGGTCCCCAAAATATTCTAATCTGCAAAAGACTCAGGGCCACAAATGCGGAGGGCCGACTGTACGCATTTTCCTTTTGTGGGTTTGTGGGAGCAGGATGAATTGTGGCGTTCGCTGACACTGCACAGCTACAGTGCTACGATCCCACTTTAAACTGCTATGGTTCCCTCCTAGGATTTCGAGTCCAGGGAAGGGCACCTCGGTTGGAGGGATCTAGTACCCATCCCCAGCACTAGGGGTCCATAGGGTTAAGAGGTGATATGAGAGCCCCATTTAAGTATTTGAAGGGGTGTCATATTGAGGAGGGAGCAAGCTTGTTTTCTGCTGCTCCAGAGAACAGGACGCGGAACAATGGATGCAAACTCCAGGAAAAGAGATTCTGTCTCAACATTAGGAAGAACTTCCTGACAGTAAGAGCTGTTCGACGGTGGAACACACTCCCTCAAAGTCTCCTTCCTTGGAGGTCTTTAAGCAGAGGCTGGATGGCCATCTGTCGGGGATGCTTTGATTGGGAGTTCCTGCATGGCAGGGGGTTGGACTGGATGGCCCTTGTGGTCTCTTCCGACTGTAGGATTCTGTAATTGTAAGATGCAGCCATGGCAATTAAAGGGGATTCATAGCACTGTGAAATATGTAGCATGAAAAAGCCCAATCCTTCCTCTCTTGAAGGGAAAGGATTACGGTTGGAAGAGAGGACTGACTGGAGGGACATCTGTCCATCCTCACTGTTTGTTTCCTAGGCGCATAAAGTTTTGGATTCCTCTGCGTCTGGTGGTTTGGTTTGGCTTGCTTATCAAGGAAAAGCGTCCTGCATGCATCCAGTCCTAGGGTGCAACTACAGTGTAGAAAAAATACAGTACAACACCACTTTAAGTGCTGTAGCTCCATTCTGTGGAATCCTGGGATTTGTAGTTTAGCGAGGCACCAGCATTTTTTTTTTTTTGGCAGAGAAGGCTAAAGACCTTGTAGAACTACAGATCCCAGGATTCCATAGGATGGAATTACAAAACACAGTCATGTCAAGCTGCGTTATTTTCACAGTGTAGATACACCCCAAATCTTCTTTAACCTGGTGCTCTCCCTCACTTTTTAGTTTCTGCAAATAATATGGAAGAGGTAGGACCTAGTGCGTAGCCCTTCAGAAGTTGTTTAACTACAACTCCCACCATCCCTTACCTTTGGCTATGCTGGCTAGAGTTGCTGGGAGTTTCAGTTCAACACTAGGGCTACATACTTCCCATCCCTACAATTTTTAGAACTGTTCATTTGTGTGTGTGTGTGGTGTGCCTTTGTTTCCACTTACCACAACCCAAATGTAAAGCTATCACAGGGTTTTCTTGGCATGTTTCTTCAGAGGGGTTTGCCATTGCCTTTCTCTGAGGCTGAGAGAGTGTGACTTGCTCAAGGTCCCAGGATTCCATAGGATGATGCTACAGCACATAAAGAGGGGATATGGGAATTGTAGACGTAAGACCGTATTATTAAATATTATTATTATTATTATTATTATTAACACATCTTGAGAGTACCATGTTGGGGGAGGCAGACATAGATGCTAATTGAGCTTGGTAGACTGACCTTACTTTGTTGAAGCATGCTTCATAAGTTCCTAACTTGCTTCTGAAATGGAAGTTCCTTACCAGGATCGGAGAGTGTTACAATCTCATACAAGCTTTTTCCTTTCGGAGGAAAGGAGATGTTCACTGCTGATCCTCTGGGGGTTAGATGTCAGCTCAGATCATCATGCACAACATTCCCATCTCTAATTCTCTCCCCTTGTTTGTTTTTCAGAAAAAACAAAACAGCTCCTTTTCCGAGGTGCCCAGACCTATATGGAGAATTCACATATCGGAAGCACAGCAGGAGAATGTCTAAAAGCACAGTTACCAGAACCACCTGCGGACAGGCCGGAAGCTTGCTCTCAGCATAGATGTAACGGACAAATGTTAATCGGACAGGACGGAAAACTTCGACAGCCTAGTGCAAGAGAAGCAGGTGACTGACTTTTGCCAGCTGTTCAACACTTTCCTTGTTTGCTGTTTCAAGCTGTTTTATTTCCGATTAATGTGAGACTCAGGGGATGCTCCAGTACTGCTTGTGTGTTCATCTGTGAACCGGCAGACTTAAATTAAGGCATAACTTGTTACAGTTGGGCTGTTTGGTGGGAGAGAAGCTGGTCCTGAATATTGCTGTGTGTGATACAACTGTTTCTTCGGTCTTCATTAGTTATTCTGCATGCTGCTGCAGCCCATGAGTGAGTATGTCTTACTAAAGGAAGCTTCTTCAGTTAGTTTTTGTGATAAATAATAGAGTTAGAAGTAACTTCCAAGATTGACAAGTCCAGACTTCTGCTCATGTGGGACATCTGGTGCTACTGTATCTTTGGCTGGTGCTGAGTCAGCCCTCTCCACTTATTTTTCTCTTGCCATGCACTGCCATCCCTTTTCCTACCTCATACTTACTCTTCAGTGGTTACCTTATCGCAAGCACAGTTCTGCTGTTACTTGTCCTAAGCTCGGTTCAGCATCGCTTCAGCATAGCGTAAATATCCTCATGCCATCCTATGCCATGCTAAGGCCTATATCACTACCTTGTGGACTTAATGTAAAGGCCTGAAGCCACCTTGCACAGTGTTTCACAGCATGCAGGCAGGATTGGAGAAGGTCAGGCTACCCACTACCCTCATAGCCAGATACCCAGGGGTCTTCCAGGAGTCTCAGTGCTGCTGACATCTTTGCTCTTCTGGCATGGGGAGGAGGGAGTTGCCAGCTGTTTCTCTGAACTTTTCTACACACCGTGAAGCAATGAATGGCCATGCCCTGGTGGCACAGTGGTTAAATGCTAGTACTGCAGCCACAGGTTGTGAGTCCGATCCCAGACAGGGCTCCAAGGTCCACTCAGCCTTCCATCCTTTCATAGGTTGGTAAAATGAGTACCCAGCTTTTGGGGAGCTATTGGCTTACACATTGTAAACCGCTTAGACCAGTGGTCCCCAAACTGTGCCCTTTAAGAGATTTTGACTTCAACTCCCAGAAGCCTCAGCCATAGTAGTAGTCTGGGATTCTGGGAGCTTTAGCCCAAAATCCTTTAAAGAGCACAGTTTGGGGACCAGTGGCTTAGACAGTGCTTGTTCACTAATAAGTGGTATAGAAATGTACATACTATTACTATTTCAAGGTGGCTTTGGAGCTTTACACTCAGGAAGAGGGCTTTGGGCAATGCAGAGAAGAAAGGAATGCCAGCATAAGGGACACTTATACATGAGAATGTCCGTGCCAGAGTTCTGGCCAGTATTTATCATTTCTTCAAAGCATTTTCTCCATGTCTAATTTAGTAGGAGACAGCTTCTTACATAGATATGTAGAGTACTGTGGTTTGATTTCTAAATGAAGTGCTTTTTAAACGCTAAACTGGACTTGCCACTTTATTTCCGTACACAAAGGATTTTGAATTTGAATTGATATCCTCACACACTATGTAGACTAAATGTAAAAAAGCTCATGCTATCAACTTCTTTCTTTTAGTTAGTCTCAAAGGTGCTACAAGATCTCACTGCATACTGCTTTGTAAACTCTTGATACTAAAATTTGTTCTGACTTTGAATCTTTGCGTTTCTGCACAGCCCTGCCGATAGGAGGTTCTAAGGCCTGCTCCTCATGCGTGAGAACAGTTGATGTCAACAAAGCTTGCACCCAGTGTGATCGGTACATATGCCAGAACTGCAGCAAACTTTGCAGCTGTTGTAACACCGTCAGTTGTTGCTTATGTTCAGTTGTAGAGTAAGTGTCCATGGAGCTTGAGCTAAACTTTCTTCAGTTCTATTGGGCCACTGTACAGATGTCAGCAAATTTTTGGCCGTCACAATTACATTTTGGTTTAGAGAGACGTAAGAGATGTAAAGGACTTCTGGTTCAATGCAGCACATACAGTTTTCTGTCATTTATTTATTTTATCTGCTGCTCTTCATAAAGAATCAGAAAGACATTTACACTGTATCACCACAAAACAAAGCACTAAATAAAACAATTGAAATTGTAAATACAGTAGGTTCTTGGTATTTGCTGGGGTTTGGTTTCAGGACCACCAATGGATACCAAAATCCACGGATGCTCAAGTCCCATTATGTACAATGGCACAGGAAAATGCTGTCCCTTGTATAAAATGGCAAAATCAAGGCTTGCTTTTTGGAATTTATACAGTGGTCCCCCGGGTTACGAAAGTAATCCGTTCCGGATTACTTTTCGTAACCCGGACATTTTCGTTTCCCGGGGGACCGCTTTAGTGGATGGACCGCGCAGCAAATTTAAAGGGGTCGCGCGTTTTTTTTATTCGGATCCCGGGGTTTCTTTCGTAAGCCGGGGCCGTTTTTGCGGCCCTGGCTCTTTTGTACCCCGGGGGATTCGGATCCTGGGGGACCACTGTATATATTTTAAATAGTTGCAAGCCATGGATGCTTGAATCCATGGGTGAAGAATCCATGGATACAGAGGACCAACTGTAAATACTGTCTGACCAGGAGCAAGATAGCAAATGCTACTGTTGAACAAAATAGAAGCGTTGGAGGTCTGCTGAAGCAATGTCAAAATGACCCAAAGTTCAGAGATAGTAACTCTGAATTTGCAGTTTGAGCCCAGTTAATTAATATTGAATAATTTTAGGAGGAAGCTGCATGTCTTGGTTAACCAAATAGCTTTGTGCTCACTGATGGGAATGGCAATGCACTTTGTGACGGTAAACTTTGGGCCAGTTTATAGGCTCTTACAGCTTTTCTGTACGAGGAAGGTCCTTGGTATCTTACTTAACCGTAGGAGAAGGGGGCTATGGAAGTGAGGGGAATTGAGGCTGCAAATGGTTTTCTCCTTTCACTGTTGGAATTTGGGCCTACATCTAGTGTGATGCTAGTCATGGCACTGTGATTGTCAATCCTTCCTGCTCCACCTACAGCCTTCCACAGTGCACAAAATCTACTTCAAATGTTTTTCAGTACCCTGCAGCATCACCTTAAGGCATGCTAGGCACTGCAGGAGAGAGGGGTGACTACTCCTGTCTCCGGTTTCAATTGCCAAAAGGGTTTTCCACCAGTGAACATGTATCATTGAATACTGGCCTTTGGTGTCCACAGATTAACTGCACTGATAAATTTCAGAGAGGTGGGGAGGGGGAATTGTACACATGCACGTGTGAGTTTCCCCGTGGAAGCAGTTAAGATTTTTGTCCAGTATGGAATGGCTGTATTCAATGCAAGGTCATGGAAGCAGAGTGCCACATGTGCCAGTGCACATTAATATGCAGGCACATGGTGTGATGTTGTGCATGTATATGCATTGTGCATGCAGATGTGCCTGCACATTTGGTTGTCCAGTATCACAGCTCATGTGGGGGGGATGTCCATATATTTAAGAATAAAAAGGGCACCAGCTAATGAGATGCCATTGTGCAACATTTGTATAACACTATTAACATAAAAGTATGTTCTGTCTCCTACATATCATTCGTGCTATAACTCACTGCCACTTAGACTTTCCATCAGGAATTCTTATGGTTTCTCAGAGCAGTTAATCACCAAAACTAAATGGATTCTCCATGTCCAGGCAAGTCGAGCTGGGCCTCTGTTTAATCCACAAGATCAGTTCTTTTCTATATTGTCACAGATGCATTTGTTTACCCAACATGGTTTTGTTGTGTGTATAGTAGTAATGAAAGCGCTCTCTTCTTGAAATGTACCAAGCAGGAAGAAACACTAAATTATCTTCTGTCTTTTTCCTTCTAGATCTGATGATGTTGGAGAACGAATCCTTTGTAACGACTGTTCCATGTTCAAGGAATAAAATGCTTGAAACTTTAGGGACAGTGCCTTCAGGGACTGCAAAGAAATTTTATTCTTAAATATATGGACATACCCCCCACGTGTATTTTTCTTTGATATATTATATATTTCTATATCTGTAGTTTAATAAAATAAATTCTATATTTTCTTAAGACTTGCTTTTTGTGTGACTTCTTGTGTAAATCTTATATCCCTTCTGAGGGGCATTTTACTGGTAAAGTCCCTGGAGAGCGTAATCTCGATGCCAGAATCTGATTTAAAGGCTAGCTGCAAGCTTCTATTTATCACTTGTATTTAAAAATGGCTTAGGCTTATTTTTATTTTGTATTATGTTTGCAACATCTAGTAGTTCTTGCAAAAAAAAAAATTTAAATTGGTTTTTGAATAATAATCTTTACCTCAGTCTGTCAGTCATCTGAGCCTGACTTGTATCTGTTTAGTCATTTACTTTTTTTCTTTCAAAAATAAACTAGACTTTTACAGAATTGCATTCTATCTTTTGCTCTCCCACGTGTTGGACAGGACAACTGAACTTAATAGCAGATAGCAGTAAACTGCTGCTTTGAAAACTAAAGTCATACTGTGGTTATGGTGGCCTCAGGAGACGAATAGTGCTGCTTTTTATCATTTTTAACAGTATCTAACAGGAGGAGATGTCTGTCCAAGAGGTTAAACTTGCCTGCCTCAGATTTGTTCTGGACTTGATATAGACTGCGTTTGCTAGTCAGGTCACAAATACTGCCTACTTGGGGCATCATCCTTTTAGTGACATAGATGTATGTAAGTGTGACTTATGTATGCATATTTTTTGGGCGAGGTGCAGGAAACGTTCTCTAGCCCTTTGCCTGTTCAAAACTCCCCCCTGCCTGCAGCTGTCAAATCCTGGAAGAGGATAGATGGGGGAAATAAAGTGATGAAAATGCAGCTGGTCTGGATTTTGTGGGGAAGGAAAAGACTGCACTCTGTCAGCCAGCACACTTTGTTTATCCCCACCACCAAGCTAAGACCAGCTATTTTATCTTGTGAAATGGATTAGTTTCACTGCCAACATTGATTCTCTTGTAGCACCTTGGCTGTACCTCTGCTGCAGCCTCCTACAGGAATTAATAGAATCTTGCCCATTTTTACACAAAGCAAAAGATGTGGTCTCTGGTGGAAAGATTATAATCCCCCCCTCCAGTTATAAAATCATTTTAAAAGGATCCTTATAATGAGGGTAATCCTGAGTTAAGATATGTTAGCCCCACTTTTCAAGAACTAAAGGTACATCTGAGTGACCAAGAAGCAAATACAAGTTGAGTCTTCGGACCAGATGTGTTGGATTTTGGAATTTTTTGGATTTGGGAATACATAATGAGACATCCTGGAGATGGGACCCAAATCTAAACATGAAATTCATTTACTGTATATACTCATGTATAAGACTAAGAATTTTAGTCAAAAAATTAACCCAAAACCCCTAAGTCGACATATCCACAGGTCAATGTAAGTACTGTACTTTGACTCTTAGAAAAAAGGAACCATCCCTTGCTGAAAGGCAAGAATGTAATCTGTCATGGAACTACTGACTGCTCTATAAATTCATCCAGCCTTTAGTGTGAGTGGAAACAGTTATGCCTGCTGGAACTTTGCTATTTCTTTGGCATTGTTTTTCTTTGTTTCATCCTTTAGTTCCTTTATTACATGCCCTTACATTTTAGTCTTGACTTATCCATGGGTCATATCAAAATCCATAATTTTGGCCCTCAAACTTGCCCTCAACTTATACATGAGGTCGACTTATAGTTGATTGTATACGTATGTATTGTATACACTTTATTGTTCTTTTCATATTGTTGAGCTGCTCTGATTCCCATTTCTGGGGGGAAAGCAGGATAAAAATAAATATAATGATAATTATACACATAGCCACATTGTTTTTAATAATTTTTCTGAATAAACCTGAACCATCAGAACACACAGGCACCCAGGTAGACAATTTTGGTCTTTGGAGCATTTTGGATTTTGTAATTTCAGATAATACTCATACTCAGAGAAGCCACTGCCAGTCTCATTGCACAATATCTCCTCCAGCAGATGGCATTACAGAGTCACCCTGAAGCTGGTTCCTTGAAGATGAATGCCCACATCCTTCTAAAATCTGAAAATTATTCTCTGTGCGGAGAGTTATACAGATCTTCATTATTTCCATGCACTGCACGGTAGATGATAGAGGGTTGCAGTTTTCTCAGGGCTCTCTTTCCACCTTACGACGTTCCTAAGGCGACTATCATGGGGGTCTTCTTGGCATGATTTGTTCAGTGGAGGTTTGCCATTGCCTTCCCCTGAGGCTGAGAACATGCGACTTGCCCAAGGTCCCCCGGTTGGTTTCAAGGCTGAGCTGGGAATCGAACTCTGGTCTCCAGAGTCGTAGTTGAACACCTAAACTATTCCACCGCACTGGCTTTCCATTCAACTGAAGGCAGTCTCCTGAAAATGGCCTGACCCCAGAAAGGAAATTGATGAATGTGTTTGCTTCCCTTTTCTTCCTTGATACTAATATGCCCAGTAAGGTTTCCGGATTAGCATTTTATTAGCTTTGCTTGCAGGCAGGTGCAACCTAGTGACAGATGCAGACAAGCTGGCCCACCAAAGCCAGATGCTCAGGGTCTGTGACTGCCGAGCATCTGTGTACGAGAGTGTGTGTCTTCCAGAGAGAAAAACCTGGCAAGAGTCCTGCCTTCAGACCAAACGGGGAGGAAAAAAAGAGCGAGATTTAGCAGAGAAACAGCTGCAACAGGCAGGAGAGGTAAGAAACAGCACACATGGAAGATTATTAAGGATTCCTTGGCGGTGGGTGAGGAAGTGATGGTTAATTGGGAATGAACAGCGTCCTATCAAGCAATTAAGGACAAAGATGAAGAATTCTTTGTATTTCAGATTATTAAGAAAGCAAAGTCGAAAAAACAGAAGCTTCACTTCTGTCCTGAAGTCTTTGCCATGAGGCTGGTGCAACTGGGACTTTCATGAGTTGGAAACAGAATGATTGATTGAGAAAGAAATGCCTAAGAGCCATGAATGGTCCACAGAAGAGGGAGAACTGGAGGTTGTACTCACCCCGGGATGCCCAGTAGTCCGGGTCTGGTTAAGGGTGAGTGGTACATTTTGCCTTTATTATTGTAGTATCAAGTACTGTACATTGCTTAAGTGGCCCCTTCCATTCACTCGCATACATGCTTTAGAGAAGGTAAGAAATGCTGGTGTCTCTTAAATACAAAAGAAAGAATGCTTTCTTAATCAGCTGTCAGAAATATATTTCCTAGGGAGATCCATTCTTGTACAAAATGCAACGAGGAAGCCAAAATACTTTGGGGATACTGCCCTGTAGGGAAATTAGACAAGCACAGTTAGGATTACGATTTGTAAGGAAACGGTTCAGAAGGGCTACTTACACCCAGACTCAAGTTTGTCTAAAATGTACACAGTGGGCCCTTGGTATCTGCTGGGGTTTGATTCCAGGACCCCGTAGATAGCAAAATCTATGGATGTCCAAGTCCCAGTAAATACATGGTCAAATTATGTCCCTTATATAAAATGGCAAAATCAAGCTTTGCTATTTGGAATGAATGGAGAGAGAGAGAGAGAGAGAGAGAGAGAGAGAGAGAGAGAGAGATGTTTGTAGCCAAAAGTCTTTCTAGGGGAATTTTATTTACTGGGACTGAATACAGGGACTCACGAGATCATTTTCCTATTTGTATACCAAGAGAAAGAAGTATCCAAGACATTGTGCAGAGGCAGAATTCTTATCATAATTATAATTCTTATAATTAAATGCCCCCTTGCTTTGGGGATTACGGTGGACTGCACTGCAAAGTCCATCTGGGAGCATGTGGAAAATTACACACACCAAAATATCACAATATCTCAATGTCAGTAACAGCTTATATCTATATACATGTATACTTCAGTTAACAAAGCCTCTGACAAAAAGGATCCTTTTTACAAAATCTTTTTATGCCTGCCCAGCCTCTTTTCTTCTTCATCCAGTGTCTAACTGGAATTTTTTTTAGCAGCATCAACACTGGGAAGATGGTGCAGGAAGGCAGGTAATGTGTTGCAACAGTGTGTATGCAATAAACAGGGCAATAAAATTTGAGTTGGGAAAGAGTTAGAGTCCACTGTAGCTGACCCTACTATGTGCTTGCCTACAACAGGCAACGCAAACAGCAATTGCTTCAAAAATCCATTGCTGAGCGTATGTGAACAGCAAAACAGAGAGGAAAGGGGAAAGCAGCAAAATCTATCTCTCCAGCTACAGCCAGCAGATTCTTTATGCACGGATTCCACCAGCCAGTGTGAAAATATTTTATATATCTATATCTAGATATAGATATATTCCAAAAAGCAAACCTTGATTTTGTCATTTTATATAAAGGAAATGCCATTGTATTTAATGGACTTAAGCATCCATTGATTTTTGTATCCATGGATGGGGATAGGGGTTCCTGGAATGAAAGACCAGCAGATACCAATGGTCCAGTGTATACCCCCGGGAAATTTGGCCACCTGAATGGAAATCAGAGGAAAAGAGGATAGGAAAACAAAAAGTCATAGATGTATTTTAGAAGAAGCCTTCAAATGGTCACGGGAAGATCCAAAATGGTTTTTGTTTACTTATAAGGCTCACCAGGCCTGGTTGTTTCATTTCACCTGTCTGCGTTGTTAGTTTTGGATAAAGGTTTGTCAAAATATGTTGAACTGCTCTTCTATTTTTGTGGTGTATGAACCTAACCCTGTTCTTCCATGTTATTTCTGCCTCAGGTACCAGATTTTCTGTTAAAGAAGTATTGCCCAGGAGCACATCTATTTGGTGAACTGAAATCTGCCTTAGGGTCGTCATAAGTCAGAAATGACTTGAAGGCACACAACAACAAACAGCAGCCCACTTTACCAAGCATTGTATCTTTTCCAGTGAATCACATTGTCTCATGATATGTCCAAAGTATGACAGCCTCAGCAATTTGGGCTTCCTTTGGCCTTATTCTTCCTCTCTCTCTCTCTCTCTCTCTCTCTCTCTCTCTCTCTCTCTGAATAAAATACCACCAAAACCAAAAACAAAAACAAAAAAACCAAAACCAAAAACTTAAGTTATACAAACATTGTAAACATCAAACATACAAACTAAAATGACTTCCTCTTCCCTAACTCTGAATATCTTTGACGCTTTATCATACTTTTCTTAAATTCTTTATCATACTTTTCTTATTCTGTTCTTATATTATATTATATTATTATTATTATTTCCCCCCTATTATCAGTATTTCGATTAATGTCTCCCCCCTTTATATATATGGGTAAATGTATGCATTTACATCTATATAAGTATATCTTATGTACATCTTTTCTATAAAGCTATTAGTTTCTTATTCATCTATTCCATATATTCTTTTCTCTCACCATATTTGTTTAAGGTATATATGTAACTTGGACCAAGCTTTCTTATATTTATTCATTGGTTCATTTCTAATCAGATAAAACGCATTTATCTACCTCAATAAAGTAGTATAATTTAAATAACAATTCTATTACGTCTGGTCTGCTGTACTTGTCAGACTTTTTTGTGTGTGAATATATTATTCATGCTGCTATTATCATATAGAAAAGCAGCTTTCCATGTTTCATTCTCTCTCTTCATCCCTTACTCTTTCCTTTTAGGATAATTTTTTAAAAATACTATTGTTAGTATAGGACACCCCTCTCAATAGAATACTTCTTTGAATAAAAGACTCCTCTCTGTAAACTAGGATACATGACCCATCTTATTAAAGTAAAAAGAAGTATTTTATTCAGAGACTATCCAATGCTTATAAAGAAGCATTGTATAAAGAAGTACAAAGAAAAATTACCCTAAAAGGGAAGCGTAGGTTTGAAGAGATGGAAAGAAAGAGTGGAAAGCTACTAGTCTATATGATAATAACAGCAAGAATAATACATAACATTAATGTATAAAAATCAGTGTTGCTTCAGAGGACTTCAGGAAAATGAGAGTAGAAAATACTGGGGGAAACAATTGGATGTTTACATTGAGACACAAGTATTAAAACAGTCCTTTTAGAACATGAGCAACCACGTTCATTTGCCAGTGGAAACAATTTAGTGTTGAAAAGCAACTTCTGGATTTGATATCCGGCCTCGTGGATGAAATTTCTCTCTCTTTCTGATGCGCTGCTCTAAACCAGATTTTATTGCATAAGTGAACCTTTTGTACCAGCTCTCTCTTTTGAGAGACACTTTTTCTCATGCTCCAGCACTGTTTCCCTTCAACAGCTTTTTCCTTTGCCCCTTTCTCTTTTACTCTCGCTCGCTTAACCTCAGCAGTCTGACCTGCTTGGGCTTTTGTACCGAGTCTGACAAGCCTCCCATCAAGAGATCTTTGTCACAACCAAGGCTCCCTGAATGCATCTTTCCCCCACCCCCTAATATCTGCTTGGCAAGTACAGTAATTCCTGCTGAAGCTGCACTTTTCTTGCCTGCACTCCAGTTTACACTTTAAAAAAGCATAGGCATATATTTGTTACTCTGCACAAAGCACTGAAATTATACTCTTTCAGTATTGTCAAAACCCATCTTTCGGGCAAAATGTTTGGAGTTTTTGAAAAGGGATTTAAAGGAAGTGCTCAATGCCAATTTGTACACAGTATAGTTTCCTCTTGGTGTATCCATTCAAGCAGATTGCTAAGACTTTTACAAGTACCTAAATAAAATCCTTCTCATCCCACTAAACTCTAGTTTCCCATCTCCTCTTGCTAGTTGCTTCGTGAGATAAGAGGGCTACAATCCTCAATCATGGTCTCTGTTAAGTAAATTTAAGTTTAAAAAGAGCTCTTGTAGCACCTTTGAGATTAACTGAAAGAAAAAAGTTGGTAGCATGGAGTTTCCTACATTTGTGTCTACTTCCACAGATGCACTTCTGAGGAAGTAGACTCAAGTCTACCAAAGCTCACGCTACCAACTTCTCTCTCTCATTAAGGAGTTTATCACACTGGGGCTGATTTTGGCATTAAAGAGAGATTAAAGTGCATTTAAAACATCCTGAAAATGAAGCGGAAATGGTGAGTAATTGCATGAATGATTATCACATGCAAGTGCGCAAATAAAGTGATATTGGAAATGCATTGTTGCTGAAATCCTGAAAGTAAAAAGATGTACATTAATGCTTCTTTGTGACCACTTTAATGGCGGGTTTTGTGTACCACCACGTGAAATCGTTACAATTTTTCCATAATATTCATAGGATAAACTCCCAATCTCATTTGTGTGATAAACTCCTTAGTCTTAAAGGTCCTGCAAAATTCCTTTGCATACTGATTTTCCAGACTAACACAGCTAGAGTTTTGAATTTTAAGTATACTTAGCTAAGTAGGAAAGACTCTAAGAAACCTTGTTACTGAGTGTACCAATGTACATTGGACTCTACCAGTGAGCACCACCATAACCCAGCCAATATTCCAGTGAACAACAGACTGATGCATAATAGGACCGTTGTGCGTTGGTCACTTTGCCAGTTTCCTTACATAGTAACATAACAGCAGCCCTTTAGTTGATATGAATGTTACAGAACTGCCCAAGTCTAATTCCCAAAGATGTAAGTCCACTTATGAAGATGCAAGTCTTCGATAGGATTCCAGCTGAGTTTCTAGAAAGATCTTGTAGTTCCCCCCTCCCTTACTTTATAGCAGGAGTTGAAGTCTCATTTAAGTCATTCTGTGTACTAATCCTGTTACCAAAATTTACTTGCAGGAATCATAGCTATTGTTACACCTTATCAACTTTTTATGAAAACATAATGAGCAGCTCAATGAGAACCAAAAAATGCGAGAACAAAATCTTCTCTGTGTGGATTGATTCATAGCTGCCTCCTTTGCAAAACACAGAATGACTTAAATGGACACGAGCGCCACATATGGAGACCTTGTATGGACTCAACCTGTTTTTGTGTGTCTGTGTGATTTCACATCTTTATGCATTCAGCAGAAGGGCCTTCTCTACATGCATGCATTCTGAACAAGTGAGTGTTGAGTGATCTCTGCAAGAGGCTATAGGTGAGGCAAAAAGCCCTGAATTCCCTGGAGATGCTGGATGTTGAATCCATTATCTTATACCTGCAAAAATAGCGGCTGCACTTTCAAAGTGCTACCTTGAGCTTTCTACAAAATTACTTGAAATTACAATCTATTCCTGTGCGTGCACTCCCAGGTTTTGAAAAACGCTATAGCTTCATAGTTTTTTTGGGGTGGAGGGGGTTTCCAGGCTATGTGGCCATGTTCTAGAAGAGTTTCTTCGTGACGTTTCACCAGCATTTGTGGCTGGCATCTTCAGAGAAAGCTATAGCTTCACTCTGGCATCTCTGAGATTCTCAGTATTTTGCTCATCAGAGATATTGGGGGATGCCTAAAATGCAGACCGAGATCCCACTGTGCCCAGTGTAGTGTAGTTCTCCAGAAGAGGAGAAGGTAAGAGTGAAAGTTCCAACTCCTAAGGAAAGGCAAAAGCTTTGGCATTTGGCACAAACCTAGTCCTTCCTGCAGAAGCAATCCATACAGTTGGGAAATACTCTTGAAATATGGTCTGCAAGCTGGGTGGGGTGGAGACAGCTGGATTTGTAAGTCAGGGTCTTTTCCCCATTTGCTTTGCTGGAAACAAACTTGGTTTCTCTCTCAGCCTGTGTCTACTACGAGACTGTAATTTACAACTCTGAACTGTTTCTTGACTTGGGTATTTTGTTATCTCGTGGACTCTGCTTTGATTTACAGCTTCTGGTCCCAGACTGTTTGTTGTTGGACACCACTTGTTCCTTCAGCTATTTCATTTTTGGCACTCTGCTTTCTGTTGCAACGTGAGAGTAGGACATTTGCATAGATCTGAAAAAAAGGTAGTCACATGTGTAGGGTGGATGTACACTTGTGCATATTACTCACAGGATGCTTGCCAAAGTCTGCTGCTGCTGATTTGGAAATCAACATTAATGAAAGAGAAACTAAATTGTGAAATTTCTTGAAGTTATTGGCAAATTTGATTATATTGATTTAGGACTGAATTAAGTTTAGTTAGCGCACCGGTGCAAGGAAATAATTTTTAAAAGATCATCAACCTTCGCTGTTGTGAGTGATCACTGTTCTTATGTTGTCTGCATTGAGAGCTTTAGATAGAAATGTTACAGGCAGGCCTCTTGTCATCCACAGGCTTTTGATCTGCTGTTTAGGGTGTTTCTCTCTAGATCTGTGCGTTTTGTTTGCATACAATTATCACTGCATGCAGTGGCCCTATTCCAGGCATAGGCAATCCAGGTGTTTGAGCCTCAAAAAACCAAACAGAAGTGATCAGTGTGTTTTTTACAGGTGTAGCACATCTAATCTGAGATCATAAAGACATTCATGGCACAAAAACATTATTTTCTTAAACACTTGTTTTATTTCTTTTCTTGTGTCTGTCTTCTTCACAAAGTGAAGAGTCCCACTGCTGCAATCTTCTGAACTGAAGGTAAATATAAACAATTCTGGTATAAAATTAAAGAACAATCCTAAGTGCAACCTATGCTAGGGTAACCAACTTCTGTTGGCCAGAATCCTTATGACCAATGTTCTCTGCTAAAGAAAGAAGTGAGTAGCCTCCCAAGACAGAGACAACCTGGATCTCAAAGATGGTTTCTTTTTGTCTTGCTAATGGACTTTTAAGTTTCATTTCCTGGACTTTACAACTCTTTTTATCCCAGAACCCACATGGCCAAAAGAGGAATGGCCTCTGCCTACATGGATATCCATCTTTACCAGCTTAACTGAGAACTGTAACATCCTCTAGACATACTATATGCCTATGACTCCAATGTAGATCCCCCCCCCTGCTTTCTCCTGTTTGATTTTTAACACCGTCGTCTAATGAAGCCAGTGGAACTTCGAAAGCTTGCATCATGTATTTTGTGCATTTTCGTTTTCTCAATAAAGGTATTGCTGTGCATTTTGGATGTTGTTGTACTTTGCTGTACGGCCAAATACAGCTACCCTGGATATGTTTTATAAGTATTGTAGTTATGGTGCTACACACTGACTCCCAACACAATCCCCCCATCCTCACTTACTAGGCAGCAGCTGCTGCAGTCAACAAAGGTCTGCTCCCATCACAATGGAAATAGTTGGATGCCATTTCTATTCCGATCTCACTGTGATCCCCACTGGGACAGGCATTAACAGTTCCCCCTTGTCACAATTTCCCCTTGTCCTGGAGATCGCTCACAAGAGGTGGGTGGGAATGGCAGCCAGCTGCTTTCTGAGTGACAAGGGAACAGACCTCACAACGGTTGCTTTTTGGTCAGTAGAGATGGAGGGACTTTCATGGTCCCAAAACTTGGGGCTATGTAGGGACTGTGAATACTTAACAGTAACAAGTGTGTAACTCCAGGTTACACATCTGTAACTGTGAGTCAGGATTCTAGCTAGTCAGATTAAATTCACTCATCTACCTTCTGCTCGATTTTAAATAAATTACTAATAAAATACAGTGAAAGGTATGAATCCTAGGTTGAAGCACCTGTCACTCCACTGCTTCAGGTAAGCTTTTCTTTTTTCAGCCTGGAGATGAACAATGCTGCTCTGGCTTCCAACTTTTCACTTAAAATCAATTACTTCTTGGTCAGCCTCTTGCCATTCCTTTTTCCATGCCAGTGGCTCATGTCCATCAGCTCAAACATACTCAGTTCTGATCCATTATTAAAGAAAGGAGGCGAAGGGGGTGAAAAGATTACTGTACCAGCTATCATTAATCTGTAGAGTTTACCAAAACCAAGACCAAACTACTTGTTAAAGCACATTTTATTGAAGTAATTTTTGAGGGAAGCTTTCATATCATAAGTAAAAATACTAGAGTTGAATGTTGTAAAAAAAAAAAAACCAACAACACAACACACACAACAATGGGGTTTCATGTAGAGGGAAAGTGGCGAATATTTTAAATACATTCCCTTTCAAATTAAAAAAAAATGTTAAGGAACTGTGGTACAGTTCAATTTTATACAGATAAGAGAACAGAAACAAAAGCATATCTAAAAGAACATAAAGCCACAACTGAATAAACTCATTTGCAGCACAAGAGAGAGCTTAAAATTGTAGCCTGCTTCAAAAGGCGAAGAGACCATTTTTGTCAAAAGGTTTGGTGGATCCAGAATGAGGTGGATATGAAAATACAAAACAAAGTGATAGAAAGGTGTGATGTGGTGGGAAGGGGGGAAATCAACTACTTAACACCATCTTTTTGTGATCACATGAAGTTTCATCCTAATTTTCTTCCTTTTTTTTTTTTTTACATACAGCTGCTGCAACCACAGATGGGAGTTTCCTCTAATCTTAAGGCAGCACCATAGAGCTTCTCCTTGCTCCAATAATGGTTAAAATGTACACTGAAAAGTGAAAAACACACACAGATGCATTCTCAACGTGCATGACATGTTGTCTCTATAAATATATGAACAAGACTAGTCACTTCAGTGCCAAAAATCTGACCATCAAACAACTTGTTTGGTAAGATATGCCATCTTATAAGAGTGTTGTGCGCTTATCTATGCTATCCACCCTGGCCAATTTTGCAATCGCAAAGCTTTTTTCAGTTGAAATGGATAAAACTGGCTTATATTCTCCAAGGCACAACTATCAGGAGACTTTATGGAACGAGAATATGGGGGGAATGCAGATCTGAGATGCACTCCTACATAGTTCCTACTAGTTATACAGGTGCCAATGCAAGAGAAATTGCCAGTGGGTTCCTGCCAAAATTTGGCAAAGTGAAACCTAGTCAAATACGCTCAAATGAAATACTTAAATGGACTGTCTTCCATGCAACACTTGTGTAATTTAGAAATGAACCAGATACCATTCACCTCTGTCTGATATGTCATTTTCTTGCAAGTGTACTAATATTAGTTCTTGCATTTGATTTTACCTCACTGAGGCCATTAATGCCATTCCTATCATGCGATTCCTAGAGATGCCAACATTATAACTGCTGCCCAAATGGAGCTGAACCTTTACATCTGCTATCTGCAGAGTTTGTTCATTTTTTGTTGCTTTTGCTCATGTTATTGCACTACCTATAAATCTGCTTCTCATCCTAAGTAAATCTAATTGTTCAGAGTGAAGGTATTCTACTTACATAAGGAACTGTATGGAATAAATAAAAAATGAGGAATTTCTTTTTTTTTAAATGGTCATGGTCAATGTTGCTGCTATGTTGCAAACCTTAAAACATCTAGAAAGAAAACAGTTTTGGTGCATATTCTTAAAAACCTAAAATGCCATTTTTTCCAGAAGAAAAAAGCTTTTTTATTTTTAATGTTTTAAGAATGAATTCTTTTCTTCCTTGTCAAAATTTTTATCAGATTCTGACTCAAAAAATGCATCAGGATCGTTTTAAATACACAGCCTGTGAGGCTTCCTACAAATTCATCTAAACCGTAATACAAACATAGTTTGTAATTCATGTATCGTAGAGAGTTCTCTAGTGTCCGTCGAAATTAAAGGTCCCCAAATATGCAGTCTGATTGGTTGCTGTGAATGGACAAGCGAAACATTAAGCCGTTCCACTGGCGGAATAAGAGAACTGAGGGAAGTGCGGTCGTCGTTCATTATCAACACAATCCATACTGTCATCTGGAAGCAGAAAAAAAGAATTAAGAATCCTTACTGTGTTGTCAGTGCATACACTTTAAAGATTAACACACCCAAACATAATGCAGTGACAAGGCTAGCACAGTCATTTCTTTGAAAACTGATGGTAATACACCTTCAGTTGTCCATTCAGCTGTAAATCTGGTTGCACATTTCCATTCAACATGAATTACGTAAGCACAATCCACATGTAACTCCGTATGTGGAGAGTTGCACGATGCAACTCTGATGTAGGAGCTAGGCTTCACTCTCCATTTTTAATGCAGGTAAAGACTAAATGCAGGTAAGCCAAAATGTCTATGGATACAGGGTAGGAAAAACTGCAGACTTTGAACATTCGCTTGGGAAACTGGTCTCACTGAAATGCCACTCAAGAGCCTGTGTGTATGTTATGTGCCCATCTCAGGGTTATCTTGGCATGCTTTATAAAGAGTTTTCCACTGCCCTCTGAGACTAAGAGAGTATGGACTGCCCAAGGTCACCTAATGGGTTTCCATGGCCATGCGGGGATTTGAACCCTGGTCTGTCAGAGTCTTAGTCGAACATTCAAACCATTTGCACCACACCGGTTCTCTTCTGAAAGCATGCTCCCTCCCAGATACAGAAGATGTTAAATCAACAGCATGGAAATCACTGTGATCATCTCTACAGTACTACTATAACTAACACGGATCCCCTGGGAGTTAGAATTTAGGTAGGATGCTGAGAATTATCTGATAAAAGATACTGACTTTGCTTTCCCCAACATGGAGCAATTCCCATGGCTGTCTGAGGTAAGGGAATGGCTGACATACAAGTCAAACTACTGTAGCAGTAAACAGGCTCTTAATATACCAAGTGTCTTATTCTCTGGGCTCTAACAAGGCAAGATCTGTTGGTTCTAAACAAGAGTGGTGATGTTGATAGCATCGGCTAGAAGTACGGTGAAAACCCATTCATTTACAGTAGAGGTAGGGAGATGGTGAATCACTTCTAATTTGGGAGAGAAGACAGTTGTTGCTGTGTGCTTCAATTTATGGTGACCCTAATGAGAGCCGACCATAGGGTTTTCTTGGCAAGTTTCTTCAGAAAGTTGAGGCTGAGAGCATGTGACTTGCCCAAGGTCTCCCAGTGGGATTTTATGCTTAAGTGAGGAATTGAACTCTGATCTCCATAGTTGGGTAGTCCAACACTCAAACCAATACGCTACACTGGCAAATGAAGGCCTGTCCCCTCTTCCCCAAACAGACTGTGGCCAATTGTACTCCCTATAGGCTTCGGAGTGGGGAGAACTGGCCTTGTTTAGGCCTATTTAATGACACCTGGCATGAGCACAGAATGGTGGAGAGTTCCAATTTGCTTTCAGTAACAGCTCCACAGGAACGGATTTAATTTGTTTCCCAAGAGATTCAGGCTCAGGCATTTCAAGCAGTATATATATATTTACAAAGATCAAGGCAAATTATGAAAGGAAAGCCACAACTGTTATACCTTGGTCTGGTGGGGTGATTGTGATCATCTGTGCTGTGAATTCTTCATCAAAATAGCGTGTATCTGTTTCCGATGTCACTTGTGGTTTAAATGGTGGTACCAGCTGAGAAAAGAAAAGGAAAAAAAACCTGGAGTGAGTTTGTAGGCTACTCCTGACAAATTTAAAGAGAGCTGCTATAAGCCCATTACATGCAACACCATAGACATTAAAAAATAAATAAAATGCCTACACATATTCCTCGGTATGGACTCCCCCTCTTAATTTTACACCCAAAGATTCCCATGAGGTATGTTAGACTGAAAGAACTTCATGACTCAGCAGGAATGTGAACCCAGGCCATTTTCAAGTATCCAACAGAAAGGTAAAACAAAAGAATCCTGTCTAGAAAAATCTTGGTTACATGCTATCTCACTTTGCTGCACAAAGAAATCTCACATTATCAGGGATTGATGAGAAGGGGCAGGTGTTGACTAGGAGAGAGAGTCTCCAAGCATGAATTTTGTTGGAAGGAAAAAGTTGTTGTTAACTGCCGTCAACCTGATTTCAACTTATGGTCCCTGTATGAATGAGAGACTTCTAAGAGTCTCTGTTATTAACAGCCAGGTCTTGTTGTTTCATGGCCATAGCTTCCTTGATTGAGTCTGTCTGTCTGTAATGTGGTCTATCTCTCTTCTTGCTGTCTTTACATTTCCAAGCATTATTGTCTTTTCTAGTGAGTTCTTTCTTCTCATGATATGGCCAAATTACAACAGTCTCAGTTTAGTCATCTGGATTGTAGGGAGAATTCAGGCTTGGTGTTCCCTTGGACTCATTTATTTGTTTTTTTAGCAGGCCAAAGTATCTGTAAAACTCTTCTCCAGCACTATATTTTAAATAAACTGATCTTCTTCCTGTCATCTTTCTTCACAACCACACATAGAAACTGGAAATATTCTGGAATGGCTGATTCTGACTTTGGCATTTATTTATATATCTTTATATTTGATGCAAGAAAAATAAGAAACCTTATTTGCCAAACTGGATCTCACTGTTATCTCAGTTGCCATTTTATAAAAATCTACACCCACACACACAATTTTTAAATGAAGGGGAGATAAAAATCTTTGTAAAAAGACCAGTTTGTCAATAATCTTTTTGGTCTTTAAACTTACTAGTTGCCAAAACACCTTGAACAAACACAGTTGGACCTCCACAGTTGTGGCTTTGATTTTTGTGGATTTGGATTAATATGTTCTCTCTAGGAATCTCTTAAGTCCTCCAGAGCAATTCTGATGGAAGTTGACCATAGAGTTATACTGGAGAACCTAGAAGTTCCTAGAGAAAATACTTCGTTAGGTATTTGTAGTTCCTCCAGCATGATTCTACGATCAGCCTATGGCAGATGTTGACCATGGAGTTGAACTGAAAGACCTGGAGATTCCTAGAGAGGTGTTCTCTTTATTTGCAGGTTTTCCACATTCAGGGGGATACTTTATCCCTAACCCAGTGAATGTGAAGAGACCACTGTATTATCAAGATCATAAAAGACACATGGAATATTCTCCTGCCGTTTAAAGAAAGATTTTGAATTTTCTGTGCCCTTAGATATATCAAAACTATGCTAATATATTTACAAAAATACAGTTTGAAATAAGTTAAAAATATTGCTTTGTTATATGAACTTCAGATGATGATTGTGCATCCCAACTATGATTAACTCAATAGTTAATGGTGTTTATTTTAATTATGTGACTACCAAGATTCTTAAAAGCTGCAGTAAACAATTTGCCTTCTATTCTAATTAAAACTCGCCATCCTACAACATGGAGCTTGGGTTTTCTGCTTTAAAAAATATTTCTACCTTGTTCTGTGGCTTCCACTTAACTTAATGGTAGTTTTGGCATTTGGTCTGATCTCTGTTGACTTTTAAATGACTGCCTGATGCAATGAAGTCAAGAGAATGATGGGTGATTCAAGACCCAAAGAGCAGACACATTAACCTTATGTTTGAGACTGGTTGGCAGCAGTCTGCTGACAAATACAAAAATATCTTGCTTACTTTTAAAAAATGTTCTTTCCAAGTGAGATCAGAGACAATGAGAAACAAGAAAGGATTTAGGGGAAGTAGCACAGAAGAAAAAATGAGGGCAGGGAAAGTAATAACACCATTCGTTTCACAAAAAAGTTGTCTTTCCTACCCAACTGCTCTACCATTAAGTCTGCAGTTGCTGGAATTTGTAGTACAACGCATTAACCCCTTTGGCACATAATACTACCCCCCTATGATTTAGTATTACATGAATGAGCAATGGGTTTGCATGTGTTTTGCTGTTGTAGTGTGCCTTCAAGTTGTTTCTGACTTATGGTGACCCTATCGTGGTGGTTTTCTTTGAAAGATTTGTTCAGAGGAGATTTGCCCTTGCCTTCCCCTGAAGCTGAGAGACTGTGACTTGCCCAAGGTCACCCGGGGGTTTTCATGGCTAAGCTGTGAATTGTACCCTGGGGTCTGCAAAGCTGTAGTCCAACGCTCAAACCACTACACTACATTGGCATGTGTATTTCTATACTGCTTCTCGTTCCAAATGGGAGACTGGATGTATTCCCTCCCTCTTTTAAATTAAAGAGAGTTCTTCACTACACTTGAACTCTAGGGAACTCCAGTTAATTTAAGCTACAGTTAGTACAGACAAGCCATTAACAAGCTGTATCTATCACACCTGGCTTGCTCACTAAATACTTTTTAAACCAAGAGTGGGCAACTATGGAGCAAGTGGGAGCCAAACTGTTTCTGGCTGGTGGCTCACACTATACATCACTGGAGGTGATATAATGTCACTTTCAACCACCACTTTGACTGATTTTTTAATTTTGTGTGTGGTTTTTTCCTGTGTTTTTGGGGAGGGGTCTCTGAGAGGTTAGGAGCAGCAACCCATCACATTTGTGGGCAATTGGGGGGGGGGGCGCTTTATGCCAGGTTTTGGGTGAAAAATCACCTCAAAACCAGCATTTTAAAAAAACAAATGTGGGTTCTGGTGGGGGGAGGGTTGGATGGGCTGAGGCTGATTTTAAACCATTTAAGTTTTTCTGATTCAGCATAATGGGGAGTTTACATTAACTTGAAAGCAGATGTCTCTTTGGATAATAAGCAGTCTAGTTTTTTAATGAATAAAATCAAGTACTGTATATACTCAACTTCAAGTCAGGGATCCAGCAGGTAATAACTGCTTGAGTGCACCCTAAAGGCTGGATGGATTTGAAAACAGAGAAGGATCAGTGTTTTCAGGACGGACTACATGCTTGACTTGCACCAAGGGATGACTCCTTTTTAAATAAGAGTTAAAGTATAGAAAATATATTGACCAGTAGATAAATCGACTCAAGGTTTTGGGGACAATTTTTGACTAAAATGGCTAGACTCATATATGAGTATATAGTAGGTGCTTCCAATTCCTCCTTGTATTCACAGCACATGGGGGGTGGGACTTTATGAATTTGAGTTTCATTTATGTTGCACTAAACCTACATTTCAGCATTATATCTCAGATGGGCCAAGTTAATGAACTAAGTTCAGATGGTTATGCAACAATTTGCAATAATCACAGCTGAGAGCCAAAACTTCAAGTCTATTTGATTTTGGTTTTCATCACTTCACTGCAGCATCTCTGAGCATTTTTTAGAAATCTGTACACATGACTGCAGTACAGCAGCACAGGGAATACTAAGGTATTATCTTACTGGCCCCATCCAATTGTTGCTTCTGACTCCTCCTGCTGGAGAATGATTCACCTCCACAGCTGGTCTCTGGAGATGGGAGGAATCCAACTAAGCTTCCAAGATCAGAGAGGTTCTTGTGCCTTTTGGGCAGTGGTTCACAAACAGAGGGGTGAGACCCCAAGGGTCATGACTCAGGGTAAATGGCTCAGGGTGAGGGGGGGGCATCTTGGAAGCCCTGATCCCTCCTCCTCTCCCCAAACTTTTTTATATGTAAAATTTGTAAATGTGTTGAGTTAAATATTGAATTTACTTTTTTTAAAAACTGTTCTAATTTGAACTATGTTATTTCCTTATAAAATGTTAAAATATGAGTATACACCACCGCCAACAATTTACTTACATCCCACCTTTCTCCTAATACAGTGACTCAAGGCAGGGAATGCCTAAATGAAAATATGCACCCTAAATACAAAATATTTTTATTCATATACTAACTATATTAAGTGTGTGTGTGTGTGTGTGTGTGAGAGAGAGAGAGACATCTGCATGTAGATGGAAAGTGGGATCACAAGGGTAAAAAGTTTGAGTACAACTGTTTTAGGGTATTTAGACAGTACACAAACAGTACACCCGTTGTAAACATTTCTAGGTGGTGACACTAGAGGGCAATAGAAAACCATACTTTAGGAAAGATATGGTTGTATGGATTGAGGGGAAATAAGAGCAGGCGCCGAGACAGTGAATACCTGCAATGTAACCCATATATTCAAGGCAAATGTGATGTAGCAGCACCAGCAAGTTTTAGCTGCTTATTTTTTTTATAACTATGAGAAAAACTGAAAATAGAATGGGTCTTTGATATCCGCAGGGGGTTGGTTCCAGGACCTCCCATGGATACCAAAATCTGTGGATGCTCAAGTCCCATTAAATACAGTGGTATAGTAAAATGATGTCCCTTATATAAAATAGAAAAATCAAGGTTTGTTTTTTGGAATTTGTATCTTTTGGGAATATTTTCAAGTCATGGATGGTTGAATCTGTGGATATGGAGGGCCAATTGTAATTTTTAAAAACCAATCTGTTACTCTTAATTCGCACTTAAAAAAACGATTTCAACACTCATTTTTAAAATTATTAAATGACAATAGCTTGAGTAATTATGAATTTTCAAATTCAAAGGGGGGGGGGGCAAGAAAAGAAAAGAAAAGAGCTCAAAAGCCAGAAGAATCCTAGAAGAAGAGTGGCAAAAATGTGATGGAGGAAATGGCATTTGAGAATTTTGGAGCACAAATCTCTTTAGGCTACTAGCAGAAAACAGCAAAGATTTGGAACAACTCCTGATAAAATTTATGGAAGAAGTACAAAACCAGGATTATATCTGGTTGAATTAAATTTAAATTCTAAAGGTGAATATTAAGCAAACATAATAATGAAGGAACTAGTTAAGATCCTCAAGTATAAAGACACAGAAGTGAATACCAAAGTTAGGATAATCCATGCCATGTGTGTGTGTGTGTGGGATTACATTTAGTTAAAAAGTGGTGATGGAGGAGGGTTTTATAGATACTATGGGCTGCCAAAAAGGCAAATCAATAGACCTGAGAGCAAATGAAGTCTGAATTCTCACTAGAAGCCAGGATGGCTTACCTGAGGCTACCATTTGTTGTTGGGTGCTTTCAAGTCATTTCTGACTTACTGTGACCCTAAGGTGAACCTATCAAGGGGCTTTCTCTGTAAGATTTGTTCACAGAGGTTTGCCATTGCCTTCCCCTGAGCTGGGAGAGCATGACTTGCCCACTATCACCCAGTAGATTTCATGACCAAGCGGAGAAAACAGCCATCATCTCCAGAGTCACAGCCCAACACTCAAACCACTATGCCATGCTGGCTATCATACTTTCAACTTATCATGAAATGACATGTACGCAAAGGGATCTTGTAGCACACAATAGGAGCACTGTGAATATGGACAGTCAGGCAGACAAGTCTGTTCTGTCACAGGGGTTATCTTTCTGCCACTCCAAACCCACACGTATGTTTTTGTGGTGATCTAGAGGCCTTCTTTCACTGCCTATGCCTCAAGGACAGTGACACCAGTCAGGAAAACAACTCAGAAGGATATCCCTTTCTGCACACCACTTCAATGGATGTCACACCAATATACATCACAATACCTCTCAGAGTTGTAAAAGAACACCACATGGACACCTCCTGATAGTCAATGCATGGAATAGACTTTTACATTGAATGCTTCCAAAGCCATGCCCAGACAGAAATAAACAATAAGCAATGTAATTTACCACACAATGTCAGCTGCAAGGAACATGAAGTGCTACAAAATTGCTTTGCATACTGATATTCCAGACTAACATGGTTACCTCTCTCAATGACATGGTTTGCTGACAAAAAGGATAAAGATCAGCAGAGGATGACTGTATTACAGGTGGATGGTTTCAAAGCAAGGAAGCCATGGCCCCAAGACTTTATTAGAACTGTTAATAACAGGGGCTGAGATTGTATTACAGGCTATATTTTGTAACATTACAAATCTGTAGCTCACTTTGCAAAAACACAACAAAACCCTGTTGGTGGATTGCAAAGATGTACATCTGGGCAATGCCAAAAGTGCCCCAATGTGTACTGGGCACTCCTGTTTTGCTCCAGCAATTCCTAGCCTGTTTCTGGATATACACACTGGGGACTGCCCCAATGCACATTTATGCCTATTATGCACTGGGCCACTGCGTATCACTCACTCCACTGGCTACCATGACGCAACTGATACAAAGTCTACATGATAAGTCCTATGATTTCCAATATGAGTTTTAAATATACTGTTAAATGGCATATGGAACTGTAATATGAATGGGATGAAAGCTACTGGAAAACTGTCCTGTTGAAGCTCTAATGAAATATCTATCAATTCAGCTGCTGTAGCTCCTTCAAAAGAATCCTGTGGTGTGATGTCTGATTACAGCTTGAGAACTTTGCTAACTCCAAAGCCATGCCCCCATTGAGAACTACTGTTCCCTAAGTGTCCCACACGGAAGCAACAACTATGAAACCAGCTTAAATCTATGGTGTGTTTGTGTATATACATGCACAAACTATCTAAAGGCCATGTCTGAAGATAATAAATACCTTTTTTTCATATACATCTTGCCACACAATGCCAGCAAAAAATTTGTGTTGCATGATCTCCTTGGCATCATCAGGTCCACCACCTAACCTGTTAGAAGAAATGTCAACAACAGTTAGTACAAGACGGTTACGGTATTTTATGTTCTTATGGTGTGTACTGATTACATTCTGCCCAGTTAAAAATGATATTCCACTAAGTTGTAGTCTAGAGATGCAGCATTCAAGTAATAGGGACTGGACTAATGCCTTCTTCATGTTGTTTATAACACCCAATGTACTGTTCACTCTCCTGAAACACTGGGGTACCAATGTTATGGCATTGCTATCTAAAAATATAATCAAGAAAGAAACAGTTTTGGAATGAAAGTAAAATGGATCTAACCGGTAGTGCAGTCTTCAGTTTTGAATGTATGAGAAGAATAAACTTCATTTGTTCTAATGACAAAGATGGGAAATCTTTTGCCCTCTCAAATGTTATTACCTTCAAGTCCCATCAGCCCACCTAGCATAGTGAGGAGGGTAGGAACAAGCCTAAAATATTGGGACAATCACATGACTGCCACTCTAACTCTACAAGGCTCTATTCCACTCCCTGCAATTTCTACTAAAAAGGCATTCAAAAAGAGCTACTGAAGTGGTGGACGACATACTGTAGTTAGCAAAATATTGGCTTTATGGGCATTCAGAAGATACACAAGACATTTCAATTTCCATTCTAATGGGAGGGTAGTATGTCATTCATGTCCTGCTAATGAATTTCCTGCTGGAGAATGTGGCTGACTACTGTTGGAACATAGTGCTGGACCAGACAGGACATACTAGTTCCTTGTATGTCCTCAGAACTCACAAAACAGATTCAGATGGAGAATTCTGGTTTAAACAAACCAAGATCATAGGGTTCATACTAGCATATGGCAGGAGGAACAAGAGACTGGTTCTCAATTTGCATAACTATGGCTGAGCAAGATTGTGAATGCTGCCAGTGGAGTCCCTGCACCGGGTGTCGCCCAGTGTGTGTGTGTGTGTGGGGGCATTGGGGAGCATGTGCAGCAATGGGAAGATGAAATGTGGGGGTGAGTGCAAGGATGCGAGGACGGCATGTGGGATGGCAGCACAGGGATGATGGGCCTGACTAGGTGTCACCCCTCTTCTACGTCTTGAACAATGCCTAGGACATAACCAAAAACATGCAGCAGTTTTTACAGCTGAAAGGACAGATCTTTGAAAAGCTACTTCTAAAATTACAATACCTAGAATCTCCTAGCCAGCATGGGCACATGAAAGAATTTGGAAGCTGTAATATAAAAAAGTACCTTTACCAGTTTCCACTAACAGTGGTCCAAGTTTCTCAATATCCAATTCTCTAGCTGTGCCAAACTGGCTCTCAACATCCCAATTGTCTACTTCAGCTATACTGGTGTACTTTCTGTACATGAAGTTCATATCAGCAGTTATTCCAGAGTTTGGGGCAGTTGTGTTTCTTTTGTATTACAGCTCCCATAATCTCCCAGTTCTGGGAGTTACAGTTTAGCACGGTAATATTTCCAAGCTTTTGTGTGGTACCAAAAAAGACAACCTTCTCTGATGAAAAGATTCCCAGCACAAGAAAACCACGTTGTGTTTTGATGTGTGGTTATGGACAACAGAATGTCACTGGAAAAATAGTGCATTCCACCAGAAAAACACATAAAAAGACTGGGAAGCTCTTGTGTCAAAAAGCAGGAATGCTATAGCCTCACCTCTGCTTAGGATCCTTCTTCAGCAAACCCGATAGAAGAGATTTCGCTTCAGGCGACAATGTGCGTGGAAACCTAATCTCTTCCATAAGAATGAGTTCAAAAAGCTTCTCATGGTCTGAATTGTAGAAAGGGAGCCGCCCGCACATCATTTCATACATCACGACTCCTAAGCCCCACCAGTCCACTGCACGGCCGTAATCATTATCTTCCAGCACCTGCAAAAGCCAGAATGTCAGAGCTTCAGGTCAAAGGCCTCCCACTGATTTTTAAATGAGTCTGAGTTCCATCCGTGTTACAGACATGTGTAGTCATTGGATTCAATCGATTAATCCTTCACACTCTATTTATACCCTGCCTTTTTCCCCAAGAGTGGGATTCAAGGCACCTTAAAGGAACAAAAAAAAAAAAAAAAAAAGTAAGTAAAACCACATATGCTTAAAACCTACTAAAATTTAAGACTAAAATAATATTTGTCTATAGAATTAAAAGCATATAAATAATTCATTTGAAAGCTAGATTAAAAGCAGTGCAGCACTGAAACAGAAAACCCATTATATAAAACAATCACTTTCCAAATGCCTACTGAAATAAAGAGGCCACTTTGCTATGAAAAGATAGCAAAGGGGGAAGGTAATTTAGCTTCCCTTGGCTAAGAGGAATATCCAATGTTAGGAAGAACGACTTAAAAAATGGGGCTCCTTTAGCTAGGGGCAGGGACTGAACTCCCAACATGCATCCAACTCTCCTAACCATGCCTGTTCTTGTACTATTGTTATTGTTGTGTGCCTTCAAGTTGTTTCCAATATACAACGACCTTATTGTGGGGTTTTCTTGGCAAGATCTATTCATTGGAGGTTTGCCATTGTCCTCCCATGAGGCTGAGAGTATGTGACTTGCCCAAGGTCACCCAGTGGGTTTCATGTGCAAGCTGGGAATCTAGCCCCAATCTTAATCCAACAATCAAACCCCTAAGCCATGCTGGCTCTCCTCTTATGCTACTTGCTCTCTAAACCTGATCAGAACTTCAGTTTGGCTGCACCACATTGAAAATTTCTTAAACAAACTGACCAAAGATCTGAAAACACTTCCAACATCATGTTAGCTCTTCTTAAAACTGTCTCCATCAGCAGCCCTGCCCTGAGAGACAGTGAGGTCTCCTCTGCTGTCTCCCCTTCTCTTTCCCCACAAGCTTTTAGGTGTGTTGGGCTACAGCTCAGCACAATCAAAGGCCAAATGGCTAGGGATGATGGGTGCAACAGTCCTGCAAATACACTTGGTTGGGGAGGCTGCAGTAAAATCACAATCCTGCTAAACAGCTTATTGTTACAGCATGGGCTGTGTCACAATGTTCTCCCCACTTCCTTACATCCTTATTCTTCCAAACAAATTTCATATCTTTTTTTCTCCTCCACCTGCAAGTTAATTTTTTGTGGTATCAGGATTTTCCACATATGCAAGAAAGGTTTTTGTACAAACTGCAGAAATCGTAGCTGAAATATGATAAATATAATAATATGAAGCTTTGGACAAGGCATTTGTGTCTTTCTGATTTATCAGCCAGTTCTTCTTTGCTAGCTGTGCACATGCTTTGCTTCACAAAGCGAAAAGACACTAGTGTTGTGCAGATATTTTAGTGTAAAACCCAAACAATAAAAACACTCAACCTTTTTTTGCACTTCGTTGTCGTATGCCTTTTAGTCATTTCCGACTTCTGGGGATGGACCCTTATGTGACTTCAATTTGAATTATTGGGACTCTACTGTGGGGTTTTCTTTGCAGGATTTGTTCAGAGGAGGTTTTCCATTGCCTTCCTGAGGCTGAGAGCATGTGACTTGCTCAAGGTCACCCAAGGGCTAAGCTAGGAATTGAACCTTGGGCTCCCAGTCGTAGTCCAACACTCAAACCACAACACCACGCTGGCTTTCTCATAGCAGTCCTTTCCAATCAGTTTTCTTCTGATTTCTTGACTCCAGTCTCCAATGGCTCTAGTCTCCTTGCCTTGCCCAGCTGAGAAATCTCATGGTGGCTAATGATCAGGATGCTTCTATGGGTCAAGGCAGCCCATCTTATCAAGCAGTTATTTAGAGAGATTTCTTCACACTCCTCCTATACAGCTTCACTGCAAGTCCCTTTCAGCTTAGAAATGCAAGTGCTACACCCCAAGGGCAGACTGGCATACCCTCCATGGGCAGCATGACCACATAACAAGTGCAGGGGACTGAACACACTAAAAGCCAAGACATCAAACTGTTCTGATTTTGCTTTCCTCTGTTGTCAATCCATTCCACTGTGTCCGCTAACTGTTCAACACTCTGCTTTGAAAAGGGAGACGGGAAAGAAAAAGGAAAAAAAAATCTGCTGGAACCTGGAAGACAGCCTGCATTGAAAAGGCAGAGGCTGCCAGGTATTGGATTACCCCACGCAGGTCTATTTACAGCATCTTCTGCCGTATGATTCGCACACCGAGCGACAGCTGGCTCTACAGCTGCCCCATATATGTAGAAGACCAACACAGCTGCTGGGCCTGCCAGGATTCCAGGAGCCAGCCTCATCATCCTTTATGAGCAATCGGGGAAGAAGGCAGGGGAGGGTTGGAGTTTCATATGCCCAAGATTTGCCTGCTGCTATCAGCCAGTTGTGCCCTTTCCCGGAGAGTACTTGTTGCCCAGGCCCAGGTCCCTTTAAGCTGGCTCCATAATAGTTGCCCTCCCCACTGCCCCAGTCAAAACAGATGTAGTGCTAAATGAACAATAAGAAAACTTCCTTTCAACAGGATCCAAAAACTTTTTACAGGGCCATATTACAAGCTTTTTTATGAGGCTGCATTACTCCCAAATTTGTACAGTGTTCTTGGGATGACCCCATACAGACTTGCCTGGGATTTGGAGCCAAGAGATGGTTTTCATAATTTTATTTGTGAAAGTATTTGGCAGCAAGCTAAAAGAGGCAGGGCAGACATCATGGAAGATTATCCTAAGAATCATGCTAACAAGTAGTATGTGTGTATGCATATGTGCCTTCAAGTTGCCTGTCATGAATTTCACATGGCTTTCCTAAACAAGAAATACTCAGATATGGTTTTTGACACTTCCTTCCTCTGAAATATTGCATACAGCACCTGGAATTTGTTGATGTTAATAAACAGTTACTTGTTGTTGTTGCCTGCCCTTGAGTTGACCTCGACTCATGGCAACCCTGGGGATAAGACATCTCCAAGACCTTCTCACCTCAATCTGTCTGCTCAGGTCCTGAAGATTCAAGTCCATGACCTCCCTAATTGAGTCTAGCCATCTAGCATGCAGTCTTCATCTCTTTCTGCTGCCTTTTACCTTTCCTAGCATCATTATCTTTTCTCATGATTCATTTTTCTTCATGATGTGGCCAAAGTATGACAGCCTCAATTTAGTCATCCTGGCCTCCAGAGGGAATTTAGGCTTGATCTGTTCTAGAACCCATTTGTTTGTCTTCTTGGCTATCCATGGTATTCTCAGTACTCTTCTCCAACACCACATCTTAAACGAGTTGATCTACAGTACTTCCTATTTATACTGTCCAGTTCTTGCATCTACAGATGGTGATAGGGAATACAGGGACTTGGATGATCCTCACTTTAGTGTTCAGAGTTATGTCTTTACGTTTAATGATCTTGTCCAGTTCTTTCACAGCTTGTTGTTCTTGTTGTATCCCTTCACAAGTCATTTCCGACTTAAGGTGACCCTAGGGCAACCTTATCATGGGGTTTTCTTGACAAGATCTGTTCATAGAAAGTTTGCCATTGCCTTCTCGAAGATCACCCAATGGGTTTCATAGATGAGCTGGGGATTGAACTCTGCCTCCAAACCTGTAGTCCAACACTAAAACCATTGAGCTATGCTGTCTCATAGAAGCCCTTCCCAACACTAGTTTTCTTCTGATTTCTTGGCTACAGTCTTCAATATTTGAACCAAGGTATGGGAACTCTTTCACTATTTCAATGTTCTTGTTGTCTAGGATGAATTCTTGTAGATGTTCTGTGGTCACTGATTGGTTACAATTACAGTCCATCTTTCCTTTGATAAGCTTGAAGTGGCACATATGGCTGTGGTTTCCCCCCCTTTCTCCATCCATGGATGTGGCCCTTCTCTTCCCTCCTTTATCTTCCCAACACAGCTGTGAATTAGCTCAGGCTGTTCATGTGTGTGTGTGAAAGAGAAACAGGGGGGCTACCCTAAGATCACCCAGTGGGTCTCATGGCTGTGTTGGGACTAGAACCAGGGCATCCCAATGCCTAGCACAAACATTATAACACACTGCACATGTAGTATAGTTAGCTGGACTGAGTTTTTGGCATTTTCTAGAAAAGGGAAACAAGCCCCCTTCACTTTCAACAGGAACTACAGATGCAAATCAATGTAACGTTGTCAGGATCTTAGAATCTGCCTTGCTTGCTATCCATATAGTCTGTATATGCTTTGTAATATGGTATATGCTACACAACTGGTGGGTGGAAAGATAATCTTCTTTGAGCTAGGCTAATGAGTCGATATGAGCAGAAAAAATGTGCAATGTGAGCTATCAAGATCAGTTCAGTGGGAACACTTTGTATGGAGGGGAAAAAGGCAAGTAGTAGTCTTGGAAAGAAGAATTACTTGCTTTGAAGATGAATGAGGGCTAAGCATGGGAAACGCTTGTCCTTCTAACACACTGTGTAACCAACAACTACTTCAGTCCTGACAATGTTGTTATGCTGTGAACAAATTTAGTTTTCTGAACAAAGTCTTCTGAACCTGCTGAAGCTTGTGTTTTTTGAACTGAGGTTAGTCGATACATGACAGGCAAGTATTATGGAATGATTATGTGATTCAAGATCACTGACAATCCCAGTAAGTGGGCAGAAACTAAATGGGGCAACATCCAGACTTGGCTCATTAGTACAGTGACAACCCATTTTACTTCTAGCTATGTAGCATAAAATGCAAGAATTTGTATGAGCAATAGCAACTGCCAGATAACTGGGGGCAATGGAGCAGCACCTCACCTCCACACTCCAACAGACATTGCTGAACTCTTCTTGGCTTCATACCCCCAAATAATATTCTCATACAATGGTAAGAAGAGTCCTGCTGGCTCAGACTATGTGTGCCCTCCTACCCAGCGTAATGTTTCCAACAGTGCACATCAGTCATATGACTCTGCAGAGCATAAGCTACGTGGGAAACAGACACTAGTTTCCCTTTTTAGCTTCTGTTGTTCCTCTGATGTCATCACCGTTACTTGGGTCCACATTTTACTGATGATGCCATGACTACGTGCATCCATGGAGTACCTTATATGGAAGAGAGTTACTGGCCCACATACCCCACAAATGTGGGGAAAGAACAAAAGATATATCTAGAATAAAGAATGATACTGATCACAGTGATTGAACTATATCAAGTGAACATTCCATATCAAGAGAACTGTTCTAAGTTTAGAACAGAGCAGCAAGGAATGAGAAAAACATAGTAGTTATTATCGGTATTATAGACTGTTCTCCAGCCGTGATTTACGGCAGTAAGCAGAGTTAAATGGGGAGGGGGAGAGAAGGTCATTTTGCTTAAAATAAGTGGCTTGTCAGGTTGGGAGCCAATAACACCAACAGCTGTGTGAGAAGCATTTAGAAGAGAAGGGCACAACAGCTGTAAACACCACGGTGACTGATACATCTGACACATCAAAGCTGACATGGTGCAGTCCCTGCCACCCCTGTACCAAATTCCAACATGACCCTAAAACAACTATGCAGCAACTGTACAAACAGGCTCAGAAGCTGGGTTCCGATTACAAACAGATGCCGGGAACTCAACCCTGGCCTTTCCTCCCTGTTTCTCTTTTCAAAAAAGACTGAGTGACTTCATGGGACAGAGGATGTTTGCTCATGCATGATCTCTGGATAGAATGAACACCAACCCACTGACCAGGTGAAAAAGGCCATCAGAACTTTACACGTATCACTGAATGCCACAAAACAAGATGGTGTCTGTGTAAGAAAGGAACCACACAACAGCCTTTGGGCAGTGAAAATGTATTCCCATACATTCACAGAGGGGTCCAAACACACCCATATTATATTATATTATATTATATTATATATTAATGTATATCTCGCCTTTTTCTCGATATAGGGACTCAGGGCAGCTAACAACAAATTTAAAACAGTACAAGTTAAAAACACTACAAAAGCATTAAAATATAGATATAAAATTTAATATAAACAATGTAAAAAGTTGAAAATATTACACATTAAAAACATTAAAATGTATTAAAAACACTATACAAATTTTGATATCTAATAAATTGCACAGCATTTAAAAGCCCAACCCTTGTCAGTTTGAAAAAGTGTGAAGGTATAAAAATGTTTTTGCCTGCCATTGAAAGGAGAGCAGGGATGGGGCCATCCAGGCCTCTCTAGGGAGGGAGTTCCAGAGCATGGGAGCAGCTACTGAGAAGATTTATTCCCTTGCTCACACTAAATGAGCCTGAAACAGTGGTGGGATAGAGAGAAAGGCTTCCCCAGAAGATCTCAAGACATAGAAAGGCTCAAACAGGGAGATACAGTCCTTCAAATAACCTGGATTCTAGCTGTATAGGGCTTTATAGGCCAAAACCAGCACTTTGAACTGTGGCCAGAAAAAGACTGGCAGCCAATGGAGCTACTGAAACAAGGGAGTCGTGTGCTCCCTAAAGCCAGCACCAATTAGCAACCTGACTGTAGCTCCCAATCAAAATGCATCATGTAGCTATTTTGTTTTTCCTTCCTTAATGTCTTTTCTGTGGCAATAAAATAATTTGGAAGGAGAGGTGGGGAAAAATGGACTAATGTAAGATCTCTCCCCCTACCTTTAGGCCTGTCAAATTATTTGAAAGAGCTAAGTGACTGCACAGAAGAAGCATAGGTTTGTGGTATTACCACACTTTTGCAGATTCAGAGGTTCAGATTACAGCTCAACATGGAGCTCATTCGATGGCCATAGTCTAACCTCTCAGACTAACTTCCAGGGTTGTTGTGATGCTAAAACGAGGACAGAGAAGAATCTTTAGAAGAATAAAACTATAAATGGGATAAAAATATAATAAACATGTACAAAAAGGGAACAGAAGAACAAAAGAATGTGATTTATGGAATTCACTGCCACAATATGCCCTGATGTCCACTGATTTATCTTTCAATCCTCTGGCTTATTTTTTAATAGCAAAAATCCACATTTGGAAAGTTTTTGCTGTCAAAGAGTTGTTCTTTTATCAATTTGCTAATTCCTAAGAGTCCAAGCTATGCAAATAGGGGGTTCAGGCTATTCAACAAAAAATATGCTTGATTCTCAATGGCACCCATTAAGTTCTGTGGACCAAATTAGGAATGTTGAAAGTCACAAACATAGTTGAGAAATCTGGTCATTAACCCAAACCTAGGTCAGAGAAAGAAATCAGGCTCCTTGCTCTCCGTCACCCTTTATTTTCTCCTTGTGAGTGAGTGACTGCCATGCAGTACTAAAGGGAGAAATAAAGCATAGCATTCAGTGACTTTCTTGTAGTGAAACCAAAACCTGTTCTTTTTGCCTCTGTGCAAACTAGGTTTTGTCAGCAGGGATTTTGGGTTGTTGGCAATATACACAGACCTTCATGCAGGCACACAAACATTTTGCTGGTTCAGGTAGAGTTTCTCTTACCCAGAATATTGAAATCCAAAATATTCCAAAAAAAATAATAATCCCAAAACATTTTCATGGGCTGAGATCTTTGCTTTCTGATGGTTCAGTGTACACAAATGTTTTTTCATGCACAAAATTATTTAAAATTATCTTCAAGCTATGTGTATCAGGTGCATATAAACATAAATGAATTTTGTGTTTAGACTTGAGTCCCATCTCATTATGTACATATGTGCAAATATAGGTATTTTGAAATCCAAACCACAAAAAACAAACAAACAAACAAACAAAAAGAAAATCCACAACACCTCTGGTTTCAAGCACTTCAGATAAGGGATTCTCAACCTGTATACAATAAAGAACCCAAACAATGTATTATAAAGTATATAGGATTTAGGGACTACACAACAAAGATAATATAACAGTACCTCTGGTGCAAGGTACTCTGGTGTGCCACAGAAAGTCTTCATCGTCGCTCCATCCTTGATCCCTTCTTTGCATAACCCAAAGTCTGTTATTTTTATGTGCCCATCTTTATCCAGCATTAAGTTTTCCAACTTAAAGAAAAAGAAAAAGATGGTTAAGCTACCACACACAATCTTAAAGCTGTTTGCAAAATATATTTCTATAAAACACTTTTCCTCTGACCTTCCCCTTTCTTGTTGCCTTTTCACTGACAAAATATCACTAATAGGTGGCTTAAAAAAAAAAGAATGACAAACTGCTGCATTCATGTGAAGCCTTGCAACTTTCTTGTCAGCAAGTCCAGAAGTATTTTCCAGTATTCTAGCCAGGGGACATTCTGAGGCTGAGTGAACAGCCCCAGAGGGAATGGATGAGGCCACTCAATACATCTGTGGGGGGAATCAGGCTGGATTCAATAGCTCACTCTTTCAGAGCCAAAGAAGACAAGTAAAGGAAACCCATAACTGGATCTCCTTTTCTATGTTTCTGCAACATTTCAGTTTCCTGATTTCATTCAAGATCATGGATGACAGCGAGGGTTAACCCTTTGCCCCTGCATCCCTTCTCCCATTGTAAATCAACTCCTGAAGCTGCTGTTTGTCTCACTATAGAGGAGAGTATATAGGTCTATATACAGTTTCCCTACTAGAGCAACACACAAGGTTTTGGGGGGCTGAAGAATTATAATTAGGAAAATGGCATAACAGGGTCAATGCCTCTACCTGCAGGTCATGAACCAAAATCATGTCCTTCTGCCTCTGATTTTTACATGAACAAAAAAAAATGTTCATCAAGTTAAAAAAATCCTCTACCATTTCATTTGTAAGGTCTTCAGCTACTGGATTCCACCAGTGCCACTTTGTTTAGAGATTTAACTTTTTTTAAAAAAAAAACTTATCAAATTTGCAGATGACACCAAATTAGGAGGAGTAGCCAATACTCCAGAAGACAGGATTGAAATTCAGAATGACCTGAATAGACTAGAAAGCTGGGCCAACGCTAACAAAATGAAATTCAATGCGGAGAAATGTAAGGTTCTGCACCTAGGGAGGAAAAATGAAATGCACAGATATAGGATGGGGGACATCTGGCTGAATGAAACTGTGTGTGAAAGGGATCTAGGAGTCCAAGTAGACCATAAGTTGAACATGAGTCAGCAGTGTGATGCAGCAGCTAAAAAGGCCAATGCTATTTTAGGTTGCATCAATAGAAGTATAGTGTCTAGATCAAAGGAAGTAATAGTGCCTCTCTATTCTGCTTTGGTGAGGCCCCACCTGGAATACTGTGTCCAGTTCTGGGCACCACAATTCAAAAAGGATGTGGAGAAACTGGAGCGGGTCCAAAGGAGGGCAACTAAGATGGTGAAGGGTCTGGAAACCATGCCCTATGAGGAACGACTTAGAGAGCTGGGGATGTTTAGCCTGGAGAAGAGAAGGTTAAGAGGTGATATGATAGCCCTGTTCAAATATTTGAAGGGATGTCATATTGAGGAGGGAGCAGGCTTGTTTTCTGCTGCTCCAGAGACCAGAACGCGGAGCAATGGATGCAAGCTGCAGGAAAAGAGATTCCACCTCAACATTAGGAGGAACTTCCTGACAGTAAGGGCTGTTCGACAGTGGAACACACTCCCTCGGAGTGTGGTAGAGTCTCCATCCTTGGAGGTCTTTAAGCAGAGGCTGGATAGCCATCTGTCGGGGATGCTTTGACTGGGAGTTCCTGCATGGCAGGGGGTTGGACTGGATGGCCCTTGTGGTCTCTTCCAACTCTATGATTCTATGATTCTATGATCATAATAGGGGGACCACTGTATAAGATCTCCACTCACATCAGTGAAAGCCATATGTTTTTAATATGTAGTGCAATCCTACACCCATTTACTTAACCTCATTTCTGACTTAAGACATCCCTAAGTGGTTTGCAGGCTTCCTCTAGTGTGGTTTTTCTCTTTTTCGACTGCCTTCTATTTTGTTGAGCATTATTGCCTTTTGCAATGAGTCAACTCATCTCATGATATGTCCAAAGTACAATAACCTCAGTTTAGTCATTTTGGCATCTAGGGATAGTTTAGGCTTGATTTACAGGAAGATCCATTCATTTGTCATTTTAGTGGTCCAGCATAATATCCCAAACAATATCCCAAAAGCAATTTTTTTTTCTTTCAGCTTTCTTCACTGTCCAGCTTTCACACTGTATATAGAAACTGGAAATACTATGGTGTGGACTACAGTATTGTGATTTTGGTATTCAGTGATCTGGTATTCAGTGGGAGGCAGCACAACATGGGGGAAGAGGAGAGAACACCAGGCCACCCCACCACCCCAGGAAAGAGATGTGTAGTACCTCCTGCTGCTGTGTAGACTTGTTGCTTGCTACCTGCTGCTGCTGTGTGGACTTGCTGCTTGCTAGCTGCATGCTCAATCTTACCTGGTGGACTGCTGGCCCTAGACTGCTTCCTGCCAGGACCAGGCCCCAGGTACCCAGCCAGGAACACATGCGCCCCTTGTGAAGGGGATAAATGCTGGGTGCCTGCTGTGGCAGGCCCACCACCAGTGAGCTGCTTCAGGGGGAGAGGGCAAGGGCCAGTCCATTTGGCTTGAAGAGAAGGATATAGTTTTATTTTTATGTAATTAATTTAACTGTATTTTTATGTTGGTATTTTAGTTAAGGTAAGGGGATGAACCTTTTAATCATGTATGTATAAATTAATTGTGTATGTAATTGTTTAAGCATTCTTGTAAGCCACTTTGATCCCTTGGAAAGGCGGGATATAAATAAAATTATCATCATCATCATCATCATCATCATCATCATCTTTAAACTAAAGGATCTTATCTAGTTCAATTACAGCCACTTTTCCAAGTCCTCATCTTCTGATTTTTTGATTATAGTCTCCATTTTGATTTACGACTAAGCAATCCCTCCACTACTGACACACCATGGTGGGGCTCTCTTTCATAGTTAAGAAAAAGATAATATTGTGTCTTAGGAAGTAGAAAAACACTATGGTAGACATGTAATTGCCTTGGTCTTCACTATCAGTTCCCTAGTCAGGGAACTGACATGGGTAAGTGATTAACTGGCAGTGGCAACAGAAGCCTCAGTTGCAGGAAAAAGGGGAAACAGGGAAAACAATTGTGTGGGCAAAGAGAACAAGTAGTTCATATGTGAGTTTGCGTGTGTTTGTGTAAGTGGGGTGAACCGCCTCTTCACTACTTATTTCCAAGGCTGAGGAGGTGTATCCATGGCAGCCACCAATGACAATGCCAGCATACGCAGGTGTTGAATGCAGCTGTCTGTCTTCCCTGAGCAAAATGCACAGCTTGGTTTTATCAGGTATGGAGCAAAATACAAAGTAATAAAAGGGCAAAGGAGTGGGTAGGGGGTTTGAAAAGAGCATGCATTTGATAAAGACGGTTAGCAACCTTGAAAATGTATACCAAATAAAACCAAGCAAGATGCCACCAGACTTCTTTATCACTTCACCTGACACAAGCTATCCCTCCTGAAAACTTGAACACCTTGGGCAGTATATATACTCCTTCCTGGTGCTACTGGACACCAACTCCTAAAAGCTCATGTTAGTAGTGAGGAATACTGGGAGCTGGAGTTCAGCAACATCTGATACATCAATTTGCAGCTTGTACTGGTGGTTCCGTATGGCTCACAGTATCTTTAAGTAAGGTTTGCAGTGGGATGATTTAGTCTGACTCTCAAAGTGGGATGTAATGACTTGATCTCTTATTCATCTGATGAGACATTGTAAAATTTGTTTTCCTGCCCTTCAGCTCACTTTGCTAGGCACTGACAAATGCAGGTAGAATGACTGACAGAACTGATGGATGATTAGCCAGGCTGAATAAGGATTACAGAGTTATTTTCTATCAGCCAAGATTATCTGTCCATCTAAACTAGTTCTGTCCACTCAGGCTGGAAGTAGTTCCCCTGAATTCCGGGGAGAGATCCCTTCCATGTCCTTCACTGTTGAGATGCAAGAGACTGAAGCTGGGACCTTCTGCATGTGAAGAAATTTTGAACAGGGTGGGGTTAAACTGTGGAATTCATGGTCACAAAATGTAGTTACAGCTGCCTACTTGGATAGCTTTGAAAAAATTGATAATTTCATGGAGAATGGGGCTACTAGTCAGGATGGCTATACCTTATCTCCAGTACCAGTGACTCCATATGTGAGTCACTGAGGTACGTAAGATGGAGTTGTGTTCAGGGTTTAAAAGCTGGAGTAGGAAGCAATTTTGGGTGGAGTGGGAGTCAACACAAATGAATTGTCTCCAACAGCGGCTTCAAAATAAAAGCCTAATAATATTAAACTCCTAGTTTCCTACATATTTACTTTAGAATCATAGAATCATAGAATCATAGAGTTGGAAGAGACCACAAGGGCCATCCAGTCCAACCCCCTGCCATGCAGGAACTCCAAGTCAAAGCATCCCTGACAGATGGCCATCCAGCCTCTGCTTAAAGACCCCTAAGGAAGGAGACTCCACTACACTCCGAGGGAGTGTGTTCCACTGTCGAACAGCCCTGTCAGGATGTTCCTCCTAATGTTGAGGTGGAATCTCTTTTCCTGCAGTTTGCATCCATTGTTTCGCGTTCTAGTCTCTGCAGCAGCAGAAAACAAGCTTGCTCCCTCCTCAATATGACATCCCTTCAAATATTTAAACAGGGCTATCATATCACCTCTTAACCTTCTCTTCTCCAGGCTAAACATCCCCAGCTCCCTAAGGCGTTCTTCATAGGGCAAGGTTTCCAGACCCTTCACCATCTTAGTTGCCCTTCTTTGGACAGTTAACTTGTCTATCCCACATTTTGCAAGCTTGTTTGCAAGAATGTCATGGGGAACCTTGTCAAAGGCCTTACTGAAATCGAGGTATACTATATCCACAGCATTCCCTTCATCTACCAAGCTGGTAATTTTATCAAAAAAAGAGATCAGGTTCGTTTGGCATGACTTGTTTCTCTGAAACCCATGTTGGCTTTTTGTGATTATGGCATTGGCCTCTAAGTGTTCACAGACTCTCTGCTTAATGATCTCCTCTAGAACCTTTCCTGGAATTGATGTCAGACTAACTGGACGATAATTGTTGGGATCCTCTTTTTTTTCCCTTTTTGAAGATGGGGACAACGTTTGCCCTCCTCCAGTCTGCTGGGACTTCTCCTGTTCTCCAGGAGTTCTCAAAGATTATTGCCAATGGCTCTGATATTACATTTGCCAGTTCTTTTAATACTCTAGGATGTAGTTCATCTGGTCCTGGAGATTTATATTCATTTAGGTTAACCAGGTATTCCTGTACTACCTCTTTACTTATTCTGTGCTGAATTTCCTCTATTCTGTCTCCATTATCCTTAGGTTGAGCACCCTTTGCCTTTTCTGAGAAGACTGAAGCAAAGAAGGTGTTGAGTAATTCTGCCTTTTCTCTGTCCCCTGTTAGCATTTTGCCATCTTCTGCACGCAGTGGCCCCACTGTTTCCTTCTTCTTCCTTTTGCTGCGGACATATCCAAAAAAGCCCTTTTTATTGTTCTTAACCTCTCTAGCCAGCCTGAGTTCATTCTGCGCTTTAGCTTTTCTGACTTTACCCCTACATGTGCTGGCTATTTGTTTGAATTCCTCTTTCGTGATTTCTCCATTTTTCCATTTCTTATACATGTTCCGTTTAAAACTTAGCTCATTTGAAAGTTCCTTAGTCATCCATCCTGGCTTCTTGAGACATCTTCCATTTTTCTTCCTCATTCGAACTGTTTGAAATTGTGCCTTCAATATCTCCCTTTTGAGAAACTCCCATTTGTCTTGAACTCCCTTTTCTTTTAGTATTCCTGACCATGGGATCACTCCCAGTATTTCTCTAAGTTTATTGAAATTAGCTCTCCTAAAGTCTAGAGTGCGTGTCTGACTATGCCTAGCTTCTCCCTTCCACTGTATAGCAAACTCCAGGAGAACATGGTCACTTCCACCTAAGGATCCAACCACTTGCACCCCATCAACTAGGTCTTCCCTGTTGGTTAAGATCAGATCTAAAATGGCTGATCCCCTTGTTGCCTCTTCCACCTTTTGGACAATGAAATTGTCTTCCAGGCAAGTGAGGAATTTGCTAGACTTTGAGGATTTGGCTGAGTTTGACTTCCAGCAAATATCAGGATAGTTGAAGTCACCCATCACTAATAATAATAATAATAATAATACTACATCTCTCTTTTCTGAGTATGTGATTATCTGTTCTAGAAAGGCATCATCCAATTCCTCTGCCTGAGTCGGGGGTCTGTAGTAGACTCCCACAGTAACATCCCTGTTATTTCCCTCTCCTTTAATTTTTATCCAGATGCTCTCCACCTGGCTTCCAGTATTGACTTCCTGCATCTCTTCACTGGTGTAAATATCCCTGACATATAATGCTATTCCTCCTCCTTTCCTGCTTGGCCTGTTTCTCCTAAAAAGGTTATACCCCTCTATTTCTACATTCCAATCATGAGACTCATCCCACCAGGTTTCAGTGATGCCTATTATATCATATTTCCCTTGTTGTGCTAGGAGTTCAAGTTCATCCTGCTTATTTCCCATACTCTGTGTATTAGTGTAGAGACATCTAAGGCCATGTGTCCCCTTCACTTGCTGCTTTTGCACATTTTTTGCCTCCTACTGTTGGGTCCTTGCACTGTTTGCCTTGTTCCCTCTATGCCACTTGGACTATTCTCTCCATCCCTTTTGCCTTCCAGTATAATGTCTCCCTCCCCCACATAACTCAGTTTAAAGCCCTCCTGATCAGATTCTTCAGACTGTTGGCAAAAACGTTTTTGCCAACTGGCGTGAGATGCAGTCCATCCCTTGCCAGAAGTCCCTCCTCATGGAACCGCAGCCCATGATCCAAGAATCCAAACTGTTCTTGGCGGCACCATCTACGGAGCCAGTTATTCACCTCTGCTATTTTCCTCTCCCTTCCTGGACCATGCCCTTCTACCGGGAGTAGAGATGAGATGACAACCTGTGCATCCATCTCTTTCAGCTTCCTTCCCAGAGCCTCATAATCCCTTTTGATATTCTGAAAGCTGTGCCTTGCAGTATCATTGGTTCCCACATTAACCAAAAGAAGGGGATAACGGTCAGTAGGCTTGACAAGTCTTGTCAGCCTCTCCGTCACATGATGGATCTTTGCCCCAGGGAGACAACACACCTCCCGAGACATCTTGTCAGGCCCACAAACCACTGCTTCTGTACCCCTCAGCAAGGAGTCCCCCACCACCACCACGCGCCTCCTCCGAGGCTTAGCAGTGGCTGTTCCTTTTCGTGATACTCTCAGGCTCCCCTGCCCTGTCCCTGATGTCTGTCCCTGCTGCTTTTCCTCATCATCTTTGACAACAGAGAGAGATTCAAAGCGATTCTGTAGCTGCAAGCCGCTCACAGAACGTTCCCTGGTTTCCTTACTTCTGTGTGTGACCTTCCTCCAAGCATCTACCTCTGTTATATGTGGAGTGACCTCCTCCACCCCAACAACTTCCTCTCTCTGTTTCCCACCCAAGACATTCTGGTCTGATCTGTTCAGGAGATTCTCCTGCTCTCTATGATGCTGGAGTGCAGATATCTGCTCCTCTAGCTGCTGTACTTTCTCTTCCAAGAGGGCTACCAACTTGCACTTGTGGCAGGTGTAGTTCGCCACCTCTGTAGGCAAGAAGACAAACATCCCACAGGTGTTGCAGGTGACTGCTGCAGGGCCTTCAGTGTCCATACTGAGAAGTCTTAAGGAGGCACTGAAACAAGACTGTGGGCTTCCCTTGCTAGACTTGGCCTTTATTCCCAAGCTCTGTCACTGAGTTCAAGTCACGGGGCCTATAGTTATGTAGAGAGCTCCTGGCTAAAAGCTCCTTCCAAAGGCAAGTCTCTGATTCACTTCCTCTGATGCTTCAGGCTGGCTCCTCTTCTATTCTCTAAACACCTCCTTGACTAGATAAAAAAAAATCAAAATTCGCGCGCCATTAGGCGCGCGCTTCTGCTAGCCTTGAGTAGCCTTAAGTAGCCTCCCAGCACTGGCTCCCAGAATGCAATGGCTCAAGTAGGAATTTAGAACCTTTTTCTTGTTCAAAAATGTTAATCAAATAAATATTTTATGTTCTATCAATCTAAGTAGCCTGATGAGTCACATGGTGGTGATGAAATGCCTAATTTTAGTACTGTAAATTTGGTACTACAGTTGGCCCTCTGTAGCCTGCTTCTATGGATTCGACCAACCACTGTTTGGAAATATTCACACACACACATACAAATAATCCAAAATCCTTGATTTTGCTGCTTTATGTAAGGGACACCATTTTACTATGCCACTGCATATAATGGGAGTTGAACATCCAGATTTTGGTATCTATGGAAGGTCCTGGAACCAATCCCCAGCAGATGCTGAGGGTCTACTGTACTAATTTATATTTGCCATGAATAAAGGAGTCAGAGTTAGACAGTAGAAAAATAAAGGTGTTACAGGCTACAGCTGCACTGCAGAAATAATACAGTTTGATACTGCATTAACTGCCATGGCTAAGTGCTATGGAATTCTATTATCTGAAGTTTGTGGTGGCACCAGAGCGCTCTGGCAGGCAAGCTAAATACCTCCCAAAACTACAAATTCCAGAATTCCACAGCACTGAGCCATGGCTGTTAAGCAGTGTCAAACTGTATTATTTCTGCAGTGCAGATGCAACCAGAGTTGAAGGTTCAATGCCCTGGTTGCATTCCTGTCCTGCTGTTGAACAAAATGTGAACAAGATAGTTTTCTGCTTTGACCCAGCAAGGCTCTTCATTTGTTCTTAAGAACAGACTCTGTTACATTTGTTCTTAAGAATACACTCTGTGAACTACGGATCCTATATCTATGTTGTGGACCAATTTTAATACATTGCATAGCTCTTTATAAAAAAATTTGGTTGATATGTTTTAACTGGAAAAATTGCTTGCTCAGTATGCTGTGAATAACTGAAAGAGAACTTTTTAAAATCTATGGGCCTTAAAATTAAACCACATCAGACTGCAAAATGAAATTAAAAAGAAAATGTTTGGAGCCATTCCCCTCTATCATTCTGTATCATTCATTTATGAAATAGTCTTATTTCCAAGAGGTGCCTATATATACCTTAGCAAATTAAAAATATTGTTATTGGTTTTTTGCTAAAAGACAAAATGATTATGCAAATAAACTTGCTGACAACCTAAGAATTTTGATTATACAAATAAATTGGCTCCCCTTAATTGGCTGACAGTCTGAATGGAAACTATAAATGACCTAAAATGTCTCAACAGAATTTCTCCGCATGCTTACTCATGCAGAGATTAAACTGACCACTGGTAATTTGCATACGTTAATTTAAAGAGATTTTGTTTACCTACCAACCCAGTCCTCCTACCTACTGCTCCTTAAGGAGAGGCACGGTTTGAAAAAGAAATATACCCACAATATTGTGTATGTGTGCATGCACACACATAGAGGAAGAAAGGGAGGGAGGGAGAGAGGATTGTGTACACTACTTAAAAACCCTTAGAAACTCATCTTGTCTGTGAATTTGGGGTGACAGGGCCACACATTGCAAGGCCATATCTACCCCTGATTAGGGGGAAATTTTTGTAATCCAAAGTTTTCTCCAGAGTTTGCCTTTATAGGCACGCCATTTAAATGTCCAGACCAGGTCCAGGACACAAACAGGAAGCTCCCTTGTTAGCTCAAAACTGCTTGCTTTAAAACAGCCAGATTATATGCTGGGTGCCATGTTTACCTTGAGAGATGGGTATCCCAGTGGAGATGGTACTGCTGAGGCAAGAAGAGGGGAAAATCTCACTATTTGGGCTGGTTAATGGTCCGAAAATGGGCCTCTGTCAGGGCAAACCCCTGAATTTTGTAAAAAATAAAATAAAAATGGTGATGCCCACCAGGATCTGGCCTGGCTCTGAAAAATAGTGGGGACAGTGGTAGCAGCAATGGCAGATCCAGGAAACTCCACAGGATCAGTTGGGTAGTGTGGTCGAGTGGTTCCTAAACTTTGGTCTTTCAGCTGTCTTGGACTTCAACTCCCAGAAGCCCCAGCCAGTTGGGCAAACAGTCAGGAATTCTGGGAGCTGAAGTTAAAAACATCTGGAAGACTAAAGTTTGGGAATCCCTGAGGAGAAAAAAAATATATGGGGTAGCTCTGGGGCAGAAGTCCATTCTGACTTTTACCCCTAGAGCAGATAAGCGCAGAGAGAGGTCAATCTATACTAGTATCAAAACCAGCTAAGCTGCATCCTGAACAAGAATTTTCCCACACCAGGTTATGGGACTGTAGTCCAAACATATTGGGACAGACGAACTTGATGAAATCTATGTGATAATCCCTGGCAGAATCCCACTTGTAGCAGTACCCTTGGGCAAGCAATACATCAAAACAATATTCCAAGCCCCTTAATCGATTTAGCACCACAGTTTGATCAAAGGTCACTTCTGAAATAATTGTGCAATTATTTGTGAATTCACTACAATTATTTGTTAATTATGCTTCAGAACTCATCTTCACCTTCTCTTACATACCTTTAAATCTCTATAAACCACATTCTTTTCTGAATGTAGGTAGTCCAATGCTGATACAATCTCAGCTCCATAAAACCGGGCACGGTCTTCGGAAAAGACACGTTCTCGTGACAGATGGAAGAACAGCTGAAAGGGCAAACACTTGTTAGCGTTAAGTTTGCACACTATGGCATTTTTTCATAAACCTGTAATAAGAGAGGAGGAGAACGCAGGATTTGCATGCAGGAAGACCCAACTTCACTCTTTGGTATCGTTTTTTGACCAGATAGCAAGCAACAGGAAAGGCCTCTTCTCTCCTGAGACCCTGGTGCTGCCAATCAGGGCAGACATCACTAGGGTAGAGGGACAAATAATTTGATGCATAAAACATCTTGAAAACTCTTTCAAACTCCTTCAGTTCACACAAACAAACAATGAGAAATGTTTGCCTCAATCAGAGATCCTGAACTACAGTTTGCCAAACTACATGGAACCCATCAATCCGGTTCTTTTCCCTTCATTTCAATTTTGGATAGGCTTACTTCAACATACATAGACTTGTATATATGGAAGTACATATAAGCAGGGCTGCATCCTTTTTCCACTAAAGAAATAAAAATTCTGCACCAAGGTAATTCAAATTGTTGTTATTGTTGTGTGCCTTTAAGTCATTTCTGACTTATGGCAACCCTAAGGCAAACTTATCATGGGAGTTTTCATGGCAAGATTTGTTCAGATGAAGTTTGCCATTGCCTTCCTTTAAGGCTGAGAGCATGTGATTTGCCCAAGCTGACCCGGCAGATTTCAAGGCTGAACTGGGAATTGAACCCTGGTCTCCAGAGTTGTAGTCCAACACTCAAACCACTATGCCACGGTGGCTCTCAGTTAAAATCACACATGTGCAAAAAGTCAATTTTTGCATGTGATGCAGGTGAAGATAACTGGTGTAAATTGGCTGATTTTTTGGTAAACCTTGCATGGTTTGTTCTGGTGTTGACACTTGTTAAAACTTTTTTTAAAGTTCTAAAGCAGCCATTCCCCACCTGGTACCCTCCAGTGTAAACTTTGGATTGTAATTCCCATCAGTCCTAGCTAACATGGCTAATATTATATAGTTTTTTGTGGAGCTTTCGGGCTATGTGGCCATGTTCTAGAAGAGTTCCTTTCTGACGTTTCGCCAGCATCTGTGGCTGGCATCTTCATTCTCTGAAGATGCCAGCCACAGATGCTGGCGAAACATCAGAAAGGAACTCTTCTAGAACATGGCCACATAGCCTGAAAACTCCACAAAAAAACTATGGATGCTGGCCATGAAAGCCTTCGACTCCACATGGCTAATATTGTGGGACAGTAAGAGCGTCAGGTTCAGTTGAAGATGAGAATCTAGACTCTATTCATCTGAAGTTGACTGATATGGAACCACTGGTTCATCTACTCCTACTGTCCCAGGTATTTTCTAGTTTTATTGATCTTATTTTAAATAACAACACTGGAAATGCCATAGATTGAATGTGGGTCCTTATGCATTCAAAGCATGTGCTCCAATAATGAGCAGTGTTCTGTCCTTCTTAGGGGCCCTTTAAAGAGGTTTGCTATGATAAATTTTGAAAGCTCCCCACAAACTGCTAAACCAGAACACAAGGTAAAAAATATAGACCACTTCAGGACATTTGACTGGGGTGAATGCAATCCTTACCTCGCCTCCATTAGCATACTCCATAACAAAACACAGCCGGTCATGGGTCTGAAAGGAATATTTCAAGGCCTACGAAAAACAGAAGAATTAAAAAACAACAGTGTTCAAAGCACATTAGCACAGTTCAAAAAAATTACATTTTTGGATTATAACTCTGAGAATTCCCCCTGCCCCAGGACACTGGGAGCCATAAATCCAAAACAGCAACCCATTTCTACCTTCTGATTTTCAATTTTGTGCCATCATTTCAGTGTCAGAGCTGGAAAACTAAGGCTGCATCTGCTCTGGAGAAATAATCTAAATTGATGACACATTAACTGCCATGGCTCAATGCTATGAAATTCTGGGATTTGTAGTTTTGTGAGCTATTTAGCCTATTCTGTCAGAGAGCTCTCATGCCACAACAAACTACAATTCTCAGTATTCCATAGGATTAAGCCATGCCTGTTAAAGTGCTGTCAACCTGGATTATTTCTCCAGACCAGATACATCCTAAAATAAAGTTATCTTCTGGCCCACTCATTTTTAAAGATTTTGGAGGACCCCTTTCACACCACTGCATGAAGGAACCCTTTTGTACCTGTCACAGAACCTCTGCATATTATAGTGCATCCCTTCAGATATGCGAGATTATAATCCATCCCCAGACAGCATCCCATACTGGGGGTGACTTGAGTTTGCAATCACATTTGGGAGACAGCCACAATTATGACATTTAGATGTTACAACTCTAAAGAGAGGCTAAATACAATGGAGGACATGATCTGGAGACTGGGGTGTCGGCACTGATTTTTGATGACTTCTGAAGCATCAGAAGATGCCGCTGTACCACTGTGCCTGTGAGGATTCCAAGGGCTGCACTGGACCTCCTCAAGGGCTGCTTGCAGACAATTTCCACTCCAGCATAGTAACACAACACAGCAACTTAAAAGGTAGTCAATATTTTTTGTATATTTGCATGGCACATTTTATAATAATATCCAACCACATGCAGTTTTCTACCGAACTTGTGTAACTTTTGCCTCTGATGCTTCTACTATGTGAGTATTACTTTCTGGAATAACAACAGTAACAACAGTAGTAACAACAACAACAACATTTATAATAAAACAAAAAGCAGAATGAAGTGGACCTAATTCTATTTTGGGCATTTCTGTTATGAGAAATTTCTGGATTAGCTAAGTACATTCACAAACTGAAGGAGAGAGATAAGACACAAGCATGTGACAAAGACATTGTAGTATTTTACCAGGAAAAACCACCACCACTGCTGCTACCACCCTAGATTATATAGACTTGTACACAAAGAAAAGTCATAAAGATAGAAGAACAGTCCTGCTGTATGAGACGAGCGGCCTATCTAGTCTACCAGCTTATTTTCAAAAACAGCCAGGCAAACAATTCCAGGAAAACTGAAGACAACAGAACAAGGAGAGGCTCTTCACAGGTGACATCCCACATGTAGTCTGCCCTCTCCAGGAGGTTTGTTTAGCACAGGGACAGGAGAAATTTATCCATGTGTCTTTCAGATTTTGAAAGTTTCTATGTGCTTCTCAAGAGGCGAAACACAAGCTGTGTTGTAGGGCCCAGTAGAATAATGATGATGATAATTTTATTTCTTTCCTACCTCTCCTCAAGGTTTTAAGCGGGGTACAGCATATTAAAATACAAACCACAACTAAAAAGAAGACACATAAAACCAACAGTTAAAATGCAATACTATAAAACCATTAAAGTACACTCCTAAAGTACATTGTCTAAAATTTAAGACACTGTATCTCCTAAGTACACTTATATCTGCTATTATTTGGCAGTATATTTCCAGGAAGTAAACACTACTTCACTTTCTCAGGTGTCAAGCTTCAATAAATCTTCATGACATATATCCTTCAGTAGTTTTCATATATTGAAAAACTGCAGAAATATATGATTACTTCTGCTACAGACACATCCAGTTATTAGTGATGGAAACTGGACAGAGATGTGGATTTATTACATAGGTGCTGAGGAGGAAGAGGGAATGGGAGCATGACGACGCGAAGAACATGCAGGAAGATGTACCAAAAGGCAAGGACAGAAAGGAACATCTGTGAGATCCAGAGGATAGGCTCAGTGCCTCAGACAGACTGAGAAAGCTGCAGAGCCTGGAAAAATAACTTTTTCTGGACATATCCCAATGTCACAGCCAGCAAGGCCTAGAATGGATATTTCCAATCCTACGTGATGCAGTGACACCAAGCAAAACCCAGTCATCACGATTCCCCCCTTTCCCTCCAGCTCTTTGCTGCAGTTCTGTGGATGGCAGCCTGCCAAAGTACTTCATCAAAACAAATCTGCACTCGTATTGCAAGCACAGAACACGCAAAGAAACTTGGGGAGGGGATGTTTCTCTCTCCTTTGCTTTTTTCATCCCTCTCCCGCGGCCCCGGGAAGTGGTGGTTTCCAACGTCACACATATTCCTACATCACGAGAATCGCCAGTTTGTTAAGACACACCCTCCATTTTGTTTGGCTTGGCCTGTGGCCCAAAAGTTACAGCTGGGGATTCAGACCAAGGGAAGGAATCATAGCTTTGGATTCAGTTAAAAAAATAAAACAAAAAACACATTCCCCAAAGTATTAATGGATTTCAGAAGATGTCATTTTCAAGTTTCAACACAAGGATTTATTTTACCCTTCCAACTCTAGTTAAATCTTACTAGGAAATCATTACTGATCATGAATCTCCTGGATTCTTTTAATTAGATATTTATTATTTTTTAAGTGAAAAAGTTTCCACAATTCTAATGCCTTCTGCTTCTGCACTACTATTTTCATAAGTCTCTGTGATTCCCATTCTGCAGACAGAAAACTAAGGTTGAAAAGTGGAGGCTTACTCAAGATCAGTGAACTGGGACTTGATCCAAGGGTTCATAGGTCCACATTTAATGCTCTAGCGTAGAGGAGAACTATTCTGTCTCTATTCCAATGGATAACAAAGACCCAAATCATGCTACTAAAGGGCACATGAAGGACAAGATCCAGACAAAAACCCTTTACTTGTTGCTTTAATGTAGGAGACACCCCACAAAGCACTTTCTAGCACACTTGTTTGAATGTGACCAGGAAGACAATAAGCAAATAAGATCATGATAGAGAATCATAGAATTACAAAACTGGAAGAGATCTCAAGAGCCATACAGTCCAACTCCATTTTGCTAAGCAGAAATACACAATCAAAGCACCCCTAACAGATGGACATCCAGCCTATGTTAAAGAAATCTCCAAAGAAGACTCCACCACTCTCTGAGGTAGTGTCTTCCACTGGTGAACAGCTCTTACAGTCAGGAAGTACTTCGTAATGTTTAGGGGGAATCTTTTTTTCTTGTAGCTTGAATCCATTGCTCTGTGTCCTAGTCTCTGGAGCATGCAGTGGTTCCAGATGGCCACAGCCAAATGCAGTGTAGTTATAGTGTTTATTTTGAGCGTATCATTATAAAGAAGGCTTATCATGGTTGTTAGGTACCACCATCACCACCATCCAAAAACCACTTCCTTTCAAAAATGCTAAACTGCTAGAAGAGAATTTCATCCCTCTTTTGCCAATTCCATTGATTTCTGTCCTGGAGGAACTGAACATGCCTCCTCTTTCCTTAGCATCCAAATCTCTCTAAGAGTTTTAACAGTCTTTGTAAGTTTTCCTCTGGGTCTTCCAGAAATATTACAATGTCATTGGCATAAGCTTTCAGCTTGTATTTATATCCTTTAATTGATGCACCTTTAATATTCTCATCTTCCTAATATTATTGTTTAGTATTTCCATACACATTATAAATATTAAGGGTGACAGTGGGCAGCCATGCCTAGTGCCTTTAGATATTTCACATCATTTTGATTTTTTGCCATTTATCAGTACAGTAGTTGAGCTTATTGTGTTTTATATATCGCTTGTGTCCATCCCAAAAAGTTCTTTCCTAACTCCATTGCCTTCATTAGTTCAAACATAAAACCCCATTTTAGGCTGTCAAAGACCTTCTCCATATCCAGGAAGATCATCACAGCTTTTTTGTTTGGATTTTTCTCATAATATTCAATTAAATTAATCACTGTTCTCGCATTGTGCTTTATTAGCCTCCCAGGCAAAAATCCTGATTGATCCTCACTTATTACATCTTGGAGAACTTTTAAAATCCTTTTAGTTAATATATTTGTAAAAATTTTATAATCCAAATTCAAAAGCGAGACAGGACAGTAATTTTGGGGTTCCTTCAAATCTTTATCTTCTTTAGGTATTAAGGGCATTATGTGAAATAGTACTATCCTGAAACTCTCACGATTCAACTTCATTGGATGACCCTGGGTTCTAATATTATGAGAGGGAGAAAAACCCCTTCCTGTTTGTTTGTTTGTTTGTTTGTTTAATATCCTACCTTTCTTCCAAAATGGGACCCCAGGTGGTGCACAGTCTCTTAACACAAGATACACAAGTTTATTTTTTCTGAATCTTATCTTGAGAGGAAAATTGGATATATATTCAATAAATAAATAAAACTCCCTTGTATTTTTTTAACAAATTACATTTATTTCCCACCATTCCTCCAATGGGTCCTCACAAGTCAGTGAAGTAGGTCACACTTAAAAGTGTGACCCAGTCAGTTTCATGGACCCCCCAATTCCCAGCTCAGTATTTTAATCACTATATCACACCAGTTTTCAAACACCAGTGCATTCACAGCAAACACTATTCCTCCCAGAAATGGCTCTAAATACCACTAGAACAATGGGAGAGATCAGCACACCATCAAATATTTCAATCCACCATGCTCCTATCTGGAAAAAACAGATGCCTCTGAGCCCTCCTCTGTTAATGAAAGCAACCAAGGTGAACCACCTTCTTAGACTTAAATGTATGAATGATTACCGTTAAGAAAGGATGCCTAGAATTCTGCAAAACCCGGTTTTCTGTCAGGGTATGTGCCACTTCATCCTGCAATACAATCCAAGAAGCAATGGGTTAGCACCAACTGTGACTTTGACAGAGGCACAGTAAAATTCGCATCACATTATCATTAGCAGTCCTGGAAGTCTTACCAAATTAAATGTTTCAAAGTCAAAGTAAGTCTCATAGCAAAATACCCTCTCAATTTATTTATTTATTTATTTATTGGACAGCAAGTTTAAAGAACAAGATAGAGAGTATGTCAGGATGTGAGCCTGCAATGGGTCTTGAACTACCAAAATGAGGAAGGTTGGGGTGGTGATTGATACAGGCCAAGCACTCCCAGCCTGATCTAGTTAAAACAACAGGGAGAGCAACTACGTGAATAAGGAAGCTTCAAACAATAAAGATCAGAGTATATCAAGTTGTGCTGATTTTCAGCTTGGAGTGAGGAACTGGTTTTTGGCTGTGGGGCTGGAATTCCAGCCTACTGATCCCCCTTGCTAGCATATTCAATATAAGAAAAGCGTATGATGAGTGTAGCTGGGATTCCTCAGAAATACAAGACCACAGAGGAGATTTCTTCAAAGGAAAAGAGAAGCACGACTCTGAACTGGTGCTTCTTAGAACTGGCTCGCAAAAGCACTGAGAATAGGAGGCAGGACCAGAGGTTGAAAGCAGTGGGGATTTACTCTCCCAAACAAGTTCCACAGACTCATTTTAACCCCTCTGCAGGCTGGAAGAGTTTTCTCTCCTGATCTATTTTCCAGTTTATTCCCAGAGAACAGATTTCCCTCTCCAAACCCTCATCTTCCTCTTGTTGCCAGCCACAGTTGTACAAATTATGGTTTATGTGGTGTTACCCAAATAAATAATAGTTTGTCCTATGCTTATTGATCAAACTATAGTATATCTGCTGCCATGACACACTATTTTGTGTGTGTATGTGTGAAATAGGGAATCCAGAAAGAGAAAGGAAGCAGCTTGTATGCGCAAAACTCATTCAAGTTAACACCAATGGCTGGCTGACTCATCTGACCCAAGAAGACACTGTTCTCACAGCTCTGTACTTGTTACAGGTATCCTCAATCTTGTTCTTCCCAGGCTTTGCCTTCACCTCTACAATTCCCTTCTCAAATGAACAGGAACCAGGGCTGACAAAGATGGTACTACAGCTCCTACCTTTGCAACAATTACTTCCTTCTTCAGAATTTTCATTGCATAATACCGTCCAGTGGCTTTTTCTTTCACCAGGATGACTTTTCCAAAAGTACCTTTCCCCAGTAACTTAAGATACTCAAATTCATTCATAGTCTGTTAAAAACACAATTTAAAAGGTTACCACTGAAACTTTCCAAAAATATATGAACTAAACAGAAGACTGATATTCAAGAAAATCATATGCTAACAGGGAAATCAGCTATTGCCAGCTGTTTTCCAGAACAAGTCAATACCATGATCTGTCCTTTCACTGAAGAGCACTATCACCATAACTGACCTTATCACAAAATCTAGAGATATGAATCAAACTTGTCTAAATGTTTATGAGATGTGAAATAGAGCCCTGTTGGATGAAGCTAGTCCAGGCTCCTTTTCCTCACAGAGGCCATCTAGATGACTCATGGAAGCTGACAGCAACACAATATTGGCAACAGATTAAAAAACAACAACAAAAAAACGGGGTGAAATACATCTCTAAGAAAAATGAAGCGGAAAACAAGAACACTGTCTGTGCCAGCTCCAAGGTTTGAGGAGACTGCCATACAGAGGCTAAATTTCTCAATACATACAAATCATAAGGGCTATATATAACATTCAGCATCAGAGGTCTCTGTATACCAGTTTCCAGGGAATATGAGAGGGAGGCTGGTATCACTGAGGTGCTATCACACCAGCTAAACTTCCAAGGAATCTCAAGACTTTCTGAAGTTGGGAAAGGCTGCCCTGAGAAATCAACAGGGGGTGGGGGGTGGGATCCAATGTAACCCAATACTTACTACTTTGTGTTTTGGTTTTGTCATAGAAATTTCCATTTCTTCAGCACCCGAATTATCACTGGGGGAACCAGATCTAAAGTCCATTATTTCTTCCTCTTGCTTTTTAAGGCTGTCTGCTACTGTTTGGATGGCTTTTGTCCATTCTTCCCTAAGAAAAACAAATATAACCACCAGTTTAAAAAAGAACTGCACAATTAGGAAGTGATGTGACACACATCTCTGCCAGAGGTCCTTGAGAATGTCTGTCCATCATAATAGACAATATTGGGCTAGTAACAGTCTGACCTGGAATAAGGAAACTCTTTAGATAAGCCTTTTACCTGGCGGGAAAGAGAAAGCAAGAGAATCTCCCTATATAAGGAATTTGAGAGACTAGGAGCCACTAGAAAAACAACAGCAACTCCTATTCTGTGCATTGACCAATCTCATATCAGAGAAATGAAAACCATAGGCAAGATCTTTGAACTAGTGACAAGGAAGGAAAAAAGAGGAGGTATATATGGGAAGAAGAATTCCCCCTAAGGTAGTCTGAAATAACATTTTAAAAACTTTAAAAGGCTGGCATCACACCAGGACACCCTGTTTGGACAGAAATTTATGCTATTGTTGCTCTGTGTTGCTATGGATATTATATATGACAGTCTTGCATAAGTATTATATGACAGCTGAAAACAATGGAAGCTTTAGTGTAGTCCAACGCATCTGGAAATTAGATAATGTCATCTCTCAACTTTGGTATACATGATGCTCACTAGATAAATGGGCCTCACTCCCACAGTTAGTGGGATACATCTATGGGGCAATTATGTAGAGGGAAGGCTGATATACATGTAGATACAGAAAAATGTGCAAGTGTACTCACACACACAGAACAATCAATTCCTTGTGCAAGACCCCTATTCCTCCCTCTACTCAATGGGAGACAAAAGTGAACTTCAAAGAAAATGAGACTCTAAAACCCACAGCCCCAAAGCAATAAAAAAAAGCTTTGAGAAGAGCTGCATGGTAACAACGCTGAACGTTTACATCTGCTTTTGCAAGTTGCTCTTGTATTCAAGTCTGAATGAAACATACCGCTCCTCTGGAGTCTCCACATGAAACGTCCTTTCAATTACTGTGGTCCACTGGAGGCATCTGATGATGAATGTGTTTGGTTTAGGTCTCTCTGTCTTCATCAACTGGCACTCTAGCACAGATCGAGAGAGGAAAGTCATGGTAAGTAAGCAGATTTAAATAATCATTTGTCTTTATTCTTATCTACCAAACTGTTGCGATTAATCAGGCATGGAAATCTCCATAAGTAGCTCTTCAGGAGAGAGACAGTATACTGGGCTGCAGATGAACAGAACAGCTTAGTGGCTAGAATCTGCATTAAACTACTGTGCTTTAATGTTATGGAAGACCATCAGCTCCTCCAGAGATCAGAACAACACAGGGTCAGCAAAAGGCATTATATGTATTCCATACAGTTCACTATTCATAAGACAGAAGTGTAGAGAAGATAAACAGTGAAAAAAATTGCATCAAATTCCTGTGTTGATCTGGTGTCTACAAGATGTCCTGTGTGGATAAAAAAAGAGATCTAAAGGTACCCCTAATTAACCTGTTATTCTGCCCCAGTAAAGGCAATTTTGCTTGCTACAATGTAAACCATGTACCAAGAAAAAACTGGATCCTGCAGCCCTGACAAGCTGCCAAGGTATTCCGTAAAATTTATGTATACCAAAGTTCAGCCAGCGCTCTGTATTTATGGAGTCAAGCGTCCATGACTTAAAAACATATACTTTTTAAATATAAACTCCAAAAACAAACCTTGATGTTGCCATTTTATATTTGTTTGTTGTTACTGGGTGCCTTCAAGTCATTTCTGATTCATAGCGACCCTAAAGTGAACTATCATAGGGTTTTCTTGGCAGGTTTTTTCAGAGGTGGTTTGCCAGTGCCATCCTCTGAGGCTGAGGTCACCCAGTGGGCTTCCAGGCATATTCAAATCCTGGTCCCCCAGTGTGCTAGTCCAATGCTTAAACCATTATACCATGCTGGCTCATACACCAATTTACTATGCCATTGTATTTAATGGGATGTAAGCATCCATAGATTTTGGTACCCATGGGGTGTCCTGGAACCAAATCCCAGCAGTTCATTCTGCAACTTTTTACTGTTTTACATAATTCATCTTGACTCTACAAATCAGAAGGCAGAGAAGAAGGAAAGCATTTTAAGGAAATATCTGAAATCCAACACTTCTGGTCCCATGCATTTTGGATAGGGGAGACTCAACCTGTAATGTTTTGGCTCTATATGCTCTTTTAATTGCTTTTATGTGTCTAATTTGGTATTACTCCTCACCTCAATACATAGGGAGTAGGGGTTGGAAAGATGGGTAAGAACGAAGAAGAAAAAGGAGGAGAAGAGGAGGAGAAAGATTCCTTAGCAAAAAGAAGCAAAAAGAGTCTCTTGTCCATGTGCTTGGGTGAGATCTAAACTTAAACTTGAGCTATTGCATTCTGGGAGTCACTGCTGGGAGGAGCCAGAACTCTAATTCTACACAAGGCTAGCAGAGGCGCGCGAATTGTAATTTTTCTTATCTAATCCAGGAGGTTTGGGGAGAATAGAAGAGAAGCTGGCCTGAAACATTGTTGGAGGGGGCTCTTAAAACTTTCCACTTTTCCTTTCTTTCCTTAAGGGGCCAGTGGGAACTTTTGCTCAGAGGAAGTGAGTCAGAGACTTGCCTCTGGAGGGAGCTAGCAGCCAGGAGCTCTCTACATAACTATAGGCCCCGTGACTTGAACTCAGTGACAGAGCTTGGGGACAAAGGCCAGGTTTGGCAGGGGAAGCCCACAGTCTTGTTTCAGAGCCTCCTTAAGACCTCTCAGTATGGAAACTGAAGGCCCTGCTGCAGTCACCTGCAACACTTGTGGGATGTTTTGTCTTCTTGCCTAGGGATGTGGGGAACTTCACCTGCACTAAGTGCAAGTTGGTTCCCGTCCTGGAAGAGAAAGTCTGGCAGCTGGAGGAGCAAGGTATCTGCACTCCAGCATCTTAGGGAGCAGGAGATTTTCAAGAATAGAACAAACCAGAATGTCTTGGATGGGAAACACACAGAGGAAGTTGCTGGGGTGGAGGAGGTCACTCCAATTACAACAGAGGTAGATGCTTGGAGGAAGGTCACACACAGAAGTAAGGAAACCAGGCAATGTTCTGTGAGTGGCTTGCAGTTACAGAATCCATTTGAATCTCTCTCTGTTATCAGAGATGATGAGGAAAAGCAGCAGGGACAGACATCAGGGACAGAGCAGGGCAGCCTGAGAGGACCACGAAAGGGAACAGCCGCTGCTAAGCCTCGGAGGAGGCGCATAGTCGTGGTGGGGGACTCCTTGCTGAGGGGTACCGAAGCAGTGGTTTGTGGGCATGGCAAGATGTCTCGGGAGGTGTGTTGTCTTCCTGGGGCAAAGATCCGTGATGTGACAGAGAGGCTGACAAGACTTGTCAAGCCTACTGACCAATACCTCTTTCTTTTGGTTCATGTGGGAACCAATGATACTGCAAGGCACAGCCTTCAGAATATCAGAAGGGATTATGAGGCTCTGGGAAGGAAGCTGAAAGAGATGGATGCACAGGTTGTCATATCATCTCTTCTCCCAGTAGAAAGGGCATGGTCCAAGAAGGGAGAAGAAAATAGCAGATGTCAACAGCTGGCTCCACAGATGGTGTTGCCAAGAATGGTTTGGATTCTTGTATCATGGGCTGCGGTTCCATGAGGAGGGACTTTTGGCAAGGGATGGGCTGCATCTCACGCCAATTGGCAAAAACGTTTTTGCCAACAGTCTGAAGAATTTGATCAGGAGGGCTTTAAACTGAGTTATGTGGGGAAGGGAGACAGCATTCTGGAAGGCAAAAGGGATGGAGAGAATAGTCAACTTGACATAGAGGGAAGAAGGTAAACAGTGCAAAGACCCAACAGTAGGAGGCAAAAACATGTGCACAGGCAGCAAGTGAAGGGGACACATGGCCTTAGATGTCTCTACACTAATACACAGAGTATGGGAAATAAGCAGGATGAACTTGAACTCCTAGCACAACAAGGGAAATGTGATATAATAGGCATCGCTGAAACCTGGTGGGATGAGTCTACTGATTGGATTATAGAAAAAAAGGGGTATAACCTTTTTAGGAGAAACAGGCCAAACAGGAAAGGAGGAGGAATAGCATTATATGTCAGGGACATTTACACCAGTGAAGAGATCCAGGACATCAATACTGGAAGCCAAGTGGAGAGCATCTGGATAAAAATTAAAGGAGAGGGAAACAACAGGGATGTTACTGTGGGAGTCTACTACATACCCCCAAGTCAGACGGAGGAATTGGATGATGCTTTTCTAGAACAGACGACCACACACTCAGAAAAGAGAGATGTAGTAGTGATGGGGGACTTCAACTATCCAAATATTTGCTGGAAGTCAAACTCAGCCAAATCCTCAAGGTCTAGCAAATTCCTCAATTGCCTCGAAGACAGTTTCATTGTCCAAAAGGTGGAAGAGGCAACAAGGGGATCAGCCATTTTAGACCTGATCTTAATCAACAGGGAAGACCTAGTTAATGGGGCCCAAGTGGTTGGAATGTTAGGTGGGAGTGACAATGTTCTCCTGGAGTTTGTTATACAGTGGAAAGAAGAAGCAGGGCATAGTCAGACATAAATTCTAGACTTTAGAAGAGCTGATTTCAATAAACTTAAGAGAAATACTGGGGGTGATCCCGTGGTCAGGAATACTAAAAGAAAAGGGATTTCAAGACGGATGGGAGTTTCTCAAAAAGGAGATACTGAAGGAACAATTTCAAACAGCTCCAATGAAGAAGAAGAATGGGAGATGTCTCAAGAAGCCAGGATGGATGACTAAGGAACTTTCAACTGAAATAAGTTTTAAACGGAACATGTATAAGAAATGGAAAAATGGAGAAATCACCAAAGAGGAATTCAAACAAATAGCAAGCACTTGTAGGGGTAAAGTCAGAAAAGCTAAAGCGAAGAATGAATTCATGCTTGCTAGAGAGATTGAGAGCAATAAAAAGGGCTTTTTTGGTTATGCACGCAGCAAAAGGAAGAAGGAAACGTTAGGGCCACTTTGTGCAGAAGATGGCAAAATGGAAACAGGGGACAGAGAAAAGGCAGAATTACTCAACACCTTCTTTGCTTCAGTCTTCTCAGAAAAGGCAAAGGGTGCTCAAGCTGAGGATTATGGAGCAGAGGACAGAATAGAGGAATTTCAGCACAGAATAAGTAAAGAGATAGTACAGGAATACCTGGTTAATCTAAATGAATATAAGTCTCCAGGACCAGATGAACTACATCCAAGGGTACTAAAAGAACTGGCAAATGTAATATTGGAACCACTGGCAATAATCTTTGAGAACTGGAGGAGGGCAAACGTTGTCCCCATCTTCAAAAAGGGGTAAAAAGAGGATCCCAACAATTGTCATCCAGTTAGTCTGACATCAATTCCAGGAAAGATACTAGAGCAGATCATTAAACAGGGAGTCTGTGAACATAAGGCAATGCCATAATCACAAAAAGTCAACATGGGCTCCAGAGAAACAAGTCATGCCAGACAAACCTGATCTCTTTTTTTGATAAAATTACCAGCTTGGTAGATGAAGGGAATGCTGTGGTTATAGTATACCTTGATTTCAGTAAGGCCTTTGACAAAGTTCCCCATGACATTCTTGCAAACAAGCTTGTAAAATGTGGACTAGTCAAAGCAACTGTTAGGTGGATTTGTAATTGGTTGACTGGCCGAACCCAAAGGGTGCTCAGCAGTGGTTCATTTTCATCCTGGAGAGAAGTGACCAGTGGGGTGCCACAGGGTTCTGTCTTGGGCCCAGTGCTATTCAATATCTTTATCAATGACTTGGATAACAGAATTGAGAGCATACTTATCAAATTTGCAGATGACACTAAACTGGGAGGAGTAGCTAATACCCCAGAGGACAGGATCAAAATTCAATATGACCTGAATAGACTAGAAAGCTGGGCCAAAGCAAACAAAATGAAATTCAACATGGAGAAATGTAAGGTTCTGCACTTAGGGCGGAAAAATGAAATGCACTTCTAAACCCTCTATATATCTTGAAAACCCTATGATGAGACAATCCAAAGCAAAGCAAGGGATAGTTGTAGGGTAACTTAAATTTCCTAAGGTTTCAGCCTTTTCGAAGGAAACCAAAAATATTTAAATGCCAAAAAATGTCAAAGCTAAGCCTGTTAGGGTCTAGCAGAGTAGCAGAAATATAGGATGGGGGACATCTGGCTGAATGAAAGAGATCTAGGAGTCCAAGTAGACCATAAGTTGAACATGAGTCTACAGTGCGATGCTGCAGCTAAAAAGGTCAATGTAATTTTAGGCTCCATCAATAGAAGTATAGTGTCTAGATCCAGGGAATTAATGGTGCCACTCTATTCTGCTTTGGTCAGGCCCCACCTGGAATACTGTGTCCAGTTCTGGGCACCACAATTCAAAAAAGATGAGGAGAAACTGGAGCGTGTCCAAAGGAGAGCAACCAAGATGGTGAAAGGTCTGGAAGCCATGCCTTATGAGGAGCGACTTAGGGAGCTGAGGATGTTTAGCCTGGAGAAGAGAAGGTTAAGAAGTGATACGATAGCCCTCTTTAAGTATTTGAAGGGGTGTCATATAGAGGACGGAGTGAACTTGTTTTCTGCTGCTGCAGAGACTAGAACGCAGAACAATGGATACAAGCTCCATGAAAAGAGATTACACCTCAACATTACGAGGAACTTCCTGACAGTAAGGGCTGCTCGATAGTGGAATGCACTTCCTCAAAGTGTAGTGGAGTCTCCTTCCTTAGAGGTCTTTAAGAAGAGGTTGCATTGCCATCTGTCGGGGATGCTTTGATTGAGAGTTCCTGCATGGCAGGGGGTTGGACTGGACGGCCCTTGTGGTCTCTTCCATGATTCTAGGATTCTAAGAACTGAGTTCCAATGAGAATAGAAATTCCAGAAAGGAAGCTACTAGGTAGTAGCAGTATTGGAACTGATACTGGCAGATGATCTCTCAGAGACAATGGTAATGGCAATTTAGCTACCTCTTGCTAACAATGCTCAGAAGGAGGCACTGGTAAACTACTTCTAAACCATCTATATATCTTGAAAACCCTGTGATGAGACAATCCAAAACAAAGCAAGGGATAGTTGTAGGGTAACTTAAATTTCCTAAGGCTTCAGCCTTTTCTAAGGAAAGCAAAAATATTTAAATGCCAAAAATGTCAAAGCTAAGCCTGTTAGGGTCTAGCAGAGTAGCAGAAATGTGCCTTTGTTTAACTATGCTTCCCTAAGAATGGAGACTGACTCCAAAAACAACGCAAGTAGCTTGTAGTTAAAAAAAAGTTTACTAGTGGCACTAATCTATATATACATAAAGGCTATATCCTAATCTAGCTAGTGAATACTTCAGTTAAAAAGACATCTTTATCTCACCATCTTTCTAAATAAAGTTCAGAGGAGGAAGATGGAAAACCCAACAGTTCAAGAGAAAATCTTAGTGAGAGTACAAGTTAGTACTTCCCTAAAAGGGGAGTGACTTAAATCATATGATTAGTCTGAATGGGGGGGGGGAGTTGACATGCAGGAAATCACTATCGAAGGAGGGGGAAAGAGAATGAAAAAATCTTCCATCAACAATGCCACAAGATGAGATGCCCAGGTCAGAAGACATTCAGCCAGCTACTGGAGAAGAGCAAAGAACAAGTACACAAATCCCAACATCTCAGTTATGATCCAGTACTAGCACAGTAATGATCAAATGCTGAAAAGCAGATATAATAATGGTGCTATTCCATGCCATGTTCCCCATCCTCTCTCCTACAGTGAGTAGCAACAGAACTATTGTGCATGCCACATAGCCCTACATCACTATCAGCCAGTAAAATTCTTTTTAAAAAAACTACCACCAAGTGCTAAATTAACCTGGCCTTCAGGGAAGTAGTCCTGCTTACAAAGTATGTTTGAAATCTCAGGGTATTAATGAAGACATAAACATGATCCACTATCAAGAGAATCTAATTCACTTGGACTTGCAGTCACACACTTTTTTTGGATGCTTGCCACCGTATACTCTGGCATTGTCAAGGGTAACATTATTAGTGCGGCAACTTAAAGAGCATGCCTGCTTTTAAAACTAAAAGCTTTTAATCTGCATACTTACAACAAGATTAAATATTTATTGCCATTGGCTGGATTTCTTCTCTACATCCCTTTCCCACCCAACATCTCCACTTAGTTACTGCATTTTAGGCCATCTATTTTATGCCTCATTTGCTGTTGAAATTGTGAAGTTCTCAATGACTACTTTTCTAATTTTTTTTTCATCATCGGAAGATCCAGTTTTTCATTCATGACACGTCAAGGTTGCACCACATCCTACTAAAAGAATACAATTAGATTTAAAGAGCACATTACAGAAGTAATGAAAAGGAGAAGTTGAAGTGAGATACGCAACTCATTTCCCTTATTTAGTTCAAACCACACAGAATGCAGGAAAACACGGTAAAGAAAGTGTTGATATCACAGCATGATGATGATAATGATTTTATTCATTTCTATTCAGCATTTCTCCCGATAAAGGGACTCGAGGTAGCTAATGACATGTTTAAAACAATCCAAAAGCATTAAAATATAAGATTTGCTTTAAAGTCACCATACATCAGAAATGACTTAAAGGCACACAACAACAACAGTAGTAAGCATTCATAAGCAACAATTCTGCCTTCACCACTTCTTGTTATAATTCTTGCCACTGTGTGCTTAACACAGTGCTTTCTTTCTTGCTTTCTTTCTTATTGGATTTATATCCCACCTTTCTCCCAAAATGGGATTCAAGGTGGTTTACAATAACTTCAATGACAATAATTACATTACTAATATAATTACAATTATACTAATATTAAAACATAAGTTAAAAACAGCACAATTCATGTAAATGTAGTAACAAATGTAAGATGAAAAAGGAATTTTGTTTTTCATTTAGCTTTCTTTTTGTACAGAACTGTTTTAATAATAAAAAGTTTAAAGAAACAGCATAGTTCAAAACACTCAAAAATATTTAAAAAATTAAAACAGCACACTACACTATGTAAGTAAAATTCACTTACCAAAAAACTGCCTAAATAAAAATGTCTTCAGCTGCTGGCAAAAAGAGAGGAGAGGGGCCATCCCACAGTCTGGGAGCAGCCACAGAGTCCTCACCAACCATGCCTGCAAAGGTGGTGGGACTGAGAGAAAGCCCTACCATGTCGATCTTAACACTTGGACTGGCTGGCATAGGGAGATACGGTCCTTCATAGCCTGGACCCAAGCCTTTTAGGGCTTTAAAGGTCAAAACCACCACCTTGAATTCTTCCCGGAAATGGACCCATAGCCAGTGCAGCTGTTTCAGCAGGGGAATCAAATGATCCCTGGAACCAGCCCCAGTCAACAGTCTGGCCATAGCATTTTGGACCCACTGAAATTTCCAGACAGTTTCCAAAGGCAGCCCCACGTAGAGTGCATTACAATAGTCCAAACAGGATGCAATCAAGACATGTTTCACTGTAGCCAGATGCAACTTTTCAAGGAATGGGTGCAGTTGAAGCACTAGTTTACACTGTGCAAATGTGCTCCTGGCCACTGCCAAAACCTCGGCATCCAGGCTCAGATCTGAATCCAGGAGCACCCCCAAGCTGTTGACCTGAAATTTCAGGGGGAGTGTAACTCCATCCAACACAGGCTGAATCCCTATTCCCTGATCTGCCTTTCCAACTGACCAGGGGAACCTATGTCTTGTCTGAATTAAGTTTCAATTTGTTTGCCCTCTTTCAGATACTGTTTAGTACAGAAACAGCTTCCCTAGACTCAGATGGAAAGGAGAGATAAAGTTAAGTGCCATCAGCATGAGAGTCAGCATGGTGTAGTGGTATGGGTGTTGCACCAGGCATCGAATCTTGTCTCAGCCATGGAAACCCATGGAAACCAAACTGGGTGACCTTGGACAAGTCACATTCCCTTCACACAATACTTCTATTGATGCAGCCTAGGATCACATTGGCTTTTTTAGCTCCTGCATAACACTGCTGATTCATGTTCAACCTGTGGGGTACTAGGACTCCTAAATCCCTTTCACATGTTTTGTTCTTCCATTCTTCCTAAGCCATGCCACTGCTGAGAGAAACATGGCCCACATGTTGTCTTCTTCTCCATAACCATATAGCCTAAAGCAGAAGTGGAGAACCATTGGTACTTGGAATATTCTGGACTATCACTATTTTCATCCTTGCTCAGCCTAGCCATCAGTAAGGGACTGGAAGGGCTGTAGTTCAAAACATCTGGAGGATCCCCAATGCTCATCTGAAGAGAGAAATAGAGGGAACGACACAAGAGGAGACTGAGCAAACAGCTCAAATTACTCTGACCTCAAGTATGACATTCTATTATTGTTTTCTGATACAAAAAAAAAAAAAAAAAGGAACAAGGCCAATTAAAATCGACATGTTTCCTCTAAATCAGCACTGCCCCGTTGATATTTGCTAAGCTTGCTGATCCAGCAGTCTTTAAAAGCACACAGCAAGATGAATAATAAGAAATTTGTCAGTTAATAACCACTATAATTCAAGTATGTCACATAGAAATGTTTTGTTTAGTGAACAATATGCTGTCTAATTACCCTGCTCAATCATTGCTGAACACATCAAGAAGGAAAGAAAGCTTCATTTCAGAGAGGGAGAAAAAAAATTGTACAGTACTTCAAAGAGCGGGAAAACTCTTGCCATGCTTTACTGAAGCGACTTCCTGAACCAGATCCTACCAAAACTGATGGCTGTTAAATGAAGAACTGAGGGAGGAATAAGATCAACATAGCAGAAACAAAGGAGTAGCTTCCACCGATAGCTTCCACCAAAGAGTATCTGAAAATGAAGGGGAAGGGCCAATGGTTCACCTAACAAACATTCATCTGATTATCATTTGGTAGGGACATTCATATGTACCCAAGTCTAGCTGTCACAGTGCTAATGGCATTTTTTTTAAAAAAGCAAAAGCAAAATGCTATTGATGATTTATTCAATCTGAAGAGAAACAAGTGGTCTTGGTTTCTGGATGGATGATACAAAGGGAATCCCTGTTGTCCTAAGAGGCTGCCCCAAGTTTCTGGGAATAGCATAACACTGATGCTTATGTTGCTTTATTGGAAATTTTCTCAACTGGCTAGTTAATAAAGAAGGTGATCCACCTGAAATTTGTATTCCTTCTAGGTTATTCTTATGAGTCATTCTTTTCAATGTGTAAGGAAGGATGAAATATTAACATTTCCCCCATGTCTGCAATGCATTTAAAGGTAGCTTTGCAAATATATCAGCAATTCCATAAATTTGATCCTTACTGCTGTTATGACTAGATATGGTAATATTATGACTATATACTTCTATATAGTTCCTTTTTTTCTCTCTGCAGCTTTTCCTGCCTCTCTATAGTCTCTGGACTAAATAAATCTTATCAGCATCACTGTGGATCAGTGAGCCAAGTACTGCCACCAGTAAAATTTGATGGTTCACTGGTGGTTTGGGAATATCAGATACTGTTTCCAGGCCTGGAGAAAAATAAAAGCATTTGAGTTTGCAGAATGCAAACATTACAAGTACTGTATATACTCAACTATAAGTCAACCTCATGCATAAACTGAGGACAGGTTTGAAGAGCAAAATTATGGATTTTGATATGATTCATGGATAAATCGAGGATAAAGCTTGGGGGCATGTAACAAAAGATCTAAAGGATGAAGCAAAGGAACACAATGCCAAAGAACGTACAAAATTCCATCAGGCATAAATATTTGTACTTATAATAAAGGGTGGATGAGAGAATCAAGGCTGAATGAGAGAACAGAGTGGGGCCAGTGCTTTTAGGACAGATTACGGTCTTGTCTGTCACCAGGGATGGCTCCTTTTTTTGTAAGAGTTAAAGTATAGTGTTTAAACTGACCCATGGATAAGCTGACTCACGGTTTTTTTTGGGGGGGGGGTCAATTTTTTGACTAAAATTTCTAGACTTATACATGAATATATACAGTAATTTCATTTCTTAGTGGGAGAGCATTTGCAGCTGACAAGAGCTAGCAAAGTTAACTTTTAAAAAGCAGATCATTCCCGTTATTTACACTTTCCCAAAGAAATCTGTTGGTATACTTACTGCCCACTCCTTTCTTCTCCCTTCCTTTTGGTTTTTAAAAGAAATCACCTTAGGACTGATAAAAACAGACTGACACAGAACAAGGTAGATTCCTGCCAAAATGCAACTAACAATGACCAAAGGTACCTTTTGAAAGTAACTGGAAAAATTAACCTGTTACACCAGTGGAGTAACTTGGTTTAGAACCATTGCATTGGTTCTAAAAGTTAACTTACTTTTACAGTCACCACCAAAAAAAGATACAATTTCTTCTCACACTTTATGTTGAGGTTCTTAAAAGAGAAAGCAGGACCACGCTTAATGTGCCTGTTATAAACTATTACAATTCCTATTTATCACTACTACACTTTATATTTGTCTCATCATGGAAGTATAAATTTCAAAGTCATGAAATTTCAAACTACTCTAAAAACGCCTTTTGAGCTCTCCAGCCCTTGTGGCTTGGGTCTTTCAAAACTAAGTAGGACAGTGCAAGTGCTTCTGATGTGAACAGACACCAAGACATTCAGATGCAAATTGCTGTTGTGTAGTTGAGAGACATCCAGTATTATCCTAGCTACTTCCTAGAATGTCAAAATATTTACTCTCCTCCAAGCACTTAAAGCAAGAAGAGATTCAGATTTCATGTGATGCAGGTGTCAAACACTGCTCGCCCCTTTGATGACACCACAGCATGAATCAATAATGCTGAGAAAGGAAAGTCAGTCTTCATTTGTCATTAGAGGATTTTCAAGGAGATTGAGGGAAGACAGCTACAGAATGATGCTATAGGCTATTTAGAAAATGGCAAACAAATGGTGCAATCCACTTGTCACGGTAGAGGACTGCTTTTAAAACATCATACATGCAACCATATGGAAAAATAGTAGTCCACAACCTGTTGATGTAAGATGGAGGACAGTTCCAGAGCAAGGATTTGCAAAGATGATGAAGGTGGCTAAACTTCAAAACAGTACCAAAATGTTTGCTAAAAGATAGTAAGGAACCTCAAAAAAGAAATGTCAAATGCATACACAAATTAGTGGTTTGCCACTAGCAGCATTTTTCTTTTCAAGTACTGATACCACAGAAATTAGGTTGCTAATAGCTTGATGCCTGGTTCTACCCAGCCTTGTGAGCTTTTAAAAACTGTCCCCCCCCATGGGGTGTATAAATCAGGTGAGGCTAAAGTGTGACCCACAGTTCCTCAATTTTCTGCCCTTGAAACAATCCAAAGTGGAAAGGGATTAAAGAAAGTTTGAAGAAGTGGGAAAATTTAAAACTGTCACTATTAGGAAAGATAGCGCTGGTAAAAATGAACATACTACCCAAAATGCTTTTTTTGTTTCAAAATTTGTCCATAATTATAAATGAGAACATATTTAGAGAGTGGAAGAAAGATCTGACAAAATTTATCTGGGCGGGAAAGAAAGCAAGGATAAAATGGAGTTATTTAACAGACGCGAAGGAAAAAGGGGGCCTGACATTACCAGACTTGCAAATGTATTATCATGCTTGCTGTTTGGACTGGGTGAAGGAGTGGATTCAACTCAAAGATGACTATTTGTTAGACATTGAAGGTTTTAATATTTTGTTCGGGTGGCATGGTTATCTCTGGTTTGAAAAAATAGAACAAAATAGACAACTCAAGGACCATATAATTAGAAGAGCCTTATTACAGGTATGGAACAGATATAAACTTAAAAGTTATAGATACCAACATGGGTTTCGATTCAAGAAGCACTTTTAAGAAGAGGTAGACTGAAACAAAAAAGATGGTTAAATTATGCTGATATTCTTTAAAAAGAGAATGGGGTGTGGATATTGAAAAGTAAAGAACTTCAAGAAGGAGGAATAAGTTTGAACTGGTTTACATATTGGCAACTTAGAGATACAGTGGTCCCCCGGGTTACGAAGGTAATCCGTTCCGTGATTACCTTCGTAACCCGGAAGCTTTCGTTTCCCGGGGGACCGCTTTCGCTAACGGACCGCGCAGCTGATTTAAAGGGGCCGCTCGGTTTTTTTTTTCGTATCCTGGGGGATCTTTCGGATCCCGGGGGATACAGTAGCGGTCCCGTCGCTTTCGGATCCCGGGGTTTTCGCAACCTGGGGGATTCGTAAGCCGGGGGACCACTGTAGATTTCTGAATGATGTAAGAGCTATGGGGACAGCAGAAGAAAAGAATGAGTTAGACTAAATAATTTTAGGAAAAAAGAAGGGGCCAATATCTAGGCTTTATAAATTCTGTCTGAAGCTGAATCTTGAGAAAGAGGTGGTAAAAACAAATTTGGTAGAATGGTCAAAAAATGTTGGACATAATATTAAGTTAGAAAAATGGGAAAGAGCATGGGGAAAGGATCTTAAATTCACATTGTGTGTTAATATAAAAGAAAACCTTGTAAAAATGATACACAGATGGTATCTCTCCCCCACAAGAATTGCAAAAATATATAACAAAAGAGAAGAATAATGTTGGAGATGTGGGAATAAAGGATCCTTTTATCATATGTGGTGGACTTGCCCCATAATCGAGGCCTTTTGGAAGAAAGTTCACAAGGTAATCCAAGACCTATATAATATTAAAACTAAACTGGAACCTGAACTATTTCTGCTTAATATGTTGGATGGAAATATTGAGAGACAATATCTGAAACAATATCTGAATTTAGTAACCACGGCCAGGATGACAATTGCTGAACTTTGGAAAAGAAATCAAGCACCAGAAGTGGAAGAATGGTTATTAAAAGCTCTGGACATTGTAAAAATGGACAAACTAACATGTGAATTGAGGGCTGAAGAGAAGGAGGATTTATGTATTTGGGATACACTGTTTCAATATTATGGTGAGAGATATAAAGATATGTAAAATAGAGATGTAGTTATTTGTAAAGCAAGACAAATAAGAGACAGACTTACTGAATGAAGTTGGTAAGAAAAGAAAGTAACAACAAAATAATTTGAATTGATAACAAGCCACGTTTCTTTGAAAGTTAAAACAAAAGAATCAAAGGGAAAGTGAAAAGGTAGGAAACGAAGTTTTTTATTTATAGAGGAAAAAAGAATAAATGCTGGGAAAATAAGCCAACTGAACATAGAGAAAATAAGGGTTGGGATTGGGGGGTGGGGTGGGACAATGGATAAGCTAGAATGTAACATTACGTTTGGTACTTTGTATTTTGTTTTGTTTATAATATTTTTTTTAATAATAAAATTTAAAAAATAAAAAAACTGTTCCCCCCATGGGGTGTATAAATCAGGTGAGGCTAAAGTGTGACCCACGGTTCCTCAATTTTCTGCCCTTGAAGCAATCCAAAGCCCCCAGACCTCAATTAAATGCAGTGGTTCACCTGTACAACACTCCCAAGAACTCTACATATGTGCTAGAGGAGAAAAAAAAAGCCTGCCTCCAAATCAGATGAAAATGAAATCAGAAGTGATGTAATGTCACTTTCACTCACACCAGGCATGCTCCTGGAAGGAACATGGTGTGTGTGAGAGAGAAATGTCCCCGCTCTCTCTTTAGTTGTCCATCCCTGGTATAAGTACAGTTGGCCCTTGTTATCTACCAGGAATTGGTTCCTGGACCCCCTGCCCTTGCATACCAAAATTTGTCAACAGTCATGTCCCATTAAATGTAGTGACACTGTATAATCATGTCCCTTATATAAAAGGGCAAAAATCAAGGTTTGTGGAGGAAATCCATTTCTTTTTAAAAATATTTTCAAGCCCTGAATTGTTGAATAAATGGATAAAGAATCCATGGATATGGAGTGCCAACTGTAATATAATTAGACAAGAAGGACCTGTAACAAAAAGGTTACCTAGTAGGAGAAAAGCAGGATATAAATAAAATAAATAAATGCATAACAATAATAAAAAGTTTAAGTGTGGAGTGCTCTTGTTCAGAGTCCCAGACAGACAACCATTCTCTTTTACAGGATCCTCAGTTCTGTTCCCATCTATCCCTGGTTTTCTATGCATTTGCATGTACATAGATCATAGTCAGCCAGCATTTTAGCCTAAATTGTTTTGTGTATGCCAAACTCAAGGAATCAACAATAAATCAATAAGTCAATATTTATGTAACCTTCACGGATTCATTGGGTCTACTCTACTAGGGACTAACAATATGATTCAGGCCTTGCTCTAAACTTAATGCATTGAAGTCCTAAGTGAGATTTAAGAATAGACAAGCTGTTACAACAATGCATTTGTCAAGGAACAGTATTATCACTGCCCCAAAGAGACTTCCTATTTTATTTTTAATAAGAATATAATAAGAAGAGGACAAGTGAACAAATAAACATTAAGGGACACACCAGGCTAACTGGTGAATTTATTTACAGCTCATGTATGCAAGCAACGTCATCAACAAAAGAAAGAGCATGAAATCTAAGTGGATATAAACACCGATTTACAAATCACTACTTTGTCCTAGCACTATCAAACTGGACACTCTCTCCTATCCATCCCCAATATTCCTTGTTTATGTGAGCTGATTTAGAAGACAGTACTTGCCCAAGAAGTGGGATGGTGTAAAACATTTTCTGTACAATTAGATATTCATGTAGGTATATATATTGTTATGAGCCAGCATGCTGTAGTGGTTTGAGTGTTCAACTATGACTCTGGAGACCAGAGTTTGAATCCCATCAGCCATGGAAATCCAGTGAGTGACCTTGGGCAAGTCAAATATTCTCAGTCCTAGAGTAAGGCAACGGAAACCTCCCTCTGAGCAAATCTTGCCAAGAAAATCCCAAGATATTTGACATTCAAATGTCAAATTATTGAGACTTGAAAACATTTTAATAAATGGGAGACCTGGAAGATTGCTGGCAGATAATACTTACGCGCCACTGAGAAGTTATTTAAGGGGGATTCTCGTTGGTCCACATCTTGTGGTCGCTCCTTGTAACCAATGAATGTTCCATCATTCTTCAAAAGAAAATACCTTGGCCTCCATGTTTTAATATATTCTCCTGGAAGTAAGAAAAGAAACATTTCTTTAAACAATGACTAAATGTGGAATGTTCTAAAGAAATATTCACTGCAAATAAAAAGCATTAGGCCCTATACTGGAGTGCCTATTCATCACAAAAACCTCAAGTGAAGACAATATAGCATGTTCAGCTAAGGTTCAAATGCCTGTTGATTCATGAAGCTGAGTGATCTTTAGGGTAGTTGTTCTATGTCAGCTAATCTACAGAGTTAACACAGAAAATTTGGAACAATAGGACAGCAAGCTACTTGGATCGAGGAAATACACACGACATAATGGGGGGGGGGCAGAGGAAGAGTATTTTTTGTTGTTATGTGCCATGATGTTGGCTTCAACTTCCAGTAACTCTATGAATGAGACACCTCCAAGCCTCCATTTATTAGTTAATGTGAATCTAACAGCAAACAATTTATACAAAAGCCAGTATCCAGGCCTCCATTACATAGTAGCATACAGACAACTGTAGCCTAGTAGAAGTTTTTAAACTACAACTCCCACAATCTCTAATCATCTGCTATGCCAGATATGGGAGTTATAGGCAAAAGAAATGGGAGAACGAAACAATGCAGAGGGCCACAGCTGCTCATCTTTGCTTTACTATGACCAACAATCTCTCTTCAGAATGGTGATATGAAAAACTGATTAAAGTTGCAAACTCAGGAACTGAATCAAAAGATTTAGGAAACTAGTTTATCCTTCAAGCTGAATGGTTAATTGTGAGTGTTGCATTTAATTGAGGATTCCTTGTTAAGTGGGAATACCATTCCCTTTGGGGGGGGGGCAGAGAGTAAAGAACAGCATTTGGGCTGCATCTGCACAGCAGAAACAAACCAGTTTGACATCACTTTAACTGCCATAACTCAAGGTTATGGAATTCTGGTTAGTTTTGTGAGATACATTTAGCCTTCTCTGTCAGAGAGCTCTGGTGCCACAACAGACTATAATTCCAAGAATTCCACAACACTGAGCCATGGCAGTTAAAGTGGTGTCAAACTGAATTATTTCTGCAGTGTGGATGTAGCACTGGACACAATAATGGGAGGGAAAGTGTTCTTCGATCTACTGGTTGAGTCGGTCTATGCTGAAAGGACTCTTGCAGTCAAGTGCTATGGCACACTGCCACCCACCAGGTGACCTCCCTTCATGGACATACTGTGACTGTCATCATAAAGATGCCATCAAATCAACAGCAAGCCTTGTGGAAGTTTAAGAGAGAGACAAATCTATTATTCCATAAGTTTGCTGTGGGTCATAGTCTACTTCATCTAGAAAATAAAAACACAAACGTGGCAGATTTTTTTTTTTTTTGCCACAAAATCCGCTTTTGGTTTGTAACTGTTATCACTGAATAACATTTCATTTATACAAGTATACAGGTCGGTTCCCTATTCTGCATGTCCTTGGACCTACTCTTTATAAATGAAACTGTGGGTAACAGTGAAAGACCACAAAATACTAAAAAACTGCACTGCAGAGGACCTAGAAAATGCCTAGAAAAGATGCTCTTCTAGGCATCCGGAGTTCCTCCGATGTGACTGATGGTCAACTAAGTTGACTATAGAGTTGCGTTGGAGAAACTCCAGATTCCTAGAGAGAATCCTCTCTAGACATTTTCTAGATACTACAGTAGGATTTTAAGTTAACCATAGAGTCACACTGGAGGAACTCCAGACACCTATAGAAAACATTTCCCCCTGGATATGTGAAACCACAGTTACCAATACTGTTGATATGGGAGGACACCTATACTGACTGGATGTCAGTGGTAAAGGAGTCAGAAAAATAAAATGTCACATGCCAAAGTTGTCTTTTCCAAAGACATTCTGAAGTCATATTCCCTAAATTTCTCTGAATCCAAAAAAACTATGAATCAATGAAGTGCCTAGTTCCCAAACTGCTTTTGTTTTTTGTCTAAGAAAGTTTGGAAATTCTAGAGATGCTTCCCTGTACTAATACTCCTGTTTGAATTATAACTTCCATTCACAAAGCCATGATGGCTGCAAATTATGGGAATACCCAACAATGGGTATGTGCTTGGTTGCAAAGATACCCAATGATGGGTATGTGTTTGGTTGCAAAGACAGGTAGACAGAGCAGGGAGCAGGGAGATCACTATCTTTTTTTAAAAAAAATACATGTGTATAACCTTAATCTACACACATGTATTTATTTTAAAAGACAGTAATCTCCCTGCTCCAGGCATGATCTTGGACCCACACAGCTATTATACAAGCAAGATGGCCACAATAGCACCACTGAGATTCTTTCAGAAGGTGCCGAATATTTCATGCTCAAGCGATAAAGCCCAACAGTCTTTTAAGCAGGATCAGGCTTGGTTAGCACTCGGATGGAAGACCACTAGGGACAGCAGGGATCTCCAGGTAGGGCTAGGAAATAATCCAAGAGAGCCGCTGCCAGTCAGAGTTGATAAGAATGAGCTTAAACAGACCAACAATTTGATTCACCATAAAGCAGCTTCTGATGCTCCTAATGGGTGTCACCTAGGTAGTATTAATGTTGAGTTTAGCCTAATACCTGAACCAATCTGTTTTCTGGGTGGTGGTGGCTGCCATGAGTAAAATTAACCTCTCTGCACTCCCTGCCTCCCCACCCATTTAGGTCATCTGGGTTTGTCTGGCATGTGTATATAGTCAAGTTAGCACCGTGTACACAGGAAGCTGCCTTACACTGAGTCAGACCCTTAGTCCACCTACCTCAGTTTTCTTTACACTGACTGGATACATTGCCTATCGAGTTTGGAAAAGAAGGAGTGTCTCCTAGTAATATCCAGGGATGACAGGGACTGAACCTGGGACCTTACGGACACAAATGTTCTCAGTCATGGAATTACAGCTCTTGTAAACTCATAGAAGCAAACAGCTGGAAGGGTCTCTAAAGGTCGTTAAGCCCAAAACCACACTTAGTGAAGAAAATCCAGCTAGAGCATCCCTGGCAGGTATCTGTTCAGCCTCTTTTTGAAAATGTCTACTCCACCTCTCTAGGTAATCGGTTCCATTGCTGAACTTCTCTCGCTGTCAAGAAGTTCCTTCTGAGGTTCAATTGAAATCTACATTCTTATAACTAAAACCCTTAATATTAATCATTAGATTGGATTAGACTACTCGCTGGAAAAGAAAATGCTAGGAAAGATGGAGGGAAGCAGAAAGAAAGGAAGACCACACTAGATGGATAGACTCTATTAGGGAGGTCATAGTATGAATTTACTGCAGAGCAGTAGAGGACAGAGTCTTGGAGGTGTCTCAGTGACAGTTGACAATTAAAATGACTGGATTACAGGAAAAGAGATTCCACCTAAACATCAGGAAGAATTTCCTGATGGTGAGAGTTGTTTGACAATGGAATGTGCTGCCTCAGAGTAGGTGGAGTCTCCTTCCTTGGAGATCTCTAAGCAAAGGCTGGATTGTCATTTGTTGGGAGTGCTCTTACTGTGACTTCCTGCATGGCAGGGGATTGAACTGGATGACCCTTGGAGTCTCTTCAGACTCTATGATTAACACCACTCTGATATAGATCCAAAAATTCCAAAAGGAGAGATTACTTTAGTGTTTCCTTTAATCTGTGATTTTATGCATAATTCTCATATTGCAGCAAGAAAACATTTCTAAAAAACGATTTTGTGTCACTTAAGGCTTAGCAATTCATAACAGTGTTAATTAACAGATCATATAAAATGTTAACATAACTCTGTATTTATTTCTTATTCTGTTTGTGATTTAGGTTTTGAATCCTGCATTATTTGCCCAGAATATATTTTAAAATCCTGTATAATCTCCTCCCTCTCCCCCACAATAAACAACAAAAAGAAAAAGAAAACAAAAAGAAGTCACAGCAGATGTCCTACATATTATTTTTCTGCTATTGTCATTTTTCATACTGACAAGGAGAGGTTTTTTTTAACATTAACATTTTGCAGTGCAAGTGTTTTAAAACAATGGTTCATTTCATTAATTAGCCTGCTGGTTTCTCAAGCTAACAGTCAAATTTAAGCAAGTAAGAGACATGCAAACCTGACCTCTGCAGAGCAACACTGTGTGCTATCTTAAGCATACTTTTTAAAAAGTATGCTTAATGATGGTTCATTTATTTATTTTTTCCCAGCAACAGCAGTTACTGGGATCCAGAGGGGAGGAACTTTGTCCTCCTCATATCACAATCCTTCTATCCCCTAGCAGTTTGCCACTCAAATTGTCTAAGTGAAAAGGATTAAATTCCTTCTCCTTATGTCTTATGCTCCTAGTCTGAACAGTAAATCCTGCCTTCTATGTAACAGAAGCAATCTAGAGGATTTGAAGCCAATGAAAATTCAAGTACTGGTTGCAGACTATACCAAAAACCCCAAATGAAGTGGAAGCAGCACACACCCTTGGCACAAAGGTTCACAAAGATCTTCTTCTATTTGTGAATGAGGAAGCCAAGATGATCAACCTGAGGCTGCCAAACTGGGGCCACATAATGAGAAGGCATGAATTACTAGAGAAAATAATCATGCAAGTAAAACGTAGAGGGTAGAAGAAAGAGAAGAAAACCGTATGCCAGATGGGTGAGCTCAATCCGGAAGGCCACTGGCATGGGTTTGCAAGGCCTGAGCAGAGCACTGGAGGATAGGGAATCTTGGAGGTGTCTCACCCACAGAGTCGCCATGTGTCGGAGACGACTCGAGGGCAGTTAACAATAATAAAAGTACCTATAGGCAGAGGAGATTTGCATGGATCTCTAGGGCTCTCACCACTCTCAGAAATCAATGGAGCCCAAAATGTGTGTGTGTAGCTGGGTTCTTCTTTTTATCTAACAATACCATATTGAGAAACAGCTGTTAAGTTTACCTACTGGAGAAACAGCATATCTATAGATGACCTGCTGGATAACAAAAGGCCCTTATGATTCCAAACACATGTGAAATGTCTTCAGCCTCATCTGCATAGGCCAGAATACTTGGGGGGGGGGGTGCAGCCAGGATTATTCTGGCTCCAGAGTTGCCTCCTGTTATCTGAGGCTCTCCACTGTGACACTGGGCAGCTGTCCACATGCATGCACTATCGTACCGTCCATCCCTGCTGCCACTGGAAAGGGTCACATCAGAGTGAGGCATCCAGTGTCAGTCACATGGCTGGGTGCCTTGTTCTGACCTCACAGTGAGCAACTCTTACTAATGATGGTGGTGGCATCATTACAGTGGAATGCATTTTAAATAGCCACCAGGCCTCACAACGGAGGGCTCCAGAAGATCTGGAGCAGATGGTAAGTTTATTTAACTGATTTAAGGAGGGTATACCCAGGTTTGGTGCTGAACAGTCTTCTAGACTGTTCATAGCAGAACTGGGGCTTGGGCTATGCATTGTCAGAAATTCCTGCAGAGGACAGGGGAAGATGTTTTATTTGACCTGTGAAGACAGAATCTTTCTAAGACAGTGGGTCCTTGTTATCCGCTGGGGTTTGGTTCCAGGATCCCCCATGGACAACAAAATCCGTGGACACTCAAGTCCCATTAAATACAGTGGCATAGCAAAATGGTGTCCCCTATATAAAATGAAAAATCAAGTTTGGCTATTTGGAATTTATACCTTTTTTGAATATTTTCAAGCCATGGATGCTTGAACCAATGGATAAAAAAATCCATGCATAAGGAGGTATGCAGCTGCAGTTTTAAACCCAAATGTGTCCTTCCACAAGTGGGAAAAGACAAGGCTGCTGTACTGAAATTTCTCTCCTCCCTTCACCCCATAATAATCTGCTCCAGAGGATTGGGAGGCCCTCCAAAACAGATTTGGCAGGTGGGGATGGTGGGACGGTGGTGACAGTGGTCAGGGGAACTGTAATGATGCCACCACCATCATTAGTGCATGAGCACATGTATTCTCACGTAATGCTGGGGTCAGCCTTCAATCCACATTAATAGTAAGTAATTTCAATCCTGAAATGCTGGATTCAGCTCTATGTCACTTCCAGTCCACTTTAATACAGAGGTGGCTTTGGAAACATATAAGTGTGGAAAATGTCCTAGAATGTATAGATTTCCTGGCTTGTCACAGTTCCTTTACCATTTCCTGTGACCTATTCTTATTTGAAGAGCAGGTATTACTTGAGATAGCTTTCGTACAGTCAATATATAGCTTTCTTCTTTGCTAACAACCTGTGAGCTCCATTAGAGAAAAGTGCTGCCATCATTTGTAACCCATTCCATGTATTTCCATGTATTTCTGTGGGTATCTCATTCCATGTATGTCTGCACAAGAACAATGGAGCAGCAGCTGTGAATTCATCAGGGGGCAAATAATTCACATATGGAATGAAACAACTGACACTAACTTCACATTTCCCTGGGGCAAAGTTTATCAGGGACTCTTGTGAGCCACTGGAAAGTACCCAAAATTACTCCCTGCCCCAAGCCCCCAAACCTTTTCAATCCCTCTCTGAGAAACTGAGCAAGAAACAACTGCCATCTTTTTATATTCACTGGCAAAATAAGGTATTTCAGGTACTTTTTGAACTGAAGAGATTGAGTTCATTCCTTACAAGCCAGAAAGGAAGAACAAAGAGGAATAAGCATACACACACACACACAGATACCTGCCTTGAATCCCATTATGGGAGGAAGATGGGATATAAACCCTTGACATAATAAATAAATAAATACACCAGCCTGATATAGTGCTTTAACCATTGGGCTAGCAATAGCAATAGCAACAGCATTTACATTTCTATACCGCTTAATAGTGAACTCAGCACAATCAGCAGGAAAAGAGATTCCACCTCAACATTAGGAGGAACTTCCTGACAGTAAGGGCTATTCGACAGTGGAACACACTCCCTCGGAGTGTGGTGGAATCTCCTTCCTTAGCGGTCTTTAAGCAGAGGCTGGATGGCCATCTGTCAGGGATGCTTTGATTTGGACTTCCTGCATGGCAGGGGGTTGGACTGGATGGCCCTTGTGGTCTCTTCCAACTCTATGATTCTATGATTCTATCTGCGAACTCACAATGTTGTGGCTGAAGCACCGATATTCAATCAGTACACCACCAGAACTAGGACATTGGGAGACCAGGGTTCAAATCCCAGCTCAACCATGGAAACCCATTAGGTGACCATGGGTAAATCACACTTTTTCAACCGCAGAGGATGGCAATGGCACCCCCCCCCCCGAAGATACTTGCCAATAAAAACCCATGATAGGCTAGCTTAAGGGTCACCGTAAATCAGAAACAACTTGAAGGCACATGACAACAGCAAAATATAAATATACAATACAAAAAGGAGGATGCAGTTTTAGCAGAAAACATAACAAACCCATTCAGTTTCTGGAGTGGAAATTAACGGCTGCAACACATACACAGAATATTTTCCCAGCCATGCCTGCGTTCCAAATGTAATGTCTATTTTGCTCTCCAAAAAGGGAAACAAAAAACTGATCACCCACCCTTCACCCCTAATAAATATCATGTGAATGGAAGGTTGTGCTGTTTGGAATGACTGTCCAAGACACAATGGTTTTTTGCTCCATGGACTGCCAAAAACACTCTCCTTCAAATCAAAATAAATCACATGAAAGTTCACTTCTGTTTTTGTGAAACTGCTGTTTTTTAATGTTAGAAAATAGGTCTGCATTGTCAGTCCTAGTGGTTGCCAAGACTGGCAATTCACCTCTTTGTTTTGGTCAGAAAAAAACCCCAGGAGTCTGGAGAGTGTAAGAGAGGCAAAAACAACTAGGGGGGAGGAATATGTAGTCCCAGGACACTTTGCCCATTCCTGCTTTAAAGGTAGAACATCAAATATGCACATGCATGCAAAATAACCTTCCAGCTAAATAGCCAGAACTTGTATCATGTTTCCACACCTACATCTCCTCCTCCCACTCCCCACTCCAGCTGTTCTATCATCTTCCAAGAAAAGTCTCCTTGGGGAACATGGACTCTGCCCTAGACACACCCCTACAGATGGATTTCCTTCTTCCCCTCTTTCCACAGACCTCCTCTCCCTCTGTGGTTCAGTCTGCCACCCATATTTCCACCTGCTGTAAGTTTATTACCTCCTCCACAGTGCTAACCCTCATTGCACCCTCAACACACAGATCCAGCTGGCTTTGTTGTGCTCACTCAGGTAGGACCTCAGTTTTTGTTTATATGTTTTGTTTCAAGCTACAGTTCAAAATCAGAAGAAGACTAAGAATGGGGAGGGCAGCTATGAAGGAACTAGAAAAGATCCTAGAGAGCAAAGATATACAATTGAGCACCAAAATTAGAATCGTAGAAGCCACTGCATTCCCCATCATCATGTATGAATGCAAGACCTGGACAGTTAAGGCAGCAGATAGGAGGAGGATCAATTCATTTGAGATGTGTGCAGAAGAGTGCTGAGAACACCGTGGATAGCCAGAAAGACAAGGGTCCTAGAACAGATCAAGCCTGAAATCTCCCTGAAGGCCAAGATGATTAAACTTAGGCTGTCATACTTTGTTCATGTCATGAGAAAGTATGACTCAATGAAAACAACAATAATGCTAGCAAAAGTAGTAGTAGTAGAAAGAGAGAAAGATCACATGTCAGATGGACAGACACGATCAGGGAGGTCATGGGCTGAGTTTGCCAGACCTGAGCAAAGCAGTGGAGGACATGGGTTGTGGAGATGTTTCATCCAAAGGGTCGTCAAGAGTTGAGATCAACCTGAAGGCGGTTAACAATATGTCCTCAACAACAGCAACAGTTACAAAGAAAAAGAGACACTTTCTCCTGTATCATCAAGGAATACATTTTGTTAACAAGGTGATGTGATGGGCAAGAGCTTGCTTTGCCAAGAACCCAGTAGGTCACTGCCTACCAATAAGAGCTGGAGAATTAGTCTAATGTAGTACAAAGAGAGCTTCTTATCTCATGTAGGGTCAAAACTATGATGTGGGTTTTCCCCCAAAAGCAGAACTGGAAAATTTTCCAAAATTTTCCTCTTACAATAATGATATCAGAGTTTGCATATTTGGTTTTAATGTTATATTCAAAAGCATTCTAAGCATTTATGTGTTTTTTTAGAGTTGTTTTTTAAAGAAAGCAAATGCTTCCCTTGTATTTAAGAAAAAATGGCTACATCTGAAAGAGCACAAAAACAATCGGCCCTCCTTTCTTGCAGACTTGAAGTCCGCGATCTTGAATATTCACGGAGGGGCAACCTCTGTTATTATCAATGGAGAGCATCCCTGTGGTGTGCACCCGGCATGTGCACGTGGGCACGCGCCCCATTCAAGCCTATGGGGCTTGAATATAGGTGATTCTCCATTTTCATGGGGGAGTCCGGAATGGATCTCCCGTGAAAATGGAAGACCAGCAGTACTATCTTTGCCTAAGATAACCCTATGACATCCATAGCGTTGCCATAAGTTGACAGGTGATTTGAAGGCCTAAAGAGAGCTGTACATGATATGTTTTATATCAACAGTTTAATTTTCATTTCCTGAAGCTGTAGTACCTTTAGGTTCACTCACACACTGCACTTCTTGGTGGCGCAGTGGTTAAATGCCTGTACTGCAGCCACTCATTCAAAACCATAAGGTGACGAGTTCAAGACCAGCAAAGGGCTGAAGCTCGACTCAGGCTTGCATCCTTCCGAGGTCGCTAAAATGAGTACCCAGATTGTTGGGGGGCAAATAGCTTACAATTGTAAACCGCTTAGACACTCATTAAGGGTATGAAGTGGTATATAAATGAAGCTGTTTGTTTGTTTTGTTTGTTTCTTATCAACTCCATTTCAAGTTGAGAAAAATTTGATTCAATACAACTAGGTAGCTATGAAGGAACTAGACAAGATTATGAAGTGTCAAGATATTAAATACTAACCTTATGATTGTTCATGCCATCTTTCTTCCTATTTCTATGTATGATTGTAATACTTAGACAATGAAGAAAATCAATTCATTTAAAATGTTGTGCTAGAAACGAGTTCTACAGATACTGTGGATTACTAAAAAGACAAATAAATGGGTCCCTACAGCAAATCAAGCCTGAACTCTCCACAGAAGCCAGGATGACTAAACTGAGACGGCTGTACTTTGGACATATCAAGAAAGAACTCACTAGAAAAAATAATGTTTGGCAAGGTGGAGGCAGCGAGAAAAGAGGAAGACCACCATACAAGTGGATAGACTCAATCATGGAAGCCACAGCCCTGAATTTACAAGATCTGACCAGGGTTGCTGATGACAAGGTGACTTTTAGGACTCACATTTATAGGATTGCCATAAGCAAAGTCAACTTGACAGCAGTTAACAACAACAATTAGCGAAGGAACTGAAATTTCCTGGATCCACAGAAACAGAACTCTTTCATGAAAGAGAATATGAAGCAGTTTTGAATGAGATTTATTTCAGTTTGAAATTAAATTTAAGTAGCACCCGCCATGACCTCAGTGGGAAAAGATTAAACTCTGTTGGAGATAGATGACTGGATATAGCACATCTTGAACATTTTGTTTCTAAATTAAATGCATCAATATTTTTAGTGCCTTCCATGCTTAAATTTACACGAACAATGTAAAGGAAGTACATGTTGTAAACATTTTAAGTATTCTAATAAAAATAATAATTGTTGGCATTCAGTATTGCAGTTACTGCAGTTGACCAGGGTTCAGAAACTGATTGGGTGACCTTAGGTAAGTCACTTTCTCAGCCTCAGAGGAAGGCAACAGCATACCTCCATTGAATAATTTTTGCCAAGAAAATCCCATGATATGGGAAAGTATAGTATCATCCAAAATTCATAACAACGTGATACCTTTATTGAGCCAAACAAAATGCACAGTACACATGTTGCAAGCTGTTGAAGCTCCACTGACTTCTTCATCAAACAAAGGTGTTAAAAATAATACAACAGAAAGAAAGAAAAATGGCAGTGTTAGTCATATCCCTGCATTTGGTCAAGATGATGCAGTTGTAGTCCTTACTTTAGATGGTAAGGAAGGGTATTCATAGAGGTGTGCCTCTCCTGCTTCTGGCCATGTGAATACTGGGAGACTCAGTCCAGCAAATAAACTTTAAATTCCATCTACAAGACAAAAAGCTACTACCTTTGAGATCCAGTTTGTCTCAAATCCTTTGAGAGGTTATAAACCCTTTCTTAGGAAAGGAACACTGAACCTCTCAGGAAGCCTCCATGTTTTGCATCAGGAAAAGTTTTAGCTGTTGTTAAGTTAAAACATGCGAACGACAGTGGACTACAGGAAATATTTTTAGTTTGTCATCCAGTATACAAGAAGAGGAAGCATTTTCTTCAAGGAGAAAAATGTGCAGCCTTTTCACTATTTGTGCTCAGGGTCCAGCAGTGTGAGGAAAAAGCATTCTCAGTTTTTAGCAATGTGGGAAACACAAGGGCTGGATATGTTTGTATCACTGAGTAAAGATAAAATAAAAGCACATCCAAAAGTTCCTCTTCTAGACAGAAGTATTCTCAGAGGAAAAGGGAAGTGGGAAGCCTTCCCAACAGCCATCACTTTAACAAGAAAACCAACATTTTAATTTTAAATATGAGAACATTCCCCTTGTGTATTATGTTGCAACCTGAAAAAGAAGCAACCAACAGAAATGGAAAATAAATATTGAAAGCAAAACACTATTTCAGCAGTTGTTTTCCCTTGTTTTACATACACTATCATACATGAAGACTATCAAGATCATTCATAATTGCCAGGTATACCTGTACATGCATTAAAGGTATACCTGTAGATGCATTACTTCTTTAACAGAAAATCTGGTATCAGAGGCAGAAATATTATAGAAAAAATAGGGATAGGTTTCTATACAAAAGAGAAGAGCACTTCCAACAATTTTCAGCAAACTAACAGTTTACTTAACTGAATTGAATTGGCTGAAGAGAGCCAACATTGTGTGGTGGTTTGAGAACTGGACTCTGGAGAACAGAGTCTGAATCCTGGCTTGGCCATGTAAACCCACTGGGTGACCTTGGGCAAGACACACTCTCTTAGCCTCAAGAGGATAGCAATGGCAAATCCCCTCCGACACAACTTGCTAAGAAAATCCCATGACATGTTCACCTTGGAGTCACACAGAGTTCATAAGTAGGAAACGAAGGCATTCAACAACAACAACAACAACAACCCTGCACATGTGAAATGAAAGAATCAGTTCTTTGCATAGCCAAAGAAAAACATTTGGAATCTTCTAACAACCACGGGAAACCCTCTCTCAAAAAAGCATTCAGGGATGACTTTTTTCTTTCACCAGAATCCACTTTTCTTACAACTTCCATTTTGGTGGCCAAAGTTATAGATAAATGCATTTTTAACATGCTGGGGGAAGGGGGTTAATTGGTGAGGGAGCCTTAGCTCCTTTCCCTTTTCTGTGTTTTGTTAGTCATACATGCTCAATAAGGGATTCTGGAGACAGCTACTGTTTACCTTGCTTGTTCTAGGAAGGTACACACAGCCACAGTGGAATTGCTAAATACAGAATCTTGTGCTCTCCCATCTTAAGCTTCCATTTCATTGTTTATTTCAGACATGATGCTTAACCTGATGAAGAATGTCTGTGGCTGCTGCCAGACTGCAGAACTAATGCAGTTTGACACTGCTTTAACTGTCATGGCTCCTTCCTATGTAATCCTGGCATTTGTAGTTTTTGTGGCACCACAGCTCTCTGACAGATAAGGTTAAATATCACACAAAACTACAACTCCAAGAATGGCATGGCATTCAGCCATGGCAGTTAGAGCAGTGTCAAACTGTATTAATTTTGCAGTGTGGATGCAGTCTCTGTTTCTCCAACCCTCCTTTATTATCTTTCCAATGCAGATGGTGCTAAAAGAGCTTCAGCTAGACAAATGATTAGGAGGGAAGGGAAGCAGCATTAACAAGACCTTGTAAAATGAAGCTTCTTTATCAGAGGCTTTGTTAAGTGAGGTATGTCTGTACATATTGATATCCAATTACACGTCAATATTCACACATCTCCAATTTTTGAAATGCAGTTCTCCCAATGAAAAAAGGTGTAGAAAATAGTAAAAAGAATATGAAAAAATACACCAGAGAAAAGTGCTTGAAAAAAATCATAGACTCAAAGAACATAGAATGTGCATATGCATGGGTGTACACACACTAAAATATAGGGGAAATGCACATAAAATGTATGAATCTGTGCAGATTTTTGAAAACAATCCATAAACTGAAGCAGAAAAAAGGATGAAACAAACGTAAGGATCAGAAATTGAACTCAATGTATTTGTTCACCCCCAACTAGCACTCTAGCACAGAGCAAACCACCCATATATGTATGACAGTACACACAGAAGTTTCCCCTTCACACACATTTTATTCATTTATTTCATTACTTCATTTCATTTCTGTGCTGCCATTGTCTCAGGAAGGGACACAAGGTGGCTTTTGAAACTGATTTAAGAATATGGGGGGGGGGGGTATGCAATAGCAGCCAGGAAGATAAAATCAGGTGCATTTTATATTACAAGTTCACATTTCTCCTAGTCTCAGAAGAAAAGGCAACTTCTGTGAAGTCAAAGGCTTTCATGGCTGGCATCCATAGTTTTTTGTGGGTTTTTCAGACTATGTGGCCATGTTCTAGAAGAGTTTGTTTCTGGCGTTTCCCCAGCATCTGTGGCTGGCATCTTCTCTGAAACATCAGAAACGAAACATCAGAAACAAACTCTTCTAGAACATGGCCACATAGCCCGAAAAACCCACAAAAAATATGCACCTTCTCTTTGCTATCGCTAGCTACAGCATATTTTTGCTTCATACAGTTTTATTCCACAATCTGAGACAAACAACCTAGCAGAATTATTTTCTGCAGACTCAGCACTGTAGCTTTTCCTTAGTGCTCCTCCCTTCCTTCCCACTCCAGCTAAATTTCACTTTTTAAATCTCCCCCCTTTTTATTTTTTAATGGGAATACCAACACATCTGCCTTTTTTGAAAAACTAGGCATCAGCTTTAACAGTGGGGAACGGAGCATTGAGACACTACCAGATGAGACATACTACCAGATGAGATCAGAACCAGAACTGTGTTATGCTTTGGCCACATCTGCACTGCAGGTTAATTAACTTCGAGGCAATGGAGTATGCTGGTTGTGTCACTGACACACAGTCATACACACACAAACACCCGCACACACAACCGCACTAGAAGTCAACAAAACTTGCCCAATCAGAACAGGAATCTCTGCTCTCTCTCTCTCTCTCCAGAACTTGTGTTTCTTTATTAGAAAGATACAATTTACACAGCTGTATTAAAGCATGTTGCAGTTCATTGCAGTTCAATTCATTCACACACTTTCTTCCAGCAAAGCAATGAGAAACCTCCACTTTCAAGGTTTGATTACAGACAAACAAACAAAAATCTAATGCAGTAGTCATTTCTGGGTAGCTTATATATTTATCCCAGGTTTTAAGAAATATCATCAGCAGGGTTGTTGTGAGTCGGAAGTAATTTTGGGTGGAGTTGGTAGAAATGAATGGATTCTGACTCATGCTTTAAAACAAAAGCTTATAATATTAACTGCCTAATTTGTTGCATATTTACTTTCACAGGAATTTAGAGAAGTTTTCTTATTCAGAAAGTTTAATCACACAAATACATTTTACGTTCTATCAGTTTAAGGTGCCTGATTTCATGTTGTGATGATGAAATGGTCTAATATAATTTCACCACAATAAATTTCTTATTACTATTTAATATACTTATGCCATTTAGGAAGGAGTTGCACAGTGGGGAAAAAAAGGAGCTGCAGTTGAAGATTTTGGATATCAACTCCACAGCCCTGGGCAATGGAGCAGATCAACATATCTTTTTTTGAAAAACAGAGCAGGAGCAACAAAAAACCATCAGTTTTCACTGCTAAATGACACTGTTAAACTGAATAAACGTTGGCATATCTAGGAACAGACTTTCATGAATATCAGGGTGTGTATGAATCAGAGCCTGAAGGTCCACATGCCACAATTTTTGAAGTGCTAGCAGGCCACAGTACTCCTTCACAAGAGCCACTTTTGGCAGACTAGAAGAGAAATTTTGTCAGTTTCAGTCATCATTAAAAAAGACTGTTTTTGAACCTCAAAATACAGTGGGCCCTTGATATCCACTGGGGTTTGCTTTCCAGGACATGCCATGGATACCAAAATCTGTGGCTGTTCAAGTTCCATTAAATACAGTGGCATAATAAAATAGCATTCCTTATATAAAATGGCAAAATCAAAGTTGGCTTTTTGAAATTTATATATATTTGAAATATTTTTAAGCCATGGAGGGTTGAATCCATGGATAAACAATCTGTGGATACTACAGACTGTAGCTTGCAAGGGCCAGATCTGGTCCCAAGTAGTACTTTTCTAGTGAGGTACCAGAAAGATTTGATATTTTGAGATCCCTCAGGTCCACATAGTGACCCCCTAAGGACCACACAGTGGACTCCCATTGTCCACTGGCTGCATGAATACAACTTCTGGTGGAGTTTCTACATTAAAGACCCTACTTTTGCAGACCCCCAAGCAGTGGTGGCCCTGTAGTTGATGTCACCCAGTGCAGGTGGTATCAGGGAGGGGGTCAAATTGCAATGGCCTCTGGAGGGCCATATTGGGTCTGACATGGCTGCGGCTGCACCAGAGCCCAAATGGAAAGTACTGCCTGCTCAGCATCCTCCGCTGGTAGAGGGGGCAGTGCTGTGACTCTGGAGGGCCATTTTGGGTCCAGTGTGGTTGCCGGGCAAGCAGAAAAGGCACAAGACACTCTTTCTTCCTGGCCCAGCAGCGGCACCAGTCCCAACGGGTATACCACCCGACTGGATGTCACCCAGTGTGGTCCACACCTCCTGTACTCCCCTAGTGACACCACTGCCCCCCAAACCCTCCATGATCCTGAAGCCCAAACACTTTAAAAAGTTGAAAAAAGGTTGAAAAAAAATTAAAATGGTGGCTGGAAGTGATGGAACGCCCTTTCCGGTGTGCCTGGGATGTGATGCTGTGGGCTACAGAGGTTGTGGGGCAAAAACATGAATCCCATTTTGGGATAAAGGGGGTCACTATAAATCCCAGAAATAAAATTAAAATTAAATAAAATTTAAAAACTGACCACCTCCACCCATTACAGTTAGCCCTCCATATCCATGGATTCAAGCATCCACGGTTTTAAAATATTTTAAAAATATATAAATTCCCAAAAGCAAACCTTGATTTTTCCATTTAACACAAGGGACACCCTTACTGTGCCATTGTATTTAGTGAAACTTGATAATCTTGTGTTTAATGCCGTTTTTGTTGTTTTTGTGCCCCTTCAAGTCATTTTCTACTTATAGTGAACCTTAATGGGGTTTTCTTTGCAAAGTTTGTTCAGAGGTTTGCCAGTAGTGCACAAATATTTCCCCAAAACCAAGATACAGAACTGAAAATTATAGGTTTATAAAAGGAATTTACACTTAAAAGGAATTGAAAACATGTAGGAAAAGTAGAGCTAGTCCCTTGACATGAATGTCTAGTCATAACCAACTGTAGCAGGTGGTGCGCATTTTCATTACTAAGCTGAAGAGCCAGTGTTGTCCTAGACAACTCCAGTGGTCATGTGGCCAGCATGACTCCACCGAATGCTGCTATTTTCCCACCAAAATGGTACCTGATTATTTACTGGCATCTGCTTGCTTTCAAACTCTTAGTTTGGCAGAAGCTGGGACTAGTGTCACCCCAACATGTGGTACTCAGGCCTCGAACTGCCAACCTTCCTATCTTTCAATTGTCAGAACTGGCATCTTAACCTCTAAGCCACCAACTAATCATTCTCAAGTGAAATACACTGAGACAGAAAAGAAGATAGATCTAGTTTTAACTAACTGGGTAGAATAAAGAGAGCATGGCAGGGGTTTGGACTGGATGGTCCTTGTGGTCTCTTCCAACTCTACAATTCTATGATTCTATGCTGAATGTAAGCTGAGTTGGTATCTCTATTACCGCCAACAAAGTCCCTATTCTATCTAGCAGCTGCAGTGTTTGGACAGAATAGTAGAAGAAACTTATGTGATGAATGGAGAAGCCCCATTGGCCAAATCTGATCTATGGGTTCACGGTTCCCCATGTCTAATCTAGTTCTGAGTAACTGCAGCTCCTCAGGGTTTCAGATAGCCTTACAAAGCTTACATAGCACTTCTATTAAGCTACAGTCCCTCTCCATAATGGCTCTCTTATCATTTCCTCTTGTGCTCATTTGGATCTAAATGTGATTGAAAAATTCTAGGAATAAATATGTGTAATAAAAGCAGAGTCACCTAAATACCCTAAGAGCACCAGATTCCATCTGTTCTTGGAAGCTAAGTAGGGGAAGGCCTGGTTAGTACTTGGATGGGAGACTGCTAATGAATTCCAGATGCTGTAGAGGCACCTGTACAGAAGAAAGAACTGGCAAACCCCACTCTAAGTACTCCTTGCTTAAGAAAACTCTACAAAATTCATTAGATCACCATAAGTCAATAGGTGACTTGCAGGCATGTGCATGCATGCATGCATGCATGCACACACACACTATAAAAGCAGCCTAGGAACTGTTGTTGCTGTGTGCCTTCAGGTCGTTTCTGTCAGAACCATGCATGCTGCATGGGTTCTGTCGGGTTTATGTTTCTGTGTTAAGAAGGTGGTGTAGGTTTTCCTTTCTGTAATAATAATGAATTTTGCTAAGTTTATATTTTATTTGCTTGTAAGTGTGGGTAACTGCTTTGGGTTGTGTGTGTTTTGCTGGGGCTTATGGGTAGGTCAGTTAGTGGGGGGGGGGGGATAGGATCAGTTGCAGCTGGCTGAAATAGTTATGGGAATGATAGGTCTTGGAATGTGTGGGATGTAGGCCGAGTGGGTGGTGAGAATGTTAGAGACAGGAAGAGATAGTGCTGGTGAGAAAGATGGGAAGGGGGACTAGTGAACAGTGGGGTATAGACTGTAGAAATTGGAGGTGGGTGCTAGTTTTAGCACCGGGTAATGGAGGATAGAGTTTCAGGTTTTGGGGTTTTAATGTACTGTTTGGATTTGGGTGGCCAGTTCTGGCTTAAACACTGAATGGTAAATTTCTGACTATGTGTTCTCAATAAAGTTCTTTGCTGTTTTAAGACATTGGACTCTTGGATGCACAGAGATTTCAGATTTGCTGCATTCTGACAGTTTCCAACTTGTGGAGACTGTAAGACATGGGTTTTTCTTGGCAAGTTTCTTCAGCGAGGGCTTGCCACTGCCACCCCCTGAGGCTGAGAAAGTTTATTTGTCCAAGATCAGTCAGTGGGTTTCCATGGCTGAACTGGCATTTGAACCCTGGTCTCCCAGTGTCCTAGTCCAATGCTCAGTCCATTACACCATGCTGGCCGCCATATGAAACTTTGCAGCAATGCATTTTATAGTCACAAACCAAGCAATGTTAAGAAATTAAATGATCCCTTGATTTAAACAGAATTTAATCATGCACTTAACTCAGTTAATGACAATGGGACTCTGCCATTTTAAAAAATGCTTAACACTGGCAGAATGATCCCCTCCACTTTTAGAAACAGCATCTCTGAAGTACCAGAGGTCTTGCTTTGATCTAAGGCAAGGAAGATGTTCTTTACATGTGGTTAGCAGATTAGTTATACCAGTCTTTCCTGACCCTTATGCCCTCCAGGTGTTTAGAGGCTACAACTCACATCATCTTCAGTCTGTATAGTGAAAAGACAATGCTGAAAAGGTAATTTATACATTCCAGCAAACAGAAATGGCATATGGAAATATAAGCAGTGCCCAGTGTATTTGAATCCTTATGGGTTTTGCTGTTTCCCAAAACTAGATGCAGCTTAAGAGACAAATAGTGACAAAGGTAGGACACGATGAATGTAGGCTAACAGTGTGTTTGTTTTTTGGGGGATGAATCTGAAGAAAGGAAAAAGTAAATAAGTAGAACTTCTAGAAAGCAGATGTAAAGCAAACAATCATACTGCAAGCTACCTCAAAAAGCTAAACAGTTTACTAAGTAAAAAATGTATTTTCCCACTATGATTCATGGTTTTGTAATGTCTTGGCTTGTTTTCACAAGCAAAATGCTAACCATGCAAAGAAACCAAAAGAGAGGATGGATTATAATTTTTAGATTATAAAATGCTCGTTTGAAATGTACTCTCCCAACCTTCATGCTTTTAAAGAGAAGACTTAAAATTTCCCATCTACTGCAGTAGTTCGCCTGAGGCCATTTTTGAGATACTAAACATTTTGAAAATATACATTTCCATGAATACACATACATACTCAACAACAATTTTGTTTCCACTCTTGCATCTACCCCTTTATGCACAGCACATTAAATTTTTAAATCCATGTTTTCTGCCAGTCTTAATATACTAAGAGAGAGAGAAAAAAACTATCCTAATAAGATGTGCCACATATGCACAAAAAAAGTACACACCACTTAAATATTTCAGAATAACTTTTCTCATGAAAAGTTAATTCTAGAGAGAACTGGATAATAATGCAGGGTTGTATTACGGTCTCTCGCACCCAACTTTCCACCACAAGTGTATTAACCAAATTGGGAGCTGTCTACAACTGATCGAGTGCTGAACATCAGAAACAGCTGCCACTCCCTGGGAAGTAAGTGGAGAATAATGAACAGCAAAGCACCAGCCAAACAAAAGGAAATCCATCTTTATTTACCAACTGCTGCAAGCTTGTTGTAGCATCAAGCCTACTTCAAAACCAAAAAAAACCCACCCTCCAATTCAAAGTGGAGAGCATTTAAGAAATAGCTACTTAACCATAATACTACCAACATTATCTTAAACAAGGAAACTCGACAGAAAAGTAAAGCATATGGCATTAAAACCACCAATTATTCTGTTGTTTGCAAATGTACTGGTTTAACTTACTATGCAGCATTGGTACTGATGAAATGTTAACAGTTCAGCAAATAAGTTGTTATCCAGAAAGTCTCTGATTCAAATCTTAGTTCCACTGTGACTGACTTTAGGCAAGACTCCCCTCCAGTCTAACACACGTATAACAGCAGTGACCTAGCTGTCTTATAGAGTTGATGTTAAGGATTATTTGTAGAACATCTTAAAAACACATTAAGACTTATGCAAACTGCTATATAAATACTAATCACAAGAGAAGAAGTGCTGAAATTTAAAAATGTGTTTGCTGCTTCCAATATTTTTTGCTGTCTGATCTCCACTCACAACTCCTCCTCTCAAACAGAAATCCATTTACGCTATTTAGTTTAAGAGCTGAATTCCCTTCCTAATCCTGTTTCCCTAGGCTGCATGTGCTGGCAGTTATTTAAATTTCAGAGCAATTGGAATGTTTGTAAACTTTCTATACTTAAGGTTGGTTCATTTCAAAGAAGTTAATTTACAGATCTCACAGCTGAGAACTGCTGAGATTTCAAGCACAGCCATGCATCTTTGCAGGCTGGCGTCAAGTTAATGTATTATTTTGAATTTGGGTCTTTTTTGCTGGTATACCCATCTACAACCTTACACATACCCAGGCACAAATCCCATTAAGGCTGCAAGACTTCTTTATTTGCAAGCTGTTGTTACTACCTGTTACAAAGGTTTAAGATAACAAATGTACTAAATGTTGCTTTTGCTGTTACTTTCTTATTATATTTTTCTTACTTAAAACAACAATAACACAAATGCTCAGGATTCATAAGAGTATGGCATATAAAACCTTGAAAAATTCCTATCAGAATTCTTCTAAAAGGGTTTTAAAATGCCTTTTAAAAGTAACTTAAGTAACTAGAAAAGAGTCCACGCCAATACAATAACCTCCTTCCTACTTGTCACACTATTTTTGAAATGTTAACTTGATTATGTCCTCATCACCAGAAAAGAGAAGAGTTACTGGTTGGCAAATCACTTCCAAACTCTGGGTGATATATCACTAGTATGCACTGATAGTGGCCTAAATATCTCATAGACACCAGATCTTGTCTGATCTTGGAAGCTAAGCATGGTCAGTGCCCTGGTTAACACGGGATAGGATGAATACCAGGTGCTGCAGGCTGTATTTCAGAGGAAGGAACTGGCAAAACCACACCTGAGAATCCTATGCCTAAGAAAAATCTACTGGATTAAGGGGTTACCATAAATTGACAGGTGACTTGAAGGCATATACATACACACAACTATGTCCAAGCCCACACACACAGGCGTCCATTGATAGTATTATCCTATATGAATATGTCTTGTCTCTTTTTTCAAAGGTTTGCAAGTTGAGTGCCATTCTCACATCTTATGGTAATGGAGTCCATAATTTTAACCACAGACAGTGAGAAGAAACACTTCCTTTTATCACTCCCAAAGCTTCCATTCTTCATCTTCACTGGTTCTAACATTCTGAAGGATGAAGAAAAAGTTCTTCCTAACCCCTTTCTTTACACCAGGTATAATTCCATAAATTTCTACCACATCCCACACTTTTTGTTGTTGATCATCATCAATATGATTTTGACTGTATATGAATGAGAGACTTCTAAGTCACCCTGTTATCAACAGCCCTGTTCAGCTCAGGTAAACTCAGGGCCATGGTTTCCATGACTGAATCGGTTCACCTATAATACAGTCTTCCTCTTTTCCTACTGCCTTTTACCTTACCAAGCATTATTGCCTTTTCTAATAACTCTTGTCTTCCCATGATATGTCCAAAGCATGACAGTCTCAGTTATCTTGGCTACTAGGGAGAATTAAGGCTTGATTTGGTTTTGGACATTTATTTGTCTTTTTGAAGTCAATAGTTTACCAGAACTCTCCTCCAGCACCATGTTTCAGATGAGTTGATTCTCTTCCTATCAGGTTTCTTCACTGTACAGCTTTCACAACCATACCAGAAATTAGAAATATGATGGCATGGCCAATCCTGATATCAATTATCTATCTTTGCACTAGAGGACTGTATCTAGTACACCAGAAAGTTGCTCCAGCTGCCTGGTAATAGCATCACAGATCTGTCAGGGACTCCAGAGGTCATGAAGTCTAACCCACTGTCAATGCAGGAATTAACATCTTAAAGCATCAGTGACAAGTGTCCATCCAACCTCTATTCAAAAATGTCCAACAAAGTCAAGTCCACCATCATCTATTCTACTGCTGAACAGCTCTTACCATCAGGAAGTTCCTCCTTGTAGTCAGAATCTCATTTCTTGTAATTTGAATCCATATATGATGGAGAACATGGAGTTCATTTTAACAAATGCCCTGGTTCTGGTGATGAGGGTAGACTGCAAGAAAAGTATTTTGAGCAATAGATTGTGGGGAAGTGTGACAAGAATAAAAGGGAAGGTTCAGCTTCTATCGGGCAGCTCATTCTTATAAAACTGTAAGAATTTGATTTCTCTTCAATATTTAACTCATGAATCAACATGACTGTCACTGTCACCTACAGGTTTTTCCTTTGCAAACACAGAACCAATTGGAAACTCTCTGGTTCCCAGATCGTGCTGAAAACCATTTCCCTTTCAAAAAGTCCTACTTGGCTTTGTCTTCACTACTGTGCTTTGCTTTCAAAATAGGGGTGTTCACTTATTCCCCCATCCCACCCCATCCTTACTGACATGGGAGGGGGGAACCCAGTCGGAGCAACCATTCAGACTTGTTTTGCTTAGGCAGCTGGAAATGGGGAGAGGAAAGGTGGGGGGAGCAGCGAAAAGACCAAAATATGCTAATGTTGATCCACATATGTTTTTGAAGACACGAAATGGGCTGACTTTTTTAAAAAAGAGACAAACAACAGTGACAGCAGGAAGATGATGACAATCATATTATTCTATTTTTGTTTGTAATTCCTATTATTATCATAGTTGTTGTTGCTGTTGTGGCCTAGCCGTCCTTTTGGATGCAGGTTCAGAATAAGTCTCCGGCAGACAGCTGCAAACGCCTGAGCTGCTGTGCTCTGCATTTCAATGAGCCCATCCAGACGGCCCTTGAGGGTGATCCCCAACAGGGGAGGTCAAGCCCAAGTCAGCAGACTGTCTGCACCCAAACCTGGCCCTCCTCTCCCCACCTCCTATCCCAGCAAGCTTAGTAAGTCTCTTTGATTTTCAGTGACCATGCATAGGAGACTCTTGTTCCCACAGGCTAACTCAAAGAAAGGCCAAATTTTATACACACACACACACACAATTTTGTTCACTCTTTATTCATACAGTGGGCCCTTGGTATTTGTTGGAGTTTGGTTCCAAGGATCGCCCATGGATACTAAAATCCATGGATGCTCAAGTCCCATTAAATACATTGGCATAGTAAAGATAGCCTTTAGGGCTGAAGAGTGGGGTATAAATACCATTAATGATGATGATGATGATGATGATGATGTTTTGGCATTTATGTTATAAAAAGTATATTTTCAAACAATGGATGGTTGAATTTGTGGGTAAAAAAATTCATGGATACGGAGGACCAACTATACTACTGGATAAAGCTTATACTGCAACACTGGAAAGACAGATGCCCACATCCTCTTATCCAAAAAAACTGAAGCCTCTACAGCCCTTTCAACATTTTCAACATGCAGCATACAGATACCAGTCTCGTATGAATATCCCTGGTTGCCTTTTACTAAAGCTGACATGGAGACTTTTATATTGCAAAATATTTTATTTTCAAGTGGTTTTTTGTAAAATCCAGCATTACCCTGCCCCTCATTTTCTTTGTTTTCTTTATTGTGAATTTTTTCACAATAAAAAATGGAGTAGTGGTAGTAATAATACAACTGGAATTCCAACCCTGCATGGCAATGATTGACGGGAATGGCAACAGGTTAAGAAGGACAACCTCCACCTCACGGGCGGCTGACTGCTATTTCTCACGGCCCAGACCGTGGAAAGCTAACAATATACTTGGCACCTGCTTCATTATCATACCATCCGGGAATTTGAGGGCAGGGGGTGAGGGGAAGAGGAGGGGTGGTGGTGTTAGGACGAGGGGATGATTAAATGGTCTCAAGTTCAGAGCAACATTTATAAAAAAAGGGCAGATGGGGGGCAACTTTGCACCATATTCAGAAAGAAGCTCATTAAAAAACAGAAGACACAACCCATCTGGCATCAGCCGACATCTACATTTAAAAACCATGCTAAGTGCCCTGTTGGATTAGATCAGGGGCAGGCATATTTTGCACTGCAGTTCCCCTAATCCCTGACTACAATTATGGTTATGCTGCATGAGGGTGAAAAGAGTCCCACACATCTGGAGGGTTTTAAGTTGTCCACCCCTTGATTAGGCCTTCAAAAGAATTAACATTTAAATCAGAGGTGGGCGAAGTGCAGCACAAAGTGCCCTCAACCTCCTCAATTTTCCCTTTGTAGTGTATGGAGACCCTAAGGTGAAGCAATCATGGGATTTTCTTGGCAAGTTTCTTCAGAGGGAGTTTTCCATTGCCATCCTGAGGCTGTAGGAGCACTGGTGGCGGAGTGGTTAAATGTCTGTACTGCAGCCACTCACTCAAAACCATAAGATTGCGAGTTCAAGACCAGCAAAAGGGTTCAAGATCGACTCAGGCTTGCATCCTTCCGAGGTCGCTAAAATGAGTACCCAGATTGTTGGGGGCAAGCAGCTTACAGTTGTACACCGCTTAGACACTCCTTACGCAGTATGAAGCGGTATATAAATGAAGCTGTTTTTGTTTGACTTGACAGATCTCGTCCGGTAGGCTGTTCCACAGTCTGGGAGCAGCTGCAGAAAAGGTCCTCTGGGAGGCTGCAGTTAGTCTGGTCTTTATCAGCTGCAATAAATTCCTCCCAGAGGACCTGAGAGTGCGGGGTGGATTGTACAGAAGTAGGTGATCCCTTAAATAGGTTGGACCCAAGCCATGTAGGACTTTAAAGGTAATAACCAACACCTTGTACTGTGCCCGGAAACCAATAGGTAGCCAGTGTAGTGATTTCAATATTGGTATTATATGGTCACTACTAGATTTATCAGTGACCAGCCTGGCTGCAATATTCTGTACTAATTGAAGTTTCCGGGTTAAACACAAGGGTAGCCCCATGTAGAGTGCACTGCAGAAATTGAGTTGTGAGGTTACTAGTGCATGTACTACAGTTTCAAGATCTCCCGGTTGCAGGAAAGGCCACAGCTGGCGTATCAGCCAAAGCTGATAACAGGCACTCTTGACCGTCGCATTTACCTGATTTGTCATCTGGAGTGACTGATCAAGAAGCAACCCCAGACTGCGAACACAGTCCCTTGAGGAGAGCATAACCCCATACCCAGTTTAGGGGTCCCTAATGTAAGTACCTCTGTTTTGTTTGGATTCAGCTTGAGTCTGTTTTTCTTCATCCAGTCCATTACCGCCTCAAGACACTAACTGAGGGAAGAAATGCTATCTGTCGTCGAAGCTGCTGATCGAGGCATGGAGAAATACATTTGGGTGTTAACAGCGTACTGATAACACCCCGCCTCATGTCTACGAATGATTTCTCCCAGTGGCTTAATATATATATTGAATAGAATCAGGGACAGGATGGAGCCCTGAGGGACGCCACATTTAAGCCCCGTTTTTGAGGAGCAACTGTCCCCGAATATCACCCTCTGGAATCTACCTGAGAGAAAGGAATGGAACCATTGCAACACAATGTCTCCGATTCCTAACTCTCTCAGGCGTTCCAAGGGGATGTCATGATCTATCGCATCGAAACCCACTGAGAGGTCTAAAAGCACCAACAGAGTCATGCTTCTTCTGTCCATGCCTATATAAAGGTCATCAGCCAGAGCAACCATGGCAGTTTCCACCCCATATCCTGTCCTGAAGCCAGTTTGAAATGGATCTAGATTTCATTGAAATGGATCTGGTTTCATCCAAGACCACTTGGAGTTGAAGGTCAACAGCTCTCTCCAGTGTTTCCAGATACAAATGTGAATGCAATTAATTGCTTGGTCATCCCTATATGGTACAATCAAGTACTAGAAAAAGTATTCTTAATTCTTCTGCAACTTCACCAAGAATCACCAGCCATCTGCAAACGGCTGTGAGAAGACCTGTGGGAATCATCCTGTCTTTGTATGTCCTTAGAAGTCTTTCCCTGCTGTATGTTGCATTTTTTAGTCCAAGTGCTGATTATGAAATTGCACGGTGCTAATTTCTGACATGATGTAGTCTAAGTATTTATGCACCAAAGGGAAAGTCGAGACAGTGTATGTAAAGAAAACATCTGAAATTTAGCTCATTACTGGCCAGAAATCTCTGCCCCAACTGAGCTCTCCTCATCACCACCACTCCTACACTTGCAGAACTCTCCCGCATACACTAGAGTCTCGATTATCTGTCCTTCAGTCATCCGACATTCTGGATTATCTGACAGACGGATAATCAGCTTGGGGGGGCCAAAGGAGCTGCGTGGTGGCAGCATCGCCGCAAACAGGCCTCCTCCAGTAGCATGGAGCTGCGCGGTGGCCAGCTGGCCAGCCCCCAGAGAAGGAGGCTTTGCCATGGCAAGGCCTCCTCCAGTGGCAGGGAAGCCGCACGGGCCTAACCGGTTGGCTAGGCACCCCCCCTAAAAGTGGCTTACACCACGGCAAGCCCTCCTCCAGTGGCAGGGAAGCTGCCCAAAAGAATGAGGCCAACATCATGGCAAGGCCTCCTTCAGCAGTGGGGAAGCCACACGGGGCCCTGTTGGCTGGCTGGGCCCTGGAGAAGGAGGTCTCGCCGCAGGGAGATTACCCTACATTTCTGGCTATCCGACTATTGGCCTGCTGGTTTATGTTGGATAATCAAAACTCTACTGTACCATGAAGTCCAGATAGACCTATCCTTTCTACTTAGCTAATACACTGTAATCTTTGGTACACCACCTTTCTCTGCAAACAACAAAATCCATGAAAAGAAATTCCACCTAAACATTAGGAAGGATCTCCTGATGGTAAGAACTCTTCAACAGTTGAATATGTTGCCTGGGAGTGTGGTGGAGTTTCCATCTTTGAAGGGTTTTAAACAGAGGCTGGATGGTCATATGTCAGGAATATTTTGATTGTGTCTTCCTGATTGTGTGAATTATATATAAATATACATAGAAACAATAGCCATAAATTGAAGGTGGCAAGGAGAAAGGAAGATATAAACATCCATCCTTTATGAGGACTCTTTGGAAGATGACAAGCAAGACTCTTTCTAAAGGGTGGGCCACTTCCATGGACCTTTGGCTCAATGCCTGTGTACACACATACACAATCACATACAAACACAGACATCTGTATGGCAATGGTTCCCAACCTTTTCTATGCCCTGCACCCCTAGGAAATATTTGATTAATGTTTGTATCCCCTACAAAGGTAATATCACATTTGAAGATGAAGAAGGGTAATTTCTAAGTTTTGAATCACAAATTGAACCATGTACAATACCATGGGTAAACAAACTGAACTTTAAAAAATAAGATTTTAATTCAGGGCAAAAAATACAAATCTACATTGAGTAATTAGATTCCAATTTATTAGGAAAAATGAGTGAGGACACGTCACTCAAGGACATAAGCCACTCTGATGCATCTCTGAAATGCCATCTCACACACTCTGGGTTTTTGGGCAGTCCAGGCTGGGAACCCCTTATACTGTGGATTGCATCTCCATTTCCCCTCTTAAAACATTCAAAATGACTGTATGTTCACTTTTCATTTGGGATAGGAGAACCACGAAAAGGGAAGAGTTTCAAAAACAAGAACAGATAAACACATGGACATTCATTAGAGCAAAACTGCAGCAGGAATTTCGGGGACTATGAAAAATAGATGTTGGTGACACGTCTAGATTCCAGAGCCACCTCTGCACTATTATGCAAATGTTACTGGAATAAAAAAGAAGAACTCAGTTATAGATGCATTCCTTCCCTCTGGGTTTATATATTTGGGGAATGGAGGGAATAAACAAATATCCAATATTATGTCAACTGTAACAGACAGTCAGGAATCATCTGGTCTTCAAGGTAAATCAATCTGTTCTCCAGCCTATGAATATGCGCTACACCTAGATGTGTGTGTGTGTGTTGTTTTTCTGTAGTGTTCTGGTTTAGAAGGTCCAGAACAAAAACAAAACAAAACAAAAAGCCACCAACTTGTGCCATATTGCTTACAGCAATCAATTTTCACCAACAGGGATATCCCCAAAGGAGCGAAAGAGAATGAATCAGCATACAAAACAACTGATGTTTACCTTCAACACAGCTTACTCAGACTAGTCCTTAACCCACAGCTGCCTCCAACAGGGAAAAGAATGCAAATGAAGTCTTGTTAGCCACTAAAATGATGAGATTTTTTCTGCCCTTTCCTTCTTAAGGATATCAGGAGCTGTGTTTTGTTCTTTTAAGACATGCACATGGGTGTTAGATTTGTTTCTGGTATGCTGAGGTGAGAGATATCAAAAGATTACAAAGCTGCAATGAAAGGAGAACACAGGAAGAATACCATGTAACCCAAAGAATTAGAGCTGTTTTGAGTCATGCCTATAGTTTTATACCCACAGCATGATTTCCTAAGAAACCCTCATCATTCCCATATTTCTAAAATGGGGTGTCTATTTTAGCTTTCCTTTCTGCTTTTACATGACAATCTCTTTTTTGGGCAGGATTTTGCACTAACATTAGGTATGGCAAGTTGCTTTCAACATTTTCTGGAGTAACATCTAATAAATGTAGTTGCTATAAAGAAACAGGTCCTCTGCTCTTTTTAAGAGTTGGAGAAGACAGTGTTCTCCAAGATTTTGGACCCATGTTATAGAGCAGCGCTTCTTAAACTGAGGGAGCTGGGCATGTTCAGCCTGGTGAAGAGAAGTTGAAGGGATGACACAATTACATTATTTAAATATGTAAAGGGCTACTGCAGAGAGAAGGATGGAAATATGTTCTCTTCTGCCCCAGATAGTAGAACCAGATCTAATGGTTTTAAAGTTACAGGTGAGTACATTTTGATTGAACCTTAGAAGGAACGTCTTGACTGCAAGGGTGGTCCAGCAATAAAACCAACTACCTAGAGAAGTGAATGGCTCTCCTTCTCTGGATGCTTTCAGAAAGAGACTGGACAGTTACCTGCTGGGGATGCTGGGGAGTTCCTGCATTGAGCATAAGGTTGGACTTGGTAGACTACTGAACCCCTTCCAACTCTTATGATTCTAAGTGATCCAATATGGTGGACTAACAATTTTTTTTCCTCCAATTTGCTCTGAATAATACCATATTTGTGCCTATTCACTATTTACTTACTTCTTTCCAGGGACTGGGACTGGGATCAGTCCATGGAGTACTACTTTGAGAAGAACTGTTTTAGAGCACAGGGGAGTAGAAGTTAAACTCGGAATCAATGGGAGATCTCTTGAATGATTTGCGACAGATAAGTAAAGAGCTGTGTGTCCAAACTGTATTACAGTGGGCCCTCCACACTTGCTGAGGTTAGGGACACAGGAACCTCATGAAAGTGGGGAAAACACAAATAAAAAAACATTTTTTTTACCTGACAGAATACTACTCTAGGAATCTGTAGGTCTTCCAGTGTAACTCTTTGGTCAACATCTGCTGGAGATTGACCACAGAATTGTGCTGGAGGACCTATAAATGCCTAAAGAAATGTTCTCTCTAGGAATCTCTAGGTCCTCCAGTGCAACCACTTGTGAAAGACGGCCACAGAGTTGTGCTGGAGGACCTAGAGATTCCTAGGGAGAATGTATTTATCAAATCCCCAAATAATGAAATTTGCAAAAAAAACAAAGACGCAAATGTGCATGGTTGACTATAATAGCAACTACAACAACAAAAGAAGCTTCTCCTCACCCATAAATTAGACTGCTGAAGCAAGGAAAACTTGGGGAGAAACTGGATATAAGCTTTTGTGTGAAAGGATTATGAGCTCATTTCTGACACTGAAACAAATTCTTGGTCTGAGCCTTGTTCCTTCATTTTACAAGGTGTATTGCCCAGTCCTCTGAACCACTGCATTGCATTTCACTTGAGTTGGTGGACTTTGGATGTCTGAATAAAAAACAAAGCAGAACCTGGTAGCTTGAAGTCTCCTTACCCCACTTCAGAAAACACAGTCAACACTTAGGAAGGGTTTTGTGTTCTCTGTAGGGGTATCTGTCACCCCATCTATCTCCTGTGCACTGCCAAAGTTCCCTCTTCATGCAAATTCCAGCAGTTTTGCCTGCCATCACACCTTCTCTTGCAAACTCAATCTTCTATGTAAAATAAAGAAACAAACAACTAAAAATATTCTTCTCCAATGGGCTCCTGTGCATTCTTGCAGGTAATATTAGAAGAATGCATGCACACTCACGCCACAGGCTGGGGCTGGGGAAAAAAAACTTGCCTGGATAATTCAAGAACATGCCTACAACTACAATGAAAGATCTCTCAGGTGCTGCACCACCACACTTTCTTTTTACAGAAAAGTGGAGGTAAAAATGTTAAACTATTAAAGTGTCTTATGGTTAAAAATACCCCAAGATGAGTATGTCACAGAGCCATGGGAATAAAAAAGAAAAACTGAAATATCTTGTTTCTTCCTTTCACCTGGTCTTAATGACATAGTGAGCCAGGACAGTGGTGAGTGAAATTAAAAAGCCAGAGTAAGCCCTGAATAAATATAGACTCATCAACAGATTGATCAATCAAGGGTGGACAACTGCAGTAAGTTTGGCAGCCAATTTTCTGCTGCTGGAGCCTTCCAATGCCATACAGACTGCCAAAACACTAAAAAATGAAAACAGAAAACCAGAATTCTGTTTCTTGTTCTGCAAAATTGGTATGTTTTGATGTTAAATGGTTCAAGGAGGCCCAACAACCTACCTGGAAGCCAAATCAGAGCTCCAACAAGATTCCAACAGAGGTGATTCACGCCTTTGGGGGGGGGGGGCTGGAATAACTGTGCAGTCTTAGGAGTGTCCTTGTTATCTTCTGTATAGCTTCCAAAAATAGTCTTGTGGCCACAATTTAATTACCCACAATTTAGATAAAGCATATCCATCACCCTCTCTTCCCACCCAGATACACCATCCTGAGATACATAGTGGAAATAGGAAATGTCTTAAATCTACTAAATCATAAATATACACCTTGGATTAATGCTGAATGCATTGCTTTCTTTGACTCCAGCTATTACCCAAATCATCAGGATCATCCTGCTCTGTGGTAGTTCTATCCATGCCACTGTTTTGTAGCAGAGTTGTTAAGTTTTTCCCCAAAAATATACTAAAATGTATACCATATAGTAAATATACAGGCTACTAATGAAACAAAAAAGGAAAATGTGGAGCTATCCACCTGATGCCAGGAATTCTGTACTGCTAAGGAAGTGGTGATGGAGAAAGCAAGAAGAAAAGAGGAATGAATAGTTGCCAATGGAACCTGATTTTTTTTTTGGATGCTTAATCTTCTCTTCTTATCAACACCCCCCCCCCATCTGTTTGCAGCATTCCCCATCTGCAGCTGCTCACGGGTTTTGCTGTTGTCACTGCTGCAGGGGTCAAGCTGATAGAGGCCACCCTGAAGGATCTTCCTGGTGCCAGCAATTTCTAGAAGGCAGAAGATTGGGGGGGGGGGGGTAATAAACCACACAAAGACAAAGATATTCCAACTGCTGCTTTGGCTTCTTCAGCTGGGATCAGCTGCACCACAACTACTGATTTTGGAACCAAACAAAAGATAACAAGGAACAAGTGTAAAGAGAGAGAGAGAGAGAGAGACTGCCAACTTCTCCAACAAAGTGCTATTCCTGCCCTCCCTCCACAAAAGATGTCCTTTTGACTGCAGCTGCTGCCCTTGTGGGGACAGAAGCAAAAGATATTTAATCTGCTCTCCTCAGAATGCTAGCTCTTTGAATCTTTCAGCTGTACTTCTGTGATGCTTTAAGAGAAAAGTGAGGAAAAACCAGAAGGTTAACAGGAACTTGCTTGCTGACCGCAGCAAGGATTTTGCTAGCAGAAGCACTGAAGGCAGCAGCAAAACCAGTATCTTTAGAGACTTTGTTGTGTAAAAGGTAGGACAATATTGTGGCTAAATAAACTCATTCATTAGAAGAGCAAATTCAAATTAATGGAAATTTTCAAAAAGAACTGGATTTTGTTCACAGAGCAGAGAACAAGGTTAACTATAACTCACAATGTTTGTTGTTGTTGTTGTTGACTGCTATCAAGTCATTTCTGATTTATGGTGACCCCTAAGGTGACTCTAATCATGGGGTTTTCTGGGCAAGATTTGTTCAAAGGAGGTTTGCCATTACATTTCCCACAGGCTGAGAGCATGTGATTTGCCCAAGGTCACCCAGTGGATTTCCACGGCCAAGTCTGTAATCGAACCCTGGTCTCCAGAGTCATCATTCAACATTCAAATCACTACACCACACTGGCTCTCATAACTCACAATGTACCAAATAGAATTTAGCAAAAAATGGATGGTATACATTTGGATTGTTTGGTTTTTAGTGACATTCTTACCTCTTCCCTTTATTTTTTTTTCTTCGCTTTTCTTTTATCTTAAAAAATCACTTTCACTGCAAGTAATTTAACTTGACAAAATTCTAAGAGAACAAAACAAAATTTACAACTGTACACCTTCTCTGTAATACGTGTATATAGATGTAATACACTTATTTTATTAGCCTCAAGGTTATGTCATTTGAAAGAATGACAACAGAACCAGATTACATACTTTCATTGCTCAAAAAAACCTTCCATTTAATAAAAGAAATAAATGGAAACTAATCTGTAACAAAAAAGACATTATAGAGTTCATTTCTTGACTTGAACCTGTTGTGTTAGTTCTTCTATGACACCAAGAGACTGCAGCATCTTACAGAATAGTCCAAAGATAAATTATGTAGGCCTTTCCATTTTTGAGTGATCCCATACAAGCTACTGGACCTCCCCCCCCCCCCCCCAAATCTCTTATTTTATTGATTTCTCAAATTACCTTTATGTTCTATTTCCCCTCAATGGCCTTCAGGCAGCATAGTTCCCTTCCATACTTTTTATCTTCACAACAATCCATTTTATGTAGGTCAGCCAAGGCAAGCTTCATAGCTCAGTAGGGACTTGAATTGGAATATTTTCACTCCCAGTCCAGCACTCTAAGCATTACATTGGCTTCTCCTCTTGCTTTTGGATGGAACAGTAAACTATGACTAATTGAAGACTGTGCTTTGCTTACTTCTGATATGCAAAATTTAAAATGCCTGTATCTAATACAGTAAAAAAAAAATCAATACGTGGGAAAAGAAAACCAGAATGCATGCTTATAGACCTTGAAAACCTCTAAAAATGAATAGAGTGTACTTTTAGATGATGTCTGAACAACAAGAATATTCATGTCAGAAGGGTGTTCCAGAGTCAGGGGGCCAGGGCTGAGAAGTAGTGCTACTCTAGGGTACCACATGAAGAGCTTCCTCGGCCATCATTACATTTAGGGTAGGTCAGTCCTGACAAAAGTGATCTTCCTTTAAGTATCCTGATCCATTAAGGACTTTGTATACTATGGTAGACAGCCACTGTAGTTTGAGCACTGGACTACAACTCCGAAACCAGTGTTTGAATACCCAGTCCACCAAGGAAACCCACTGGGTGACTTCAGGCACGCTCTCAGCCTCAAAGGGAAGCATATGTAACCTCTCACCCCATCCTCTGAACAGTATAGACAACTGCAGGATGCATTTATTTTATTATTTCTTTCTTAAAACTATTCTTCTTTTATTTTATTATTTCTTTCTTAAAACTATTCTTCTATCAATATTATGTCTACCAGGATTTTAAAATGATATAAAACAATGGCAATAAAAGTATTGTTTAAAAACAGATTTAAAAAAAATAAAGACTTAAAGACCCATTTAAAAGCCATTAATTCTCTAAAAACATTTTGATTCTGGTTTGGGTTCAAGGTGATGGCAATGGCATTCAAAACACTAATTGGCTTAAGACCTCAGTTGCTGAATAGGAAGGATTCTCCCCCTGTGTATGAAATCTCCTTGGAAGCCAAGATGATCAAATTGAGGCCGTCGTACTTTGGTCACATCATGATAAGGTATGAACCACTGAAAAAGACAGGAATGATAGGAAAGGCAGAGGGTAGTAGAAAGAGAGGAAGGCTGCACGCTAAATGGAGACTTAATCAGGGAGGTAACAGATGTGAATTTGTAGGACCTAAGCAGGACAGTGGAGGACAGGATCTTGAAGGGCTTCCATGGGTTGGGGTCTACTCAAGGGCAGTTAACAACAGCAGCAAATACTCAGCTTGAGAGTTCATGTCCCTTGGAGGGACCTTCCTCTGTGTCTCATCAGGCATTGCAATACTCTGTGGAAGGACATAGAAGAGGGCCTTCTCTATTGTGGCACCCGTAACTGTGGAATACCTACCCTGTAAGAGATCTGACTGGTGCCAGCACTGCTGTCATTCTGGCACACAAGTATGGCTTTTGAATAAAGTCTCTGGGATATAATCGATTCCATACATATTCACACACATGCATGGTTTTCTTATTGTTTTTAAATTGTTATAACTATGGACCTTATCATACCGGAGGGATTCCCAATCATTTCGCATGAAAAGATAGCGAGGTCAATTCACAAATGAACGCAATTAAGTGAAAGGTTATTATATGGGAGGGGTTCCACTCAACTTCGCAAGAAAAGATAGCCTGGAAAAATAATAGGATTTTCAAATCCACTAGATCACTGAAATTGACTGAATGTGGATTGCATTCAGACTGCGTTCAGACCGTGTCCTCATTATGCGCAATTGCATGTGATGAACTATTATGCAATTGCGTGAAATCCCATGATTGCGTTCGGACTGCGTCCCCACTGCCAGCAATTGCGTGAGATAACCTCTCACAAAATAACGTGAAACCCCCATGATTACGTTTGGAATGCCACTGGAATACAGTCATGTGATAAGGTCCTATCTCGTTTAACTTGTTAAATAATCAATCTGTTTTTGGTTGCTATAATTTTTTATAAGTTATTTCACACGGTTTTAAATTGGCCAAGTTATTTTATTGTATACTGCCTTGAGATATGAAGATACATAGGGGCTTTCTAGATTGGCAGGAAAGTGTGACATGAAGTTGCCTTTTCCTTAATTATTAGCAGCTGCACCACAGCCTTTAGATGGAGCTGCGCTGTTCCGCAGTTTTTAAAAAAGAATCTGGAAAAACCAGCACCTTTTTAAAGGTGCTTCTTCTCCCCTAAAACACAAAAAAAGTGTTTTCATGGCACACTTTCCCTTTTTCTCATCTAAAGGCTAGAGTTTCATGCAGCCATGAACACACTTCTTTTTGCCAATCTAGAAAGCCCCACACACTCATAGAACCATGGAGTTGGAAGAGACCTACACTCCAACCCTTGGCCATGCAGGAACATGGAATCAAAATACCCCTGACAGATAAGTATTTAATTAAATAAAGGCATAAATTACATATTTAAAACAGTTTGAAAAGTCAGTTTCATATAACATAGAAATTTAACATGGATGGAGTCCACCTGAATTGCCTCGGGAGAATGTGCCATAATCAAGGTGTTACTACAAAGTAAGCCCTGTCTACTACACTCTCTAACTTCGGGTGTGCCTACATTGTAGAAATGATTGACATCACTTTAAGTGCTGTAGCTCCATCCTATGGAATCCTGGGATTTGTAGTTTTACGAGGCCTTCAGCCTTCTCTGCCAAGGAGAGAAGGTGCCTCATAAAACTACACATCCCAGTATTCTGTAGGATTGAGCTATGGCAGCTAAAGCGGTGTCAAACTGCATTATTAAGTAAAGAGATAGTACAGGAATACTTGGTTAACCTAAATGAATATAAGTCTCCAGGACCAGATGAACTACATCCAAGGGTATTAAAAGAACTGGCAAATGTAATATCAGAGCCATTGGCAATAATCTTTGAGAACTCCTGGAGAACAGGAGAAGTCCCAGCAGACTGGAGGAGGGCAAACGTTGTGCCCATCTTCAAAAAGGGGAAAAAAGAGGATCCCAACAATTATCATCCAGTTAGTCTGACATCAATTTCAGGAAAGATTCGAGAGCAGATAATTAAACAGAGAGTCTGTGAACATTTAGAAGGGAATGCCATAATCACAAAAAGCCAACATGGGTTTCAGAGAAACAAGTCATGCCAGACAAATCTGATCTCTTTTTTTGATAAAATTACCAGTTTGGTAGATGAGGGGAATGCTGTGGATATAGTATATCTTGATTTCAGTAAGGCCTTTGACAAGGTTCCCCATGACATTCTTGCAAACAAGCTTGTAAAATGTGGGCTAGACAAGGTAACTGTTACATGGATTTGTAACTGGTTGACTGGCCGAACTCAAAGGGTGCTCAACAATGGCTCCTTTTCATCCTGGAGAGAAGTGACCAGTGGGGTCCCACAAGGTTCTGTACTGGGCCCAGTGCTATTCAATATCTTTATTAATGACTTGGATGACAGAATTGGGGGCATACTTATCAAATTTGCAGATGACACCAAATTAGGAGGAGTAGCCAATACTCCAGAAGACAGGATTGACATTCAGAATGACCTGAATAGACTAGAAAGCTGGGCCAACGTTAACAAAATGAAATTCAATGCGGAGAAATGTAAGGTACTGCACTTAGGACGCAAAAATGAAATACACAGATATAGGATGGGGGACATCTGGCTGAATGAAACTATGTGTGAAAGGGATCTAGGAGTCCAAGTAGACCACAAGTTGAACATGAGTCAACAGTGCGATGCGGCAGCTAAAAAGGCCAATACTATTTTAGGCTGCATCAATAGAAGTATGGTGTTTAGATCAAGGGAAATAATAGTGTCGCTCTATTCTGCTTTGGTCAGGCCCCACTTGGAATACTGTGTCCAGTTCTGGGCACCACAATTCAAAAAGGATGTGGAGAAACTGGAGCGGGTCCAAAGGAGGGCAACTAAGATGGTGAAGGGTCTGGAAACCCTGCCCTATGAGGAACGACTTAGGGAACTGGGGATGTTTAGCCTGGAGAAGAGAAGGTTAAGAGGTGATATGATAGCCCTGTTCAAATATTTGAAGGGATGTCATATTGAAGAGGGAGCAAGCTTGTTTTCTGCTGCTGCAGAGACTAGAACGCGGAACAATGGATGCAAGCTGCAGGAAAAGAGATTCCACCTCAACATTAGGAGGAACTTCCTGACAGTAAGGGCTGTTCGACAGTGAAACACACTCCCTCGGAGTGTAGTGGAGTCTCTGTCCTTGGAGGTCTTTAAGCAGAGGCTGGATGGCCATCTGTCGGGGATGCTTTGACTGGGAGTTCCTGCATGGCAGGGGGTTGGACTGGATGGCCCTTGTGGTCTCTTCCAACTCTATGATTCTATGATTCTATGATTTCTACAATGTAGATGCAACCCTAGCCTCTCAGGGAGATTGGACACAGAATAAGATTTCCATTCCAGATCTCAAATTAAAAGCTGGAAACCCTGCACTGCAGTTTGTCCACAAAATTTGGTAAACATGATCCAGTGTTCTATAGCATCCCGTATCCCAAAATATTTACATGTTATTGTCATCTGCCATCATGTTGGCTTTGATGTATGGAGACCTATGAAAGAGAGCTTAAGTCTTGCAGGCTCCGTGCTGTGGTTTCCTTTATTGAATCAATCCATCTGGAATGTGGTCTTCTGCTTTTCTTACAGCCTTCCACTTTATGAAACATTATTGTCTTTTCCAAAGAGAAATATTTACATTTTTTAAATGGAGAGGAAGCAGCGAGGAGAAAAGGAGAGAGGATTGTTATTTATCCGTATGGAAGTTTGGCCATAAAAGAACAACCAAAGAGAGAAAGTGTGTTGTATTGCGACAAGTGCTCTTGATGGGCTCATTTGAAGAGGGAAGAGAGAGATACGGAAATAAGCAAGCAAGCAACAAACAAACAAACAAAACTGAACAGCCTTTTGCTCTAATTCTCTTCTCTTCCTTATTGAAGTTTAATACACATTATCATGGAGCTACCAGTGTTAAGAAAATTGCTGGATAAACGCTCATGTTAAACCAAGGCAGGATGGCTTGGTGCCAAACGTAATGCCAAACTTCCCCAGTTGCGAAAATGAGCTGTTTTTACACACCAAAGTAACCACGCAGCAGGCCTGTGGAGTTGGAAGACAGCTGACAGAGATGACTGTGGCTGTCCCCCTGTTGTACAGACATCCATCCAAATACCAACATCTGCTATGCCACGATTTACTTTTTACACAACATTTAGCAAAACAGCGCGCCTCTTGACTGCAGCATCGTTAAAAGGAAAGGAACAACAAATAAATCGCTGAGACGCAGGGACCCATCAGACAATCACAAAATTAAAGAGCAGTTTTTCTTGCACAAGTTGAGCTTTAGTTTCAGATTTATTTCACTTTCTGAAGTCGTAAGTAAGAGAATCCCACTGTGTTACTTTAAAAAGAAAGAAAGAAAGAAAGAAAGAAAGAAAGAAAGAAAGAAGAAAAGCACCGGGGAATTGTGGCCCAGTTGGGAGTGGGGTAGTTAGGGCTGGAGCAAGGGAAAGAGGGAAACCGAACATGCAGGCCAGGTTTCTGTAAAAGATGACAAACATGATCCATCATTACAGTGAAAATTACAGTTTGGAAGAGAGCAGGGTTGACGCAACTGGCAGAAAAAGCAGATGTTGATGAGGCATCTTGGGCTGCTGCTGCTGCTGCTGCATTCTCTCTGCAGTTCAAAAGTATGAAAAAGATTACATGATGCCTTGGAGCATTTGGACAGCAATGGAGGGTGTGGAGGGAGGGAAAAGAGAAAATATCATTTTAATGCCTGCTACTTCTTCCAGACAATTCAAAGCCCTCATTTTCATTTGAACAGAAAAGAATTAATGTCCTTCAAAGGCTTCTTTGGTTAAAGGCCACTACGTACATTAAAGGAAATAAAGAACTACGAGGTTCTGCATGTACCCTGGGCATCTTAGAGCTCTGTGTATAAGTACCAACTCCTGAACATCCTTGACTTTAATGCAACTACTCTGGGCCCTCCACATTCATTGGGGTTAGAGACGCAGGACCCCCATGAAACTGGGGGGAAATGCAAATGAGAAACCACTATTTTTTACCTCAGAAAAAAACCTCTTTAGAATCTCTAGGTCCTACAGTGCAACTCTATGGTCAACATCCACCAGAGTCTGACCACAGAATTGTGCTGGAAGACCTACAAATGCTTAGAGATAAGTTTGCTCTAGGAATTTCTGGGTCCTCCAGTGTAATTTCTAGCAAAAGTTGGCCACAGAGTTGAGCTGGAGTTCCTAGAGATTCCTGGAGAGAACATATTTATGAAATCTGCAAATAATCAAATTCAGAAAAGTCAAAGCCACAAAGGTGGAGGTCTCACTGTAGATAGTCCACTTGAGTGCTCTTTGGCAAACATTCCCAGTGAAACAAACAGGCAGAAAGCTGCCTCCAAAAACACATATCTGCAGCAGCTGCAGGAGTTTACTGCATACCATGCAGCTGTAGACAAATCTAATAGGGACCATCAAATGTGGCGTTCAAACATGAATCAAGAAACATGAGAGACACAGCAGATTGGGTCACCCAGAAAAATCATCAGTAGCAGAAATGGTTATAAACCATCCTGGGAATAAAATGCTATTTGAAAACAGCGAAATTCTGGACCATGCCAACAGCTATGAAGTCATAATGCACAGGGAAGCCATTGAAATCACAAACACCAAGACAATTTCAACAGGAAAGAAGAAACGGTTGAAGTTAGCAAATTTTGGCTACCAGTCCTGAAAAACCAAGACCCAGCAAAATGCAAATGAAAACCACCCAGGGTCAGGGGTTTTCTCAGCAAACAATGGATCTCTAATTAAATAGACACAAATCCTCTTCGCATAGCCTCCCACCCTGAGGCCTTGCCATTCAAAAATATGGAAATCACTCCTCTCTACCCAGGGTCACACAGTATATGTATATACAGTGGGCCCTCCCCTTATGTGAGGGATCCGTAAAGGGAATTCTGCATATCTCGAGCCCCATTGAAATAAATGGGACTCGTGCTTGTCGTGTCGCGTTGGCGTGCGCGCCACAAGCATGCACGCCATTACCCCTTCCAGGGCACTCCGGCTTTACTTCCGCCGCAGCTTTCAGCGTATGCTAAAAGCTGCACATGAAGCAGACGCCCTGTATGTGTGTGTATACACACAAACACCCCACTCTCTTCCATGCCAGCATTCTCTAAGATGCCAGCCACAGATTCTGGTGAAACGTCAGGAATAAACTCTTCTAGAACATGGCTGCATAGCCCAAAAACCCCACAAAAAACTACTCCAAAATTGTCCACATGGATGGCAGTGGCATTTTTGCTTTCTGATGGTTCAGTGTACACATTTTATGTTCAAAATCATTTAAAATATTATGTATAAAATTATTTTTAGGCTGTGTGTATAAAGTATATTGTATACAAAACATAAATGAATTTCATGTTTAGACCTGCGTCCTATCTCCATGATATCTCATTATGACACCAAATTAGGAGGAGTAGCTAATACCCCAGAGGACAGGATCAAAACTCAAAATGACCTGAATAGACTAGAAAGCTGGGTCAATGCTAACAAAATGAAATTCAATGCGGAGAAATGTAAGGTTCTGCACTTAGGGCGGAAAAATGAAATGCACAGATATAGGATGGGAGACACCTGGCTGAACGAGACCATATGTGAAAGGGATCTAGGAGTCCAAGTAGACCACAAGTTGAACATGAGTCAACAATGTGATGCAGCAGCTAAAAAGGCCAATGCAATTTTAGGCTGCATCAATAGAAGTATAGTGTCTAGAGCAAAGGAAGTAATAGTGCCACTCTATTCTGCTTTGGTCAGGCCCCACCTGAAATACTGTGTCCAGTTCTGGGCACCACAATTCAAAAAGGATGTGGAGAAACTGGAGCGGGTCCAAAGGAGGGCAACTAAAATGGTGAAGGGTCTGGAAACCATGCACTATGAGGAGCGACTTAGGGAGCTGGGGATGTTTAGCCTGGAGAAGAGAGGGTTAAGAGATGATATGATAGCCCTGTTTAAATATTTGAAGGGATGTCACATTAAGGAGGGAGCAATTATGGAAACCGGGGCGCAGGGGCAGTGAAACCTTCTTTCCTTTAAAAATCTTTTCTGAGGCCATGACAAAGTCAAGTTTCTTCCCATCTAATCAAGCATAAAAAAATTAGAGATTTCCTCTGACAATCTACATTCTTTTCCTATAACCAGAATCCATTTCTTTGTCTCTCCCCAGATTCCCTCATCACTTTTACACATCTAAAATGTTACAATTCAATATTGTATTTCTTGTTCTTCATAAAGCTGTAATTCGCACTACAAACCAAGTTATTATCCCAATTACAATCCCAGTCTTCAATGCAGACCCAAGATGAAGTTTTCCACTTCTAATGAAACGAGAAGTTATAGTTTGTCACAAAAGCAAGAATACCATGGTTTGGCCCTGCATGTGAATCTAAACTCTCTCAGACAGATCTTTTTCCAAATCTTGCTTCTCCTCCCATCCCTGACATCTCACCAAATGTACTAGAAACAGATCTACACCATTAATTGAAATATAAATATATCTACCCTTGCCTGACAGCAGGTACAAAATGAGATTTATTTATTGGTTAATTAGGTGTATAATTTTGCCTTTCCTCCAACAAGCTCAAAGATCTCCTCCTCTCTATGTTATCTTTACAACAAATTTGTGAACCAGGTCAGGCAGGGAAAGAGATGGGTTCAAGATCACCAAGGGACTCTTGCCACGGGGATTTGAACTTGGATCTGAAGAAAGAAAGCTCAGTTCAGCTTTCTAGCTACTAAAATGTACTGGTTGTCTACCATACCTGGCAGAAATTTGTGGCTTCAATAAAGCATTACTTGGTTTACAAAAGGAGTTTAAAAATACTTAGGCAGAAATCCCAGTCTGTTCCCATTAAACATCTAAACCTTTGCCTCGAAGTCACTTTACCACAACTAGAAAAGGGGGGTGGGACCAACTCACCCAGCCAATTATTTTCTGGTTCTGCAAAGCCCTTCAACGGAATCTGAATGTGGGTTAGCTAAGACTGATTAGATACAGTCAGATTTGACTCCTAAAACTGATCTCTGTTTGGGGATATAGAAACCCATTGTAGGAATGAATGTTTGAAAAAGTCCTGCCTAGATATTAACATGAAGGAGCCATGAATGGTGTGCTGCAGGTCACAGTTGCTGTGAAGACCACCGAATGCTCCCATTTTTATTCTAGCTACAGAAATCAGACAGGAAATGAGAGCAGAGAGTAAGGCATTATGAAAGACACACACAGACGTCCAAGCGCAAATGTGTATTTCCAAACCACTACCTCCAGTAATAGGCCCATTTCATTTCTAAAATGGAGCATGGGGGAAAAAAGTGAAGGACCACAAAAAATCCTTCCATGCTCACATCCATTCTAGCTAGGATGTGGAACAAATCTCTGAAGTACGTGTGGGCAACTGAAGTCTAGTTTGGCACTGGTGCAGAAAAGCCGCCTGGTGTCTGTACAGTAACTTGGATGCAAGCAAATTGCATCCATGCTGTTGTTAAGAAAGTGACCATCCAACAGCCTTGTATTCATATGCATTTGCTGTTATTGTGTGCCTTCAAGTCATTTCCAACTTATGATAATCCTAAGGCGAATCTAGCACAGGGTTTTCCTGGCCAGACTTGTTCAGAGGCAGTTTGCCTTTGGCTTCCTTTGAGGCTAAGAAAATATGACTTGTTCAAGGGCATCCAGTAGGTTTCCATGGCTGAGAGGGGATTTGAACCCTGATATCTAGAGTCACAGTCCAATGCTCAAACCATTACGCCATACTAGCACATACATTTAAACTTCACTAATTCCAAAAATGTGGGAGGGAGGTGCACTGGTGTGATAAAAGAAGGGCTTCAGGTGTACCTTTGAAAGTTAAACTTCTTTGGAAGCACAGTCCTAGGGGAACTGAAGAACTTGGCCTTTATTCCTTGTCTACCATCTAGAGAGCTATAAGCAGTAACCTCACCTGGTTATCAGAGATGGGATAAATATATGTTGGGCTGCCTTGACAGGGGAAGACAAATCTGTCCATTTAATTTTTCCCAGTTTTTCATTCCTTTCTATTTGAAAGCGAGTTCATCACAAACGTTTATGTTTCTTTAAAAAAAAATAATTTGTAGGAAGGTTTGAGTGGATTGTTGTGTACACCTCTCATAAATGCATAAATTTCTCTATGCAATTTAGCCTAATATGCACATTTTTGCATATTCTTCTTCTTAACATGATGCCTTTTGAAAACATTTTCATCAATCTACACATTTTTGTATGCACATATTCGCTATAAACCATTTTTGTTTCCATTTTTTGAGCAGAAAACTCTACGGCAAAATTCTGAGAGGACCACACTTCGCAAGATAAGCATTTGAAATAATGAAATCATGTTAAGTTCACATTCAAATTAAGTTCAAAGGAGAACTGCAGGCATGTACTATTATATGCACTTAAGCACAGGGACAAAATAAGACCTTTGAAGACAAGAAAATAAACTTGTTCCATTTTCAACAAGGAATCCCTTCAAATATTTTTAAAATGGATATCATATCTCCTTCTCAGTTTTCTCTATCCAAGTTAAACATTCCCGTTTCCAAAGTAGTTCCTCATAGGACTTGCTTTCCAGATGCCTAACCATCTTGACTGCCCTCCCCTGAATATGTTCCAGTTTGTCAATATCCTTTCTGAATTGCTAGGTTAGGTCTGACCAAAGCTGAGTAGAGTGGTTCTGTTACATCACTTGGACACTATAATCCTGTTGATGTAGCCAAATACTGTACTATTATTGACAGTTGTATCACATTGTTGACTCATGTTAAACTTGGGGTCTATTAAGACTCCTAGATCCTTTTTACATGTACTGTTGTAAAGTACATCCATCCACCCTGGAAGTGTCTCATTCATATGGTCACCATAAGCCAACTTGCCAACATACAATAGTGAGAAACATAAATACAATAAAACCGTCTAATTATAAGTTTATATGTACAGCACTGTGTAAACCTACAGCGCTATATAAATAAAAGTTAAATAATAATAATAATAATAATAATAATAATAATAATATTGTTTGCACAACTATCACACAGACAATGCATGTACAGTGAGAGCAGAGTGAACAAAGCAGCAAAATTTGCTTTATATCAGTGATTCTCAACCTTTGGTCATGCAGATGTTTTGGACGCTCTCAGAATTCCTGACTGTTGACCAAGCTACCTAGGGCTTCTGGGACCTAAAGTCCAAAACACTTAGATGGCCAAAATTTGGGTATCCTTACTCTGTGCTCTATATGAGTAACAAATTGAGACAGGGCCTTCTGTGTAGTCACTCCAGACCAACCTTCCCCTCCCACCATGTACATTAATCAGGCATCTAATTTAATTATCCAGCTGGAAGCATTTGTTTATTCAAACTTTGGGCTGGCTTAATTTTCTACTGATAACCTTCTAACTGCCTTTTTTAGTTGCTTTGATTTGGCTTTACTAGAGATTAAGCAGATTTGGCTTACTGTTGTGATCACACAGTTATGAAGTGTGGGGGCTCCAAAAGATCCGCAGGCCAAATTTTTACCCAGCACCCTCAGGGGGCTCTGTGGACTACGAAAATTATCAAGAAATCACAACAACATCAGAAATGGACAGAGATCCACTTCTGGCTTACAAAAAATGATTTTTTTTAGAAGTTAAACAATGCAGGAATGGTCCTCCAACCTATTTTACAAGTGAGCTAATGCTCACTGAAGCTTCCAGAAGAAACAATATCCCCACCATCGGGCCAGAAAAATGGCCCAATATTTCCTTTATTGGGCCAGAAAAATGGCAGCCCAAGGGCCCATTTTAGATTGGCAAAAAGAGGTGTGTTGATGGCTGCATGAAAGCCCAGCCTTTAGATGAGAAAAAGGGAAAGTGTGCCATGAAAACACTATTTTGGAGTTTTAAGGGAGAAGAAGTGTCTTTAAAAAGTAGCTTGATTTCCCCACTACTTTTTTAAAAAGGGTGCAACATTGCTATTGCATCTAAAGGCTAAGGTGTAGTTGCACGGTTAAATGGGGCTCTGTATCTTTAAAGCACCAATTTAAAGGCAGCGATACAGGTGTGGATCATAATGGATCGTGGGTTGGGAGCATGCGTGGTGTGGACTTCACTTCTAATTAAAACGCTCAATGCCCTGCAGGTGTAAAAGCTGGGGTTTAACCGCGAAGTTTTTTAAAGCTCCCAAACCCTAGCTCCACTCCTAATCCGAACCCTAGACATGCGCAGTAGGGACTCTGGGATGCCGTTGCTATTATTCTACTGTGGATAACATGTCAATTCATTCACAAAATAAAGGGGTTCATTCATGATGCACACAGGTTTGCCGGCTGCCGGCTGCGAACTGCACAATTGTGCAGTTCGCAGCCGGCAATGATAATTTGACTGTATGGTGTAACTGCGTTTGCGCAGTTCGCAAACCTGCGCAGTTGCACAGGACAAATGTATACTTATGAGGATCCGTCAAATTATCATTGCATTTCCTCTGTCTTTTTAAACTGTGCCGTTGCACTGATGCATCATGAATGAACCCCTTTATTTTGTGAATGAATTGACATGTTATCCACAGAAGAATAACAGTAACGGCATCCCAGAGTCCCTACTGCGCATGTCTAGGGTTTGGATTAGGGCTGGAGCTAGGGTTTGGGAGCTTTAAAAAACTTCGTGGTTAAACCCCAGCTTTTACACCTGCAGGGCATTGAGGAATTGCGCAGTTCGCAGCCGGCAAGGAAAAAAAATTTAAAGGTTCACTGCGGCTAAAAGCCGCGTTCATTGCCGCCCATGTAGCTGCTCCGCCTGTGTTTGTAGCATTCTGACAGCTTCCCATGTAGCTGCTGAGCCACAGAAAAGACCTCAGATAAGTCATTCCCAAACCCCTCAGTCTAGCAGCCCTGTACCTTTTAAATGCACACCTGGGGCTTGCAGTCTAGCTGCTAAGCATTAAGGAAAGTGCAACTTCATGTTACACTTTCCTGCCAATCTAAAAACCCCCAAGAAGTCTGAAGAGGGAAAGAACCAAAAAAAAAAAAAAAAATCCACCTGGGGCAATGGGAATGTGGCTACAAGACTATACTTTGCCCACCTATGTTTAAACAAATTATTATAAGCCACTTTGAGAGCCAAATGTCCATAAAACAGAATGCCAATATTTTATTTATGTTAAAACAACAGCCAGATATGGTGAGCAGTCTGAGGACATTCTACTCTTTGCCACAAATGTGAATCATGGAACGACAGTTCTCTGCTTACCACACCATTAGCCAGAAAAGATACCTGAGGAGTTTTGCTTTAAAAGCTATGTTTTCACCCAACCTTCATTCATCCTACTCTTCTAAGAATAGTAACAGGATTCCTTTCAGAATGGTGCTGGGAATCCAAAGAATCATCCTGCAAGAGCATGGTTATGTTCAAGCCAGTCATGACATGTGAATGGCCAGTTTCATTTTAGAAATGAATGTTTGCATTGTTGGCTGTTTTCTTTCTTACTCAAAAGAAAAATAAGCTATTCTACTCTGGTGTGTTTTAACACTGGAAAAACTTGTAACAGAGGAAGGAACTGTTCCCAGCAGCCAGAAAACCTACAAAATTCTTACCATAACTTTGGCACAGTACACTTTTCTAGTGTCACAAAAGCCCATTATGCTGCAAGCTTAACTAATGTTTTCCCCTTATAAAATGAACATTTTTCTTTCAATACCCTATTTCTCTCATCATTCCAAAGTTTAATTTTTTAATATTAAGTAAAAGTTTATTACACATGTGCAACCCACTCTCTGGTCTACAGCTAAGAGGCTGAATGGGTGGGCTGATCGCTATACATCTAAGTCAGGAGCAGGGAACATGCAGCCACCAAGGCTATCTCTGAGGGCTAGTTCCTTCATAGCTGCCCTTCCAAGTCTGATTGATGACTGAGCCAAAGTATGGAAAATCTTCTTTTCAATCTCTTCATTGTCTACTTTAAAATACTCTAAAACATAGTGTTTTAGATTTGTTGTTACCCACCTTCATCCCCTATACCAGGAGGAATAATATAATAAAACAGTAGTAATAGTAGTAGTAGCAGTTGTAGTATTAGTAGTAGTAGTAGTAGTTGTTGTTGTTGTTATTTTTAAATGTATGTAACCGATGGAAGCCATCCCACAAAGCCTTATTCCTTCATTCAAGTATATGTAGAGATTCAAAATTTTGGAAAATTTTGAAATCATAAGAAGAAATCCACCCCCACCCCCAATGCACATATATAGATTTGGGTGTGATATTAGCATCCTTTACAGACTGAAAGTATTGTGTTACTTTAAGAACATATCATATACACATAATAGAATATAATTATGTCATTTTGTCTGACATAAAATTATTATTCAGACAATAGTTAGAAATAGAATTATCCATTTGAGGGCAACATTCAGATTGATGATATACATACATAAAATTATTGCATTTTTCTCACTTAAAAAAAGACATCACCAGGCACTGATTCCTAGTATTAATACCAGGGGCGTCACATTGCAAAGTGCCATCTGGTTGCAGGCACATCCTTCCAGTGAGAAGTTAAATTTGGACTCCTTCTTTTGAGGTCTACTTAGAAAATGTTTGCCAACACGTGTATCATAACCTCTTCCAGGTACGCAAACTGCACTAGAAAAATGGGAATCCCTGTCTACCTATCAGAGTCACACATTTTTCTTACAGAAGGAAAGGGACATTTCTCGCAGCAATATACAACCAAGTTTCTCAGCATCCTTAAATGATAACTAATTATTTTACTGCATTGCATTGTATTCACACCACATCTCTCTTCCAACATTGTGATTCAAGGCCCCCCAAAACAAGTTTAACTTAAAATATACAAGAGAAAACATAGAAGGCTGAATCACAGCTTTGGGATCGTATGGTTCTCCAGTTGTTGTTGAACTGCAGATCCCAGCAGTCCCAGACAGAACAGTCAATAGTGAGGGATGATTAGAACTGAGGTCAAACAGTATCCAAGAGATGCACAAATTATCCAGTTCTGGACTAAATCAAACATTAAGCCTACCTGGAATAAATCTATTGAAAGGAATGCCCCATTGCTTTCAATGGATATACAATAAATAGGGCTCCTATTGCTTAAACATTAAATCGATTTTTTTAAACTGTTAACACCAAAGCACAATGGAAACAATAACAGTTTAAAACCACATCTATTAAAATGTATATGAATATAGGTAAGTATTATTACAAGTGTGGTGTAATAATTTGTTGGATTAGTATTTTAGGGAGACCAGGGTTCAAATCCCCACTCCGCCATGGAAACCCACACTCTCTCAGCCTTAGAAGGAGGCAATGAAAAACCTCTCTGAACAAATCATGCCATGAAAACCCCATAATAGGTTCACCTTAGGGTCACTGTCAGAACAAAACTTGAAGGCACAAAAAACAACAAAATTATTGTGGTATCATTGTTTTTGTGGACTGGAAGATAGTTCAGCAGATGCCCTGTTACTGATCAATTTTGTCTTAAGAGGTAGGACTATGTATGTGTTATGTTACATTCAAACTATGATAATAAAAATAAAACCTGAGAAATTAAAATATTTTTCCTACATAACTTGTTGCATATAAGGATTCCCCCCCCCCCCCCCCCCAGTATTTACACCCAATTACTCAATTATGGACCCCAAGGTAATGAGTTCCCAGGTTAGCTGCCTGCCAGCCACTATTTAACTTCTGTAAGATTCAGGACCTTAATATCAGTTCCAAGTCCTTTTGACAGTGGCAGCTGGTGGCTTCTGTCAATGGAGCGGTGAATGTACTCTGAGTTTAATGGGACTTAAATGAGCAATCCAAAGTGCTAAATCACTGTCTGAAAAGGTTAAACACACCGAGTTTAGTTCATTTAAAGTGTGGACTAAACCCAGAGTAGATTCACTACTCAGGGAATGCTGGAGTCTCCTTCCTTGGAGGTCTTTAAGCAGAGGCTGGATGGCCATCTGCTGGGAATGCTTTCATTGAGAGTTCCTGCATGGCAGGAGGTTGGACTGGATGGCCCTTGAGGTCTCTTCCAACTCTATGATTCTATTATTCTATCCCTCTGATATGGGAGTCCTAAGTCGCCCTTTACCAGAGGTTTTTAAACTACAGGAGTGTTGATGATGATGGTGCTCTAACACAAGCCACATGTGTACAGCTAAACTCATATTTAATTTCCAAAACAAGACACCAGTTTTCAATTCCTCAGCAACTGTTGACAAATAAACATGTTATTAAATCTCTTCCATACACACACACACACACACACACCTCACAGCTATTATACTGAAGAGGAAATAGGCATTTATAGACATGGAAGTGACTCCTCAAAGACTCATTTCTTCATTCAAGTATATCTAGAGGTGTACAAATTTGAAATCATAGGAGAAAAAATCATTCCTTGAAAGAGAGAGATTAGCATCCTTTACAGACTGAAAGTATTTTGTTATTTTAGCAATATATCATATATACATAATACAGTGCAATTATATAATCACTCCTGCACTTTGTTTTTCAAGGATCTAAACGTTAAAGCCTGAGTCTTCCTTTACCTGGAATTTCAAAATCCAAAATACTCCCAAAACCACAACTTTTTTCATGGGTGGCTGGGATAGGGACACCTCTGCTTTTTGATGGCTCAATGTAGACAAAATTTGTTTCATGCACAAAATTATTAAAAATATTGTATAAAATTATTTTCACGCTATGTATATAGGGTGTATATGAAACATAAATGAATCTCTGTCCCATCTCCAAGAAATCTCATTATGTACCTATATGCAAAAAATCCCCTCCCCCCAAAAATCCTAATTCAAACTCAATTTGGGATTTAGTTCCAGGACCCCCCATGGATACCAATTTCCATGGATGCTCAAGTCTCATTAAATACAGTGGCAGAGCAAAATAGTATTGCTGATATAAAATGGCAAAATCAAGATTGTTTTTTTAATTATATTTTAAAAAATATTTCCTAGCTGCGGATGGCTGAATCTGCAGATAAAGAATCCATAGATATGGAGGGCCAAATGTACCAACAGTTCTAATGCCTGTAAATGCAACCCTCATATGAAAAGGGAATCCCAAATTTGCAGAAATACAAAAATATTTAAGGGGAAAAAAAGCCTTAGGCAAGGTGAATATGTGTGTGTGTGCCTTCAAGTTGCCTGTTGATTTATGCTAACTCCATGAATTTTTGATAGGGTTTTCTCAGGCAAGGAATACTCAGAGGTCATTTTGCTAGGAGTATGATAACGAAGACTGGGCATGCTCAGTTGCTGCAGAATGATCAATATTTCTTACAGAGGGAGTGGAGAATGAGATGGTATATACTGGTAAAAAGCAGGCATGGGTGGCTGAAATTTAGGATTGCATACTACCACATTTTCCTGCCTATCTCAAGGAAACCAGTAACTGTGCAAACCCACACTATCATGCAACTTAGCTGACAGTAAAGTACTGTACATTAATAAACTTATCCTCCAAGAGCACTGTGTGAATCATCTTGTTCATCAGCCTTAATGTGTCATCTTAGTCTTCCTTTGCAATTACCGGTAAATAAAATTATTAGTGAAATGCAGAATTAAAGATATGCATGTGGCTTTAAAAAAATCAAATATAATTCAAGTGTAAGTCCATGGATCAGTATCAATCCACAATACATAAGTTCCCAAGTCTGTGGCAAGTTTCCAGGAAAGAAAGAAACAAATATAGCCAGGGGGTATAAATATGGCATCAGTCCCTAGTACATCAGAAAGAGGGAAAAAAAGCCTGTGCCTCAAATTAGATAGTCAGAGAACTTGAACTGTAGTTCAGAGGAGAAGACTAGATCTCCTTATCAATGAAGTCTAAGTAACTCTACCAAACTACAAGTTCCAGGAATTCCTAGAATATTAACCTAAGAACTAAAGTGAAACTGATATAATTTTATTAAACAGACATACCTAATGGCTCCCTGTGCAATGCAGAATTCTGGAAAATCAGGATTCTGTATCATGCAAGGAGTCTGAAGAAACAGAAAAATCTATTCACTTCAGAATTTATTCTCTACCTTGTGGAATAATAATAATAATAATAATTTCTTACCCAACTCTCCCCAAGGCTTAAGGCACCACACAACATCGTTTAACACTTAAAACCACGTTAACACATTAAGTTAAAACAAGAATTGGGAACCTCTTACAGCTCAGAGGACAAATTCTAAGAAGTTCCCAGATTACTATTATTGTTATATTTATTAATATCTTGCTTCCCCCCCCCCCTCAAAGTTGGAACTCAAAATGGATCAGAGGCCACATTCCAGTTGTGGGGATAGCTGAAGACAAATGGGGTGAGATAGGACAAAAAATACCAGTATGTTTTAGCTTAAAGCTTCTACTGGCAGTAGCTGTGCTTTAAGAATGGCTACCTTTCTGAATTGGTGGAGAGGAAGCCTTACTAGAATTGGAAAACCACTAAATCAGTAGTTCCCAACCTTTGGTCTTCCAAATGTTTTGGACTTCAGCTTCCATAAATCCTGACTGTTGGCCAAGTTGGCTGGCGTTTCTGGGATCCACTGTACTAAAAGTTGAGAACCACTGTACTAATTGACCATTGGTGCCATTAGGATGGGGATGTGGCCATCCAGTGAAGCTAGATTTGGCCCCAGGGCCTGAGGTTCTCCAACTGTGTCCTAGAAATGGATGGAGCTCACATACTTGGTCCAAGTTCTCACTTAAGGCAGAAGTATATTGTGTAAGTAGGCCTAGAGACTTGGGGACCACTTACCAAGGGTTCCAGTGGCAACTGGCAATGGCAGTTTCTGTTTGCCACATGCATACTCCCTAGGGACCAAAGGAAAGAGGCAGATGGCCTCTTGGAGACCGCCAAGGAATTGGAGACAGAGAGGGACGCCACTGAGGGGCAAAGAGGATAGAAAGTGAAGTTGAGGTTTGGAAATGCCAGGAGTGTACAACAGAGACATCAGTGCCAGCTCCAAGGAGCCCACACTGGATGGTGACACACGGGCACCCACCCAATCCAGCCCAACTATGCTTCTGAACAAAGGAGTCCGTTAAATTGAAAATCTAAGACAAGATTTTCCCTTTACAACAGGAACGTCAATTATTTCTCAAGTCCGGCTATTATCAGGTCATCTGTCTAGGAGTTTTTGTGACCTCATTCTCACTTAATATTTCCAGAACTCTGTCCCAATTACCACAGGCATGTTTTATTCCTTTAAATAGCATGACCAGGGAAACCACAAGCTTGTTACTCTTCCAATGAAACTGTTGTAAACCACATTTTTACTCTCTCTCCTCTATCACCAACTTGCACACAAAATATCCTGCCTCACAGACAAGTAGAAGAAAAACCCACCTTCACATCAAGCATCGGAGAGCCTCTCCAGTATTTCTTGGGTGAGTCACTGAGGCTATAAGACAACCTTTGTGCGGTTAGTCAGTTTATCTAAAGTGTTGTTGCAGTTGCCACAGCCTGAGTAACTGCTCAATTTCCTTAGATTAGATCTTTTTGTTATAAAAAGGGCACATTCCTTGGTATCCACTAGGATTTGGTTCTAGGACCTCGCATGGGTACCAAAACTCATGGATGCTCAAGTTCCATTAAATAGAATGGCACAGTGCGATGGCATTCCTTATATAAAATGGCAACATGAAGTTTTGCTTTTTGGTATTTATATATTTTGGGATATTTTCAAGTTGTGGATATTGAATCCATGGAAAAAGAATCTTAGGATACGGAGGACCAGCTGTACATATGACTGTAGCTAAGTCATTCTCTTCCAGGAAAGGTGTCAGGTAGTGAAATTAGCCTGAACCAGATTTCACACCTGGCTCCTGCCATTCAAAATGTTGCATCAACATCAGGCACCCCTCCCAGTATTATCTCTGCATAGCCCTTTGGAATATCTGCACTGTGACTCACAAGATGAAGCATCAAAATACAAAGCACACCAAAGATAATCTGGCAGCAATTTTTTTAAAAAATTGCCTTGAAGAATTCAAATGAAACAACATATAATTTGGGCCAAGGTTTAAGTGTCATGAAGTGCTATCAGAGAATATAGATTGATTTTGTCAGGTGCATATTGAATACAGAAGAAGCCACATATCTATAGGGAGGATAATCCAAAGTTTAGGTGTCACCACAAACTGGACCCTACTACTGCTAGCCCCTTTTTGGCCTGTAAAGGTGGAGATCATATGGTGAAGGGCATCTGATGAAAAATTGCCATGTAGGCTCACGTGGGAGAAAGTTAATCCTTCAGATATCTAGGTCCCAGGCCATTTATGATCTTTAAAAGAAGAGAAACTTTGTCCTGTGCAAGCTGAATGCCTAATTCCAAATCAAGCAAATTCACAAGCAATATTCTTAGGACTTAAAACCAAGCCACAGTTTCAAATCCTTACTCAGTTATGATGCTTGCTGGCCTCCAATGGGCAAACCACAATCTTTTATCCTAAACAACCTCACAGGACTCATGCCAAAGCTTCTTAACAAAAGTTTATTATTAATCCCATGTGTGATGATGACGTGAATAAATATAACTACAACACTTTTGCCAAAAGAAAAAAAGTCTACAGAAGTTTTTGTTGTAGTCCATAGAATTTTTACTGGCTCTCCTACCTTTTGAGATTTAGTGCAATGTAACTGATAAGAGAGTAAAGTCCATGATCTGAGTCTCACCTCTGTCATGAACTTGCTAAATGATATTAGGTAAGACACCTCCAGCCTCAGCTCTCCCTTCCCACCCATCTATAACATAGGCATAATAATAACAACTTATTTTTATGAGCCTACTGCAGCACTTAGAACTGAGACCGCATTCAAAAAATCAGAAGATTAGGAATGGGAAGGGCAGCTATGAAAGAACTGGACAAAATCCTAAAGTGCAAAGATATACCACTGAACACTAAAATTAGAATTGTCCAAGCCACTGTATTCCCCATTACCATGTACAGGTGTGAGAGCTGTACTTAATTTTTTTGAGATATGGTGTTGGGGAAAGGCAAACAATTGGGTCCAAATCAAGCTTGAACTCTCTCTGGAAGCCATGATGACTAAATTGGGGGTGTTGTCCACATGAGGAGAAGGTATGACTCATTAGAAAATACAGAGATGCTGGGGAAAGTAGAGGGCAGTAGAAAGAGAGGAAGACCACATGCCAGATGGATAAACTCCGTCAGAGAGACCATGGGACTGAGCCTACAGGACCTGTGCAGAGAGGTAGATGTCAGGGGGGCTTGGAGACGTCTCATTTACAGAGTCATCACAAGTCAAGATCAACTCAAAGGAAGCTAACAACAACAACAAACTGCAGCACTTAGAAGATAATTCATGTAAAGCACTCTGAATAACCACAAGTGTTGCACAAAATGCTAAGTATAATATCAAATATGTGTGGCAATCAACTACTAACTGAGCTAAAACTTTTTGACTTAAAAGAGCTTCCCTATTAAGTTACTTTGTTCACTTGTCAGGGAAAACAAGGAATGTAGCTAGTCTCACAAATGGCATCACCTCACATGTTAAAGGTCAGAGGCTGTAATATCACCCAAAAAAAGCAGAACATCTCTAAAGAATATCAAGCATCAGGAAAACAATCTGTGTGTATTGCAATTATAATCAAAAAAAGTTGCAGTGTGATCCAAGCTAACAGTTTTTATTTAAATCCTACAAACTCTGGAGTTTCTCAGAGATTTCTGTTACCTCCCTCATGTCTACAGATAGTGTCATTTTGGCCACATAAAGGCTTACTGTCATAGAATGAGTTCACTATTAATACAAGGTCAAACACAGTATGATGACCTAAGGGTGGTTTCCTGCAACACAAAATATAAAATCAAATGCACTGCCCTTAATCACACACTCCCATGAGAATATTCTTGATAAGTATATAGGGACAGGAGAGTGAAAACTTTCTTCATGCCCCAACATTTCCCACACTTAACAGTCCCAGTAATGTCCTGCTCACTCTCCTTTTCCTTCTGTCTAATCCAGTTTCTGCTGCATGCATGCTTTCATGTGCTATGGATTTAGCAACAGGGGAGGAGGAAGTGATTTGTAACTAGTGCTGCTGTATCTTTCAATGACGAAACCCTGGGCCACTGCAAGCAGGGTCACAAGGCTACTCAGAGCCCATTGAGAGCTGAAGCGTTCATTCACAAGATCCGCAAGCTGCAGGCTTGAGGTCAGGGAGATGACTGGTCTTTCCACAAACAAAACATCTGCTGTCCTGGAAGTAGCACTTCCTTTAAGCACTGACTCACAGCCTTGCCAGGAACTACCAAGACAAACACAGAGGAAGGAGTCTCATTTCATTTCTCCATTTAGTGCAGGGGAAAGGCACACAGAAGGCCACAATGGAAACTTCTTAGGCTGCCACACTTGAAAATAAAGTCCTGCAAAATATTCAGGTGCTTAGATAAATAGCTGCAGCTAGAGTGTTCGCTGAACCTAGTTACAGGAATCACACAACTCCCTTGCTCCTATGGATCCACTGGCCTCCTTCCAAGCATAATTTGAAATACTGGGTATGACCTGTAAAGTCATAGCTTAAACCCAGGCTATCTGACAGACACTTATCTTCCCATATTATCTTCCCCGGACCCTGAACTCCACAGGAAAGGCCCTTCTCTCAGTCCTATCACCTTCACATGTACAGTTGTTGTGTGCTTTCACCTCGTTTCTTACGTATGGAGATCTGAAGGCAAATCTAGCTTAGGGATAAAACAGACCACCACAATACGCCGGGTACAATGCAGGGGCATGGCGCTTAGATGACCCATACCCCGATGCTGTCCCCAAGCTGGTTTTATGCCTCCCCCCAACCAGACGGTTGGCAGTGCACCGGCACCACGGTGGAAAAGCAGCCTGTTTTCCGCCCCCCAAAGAAGCAGCATTTTGCCACTTCTTTTGGGGCCGGAAAAATGCTGGATCGGGGCCACGGCATGTGGATGGGCTGTACCAGCCCTTACTTTAGCTTTCATGCAGCAAGATTTAACAACTGACCACAAAAGTCCAAAGAAAAGGGGAAAACAGCACAACTGCAAATTTGTTTCTGTTAGGACCAACACATAACACATAGATTCTAAACACCAAATGCTTAAGCCAATACTCACAAAGGTTCCAAAGCATTTTATAAACGGAACTGCACACAATCCTCAGAAGCTATCTTAATATATCAGGATGAAAAACAGGCACTAAACTCCCACTGTGGTACTATGCTGAGAAGAGGTATTGAAGCATCTCTTAGGCTACATCCACACTGCAAGAATAATCCAGTTTGACCCCACTTTAACTGCTCTGGCACAATGCTATGGAGTTTGGGATTTGTAGTTTGGGGTGGCACGAGATCGCTACAAATCCCATTATTCCATAGCACTGAGCCATGGCAGCTAAAGTAGTTGATCTGCATTATTTCTGTAGTGTAGATGCAGCCTTAATATACTCAAACGTAAAATGGATGGGTAAGGCCTAAAGAAATAGCACTTATTCACACATTTGAATCCCATCCAGCCTATTTTTCCTTATGTTCTTATAATTTTTTTAAAAAAAATTCAAAGGCAGAATAAATATCCTAAAAACTACTGTTTTCCCCCACCCACTTTTTTAAAAGCGAGAGAGATTCTTTAAAAAAGTTTTTAATCTGCCTTTTCTTTCTGTAAGACTCCATGGTTGTAATTATAGCCTGAACATGTTCACAAGCTCAGAATATCAGACACTGGTTTTAGAAACATCCTGTGGTTGATGTACTTAAAACCTTGATGCCTTTTCAAAGCCACTCTTTTTCCCCCTTTTCTTTCATTCTTTCTGAGTATATTTTTAAACAGCCATTGTTGTGAACGGAAAGACACTTTAAAAAAAAAAAAAGGCACACTCACAAAAAAACAAAGGAGAGAGAGAGAAAAACAGGCCACAACCCAGGACACTGTTAGCACAAAAATTAAAATCACATTACAGGGCAAGTCATTGCTGAGACCAAAAACACTAGAGTGTCTTCCAGGCAGAAAGAGCTCAGTAGAACTAAAATTGTATAATATGAAGTCCTATGGATTGGGACCAGGAAAGCCTGAATGCAAATACCTCCTCAATTATGAAGTTAATAAAGCTCAGCCTAACTTGCCTCATGGGGATTTAGCTGTAACAGGCAAAATGGGATAGACCCATGTATGCCATCCCACCTCTACTTACACCATAAATAGATAGGGTCTGGCCTTCCAGATGGGTCCTATCCACCCAACTATAAATTGCAGACAAACATAATCTGGAGCATCACAGATTTCTCACTCATTTTAGATTTCAACTTTCAGAATTCATTACTTATCTGCCATGCTAGGCTAGGCTTCTGGGAGTTGAGACCCAAGAAATCTGGAACAACTGTTTTAGAGGAACACAACATTCCAGAAGAGGAACATTTTACATAATATTAGGGAAACAAAGGCTGCTGAGGAATTTCTAAAGAGCTGACATCTGGGCAGAAGCTGGAGAATGTAATGCAATGGGGTCTTGTTCTGGAAATAACATATCTGGGTAGCAGTGTATGTGTGCCTTCAAGCTGCCTGTTGACTTACAGTGACCCTATGAATACAGGGGTTCTCTTAGCCAAAGAATATTCAGATATGGTTTTGCCAATTCCTTCCCCTGACTAGGGGCTGGTCTACACATTGAAAATACTGGAAGGAAGGCAGGATATAAATAAAATAATAAATAAATAAATAAATTCCAGTTGAATAGGAATGTAATATGGCCACATGCAATTTACAGGAGTTCAGGCTTTTTGCAGCTACCCCTTCAAAAATCCTTCATTAAACTCCAAGGAAAAAGTCTTGGCAGTTTTTAGTGGGCTATCAGGTGAAATCTACAGAAATGTACATTACTGCATTAATGTGTCAGTTCATTTGCTTCACGTGATTTCATGCAGGGGGTGGGTGAATAGATGTGAATTTGAACAGGAAAGTTAACCACCAATGTGAATGTACAAAAATGTGCACCAGTTCACATAGTACATTTATACATAGACTAGTCCTGCACTGCAATATTCAAAGAGATAGCAGTATTAGCCTGAATCAATATGAAAATGGATGTTGTTGCATCTTAGAGACTGAGACAATGGACGCTGCAGCATAAGCTTTTGCAGACTGAGTCTACTTCATCAGATCCCTTTGCATCTCTGGGTTATATTACCCACACATGCACATATCGTCTCACACAGACAGTGTAATGTGAAGAGGGGAGACACGAAAACACAACCCTTCTTCCTCTGTTGGGAATCCTTGCAGCACACAAGCCAGCGGCTCTGCTATTCTCCATCATGTGAATGAAAGCACCCATACAAAACAGGATCCAAATATTTCCCTCCAAAAGAGAAAGACAACAACACAAGTAGGCTTTAGCATCTCATGTTAGAGAAGCATTAAGAAAGAGGCACCATAATGGCAACATCTCCCCTGTGTAGTCTCCATATGCTCAAGCCCAGAGCTCCAAATAGGAACCTTTTGGGTCATAATTCCAGTTCCTAGCTCCACAAAGAGTAGAATCAATGGTTGGATGTAAGTATACACTTAACATAAATCCCATTGATACAATGGGTCTACTACAATGGGGACTAGCATGTGGATTTAAGCCTTGGAGTGTAACTTCCATAGTGGCTGGAGGATTCTAGGCGTTGCAGTTTAAATAATACAGTAGTAGTAGAAGCAGCAGCAGCAGCAGTAATAATGTAACTTCCACAAGCTCTTGTGCTGCAAGGCTTCTGGCTGGTTTTCCAGTACAGCTACATCTCTGGAGACCCTCTATATTAGCCCCTCTGTCAGACACTTTAAGAATTTCAAGCCTAATATTTTAAAGCTTTCCAACATTTACCTTTTTTCTTGGCTTCTATCTCCTCTCACTATGGCTTCTAACGTTACCCTTCATTTTTCAAATTTTCTCTAAGAATTATCCACTATTACCAACACCCCTCTCGAGTCTCCTTCTCCTGCACACATCTCCATGGGAGAACCCACAGCACAGCATAACAGCACATGTTTTGCATAGAAACGTCCCAGGTTCAAATCCTAACTTTCTCCAATTAGAAGAATTTCAACTAGGAAGGGATGGGAAAGAGTCAGCCACAGCAGACAAGGGTTGGTTAGATGGACAAACTGCTTGACCTGGTATAAGGCAACTTCCTGTGGCTCAAGGCTTCTATCACATCACTCCTTTCTCTTATCCAAACCTTACTTTCGCTGTGGGATTGGAAGCCTTGGAGCTAAATTATGGACATGGTGCCACTCCCTTCCCCATGACATTGTGTGATAATTTCAATCAATTAATCAACCTCTTTATGTACATGCCTGCTTTCCCCAAACTGGGATTCAAGGCAGATTACAGAATTAAAAAACAATAACTCATCAAACCACATGTAGCTGAAAGCATATTTAAAAAACAAGATTAAAATGTTTCCAAAATTAAAACCATTAAAAGTAAAGAATAAAAATAGTACAGTACACTAAAATAAAAAGCTCTTAGATGTAAAACAATCAGTTCCCAAACAGCTGTTGGAATTGGAAGGTTTTCACAAAAGGACTACAAGGAGGGAACCAGCCTAGGAAGGGAGCTCCAGAATTTGGGAATAAGGTAAGGCCCTCTCCTGAGTTCCCACCAAACGTGCCTGTGAAAGTGGTGGAATCAAGAAGCACCTCAAGCTGAAGACCCAGGCAGGCTCATATGGGATTTGAATGATCTGGGAAAAACTGAATGATCTGGGAAATCATTCAGATTTTCTAGACTTTGTATTGGTTTAGGCTAAATATATGCTAGAACAGCCTCTCTCAACTTTTTTACTGTAGAGGATTCCTTGAGATAATGTTAAGTTCTCAGTGAACCTCTACATAAAAATTCTTATATCTACACTTCAAAATAAAAGCTTGTGTTTTCAATCACAATCTCTTACAAAACCCCTAAAGAACTCTTGCAGAATCCTAGGGTTTCAGGGACTCTGTGAGAGAATTTTTGGTCCTGTCCTTTTGCCCCACCAAAACTGCAGTCCCCCTCAAAAGATTATATGAAATTGAATTCAGACATCATGCTGAAAAAGGTTTCATGCTGAAAAAGGTTTCTTGATTGTCTCTAGCCCATCCTCCACTACTTATTCTTTAAGTCCCTGACCACAGCCTACCCAGGATCAGTAACATAAACACTACTCCCTTCTGAACTTTCTGACTCATAAATGATTTTACTGAAGATTAATTAACATGAAATAACAGCACTTTTAAGTCTAGAGTTTGTTTTCCCAAATAAGGCCAGACTTTACACATTACACTTTCAGGGGGCTTTTTGTTTTGCTTTTCAGAGGAATCTTGCTATGAGCTAGGAAATCTCTGTTGTTTATTTGTGGTTGCCAATTCTTAGAAATGTAACCAACTTATTGAAGTAGCAGTAAGATCAGAGTTCCCCACTAGTGTAAAGAAAAAAGAGGTAACTGTCTCTTTTATAATGTAGAAGTGAATTTGCAGCAAGAGCATCCACTATGCAACTGTCCAGATGCTATGGTACTGCAATTCTCAGTGGGCCTAGCCAAGACGGGCAACAATAAGGAATGCTGGGAGTTGCAGTCCAATAACATCTGGAGGGCCAGATGATTCCCAGTCCTGGTTTAAACGAACTACTTTACCATTAAGGCTTTTGAATATTACTGCTGTTTCACTGGGTTACTGGAGTGAGGTTCAGCAGTTTCATTTACATGGGATTTACATAATATTTCTGTCAATAATTATGTTATTCTTTGTAATTCTGAACCTGCCTCTCCACTGCATGATGCCCAATGTGCATTCCGAAATGCAAACAGAGCAACAAAAAGAACTAAAACCATCAATTTAGAAATAAGGAACAGGCTACGGGTAGACTACGAGGCTGAACAGACCGGTGCATACCCTGACTCCACCCCATCATGCTGATCAACCGACCACACAGTGGACAGCATTACAGCCCTCCTTTGCTGTGGCGTTCAAATAACACACAGCAAAAGGAGCACCAGAAAGTGCCACCCTGACAGCAAAGGCATCCTTTTTCTGAGTCCAAAAGTGGCATTTTCAGGGCCTGAAAAATGCCAGATTGGGGCTTCGCTTATTGACTTTAGGTGCATCTATACTAAGAAATAATGCAGTTTGACGCCACTTTAACTGCCATGTTTCTATCCTACAGAATCTGGAATTTGTAGTTTTGTGAAGTACCAGCACTTTCTGTAAGAAGGCTAACAACCTTGTAAAAATCCCAGATTTCATAGGATGGCACTACAGCACTTAAAGTGGTGTGGAACTGCATTATTTCTACAGTATAGATGCACCCCCTGTATGAAAGATCTTCCATTGGAGTGAATGTCCATCATTTCTACCTCCAATTATTTAGGAGAGATTTACTGAGCTCTTCCTATTACATGACGTTTCCATTTGTGCCGAGAGAGAGACAATCAATCAAGGCTTTCCATTCTAGTTGTTTATCATTGTTCATAAGAGGCAGTTACATTCTCATTAGCAATTTTACTTATTTCACCCAAAATATTATTCCAGAACTCTTGAACCACATGGACAGTCCCGCCACATATGCAGGTAAGCACCCAAACTATCGCAGTTCCTCCAACATTTCCATCCATTTGCTTATTAATATATCTCAAATGTTGAGGTGTTAAATACCAATGGTAAATAACTTTAAGGAAATGTTCTCTCATCCCTGTGGAAACAGACTTAACTGGGAGGAATTTCTATATGGAATTCCAGATCGATTCAACTATTTCCAAAATCAGATCTTTCACCCACAATTGCATTACCCCACCCTAATCCCCATTTTGTATAGAATGTTTCCACCATCAATGTATAGATTCTGAAGGTGAGACTTACAATTTCATCAGCAGCTTGTTTCATAATTTCTTCCAATCTGCTTAGAAGTCTGGATATTATTAATTTGATTTCTGAATGTGAAATGAAGTGAATCAGCTGATGGAACAATAAAATTTCCCTAGTTTTTCTTTAATTTGGAGCACAGTGTTTGGTTTGATACTCACAAACATTCTTTATTCTATAGAATTTAGGTTCCTCCCCCCCCCTCCAATCCTTACATATTTTAAAATGTATTTGCATCAGAATAAGGAAGCTGTTAATTGTGACCAAGTCAACAAAAAATGTATTATGCCATCAGATACAAACACAAAACGTATAGGATCCAAGTCCAGCTATGGTTGAGTTCCCTTCATACAAGTGCCTGAAAGTTTTCAACTTGGATGACCCTTTTTAATTCATGCTCCCCAGGTTTTCAGAAGAGCAGATGCAGTCGCCTACAACAAAAACAACCAAAAGCCTTATGGCACCCTACGGTCTAGCACATTTATTATACGTCTTTGTGGAACTGACCATGTCCATGAAAGTTTATATCATAATAAATTTGTTAATCTTTCAGACTGGGAGGGCAAAGTGGTACCCATGCTTCAGGTCTGTTTTTGTGGCTCCATGGTCCCCCTGGGGTCAAATATATATTATTGTGGATTTTATGCAATTTTTTTTTCTTTTAAAAACATTTTTAACACCAAAATGACCTCTAAGGGACATGGGGGCATTTTCTCCACTTCTGGGAGCCTCTGGGGTGATTTTAGCCTTTCTGTAAAAATCAGGAAATGACATCTGCTCTCTTCCTGTTGTTAAATAAAGCCTCTTCCAAGACTAAAATGGCTAAGAAAACGGGCTTAAAACATGATGAAAATGCTCCCCATGCCTCTTAGAGGGCATTTAATTTTCTTCTTCAAGGGGAGATGTGCTCCTCAAGCTCTCCAGGCAGACTAATACAGCCCTCTAGTTTCCTACAGTTGCCCACCCCTGCTTTTAGATACAGTGGTACCCCGCCTTACGAATCCCCCGGGTTGCGAAAACCCCGGGATCCGAAAGGCGGCGGACCGGCTTCCTATCCCCCGGGATACGAAATATCCCCCGGGATACGAAGCGAAAAAAGCCGCGCGGCCCCTTTAAATGGCCGCGCGGTCCATTGATTTTAGCGGTCCCCCGGGAAATGAAAGCTTCCGGGTTACGAAAGGTAATCCGGAACGGATTACCTTCGTAACCCGGGGGACCACTGTACTTGATATTTCTCCATGTATGGAAGATGAAGATACTTACCTCTTTTGTGCAGCCAGCCTTCCTTCACTATTGCTACTTCATTCATAATGGCAGAATGTCTCTTCTGCTAGCGTTCAATGTCCAAAGACCACCTGCTGGCCCTCACAGAAAATAGTTCTTCTCTCTTTCTTCCCCTTTTTCAGCTCTTCCTAATAAAAAAGAAATTGAGAGAGAAGGACTACAATTAACACATTAACTGGTAGCAATGGAGTTCTAACAGGAGCTCTTTTGTTCTTTTTAAAAGACTACCACAACCACATACAAACACAAACACAGAGAAGAATCTAAAACATAATTATAATTATTTAGGTATTCTAAAATGCTGAAATTACATTGATGGAACAAGCTGTATCACTCAGAGGGACCTCTTCGGTGAGATCCAGCCCTAGATAAAGTTTTCCAGTAGAAGACTTTAAATGAAGATGAACATTTGAATGATGACAAACCATTTGAGGACTGTTTCACACAGCAAGAATTCTACATGATTGCAACCACATGAGCCTAAAGAAATGGTGACTGAATATTTCAGAGAACATGCCTTATTTCCTCTTTCTGGGGTGAGCAAAGTTCAGCTCTAAGACTGCATGCTGCCTACAAAGGCTCTTTTTGTGACTCTCCAAATTATCATTTTTGTGGTCCCCAAAAAAGGAACAAACTTCCTTTCCTGGAAATCCTCAGAGATGCATATAGAGAAGAGGTAATCCATCTTTTAAAGAGGTTGCAGCCCTTCCTGCAGTGTTCAAATACCAAATGATACCAAAACCAGAAGTGTGCTTCTGGCCACTTCCCCTTTTTGTTTTGGGAAGGTTGGGGGGCATGTTTTTAACAGTACGCAGGCCCACTCAAAGGCCATTGAGATAAAAAACTGTCCCCATTACAGTTGTCCACCACTGCTGTACATGTAGACAAGGGTCACTTCACACTATATAATAATACTGCTCTGCTTACATTTTAACTGTCGTGGCAACATTCTATGGAATCCCAGGATCTGAAGTTTAGGGAAAGATATTGTTTCCTGCCAGAGATTTCTAGTACGTCATCAAAGTACAAATCCCAGCATTCAACAGGATATAGCCATGGCAGTTAAAGTGGAATCATAGTGATGTAAGTGCATAGTGTGAAAGGGACCACTGTTCTAACATTCAAATGACTAGTCCGGACGTGCCTGATGAACAATTCTGCTGGAATTTCTCTGGCTGTTGCCAGTTTGGGATCTTGTCCACAAGAAAACTAGATATTATGAAGCTACTTTAGTTGACCTCACATGCAAAATGAGTTTTGCGCTAACTCACCTGCCATTTCAAGTTAGATAAATAACCAAGTTATGAGTCACTTGGTAAACAAGCACATACCGGTAAGTACTTAAGCACAGAGCTGCCTGAACTCAGCTCCAAAGCAATCCAGTATTATGGGGATTAGAAAGGCCTATGTTTATTTTCAGCACATTCCACCCACCCACCCACCCCAATTTCCAAAAGCCACATAGTCAAAAATTTGTCATTTTTCAGGCACAGATTTGAGGGACAGAACTCCTGAGAAGGAAAAGAGGGGCAATCACTAAAACTAGAACTAGAAGATAAAAACAGCTCTGGAGAATATTCAGATTTGTATGTACTGATTTGGGGGGAACCTGAAAATTCTAGGACAATGTAACCTGTATTCTGTGCCATGAATTATATTCTGAAATCTGTATACTGTACACATTTTTACACCCTTGCTTACTTACTTTGCGCACTGTATATATTCATATATAAGTCCACCTCATGTATAAGCCAAGGGGAGGTTTGGGATGTTGATATGACCCATGGATAAATCAGGGGTAAAACTGAGGGGCTTGTAACAACAGATGTAAAGGACAAAGCAAAAGAAAACATGCCAAAGAACTTACAAAATTCTGCCAGGCATAATTGTTTTTGGTCACCCTAAAGGCTACATGGAGTAACTATGTTAAATAGTAGCAGTGCAATGTGTGGGGAAAATGACTAAGCTCAGGCGGAACTAAGAAAATGTACACACGTCAAAAAGGATGTAACATTGATTAATAACCACTCATCTTTTAAATATAAGGAATCTAATATCTAACGTCTCCACTTCCTTCTGTTTTGATTGCTTAACTAATGGTTTTAATGATTTATTCTCTATTTTATCATTGTTATATTTAGATATATGTAAAGGAGGGAGGGAATTATTTGTATTGTATTGTATTGCATTGCATTGGAGTTGTACTGTATTTTATGTGTATACTGGTTTTTATTATTATATTACTGTATTGTATTTTACTGTATTTTATGAATTTGCTTTTGTAATTTTGTAAACCGCATTGCTCCTTTGGAAAGGTGGTAAAAAAATAAAGGCAAGAGTTAAAGTACAGTATTAACTCTTTTTTAAAAAAAAAGAACCACCCCCTTCTCTGAGTATACAGGCAAAAGGTGAGAGCTTAGTTCATCCCAGGCTGACCTTAAAGAAGCATCAACCCCCTTTACGCTCTCTTGACACTCCTTTGAGGGAAGCTACTGCTATTGTTTCACCCAGGCATCCAAAAAGGTCAAAAGCAGTGCCATGACACAGAGAGTAAATAGGAGTCAATGCTTCTTTTAGATTTTCCAGGGACAAATTAAGCTCTCACCTTTTCCCACTCTACTCAGAGAAGGGATAACCCATGGATAAGCTGACCCAAGTTTGTTGGGGTTGATTTTTTAACTAAAATTTCTAGACATACATGAGTACATAACAAAGTACAGTATCACTGAAAGCTTACAACATGTGTAATGTGCATTTTGGTTGGCCCAATAAAGGTATCATTGTTTTGTAGATTTTGGATGATACTGTGCTTTGCTATACAGTCCCTATATTGGAAGAAAAGCGGGATATAAGAAAATAAAATAATAACAAAAATAACAACATAGCCAACATGGCTACACCTGGATATAAGTATGTAAGTAATTCTTCAATTTCCCACCTTTTTCAGCTTCCAAATTTCTAGTAGGAATTAATCTAAGTGTCAAGTGTTAAGCCAGGATGAGCTACTTTACAATTCTTTGTTTTGCAAGACACACACAACTGTTCTCTTGAATCATAGCTTCGCTTTTCCTCTTCCGTATATCAGACTCCTGACTGACCTGTAACCAAATGAAGGAATGACCTCTCTACAGCCCAAAGGCTATCACAAAGTATAAAGCTATAGAAGATATAACAGTAAAACATATCAATTTCAACAATTCAGTCCATAACATGCTCCCTCCTCAATATGACATCCCTTCAAGTATTTAAACAGGGCTATCATATCACCTCATATCATATTCGGTGGAATTAAGTTCCAGCACCCTCCATGAATATCAAATTCCATAGCTATTCAAGTCCCATTAAATAATACACAAGTATAGGGCTAAGGTAATGGAGAGAGGGGGAAGTCAGTGCAGCTCCAGGGCCACGATACTCCAGGTCTCCCCCGGAGTAAACTGGCCAGTGCAGATAGGACTCAGGAGAACTATTAGTGAGATCTTGTTGGTGACAGCAATCATAAATTGAACTGTTTTCAGCTTTGCCAAAAGTTTTTAAATCTCCTAAGTGGTGGCCCAAGGCTTGCAGGTGAGCCTTATTTTTCTCATGGCCAGGAAGAACTGGCAAACCAAAAAAACCATGATGAAGTGAGAACAAAGGGAAAATACAGGGATTTTCCAAAACAAGAGACTAACACTGTACTAGCAGAGGCACACTTACAATTAATGCAAGGGCAGGACATACGGTAGCTGCATCTTCTGTTGTTCAACTAATAGTATCCTATGTTACTGCTTGCACCAAAAAAAAAGCACATGAATGCTAACAGGTTGGGTTTTTTAAAAATTCACTAGCATCACATTTGATTTAGGTAAGGAGTGAGAATCATGTTGATCGCAGACCACGTAAGATCCAGAAGGTGGATTTCAGTATGCCTTTTGAATCACCATCAACCATGAAACAAAGAAAAAAAACCTTTAAATGTTTAAAAAAATACTTTGCAGGGCTTCCCATCCCAAAAAAGCATCAACCTACTCCAGAGAGCCTGCAAAATGGTGGCTCTGACAAGTCTGTGCAGCCCTCCAGAGGAGCCAAAAATGGGCTACAAGGGCATGTCCACACTTCATCTTGGACCACAACTATAATCAGATTTGTATTCTGCCTTTCTCCTCAAAAATGGACTCAAGGCAGCTAATAATAAAAACCAGCTCAAGCCAATACAAGCTGAAATCACAAAACCAATTAATTAAAACAACTTTTAATAGCATGAGAAACACATCCCTATTTGAACAGGACCTCACAGTTTTTGTTTTGCCTGAACTGAAAAATGATGGTTAACATGTCTGAAATAAATCCAGATTTTAAAACAAACTTGAAAGGGGGGAAAGGGCTTCTCTCTTCTGAAAGAGACAATTAAAAAGTGAGTGCAGCCAGCACCAAAGGCTGCATCAGGTTGTAGCAAGACAGATTAATTTAAGAAACAATATTTGATAGAAAGTGGATCGTCTCTGCATAGTTACTACTCTAGGGGGAAAGAACCATACAACACAAAACAGAAAACATATCAACACCTTAGCAACTATAATTCTTGGCCATAACTTCTTTCCATAAAAGGAAACTTCCCAATCATTGCTTGTTAGCACAAGTGAACATAAATGAATGCAGATGCGCTAAGGAACAGAACCAAGAAGTCTGTTATCAAGAAATGTACACACCCCAAACAAAGTACAAACACTCAAATAAGAGGGATTTTCCAAACATTAATAATGCGAAATGTTTCCTTCATCTTCCTTTTTAAACACTTTTTCTTTTTCTTTCTTTTTCTTTAGATATCACAAAATACAACTTGATAAATTTAGTTAAATCCAGTCGTATCTTACACAAATGGTAGATATTCTGACATAATGCAAATAGTAAAAGCAACTAATGCATATGGTTTATCTATCAGCTGATCAATTCTTTTTCTTGAAAAAATACTATTTATTCTATATATGGTTGGCCTTCTGTGTCCACAGATTCATTATCCACAGATATATTCTTCAAAGCAAACCTTGATTTTGTCATTTTATATAGGAAAACCATTTAAATATGCCATTGTATTTAAGGGACTTGGACATCCACAGATTTTGTAATCCACGGGGGTGGGGGGCAGAGGTTCTGGAACCAAATCCCAGCAAATTGCAAGGTCCCACTGTCATTGCTGTATCAATTTATTGTTTAAAAATCATGCAGTTTGTTTGATAAGAAACTATGGCCTCAGCTAACTGCTAAACCCAACTAGAGTTAGACCCACTAAATCCTTGTGACTTATATAAGTTCTGACTTAAGCATTCAATAATTAATTCAATCAATCGACTCTAGTTAGGACTAGAAATTGGACTTACTGTAGTCTATAGATGTAATTTTTGCAAATATAATCAATTCCTTATATTTGCCAATATCTAAATGGTATTTCTGATTCAAAAGTCTAAAAAAGGTTTCAGAATATGGGGGGGGGGGGAATCTCTTCCTTCTTCTTTTATTTTTATACTAACGTGAACATCTCCATCATACCCCACACTTTCAGTAACCAGCTTGTAACAGTAGTTTCTCAGTTTACTGGCTACTATTACTTTTGGCTGTAATAAATACATTCCAAGTAATCTCCTGATATTCACTTAACTGTGAAGTCGAAGCCTTTCATGGCTGGCACCCATAGTTTTTTGTGGGTTTTTCGGGCTATGTGGCCATGTTCTAGTAGAGTTTATTCCTGATGTTTTGCCAGCTGAGAAATGTCAGAAATAAACTCTTCTAGAACATCCTGGAGAGAAGTGACCAGTGGGGTCCCACAGGGTTCTGTCCTGGGCCCAGTGCTATTCAACATCTTTATTAACGATTTGGATGACAGAATTGGGGGCATACTTATCAAATTTGCAGATGACACTAAACTGGGAGGAGTAGCTAATACCCCAGAGGACAGGATCAAAATTCAAAATGACCTGAATAGACTAGAAAGCTGGGCCAGTGCTAACAAAATGAAATTCAATGCGGAGAAATGTAAGGTTCTGCACTTAGGGCGGAAAAATGAAATGCACAGATATAGGATGGGGGACACCTGGCTGAATGAGACCACATGTGAAAGGGATCTAGGAGTCCAAGTAGACCATAAGCTGAACATGAGTCAACAGTGTGATGCGGCAGCTAAAAAAGCCAATGCAATTTTAGGCTGCATCAATAGAAGTATAGTTTCTAGATCAAGGGAAGTTATAGTGCCACTCTATTCTGCTTTGGTCAGGCCCCACCTGGAATACTGTGTCCAGTTCTGGGCACCACAATTCAAAAAAGATGTGGAGAAACTGGAGCGTGTCCAAAGGAGGGCAACTAAGATGGTGAAGGGTCTGGAAACCTTGCCCTATGAAGAACGCCTTAGGGAGCTGGGGATGTTTAGCCTGGAGAAGAGAAGGTTAAGAGGTGATATGATAGCCCTGTTTAAATATTTGAAGGGATGTCATATTGAGGAGGGAGCAAGCTTGTTTTCTGCTGCTGCAGAGACTAGAACGCGGAACAATGGATGCAAACTGCAGGAAAAGAGATTCCACCTCAACATTAGGAGGAACTTCCTGACAGTAAGGGCTGTTCGACAGTGGAACACACTCCCTCGGAGTGTAGTGGAGTCTCCTTCCTTAGGGGTCTTTAAGCAGAGGCTGGATGGCCATCTGTCAGGGATGCTTTGACTTGGAGTTCCTGCATGGCAGGGGGTTGGACTGGATGGCCCTTGTGGTCTCTTCCAACTCTATGATTCTATGATTCTATTCTATGATTCTATGGCTATATAGCCTGAAAAAACCACAAAAAACTATGGGTGCCAGCCATGAAAGCCTTCAACTTCACAGTTAAGTGAATATCAGGAGATTACTCTTTCACACCTCTCAAGTCATGTGTGCACTGATGGGAAAACCCAGTTTACCATCGGGGCTTCAGGATCTGCAGGGAGGAAGCGCCGATGGTAAACTGCACAACTGATACTCACAATGGGTCAAAACTGGCAACACCATCTGAACACTTCTATCCTGGCCCTGGTCCCATTAAAATGCAGAATGTGCCAGTGCTTCTCCTCCCTCCTATTGCAGCAACTTTGCGCACTCCACACGCTCATGGGATTTTCCTGAGTTTCTAGTCTGATTTGAAGCAAACAGGAACCCTTTTTTACTCTGAAGAATTGCTGGGGAGCACAGATTGGAGATGTATTTGCCCATTTTGGTTCCATGCACCATCTAAACAAATCAATGCAGGAACCGGTGTCCTTGATTCAATAATGTGATGCAGTGATTCCCAACCTCTGGTCTCCCAGGTGTTTTTGACTTCAGCTCCCAGTAACCTCAGCCATCTTGGCCAATAGTCAGGATTCTGGGAGCCAAAGTGCAAAATATCTAGAAGACTAGAGTTTGGGAATTGCTAACAACTGGATATAATGCAGAGATTCTTAAGGTTAAAGCAGATCAGAGGCAAGGAGCAGCCGATGACTGCTCCGGCCAAGATCAGCCTAGGACTGCGGAGACCACCACACAGCCTGCTCTCAAAGTGGGCCTCCACCATGGTATCAAGCTGTCAGCTGGCAGGAGCAGATTAAATCCAGTTCTAAAATGGATGGCTCTTGCCTGCTTGGTGCAGCCTCAGCTCAGCTTCTGGCCGCTTTGGAGGCATGTATCATTTGAATGCTATGCCCCCATAGCGGCTGGAAGCCACTTTATTTGGCTTATCAGTTTTGGGCCTCTACTAGGTGTCTGTGAACACTTAAGGGAATCCACAGGTGGGCTTTAGCTACTCTGTGAAAGAGGAATAAAATGTATGTATATAAATGTATATAAACCAGGCATATATAAGGCAAAGCAGCAGGAGGAATGTATATACACACACACATTCTTCTGGTTGCTTTGCCTTTTCCCTGTCACAATATATTGTAAGTTAATATTTTTGTCTTCAAGTGTTCTCTACAATTTTTCTTCTACCAATGTTTTCTCTGCAGGGCTGCTTGATTGCCATTATACTCCATGTTTAAAAACTGAGAAACAAGAATTAACACCAACTCTTCAGTTTCTGATATCACTGCACCCTGCAGGGGGGGCTATCATACAGAGTGGAGGGTTTCATGCATCTTTACATTCTATGCTTGAAGAGCATGATAATTAAATTCACTTTTAAAGGCCTAACCCTAAACCAGTGGCAGTAATCATGTGGCTCTCCAGATGCTGTTCCACTACAAGTCCCAGCCTTCACATTATTGGTTATACAAGGACATCACCATTTGAAAGGCTGTATGAGCCCTGCCAAGGAGAAAGATGTGAAGCTTCCCAGTTTAAGGCTGCAATCTCATACACATGTGTGTGGGAGAAAAGTACACAGGAGGAAAGTGAAGTTTACCTCTGAGAAGACAAGGCACACAACTGCATTACTAACCTTCTGTTTGCATTAGCAACCTTTGCTCTAGAACGGAGAGGAACAAATTTTGAGATCCCTTGCTCTAAATTAAATAGTTTACAAGGGTCAATGGAGTTCACACCGGAAAAGGAACAGCTTCAGAGCAACAATGCTACAGAATCAATGCAACACACTGGCCAAAAGCAATCCTTTATCCCGAATAGGCTATAAAAGAGTATGTTCGTTAATATGCAACCGTGCAAAATGAAAACCCTGGGCCTTAGAAGTGCACGATGTGTTTCCCACGCAGGACACACCGCAACAAAACATTCTCATCTCTGCAGTCATTTATTTAGCATAAAAGAAAATACTTTCACCAGGGGAGGGGGGCAGTGCAAATTATAAAAATAAATGAATAAATAAAACTGGATGGGCAAATGACCTCATCTGGGAACCATTCCTAGAGTTACAGTGAATAGGGGGCACCCGGGGTAATCGTGGCCTGTTTGTCTAGCCAGCAATCATGTGACAGAGCTGTGCTAAAGATATAAAAGTAAATCAAAGTGCAAAGATGTAAAAGAAACCTCTATTAGAGGTTGCGCAGTACCAAAAAAAAAAAAGGAAACCACTCTCTCTCTCCCTCACCAGCCTTGTAACTCCATAAAGTGGAATTACCAACAAGGTACTGCTTCTGCCTCATTCTGGTTTACACTGTGTTAATATATTCATGAGTTGGCCAAAGTCTTCAAACTGCAGATATATCAAAGAGCTGTTTTGAAGAGACAACCCAATAAAGCAGAATCTCTGCAAAGCGGCTGAATCATTGTGAGGAAGAGGATATTATTCCCTTGCCACTGACTATTTAGGGGTTCAAATGTCACAGGAAAAAAGTAGTAGCACATTCAGTTTTTCAAAGTTTCTTTGCATGCCCCATGATACCCATATGTTCAACAATGTGCTTTTCAGACATGGAAAAGCATTTGAAAGTGACAGGGAGCAACAAGAGAAATACCAGGCAGAGTGGTTGGTAAATCTTGTACTGTAGAATCAGAATCATAAGAGTTGGAAGAGATCACAAGGGCCATCCAGTCCAACCACCTGCTATTTAGGAACTCACAATATATAAATAATATTCTAAATTCCCTTCCATTTAAACCTGACACAGCCAACTTTTGTAGTCTCAGGAGGGAATTTATTTTACTCTAATGAGAATTTCAAGTCTTGACCCTACAAGGATGGTTGTAGAACAGGGTGGGGAACCTCAGGACCTGAAGCCAAACACATCTATCTTGGATGCCCTCCTTCCATCACTACAGAACTTTTACATGTGGGATTTTGTCCCTATTCTAAAAGATTAGAAATTCCTTCCTAAGTTTTTGTTACTCTTAGGAAGACCTAAAATATATCTACCCCATATTACCTGTGGCCGACCCACAATGGAATGCAGGAATACTTCCAGAATAACTTTTAACCGTTTGAAGAACTGTGCAATAACACTACCGAAACTCAATTTCCAACCACTGGTAACCTTATCTTAATACTCAGCATATTAAGAGTATTAGTTCTCAAACTCTAGTCTGTCTTATGCTTTGGCCCTTAGCTCCAAGAAGTCCTAACCCGTATGGCCAATGCTCAAGGATGATGGGAAATGAAGTCTCAAACATCTGGAAGACCAGAGTTTGAGAGTAAGTGTCTTGGAACAGTGGTATTTAATGCAGTTTGACACCTCTTTAACTGTCATGGCTCAATGCTATGAGATTTTGGGAACTGTAGTTTTGTGAGACATTTAGCCTTCTCTGTCAGAGCTCTGGTGCCACAACAAACTACAATTCCCAGAATTCATAACACTGAAACATGTTATGAAACATGGCCATCTGTTGGATATGCTTTGATTGGGAGTTCCTGCACGGCAGGGGGTTGGACTGGATGGCCCTTGTGGTCTCTTCCAACTCTAAATTTCTATGATTCTATGATTCTATGTTAGTTAAAGTGGTGTCAGACTGTATTGTTTCTGCAGTGCAGATGCAGCCCTAGAGGATATATGCTTATTACTAAGGGGCAGAGGTTGTGATTGAAAATAATTGTTTTCATAGAGTTCCCCACAACAGGAAAGCAGCAGTCCACTAACTTTCCAAATAACACACCTGAGATAGCAAAAAAGTAAAACTGATAAGATCTTGTGATACACAGGTTGAGTCTCCCATATCCAAAATGCTTGGGACCAGAAGTGTTAAAAGATTTTGTATTTTATTTTATTTTATTTACTCAGCTCTGAGCCTGGATGCCCAAGTTTCAGCAGTGGCCAGGAGTGCATTTGCATAGTTAAAACTAGTGCAGCAACTGCACCCGCTCCTTGAGACGTCAGATCTGTCTATGGTGATGTACCATTACTTGATTATGTAGCAGTAGCAAGTACACTTCTATACTACTTATCAGTGCACTTAATCACTCCCTAAGCGGTTTACAATGTGTAAGCTAATTGTTCCAACAACCTGGGTACTCATTTTAGCAACCTATGGAAGGATGCCAAGCTGAGTGAACCCTGGAGCCCTGTCTGGGATCGAACTCACAACTCTGTGGCTGTGTAATAGCTGCAATACGAGCATTACCAGTGGGGCAAAAAAGTATTTAGTCAGCCACCAATTGTGCAAGTTCTCCCACTTTAAAAGATGAGAGAGGCCTGTAACTGACATCATAGGTAGACCTCAACTATGAGAGACATAATGAGAAAACAAATCCAGACAATCACATTGTCTGATTTGGAAAGAATTTATTTGGAAATTATGGTGGAAAATTAGTAATTGGGCAATATCAAAAGTTCATCTCAATACTTTTGTTATATATCCTTTGTTGGCAATGACAGAGGTCTAATGTTTCCTGTAAGTCTTCACAAGGTTGGCACACACTATTGCTGGTATGTTGGCCCATTCCTCAATGCACATCTCCTCTAGAGCAGTGATGTTTTGGGGCTGTTGCTAGGCAACACGGACTTTCAACTCCCTCTAAAGGTTTTTTTTTATGGAGTTGAGATCTGCAGACTGGCTAGGTCACTCCAGGACCATGAAATGATTCTTATGAAGCCACTCCTTCGTTGCCCGGGCAGTGTGTTTGGGATCATTGTCATACTGAAAGACCCAGCCACGTTTCATCTTCAGTGCCCTTGCTGATGGAAGGAGGTTTGCACTCAAAATCTCACGATACATGGCCCCATTCATTCTTTCATGTACACGGATCAGTCGTGCTGGTCTCTTTGCAGAGAAACAGCCCCAAAGCATGATGTTGCCACCCCCATGCTTCACAGTAGATATGGTGTTCTTTGGATGCAATTTGGCATTCTATCTCCTCCAAACACAACGAGTTGTGTTTATACCAAACAGTTCTACTTTGGTTTCATCTGACCATACGACATTCTTCCAGTCCTCTTCTGGATCATCCAAATGCTCTCTAGCAAAGTTCAGAAGGGCCTGGACATGTATTGACTTAAGCAGGGGGACATGTTTGGCACTGCAGGATCTGAGTCCCTGGCGGCACAGTGAATATTACTGATGGTAGCCTTTGTTACATTGGTCCCAGCTCTCCACAGGTCATTCACTAGGTCCTCCCGTATGGTTCTGGGATTTTTGTTCACCATTCTTGTGATCATTTTGACTCCATGGGGTGAGATCTTGCGTGGAGCCCCAGCTCGAGGGCGATTATCAGTGGCCTTTGTATGTCTTCCATTTTCTAATTATTGCTCCCACAGTTGATTTCTTCACACCATTAATACAGGTAATGAATGGAGGACAGAGGAGCCTCTTAAAGAAGAAGTTACAGGTCTGTGAGAGCCATAAATCATACTTGTTGGTGACCAAATACTTATCTCAGCCACCCATAAAGAGGTTTTGGTTTTTGGACTGTTTCAGAATTCAAAATCCTAGATAATGGAGACTCAACCTGTACATTCCAGCCAGTCATATCCTCTTTCAGAAAACTCCATTTTGATTAACATACACACATTCTTCATTTGCCACCTAATCACCCAGCATTTTGTCACCCATGATGGGTCTGCTGTACCATGATCTTATGATTTATACATATTTTGTTTTAAGTATTTTAGAATGCTTGCCTATTTAATTTTTTAGAACTTTTGTACCCTATGTTTTAATTGTGCTTTGTTTTAATCTTATATTGTAAACCACTTGGGTTCCTATGAGAAAGGCAGGATATACATTAATTAAATAAATAGATTCCAAGTCTCTTCCTTCCCTGGACATGCCCTCAGAATGGGATAAAGTACAAGAGCTGTAAAGCTTACCTAACAAATTTCCCTCACATCAAAAATTTTAAGAACAAAAGGGGAAACAAAAGTTGGTCAAGGGGATGAGCAGGGCTTTGGATCTGGTGATTTCTCTGGCATAGATTCTGCTGTCCAGTCCCAATAGAGTTAATTCCATAAAGCTGCCACGAAGAAGTTCAGTTGAAATCAGTATGGCTTAATTCTCAGTAAAGAAGCACAGGGATGTGTGTGAGATTTAGGCTGTAACATCAAAGTGGAAGGGAAAGTAGGACAAAAACAACAGGTACCAGGTGAAACAGCAGTGATTCCCTTCACTCTCACTCCCATCTAGGGAGAAATATTTGAACAATATTTCAGGAGAAATTTCTATTCCACCAGAACCACCAGGTTCCATTCTAAAATATATAAACAGCCAAAAAGTTTCCCATTGGAAATCTATTAATATCCAGCAATTTCTGAAGTTTTTATTGGGCTATCTATAAAGTGCAACATCATCAAATTAAAAGCCACAATTCATGCTGGCTTTAAAACAATGATCCAGAGGAAAAAAGGAGGAAGTTACAAAGGAAGGCAAACAATTATATTACCTGCAACCAGTCGGATCTTATTAAGTGACACCTTGAAATGAGTTTTTCTGTGCATATTGGCATTGCTTGGAATTACTGCAGGGGCTTTCTACTACTTAGACCAATGGGTGGCCATTAGGTTCTCCAGCTACTGTCCGATTACAACTTCCATCATTTCCAGTGAAGATACCCAACAACTAAAGGCTACAGATTCTGTTCTCCAGCATCCAGGGACCTGATGCCAATTAATTAAATTATTCTTTTCCGTGTCATTACAGGACGATGGAGCTTTTTTTTAACCCTAATTAAGCCTTCATGTAGTACAAACCCATATCTTCTCATTCTAATTCCAACAGGTAAGAGGAAGCCATTCTTTGAACTGTGCCCACTATGCTATATAACACTTATGCAAGGCTGCTTTTAAAAGGCTATAAAGGTATTTTAAAGGTCTTTCATGGCTGGATTCTGATTTTATATATTAAAAAAACCCACCTACTCCTTCCAGGCAGAAAGAATAGCCGTGCAATAAAGAGCAGCTGTATATCAAGACAGACTACAGTTCTATCCTGCCCTGTCATTTCCATCCTGAGAGGCAGCAGCTCTCCAACATTTCATGGAAAGACTCATCCCACCCTTGTAACCTGTGATGCCTTCAGAGAGGGTTACAAAAGTTCTAAAAAAGGGCCTTTTCCCACTAAACATACTCAAGAAAGTGGTGGAACTGATAGAAGGGTGCAAGGAGTGGTGATGGCGGCTGTGATGGTGGTTCATACCTGTGCTTGGTCACTGAATTGGCGTCACTGTGCCTCCAGCCTCTTCAGAGTGGCTGGGAGCCACTTGTGCTAGGAGCCGTTTCTCATTCACACAAGAGAATTCCTCTTTGTGCGAGCATGGACAATGTTCAATCCCTTCAACAAATGGGAGCTATGTGAGCATCGCATAGTTATCCAGAGGTATGGAGCTCAGTGTCTTCAGTACACTGATGACACTCAGATATATCTCTCCATGACCAGATCATCAGCACAGACTTCAGATGGCATCTCTCCTCTTAATGACTGTCTTGCGACGGTAATGGATTGGATGAGGGAAAACAAACTGAAACTGAATCCAGACAAAACGGAGGTACTAACAGTCACAGGCCCGAAACCAGGCTTGAGAATACAATCTCCAGTCCTGGACGGAGTCACACTCTCCTCTAAGGACTGTGTTTGCAGCTTGGGGGTACTCCTAGATTCAGCGCTTCACATGACTTGTCAAGTGAATGCGACGGTCAGGAGTGTATGTTATCAGCTTTGGCTGATACGCCAGCTGCGCCCTTTCCTGGACATGAGGGAACTGGAAACTGTGGACTTTTTCAGCTACCGCACCCAAGCTTTGGAATGGACTGCCGGATGAGATGCATCTTATAACATCTCTTGACTGCTTTAAAAAAGCTCTGAAGATGCATCTCTTCCGGCAGGCCTTCCCTGAAACCTCCTAGATCCCGGCTCCGAAACAGGACCTATTTTGACCCCTTGTTTGGAGCTATTTTTTACCCTCATTTTATGAGGATGTATTATGTTTTTAATGTTGTTATGGTTTTAAACTATTGCTAATTTAATTTATTTTTAAGGATGGGTGGTTGGGAATGGGTTGATGAAGTATTTTAATCTGTATGTTTTAATTTGCTGTACCCCGCTCTGATTGTGCCCTACAGAGGATTGGGCTAGAAATAAAGATTTATTATTATTATTATTATTATTATTATTATTATTAGTTCCCAACAAGATCCAGGCCAAAGCATTGTCCCACCCAGTATTCTGGCTTAATCTTTTTCTTGGAGCTCAAGGTAGCTCAGACAAGTTATCTTTACAGAAACACCAAATTAAGAGGAGCCTTGTCAACCAGCCAATCCAACGGGAAGCCCAAACACTAGAAAACAGCCAACAAAGAACTGCTCAGTATCAGCTTGAAGACCTTCCCAGAGGGAAAGCCCAGCTCTCCTCTAAGTCTTATGTTACATTATCCAATACTGTCTGAGTAGTAGTTTTGCCATACTGGATATGCTCTAGACATAGCATATCTTGATTTCAGTAAGGCTTTTTACAAGGTCCCCCATGACATTCTTGCAAACAAGGTAGTGAAATGTGGGTTAGACAATGCAAATGTTAGATGGATTTGTAACTGGTTGACTGGCTGAGCCCAAAGGCTGCTCAGCAATGGTGCTCCTTCATCCTGGAGAGAAGTGAGTAGTAGAGGTGCCATAGGATTCTGTCCTGGGCCCAATACTATTCAACATATTTATCAATGACTTGGACGAAAGAATAAGGGACATGCTTATCACATTTGCAGATGACACCAAATTAGGAGGAATAGGTAATACACCAGAGGACAGGATCAAAATTCAAAATAGATTAGAAAGCTGGGCCAAACCTAACAAAATGAATTTCAATGCAGAGAAATGTAAGGTACTGCACTTAGGGGGAAAAAATGAAAGGCATAGATATAGGATGGAGGACACCTGGCTTAAGGAGACTACATGTGAAAGGGATCTAAGAGTCCTATTAGACCACATGAGTCAACAGTGTGATTTGGCAGCTAAAAAGGCCAATGCGTTTCTAGGCTGCATCAATAGAAGTATAGTGTCTAAATCAAGGGAAGTAATAGTGCCACTCTATTCTGCTTTGGTCAGGCCTCACCTGGAATACTGTGTCCAGTTCTGGGCACCACAATTCAAAAAGGATGTTGACAAGCTAGTGCATGTCCAAACGAGCAGGGCTGGGGAGTAGTGGTGATTTTGGGGTTACTCCTTGTCCTACTCCAGAATAAGATTTTTCCCTTCATGTTACTCCTACTCCTGCTCCTATTATACTGCTCAATAAAAAATAGTGTTTGCATTTAAAATAACAGGAATAAAGAATAACAAATATATTTTGTTATTCCTTATTCCTAATCCTACTCTTGTAAAAACCTCTTACTCCTACTCTCCAGCCCTGCAAAGAAGGGTGACTAAAATGGTGAAAGGTCTGGAAACCAAGTCCTATGAGGAGCAACTTAGGGAACTGGGCATGTTTATCCTGGAGAAGAGATGGTTAAGAGATAAACGCTGCTTCGCCTGAGTGCCCTGAAGCTGCCGTGCAGGTAACCAGGCAGTGTGAAGCCAGCTTCCAGATGCCTTGGGGGCGTGCATTGTGCGTACACCATGCTCCCAAGCTGGCTGGAAACTAGTTTTTCTTTTTTTTTTTAAAAAAAATATTTTTTATTCAGATTTTTTTAAATACATACAAACACTTCTTCAAATCATCCGATTTCTTCATTTCATACTACACATATATACATTTGTATTATTACCTTACCCCCCCTCCCTTCTATATGTATATTATAGTTTCCATATACATCTATTTCAAACCACTTCCTTTCCCTTTCCTTACCAAGAGATTCAAAGCTTACTAACATATATCTTTTGTTGTATGTGACACTGTTCAGTCCTTGTATCATTGTTATTCCCTTGCCTCCCACTCTAATTTCTTCAACAAAAAGTAGCTTCCATAACTGATGCTATAATGTGCTAAATTCAGATTTAGTTTTTCACGCCGGTCTATACCGGCCCTAAATATGATAACTCTTCCCAACTCTTCCCCTTGCATCCTGTTAGATCTGACAGGGACTTTCATATAACTTGGGAGTACAAGGGTGTGTGTGTGTCATGTGTGAAAGAGACTTGACTTGCTGCTCATAAAAATAAGGGGTCCCCTGTCTTCCAGAGAAAAATATTCTGGAAGAAAAGCAGCATTGTACACTTACCTCTTGACATTATCATTTGTACAAACTTCCATAGCTGAGTGAGTATTAGCCACCAGAGTATTAACCAACAGGAGCCTATTATAATATGAGCCTCATGGAGTCTGCTTTCAAGGAAACCAAATGTAATGGAAATGACTAGACTTGTTTTCTGCTCTGTTCCTTTTAACTATCAAAATCCCATCAACCGAACACTGCAATTAATGTAATTTCCTAGTCACAAAAAAGACACCTGTCCCTGACATCCCTAATGCAAACTAAAATACAATAGACTTGATAGAAGCATTGTGGTTAAACAACCCTCTTTCCCCATTTGTTGTTGTGGGCCTTAAGTTGGTTCCAATGTATGGCAACTCTAAGGCAAAATCTAACAGGGGTATTCTGGGCAAGATTTGCTGGGGGGTGTCTGTCTCAGAGAAATAAAAATCTTCCTACATACAGAAAGGTAGCCTATCAGAAAAGGCCTCCTTGCATGCAGAAAAACAGCAGACTAGGAAAAAGGTTTTACTTTACTTGTCACCTTTATGTTGTTTTACTACTTGCACGGTGCTTTTTAAATGAAGGTGTGTTTTCAGGTATGGTACCCACAAACACACACATAATTTGACATGATGTTCTGTCACTATATTCCCAGCTTATTTTGTTGCGTGGGCAGGTACGGTCTTCGGGAAGATCACTTTATTCAGTGACAAGGAAAGAGAAGAGACCAGCAATGAGTAGTTAAGGACGGAGACATGAGTGCAGACTGAGGGTGGGAGGACTTGAATAGTGCAAACTGACTTGACAATAAGAAGCAGCATGAAAAAAGAGATTAAAAGTTAAAGAGACTGCAACCATTCAAAATACATCTACGTGTGAGAATATTCTGTCCATTTCGCTATACATACCACCATGCAATTAAGTACAGTCACGATTAACTTGCATCCCCAGTCTATGCACGCAAAGGATGGAGCATAGCGAATGCTGCTCTAGCACATCACAGATCACGGCACTATGCCAGCACTGCAGTGGCCCTCTGGAGGTGTTGCAGATACGCCAGGGCAGATTTTCAGAAATCACACTGTGCCAGTCTGCAATCTCAAAGCTTCAAAACCAGCTGGAAAAAAGTGAACTCATATGAAGGTCCTGTATACAGACCTGGAACATTGATCCATCTCCAGGATTTCAGATGAGGATTCTTTCCCAGCCCTAAACTGGAGATGCTGAGAACTAAACCTAGGACCTTATATTTGGAGAGTAAGTGCTCAACTAACTCACTATGGCCGTTTCAAAAATTTACATTACCATTTCAAATGTCTTCCAGTTCAAGAGATAACTATTACCTCTTATAATACATGAACATCAAATGTTATGAGCCTCATGAAATTTGTAGTTGACACCATATTAGGAAGAGAGCTAATATCCCACAGGACAGGATCAAAATTCAAAATGATCTTAATGGATTAGAAAGCTGGGCCAAAACTCACAAAATGATTTCAACAGGGAGAAATATAAGGCGCTACACTGAGGGGGTGAGGGAATGAAATGAACATATATATGAGGGACACCTGGCTTGACAACAGTACATGTGAAAGGGATTTAAGAGTCCTAGTAGACCACAAGCTGAACACAAGTCAACAGTGTGATGCAGCAGCTAAAAAGGCCAATGTGATTCTAGGCTTCATCAATAGAAGTACAATGTCTAGATCGAAGGAAGTTATAGTACAACTCTATTCTGCTTTGATCAGGCCACATCTGGAATACCGTGTCCAGTTCTGGGCACCACATTTTGAAAAGGATGTTGACAAGCTGGAGTGTATCCAGAGGAGGACAACCAAAATGGTGAGAGATCTGTAAACCATTCGTTATGAGAAGAGACTCAGGGAGCTGGGTATGTTGTAGAAAAGAAGATTAAGAGGTGATATGATAGCCTTTTTTAAATATCTGAAGTGCTGTCATATTGATGATGGAGTAAGCTTGTTTTCTGCAGCTCCAGAGAGTAAGATCCAGAGCAAAGGATTCAAATTATAGGAAAAGAGTTTCCACCTCAACATTGGGAAGAACTTACTGACAGTAAGAGCTGTTCAAGAAGAGAACACACTCCCTTGGAAGTGTGGTGGAGTCTCCTTTGGAGGATTTTAAACAGACTGGATGACCATCTGTCGGGAGTGCTTTGATTGTGTATTCCTGCAGGGCAAGGGGTTGGACTGGCCCTTGAGGTCTCTTCCAACTCTAGGATTCTATTATTCTATTCTAGCCTTCCAAGCTACAGAAAAATAAGGTGACGCAAACTGGTGGTTCTGATTCATTCCCTTACTAAACATGGTGGGCAGAACACAGCAATTTCAAAGAACTTTCCAATCTCTGCAAACTTCTCATACAGGGTTTTTCCTCACAATGATAAGAAACATATAAATCAGCTTTAATCGGATCAATGGAGCTATCTACTACTGAAGACATCAGTTCAGGTCTCACATGGGGCTATCACACAGTACTTTACCTGGAAATGCTAGGGACTCAACCTGGGAAACAGCACACAGCAATAGTTATACTTTTAGACAGAGATTTGAGAGAATCATGAAACCCATGATGTGGTCATGGGCCAGTCACTCACTCTCTTAGCCTAATCTATATTAAAAGGTCATTGTGAGAATACAAGCTAAGCCAGGGAGGCAAGGTGCAGACACTACCTTGAGCTCACTAGAAGAAAGATGGAATATTAATGTAAGTAATAAATAATAAGCAAATCAACCTGGTTCTAACTACATCCAAAGTATGTACTCTAACACGAAGCTATAGCCTTTCTCCCAGGAAGCAAGCAATATGCGATTAAGCATTTCAGATGCGAGGAAGGATCCTGAAATAATAGATTTCACTATTCTCTTCTGTGACAACATTTCAGTATTTACATACTATGACGTCCATGTGTGTTAACTGATTAATCCTTCTACTGGAGAGATACCCACCCACTCCATATGTATGAGGCTTTGAATTATCTTGGCAAAATCGAGAACTAGTTAGTTAATACTCTTATTTATTTATTTTTGTTGGGCAGGATAAAGTTATTTAACTATAAATGCAATTACTCCAAGTAAAAATGTAAGTATCTTACATATATAGTACGTTTTTAATCACATGTATTTTTATTGTAACTTTACCTCTTTTAGAAGCCATCTTGAGTCCCAGTTTTGGGAAAAGATGGCAGTATAAATAAACCAATAGATATGGAAATGAACAAATATAGTACAAAAAAGGAAAGATTTAATTTTCACTATTTTTTACTACATAAATCCTACATGACTTCTAAAAGTAAGATATGTGTACAGTACAGTCACCTGTGAATGACATACAAATCTCGCAGACTTCAGGATATCCATTTTCCAGGTGAACCCAAGTGTCCTGCCTTTTTTATTATTATTTATTTATATATTTTTGGTTTCTTCAGTACATTTGCTAGTGAATGCATGCCCCATTCTCAAATCTGGGTACCACAGGTGTATTTTGCCATTTAAATTTAGATGCTATTTGACCCCTAGCTGAAAATATATAAAATAAACCAGGCCTCAGAGCAGGGATAGGCAAACTGTGGTTTCCATATTGGTTTGACTGAGGGTGAATAAGCACTGCAGAAATAATACAGTTTGACATGACTTTAACTGGCATAGCCCCATGCTATGGAATTCTGGGATTTGTAGTTTGCAAGATATTTAGGTTTCTCTGTCAAGAGAGCTCTGGTGCCACAACAAAATACAAATCCCAGGATTCCATAGCATGGAGCCAAGGCAGTTAAAGCATTGTCAAACTGCATTATTTCTATAGTGCAGATTCAGCCTGAAGTTCCCATGAGACCTAGAAAGCATAACCAATGGTGAAGGATGATCGTAGCTATAGTCCAGAAGCATCTGGAGAGCCATATGGTCACCAGCCTTTCTCCTGGATGAGCAAGAGTTTCCATTGAGTTCAATCTGGCCCTTACGTACACATCCTCACTGGAGTATATGAAAACAACTTTATCATGTGAAAACCTACATGTGTTCCAGACAGTGGCCTGCTTGACTATAAAGTTCATTTGTGACTCTGGATCAAATATTTTATCTCTTCTCCGGCTGGCCTACCTTAAAGAGTTGCTTTGAAGATAAAATGGAGAAGAATTCTAGCTATACCATAACTAGTGCCTTTGAAAGCTGGCAAGATAAAACGTTCAGTACTAGTCATTAAGACTGACTTACTTCCCTTTGATTTAAACCAAGGCAAGAAACTTGTGGCTTGCCAGGAGCTGGCACACTGCAACTCCCAACAAGCCTAGCCAGATAACCAATGGTGAAGTACCATGAGAATCTCAATCTAACAATATCTAGAGGGTCATGAGCTGCTCACCCTTAATTTAAATGCTTACCCATACCCCTTTCTACCTTCTTATATTATTTCTGAAGCCAGCATGGTATAGTGATTTGAGTGTTGGACCATTGACTCTAGTGATTCCCACCTCATTCCTAAAACACATTGGGTGTCCTTGGGCAAGCCACACACTCTCAGCTTTAGGGGATGGAAATGGCAAACCTCCTCTGAACAAATCTTGTCAAGAAAACCTCATGCTATACGATATGATTAGCCGTTAGTTGGAAATGACTTGGAGGTACACAACAACCAACAACAATTAATGTGCTCCAAAAATTTGCACATTCAATATACACTTCCCTCATAACCAAATTTAGCAATTGTGAGCTCAGAATAAGAAGTTAGCAATCAAACACATTTACCTATAAACAACAATAATAATTAATTTGCCCAACATTTTATAAGAAAATTGAAAGAAAAAGAGTGGATATTAAATACTACAGTGTTAAGGTATACACACAGATACACCATGGGCCCTTTCACACCACACATTTATAGCACTATAACTGTCTTGGCTGCATCCTATGGTATAGGAGTATTTGTAGTTTGATGACACACTAGAGCTTTCTGGCTCTAAACTGCAAATCCCACAATTCCAAAGGATGGCACCACAGCAATTAAAATGAAATCTTAGTACTACTACATAATTTTGTAGTGTGAAAGGGCCCATGTCTGTTAATAGAGGTTTATCTTTTAAATTCTCAAGCCAATACCAAATAAACCTTACTCAAACAAGAAAGTTAAGACAAATCTTAACAGCAAATGTATCCTGTTAGCAGAGTAAAGTTTTTCCTCCACATAAGCATATCAGACCTCTGTATTCATATAGAGAAATGCAACTTTATTGTGTACATGTTTATCTGTTTTAACTCCACGCGGCACAAAGAACAACACATAAATAGCTTCTTTTCTTCCCCACCCCTCCATTTTATCCTTATAACAACCTTGTGAAGCAGGCAGACTAAGGTCCAATCCACACTGAGGAAATAGTCCAGTTTGAGACTGCTTTAACTGCCTTGGTTCAGTGCTAGGGAATCCTGGGAACCGTAGTTTATTGTGGCACCAGAGCCGTCAGACAGAGAAGGCTAAATGTCTCACAAAACTACAGTTCCTAGAATCCCCTAGCATTGACTTAAAGCAGTCTGAAACTGGATTATTTTTGCAGTGCATTTTGCACCTTTAAGTACTATAGCTCCATCCAATGGAATCATGGGATCTGTAGTTTTACAAGGTCTTGAGCCTTCTCTGCCAGAGTGCTGCTTCCTCCCGAAACTACAAATTACAAATCCCAGGATTCTGTAGGAAACAGCCATGACAGTTAAAGTGGTGTCAAACTGCATTACATTCGTCCCTTCACATTTGTGGCTATGACTTTTGCGGATTTGATTATTCATTGATTTTATTAATATGTTCTCTCTAACAATATCTAGGCTCTCCAGTGCAACTCTGTGGTCAACTTTAACCAAAAGTAGCAGTGAAGGACCTACAGATCCCTAGAGAGAATCCACTAGGCATTTGTTGCTCCTCCAGCACAATTCTATGGTCAACGTCTGGCAAAGGGTTACCACAGAGTTGCACTGGAGGATCTAGAGATTCCTAGAGAGATGTTCTCTTGGGTAAAAACACTGTGTTTTTGCTATTTGCGGTTTTTCCACATTCATGGGGGTCCTGTGCCCCTAACCCCAGCGAATGTGGAGGGACGAATGTACTTCTCAAGTGCAGATGCACCTACAGTGGAGCAAAATTTTGAGACCTTGTCTTCCATCCCTACCACACAGTGACTCTAATGAGAAATGGGCAGTCGTATCCTTCTCCATTGCGACTCTTTTGCCAGTGGCTACCAAGACTTTTGCCTACCCAGTCGAAAGCAGAGACCTCAAATATGACATGGGTTCCCAGAAATGCACCTCTAGTTGAATTCAGAATTACCTGAGAGGAGAAAACATATATAGTGAGCCCTTCGTATCTGCTGAGTTTGGTTCCAGAACCCCCCACCATAGATACCAAAATCCGTAGATGTTCAAGCCCCATTAAATACAGTGGTCCCCCGGGTTACGAAGGTAATCCGTTCCGGGATTACCTTCGTAACCCGGAAGCCATTCGTAACCCGGGGGACCGCTTTCGTCAATGCACAGTGTGCCGGAAGCGCGCTGTTTTAAAGCGTCCGGGTTGCGAATTTTTTTCGCAACCTGGGGTTTTTTTCTGATCCCGGGGGCTTTTTTTCACCCCCGGCGGTTTCGGGTCCCGGGGATTTCGTTCCCCGGGGGATTCGGATCCCGGGGGACCACTGTACATATTAAAATGATGTCCGTTATATAAAATAGTAAAATCTAATTATTTCTTCATTCATTTCATTTGAATGCCACCATTCTCCCAGAAAGGGACCCAAGGCGGCTCACGAAATAAAAACATGTTAAAAAAACTTTACAGTAAAAAATTAAAAACAGTTAAATCATTTAATTAAAGCAATTTAAAATTAACATTAAGAACATACAAAAAATTAAAACATAACTAATCCATATAAAAACCACCCTGTCATGATTATTACATTAAAAAGCCTGCCTAAATAAAACTGTTTTTACTTGCTGGAGAAAGGCGAGCATGGAAAAAAGTTCCAGAGGTTGCTTTTAAGCATACACACGCACACACACACATATATACATATATTTTCAAGCTGTGGATGGTTGAATCCCTGGATAAAAAATCCATGGAGGGCTGACTGTATAACAAGCTCTAAAGCCGACGTCATAGACTTTCTACCTAGATAACTGACAGAAAAATCAATTGATTTTTTTTTAACCATAGCATGTATTTCACCTGCATACCCCCTAGACCAGTGCTTCCTAAACTTTGGTCCTCCAGATATTTCGGACTTCATCTCCCAAAATTTCTGACTGTTGGCCAAGCTGGCAGGGACTTCTGGGAGCTGAAGTCCAAAACACCTGGAGGACTGAAGTTTGAGAATCGCTGCTCTAGAGACTTGGCACTGAGATCTTTCATGAAAATACTGAAACACAGGTTCTCGAACATGGCCCAAGTACACGCTGCATTTCTCAAGAATATCACTATGCACAACAACCCTCTACTTCTTAAAAGAGAGAAAGTGTGGTGTACTGGTTTCAGTGTTGGATTATGACTCTGGAGACTAAGGTTCAAATTCCCACTCAGCCATGAAACTCACTGGGTGACCATGGGCATGTCACACATTCTCAGCCCCAGAAGTTCCCATAAAATCCCCAGGTTCAGAAACATACTTGAAGGCACACAACAACTTGCTAAAAACATGAAATTAGAACTGTAATCATTAGTACTTAAAACATGGAAATATGAACTATCAATGATAGAATACTCTAAAATTCTACAGAACTTTTTAAACAAGTGGTGAAAGATAATGGTCCAAAACACACTGCAGAAATAATCCACTTTGAGACTGCTTTAACTGCCCTGGCTTAGTGCTAGAAAATCCTGGGGACTGTAGTTTATTGTGGCACCAGAGCTCTCTGACAGAGAAGGCTAAATGTCTCACAAAACTACAGTTCCCATAACTCCCTAGCATTGAACTAGGGCAGTTAAAGTGGTCTCAAGGACTATGTCTGCAGTGTGTTTGGGACCAATGTTATTCTCTCCAGAGACTAATCAAAAGAAACACTGCACCAACGCACACAGCCACAAGCCAGGGTTTGCAACTGAGAGCACTTCTTATCAGGTGCTGTAGTCAGTTCTGAGAGTTAGTGTGGTGTAGTGGTTGGAGCATTGGACTATGATACTGAAGAACAGGGTTCGATTTCCTGATCGGCCACAGAAATGTACTGGGTGACCTTGGCCGAGTGACACACTTTCAGTCCCAGAATATCTCTTAGAGTCACTATTAATCCAAAATCACTTGAAGGCACACAACAACAACAAAGCCAGTTCTGACAGCCTAACAAAGAGTCCCCTACACAACACACAGCTTTGTCTCATTCACCTCATAGGATGGGATGTATAGAGAGCCAACTCTAGAGACCAGGATTTGAATCCCTGCTCGGTCATGAGACCCACTGGGTGACCTTGGGCAGTCACATTATCTCAGCCTCAGGGGAAAGCAATGGCAAATCTTTTCTGAACAAATCTCACCAAGAAAACCTCGTGATAGTTCACCTTAGGATCGCCATAAGCTGAAACGACTTGAAAGCACGCAACACGCACACAATGAGACACAAGCTCTCTCACTGCACCACTTTTATTGTGTAGTTAGTTGTACGATTGTATTAACATAGTACTCCCTCAAACCTCTATCTGCCTTAAGTCCTTAAGTATTGCCTTAAGTTGAAAACAGGTGAAAGCACACAACGAAAACAGTCTGAAAACCATTACCACCAAAAACAGTAAACCAATTCTCTGCTTTTCAACAAACAGAAAGGTAAAGAGGGCCTTGGATGAAGATGGAGAGTTTTGGGGTTTATTCCGGTGGATTTGGTGAGACTGGGAGTAGAGGAAGGAAAGGGAAGGATGTCTGGATGTTGCTTTAAAACACCTCTCCATAATGATCAGAACAAAGACTGCAATCAAGAGCTCAGAGGATAACTAGGAAAGGCAAAGACAGACAGCCTAGAATAGTGGTTTGAGCGCTGGATTATGACTGGAGACCAGAGTTCAAATCCCAGTTTGGCCATGGAACCCACTGAGTGACTTGTGCAAGTCACACACTCTCGGCCTCAGGCCGAGAACAAGTCTTGCCAAGAAAACCCCATGACCTTAGAGCTGCCATAAGTCAGAAACTACTTGAAGGCACACAACAACAAAGGAATGGGAAAGGCAGTGATGAAAGAATGAGTCAAGATCCTAAAGAGTAATGATATACAACTGGACACTAAAGTTAAACTCATCCAAGCCATTGTATTCCCCATCACCATGTATGGATGTGAAAGTTGGACAGTGAAAAAAGCAGATAAGAAGAAACTCAACTAATTTGAAATATGGTGCTAGAGAGGAATGTTGAGACTACTATGGGCAACCAAAAGACATACAAAGGGGACCTTGAACAGATCAAGCCTGAAATTTCCCTGGAAGTCAAAATGATCATATTGAAGCTGTCATACTTTGGCCACATCATGAGAAAGCAAGACTCATTAGAAAACACAATAATGCTAGGAAAGGTAGAGGGGTGATAGAAAGAGAGGAACACTGCATATTTGATGGATGGGCTCAATTAGAGAGGTCATGGGCCTGAGTTTGCAAGACCTGAGCAGAGCAGTGGAGGTCCCCCTCCATCCTGGAGATGTCTCATCCACAGGGCAACACATGAGTGGGCAACACACAAATTTGGGCAGGGAAGGCTGGATATTGCTTTAAAAACACCCCTCCCTAATTTATTGGGCAAGGAATCCAGCTACCTAGGAAGTGAACAAGGCAGGCATGCTGGGCTCCAGCCTTCTCCTTCTTCCTTCTCCAGCAGCTGTGGCCAAGCAAATGGGGAAGCCTGAAGTAAACAAAACACAGTGGCGGTTGAGAGGAAAGAGAGAGGAGGAAGAAGAAGGCAGGAAGTGACCCTAAGAAACTACAATGCTTTGTCCCCCCAAAGTTTTCAAAGCTGGGACCCCTACAAAACTTTACCTGGCAAGCTTTGCGTGTGTGTCTCTGCGTGAGTTTTATTTTAAAGTGGAACCCCTCTGTTGTTCAATTCACACTGCAATGCTGCTGGTGCCACAGTGGCAAAGAGAAAGGGCAACATGCCACACTACAATTCCCAGGCTTCTGTAGGATGGAGCCAGAGCAGTTACAGTGGTGTCAAACTGCATGGTTTCTACAGTGTAGGGCGCATCTACACCAGTGGTCCCCAGACTGTGCTCTTTAAGGGATTTTGGACTTCAGCTCCCAGAATCCCATACTATTGGCCAACATGGGTGAGTCTTCTGGAAGCTGAAGTCCAAAATCAACGGCACAGTTTGGGGACCAGTGAAACCATGCAATTTGACATGGCTTTAACTGCCCTGGCTCCATCCTACAGAAGCCTGGGATTTGTAGTTCAGTGCGGCACCAGCCCTCTAGGGCAAAGAGAAGGCACAAGACGTAGCATGAACTACCAATCCCAGTGGGATGGAGCTGAAGCACCGAAAAATGGTACTGTATCAAACAACATTACAGTATTGGTGCAGTGGAGGGGAACAGAAAAAGTGGGAGGCAAGTTTTGGTGGATGGGCAGTTTTTGCAAGGTTTTGCGCCTTCTCTCTGCCCAAGATCCCCCTCCAATAAAACAAACAACAACATCTCTAAGCACCTACAAATAGTAGCAAAAACGGCACTCCCACCACCTTTTTTTCTCATTCTGCCCCCCATCCAACCTGGCACTCTAGCTGCATCTGCAAGGAGCTGAAGAAGCAAGCACTGCAATGCACTAAAAATAAGAGGAAAAAAAGAAAAGCATGAGGAGCAATATACAGATATATAGAGAGAGGCCTAAATACCATAAAGGCACCAGATCCTGTCTGATCTTGGAAGCTAAGTAGGGTCAAGCCTGGTTAGTACTTGGATGGAAGACCACCAATCCCGGGTGCTGTAGATGGTATTTCAGAGGAAGGAACTGGCCAAACTGTGGCTGGGTTCACACTGGAGAAATAAACCGGTTTAAGTGCCATGGCTCAATGCTGTGAAATTCTGGGAATTGTAGTTTGTTGTGGGGCCCAGAGCGGAGCAGAGCTCCGCTCTGGACCCCACAACAAACTACAATTCCCAGAATTTCACAGCATTGAGCCATGGCACTTAAATCGGTTTATTTCTCCAGTGTGAACGCAGCCAATATCTCTGCCTAAAAACCGAAATAAATTCACAGGATAGCCATAAGTTGAGAGGCGACTTGAAGGGATGTAGCACACAAGTACAAGAGTGTGTGTGTTTGTAGGGTGACCATATATCCTCCTTTTCCTGGACATGTCCTACAATTCAAGTCCAGGAGGTATTCCATTTTGAAGAGGACTAAGAATCGTGGGTTTACATTTCTAGGAATGTGTTTGGTTTTGTTTTTTGAGCTTTGGCCAGGCCCTCCATTTTCCTGGAAAGTTCTACAGTCCTCCTTTGTGGAGAGGACATCAGGTCACCCTCTGTGTGTATGTGTGTGCGTTTCTCTGTGTGTTTCTGTATGTATTTCTGTTTCTGTTTGTAAGTCTCTGTGTAAGCGTTTGTGTGTGTGTATGTATGTGTGTGGTTCAGTGTGTATTTCTGTTTGTGTGTTTCTGTGTGTTCCTGTATGTTTCTGTATGTGTGTTTGTGTTTCTCTCTGTTTCTTATCTCTCTCTCTGTTTCTGTGTGTGTGTTTATGTATTTCTGTTTGTGTTTCTCTGTGTGTCTGTTTCTGTATGTATTTCTCTCTCTGTTGGTGTGTTTCTGTATTTATTTCTCTCTTTCTGTGTTTGTGTTTCTGTATTTCTCTGTGTTTAAATCTCTGTTTCTGTATATGTGTGTGTTTCTTTGGGTTTGTGTGTTTCTGTTGTATGTATTTCTCTTTCTGTTTCTCCGTTTGTGTGTGTTTTTGTATGTATTTCTCTGTCTCTGTGTGTATGTTTCTTTCTTTCTGTTTTGGTGTGTTTCTGTATGTCTCTTTCTCTGTGTTTCTGTATGTGTGTTTCTGTATTTCTCTTTCTGTGTGTGTTTCTGTATGTATTTCTCTCTCTCTCTCTCTCTCTCTTTCTCTGTGTGTTTCTGTATGTTTCTCTGTTTCTTTCTGTGTGTGTTTGTGTGTTTCTGTATATATTTCTCTCTGTGTGTGTGTTGATGTGTTTCTGTTTGTATGTTTCTGTTTGTGTCTCTGTATGTCTCTCTCTCTCTTTCTCTGTGTGTGCCTATGTGTTTTTCTCTCTGTGTGTTTCTGTATGTGTGTTTGTGTATTATTCTGTTTGTGTGTGTTTCTGTATGTATTTCTCTCTCTCTCTCTCTCTGTTTCTCTCTGTGTGTGTTTGTGTGTGTATTTCTCTCCTTCTCTGTTGGTGCCCTTCTGTTTGTGTTTCTGTATGTCTCTCTTTCTCTGTTTATGTGTGTGTGTGTGTGTCCCTCTCTTTCTCTGTTTGTGTTTCTCTCTCTCCCCCTGTTTGTGTGTGTGTGTTTCCCTGTGTATGCGTCTGTGTGTGCTTCTGTCATGTGTCAGGCCTGCAAAAAGAAAAGAAAAAGGGTCCCTTTCCTTAATCCTCCAACCTCCCCCTAAAAAACCCCCACCTTCCCCAATTCCCAAAACCCACCCAAAAAGGGGAGACCCAGGGAAAGAAAGAAAGAAAGGGGCAATGCACCAAGAAAATAAAAACACAAAGAAATAATAATAATGATAATAATGATAAAAATAAGGAGAAGAAAGAGGAGAAAATGGGCCCAGAAGCCCATCTGGAGCCAAGGAAGGGAGAGAGGGGTCCACCACTTACATGCCTGGCTGGGAAGAAGGAGGCCCAGGAGGAGGAGGAGGTTGCAACAACAACAACAACAACAGCCACAACAACAACAACAACAACAACAACGCCGTCTCCAATTGTGCTGCTGCTGCTGCTGCAAAGGCTCAGCCCATGGAGCCTGGAAGCGATGATGATGATGATGAATGGAGAGAGAGAAAGAGGAGGGAAGGGCCCCAGCAGCAGCAATGCCTTCCTGGACCTTCTTGCACCGGCGGCCTCGCCTTCCTCCAGAGGCCGGGAAGGAGGCTCCCAGGCCGGGAGGGCGCTGCGGGTTTGGCCGCTGCAACACTGAACAAGCCTAGTCCCTGGTTCCTTCCTGGCTCTCTGCTGCTGTTGTGTGAGTGTGGTGTGGTGTGTGTTGTGGGTGTGTGTTGTTTCCCTCTTTCCCGCCCGCAGGGTCCTACTGCCTGGACTGCTCCCTTCCCTTCCCTTCCCATTCATCTTTTTTTTCCTTTTAATTATTATTTCTCTCTCTCTCTCTCTTGTGTTGTTGTTGTTGTTGTTTGCCTTCACACATGTCCCCCTCACCACCCCACAAAGGAAGGCCAGGCACCACAAAATGGAGGAGGACATTCCAGAGGAAATTGAGGACCTACTGACACAATAAAAGCTTTAATAAACATTACATATTTGTCCTTTCATGGAATTTATTGACTGCTTTCTTATGTATGTAGTATGTAGTTGTTGTTGTTGTTGTTGTTGTTGTTGTGTGTCCTCACCACAAAGGAGGGCCAGGCACCACAAAATGGAAAACATTCCAGAAGAAATTGAGGACCTGCTGAAACAATAAAAGTTTTTAAAAACATTACATATAAATGTCCTTTCATGAGGTTTATTGACAGCTATGTTGTGTATGTATGTTGTTGTTGTGTGCCTTCAACAGGGTGACCCACATGTCCTCACCTCAAAAAGAGGACCAGGCACTACAAAAATGGAGGACGTTCCAAAATAAATAGATTTCCTTTCATGTTTTTATTGACAGCTATGTTATATATGTATGTTAATAATAATAATAATAATCATCTTTATTTCTAGCCCGCTCCTCTGTGAGTACAATCGGAGCGAGGTACAACAAGATTAAAACATACAAATTAAAACACTTCATTGACCCATTCCCAGCCACCCACCCCTTAAAAATAAATTAAATTAGCAATAATTTAAAATCAACAACATTAAAAACATGATTCATCCTCCATAGTTCTTACATTGAGGAAAAAAATAGCACCAGACAAGGGGTCAAATTCAATTTATAGGTCCCATTTGGAGCTGGGATCTAAGAGGTGTCAGGGAAGGCCTGCCGGAAGATGCGTCTTCAGAGCTTTTTTAATGCAATCAAGAGATGTTATAAGGCGCATCTCATCCGGCAGACCATTCCAAAGTTTGGGAGCGGTCGCGGAAAAAGTCCTCTGGGAGGTCTGCGACAGCCTAGTTTTCACCGGCTGTAGCAGGTTCCTCACAGAGGATCGGAGTGTGCGGGGGGGTTCATACGGGGAGAGGCGGTCCCTGAGATAAGGTGGACCCAAGCCATGTAGGGCTTTAAAGGTTAAAACCAGCACCTTGTACTGCGCCCGGAAACTAATTGGCAGCCAGTGGAGAGCCTTGAGCACCGGTGTTATGTGCTCTCTCCTTGATGTTCCAGTTACAAGCCTGGCTGCCATATTTTGGACCAGTTGAAGTTTCCGGGTTAAGCACAAGGGTAGCCCCATGTAGAGCGCATTACAGAAATCCAACCGAGAGGTTACCAGAGCATGTACCACAGTTTCCAGGTCCCTCATGTCCAGGAAAGGGCGCAGCTGGCGTATCAGCCGAAGCTGATAACAGGCACTCCTGACCGTCGCATTCACCTGACAGGTCATGTGGAGCGACGAATCTAGGAGTACCCCCAGACTGCGAACACAGTCCTTAGAGGAGAGTGTGTTTTGTTGTTGTTGTGTGCCTTCAATAGAGTGACCAGAGGTCCTCACCACAAAATGGAGGACAAGATGAAATGGTAGGCCCTGACCCAATAAAAGCATTAAAACACTTGTGTACATGTAAATTTCCTTCCATGAGCTTTATTGACAACAGCAGCTATGTTACATGTGTTGTTATGATGTTGTCAAGGACAAGGCACCCCAAAATGGAGGGCCTGCCAGAAAAAAAATGAAGGCCATGACCAAATAAAAGCTTTAAAACACTCATGTGCGTATACGTTTCCTTTCATTGGGGTTTATTGACAGCTGTGGTATGTATGTTGTTGTTGTGGTTGTTGTTCTGTGCCTTCAGTATGGTGACCCTATTATGTTTTCACCACAAAATGGAGGGCATTCGAGAAGAAATGGAGGCCCTGAACCCCAATAAAAGCATTTCCTTTCACGGTGTTTATTGACAGCTATGTTGCATATGTTGTTGTGTCCATCCCACCACCATCACAAGTATGGGAACACGCAACCAAGGGCCTTTTTCATGGCTGCCCTTAGACTCTGGAGGTCCCTGCCCAGGAAGGCCAGGATGGACCCTTCTTTGTTATCCTTCTGCCGGCAGGCTAAGACCAACTTGTTTAGACAGCCCTTTAAAACAGAAAGTTCTTAAGGCGTGTGATGGGGTGTTATTATTTTAATGCATTTTAAGACTTTTAATCTTTTTAAACTTGATTTTAGCATTGAATTTGTTTTAATTGTTGTAGCACTTTAACTGTACAATTTAACGGTTCTCCCAGCACAGGAAGGGAGGTGGTTCCACCTGTCCTGAACGGGCTCACGCTTCCCGTAAAGGACACTGTACGCAGCTTGGGGGTGCTCCTTGATTCGTCGCTCCATCTTACTTCTCAGGTGGATGCGACAGTCAGGAGCACCTGCTTCCAGCTTCGGCTGATACGCCAGCTGCGCCCCTACCTGGACCGGAGGGACCTTGAAACAGTAGTACACGCTCTGGTAACCTCTCGGTTGGATTTCTGCAACGCGCTCTACATGGGGCAGCCTTTGTACCACACTCGGAAGCTACAATTAATCCAGAATATGGCAGCACGGTTGATCACGGGGGCACCTAGGACCCACCATATAACACCGATCTTAAAAGATCTTCACTGGCTGCCCATTCGCTTCCGGGCTCAATACAAAGTGCTGGTCGTTACCTATAAAGCCCTAAATGGCTTGGGCCCAGAGTACCTAAAGGACCGTCTCTCCCCACATAATCCGCCCCGCACACTTAGATCAAGCGGACAACACCTGTTAAGAGTTCCAGGGGCCAGGCTCTCGACAACTGCCAAGAGAGCGTTTTCTGTATCTGCTCCGAGCCTCTGGAACTCACTACCTACTGAGCTCTGCCTGACTGCTTCCCTCCCCCAATTTAAAAAGGAGTTAAAAACGCACCTATTTAATCAGGCTTATCTTTGATTGTTACTGATATCGCCATCTTCCCCCCAGATAAGCCGTTGGAATAAGCCATTCTATATCGCATTGGGGAGGATAATGTTTTTTACCTGTTTTTATTTCTTGTGTTATTGTAAATTTTTTATTGTATTGTTCAAAGTGTTTTAACTGTAGATGTTGTGCACCGCCCTGATCGCAGGAAGGGCGGTATACAAATAAAAGCTATTATTATTATTATTATTATTATTAATATTAATATAATATTTTTGTATGTTTTTAATTGTATGGTGTTTTTTAATGTTGTAAGCCTCCCTGAGTCCCAGCCTTGGGATAAGGGTGGGATATAAATAAACCTGTCGAAACCTTGGTGAATACCTGGAACACCAACCTTCCCAAGGCTATCGAGCGTCCTTTCCAACCCGCTTCAAATCGGAAACCCTGGTTCACTGAGGAGCTCAGGGAGATGAAGTGGACCGGACAACGACTAGAGCGTAAGTGGCGGAAAACTCGGCTCTTATCCGACAGAACTCGCCATAGGCAGCATCTTGGCGCCTAATGGGAGCCTTTGCATGCAGTGCAAAGATCTTTCTGCTCTGCATGCATTGCATCTGCAAAGTCCCGTCCAGCAGAGCTGTTTAGGGTGGTGGGGGAGCTGACGCAGGTTCCTCCTGTGCCAAATCCCCTACTTGACCCAACGACGGCCTGCTGTGATGCGTTTAACATTGACTTTGCAGATAAAATCTCTTAGATATGGGCCAACCTGGATGCCAACGTTTTACCAGAATCCATAGATGGGGCATCCATCAACTCCGTTGCTGTCACCTTACTGGATGAGTTTCAATTTGTGAGTACCGAGGACGTGGACAAGCTCCTTGGAAGTATGAGGAAGACGACCTGCCCTCTCGATCCTTGTCCATCTTGGTTGGTCGCCTGGCGGGGGGGGGGGATACTCATTGAAGGTATTCCTTCAGGATATAATCAATGTGTCCCTTGGGGAAGGCTCCCTATCATATTGTCTGAAGGAGGCGGCAATTAGAAAACCTTCCCTTTACTCCCTGGACAGGAACAACTACAGACCAGTATCCTTGCTCCCATTTCTGAGCAAGGTGATCAAGAGAGCAGTCACCTCCCAACTCCAGGCAGTCTTGGATGAAACCGATTATCTCAATCCATTTCAAACCGGCTTTAGGGCAGGACATGGAGTGGAGACCGCCATGGTCGCTCTGACCGATGACCTCCGCTTGAGTATTGACAGGGGTAATGTGACCCTGGTGGTGCTCTTGGCTCTCTCAGTGGCTTTTGATACTGTAGATCATTCCATCCTTTTGGGTCAGCTGAAGGAGCTGTGAATTGGAGGCACCGCGCTCTGGTGGTTCCGGTCCTTTCCGGTTCCCATAGGGTGAGGCTCGGGGACAGTTGCTCCTCAAAGATCGAGTTTAATTGTGGCGTCCCTCAGGGCGCCATCCTGTCCCTGATGCTATTCAATAACTACATGAAACCGCTCAGTGTGATCATTCGGAGGCATGGAGCTCAGTGTCTTCAGTACACTGATGACACTCAGATATACCTCTCCATGACCAGATCATCGGCCCAGACTTCAGATGGTGTCTCTCCTCTCAATGGCTGTCTTGTGGCGGTAATGGATTGTATGAGGGAAAACAAATTGAGGCTAAATCCAGACAAAATGGAGGTACTCACAGTTACAGAACCAAATCCAGGTTTGGGAATACAACCCCCAGTCCTAGGTGGAGTCACACTCTCCTCGAAGGACTGTGTTCACAGTCTGGGGGTACTTCTAGATTTGTTGCTTCACATGACTAGTCAGGTGAATGCGACAGTCAGGAGTGCCTGTTATCAGCTTCGGCTGATACACCAGCTGCGCCCTTTCCTGGATATGAAGGACCTGGAGTCTGTGGTACATGCTTTGGTAAGCACATGCTTGGATTTCTGTAACACACTCTACGTGGGGTACCCTTGTGCCTAACCCGGAAACTTCAGATGGTTCAAAATATGGCAGCCAGACTTGTCACAGGAACATCAAGGAGAGAGCACATAAGACCAGTGCTTAAATCTCTCCACTGGCTGCTGATTAGTGTGCGGGCGCAGTACAAGGTGTTGGTTTTAACCTTTAAATCCCCACATGGCTTGGGTCCATCTTATCTCAGGGATCGCCTCTTCCTGTATGCCCCCCCCCCCCCGCACACTTCGGTCCTCTGGGAGGAACCTGCTTCAGCCCATGAAGACCAGGCTGTCTCAGGCCTCCCAGAGGGCCTTCTCTGCCACTGCTCCCAGGCTATGGAATGGCCTGCCAGACGAGATGTGTCTCATTACATCTCTCAATTGCTTTAAACAGCCCTGGTGGTGCAGTGGTTAAATGCCTGTACTGCAGCCACTCACTCAAAACCATAAGGTGGCGAGTTCAAGACCAGCAAAGGGCTGAAGCTTGACTCAGGCTTGCATCCTTCCGAGGTCGCTAAAATGAGTACCCAGATTGTTGGGGGGCAAATAGCTTACAATTGTAAACCGCTTAGACACTCATTAAGGGTATGAAGCGGTATATAAATGAAGCTGTTTGTTTTTGTTTTGTTTGTTTTAAAAAAGCTATAATGACGCATCTCTTCCGGCAGGCCTTCCCAGAAACCCCTTAACTCCTGGCTCTGGAATTGGGTCATGTTTCCCCCTACCAGCTTTTAACACATGACCTATGACACTACAGCTTATACCGCCCATGGAATGGTTAGCTGCCTTGTTTTTGTATATGTTTTTGTCTTTTGATTTTAACTTGCTACTATTTTAATACACTTTTAAGGGGTGGGTAATGGGGTGCTGGAATTGTTTTATTCTGTGACTTTTATCTGCTGTAACCCGCTCTGATTGTTTTGACAGAGGAGTGGACTATAAATAAATTTTATTATTATTACTATTAATAAGCTGTATGCCTTTGAATTCTGAATGCTTTTTGCTTGAACAGAAACATTAGAACAGTTTTATTGCTGGCAAGCTGTCGTTGAAGGCATCCTGGAAGCATCTGGTGTTAGCCACTGCAAGAAAGAAGTTTCGTTAAACAAGGCTATTCAAAGTCTGGGGACCTTTGTCAGTCCAGAAGCCACTGGCTGCCAAGCTGTAGTGAATCTCCAGGAAATTATAAAATATGATGATAATAGGGCACAAATATGATATTGGTCCCTGGCACAGTGGAGGAAAACATGCCTGGTCCATCATAGCAGATAGCATGAGACAGTCTGGACTAGACAGCTTTTTGGTCTGACCCCACCAAGTCTCCTCTCTGTTCCTAGGATGGGAATGTAAATAGGTTTGTGTGCATGCAAACTAAAGGTTAATGCTTTTGCTACAGAAAAACAAGGCACATAATGTAATCTTACTGAATACTTCTGTCGTTTTGTAAAATTTCTTACTAAAAGCTAAAGTATCCCCCTTGGGTTTAAATTCTTTTAGTTGTTTTTTTTTCTCTCTCTCTCTAAGAATTACATAAATTAAAAAGAGTGGTACCCCTTTAATTAAGGTGGCTTGCAAACAAAAGATTTGCCATTATAAGTTATCATTTTATTGCTTATAAAAACGATACCTATTGTGCTAATGTTGAAACGTGGCATCCATTAGCCACTTTAATAGTTCTGCAAGTGTGCCAAATGTCAAAAGAGATCTGATTAAAATTGTCAGAGATGCAACAAGTTAAAAGGAACACATTTTACCTTTTAAAAAAATTCCACATTTTGCTCAGGCATATTACAGCTTTCTGTTGAATGTTGGTAAAAACTACTGATGGAGTTAAACAATAGGGAAGAGCCCCGTTTAACATTCTTTGCTTTCCTTCTGACTGCTCAACACAGAGAAGGTGTTTCCATGGTGTTAATGTTAACATTGAGTGACAGAAGAGTTCATGTTTTTTTCCCTAGTTCTCGAACTGCAATATGATGAACAAAAGAAAAGAAATCTTCATTCACTGCCACATTGAGATTTCTGTCACCAGGCAGGTTGCAAAGTATTTTGTTTTGGAACCTGAGATACCTGAAATGAGTGATAAGTGGAAAGGTTAAGCACGCTCCTCCAGTATGCTGCTTCTTTACTTCAAACTGCATCCTCTCAACACCACTTCTCAATAGAAAAGATGTATGAACTGAGCTTTCTGGGATCAGCCATCTATCTTGATACAGTTTGTAAGTCTTGGTGAATATTTCTTTGGAAGAGGAGAAAGAGTGGCCTGCACATTCATTGAAAAATAAAATAAATAAGCACCCAGTCACGTTCAAGAATCAGGACTCCATAACCCTGTGTTACTTGGTTGTTTTTAAAAACCTGAAAGAGTTTATTTGCAAAGCTCACTTCGAAAATTTCCATTACAGGCATCATCATGAAGCCAATAGTGCTAGAAGGAGAGATAGGAAATAATTTGTAAAAATTAGTTACATTATCAATTTAGTTGGAAACTTTCCGATTTTATTTTTTAAAGGGTAGGAAGCAGGAAGTAATTTGTAATAGATATAACTTTAATATATGTCACTTTTGTATTGGTGGTTGTGTACTGTCTGTGTTAGGTGTTTGTTTTCTGGGTATTATTTTATTTGTATTTTTTTCTTTTTTTCGTTTTTTTGGTTGGTGTTGGTGCTATTAATATTACTTGCTAGTTCAATTTTGTTTACTATTATGTTTTACTAATGTAAATAGATATTTTATTGTGGCCTCGTTTCCACTACATTTTAAACCAGTTTGCAAATCTGTTTTAAGCAGTTTAAATAACCCTGGTTTGCACTTGAACCGAATCACTGAAGCAATTTGGAGAGGGGAGTCATGCACTAGACCCATTTAACCCACGTCTTTTTGACGCTGATATTTTCCGTGTCTTTTTGGATAAACTGATTCTGCGCAAGTGTGAACCAGATGTGAATAGGAATCAATTTCAAGAATCAATTTGAAGAATCAAATTCACAAATTGATTCAGTGTCAGTGTGAACAAGATATGGATTGGAATCATATTACTATGACATGATAAGGGATTGCCAGGTGGGGAAGCAGAAATTAACAACCATCCTTTGACTCTCATACAGGTGTATGTAAGTGCGATTGCAGTGATGGACAGAGAGAAAAAAATCATGCTGGAAACGCTTCAAATTCAACCAATTCATTTGCTAATGTGAACTACAAGTGGGTTATTTTGGGAGACTCCCAAAGGAAACAGTTTCCATTGAATTGATTCATTCATCAATATGAACCACAAGTGGATTATTTTGTGACCCTGTTAGTGCTCTTGGATCTCTCCGCGGCTTTTGATACAATCGATCATTCCATCCTTTTAGATCGGCTGAGAGAGTTGGGGATTGGTGGCACCGCGCTCCGGTGGTTCCGTTCCTTCCTCTCCGGCAGATCTCAAAGGGTGAGACTCGGGGACAGCTGCTCTTCTAAAATCGAGCTTAGCTGTGGCATTCCAGAGGGCGCTATTCTGTCCCCGATGTTATTCAATATTTATATGAAGCCGTTGGGTGAGATCATTCGGAGGCACGGAGCTCAGTGTCATCAGTACGCTGATGACACTCAGATCTATTTCTCCATGACTAGATCGTCTGCTCAGACCTCAGATGGCGTCTCCCCTCTCAATGACTGCCTTGCGGCGGTAATGGATTGGATGAGGAAAAACCGATTGAAACTTAATCCAGACAAAACGGAGGTGCTCACAGTCACAGGCCCGAAACCAGGTTTGGGAATACAACTTCCAGTCCTCAATGGAGTCACACTCTCCTTGAAGGACTCTGTTCGCAGTCTGGGGGTACTCCTTGACCCGTTGCTTTACATGACAAGTCAGGTGAATGCGACGGTCAGGACCGCTTGTTACCAGCTTCGGCTGATACGCCAGCTGCGCCCTTTCCTGGAGAGGAGGGATCTGGAAACTGTGATACACGAGCTGGTAACCTCACGTTTGGACTACTGTAATGCACTCTGCATGGGGCTACCCTTGTGCCTAACCCGGAAACTACAAATGGTCCAAAATATGGCAGCCAGGCTTCTGGCTGGAACATCAGAGAGAGCATATCACTCCTGTGCTAAAAGCCCTCCACTGGCTGCCGATCAGTTTCCGGGCACAGTACAAGGTGTTGGTTTTAACCTTTAAAGCCCGTCATGGCTTGGGCCCATCTTATCTAAGGGACCGCCTCCTCCCATATGAACCCCCCTGCACACTTCGGTCCTCTGGGAGGAACCTGCTTCAACCTATGAAGACCAAGCTGGTACAGACCTCCCAGAGGGCTTTTTGGGCTGTCGCCTACAAGTTGTGGAACGACCTGCCGGTATTTTAACTTGATATTGTTTTAACCTCTGTTGTACTCCGCCCCGATTGCTTGTTCAGAGGTAAATAGAAATAATAATAATAATAATAATAATAATAATTATTTTACAGCAAGAAAATGCGATCAGGGCAAATGTTTTGTGACCCACGCTCTGCTGCCGAACTGATCCATCAATTTGGATCACAAAGCAATTAATTTGTAGGTGGGAATCAGGCCTGAGTATTGTTTTTAATTCGAAAATATGAATAAAGATGTTTCTTAAAACCATTGTTAAAATAATTTAAAAACACCATTAAAACATAATTACTAATAAAATATAAAAATACATAAATATATACAACACCTGTCCAAATAAAAAGGTCCCAATCTGCAGTCCTCAGCACTCCCCCTCCCTGCAAAAAAACAAAAACAAAAAACATCAGCTAATCTTTCAGGTGATCCCAAACCAGATTTTTTTTCAGTTGTCTCCTCTGACAAAATCTTGTCTGTGATAGCTTCATCTTAGGGAAGCCATAAGTTGGAAACGGCTTGAAGGCACATGGCAAACAAAGGCTAACTGACAGCCTTACTACTACCTTCTGCACCTGTAGCATTTAAATAATCTTCTGTTACAGTGGGATAGGTCACTCTTTGCAAATCAAACACTTTTCTGAAATGCAGTAGATTATTTTATTTTCCCCATAAAGATGAATGACAGTCATAATCTTTCGGGGGGGGGGGGGACAGGACAGGAGTGTGCTTCAAACCTATCCAAATCTCAGAATAATTCGGACTGATTGGGAGGCATCACCATCTAAGTCAGGGATGTAAGTAATATTGTCCTTCAGATGTTGCTGGACTGCAATGCCCATCATTCCTCATCATTGGCTATGCTAGCTAGGGTTGCTGAGAGCTACAGTTCAACAACAGCTGGAGGGCCACAGCATTTCACCCTGGTCTAAGCAGAGCTACTCATAAACTAAATCTAAATCTGAACCAGCATGAGCAATCTAGATATGGAGGGATCTAGAGACCCGTGCATAATTGTGCTAAGCAACCTTCATGTTGGACAACAGTGATATGCAATTGAAGCAAAATAAGAAATAGGCAACTGAATGAGCAACCAAGTGCACGTTCATATCCATGTACACTGGCATCACATCCACAACCTCACTTCCATAACCTTAAATTTAATAAAGGCATTCTAATGTCCAACCAATTCTGTAGGTGAATTTTGTTGTTATTGTTATGTATTCCAAGTCAACTCTGCCTTATAATGACTCTATCCTAGGATTGTCTTGAAAAGATTTCTTTTGAGGCTGAGAGAGTCTGACTTGATCAAAGTCACTAAGGAGAGTTCTGTAGCCAAGCAGGGATTTGAACCAGAGACGCAATCCAACACTCATAGAAGCACAGAGTTGGAAAAGACCCCAGGAGCCATCCATTCCAACCCCTTACTGCCATGCAAGAATATACAATCAAAACATTCCAGACAGATGGCCATCCAGCCTCTGTTTAAAAACCTCTGAAAAAGGAGAGTCCATCACCCTCCAAGGGTTCCAGTATTGAGCAGTTCTTACCACCAGAAAGTTCTTCCTAATATTTAGGTAGAATCTTTTTTCCTGTAGTTTGAATCCATTGCTCCATGTTCTAGTCTCTGGAGCAGCAGAAAACAAGCTTGCTTCATCCTCAATATGACATCCTCCAAATATTTTAACAGAGCTATCATATCACATTTTTACTGTCACTTCTCCAGGCTAAACATACTCATCTCCCTAAGTGTCTCCTCATAGGGCATGGACCTTTCACCATTTTGGTCGCCCACTTCTGGACACATTCCAGCTTGTCAACATCCTTCTTGAATTGTGGTGCCCAGAACTGGACACAGTATTCCAGGTGAGGTCTAACCAAAGCAGAATACAGTGGTACTATTACTTTCCTTGATATCTAGACACAGTACTCCTATTGATGCAGCCTAAAATTGCATTGGCTTTCTTAGCTGTCACATCACATCACAGTATCATTTTCAACCTGTGGTCCACCAAGACTCCTAGATCCCTTTCACTCAAGCTACTGTACTATGCTGGTCTGAATAGGGAAACAATCTATTTGTAAAACATCAATAGAACGTGTCTCCAAAATAAAAGGATAATACTAGAGGTGGGCGCAGAGGGAATGTAGTTCTGTTACTGACAGATCTAGCTTGTCATCACAAGGCATATTTCACAAGAGCTGTTTATTCCCTGTGATTTGGGAGAGGGATGCTAAAGTAATATATTATGGAACTCACTCCACATTCAGCGCTTTTTAAAAAATTATTTCTTCTGAAAACAGGAATCTTGAAATTGTTTTGCTGGCCTGAGTTGGACCGGAGAAAGTGTTGCACTGGGTACTTGCCTGAAAAATGCTATATGTTCAAGCACTGTGAAAAGTACCATAATAGAACAAATTACTTTTAAAAAGAAACTTTCCAAGTACTCCTTTTGTTGCACATCCACTCATTATCTGCCCTGCCCTATTGTTTTTTCTATGGTGTCCACTGAGCAGAAATCAAGAAAGATTTCAACTGTTTTACATTTTTTGCTCCTTAATCCCTGTATGTATCATTCTTATGTTTTCCAGGCTACTTGATTACAAATCCTTCTATGGCACCTATCATTTTCATACACCCCCCCCCAAAAAAAAACTTGTGGAAAGGGAGACAAATCACATCTTCTCCTCCAAAAAGATAACAGTCCTGTCACAAAGACTGCAGTGTTCATCCTTCTGAAATTTTGCAGATTAGGGTCCTTAGGGTCATTTCTATTCTGTATGTTATTTTCAGAAGAGTTGCTCTCAAAGAATGCAGAGGGATAAGTACATCCTTTTTTTGGAAACTCCCACATTTTTAATGCAAGCCCTATACAAAGCACCTGCATCTATTCATGTGAAACTTGGCACAGTCTGCAGAAAAGGCAACTTTCTATGAAAATTTCATCCAGTTCTGGTAAACTTAAAAAAAGTTTATAGGTAGTAATATTTTAAAAAAAGAAATTAAAAGACATCTAAACAACCTCCCTCCTGCAATTCTATGGCAAGGTTCATACAAGGGCACACCCTGTCTACAAACTTAATCCAGCTCTGTCAAACTGTAGGACAATAACAATCCATTTCCAAAGACAGGCAGAAAACTTAGGGATTTCCAAATCAAGATTTCAATTAGGCTCCTGAACTGAACTGGGCACCCTCTGAATTGAACTGTTTTCCTAATCACCAAATCAAGGTCCAAATGGAGTCTTCCAGTCAGTTCACACCTCCAGGGAGATAGTAAAGGCAGAAAATAAAGGAAAATAAAATAAAAAAGCCATGCTAGATGAGAAAAAAGGCTTATCTAACCCAGTAACCTGTTTTCTATTGTTGTTGTTTTTATCCACCCTTGAGTCGATCTCAACCCATGGCAACCCTGTAGGTGAGATATCTCCAAGACTTCCTATGCTCCACTGCTCTGCTCAGGTCCTGCAAATTCATACCCATGACCTCCTTAATAGAGTCTATCTATATGGCATGAGGCCTTCTTCTCTTTCTGTTTCTGTCCACCTTTCCTAGCATTATTGTTTTTTCTAGTGAGTCGTGCTTTCTCGTGATGTACAAAGTACAACAGCCTCAGTCTTGTCATCTTGGCTTCCAGAGAGATTTCTGGTTTGATCTGCTCTAGGACCCATTTGTTTGACTTCTTGGCTGTCCATGCTAACCTCAGCACTCTTCTCCATTACCACATGTCAAATGAATTAATTCTCTTCCTATCCGCTTTCTTAACTTCCAGCTCTCACATCCATACATGGTAATAGGGAATACAATGGCTTGTATGATAACTTTCGAGCTCAGTTGTATGTCTTTACATTTAGGATATTTTCTAGTTCTCATAGCTGCCCTCCCCATTCTTAGTCTTTTTATCATTTCTTGACTGCAGTCCCCACTCTGATAAATATTTGATCACAGGTATGAAAATTATTTTACTACTTCTATGTCCTCATTGTCTAGGTTGAATCTATGTAAATTTTTTGTGGTCATTATTTTTGTTTTCTTTATGTTCAACAATAAGCCTGCCTTGGCACTTCCTTAGTAGTTGTTCCAAGTCTGTGATGTTTTCGGCTAGTAATATGGTGCCATCTGCGTATCTTAGAATGCTGATATTCCTTCCTCCTATTTTCACTCCTCCTTCTTTTGTGTCGAATCCTGCTTTTTGTATAATATGTTCTGCATACAAGTTGAACAGATAAGGTGAGAGGATGCAGCCTTGTCTGACCCCTTTACCAATTGGGAACCATTCTGTTTCTCCATGTTCTGTCCTGAGAGTGGCCTCCTGTCCTGAGTAAAGTTTCCTCATTAGGACTATCAGATAAGTTGGCACTCCTATGTCTTTAAGGGCATTCTTGCTATAGTCAATAAAGGACATGCTGATCTTCTTTTGGAATTCTTTGAGAGCACTTCATTAGTTGCCATTCCTTTGCAGTGTGATCCCTAGTATCTCTTCCTTTCCCGAATCCTGCTTGCACATCTGTGATGTCTCTCTCCATGTGTAGTTGGAGTCCATGGTGCTAAACAGACAGGCAAAAAGAAGTGCTTTCAGGCTGGCTTGAGGTGGCATTTAGATGACACATGCCTTGAAGCCAGCAGGAAAGTGCCCTCTAGGTGTCTTATGCCGTTTCAAAAAGAAGCAGTTTTTTTCCACTTCTTCCTGGCTTGAAGCCATGTCATGTGGTCTTGACATGAGCACTCCAGCTGGCTTGGGAACCAGTGGTGTGGTTGGTGGGGTTTCAATGTGGCTTCAGAAAAGGCAACTTCAAGCCACTTTTTCTTGCCCCTCTGTTTTGCCCCCATGTTGCAGAATTTTGAGCAGGATTTTGCTTGCATGAGAGATTAGAACTATGGTCCTATAGTTGCTGCAGTCTTTTGTATCTCCTTTTTGTGGATGGAGATGTATATTGATCGTTTCCAATCTGTTGGCCATTGTTTTTCCCCCCATATCTGTTGACATATGTTGGTTAGCACTGGTATTGGTTCTGTTAGTGTGTATTGAAACAGTTTGATTGGAATATCATCTGTTCCTGGTGATTTATTTTTTCCCATTTTTCTAATTGCAGCTTCCACCTCTGTTTTTAGAATTTGGGGTTCATCTTTATATGACTCTTCAATCCATATGTCCTTCATTTTGTCATTCCTTATAGGAACAGCCATATACTATACCCAGAAAAGGATATTATCAGGAATGCTGGCTGTGATCCTGAAAGCAACATACAGCAACCATTGGATCTGATAGTGGACTCTTTCAGACGTGGGAAATTGGAAGTATAATCCAAGGGCAATCCAAACGCAATCATGGGGTTTCACGTTATTGCGAATTAGAGCTTCTCACGCAATTTCGGGCAAAAGGGAAGTCACTCTGAATGCAATCATGAGTTTCACGTTATTGCGAATTAAAGCTTCTCACGCAATTTCGGGCAAGGGGGGGTTATTTTCGGGTAATGGGAAGTCATTCCGAACGCCTTCCGAATGCAATGGGGATTCACGTGAATTTGCTAAACTAGCGAATTCATGTGAATTCGCATTGGCTCCATTCGAAGTTGGGAGAAATTCCTCCCGTGTGAAAGAGTCCAGTGAAGAAAAGCAAGCATGTCCTATATAGAAAAGGCACATATTGGGGAGAGGGAGGAATGGCTTTGTGGACGACAGTTCCTAGAATCCTGCATCCTGCAGATGGGAGATATAGTTTAAAAAAAAAAGAGCAAAGACTGTTATTCTGCCTGGTACTTTGTAAATGGCTTTACATGTGTGCTCTTTGTAAATGGCTTTACATGTGCATCAAACTGAATTTCACAAAGTCCATATTCACCTAGGGATTGCTGTGAGATTACAAAACACAGGCATCTGTTGCACACCATGGCCTGATGCAGTGGTGTCACTCAGTGGGTGGGGGGAGTGCGGACCACACCAGAGGACACCACAGAAGAAGGGTGACACCTGTTTGGGTGCCCCTTCTAGCTTCTCTGCGGTGGTGGTAAAGGAGAGGCTCGAACACACCTCTCCTCCTCACAAGTAGACCTCCACCACTACAGCATGAGGACAACATTGTCCTGATGCACAATGGATTCTGATCTAGAGGAGATATGCAGTTTTAAGTAAAACAGACAAACAAGCAATGTGCTTTTTTTTAGCTGCATGCATATCTAAGAGGATTGCCAGACTAGGACTATCCAAGACACTGACATTTCAGGGCCAAAGCCAATGGCCTTATTGACCAATGACCAATGGTCACAGGAGGCATGATATGATGATCTCAGAAGGGTGATGGTATAAGGATCACCCTCTGGTGATGTCTTTAAGCAGGATACATTAAGCAGTCCACACTCAAACCTCTATGCCACACTGGCTCTCTTAAATCACTAGAGAATTTTAAAAACCAAAAATCCTGGAATATTATAATTGGCAGAGACGTTAAAGCAGTCAACCTGAATATTCAGGAAAGCCCCTAGATTTCCTTAATTCCCTCTTCCAATTCCATATATTTAACTTTATGAAACATTAGTAAGCTCGTGGTGCCAATTGTTTCTTGTTATATAAAGAAATACTGGCCTATCAGATAAGTAAGTACAAAGGAGGAGGGCAGTCCCATATCATGGAAAAGAAAAGCTCAAATACTGCAGTTTTTCTCACCTCTGTATGATGGTCTGTATACCTGCAGAAATTTCCCCTTTTCCTCATGAGAAAGACTGTAGCTCAGTGGTAGAGGATGTGCTTTGCATGCAGAAGGCTTGCCAATGTAAAGACCTGGTAAGGTGGAAAGGCTGGGAACAAATATTTCAAATAAATAAAAATAGAAGGTCTTCTTTTTTCCAAAAAAGAAAAAAAGAAAAGAAAAGTCAAGTTTCTAGCCTTTAAGGTGGCAAAGATATGCTTGAAAGTAGGCACTGTTCCCTGATAAAAGAAGCCAAAAGGAGTTGCTTACTGCATAATCTTCCTTTATGTAGCGGATGGGATTTGTTTATTAACGGGCAGAAAGAAAAGAAGTTCCCAGCCAAAAGAGAAATTATTTTATAATATCTCCCATTTTCACCCTGCTACTTATCTGTAAACTGTGGCAAATCCACACTGTAGAAATAAAGCAGTTTGACACTACTTTAACTGCAGTGACTCTATTTTACAGAATTTTGGGATTTGTAGTTTTGTGAGGCACCAGAATTTTCTGGCAAACCAGGCTGAATACCTCACCAAACTACAAATCCCATGATTTCCCCAGAATGGAGCCACAGCAATTAAACTGGTGTCAAACTGCTTTATTTCTGCAGTGTGGAAGACCAGTGGATTACACATAAAACAGATGGAAGATACAATATATATGCTCGTCTAATTATTGTGTCTAGATCAAGGGAAGTACTAGTGCCACTCTATTCTGCTTTTGTCAGGCCCCACCTGGAATACTGTGTCCAGTTCTGGGCACCACAATTCAAAAAAGATGTGGAGAAACTGGGGCATGTCCTAAGGAGGGCAACTAAGATGGTGAAGGGTCTGGAAACCATGTCCTATGAGGAACGCCTTAGGGAACTGGGGATGTTTAGCCTGGAGAAGAGAAGGTTAAGAGGTGATATGATAGCCCTGTTTAAATATTTGAAGGGATGTCATATTGAGGAGGGAGCAAGCTTGTTTTCTGCTGCTGCAGAGACTAGAACGCGGAACAATGGATGCAAACTGCAGGAAAAGAGATTCCACCTCAACATTAGGAGGAACTTCCTGACAGTAAGGGCTGTTCGACGGTGGAACACACTCCCTCGGAGTGTGGTAGAGTCTCCTTCCTTGGAGGTCTTTAAGCAGAGGCTGGATGGCCATCTGTCGGGGATGCTTTGATTGGGAGTTCCTGCATGGCAGCGAGTTGGACTGGATGGCCCTTGTGGTCTCTTCCAACTCTATGATTCTATGATTCTATGAAAATTATGCCCAAAAATGACCCCAAAATCCCAGGTCGACTTATTTACAGGTTGCTGTGGTAATGAGATAGCAGCACTTTCATATTTCTCCATGCAGTGTCAACTCTTTCTCTCTTAAGCCAAGGGTGACTGATTGGTATTGCTGTTTGTTTAAGAGTCCCTCTCCTGCCTGCAAAGGCAAAAACGAAAGCTGAACGCTGAAGCAGAAAGCCTCAATGAGAGTCCCCCGACTTATATAATGAGGTCAACTTATAGTTGAGTATATACAGTATGTCAGTGGTTTTGCATGTAGACACCCCACAGCTTGGGTTTTAATTATTACAAATATTTAATTATTTAAACACTTAAAATAATTACACTCCCAGAGGTTATATGCCAGCTGCAGATTCTTAGAATTCTAGCTCCCACAAGTAGCTTTTCAGACCTCTGAGAAAATCCTAGGAACAATCTCAGGCACCAAACATGTGATGGGCCAAAGGTTGAAAAGTTACTTTTTCGCCATGCTAAATGGTGTATTCTGGACACTGTAGTGCAAAAAGTAACTTTTCCAAGTTCTGACTGGGAGGAGCTGTGTCCTGCCCAATCCTGCCCAATATGTCTTACTGTGCCACTTTCCCAATGACTTTACCTGGAACAAATTCACCCTTCTAAATGTCATCCAGAGTACACCTACCCTATAGAAATAATGCAGTTTGTCAGCACTTTAACTACCATGGCTCCATCTTACAGAATCCTGGGTTTTGTCATTTTGCGAGAGGCACCAGCACACTTAGCAAAGAGGCTAAAGACCTTGTAAAACTACAGATCCTAGGATCCCATAGGATGGGGCTACAGCACTTATAGTGGTGTCAAACAGCATTATCTCTACAGTGTAGATGCACCCTCAGTTTTCACCTGTCAAATCCTAAAGGTTCTGTTTATTTCTGATTCTTTTGATAACTGGGACATCAGCCCTCTGTATCCATGGATATCTTTATCCATGAATTCAAGCATACACGGTTTGAAAATATTTTTTAAAAATGTATATGTATAAATTCCAAATAGCAAACCTTGGTTTTGCCATTTTGTATAAGGGACACCATTTTGCTACCCCATTATATATAATGGAACTTGAGCACCCATGTATTTTGTTATCCATGGAGGGGGGGGGCTGGAACCAAACCCCAGGGATACCCAGGACTCACTGTAGTTACCTCTTGAGCCAAGGAACCTTACAATAGCAACTCTTTTGAGATAGCCTTCCAACTATAATAACAACAACAAATTGCTTTGCAAAAGTAGCTTTCAAACTGCCCAGTGTATAGCACGGATCCCTGCCGCAGCGGCCGGTAGCCAAGAGCAGACTGCGACAGTCTTGCAGGATTTTTTCCTCTCCACCAAGAACGAACGCTGTGCTGCTGCCTTTGATCAAAACCCAAGCACTAGCAAAGTAATGCAAGGTTGTTCTAATTTCCCCCCCTGACACATCTTCCACTCCATCACTCTCCCTTATGCACAGACCACACAACCCATCCATTCCCCTTGAAAATAATAAATGTGCAATTCTGGGAATCCAGCTGCTATCATCAAACTGCAGAGCCAGGCCAGGGGAGGGGATGTGTGCGCAGTTAGGACAAAGATCCTGGATCATTGCTGAGTCACTGCTTTGGCTAAAACATTTTAAATTTGTCTTCAGGAGAGCCAGCGATTGTGCAAAAGAGCCTGTCACAATGGGCCTCTAATAATGGCAGGAGACTAATTTCAATGTAAAGAATTTGTACTCCAACATCTATCCTGGATTTCTTATGGAGAAGTCCAAATGCATATCTTCTATCAATCACTGATTCATTACGCTGAGTAACACTGTGTTTGTCCTCCTGAATGATAAGATTCTTATAATTCCCTCCCACCTTCCCCCCCCCATGTTTGCATTTAAAAAACTGATCAGCATTCTGTTCCTGTTCTTCCAAGTGCTGAGAGAGTCAAATCTCATAAAGCTGTAAAGTCCCTGAAAGACCCTACCTGCCTAGTAATAGCTAAATGAAGCAAACTAGTCCAAAGAGCTACTAAAAGGCATGGGGAGAAATGACCTTTGGGAACTAATTAAATTAGGGTTAAAAAAAACTTTCTCCCTACCATACTACACTGCTGTAGTGGCATATTTCACTTTAACTGTCTTGTCAACAACCTAGAATTTGCAGTTTGTTGTTGTTGGATTGACCCCCAACTCATAGTGACCCCGTAGATGAGACATCTCCAAGACCCCCTGTCCTCTACTGGTCTGTTTAGGTCCTGCAAATTCAGTCCCATGACCTCCCTGGTTGAGTCTATCCATCTTACATGTGGTCTTCCTCTCTTTCTCCATCTTTCTTAGCATTATTATCTTTACCAGTGATTCATGCCTTCTCATAATGTCACCAAAATACAAGAGAGCTGGGCAGTTAAGAAAGAAGATAGGAAGAAAATCAATACATTCAAGATGTGGTGCCGAAGAAAAGTGCTGAGGAGCCCATAGACAACCAAAAAGACAAAACAAATGGGTCCTAGAGCAGATCAAGTCAGAAATCTCCATGGAAGCCAAGATGACAAAACTGAGGCTGTCGTACTTCAGACACATCATAAGAAGGCATGACTCATTGGGGAAAAAAACCCAATAATGCTAGGAAAGGTGTAGGGAAGCAGAAAAAGAGGAAGGCAACATGCTAGATGGATGGACTCTATTAGGGAGGTCATGAGTATGAATTTGCGGAAAATAAGCAGAGCAGGTTAGCCATGGGTCAAAATCAACTCAAGGACAGTTAACCACAAAAGGAAAGTCTTCCAGGAAACCCCATGTGGACATACATCATTGGAAGTTATTTTTATCTCCTCCAAGGGTTACCCACCGTTCCCGTTCCCCAACCAAAATTCTAGAGTCCAAATATATTTCTTCTACGTCAAAATGGCCAGTAGTGTTCCCCAAGCCTCTAAGGGTGCTATTGTCTTTTTACTACATTTGGAAGCTCCTCTCACCTTTATTTAGGGCCATTTGAGCCTGAGAGAGGTGACAGGTGAGATGTTAAGGAGCCCTGGTTGCATAGTGGTTAAAGACTGGTTGACTCAGCCTTCCATCCTTTCATAGGTCATTAAAACGAGTACCCAGTTTATTGGAGGCAATTAGCTTACAGATTGTAAATTGCTTAGAGAGTGCTCAGATCACTGATAAGAGGTATAGAGATGTAAATGCTATTGCTTTTCCATGAAGATGATGATGATGATGATGATGATGATGATGATGATGATAAAAATATTTATATTTTGGTGGCTGGTTATCTATTCAGGAAAGGCCTGCTGGAAAAGATCCATCTTAACAGCTTTTAAAAAGCTGTTTAAGGTGGTAATGTGACAGATCTCTTCTGGTAGGCCGTTTTATAATCTGGGAGTGGTTGCCAAGAAAGTCCTCTGGGCAGTTGCAGACAATCTTAGTTGTCATAAGTTGCAATAAATTCCTCCCAGAAGACCTGAGTGTGCAGGGTGATAAAATGATACTCACACACCTTTTTTAAAATTTTTTTTTTACTTTGTTTTAAAGTAATTTGTTTCTGTTCTCTTCTATATTGGCGTAGATTTAATTGCTAATTTCAACTAGATTATTTTTTCCTTTAATGTTGGGGTCAGTTCTATTTGTCCTTGACTCCCTAACAAATTGGGACAATTGGTGAATATGTATTTGTGTTGCCTGGGTGACTGTTATGTGTGTGTGTGTGTGTGTGTGTGTGTTTGTTTGTCTTTCTTTTTTTCTCATGGTTGTATCAATGTGTTGTCATTGTTTAATGTCATGCATTTAAAATATAAAAACATTTTAAAATACCAACCAAACCCCATTGAATTAAGTGCTGAGTTGCTGAGTGGCAAGTCAATATTTATGGAAATACTACTGATTTGATGGGTCTTCTCCTGTTGGGATAGCAATTGGATTTAGACTCTTACAATTTTATTGTACATCACTCTGGAAGCTCTAGAGGGCAGGAAAGTGATTTGAAATTATTTGTAATAAAATAATAAATAAATTATGAGGATTACAAAACTGATTATAAAACTATTAATATTTAATGATTAGTGAAGAATTGGAACATTTCCTCCTGTCTTCTTAACAGATGCCTTGATTCTGCCAGAGTTGGAACTATGTCAGTCAGATGTTTAGCCAGATGTTTGCATAGCCTGTCGCATAAACAAAACAGCTTTGAACATAAATGAACTTTCTCTAATCATGAGTGATTGTAGCAAAGGTTACTTCCTTTCTTCTTGCTGATGATCGAAAAAGCTTTTTGCATCCCAGAGTTATACATTTGATTTTTTTCTTTAAAAATGGTTTTGGAAGAGAAATGTCAGCAGGATTGGCCTGACTCACAGGAGCGGCCATGAGATGACTCTGTTCCAGAATGGATGAAGTGCCACATTCCCACAGGCAGAAATCACAAAAAATGTTTCCATCCATCTGGCAACTTCAGTCTTTGGAACCATGCCCTGATTCTCCAACAAGGTCACAACATGGATCTGTTTCTGACATTAAGTTTAATGTCAGCTAAATCATACAGTGACCCAAAGGTGTCTCCCTTGGGATATCCAGATGAGAACACCTTTTATATTTATATCGAGGGAAGAATTGTGGCAGACATGTCTATTCAGAGAACGATGAGAAAACTTGCACCAAGTGACCATTTCTTCCACTCTTATGAGTGGAGAAACTTCCATTTTTCTTTTGCTGTCAAAGGAGCGTATTGCACAGGGCCAGTAAAGCATGCTAGCACCGGATAATAGCAGCTTCAGTTGGAGTTTCCTGCATGACGTTGTCACTCTTCTTTTATCACACAGAAGACCATGTTAAAAACAACTCTTTTTCTTAAAGAAGAAAAAAAATCAATTGATGACCTCATTTACTGCTTCTGTCATATATGATTGCCAGTGCAAAAGGCCAATACTGTTTTTTTGTTGATTTTGGGAGTGTGCATGGTCTAGGTGAGGAAATGGTAGCGACCAGGGGAAAGCAAGTGCTTCTGTAACTCTGTCACAACAATGCTACCAGGTTCTCTCTCTCTTTCCCTCTCCCTCTATCTCACACACATCTCCCTTGTCTTTGTTCTCCAGCAGTACCAGAGCAATAGCAATACCATTTACATTTCTGTACTACTTAATAGTGAACTCAGCACTCTCCAAGTGGTTTACAATCTGTAAGCCAATTATCCCCAACAAGTTGAATACTCATTTTACCAGCCAATGAAAGGATAGAAGCCTGAGTCAATCTTGGAGCCCTGGGATTGAACTCACAACCTACAGCACCAGAGCAAAGAGGGTGAAATGAACATGCTTCTCCCCTTTTGCCCTCCCTTTGCACACAGCCATACAAACCTTTTTCATTGCTCCTGAGTGCCCACAACACATTTGCTTTCCCCAAAGGTGCAATGCATTGCCCCACTGGAGCAGTGCCACTAAAGGTGAGCCAAGGGTAGCCTCTCTCTCCATCCTGAAAGAGTGGAAGGCCCACGGCTAGCTATCTCCTCCACTCCTGGCCTTTCCTTCCCTCCTCCCATGAGGTTGCAATTGTCCACAGCTTGGCCGCGATGCCAACACACCCTCTATGTGTGTGATAAGAGTTTGGCACTAACAAATGCTTTAATTCCAGATTGGGTCACAAAGTTCATAAATTAAGATTGCAATCCAGCGAGCGCACACACACATGTTTCTGTCTGGGAATTAAGACAGAAATCTTAGCTAGACAGGCTATTCCCTGATTAAGGTGAAAATGAGGAGTTTATTCCTTTTTACCTGTTATGGGGAATGAGATAAAACCCATTTAATCTAGTGTACTTGCTTCTAGCCAGAAGGTGGATGCAAACATTCCATCTTTATAGGGAACGCAATTGTAGCAGTAGTCAGGCCAAATGCGATAAGGCTCTGACTCTTTCTTGTTATAGACCACAGTGGTCCTGCCACATTCGCTGGGTTTAGGGGTGAAGGACCTCCATGAATGTGGAAAAACCACAAATTAAAAAACACTACACATATTCTCTTTATCTAAGAGAACACCTCTCTAGAAATCTCCAGGCCCCTGAGTCTCCAGTTTTCATGGCTAACCGCCGGACAGGAGATTAGGGTGCAAATTTTGCAGCTGGGGAGGGCTCAGCTCTGGGAAAAGGAAAAGGGCTCTGTGCAATTCTCCAGTTCCAGGTAGGACACCACCAGCTTCTGACAATTTCCAAGGTTTAATTGATTTGTTGCTGCTATCTCTGGGGAGGAGGGGGTCTATATATTTACTTAATTAGATTCTTTCCCAATGGTTATGGACACGTAACAAGTATCTGACAGTAAGTATTTCCAATCTTTGTTTTAAATTATGCTGGCTTGTGGTACAATGTTATCTCAACACCCACAACAGATAAGCATGAGCTGGCATTGAACCATGTGATATTCCTCCTCTATATTTAGTGAAGCTGGAGCTCTATGACTGTGTGGGTATGTGTCTTCAAGTCGCCTCTCAACTTATGGCGACCCCATGAATTTAATTAGTTTTGGAGCAAGGAAGACTCAGCGATGGTTACAGTCACATCAGGTTACAACTGTAGAGCAATGTAGTTGTAAATTCATGTTACTGCATATCTCTTCAATTTGTTTCTAGTTTTTGGTGACCATAAATGGAACCTATCACAGTATTTATTTATTTTCAAGTTTTGTTCAGAGGGCATTTGCCATTACCTTCCTCTAAGGCTAAGAGAGTGTGAATTGCCCAAGCTCTCACTTAAAGTTTCCATGGCCAAGTGGGAATTCAAATCCTATCTCCCAGTATCTTAGTCCAACACTCAAACCACTACTTGTTGTTGTTCTTGCTGTTGCGTGCCTTGAAGTTATTTCAACTTATAGTGACCGTAAGGCCTTTTCTTGGCAAGTTTCTTCAAAGGGGGTTTGCCATTGCTATGGGTTTCCATGGCCAAGCTGGGATTTGAACCCTGGTCTCCATAGTCATAGTCCAACACTCAAACCACTACATCACACTGGCTATCTCGAACCACTACACCATACAATAATTTCACTATTAGAAAAATGGAAAAGTAACCGACAGTATTCTTTGTTTTAAATTGGTCGTCCTGATAGAAAAGTAATAAAGACGTTCCTACGTAAAACTAAAAGAAGCAATGAAAATGCTGGGAAAAAATCCAGTCTTAACTAGATGGCTCAAGTACAAAGGGTCTGTGTCATTTATAGATGTCACCCTTCTGCTGAGCTATCTTTTCTATATCGTTTGAGATAATAATTGCTTCTGAAGCCCTCTGAATAATTACAGCCCAGAGTCATCCTTTCAGGTTGGTCTTCTTGGTTTTGTTTCTTTACAGTGCCATGAGAAAGGTTAATGGGTCTTCCTTTCCAAGTCTTGTCGGGTCCCATTTTAAAGATGGGCGTTCATGTATAGTTCATCAACCGTCCTCTGGTCAATTTAGCCAGACACTTGGGTGCTTTGTCTTTATCCCTGATAAAGAAGATTGAAAATAGGGTCAAATGATCTGCAATCGCTTGGCTTAGGGTTGGGTTCCCAGGGCTCATTATCTTAATTTAACTTAATTTCAGGAATGTCGTCTAAGGTATCTGTCATTTAGGAAGTCAAGTGGCATGCTTCAGCAATGTTATATAGGTAACACTTTCACATTCACCTAATGAACTTTACTAGGCCAATTATGTCTTTCTAATCTTTCCCTGCCGCTCCTCCGGCTTCTTTCTTTCTCTTAATTAATCTATCAGACTGCTTAAAGTTTCTAATCGCCATTTGAAGGCATTTTTAATTATTTACCGATCTCTCTTTCACAAGTAATTTTGCTCAAACATTACTGCCATCTTTTGGGTAGCATTTTTAAATGACTTTCTGCAGCCTCAATGTTAAGAAAATCATAAATGTTCTTGCAAACTCAAATTTTTGTGAAAAACGAGTCAACATTCAATTAATGTTTATTGTATTAAATCTAGATTGTTTTAATACGTCTGTGTCTTGTTTGTTCTTTTAAACTGATGTATGTTTTAACTGATGTTGTGTTCATACCTACCCACCTGGGGAGAGATGGGTAAGAAATTATTATTATTATTATTATTATTATTATTAGTGTTTGATATAGTGCATTCGGAAGGCTTCATAAAAGAGTCTGGAGTAACAAACACCTGAGGCAAAGCACAAAAATCGGTGTGTACAGAGCCATTGTATTGTCCCTTCTCCTCTATGGGCATGAAACATGGGTCACTTATCGCCAATATCTATGACTCCTCAAACACTTTCATCAGCGCTGTCTACACACAATCCTAAACATACACTGGACTGACTATGTGACAAATGTCGCTGTCCTGGAGTAAGCAGGGATCACCAGCATTGAGGCCATGCTACTGAAAACGCAGCTGCGCTGGGCAGGTCATATTTCTAGGATGGAGGACCACTACTTCCCCAAAATAGTACTCTAGAGTGAACTCACCATGGGTCAGCGTATGAGGGTTGCCCCAAAGAAGAGATACAAGGACTCCCTGAAACGACATCTCAAGTTCAGCCAAATTGATCACCAACAATGGTCTTCCCTGGCCTCACATTGGGAGGCATGGAGACGCACTATTCACAATGCTGCAGCCTCTTTTGAGAACTCACGCCGAATGAGTCTCCAAGAGAAATGACAGCACAGAAAGAACCACCACTTGGAAACTTCACCCAAGTAGACTTTCTGCTGTGCTTTTTGTAACCGGACTTGTTTATCTCAACGTGCTTGTAGAAAGTGTGGGATGAGTCCTTCCTTAATCTTTGTTAGCGAAGAAAAGCCAAAGAGTGTGTTTGATATTTTTATTATTATTTTATTATTATTATATTATTATTATTATTATTATTATTAAGTTATATTATTATTATTAGTGTCTGAAAGGGAAAAATTGAAAATAAAAAAAAAATTAACTATTTGGTATTTCAGAATGATGTTGTTGTTAACTGCTATCAAGTTGGCTTTGACCAAGAGCACTGGTGGCGCAGTGGTTAAATGCCTGTACTGCAGCCACTCACTCAAAACCAAAGGTTGCGAGTTCAAGACCAGCAAAAGGGCTGAAGCTTGACTTGCATCCCTCCAAGGTTGCTAAAATGAGTACCCAGATTATTGGGGGCAAGTAGCTTACAGTTGTAAACCGCTTAGACTCCTTAGGCAGTATGAAGCAGTATATAAATGAAGCTGTTTGTTTGTTTACGGCAACCCCATAAATGAGAGACCAAGTCACCCTGTCCTCAACAGTCCTGTTCAGCTCTTGCAGACTCAGGACTGTGGTTTCCTTGATCAGTTCTTTCCATCTGGATTGTAATCTTCTACCTTACTAAATAATAATATTTATTTATTTATTTATTTATTTCCTGCCTCTCCCCATGGATTGAGGCAGAGGACAACAACAATTAACAAACAACACCAGTTAAACACATCAGTAAAAACGCACATCACTTTAAAAGGACAAATAAGATGTACTCATGTTAAAACAATCCACATATAAAATTCATAATTTAAAATTCACAATTTAAATTTTTGTCTGTTTTAGTCAGTCATGCCTTCTCATGATATGTCCAAAGTACAACAGACTCAGTTTAGTCATCTTGGCTTCTAGGGAGAGTTCAAGCTTGATCTGCTCTAGGGACCATTTATTTGTCTTTTTAGCAGTGTATGGTATCTGATGTCTCCAGCACCACATTTCGAATGGGTTGGTTTTCTTCCTATCAGCTTCATTCATCATACAACTTTCACAACCATACATAGAAATGGAAATTACGATGGCATGGACAATCCTAACTTTAATATCTATTGGCAGAGCTTGACACTTCAGGATCTTGTCTAGTTCCTTCATAGCTGTCCTTCCAAGTCCTAGTCTTTTGATTTTTTTTTTTTTTTACTATAGTCTTCCTTCTGATTAATGACTGAGCCAAGTTATGAAAAATCTGGAACTATTCCACTATTCACTGTCTGCTTTAAAGTGATATATATCATCTGTGGTCATTATTTTTGTTTTCCTAATGTTCAACTGTAAACCTGCCTTGGCACTTTCTTCCTTGAGTTTCTTCAGTAATGGTTCCAAGTCTTTCCCATTTTCTACTGTTAATATGGGATCATCTACAAATCCTAAATTGGTGTCCCTCCAACTTTCATGACTCCTTCCTCTGAGTCTGGTCCTGCTTTACATAAGGTATCTTCAGCATATAAGTAAGCAGATAGGGTGATAAAGCCTGCAGAAAAGGTCTTAAGGGGAAGGCTTTAACTTGATCCAACCACCATCACAGGCTCGCTTGGTGCGGATATGAGAGAGAGCCTTCTCAATGGTTGCTCCCATCCTCTGGAAATCCCTTTTATGTGACCCCCTCTTTGCTCTGCTTTCACCAACAGGCAAATATGTTTTTATGCAAGCAAACTTTTAATATACAATCTTTGTCAGGGAAGCTTTTGTACAAGATGTGTCCTATTTGTGTTTTTAAACTTTTGTATGTTTAATATAATTTTGTAGAAAGATTGGAAAATTACAAAATGTCTCAGTCAGCATTGGTTCAGTGGGATTTGGAAGATGTAGTCCAGAAAAGTAACTTCTCCAGGCTCTGTGCTTAGTTTAATTCCTACATAATCAGGATTGTATATCACACAACCTCATGGCCCTTTTCACCAAAGATACAGAGATAGAATTTACTCTAGTTCTAATGAAAATCTGATGGAAAACAAAACAATGGCATACAGACTGGAAACACCCAATATATATTCCAATCCACAAGAAAGGGGACACAAGGAATTGCAGTAACTACAGGACCATTGCATTAATCTCCCATGCAAAGCAAAGTGATGCTCAAAACTCTACAGCAAAGAACTTTATCATATATGGAGTGAGAAATGTCAGATGGATAAGCTGGGCTCAGGAAAGGGAGAGGCACTAGGCACCATATTTCAAAATTACATTGGATAACGGAGCACACTAAATAATTACAAAAGAAAAGCAACCCATGCTTTATAGAATATAGTAAAGCCTTTGATTGTTTGAATCATGAAAAACTGCTGCATCCCTTTTCATTGATGGGGGAAACCCATCAATGAGCTTGCAATCATGTAAGTCCCCAGGTGCCAAACGTCACTTCTGGGGCAGTTGTGAGATTGGCAGTCATGGATGGTGACCAGATGTCATCCATATCCAATCAGTGTCCCCAACTCTTCCCCATCTCCCTCCACCTTGCTATTCCCAAGCAGTCTAATTTCCTTTATTTTTTTCTATTTATTTTCTTTTTTAAAAAAACCCCTACAAATAAACCTTTACTTTCAGTACCAGAGCTCTGTAACTGTGTGAAAAATGTGAAATAAAATAAAATAACTGAAAGGCATGCTGGGTAGGGCTTTGGGCAGGGAGGCAGGGTTAAGAGAGAGTTAAGAGAGAATTAGGAAGGAAAATTTTGAATTTTGAAATTTTGATTTTAAAAATATTCTGGGGGCCCTCCTTTCCTCTTCCACTGAGATTCACCTAATTCCCGCCATCTTTTGAAGCATTTTAAAGAGATACAGGCAAATACCACAATGTTTCTGTGAAAATACGCACCCCCGCACCCCCTAATGACGCCAATGGTTCAGTATACCCAAACTTTGTTTCATGAACAAAATTATTAGAAAATATTGTGTATAGAATTACCTTCAAGCTATGTGTACAAGGTGTATATGACATATAAATGAATGTTGTGTTTAGACCTGGGTCCCATCGCCAAGATAACTTATTATGTACATGCATTCATGTACATGTATTTCAAAATCCAAAAATGTCTGAAATCCAAAACTCTTCTAAACCCAAGCGTTTTGGATATGGGATAATCAACCTGTATAACATCACAACATTTAAACAACATATACATGGAATCCATGATTGAAGGCCATCATTGTTGTTGGCTGTACTATGGATTGCTCCACCTATGTATAAAGTTTTTAAACGACCATTTCCCATGATTCTTTGAGCGATATCATAGCAATTAAATTGATATCACACTTACAGCAATATTTAGTACAGGTACGCCCATGATGTCAGTCATCTTTTCAATGGGGGAATGACTTTCCCTCTCTGACTTGTTGCTCATTCCTTTCTCCTGGACTGGCACATGCAACTAGTTCTAACAGTTTGCAAGAGACTGTGGAAAACCCAACCATCTTTGCCAAACTTTGTGTGAAAACTGCCCCCTTGATAGCTTCCTTCTTTTGTTAATTTCTGTTACAAGTGCTCAGTTCTGCTCACAGCTGCCTCTTGTGCCCTTTTCAGTGAGGTGTGTTGCCTATACACACACATACACCTGTATATGGTTTTAAAACAAATTATTTTCCTGCACAACTCTTTGGAGGGAAAAACAACAACACACCAATAGAAGAGGGGGAATGCAATCATTTACCTCTTTGTTCATTTCTGCATATGAAACTGAAAACAGCACATTGTCCAGACCTTGGTGGCAAAAGAGAAATGGCAGCAGTTGCTTTTTCTTAGGCAAACAAACTTCCCTCTCTTGACTGAGGGACTGCACAGTTTTAAAAGAAAGGACATCTTTTTATTCTTTTGGTACTTCTGTTTACCCGCAAAGAATCACTTTTGCATTTCCACTGCATTTCCACTAGACTTCAAAGATATAGTTAGTCTGGATCAGTATGCAAAGAATCTTGTAGCACCTTTGAGACTAACTGTGTACAAGAAGATGTAGCATAAGGTTTCATAGACTTGAGTCTACTTGGTCAGATGCATGGTGTGAAGTGCCTGGGAAAAATCATTATAGATATGAATGACAAACAATTGGCATCACTAGGGTTGGTGTCACCCAGTATGGTAACTTGAGGGTCACCCCTCCCCCCCCCCCCCCCCGCAATTGATCTTCTCTACATGTACATAGTTTCATGTGGTTAAAATGAACATTTGGTAAGATGTGATGTTTTTAAATTTAAAAAAAATTAAATAATTAAAATTTTAATTAAAATATTTTTAAAATCAAATTTTATTGTTTTGAAATGTGGGACCTTTCATTTCTCCTCCCTTGCCCCATTCACACCATTTCTTCAGCATTTTAAAGGGATACAGGTGAACACCACAGCTAATTTCTGCCAAACGGCAGATGTTTGGGGACCTCTTGGCCTCTTAGGGTGTCTCCTGTATGTTCTGCACTCCTCGCACCGCCTTGGTGATGCCCCTGACAACCTGATCCTTCATAACTACAGGGGTCTGCTCCTAGGCACTTCACACCATGCATCTGACAAAACCTTATTCTACCAACATCTTTTTTCCAGACAGGACTCTATCACAACAAGCTTGAAAAGTGGAATTAGAACAGCATAGCCATGTTTGTATCTGTGTCTTATTACAGGACGCTGTATCTGTCCAATAGCTGGTCTGTAGTCCATCCACTCCTGGAGTGCTCCTTTTCATTGATGAACAAAATCCCCCAATGCTCTGCAATTGCAGTGCTTTTCTACTGTTGAGAGGTAAGTTCCTCCTGAAGCTGTTCCAACATACATAAAGTTTATGATTCTGCTCCTCCCCCCAGTTATTCCCAAACATGCTGTTTTTCTTCCCCCTGTTCCCCCCCCCATATATATATATATATATATACTGAATGGATTGCCATGATAGCACAGTTGCACCAAAAATAAACAAAAATAAAGATAAATTCAGACCAAAAAGCATGCTGGAAAGCAATTAGGGCAGGAAGGTGGGGCTATGGATGCCAGCATGCAGGAGACAGAGACCAGGACAGAAGCAGCACCATCTCACTTTTGAACAGCTCTGCAATAATAATTGTCCGGTATGTTTGCATTTGCTAGACTAATGAGATTGTGGCGCATTACCAGTCTGGTGTGATAATGTCCTTAGTCTCAAAGATGCTACAAGATCTTTTATTATTTCCACTAGTACAAATCACTCCATACCACAGCTTGGAAAATATTTTTAAAGTAATTTATTCCATTACTTGTTACAGTGTTTAAAAAGTAACCCATTGCCATTACTCTTTTTGATGATGAAAAAACAACAACAATTAGTTGCATTATGGTTGTGCTGCTTGTTATTTTCCCACTACTTTTTGTTATTACTTTTAGAGGAACAAATGCTTAGGATTAAGAAGAGAATAGCAGAAAACATTTAAATTTCTTGTTATAATGTCTAGAAAAATGACTTTAATGATTCACTTTAAAGTAAACAGAAACTGTTACTTATTATACCGATAATAAAAATTTTAGCTAGTTGATTTTAATTGTTTTAAATTTTTTATTGTAAAATCCTTTGGAAGATTTTGTCTGTGAGCCGCCTTGAGTCCCTTTCTGGGAGAAAGGCAACACAACACAGGAATGAAAATGAAATAAATTAAGTAGTTTTGTTCTTACTATGTCCTTTTTAAAACATGGCCTTGTTTCATTCTCACTGCCCCAAAGTAACTAGTTATTGGTAAGTGTGTTACTTATAAGTCAATACAGGTTGAGTCTTCCTTATCTGGAATTCTGAGATTCAAAATACTGTATTCTAAAAACCAACACTTTTTTCTTGGGTGGCCAAGAGAGTAACACTTTTGCTTTCTGATGGTTCAAGTTACACAAACTGTGCTTCATGCACAAAATTATTTAAAACATTGGGTAAAATTACTTCAAGCTGTATTGATAAGGTGTATATGAAACATTAGTGAATTTTGTGTATACACTTGGGTCTAACGTCCAAGAGATCCAGTGTATGTATATGCAATACATGATGTATGTATGTGCAAAAACAGGTATTCTAAAATCTAAATTCCTTCTGGTCTCAAGCATTTCAGATGAGGGAGACTCACCCAATACTTCCAAGCTCTTACTCATCTGCTGTATGTGGGGGTTACCTTTTATTGTAAAAGTCAGATTCTGGAGCAAGGCCTGGAAACTCTGCTGTTGTCTCAGAGGTAACAGCAGAAGAGTCTTGAATCCTAGGCCCCATTCACACTGCAGAATTACAGCATTATTATTTCACTTTAACTGCCTTGGTTTCATCCTTTGGATTCCTGGGGTTTGTAGTTTGGTGAGGCACAAGTCTTCTCTGGCTGAAAAGTCTAAAAGCTCCACCATAAACTGCAAATCCCAAGACTCCATAAGATGGAACCATGGCAGTTGAAGTGGAATAACGGTACTCTGATTTAGTGTGAATAGGACCCTAGTTTTAAAGCAAAAAGTGAAGTATAAATAAACTACTAGTACATCACCATTGTCTTCATCATCATCTCTACCTCCGTTTCATCCTCTTATCTGAGGAGTGATTTAAAAGTATTTATTTAGTCTTAAATATTATCAGAATAGAAGATAAGCAGAGAACTGCTTTTTGTACCGGGTCTTGCTCCTCAGTAGACAGCATGCACAGAACTGAGCTGTGCTTTGTACGTTTTGGTGAAGAAATGTGCAAATTGCTAAGAATGTTGTCTGCCCCTGTTTCTGTTAAAACTGATCTCCATTTGATGTGTAGCAATTAGCAGAAGATAACTGTGACATGCAGTAATTTTTTTTCTGTTTCAGGGTGCCTCTTCTGAACAACATTTAATTGCAAACCTGTCTCCCATGAAAGTTGTTTAAGTGTTGGACTAGGACTACAGGAGACGATGATTCAATTCCCAACTCAGTTATGAAAAGCCACTGGGGGACCTTGGACAAGTTACGTACTCTCAGCCTTAGAGGAAGATATTGACAACCGGTGAATAAACCTTATCAAGAAAACCCTAAAATAGGGTGCTCAACCTGAAGGCATACAATGCAACAGCAACTCCCAAGGAGGATTTGGAAGCCAAAAAAATTTAAGTGTGGTGGATGAAATCTCTGGCGAGATAATTCTACCCTGCCTCAGTTCAAACCATACTTGTAATTTCTTCTTCCAAGTATTCAAATGTCTATGGCTTTAAATATTGTTTTAAAAAATCCAAGAAGCAAACCTTGATTTTGCCATTTTATAAAAGGGACATCATTTTACTACTGGTAGCCTTTGTTTTTAATGGGACTTGAGCATCCACGGAAATAATAATCATAATAATAATAATTTATTTGTATCCCACCTCTCCCCGTATTGGATCGAGGCAGGTAACAACAAACAAAGGAACAATAAAATCAAACACATCCAAAAGTAGATAAAAGCACAGCAAAATATAGCAATCCAATTTCCCCTATCTCCCTCCCACCCTAATAATAGTAATAATCAAACAACAATTCCCATTAAAATTCTCACGAAATCAGTGACAATCACCAAAGATGTTGGTATCCATGGGGGATCCTGGGACCAAACCCCTAGCAGATACCAAGAACCCACTGCAATTTGTACGTGTATGCATATGTGTATAAGTACATGTATATACATCAGGTTGTATAACTTCCAACTGTCCTGGCTTGGGTGAACTGGTGCTAACTGGCTGAATTGCACCATTGGTTAATTCTCTGTTGTCCCATTCTCCCAGCTGTTATTAAAATGTCCCAGTTCTCTCTCTTGCTCCCACTTTCCCCCTTTGTCCTCAGCTTACTTTTATTGTTACAAACTGGGTTCAACATGGAAATTGACCCCGGGGGGGAGGGGGGCTAGAGAACCAAAGAGAAGCTGAAATCTTGCCCTTTCCAATAGGCTCAGGCAAAAGCACACTGTTGCAGCCTCTCCTGTCTCATGTGTTCTTCTTGACCACACACTGATGTTGCTTGTCTGTACATGTCCTGATTTTCTCCTATGAAATGCTGTATCAGAAACACAGATGCAAACCAACTTGCCCAAGAAAAATGATACCAATAAAAAAAGGAAGGAGACAGAAACCCTAACTGGTACCTTGGTGTCATTTGACCCTGGAAAACCTGACATCACCTGCCCTTGTAATTACTGTTTACGTCTTTGAGTTGCTTCTGCTTTTAAAAAATAATTTAAAAAAAAATAACCTTTGAAGACCAAATAACAAAGACAAAGGTCTCATTTTCCAGGGTTGGAAGTCAGAAAATATAGCAACAAGCAATAAAAAACACAGCATGCAAGAAATCCATAATAACCAAAGCAAAAGGGTGGGGTAGGGTAGACATACAAGGAAGAGAAACTGATTTCCTGGCAGGTGGTTCCCAAGCAAAGGAAGCTCTAGTAAACACACTCCTCTGTTTTCACTAGATCAAATGCACTACCTAGACAGGGTGGGGCTACACAGCAGTGTTAAAACTCATGCATTGCATGCTGAAGATACTAAGTCCAGCCCAGGATATTTCTAGGGGTTTCTCCACCTGTTTTTCTCTTTAAACAGGGATGGGCAACTGAGGCTATCTGGTGGCCAGTTTTCTGCCCCTCCTGAGGACTACGTGGACTTCCCAAAATGCAAAAAAAGATTTTAAAAAGCAGAAAATACTGGAGTACATTTTGGGGGCCCTTCCACACTATATAGTTATAGTGCTATGATTCCACTTTAACTACTATGGTTCCATCCCATGGAATTTAAAAATGTGCATTTTAGAAAGGAGTGCTGTATATACTCATAAAATCATAGAATCATAGAGTTGGAAGAGACCACAAAGGCCATCCAGTCCAACCGCCTGCCATGCAGGAACTCCAAATCAAAGCATCCCAGACAGATGGCCACCCAGCCTCTGCTTAAACACCTCCAACGAAGGAGACTCCACCACTCTCTGAGGGAGTGTGTTCCACCGTCGAACAGCCCTTACTGTCAGGAAGTTTCTCCTAATGTTGAGGTGGAATCTCTTTTCCTGGAGCTTGCATCCATTGTTCTGGGTCCTAGTCCCTGGAGCAGCAGAAAACAAGCTTTCTCCTTCCTCAAAATGACATCACTTCAAATATTTAAACAGAGCTATCATATCACTTCTTAAGCTTCTCTTCTCCAGGCTAAACAAGCTCCCTAAGTTGTTCCTCATAGGGCATGGTTTCCAGACCCTTAACCATTTTAGTCGCCCTCCTTTGGACCTGCTCCAGTTTCTCCGCATCCTTTTTAAATTGTGGTGCCCAGAACTGGACACAGTATTCCAGGTGAGGCCTGACCAAAGCAGAATAGAGCAGCACTATTACTTCCCTTGATCTCAACACTATACTTCTATGGATGCAGCTTAAAATTGCATTGGTCTTTTTAGCTGCTGCATTGCACTGTTGACTCATGTTCAACTTATGGTCTACTTGGACTCCTAGATCCCTTTCACATGTGGTCTCATTCAGCCAGGTCATTAATAAAGATATTGAATAGCACTGGGCCCAGGACAGAACCCTGTGGGACCCCACTGGTCACTTCTCTCCAGGATGAAAAGGAGCCATTGTTGAGCACCCTTTGAGTTCGGCCAGTCAACCAATTACAAATCCATGTAACAGTTACCTTGTCTAGCCCACATTTTACAAGCTTATTTGCAAGAATGTCATGGGGAACCTTGTCAAAGGCCTTACTGAAATCAAGATATACTATATCCACAGCATTCCCCTCATCTGCCAAACTGGTAATTTTATTTTTAAAAAAAAGTGATCAGATTTGTCTGGCAAGACTTGTTTCTCTGAAACCCATGTTGGCTTTTTGTGATTATGGCATTCCCTTCTAAATGTTCACAGACTCTCTGCTTAATTATCTGCTCCAGAATCTTTCCTGGAATTGAAGTCAGACGAACTGGATGAAAATTGTTGGGATTATCTTTTTTTTCCTCCTTTTTGAAGATGGGGACAACATTTGCCCTCCTCCAGTCTGCAGGGACTTCTCCAGTTCTCCAGGAGTTCTCAAAGATTATTGCCAATGGTTCCGATATTACATTTGCCAGTTCTTTTAATACCCTTGGATGTAGTTCATCTGGTCCTGGAGACTTATATTCATTTAGATTAACCAGATATCCCTGTACTATCTCTTTACTTATTCTGTGCTGAAATGCTCCTATTCTGTCCCCTGCTCCACTGTACTCAAGTTGAACACCCTTTGCCTTTTCTGAAAAGACTGAAGCAAAGAATGTGTTGAGTAATTCTGCCTTTTCTCTGTCGCCTGTGAGCATTTTGCCATCTTCTCCACACAGCAGCCCTATCATTTCCTTCTTCTTCCTTTTGCTGCAGACATATCCATAAAAGCCCTTTTTATTGTTCTTAACCTCTCTAGCAAGCCTGACTTCATTCTGTGCTTTAGCTTTTCTGACTTTATCCCTACAGGTGCTTGCTATTTGTTTGAATTCCTCTTTGGTGATTATCCCATTTTTCCATTTCTTATACATGTTCCGTTTAAAACTTAGCTCAGTTGAAAGTTCCTTAAACAAAAACAAAACAAACAGCTTCATTTATATACCGCTTCATACCCTTAAGGAGTGTCTAAACGGTTTACAATTGTAAGCTATTTGCCCCCCAACAATCTGGGTACTCATTTTAGCGACCTCGGAAAGATGCAAGCCTGAGTCAAGCTTCAGCCCTTTGCTGGTCTTGAACTCGCCACCTTATGGTTTTGAGTGAGTGGCTGCAGTACAGGCATTTAACCACTGCGCCACCAGGGCTGTCATCCATCCTGGCTTCTTGAGACATCTTCCATTTTTCTTCCTCATTGGAACTGTTTGAAATTGCGCCTTCAGTATCTCCTTTTTGAGAAACTCCCATCCATCTTGAACTCCTTTCTCTTTTAGTATTTCTGACCATGGGATCACCCCCAGTATTTCTCTAAGTTTTCTAAAATCAGCTTTCCTAAAATCTAGAATGTGTATCTGACTATGCCTGGCTTCTCCCTTCCACTGTATTACAAACTCCAGGAGAACATGGTCACTTCCACCTAAGGATCCAACCACTTGCACCGATTAACTAGGTCATCCCTGTTGGTTAAGAGAAGATCTAAAGTGGCTGATCCCCTTGTTGCCTCTTCCACCTTTTGGACAATGAAATTGTCTTCCAGGCAAGTGAGGAATTTGCTAGACTTTGAGGATTTTGCTGAGTTTGACTTCCAGCAAATATCCGGATAGTTGAAGTCACCCATCACTACTATTTTTTTCCTATGTGAGTGGTCATCTGTTCAAGAAAGGCATCATCCAATTCCTCTGCCTGAGTTGGGGGTCTGTAATAGACTCCCACAGTAACATCCCTGTTGCTTCCCTCTCCTTTAATTTTTATCCAGACACTCTCCACCTGGCTTCCAGTATTGATGTCCTGGATCTCTTCACTTATATAAATATCCCTGACATATAATGGTATTCCTCCTCCTTTCCTGGTTTGCCTGTTTCTCTTAAAAAGGTTATACCCCTTTACAGTGGTCCCCCGGGTTACGAAAGTAATCCGTTCCAGCGCTCCTTTCGTAACCCGAAAACATTTGTAACCTGGGGGACCACTGTAAGTATAGGAAAGGACTTGGCACGATTTGAATTTCGCACCGCTTTCCTTTCTTAACCCGGGTTTTTTTTTTCGTAACCTGGGGCCGTTTTTTCCGGCCCCGGCTGTTTCGGATCCCGGGGTTTTTGTACCCCGAGGGATTCGTAACCCGGGGGACTACTGTATTTCTACATTCCAATCATGAGTCTCATTCCACCAGGTTTGAGTGATGCCTATTATATCATATTTCCCTTGTAGTGCTAGGAGTTCAAGTTCATCTTGCTTATTTCCCATGCTCTGTGCATTAGTATAGAGACATCTAAGACTGTCTGTCCCCTTTGCTTGCTGCCTGTGCACATATTTTTGCTTTCTACTGTTGTGTCCTTTCACTGTTTGCCTTGTTCCGTCTATGACAGTATGACTATTTTCTCCAGCACTTTTGTCTCCCTTCCCCACATAACTCAGTTTAAAGCCCTCCTGATCAGATTCTTGATTCTTTTGGCAAAAATGTTTTTTTTTCCCAACTGGCGTGAGATGCAGCCCATCCCTTGCCAGAAGCCCCCTCTCATGGAACCGCAGCCCATGATCTAAGAATCCAAATTGTTCTCGGCGACACCATCTGCGGAGCCAGTTGTTGACATCTGCGATTTTCCTCTCTCTTCCTGGACCATGCCCTTCAACTGGCAGAAGAGAAGAGATGGCAATCTGTGCATCCATTTCTTTCAGCTTCTTACCCATAGCCTCATAATTCCTTCTGATATTCTGAAGGCTTTGTCTTGTTGTGTCATTCGTTTCGACGTGGATCAAAAGGAAGCGGTATTTGTCAGTAGGTTTGACCAGTCTTGTCAGTCTCTCTGTCACATCACGGATCTTTGCCCCAGGGAGACAACGCACCTCCCGAGACATCTTGTCAGGGCCACAAATCACTGCTTCTGTACCCCTCAGCAAGGAGTCCCCCACCACAACCACACGCCTCCTCCGAGGCTTAGCAGCAACTCTTCCCTGTGATGGAACTCTTAGGGCCCCCTGCTGTGTCCCTGAAGTCTGTCCATGCTGCTCTTCCTGATCCTCCTTGATAAGGGACAGAGCTTCAAATCGATTCTATAGCTGCAAGCTCTGAGAACAATCCCTGGCTTCCCTTCGTCTGTGTGTGACATTCCTCCAGCTGTCTTCCTTCTGTGTACATAAAGTGACAGTCTCCTCCGTAGTGACTTCCTGTGTGTGGTCCCCGTCCAAGACCGTTTGTTCCGTTCTGTCCAGGAAAACCTCTTGCTCTCTGATATGTTGAAGTGTAGCTGTGCAGGCTTCCAGCTGCTGCACTTTCTCCTCCGAGAGGGCTACCAACTTGCATTTTTGGCTTGTGAATTTTCCCATATTGGTAGGCAAGAAGACAAACATCCCACAAGTGTTGCAGGGGACTGCGGCAGTCACCTCAGTGTCCATACTGAGAATTCTTAGTTAGTCCCTGAAATAGGATTATTGGCTTCCCCTTCAGAAAACAAAATCTCCTAATAAACAGCAAGGTTAAAAGCCTCTGGTGACCTAGGTTTTTTCCCCAAACAGTGCTAGTGATAAAAACTCGGCACGCTGCTCTGGGAGGGGTTATATAGAGCTAGACTGCTAGCTCCATCCCCTAGTGACTCACAGAAGCTCCAGCCTCACTGGAACTTTCTAGAAAGGTCCAGAAAGGTCCTGAGACTTCTAGCTCCACCCCCTATTATAAGTCTAGATATTTTAGTAAAAAAATAGATCCAAAAAACTTAGGTTGACTTATCCATGGATCAATGTACCTTAATTTTTATTTTAAAAGGAACCATCTCCTTTTCTGAGTAGAGTGGCAAAAGGAAAGAGCTTAGTCCATCCTGGGAGAACCTAAAAGAAGCACCAAACCCTTCTACACCTTTCCCTGCAGTGCTACTTTTAGCCTTTTTGAAGGTCTGGGTAGGAAAATAGCAGTGTACGTTGGCGTAATTTCCTTCCCTTTATCCTTTGCATCCTTTGTTGCATGCCTATGAGTTTCACCTTAGACTTATACATGGGTTATATAAAAATCCATACATTTTGCCCCCACACCTGCTCTCAACTTATACATGAGGTCAACGTATAGTCGACTATATACAGTATTTAGAATTTTCAGCCAGTGAGCTCTAGTACCCCATCACACTAAAAACCACAGTATTCCATTGCCAAACTAGAAATCCCAGGATTCAGCACAATGGAGCCACAGGTGAGAGACTAATGTCTGCCTGAGATTCTGGAGCATTGCTTTGAGCATTGGACTCTGGAGACCAGGGTTCGATTCCCGCTCTGTGGCGAAACCCACTGGATGACCTTGCACAAATCACACGTTCTCAGTCTCTGGGGAAGGCAACGGCAAACCTCCTCTGAACAAATCTTGCCATGGAAACCCCATTATAGGTTTGCCTTAGGGTCACCATAAATCGGAAAAAACTTGAAAGCACACAACACACACACACATGCTGCCAGTCAGGAGCAGAAGACATTACAAATAATCTGGCCTGGGTATCAGGCCAATGCCTTGTTATGTCCAAATGCAATGAAACAGCACAATTTGTTGTTTTTGTTATTTGCTATGAAGTCATCTCTTAGTTATAGCAATGCTATAAAGAGAGACCTTCAGGATCCACCATGATCAGCTGCCCTGCTCATGTCTTGCAAAGTTAGGGCTGTGGCTTCCTTGATTGAACCAATCCACCTGTAGGGTGCTCTTTCTCTTTTCCTACATATTTCATAGAATCATAGATTTCTATCGCCATCTTTTTCCAATGAGTCATGCCATCTATTGATATGTCCAAGTACAAGAACCTCACTTTAGTCATCTTCACTTCTAGCGAGAGTGCAGGCTTGATTTGCTCCAAGACCCATTAAATTGTTATTTTAGCAGCTGCTGGTATCCGTAGAACTTTCACCCAGCACCACATTTTAAAGGAGCATTTTCTTCTTGTCAGCTTTCTGGAGGATTCTGACTTTGGTATTTCATGATATGTCTTTACATGATTGCCCTGTTAGGATTGCCAAATATCCAAGGAAAAAAACTGCAGGTCAAGTTTCTCACCACATGGCAATAAATCCTTGATTAATGTGTATTAATTTCCTATATTTGGTACCATACAGTTGTTTTGTTCTGCATTATTGCCAATCTGATTATATGATTCTTCCACCACATATTCTGATGCAGTAGTTCTCAATTTCTGGGCTAAATTCAATTCTTGGTTTCAGCTACAATCTGTAGAATTTATGCAACAAGTGATTTACCAAATTTACCAATTTGCTCTTGTTGGGACTCACTATTGAACTTAGTTCATAGTTTTAACGTATTGTAAAGAGGGACGGCATGGTGGTTTGAGTGTCGGGCTAGGACATTGGGAGATCAGGCTTTGAATACTTCTCTATGATGGAAACCCACTGGGTTCACTCATGCAAGTTGTACTCTCTCAGCCTCAGAGGACAGCAAGGGTCAACCTCCATGAACAAATTCTGCCAAGAAAATCCCATGCTGGGCTTTAAGGTTGCCATAAGTCAGAAATAACATGAAGATGTACAGCAACAAAGCAACAAGTAGAAATGTTTTCCTACCTTTGCTGCTTGACAATTTATACATAAAATGTAGTACATTCCTTTTACATGGAGTCAGACCACTGGTTCACCTAGTGTGTAGATGGCTAGCTAGTTTTAATGCTACTGGACTAGGTTCTAGTGCAGTATTGTTAAAATTCACTAGCAATGACTTTCTCTGCTCTTATTTTGCCAGCAGGCAAAGATCTTTCTATTAATGCAGGCATTTAACAATTGCTTGTGTGCCTTCAAGTCATTTCCAACTTATATGGTGACTCTAAGGTGAACCTATCATGGGGTTTTCTTGGCAAGATTTCTTCAGAGGAGGTTCACCACTGCCTTCGTTTCATGGCCAAGTAGGGAACTGAACCTTGGTCGTAATCACTATGCCATGCTGGGCTCGCCATCAGTTGGTTGCAGGGAGTCTTTTTTATGGGCTGTGTGTGCTGGATTTTAAACTTATGTTCTTCTTATTATTATACTTTCAAATTTTTAATGGTGCTTTAATGTGATGATTTGGTTAATTGTGTTTTAACTTTAATGTTAATCAGTTTTTAGCTCATCTGATTTTATCAGCTGCCTTGAATCCCATGCTGGGAGAAAGTTGGCCTATTAAATTAAATAAATCTGGAAAAGCCAATGATTAATACTGAGGCTTTCTGCATGCAAAACATGTGTTTTACCACTGAGCTACAATGTTTTGGTGTTAGCAAACCTTTACAGTTAACATCAGATAGGTATATTTCCCCAAGCTATGGAGTTCCATGTTTGGAATAGTCTTTAAATGGGCAATGTATGACTCACTGATGAAACTGGATAACAACTCCCAGCACCCCTCACCACTGAGTATTCTGGCTACGGCCGATGGAAGTTGTAGTGGAGGGCTATTTTTTGCCCCTCTCTGATTTAAAGCAATGGCCTCTCTTTCATTCCTCCTTTCCTTCCACCCTTAGTTCAGATTTCTATTCCAAATATTATTGTATAAAGCCTCCAACACTTAGCAGATGTTACTAATACAGTCTGTATGAGATAAAAAGGCCTCTTGGTTTAAATTAGGAATAATGCCGTCTCCTAATATAGAAAGTGGTTTGGCTTTCTCTTGCTTACATGAAGTAGCCCAATTGTCTTGGTGGAAACTTTGATTTTTCAGATGATAAGTTTAACAAGCATTACTTGTAACAAGAATTAATATCAGTACTGTAAGGTGCCCTTGCCGGAATGAAAAAGGATGGTATTGATAACCTTTCAGGCACAATCTTGATTCCAGCACAGGTCCTGAAAGCAAAATTAAAATATAAGCCAAAAAACATCTGATGTTAACTGTAAAGGTTTACTAATTTATAACAGGTCTTTGGTAGAAGCAACAAGGGTAGAAATTATGAGCACCAGGAGAAATATTTGTTGACATTTTAAAGACTTTTTGTTTCAGAATAAGAATTGATTGAGAGATAATTATTTGTTAGAGAATCCTAAGAGATCGCTCATTCTGTGATATTGGTGAGTCCAGATCAGACATTTAATTACAAAGGAAATAGAGATCTAGTGATTTAAGACATTGACTTCTCCTAACATGATTTTGGCAATAGTCTTAGGCTGCAGTCCTGTGCATAGTGAACTAGGACATTTACCTAAGAATAAGTGTTGTGGATTTCCATGGGGTTATATCAGAACAGATGCACCTACCTTTCTACAGTCAGGGAATAAACAAGTATATTGGTGTTTTTTTTAACAATAAATTTTGAAATATCATTTACACTAACAGGCAACCAAAAAGATGTCTGTTCAAAAATAGTAATGGATATTACAGCAGAAAATCACTGAGGAAGATGCAAGAATGTTACCTTGCTGCAGAATTATTTTATTTAAATGTGGCTTACAGATAAAACTGTTTAAAAACTGTTACAAATAACAAAAAAATAAAATAAAACAAGCTAGCTAGCTAAAAACAGTATAAAATTACATAAACATACAAAAGTTAAAAAGCTTCCGTGACACGAATTCTGTTCTGCCACTCCTTAGGTGCATTATCTCTAATTCTATGCTCCACTCTGGGCCCAGAACAAACTCCAACTCTCAGAATTCCAGACCCTGGATGCAGCCTGGATCTGCAAGGCCAAGGGTGTGGGACTTTTTGATGAGCATGGATGTTGTAGTGAGTTGGGCCTCTGCCACAAGGCTTTTAACTTTTTTATTAAGAGCTTTTTAACATTATATTTTAACTTTTTTATTGAGAGTTGTTTTCAAAATGTGTGGTGTAGTAGTCTGAGTATTGGACTAGGACTCTGGAGACCAGAGTTCAAATTTCAGCTCAGCTACGGAAACCCACTGGATGGCCTTTGGCAAGTGATATTCTCTCAGACTAAGAGGAACACACTGGCAAATGCCCTCTGAACAAATCTTGCCCAGTGAACCCTGCATATTGGGACCTCAGCATCCATGGAAGATTCATTCTAAGCCTCCCCCCTAGATACCAAAATCCATGGGATCTTAAGTTCTGTTGTCCCCAATGATGGTGCATGCATGTGGATGTTCTGCCAATGGGGGCAATGGGACTTCGGATAAGCCTCCGTTGTCATCAATGGCATCATGTGCATGTGGCCACACTGCCAATAGGGACAGCAGAACTTCAGGTGAAGTCCCATTGTCCCTAATGGCAGTGCTGCTGTGTGCACATGCTGCCATTGGGGACAACGGGTGGTTTGCCATCCACAGATGGTAAGTCTGAGGATACCGAGGTCGCACTGTAATATCTTTATCTTAGGATCAACATAAGTTGGAAATGACATATCAACCACAATAGTGCCTTGGATCCCATGCTTGGAAAAAAGTGAGATATAAAGCAAACAAATAAACAAGCAATCAAATAAATACATTTGTTTGGAGTGGTTTGGTTTTGAGTTGTCTTGACTAAAGACCTTATCTTGGCAGAGACAGAAATTCCAGGAAATACTTTTATATCAATGTAGTGGAATGCATTTTTGTATTCTTTGTGGAGCTGCATAGAAACTACTGGTGGAAGTCTTTACTTCAGGATTTATTACTACACTGCTAGGTCTGTCGTGCTGACATATGGAATTGTTCTTTCTCAACCTCTTCTTTCCCAGGTTATCTGTTTTTTCAGAGCACATACAAAAGTGCAGTCGTGACACGTGCTAGAACTACGCATACAGCAGAATGAGGAGGCAGAGGCCTGAGCACACTACAGTGCTTGTTACTACATTTTGGGAAGCATCATTCTGGATTTCTCTCTTAAAAACATAAAACACCATGCAAGTAGAACATTCGCATAATCTGGAAAGGAAGAGAGGTTGACCTGATGTGCTAGTTTTCTCCTTGCGGAGAATTATCTCCTGGAAGACTTCAAAAATGAGATTTCCCACCAGCAGTTTTAAATGGCACACACTTAAAATTCTGCTGTCTCCCTTGCATAGCTTCTTCCATAGGCCCAGCTCAATGCACAGGATTTTTAAGTATGACGTGGACCAGCATCCATCCAGATGAAGTGATCTTCAAGCATGGACCTTCTCAAAAGATGACATCACTCTGGAATGGCAAAATACTTACCAAAACAGCTGAACTCCTAGATATACACCAGAGTGCCTTTTCTATCTAGTTTGACTTTAAAGAAACAACAAAAACCAGCCTCCCGGGAATTGTTAACACAATGCATTATGCAATTTTTAAATATAGCAACATCGCTTTACGAGCTCGTCTTTCAACAGGATGTGTTTCTCATGCCTCCTTTTATTACTGAGCTGATTTGCACATGTTATGCCATATAATGTAAAGGGGTTTTTTTTTACTGCAGTGTGTTCTGTATGAGATTGCCCTTGAAAAAATGATTTTAGAAGCTTCAGCTGATGCAAAGTTTGCTTTTTTTAAAAGCAGAGAAAAATAGTGCCACAATGTGGCTAGCAGTGCATACACATTGATATTTACTCAGAAGTAAATGCCATTGTACCCAATGGGCTTGCTCTTTAGAAATGTAGGATTGCAGTTCATGAGCCAAATTAGACAAGATGCCATTCAGTGAGATTAGTAAATGGCATTACTGGCTTTTAAAAAGTAAAGTGTAGCGCTGTGTGGATGCAGAGGGATGGATAGGGATTGTCAAAAGGGTTCAAAGTGTTACCTCTTCTCTTTTAAAAAATCCACTCATAGACATGCCAATTCATTATATGACCTCATACAAAGAACCATCACTTTGATGCTAAAACAATGCTACATTGCAAGAATTTCTACATATGAAACCATAGCCCTACAGATATTTTGAATGACAGTTCCCACAGTCCTTCAGCATTGGCAATGCTGGCTGGACCTCCTGCAAGGTGATGTCCAAATCCACAGAGGAATAAAAATTCCCTTTCTCTGTCCAACAATTCTATGCATGTCTTACTTAGCAATAAATCCTATTGTGTTCAATGGGACTACTCCCAAGTTATGGGCAGGGGTAAATATCCAGTACTACACGGAGGGATAACTGTTGCCATATTGAGAGGGATTGCAAAGAAAATGGAGCTACCTAGCTTCTCTAGGTGTTCTGGGATGCTTGTGTGGGTAGGTGGAGGTATTTTCACATGTTTAAATGCATTTGGGGGCATTTCTGTAGAGGTTTGGAGCAAAACTTGTCCCAGTTGACCAGTTGCAAATGTGCAAATTGGTGCTACAGCATCCTGATCCAGGATCTAAGGGCCCATTCACACCATGGAGTTTATCACACAAGGCTAGAAAAGTAGGATTTTAACAGGGTAAAAGTGTATTTGGCCATACTTATCATACAACATTACTGCATTACTGTAGTGCACCTTTTCATTGATGGGCAAAATGCATCAATAGGCTCTCAGTCTCTGCTGCTATTCCATGATTGTCTATGTATGATGAGGGTGACCAAATGTCTTAACTGTGAAGGAGGGCTAGGCACCACAAAACGTAGGGCATTCAAGAAAAATGTAGGGCATTACAACATAAAAACTAAAAACACTAATATAAATATAAATTCATGTTTCTTAGACCTGCTCAGAATGGAGGAAAATTAGAAATTCTTCCTGGAGAAAAGGTTGAACTGTAGGGCATCACCTGGAAAAGCAATGGCATCTGGTCACCCTGTGTGTGATAGGTCCCTTCCGCTGCAGTTCCACTTCTAGGGCAGTCATATGGTGTGAATGGGTATGATTCTGCTCCTCCCAATCTTCCCCTTCCCTTTGCTACAATTGTGGTGGCCAATACCTTCCTGAAGCCGGCACATTCACATAACAGCTGTCTTTGGGAGGTGGTTGGAAGCCTTGATGGCTCATTTTCCCTGCTTCCTCCCATAAGACAGTATTTGGCAGCATGGAAAACAGATCATGCAACTGTGGGTCAGCAAAGTTCTATCATGGAGGAAAGCGTGATAAGAAATTATGCCAAACCAGCATGTTTCCATTCTTAAACTAGAATGATTGTGGCAGGACAGCAGGCTGGTGTGATAAAATCCTACATGATTATAGCACTTTATTCCACTTTTAATGCCATGGCAGCATCTAATGGAATCCTGGGTGCTGTAGTTTGGTGAGCACAAGAACTCCCTAGATGAGAATTGTACTCCTTCCCAAAACTCCAAATCTCAGGATTCCATAGGACTGAACCATGAATGTATGGAGTCCTGATGGCAGAATGGTTAAATGCCTATACTGCAGCCACTCACAAACTCACAAGGTTGTGAGTTCCATACCAACCAGGAGCTATGGGTTGACTCAGCCTGGCATCCTTCCCTGGGTCACTAAAATGAATAGCCAGCTTGTTGGGGGAAATTAGCTTACATTTTGTAAATGACTTAGTACATCAGTTAGTGGTATAGAAATGTACTTGCTATTGCTAATTAAATTGGAAGCATAGTACTATACAGTGGTCCCCCGGGTTACGAAGGTAATCCGTTCCGGGATTACCTTCGTAACCCGGAAGCTTTTGTTTCCCGGGGGACCGCTATTCGCAATGGACCGCGCGGCCGATTTAAATCGGCCGCGCGGGTTTTTTCCCCGTATCCCGGGGGATCTTTCGGATCCCGGGGGATAGTTTAGCGGTCCCGCAGCTTTCGGATCCCGGGGTTTTCGCAACCCGGGGTATTCGTAAGCCGGGGGACCACTGTAACTTGTTTTGGTTCCAAGACTTCCTGTGGATACCAAAATCCATGGATGCTCAAGTCCCATTAAAAATACCTTATGTAAAATGGCAAAACCAAGGTTTGCTTTTTGGAATGTATGTATTTTAAGAATATTTTCAAGCCATGGATGATTGAATCCGTGGATAAAGAATTAATGGATATGGAGTGCTGGCGTTACTGTGAAAGGGCTGTTAGTTACATCTGCCATTCTTTGGGGATTGTTTTCCCCATTCTACAAATTTTATTTGCCTTCATTTTGCAGGATTACAGAACACATTTGTTAAAGAACTATTAAGCATCAGTGGAATTAGGTGAGCACATTTGTCTTTCTGTACTAACTACATAATGAAATACGTATGAAACTGAGTTGTCTGAAGGGATCCAATGTGTTATCCATCAACATGCATAAACAACTTGCCCCAAAAACATTGCTAAAGTATTGGAATTTATTTGAAGGTGTTTCAGTTGTTTTAGATTGCAATAAGATCTTATTGATAGTACTTAACTATGTATTAAGAAGCCGTGCCCTCCCTCCAGTCCATCTGCCTTGGTCCTGGCCCCAGAGGGAGAGAAGAACCACCGGACCTCACCCCCTTTCCCATCACCTTCCCCTCTTCCTTTTGTGTTGTCTCTTTTAGACTGTAAGCCTGAGGGCAGGGATCCGTCTAATTTAAGATTGTATGTACAGCACTGTGTAAATTTACAGCGCTATATAAATAAAGGATAATAATAATAATAATAATAATAATAATAATAATACTTAGCCCTGAGATCTCCTGGTCAGAAATAAGAAATTATTTTAAATAGCAGTTTAAATAATATAAATATTTTAGATTATATATGTTTGTAAGTATATAATTAGTACCAACTCTGTTTACAATCTTTTTCAGCATGATGCTCCAAAGGGCTACAGCAGATTTCGAAGAAGAAGACGGCATCTACAAGGGGGTAGCCAAAGGTTTTAATGATCAGCCTTTTAAAAAATTGACAGAAAGTTTGTTTTAATTTGTAGTTGTTAACTTATCTCTATGTAGTCACTATCTAGATTTATACATTTTTCCCAGCGTATCTTGACCCTCCAAATACCTGATATTGTAGAAGCCTGCAGATTGTGCCTGATGAGGATTTTACACTTTAGTCTTCTGGCAGAGCAGAGCCAATCACAAAAATAAAGGAGCCAATGAGCTGATTTTCTCAGCAATGTGCACTTAGGAACCAATGATGACACTGACAAAATTTCATCAGTATTCCATAATAACCTCCGGTGATAATTATTACTTTACGATAAGCCCTCGTAAGGCGCAATCTGCAGACTTCTACAATATCAGGTACAGTGGTCCCCCGGGTTACGAAGGTAATCCGTTCCCGGAAGCTTTCGTTTCCCGGGGGACCGCTAAATTCAACGGACCGCGCGGCCATTTAAAGGGGCCGCGCGGCTTTTTTCATTTCGTATCCCGGGGGATATTTCGTATCCCGGGGGATACGAAGCCAGTCTGCCGCCTTTTGGATCCCGGGGTTTTCGTAACCCGGGGGATTCGTAAGGCGGGGGACCACTGTATTCGGAGGGTCAAGATACGCTGGCAAAAATGTATAAATCTAGATAGTGACTACATAGAGATAAGTTAACAATTACAAATCAAAACAAACTGTCAATTTTAAAAAAAAGTGATCATTAAAACTTTTGGATACCCCCTCGTATATACGTTAGTGTACTGATAGTAGTTTGTTTAACTTAATCTGTCTGAGGGCTTGCACAAAGACTCTAAACTATCTAGTACGTGAGCTGCTTTTCGCTGACGATGCTGCCCTTGTTGCCCATACAGAAACAGCTCTGCAGCGCCTAACATCCTGCTTTGCAACGGCTGCAGAGCTGTTTGGGCTGGAAGTCAGCCTGAAGAAAATGGAAGTCCTTTACCAGCCTGAACCACAGGAAGAGCACTTTCACCCCCACGTCACCATCGGCAAATCTGTGCTTAAGTCCGTCCAGGAGTTCACCTACCTGGGAAGCATAATCTCTACAGACACCAAGATTGATAAAGAGATCGATCACAGATTAGCAAAGGCATATAGTGCATTCGGAAGACTTCACAAAAGAGTCTGGAGCAACAAACACCTGTGGCGAAGCACAAAAATCAGTGTGTACAGAGCCATTGTACTGTCTATTCTCCTCTATGGGTCTGAAACATGGGTTACCTACCACCAACACCTACAACTCTTCGAACACCAGATGTCTTAACTGTGAAGGAGGACTAGGCACCACACTGCAGGAGTAAAGCAGTTTCACACCACTATAACTGCCATGACTTATCGAACAGAATTCTGGGTTTGTTAAGACTAGGCTGAATATGTTACTAAACTATAAATCGCAGGATTCTGTAGGATAAATCATAGCAGTTATAGTGGTGTCAAAGTACTTTGGTTCTGCAGTGTGGATACAACCTGAGTGCTACTTTCTGAATGCTTAGATCAAATTGGTTGGTGTCCAGCAATTGAATATTTTTCTTTTTCTTTCTTTCTTTCTTTTCTTTTTTTGTAGCCTGACAAAACAGATGTTCATTATTCACTTATTTGTTCATTATTGCTGTTTGTTTGCATTATCCATACACTTTATTATCTATTCGCCGGAGTGTTCCCTGGTGTTAAATCAGAGAAATGTGAGTTGTTTAATCAGACTTGCACGATGAAGGGTAAATACACAACAGCCCAGGTCCCAATAGGTGGAGTGGTAAAGTGGCAAATTAATTACAGACTAAAAAATTAACTGAATACTTGTTCCATTTGGTTCAGTGGCAACAGAAGAACCATGAACTTCAGTTTTCTGAGAGCTGATTCTTATATAAGTGTAAGTAGATGTGTTCCTGAGAATAAGGATAGAATAAGAAAATAACAAAATAATAAGGATAGTTTCCTACACTACAGAAAAGAAAGAAAGAAGAAAAGAAGACCAGCTCAATATGTTTCAACAAACTTTTCATTCAAACCTAACAATATGTTCATTTGAAATGAAAACAGGTCCAGTAATATTTGCATAAATGAATGAAAACATTGTGAACTTTCTACGGACGCTTTGCAAGGTTCATCTAAAACAAAATCAAAGGGTGATTTTTTTCTTTCTTTCATCAGCTTCCACTTTTCTTATGATATCCATCTTCCTGGCCAGATCTACATTTTAAAAAAAGTTTAAGACAGCTAGCTAGTGAGGCAGGCTTATTTGCGTTCCTCCTTTTCCTCTGTTTTTCACTCTCAATAAGGGATTTTGGAGGGAGCTGTTGTGGACGGCTCGGCCACGTAAGAAACTCACTGGGTGACCTTGGGCAAGTCACATTCTCTCAGCCTCAGAGGATGGCAATGGCAAACCGCCTCTGAAGAAATGTGCCAAGAAAACCCCATGATACATTTGCACTAGGGTTGTCATAAGTTGGAAATGACTCGAAGGCACACAACAACAAAAAGCTCTTTCCCTTGCCAGTTGTAGGAAGGCACACACTGCTACTACAGTATAGGATCGGCTACAAAAGAATCCCATTCTTTCCAGCTAAAGCTTCATTGCATTGTTTATTGCATACTGCTTCAACCTAATTGCTCTCCTTTGCAATTGTCCCAATGCTGATGCTGCCAAAATAACACCAGGGGACAAGGATGAAAAGAGGTCTGGGCAGGCATTAAAGACTAGGTAAAAAGGAGCTTCTTTGTCAGAGGCTTTATTAACTAAGGTACAGTGGGCCCCTAGTATCTGCTGGGGTCTAGTTCCAGGACCCCCATGGATACCAACATCTGTAAATGTTCAAGTCCCAAGTGGCATAGTAAAATAGCGTTTCTTATATAAAATGGTAAAATCATGGCTTGCCCTTTGGAACATATATAGATATATATTTAAAATATTTTCAAGACACAGATGGTTGAATCCATGGATACCGAATCAGTGGATCAAAAGGGATGACTGTGTATCTGTACCTAATAGATAAATACGAGGGGGTATCGAAAAGTTTTAATGATCACCTTTTTAAAAAATTGGCAGAAAGTTTGTTTTGATTTGTAGTTGTTAACTTATCCCTATGTAGTCACTATCTAGAGTTATACATTTTTCCCAGTGTATCTTGGCCCTCCAAATACCTGATATTGTAGAAGTCTGCAGATTGTGCCTTACGAGGGGGTTTCGTAAAGTAATAATTATCACCCGGAAGTTATTATGGCATATTGATGAAATTTTGTTAGCGTCACCTAAGTGAATGTTGCTGAGAAAATCATGTCATTGGGTCCTTTATTTTTGTGACTAGCTGTGCCAGAAGTGACTAAAGTGTAAAATCCTCATCAGGCGCAATCTGCAGACTTCTACAATATCAGGTACAGTACTGTATTTGGAGGGCCAAGATACACTGGGGAAAATGTATAAATCTAGATAGCAACTACATAGAGATAAGTTAACAACTACAAATCAAAACAAACTTTCTGTCAATTTTTTAAAAAGGTGATCATGATCATTAAAACTTTTGGATACCCCCTGGGAAAAACTGGATGCATATGGAGCAGGGATGCCCAAGTGAGTTCAACACTACTTGTGTTAAGAGTAGTGTTTGAGCAGAACAGAATCCCTCAGGGATTCTGGGTGTTGTGCTCTAAGGACTCTTTCAGACGTGGGAAATTGGAAGTATAATCCAAGGGCAATCCAAATGCAATCCTGGGGTTTCACGTTATTGCGAATTAATTCTTCTCACGCAAATTCGGGCAAAAGGGAAGTCACTCCGAATGCAATCATGGGTTTAACGTTATTGCGAATTTAAGCTTCTCACGCGATTTCAGGCAAGGGGGGGTTATTTTCGGGTAATGGGAAGTAATTCTGAATGCCTTCCGAACAGAGCAGGGGTTCATGTAAATCCGCTAAACAAGCGAATTTACATGAATCCGCATTGGCTCCATTCGGAATTGGGAGAAATTCCTCCCGTTTGAAAGAGTCCTAAGAAATAATGTTTTGGGCCCTGGAATAAGAAAATGCTGCTGGTTTGGTGATTTGGGGGATTGTAGCCCCCACAAAAGTAATATTCTTGGGCTCTAGAACAAGATTAGAGGCTGTCTAGGGGATTCTGGGGATTGTAGTCTCAAGAGTAATGTTCCTCGGATCTAGAATAACATTAGTGTGGTATGGGGATTCTGGGAATTGTAGTCTAATAAAGATAAGTAAAGTTTCTGGGCTATAGAATAAGATTAGATGTTGGTTTGGGGGTTCTGGGAGTTGGAGTTTCAGAAGTATTCTTCAGCTCACCAGCCACCTTCTCCACACTGCAGAAATATTTTCAGATGACATCACTTTGGCTGCATTTACACTGCAGGATTAATGCAGTTTGACGCCACTTTAACTGCCATGGCTTCATGCTATGGAATTCTGGGAACTGTAGTTTTGTGGGATATTTAGGCTTCTCTGTCAGGGAGATCTGGAGTCTCCACAAACTCAACTCCCAGGATTTCGTAAGATGGAGCCATGGAAGTTAAAAATGGTATCAAACTGCATTACTTCTGCAGTGCAGATGCAGAGGCCATGCCAATCTCATGACGCAATCCCCTCCACATGCTTTAGGCTTATGGGAAGATTTCTGGATTGCTTTTCTTTTCCCAGCCCCGGTTGCCAAGAGAAAGCCATGCTCCTTTTGCTGAAGGCAGAATCAGCGATGAAAGTGAGGGAAAATGTGTCCACACGGGAGGCTCCCACTTGGCTTGTAAACTCAGGCAAAAAAGACAATGGAAGAAAGCAGTTGGAACTGTTTAAAAGTTTTGCAAAGTAGCTTTAAAAGTAGTTTAAGTAGTTTACAAGTTTTGCAAAGCATCTAGATTTCCCTAATAAATCTGGTTGCAAACCTGCCACATATTTTCAAAGATGCACCTTCTTGCACACTTCAGTTTTGGGTGCCAGGTGATTGGCACTTCAATCGCACTGCAGGAATAATCCAGATTGACACCATTTTCAAGGCCATGGCTCCATGCACTGAAATTCTGGGACTTGTAGTTTGTTAGAGGGCATTACAGTTTTGCAAGTTCCAGAATTCCAGAGCATGGAGCCTTGGGCTTGAAAGTGGTGTCAAACTGGATTATTCCTGCAGTGTGGATGCAGCTAACAAAATGTAAAAAGCCTATGGAATTGTGACCAACTACCTCCAAATAAACCTTGCTGAATCCAAGGGGATATACTTTTGAGGAGACATGGATTGCACCAAAACATCCCTGCTAAAATATTTGCAACTTTTGCAAATATTTTGCAAACATTTTTTTGTAAACATATTTTTCTGCCTTCCAGGGGCAGGACTTCCCAGGAGACAGCTGAAGGCCCAGGAGGGCAGGGGGAAGAGGAGGAATTCTTCCTACACTCTCATCTCTCTGCGACGTCTGCGTGCCCTCAGAAATGGCTTCACGTGCCCTCCCTTGATCCCCTGGATAGAAACAACTACAGACCAGTGTCCTTGCTCCCATTTTTAAGCAAGGTGATCGAGAGGGCGGTCGCCACCCAACTCCAGGCAGTCTTGATCCATTCCAAACCGGCTTCAAGACAGGACATGGAGTGGAGACTGCCATGGTTGCTCTGACTGATGATCTCCGCTTGAGCATTGACGGGTAGTGTGACCCTGTTAGTGCTCTTGGATCTCTCAGCGGCCTTTGATACTGTAGATCACTCCATCCTTTTGGGTTGGCTGAGGGAGTTGGGAATCGGAGGCACTGCTTTTCAGTGGTTCCGATCCTTTCTCTCTGACAGATCCCAAAGGGTGAGGCTCGGGGACAGTTGCTCCTCCAAAATCGAGCTTAATTGTGGCGTCCCTCAGGGCGCCATCCTGTCCTCGATGCTATTTAACATTTATATGAAGCCGCTGGGTGAGATCATTCGGAGGCATGGAGCTCAGTGTCTTCAGTGTGCTGATGACACTCAGATTTATCTCTCCATGACCAGATCGTCGGCTCAGACTTCAGATGGCGTCTCTCCTCTTAGTGACTGCCTTGCAGCGGTAATGGATTGGATGAGGGAAAACAGATTGAAGCTAAATCCAGACAAAACGGAGGTACTAACAGTTACCGGTCCGAAACCAGGCTTGGGAATACAGCCTCCAGTCCTGGATGGAGTCACACTCTCCTCTAAGGACTCTGTTCGCAGTCTGGGGGTACTCCTTGACTCATTGCTTCACATGACCAGTCAGGTGAACGCGGTAGTCAGGAGCGCCTGTTATCAGCTTTGGCTGATATGCCAGCTGCGCCCTTTCCTGGATACAAAAGACCTGGAATCTGTGGTACATGCTTTGGTAACCTCACGTCTGGATTTCTGTAATGCGCTCTACATGGGGCTACCCTTGTGCCTAACCCGGAAACTTCAATTAGTTCAGAACATGGCAGCCAGGCTTATCACAGGAACATCAAGGAGAGAACACATAACACCTGTGCTTAAAGCTCTCCACTGGCTGTCCATTAGTTTCCGGGCAGAGTACAAGGTGTTGGTATTAACCTTCAAAGCCCTACATGGCTCAGGCCCGTCTTACCTTAGGGACCGCCTCTTCCCATACGAACCGCCCCGCACACTTTGGTCCTCTGGGAGGAATCTGCTGAAGCCTATGAAAACTAGGCTGTCGCAGACCTCCCAGAGGACTTTTTCAGCTACCACCCCTAAGCTTTGGAATGACCTGCCGAACGAGATGTGTCTCATTACAAAAAACAAAAACAAACAGCTTCATTTATATACCACTTCATACCCTTAAGGAGTGTCTAAGCGGTTTACAACTGTAAGCTATTTGCTCCCCAATAATCTGGTTACTCATTTTAGCGACCTTGGAAGGATGCAAGCCTGAGTCGAGCTTCAGCCCTTATGCTGGTCTTGAACTCGCCACCTTATGGTTTTGAGTGAGTGGCTGCAGTAAAGTCATTTAACCACTGCACCACCAGGGCTGATTTTTGATGACATCTTTGGCCAGCTTTAAAAAGGCCTTAAAGATGCATCTCTTCCGGCAGGCCTTCCCCTGAAGAGGGAATAAATGTAACACCAACCCCCGACCCTGAAAAATCCAAATGAAAATGTAAATGGAACTGGGGGATTAACCTTAGCTGTCCCCCTGTTTAAATCTTTTGATTCCACCCATTGGGGATTGCACTCGCACTGTCCATGAAACTGCACTTTGTTTTTACTATTTTAACACATTTTAACTGATGTCAATTTTAACTAGCTTTGGTTTAATCTGGTCTTAAGGGGGGGGAGGTTGGGAAGTGATACGACTGCTGTTTTACTTTGTATTTTTTAACTTTGTTGTACCCCGCTCTGAGTATTTCATTAGAGCAGGTTATAAATAAACTTTATTATTCTTATTCACCACCATGGTTCTAGTACACCCCCATTAAACCTGAAACATTTGCGCCTCATCCTAATTTGTGCCCCCCGTCCCTCCTCTCCCTGATCCCTTCGTTGTGCATTTTCTTGCAGGTCCTTGAGGCTCAGCACCACCTCTCCGTCCTGTTTGCAAACAGCCAGGGTTCATGTTCTGCCAAAGTCTCTACAAGAAGAAGAAGGCAACCGGGATCCCCCTTTTTTTGGTTGCCCTGGCCTTTAGGATGCCCCAGGTCAGACTCTCTTTTGGTGGGGGTTGCATTGTCCACAGTTCCATTGTTGCTAAAAACAACTACCCCGATTTCTCCCAAGGCTCCCCTCTTTCTCCTCGAATTCGAAGATATAGCCGTGTTAATGGGGGGGGGGGGGTTTGCAAAGAGATCTTATAGCAACCTTTGAGTTTAACTGCAATTCAAAGCACTAACTGTGTTAGTCTGCAAATAAGTCTGCGAAGGGATCTCAGAACAACTTGAAGACTTCAACTTTCAGGGCTCCAAGATCCCTTTGCAGACTGATCTCCTCCCTTTTCTGCCCAAGTTGCATCCTGGATGCAAAAATCAATGCAAAAGGATCTTGCACCTTGCACCTCCAAGGACCACCTTGGAGATTAACTCGCTACAATTCAAAGGCACAGCCCTATTCGTCTGGAAAACTAGACTACAAAGGGATCTTGGAGAATACAGTCAAGGGGTGCCCCAAGATCCCTTTGAACTTTTAGACTTTCAGCGCTACAATTCAAAGCCCTGGCTGTGTTAGTCTGGAAAATCAGTCTGCAAAGGGGTCTTGGGGCACCCTTGGAGACCAGCTTTCAGTGCAATTCATAGCCCTAGCCCTGTGAGTCTGGAAAATCAGAATGCAAAAGGATCATGTAGCATCTTGGAGGCTAGCAGTGCTGCAAGATCCTTTTGCTTACTCATCTCCTCCCCTTTCTGCAACATTTCTCGATGCAAATTTCAGTCTGCAAAGGGATCCTGGAACACCCTTATTTTCAGTAATAAAGGCTGCGTTCACACTGGAGAAATAAACCGGTTTAAGTGCTATGGCTCAATGCTGTGAAATTCTGGGAATTGTAGTTTGTTGTGGGGCCCAGAGCGGAGGGGAGCTCTGCTCTGGGCCCCACAACAAACTACAATTCCCAGAATTTCACAGCATTGAGCCATGGCACTTAAACTGGTTCATTTCTCCAGTGTGAACACATCACAGCCTAGCCCTGTGGGTCTGGAAAATCAATCTGCAAAGAGATTTGTTTTACCACCTTGGAGACTTAACTTTCAGTGCTCCCTTTGCAGACTGATCTCCTCCCCTATCTGTGATTCCCATAAATTTTAAACCAGTTTGCAAACTGATCTGAAGCGATTTAAATGACCCTGGTTTGCATTTGAACGGAATAGCTGAAATGGTTTGCAGAGGGTGATCATGCACTAGACCCATTTAGTGTGTATTTTTAATGCTGATTTTTTTCTGCATCTTTTTCCATAAATTGATTTTGCGCAAATGTGGATGAGATGCGGATTGGAATCAATTTAAATTTGCCCTTCAGCCAGCTGAATCAGGTCCCTTTTGAATCAATTCATTCATCAGTGTGAACAACAAGTGGGTTATTTTACAGGAAAAAATGAGATCAGGGCAAATGTAGTGTGAACCACACTTCACTGTCAAATTGATCCATCGATTTGGATTGCAAACTGATTTGTAAGTGGGAATGAGGCCAGTTACATCGTCAATGCAAAAATCAGTATGCAAAGGTATGTTGTACTACCTTACAGGTCCAAAACACACTGCAAAAATAATCCAGTTTGAGACAGCTTTAACTGCCCTAAGTCAGGGCTAGTGAATCCTGGGAACTAGTTTGTTGTGGTGGCACCACACCAGAACTCTCTCGGAGGCTAAATGTCTCACAAAACTACAGTTCCCTGAATTCCTTAGCATTGAGCCAGGGTGGTTAAAGCAGTCCCAAAGTAGATTATTCCTGCAGTGTGTTTTGCACCTCCCCTTTTCAGTGCTCCAAGTCGGAAAATCAGTATGGGAGACTTCTTTCAGATGTGCTCCAAGATCCCTTTGCAGACTGATCTCTACTTTCTGCCCAAGTTACATTGGATGCAAAAATCTATGCAAAGGGATCTTGGACCATTCTTGGAGACTAACTTTCAGTGGTACAATTCAAAGACGCAGGTTTTCATCTGGAAAACCAGTATGCAAAGGGATCTTGGAAACTTAACTTTTCAGTGCTACAGTTCAAAGACAATAGCCCTGTTAGACAAACTTTCACTGCTGCAGTTCAAAGACATAGCAAAAAAAGGAAGATCAGTCTGGAAAGGGATCCTGCAACAATGGAAGTTAGGCTGGAAAGGCTATAATATCCCAGTGCTCCAAGATCCCTTTGCAGACTGATCTCCTTTCCCTTTTTGCAAAAGTTACACCCTCTGTGCAAAAACCAACCATGCCTTTTTGCCCACTGATCTCCTCCTTTTTCTGCAAAGTTACCTCCCCAATGCAACTTTTCTTGTGTGTGTTCATATATATATATATATATATATAATTTTAAAAATAAAATATAAAATATAAATCTGTTTTAATTAGCTATTTTACTGACTTAATGTATATTTTATTATTGTTATGCCAGATTTGTCAAGACTCTGATAGCTTTGGCTGAAGAGTGGGGTATAAATAATACATTACAGTAGGAGTCTCGATTATCCAACCTTCAGTTATCCAACATTCCGGATTATCCAATGTCACGGCTGCTGTGATTTCTTTAAATTTTCTGTGATTTCTTTAAAATTTCAGAGGGAAATTTTCAGAGAGAACTGTTTATACTGAACACCACAGTGTTGATAACTGATTTCTTTACATTTACTGTTATTGCACTAAAACATCAATACATTTGAAATTCATAGTGATTTCAAGGCTTTTGTTGGACCTTCTGGATTATCCAACATTTCCGGTTATTCAACTATCAGCCGGTCCAGTTTATGTTGGTTAATCGAGACTCTACTGTATTATTATTATTATTATTATTACTATGTTGTAAGTGTGAATGGTGGGATTTACTTATATATTGCACAAATTTTATTGTGGTTGTAAGCTGCCTTGATCCTTTTGGAGAGGCGGGATAGAAATAAAAAGTTATTATTATTATTATTATTATTATTAAAAATCAATAAGTAAAATAAAATAAAAAGTAAAACAAATTAAAAAATAAAAACAAATTAAAAAGAAAAAAATCATTTCAAAAATAAAAATAAATTCTTACCCAACCCTGTGGTTATTATGATTTTTATATTTTATTTTTAAATGTGTGCAAAAACTGCATTGCAGCTTTGAAAGAGGAGGAGGAAGGCAGGCAACTAGGAGAGGCGTTCCAGTCTGAAAGCTTATAGCGCATTCGAGGCGGGAGAGGGCATGCCAGTGTGGATCTGTAGTCTGTTGCCTCTTCTTTCCCTTTGCAGTTCATGGGGTCATCATGCAGGGCTGGAAAACAGAGAGAGAAAACACTTTCATCAATGCAAAGAAAGAGTGGAGAGGAGGAGGCAAGAAGAGAGGAGGAGGAATAGAAGGAGAAAAGAGTCAGGCTTCCCCCATCCCTTATTTTCCTTTTCTTTTCCCTCCATTGAAAAAAAAAATCCCAACATTTATTTGGCTTGCCAGCAACAGCCCTGTCTCCAAGCGTCAAGGATCTGTTCCATTGTGTGCATATAAGCAACAACAACACAGACACACACACACACTCTGGTTGGAGGAGGAAAGGGGAGAAGTATCGCGAGAGCCAGCCCTGGCTAACAACCTGCTTTGCAACACACACATACACACACACACACACACACAACAGAGAGAGACGCACTGCTGGGTTGCCAGCAACAAGAAAAGCGCACACATCTGGGGGAAGAAGAAGGAGAATTAAAAGAGTGGAGCCCATGCAGTTCTCCAGTGGCCCCCAGCCCCAAGAGCAGAGCTGGCTGGTAAGTGGGGGACACTTTGGGGACAAAAAGCACCCCCTTCCCTACAAGCTGGGTTTTGGGGGGGCTGGGGCCTTTTTTCCTTTTCTAAACAGCCCCCCAACAATGGGGGAGAGTTGGGGCTCGTGCGTAATTTGGAGAGCTTTTTTCTTGCTTTGGAGAGGTTTGGGGGGTCCCTTCTTTTTCCTCTCCCTTTCTCTCTCTTCTTTGCGCCAGGGTTTTTGTTTTGGTTTTTAAGCACACAAAGGGGGGATTGTTTGACAAAGTTGTGAGAGTGTGTGTCTGGGGTGGGGGGTGGGGGATCTGGTAGGGATGGGGAGGGGTTAAAGAGAGCATCGCAAGGAAAATCTCTTCCACCACCCCCCCCCCCCTAGCTCCAAGAGGGATCCTGCTGCCAAAAGTTGGAAAGTTGGCCCAAACTTGGGAACTTTTCCTTTTGGGCTCCCAAGGGCAAACCCTCCAGGGAAAGGAGTAAGACCCCAAGCCCTACACCTGTCCTCCTTTTCCAGGACATGTCCTCCTTTTTCCAGGACATGCCCTCCATTTCAAACCCCCCCCCCCCCATCCCAGGAAGAAATGCCCAAATGTCCTCCACTTGGAGCACTTTTGACTCAGTATCAAGGATATCTATTTGGAGGAAAGTGTGGAGCTTTTTTGGCTGGGCAGTGACCAGGAGTCCTCCTTTTCCAGGACATGTCCTCCTTTTCCAGGACATGCCCTCCACTTCCACCTTCTGTCCCAGGGAGGAATGCCTAAATGTGTTCCACTTGGAGCACTTTTTTGACTCAGAAGCAGCGATTTAGAGTTCCAGGAAAGCTTTTGAGCTTTTGTTTAGGAAGGTGCCTGGTCCTCCTTTGTGGCTGGGAAACATCTGGCCTCCCTGAGTTTGGGGAAAAGTCTGTGCCAAGGGATCTTGGGAGCACCTTGGAGACTCTTCTGAAAGAGAAGTTGGGAGCCTGGGTTTTCATCTGCAAGGTGCTCCAAGAAGATCCCTTTGCAGAGGGGTGAGGAGATGGTGATGGGAAGCCTTTGGGGGGAGGAGGATTTTCAGAACCAGGAGAAAGGATCAGTGGAAGTTTAGGGGTGGAATGGGTGGCTATAAATGTGGAGGGGGGCTGTTGGTGTTGGCTTGGTGGAACTTTAAAAGGCAGCAAGCTGTGGTTGGCTGGTAGCTAGATTTGAAGGAACATATGGCATTAAAAGGGGCACAGCTGGAGGTAGCATTTCCAGCGCAGTGAAGTCAGAGCAGCTGACTCTCCAGCTTGCGGTGTAATTAGCAAACGGAGCCCTCCCCTCCCCTCCTTCCCATACGCCTCATTCCCCCTTTCTTTCTTTTCTTTTCTTTGCTTTCTTTCTCTCCCTCCCTCTTTTTCTTCTCTTCCCCCTCTCCCTCCCTAGCCAAAAGCCCCCTTCTCTTCCCAAGCACCTCACTTGCAAAAACAAAGCTGGGGGCAAAACACAATCAGGCACACATACACACAAAACAACCCTCTCCAAACTTGAGCTCTTCCAGAACTTTTGTTGCTTTTTGTGGGCTGTCTTTTTTTTCCTTCTTCTTCCTCCCCATGAGCCCTCCAGACCCTGCTTCCCAGGTGTTCAAGGTAAGGGGGTCAGGGAAAAAGGACTTCCCCTGGTTTCTCAAGGGAGATCAGTATGCAAAGTTAGTCTCAAAGGTGCTGCAAGGTCCCTTTTTGCATGCTGATTTTTTCCCCCAGATTAACATGGCTTCTGCCTTTGAATTGTAAAGGAAGAGTTTGACTGGGGGAGTAGTTGAGCTAAGAGAGCATGTCCATGGGTTTATAAGTGTTTGTGTATATGTTTACAAGTGTGTGGATATATTTATAAGAATGTGTATGTTTGTATATAGTTTGTGTATGTGTTTGTGTGTGTGTGTGTGTGTATATATATATATATACACACACACACACAAATATTTTGTGTGTGTGTATATATGTGTATATATGTGTGTATATATATATATATATACACACACACACACATGCAGAGACACTTCTTTTTTCATCATGTGTTTTCTTTTTAGGACCTTCCATGGTGATTTCTTGCTTTTTCCAATGGTGTCTGTGTTACTGTATCTGGTGTGCGTGTGTGTGTGTGTGTGTGTGTGTTGGAAGGGGGGAATGCTTAAAAACAACAGTGTGTTACAATTATTCACGTACGAAGTTAAGTGTCTGTGTGTCAGCAGAGAGGGTGGGGTGTGCAAAACACATTGGTTTCGATTAAAGTCACCACAGTGTTGCCCTGAAGTTAAGATTTCCAGTAATGCCTAAAATCCTGAAGTCTCTCCCCCCCCCCACCTTAAACCTTTTGAGCATTACTGAGATGAAGCTTGCAGGCGATCCTGCCTTAGAAGATTCAGTTTACTTTTAAGATTGTAGTTTTTCCCGATTCCCCCCCCCCCCTGCCTCCACTTTTTTGTGAAGCAGGTGTTCTGGCATGGGGAGATATTTAAAGAGAAGGGAAATTAAAAAGGGGGAAATGTACAGACAATGCGCAGTTGAACTGTTATCTCCCAGGCTCCAGTTACACCCCCCCCAAGCCAAATCTGTTTGCTTGTTAACAGCTGTTTAGAAGCCCTGTGGCTTATAGTAGCATTCAAGTTTTTCCTGTTTTGAACAGGTTATGAAGGAAGAATGGAGTTCCCAGACCATAGCCGGCAGTTACTGCAGTGTCTGAGTCAGCAGCGTCACCAGGGCTTCCTGTGTGACTGTACTGTTTTAGTTGGAGACGCTCAGTTCCGAGCCCACAGAGCCGTTCTCGCCTCTTGCAGCATGTACTTCCATCTTTTCTACAGGGACCAGCTAGACAAAAGGGACATTGTGCATCTGAACAGTGACATTGTCACAGCCCCAGCCTTCGGCTTGCTGCTTGAATTCATGTACGAAGGCAAGCTGGAATTCAACAGCCTCCCGGTGGAAGATGTGCTGGCTGCGGCTAGCTACCTTCACATGTACGACATTGTGAAAGTCTGCAAGGGCAAGCTGAAAGATAAAGAATTGTGCGGGGATGAGAAAATGAACGGCGGGGTGGCCCATTTGGATATGCGGAGTCTGGATGATGGAATGCCCTTGGGGCATGAGCTCAGCCCAGATAATAAGCAAAAATTAATCGTGGTGGAATACGAAAGATTGGCAGCTGAGAAAGAGAAGAGTGGCAGTTACGCAGATTGGTCTTCCGAACTTGGAAGCGTCGGCTCTGTGTTAGCTGAAGCAGAATCGGACACCATGGCAGCTGGGAAAACAAGAGCTAATGTCAGTAGTTTGGTGGGACCTTTGTCCCAAAGGTCTCTTAACCACCCTTTGGCTCCCACTGATGTAGAATGCGCTTTAGACCTATCTTTCAAGCCTGTGGCTGGGAGAGATTCCTTCCACCCCTCCTACTTTTTTGGACAGCTGGCTTCCGAAGGCCAGACACAGGAGGAGCAGGAGCAGGAGCAGGAGCCGCAGGAGGGTAGCAAGCCCCTGATTAAAGATGAGCCGGAGTCTCTGTCGGATGAGGAGGCGAGGAGCCCCGAGAGTCAGCATTTTGAGAATTCTGCCAAGAGTTTGATGACAGGGTTAGGAAGCGTGTTTGTGGGGAACGGTGATTCTCACATGCCGGAGGAAGAAGTAGATCATGAGCGGGAGGCGAGCGAGGATGACATGGATTCCTCGGACATTTCATCCTCAGGTGTCCTTGTGCCCCCGGGCCACATATGCGTTTGCCCACTGTGCAGCAAGGTTTTCCCTAGCCCACATGTCCTCCAGCTGCATCTCAGCTCTCACTTCCGCGATAAGGATGGTTCCAGGACCAGACTCTCCCCTGACGGGTCAGTACCCACTTGCACTCTCTGTGGCAAGACTTTCTCCTGCATGTACACCTTGAAAAGACATGAAAGGACTCACTCAGGTGAGAAGCCGTACACCTGTGGCCAGTGCGGGAAGAGCTTCCAGTACTCTCACAACCTTAGCCGCCACGCGGTGGTCCACACCAGGGAGAAGCCGCATGGCTGCAAGTGGTGTGAGAGACGGTTCACCCAGTCGGGCGACTTGTACAGACACATCCGCAAATTCCACTGTGGCCTTGTGAAGTCGCTGGTGGTTTGAGTTCTTGTATTCTTGTGTTATAAGAGATACTGGTCAACTTCCTAGGATGTGCTGGTTTGCTTCTGGAGAATGGTATCATAAAGGGGAAGGGTGGGTGGGAGAATATAGGTCTACATTTCGTGGGAGAAAGGCTGCCTTTATGCATTGCTCCCGTCCCCTGCCCTGTTTTAGGTCTGCAGCTACTTACCCTGTAATGTTGTGCTTAGCAAATTTGCAGGTTACTTAATCCAAAATTCTTGGATGGAAGCTGATTTTAACCCAATTGATTGGCTTAACTGGGTGTATAGAGATGGCTGTTCTGATGCTAAGGATACTTGGTTGCACTTCTCATTTTGTGGGTGCTCTCTTCCCAAGCTGGAAATGTGGTAAAGAAATCCTGTGAAAGAGAAGTTATGATCCTTGATCAAAACTGCACCGTGGGTGCAACAGAGTGTGCTGTCCATACAGCAACCTCCCCTTCCCCCAGATTATCACTTACACCTTTATTCTGCATCCCTCAAGTAGTTTCTTAATGGCCTCCATATCTCTCCTATTCTGGATGTACTCTTTTTGATCCAAACTTTTTTTATTTTCAGTATGTTTCAAACAAATATAATTTCAAAAGCAGAGGATGGGCTATCTAGGACAGAGTTCTCCTTACTTAACAATGTGTGCCTGAAGAGAAATCTTGAGTTGTGTGTGCCTCAAGGGGACTGTCTAGAATCCTTATAGCCTGAAGAGGCTTTTGAATTAATGCTACTTCTGAAGATTCCCTTCCCTTTATCAGAAGGCGGTAAAAGTTTTTTGCCTTTTGAAAACACTAACAAATCAGCCTCACCTTGCTGCTGTTCTTTTGCCTTCAAAAATACTTCCTCCTTTTCATTTTGAATGAATTGCTCTTAATTCCCCTGTAGAGTATAATCTGTCTGGTTGGTATGGGGGGTTTGTTTGGAGTGGGATACCCTAACATCCAGTATATGTAGAACTTTTTCTGTGAATTTGGGCCTCCACGTGCAAAGATTAATGGCCCTACTGTCAGTTTCTGTCCCTTACAAAAAAAACAGGGCATGCTAATGACAGGAGAGGACCCTGCTTGTATAGGGTTTGCATCTATTGACAGTATAAAATACAGGAGAGAGGCTAGTTAGGAAGGAGTAGACATTGGCTTGGATCCTGTTCTGACATAGTCTGTTATGTTTGTCGATGTATTTTCACCACACTTGTATATAGAGGAGAAAGCAGCAGTGGCAAAAGAAGAAGATGGGTGCCAACTCCATGCTCCTATTTCTCACATATCTGGCTTCCAGGGTAAGACGTTCTCAGAGCCGAGGCACTCTGGGAAAGGTGACTTGGATGGTTCCCCATGCCAAGCCACTGTTGTCTTATTCATCTTTCCTTGCCTCTGCTATGCCCGTGTCCTTTTTCAAGGTGGCACTGTTGACACCTTCCCCTCTGTTAACAGCATAATGACCCTGGTAGAGCCAACAAAAGAGGGGAGCAAAAAACCGCATTGCCACCCCCCCCAAAAAATTATGTTCCCTCTGCAAGAATTTTTCATTTGGTCCCCAAATTTTTAATTTTGCAGAGAGTGAGACACTGAAAATGGTTCACTCTTAGAACTCATATTTACTGCTTTTGCGTTCCCTTTCTAACTTTGTCCCTTTTCTTTGGATTCATAGACCATATTTCCAAACATTCAACTGAAGTTTAAAGTTAGTGCTTTGCTAGAAATATGGGAGCTGAGGGGATAGTTAATGGGGCTGGGAATCTTATTTGGGAGAACATGCCCTCCTCCCTTTGCCACCTCCTTCCTGCTAAACCCCTAGCCAATAAGTTCTGATCATCCTTACTAAATGCTCTATACATTACAATTATTATATTTCTCAGTTAATGTTTTTCTCTAGTTCTTCCCCACTTCCCAGAAAGCACTTTTTGGCAAGCAAATCTCCAGTAAGAAGGAGGTAAGCCTTTGAGATATTTCATTGGATCCAGTCCACAAAAGTTTTTTTTCTTCATTCCCCTATACATCCAGTTTGTCATGAATGTTGAATCACAGTATGTTTAGGAAAGCTTGACAACTAAGCTGGTTGCCATTTTAGCACTGGTGTGGTGTTATGCCTGCATGGCTCGACCTTGCCTGTGAAAGGTGATCCCTATTGACTAACACATCCAATTCCATTCTTTTCCCAAATTTCTGCTGTATGGGTGTGCAAACACTGCCCTCATTTATTTATAGGGCATGGTGTAACTTGGACTACAACACACATCAGCTCCATGTGCCAAGACCAGTAACGGCAAGAAGATTATGAGGGTTGTAGTTCAAACCATCTAAAGCAGTTGGTCTCAAAATGCTTATCAGCCAGATAGTTTGCACTTAAAAGTCCCAGCCAGGGTGGCCAGTAGTGACGGATTGTGGGAGCTGAGGTCCAAAACAAATAAAAGATGGAAAGTTTGAGAAGCTAGAGGACTCCACGTGGCCACTGGGCCATTTCTTTCCAGTTAGATTGTGGAGTGTTGTTGAAAACCTGAGATTTGGGATAGAATCTCCACCTATGAGTTGGCTTTTTCATGTAGCTGGCCCCTTTGCAATGGTTTCATGTGCAGCCCTTTGCAGCTCATCCTAGGTTTGATTTTTTTACATTTCAGACTTCTGCTAAAGACAGGGACAAAGTCAGTTCTCCCCCCCCCCCCCCATGACTTCCGAAGAGTTTAGGAACCCTAGTCCTCATTCACATGCCTGATTAAATATGTGCAACGAGCCAGTGAGTTATTCCTCTGCACACCATCCATGTATTCTGGTGCACAAATGCATCTACCGAGACAGCCATACATTTTCTTATACCGATCGTGATCTTTCTTTTACACACTTACACACTTCCACTCATTCATTGACACGCTCTTGGGTTGCCTTTCTTGAGAGCATCTCCACTTTAGTGAGTGCTGCAGAAAAACAGACCACAAACAGACAGTGTGGAAATGTTTCAAGAGGGCGGACCTCAATTCCCAGGATCTCCCTTGCTGACCTGAGCATTCTGGGAGCTGTAATTGGGAGAAAAGCTCAAGTATTGCAATAATTTGCAGAGAGGGTAGAGCAGTGCTCTGTGTTTCTTGTTGTTTTCCCCTTCAACATCCTTTGGAAACTCATGCAAGAGTTGGGCCGTCTCTGACCCTTAGAAGAGAGCACATCTGGCTGGAACAGCTGGTGGAGAGAGAGAGGCCTGGGGTTTGAAGAAAAAGGATGAGGCCAAAAGGATGGGGCCTCAAGGAAGTTACAAGGAGGTCAGATCCGCAAAGAGAGGTGCCATCTGGGAGTTGCTTTAAAATATAGTTTCCTTTAAAGGGAAAAGAACCCAAATATATAAACATATTTTTATAATGTGCAAGCAGTTTTAAATATCTCCCTTTAAGATAAACCTTTAGCATTTCAAAGTACTGGGATGTCTTGTTGCATTCTAGAAAACTATTTCCATGTGGTGGATTGGTACCAGTGGCTTATGCTAAATGAATTATTTTTGCTACATTAACATAGTGGAGGCACCACATGACTGCGTTTTAACTGCTTATCTTCATAGGTCAAATTTAGCCAAGTTCTGTTTTGATTAGTGAGTGGCTTATGGAAATGGTTAATCTTGGCTGTTCACAGGATTTGTTCTGAGTGAGCAAAAAATTATCAACTTTTTTGGAGGAGGATCTGTATGTGTGTGGTATGAATGAGATATTTTGGAAGGACTGAAAGTATATATAGTTAGGGGGAAAAGTCTGGGAGAATAAAATCACATATTCCTGCACAATTCCAGAGCCTCTTAGTCTGCTTATATCATTGAATGTCAAGTAATGCCTTCCAATACCCATGCAAACTATATTTTTGAATCTCTGACACTTAAACATAATAATCTATTGTTGAATAGATTTCTGTATGATTGGCATTCAGTGACTAGGTGGGAAAGGAGAGCTAAATTAAACGTACAGTACTGACATTTGGGGGTTATCTTGAAGTGAAAACCTCTTTCTTGGATTATTTTTATTTTAAAGTTGAATATTATGGAAGCACTGAAATATTTTTGTCCTCAAAGGCAGGTTCTGCTATGCTGCAGAAAAGAGCATGGCCCAGCATTTCCTTTCAGTGACTGAGATTCCCATAAAGGGGGGGGGGGACATATTGCCATGGGAGAGCATCACATGCCAAGCGGAAGTCTTGATTGGTTTTTGCTTTGGTGATTCTTGCTTCTGAAGAGGCAAGCCTCTAAATAATAATAATAAAAAGACTTGTCTCTTCAGCAAGAGGAACTAATGCTCAGTTGTGGATCCCCTCCAATGGTGCACATGTGTTCTCTCTTTTTGTTCCCAGTCCACATGTTAGGAATTCCTGCAATGAAGGAGCAATACTAACTGAAGCAGCAATGGCATTCTAGTAACACTATAGGTCAGGGGGTGTTAAATAGTGAGGAATGCAACTCCTTTATATTCAAATAAGAAATGATATATTGTAAGGTTCTCTTATTCTTCCCTTAAATGATGAGTGCACATATAATGTGAAATTTGACTTCTATTTATAGTATGTTTAAATCTAATTTCATTTGTTACTGTACAAATATTCTTGGTAATACATGCAAGACATACCAGAGTGCTTTATGCCTATGATATGTGACAGTGGTACTGTGGTCTTACTTCATGGTGGGGGTTTTTGCCCTTGGATTGGAAATAGCACTGAACAAAATCTTCAGAAATTAAGTTATTTTTTCTGTTTAAATTTTAAGTTATATATATATATATATATATATATATTTCCTCCTGATGATACTTGATATAGTATTTATTAGATTTTTTTAATGGAATGCTTATTTTGGAGCTTTTTCAGAATAACAAGCTTGAAAACTGTAATTTTAACTATTTCTTTACATGTTTAAAAAGTGAGAGAAGTAGAAGAGTGCATAGAATGTAGTCCTCTTTTTTTCTTCTTCTGCGATGCCAGTGAACATATAATGTGGAGGATCTGCCATTTGAGCACAGAATTTCTCACACTTGGATGAATGACCCCAATAATTTACAGTGGAGAATGTAAATTACAAACAGGTTGGTATCTCTTATTGTAATTAATAGGGTAGCAGTGCAAGAATACAAGTGCCTCAGTCTCTGGACTGGGATTTTGGTTCCTCTTCCTAATGATAACTCTTAGAAGGATTTTATTTTTTTGAAAAATAAATGTTAAGTGCCATATTAATACCATTGAAGTGTACTGGTGTAACAGAGCCCCAACAAGTTTGCATCGGACTCTTATGTGGCAGTTTTAAACATCAACAAAGGGCATGCAACTAGAGTGTAAAAGCTGACAGATGTGCCCATCCTAAGTGAATTGTTGAAGCGTTGTCTTTCTGTTAAGGATTGTTCTTTCCCAATCTTTCTGGGTTGATTTTTTTTTTTAAAAAAAAAATTTTGCACTTTTATTTTAAATACTTTTTGATGTTTGTTCTTTGGATTTTTTTTTTGAAAGGTTGCAATAGTTCTGAGCATGATTGTTCATTTTTTTAATGTTCCTTACTTTATAGAAAAGTACTAAAACATTGCACACTTAAGGTTGTTCATTATTATGCAGCAGCTGCTCTGTCTTGCAAAGAGCCTAATTGGAAACCTTTTTGGCTCCGTTGTGGTTTTGATTTCACTGGAGCTGCAATTTTACCTTAATACTGCTTTACTTAAAGAAAAACAAAACACTGGATTTGTCTTCTTCTCCAAGCTGATACTGTGAAGTTAAATGTTTTGAAAGACAGAAAAGAACCAGAGAGAAATCAGTTATTTTAATTGCTTTTAATCTTGGTGCAGTTCAGATTCAAATATGTATATTTAAAGACACTAATTTTTGTGGGAGAGTTTTTATAGTATACAGTATGTAGAAAAGCTACTGGATTGAACTATATTTTATATATTAAAAAAAGGTTCTTTCACTGTTTTATAGTGAACTATTTCCCCTATTTCCCTCATTGTTAGTTCTATGCTGTGTTTAGTGTAGGTTTGACAATCTCAAAAAAAAGAACGATTTCAACAAACTTCCCGTAGTGTTTAGTTTCTGTGTGGAGTTCTCTTTTTTTATATAATTGTGTGTTGGTATGTGCTGTTTTTTTTTAAAAGGAAAAAACTGTGACAATCGTGATTAGAACTGCTGTCTTTATTAAATAAAATATGTTAGAGTTATAAATGAAGTCCTTTTTTTTCTTTGTCTGTTCTCTCTCTATAAAAACATCATGTGGGGTGTGTGTGTCCACATAAAAAAGACAGAAAAATATAATGCCACATCAAATAAGCACTTTGGGTAGGTAGGTGCACAGAGGTTGAGAAGAAAATTCTGGCCAGAATCCTCTTATCAGAGTGTATGTTACTTTTCTTTATGTATATTTAACTATGTAGCAGAGGCACTAAGAAACCATGTTAATGAATTGTGAAGATGCATAACAGGATGCCAGCCAAAGTGTCCCAACATGCCTCGGCACTTTCTGTTCTTTGTTCCAGGGCAGAACAGGTAGCTAATAGCTGATCCAGAGAACAGGATCAGAATTCAAAATGACTTTAACAGATTATAGAGCTAGGCCATCAGAACTAACAAAATGAATTTCAACATGGAGAATTGCAAGGTGCTACACTTAGGCAGAAAAAATGAAATGCGCAGATAGAAGATCGGGAACACTTGGGTTGAAAACAGTATATGTGAAAGGGATCTAGGATTCCTAGTAGACTGCATGCTGAACATGAGACACAGTGCGATGTGGCAGATAGAAAAACCAATACAATTCAAGGCTGCATCAATAGGAGTGGATAAACTGAGGGAAGTAATAGCATCACTTCATTCTGCTTTGGTCAGACCTCACCTTGAATATTGTGTCCAGTTGTGGGCACCACAATTCAAGGATGTTGATCAGCTGGAGCATATCCAGAGGAGTGGAACCAAAATGATGAAAGGTCTGGAAACCTTGCCCTCTGAGGAGCATCTTAGGGAACTGGGTATGTTTAGCCTGAGAAGAGAAGGTTAAGAAGTAACATTATAACCATGTTTATATATTTAAAAGGGATGCTGTATTGATGATTGAGCAAGCTTGTTTTCTGCTGCTTTAGAGACTAGGACACAGAGCAGTGGATTCAAACTACAGGAAAAGAGTCGCCTAAACATTAGGAAGAACGTCTGAGATAGTAAGAGCTGCTTGACAGTGGAATATGCTCCCTCGAAGGCTGGTAGATTCTCCTTTTTTGGAGGTTTTTAAACAGACTGGATGGCCATCTGTCACGGGTGCTTTGTGTATTCCTGCATTGCAGGTGCTTGGACTGGATGGCCCTTGTGGTCTCCTATGATTCTGTGATCCCAATCCACATTGTGCTGGCTCCTCTACACAATAATAGTAGAGCAGCCCTTCAGTGGATACAGATGTTACACAACTGCCCAATTCTAATTCCTGCACCATAAGTCTTATGAGGAGGTATGTCCCCAGCAGGATTCTAGCCAAGGTCTCATAAGCCATCCACATGGATAAAGAAAAGCAGGAGTGATTTTTTTTCCCAGGCCTTAAAGGCTTGTACTGAAGGAATTAAGGGTGTATCCACACTGCAGAAATAAAGCAGATTGACACCCCTTTGCTGCCGAGGCAATGCTATGGAAGTCAGGGATTTGTAGTTTTGTGAGATACTTAGCTATTCAGAGCTCTGGTGCCCCACCAAACCACAAGTCCTAGAATTCTATAGCACTAAGCAATGGGAGTTAAAGCAGTGTCAAACTGCTTTATTCCTGCAGTGGGGCAGCAGCCAGAGTTTAGTGGAAAGGATTTTTACAATCTCAAGCCATCACTTGAGAAAACCCTGTCTGATACTCACCAACCAGACCAGTTTTGCCTGACAAACAAGGTCTCCCAAAGCAAATCGGAGTATATGAGCGGGAACATATGGATAAGAGTGGTCTGTCAGATAACCTGACCTCAAATCATTTAGACTCTTCAAGGATTCACATCAGCGCTTGAAAGATTTGTAAAACCAAGACTACACCAGACCTTCGACTCCTCAATTTTCCACTCTCCAGCTCTGACTCCTACATGTATGGCAAATGAATATTAATTATTTATCAAACTGACTGTAGTAAAAGGTTAGCACATAGCATTTCGTCACTCCTATATGAATCATCAGGCTATTTACATTGATAGACTATAGAATATATAATTTGATTAAAATTCCTGAACAGGGAAACTTTCTTTAATTTCTATGAAAGTAACTATACAACATATTTGTCATTTAATACATTTTAGAAAGAGATAAAATATATGTTGCCATTTCTGGCCAACATAAGTTGTTTTTGGCTAAGAAGCCACCACTATTTTAGATTTTTATCCCCATTTCTTCACACCCACAACTTTGATTCATCCTCCTCCAGTGTGTGTCAGTCCTTAACAGAAATATTGCAGAAGCTGTCGCTCCCGAAACGCATAAAGGCCCAGGAATATTAATGGGTTGATTTGTTGTCGTTTTGTTCAAACCAGGTTGGCAAGTCTTAATTTTCTAGGACAAATCACTTTGGAAGGACACAGGCGCCAGCTGTGTGTGCAGAAGTGTGCAGCTGTGCTAAAGAAGGGGTGGAAGAAGCAAACAGGGAGGGAAAAAGATTACAATAAGCAAATTGTTTGGCTCCCTCAATTAAAACCGGGTTAGCAAATATTTTTAATGTGGGATGAAAGAAGCTAGTCAGTCGCTTGAGGAGACCTTTGTTTGGCTGCAGGATTGAGAATGGCAGCGCTCTCAGGATTTTGGGGCCGTGCCTAACCTCCCGGCTATTCTGTGATAAAAAAACAACAGTTTTTGTGCACGAAGAACTTCAACCGATGCAGATGAAGACCACCGCAACTTAGCTCTGTCTGCAGGGCTCAGTTCTGGAAGGGGAAAAGAAGAAGAAACGTCTTTCAAATATGTGCAGAGTACTCCCATCCCAAGATAGTTTCACAAGCCACCGCTGTGGATGGATTGGGTTCCCCTTTCAGGGACTGATGATCTTCATACAAGTAATCTCAGAAGCAATGGCTGTGGCTGTTGTCACTCCATCAATTCAAAGAGTTCATGACCCATGTTTTCCTAACTAAGCAAGTACAAGGACATGTAGAGAGACCGACGGACATCGCCAGTACTTAACTCTCCTCCTTCCAAAGTAAATTACTTAGTTCATCCTCATCTTCATACATACGTCATCTTCATATATAAAGACTTATAATCATGTGAGCCAGCATGGCATAATGGTTTGAACGTTGGACTACAACTCCGGAGATCAGAGTTCAAGTTCCTGTAAAAGACCATGTAAAGCTATGGTGTCATATAAATAAACAATGATGACGATGACGATGATGACAAAAACGACAACGGTTTACACACACACAGAAATCCAGTTTCCTATATGGAGAAACAGAATTTTCTCTGCAGATTTTTTTTCCTGAAAAGAAAACCAGTTTTCTAGGCATGAAACCCATTTTCTGCCTAGAAAATGTTGCACAGAAAACAAGATTTTTTTATTATTTTATTTATTATTTTTATTTTTTGCTACATAGAACACATCCTTGACAACATTTTGAAACATTTGAATACTGGGTGAAAATTGTGCAAGAATTTGTTCTTGTATTTTTCTTTCTGATAGGGTTCTTGAGTGCTGGGAAATTCTTTTTTTTTTTTTTTTAACAAATAATAGCAACTGGGAACAATAGGAACAAATATTTTTTCCATGCTTACCTACACACAGCCTCACCCCTGCAAGCAGAGCCCAAACATCTTTAATCATTTGTAATGTCTATTCTGACAATATTGAGGAATGAAGGGCATATGAAGAGAGAGCCCTAAAAATACTAAGCAAGAAATATCGTGAAGGGAAATGGCAGATAGTGACCGAGAGAAGAGGAAAATAATTTACAGGACCAGATCCTGTCTGATCTTGGAAACTAAGCAGGGTCAGCACTTGGATGGGAGACCATCAATGAATACCAGATGTTGTGGGCTATATTGTAGAGGAAGGAAGAGGTAAAACAACCTCTCTGAATATTCCTTGCCTAAGAAAACCCTATGAAAAATTCATGAGTTCGCCATAAGTCAACAGGTGACTCGAAGGCATACACACAAGAAGAAGCACACGTTGATCCAAACCCCTCTACCAGTAGCAGCTTGAGGTGGGTCTTAACATTTGTAAACTGTTGTAGAAAGCAGTCCTCTAGGTCCAAAACACACTGCAGAAATAATCCAGTTTGAGACCCGCTTTAATTGCCCTGGCTCAGTGCTAGGGAATCCTAGGAATTGTAGTTTATTGTGGCACCGAAGCTCTCTGACAGAGAAAGTTAAATGTTTCACAAAACTACAATTCCCAAGACTCTAGCACTGAGACAGGAGTTATAGCAGTTTCAAACTAGATTATTTCTGCAGTGCGTTTTGGACCCTAGATAAACATCTTTAGGTTTTCACTCAACACATTGCAAGTATGAATGAAGCACACAGAAATCATGTGGCCTATACATCACACAGGCAGCAACTCAGGGAGCTGACATACACAGCAATAAAAAAACCTATCCTCCATCTTGCATAGTGTATGAAATACGGTACTCAATTTTTATAAGTTGGATAGGGATACACAGATTTGGTTTCAGGGGAGTAAAGGGTTCTAGGTCTTCAACATTCCCAAAAGCTTCCACGTTTTATACAGGAATGCGGCATCAGAATTGGAAGCCATTTTAGATGGAGATGGTAGAAATGTGCCAACTCCGACTTCAAAATCAAAACTAAAAAGCATTACAGCCAGCCCTCTATATCCACGGATATTTTATCCAAGGCTTGAAAATATTTAAAAATATATAAATTCCAAAAAGCAAACCCTGATTTTGCCATTTTATATAAGGAACAACATTTCACTGTGCCATTGTATTTAATGGGACTTGAGCATCCATGGATTTTGGGATCCATGGTGGAAACCAAGTGGATACCAAGGGCCCACAGTACATTTAATACATCATTTTTTCCAAAGGATCAGACAAAGTGACATTCAGCTACATGCTTGAATTCGTTCTAGGCCTTTTCCTCTTGCCCTTTGCTGGACAGGGACTCCTTGGTTTTGTTGGTTCCTCAAAACCTCCCTGGAGACCAGAGTTCAATTTCCAGCTCAGCTATGGAAACCTACTGGGTGACCTTGAGCAAGTCACTCTCTCTCAACCTCAGGGGAGGGCAATGGCAAACCTCCTCTGAACAAATCTTGCCAAGAAAACCCCATGATAGGTTTGCCTTAGGGTCAGAAACAGTTTGAAGCACATGACATACACCAAAAAAGATCTTCCAGTTGCTCGCACGTCCTCTCCTTCCTCCAGTTTCTACTTCACCATTCTGTCTTCTTTTCTGTGCTATGCAAAGAACCATTGTGGTTGTTGTTGTTGTTGTGCGCCTTCAAGTTGTTCCTGACTTATGGCCACCCTAAGGTGAATCTGTCACATGTTTTTTCCTGGCAAGATTTGTTCAGAGGAGATTTGACATTGACTTCCCCTCAGGCTGAGAGAGTGTGACTTGCCCAAGGTCACCCAGTGGGTTTCATAGCAGAGCCAGGAATCCAACTCTGGTCTCCACTGTGACATCCCAACCCTTGAACCACTATGCCACATTGTATAACAATTCACAATAACAGTGCAGCTTTCATGTCTTGGAAATGCCTCGGGAGATAGGAAAATAATTTAGGCAGTCAACATATTCAGGAGCGTTGGCCAGGCAGCAAAATACAAAAATAAATAAAAATAAAACAAAACCCAAACTCTACAAAAGAACAATATCTTTATTAGCCGACTGAAATGAAACAAACAAACAAACAAACATCATGCAAGCTATCAAAGCTTTGGTGGCATCTGGCAAAGATGTTAAGGAGAATACAGGAGAATTAAAAATGATAATGTTAGCAAAACGTTAGGCCTGCATTTTGTCTTAGATGTTCTTGTGTTGTCAGTTAAGATAGTCTAGAGCAGGGGTTCCCAGTCTTTTTGACTCACGGAGCCCAAAGGGCTCAATGAAGCACAGGTTGGGAACAGCTGGTTTAGAGGGATCTCAGCTCAAGCAGAGGCCATTCCCCTTCTTGGCCATATATGGGCTTTCTAGATTGGCAAAAAGAAGTGTGTTCATGGCTGCATGAAACTCTAGCCTTTAGATGAGAAAAAGGGAAAGTGTGCCATGAAAACGCTTTTTTTGTGTGTTTTAGGGGAGAAGAAGCGCCTTTAAAAAGGTGCTGGTTTTCTCAGCTTCTTTTTTAAAAACTGCGGAACAGCGCAGCTCCATCTAAAGGCTGTGGTGCAGCTGCTAAGCATCAAGGAAAAGGCAACTTCATGTCACACTTTCCTGCCAATCTAGAAAGCCCCATAGAGACCAGGAGGGCAATAAAAAGATAGGTAGTTGTTTGAGTATTGGATTGTGACTCTGGAGATGAAGGTTCAATTCCTGTCTCGGCCATGAAAACCCACTAGGCGACCTTGGGCGAGTCACATATTCTCAGTCCCAGAAAACCCAGTTATAGATTCATATTAGGGTCACCATAAATTGGTAATGACTTGAAAGCACACAAAACAGCAAGAAATACGATTTCGACTCCACTAACAACAGAAAAGTAAAGTAGCCAGTAGTCACAGAGGCCATCTTTTGCATCTTTTAGGTAAAAGTATAAAAAAAGCCATAGTGGATCAGACCCACAAGATTGCCATGAGTCAAGGTCGACTCAAGGAGAACTAACAACAACTACTACTACTCTTGTAACTGTATAAGTAATTAAAAGTTACTATTGCGCTACAAAAGGAGTGGATCCATCATTTGATAAAAATCACAGTGTGATCCAGTTATAACTTTGTTATTGGGAAATGGAGCCAAATGTCCTCCTTCATAATTTGGGCCATTGATGGTATAGCTCAGTAGTGAGAATGTGTGGCTACCCAGATGATTGTGAGTTCTGGTTCCCATCATGCTTGGCTACTGGTTATGCAATGGATTCTGAAGTGTTAATAACATCTGGAGGGCCAAAGATTTCCCATCCATAGCTAATAAATTTAAATGGCTGGTTATGCTCTGTTAGTACACAACTTTGTAGTGCATCTGAAAAAGTGGGTTTATATTCACAAAAGTCACATTTCACTCCCACTTTCCCACCTTTCCTTCCTCCTTTTTATGCTGCAAGAGATTACTGCTGCTACTTATTTGAAGACAAACTAGGAAAGGCTGCAGCAGTTTGCTTTTGCCTGAGTCTACTGCAAAGCACAAGATCTCACCTCTTTTCTCCTCCTATTTGGGACTGTCCCTACCAAACTGGCATAATTGCAGGGTATGTGCTCAGTACAGGGACTTGCAGTTTAGGGAAGTGCATTTTGAATTCTCAGCCAGAGAGTATAGTGCCCCACTAAACTACAAATCCTGAGATTCCATAGGAAAGAATAATTGTGCTAAAATTGTATAGTGTGAAGGCCCTGGATGAACAACCTGCTTTAGGGGAGTTTCCAGTCTTTAGGATGCACTCTGTTTCCTTACACCCTCCTAGCTTTCCCTGGTTTCTCTTTTATGAATAAGCCTTTTAAACTACAGAGCTGCTCTATTCCAGTTTCCTAAGAAGTGCTGGCATCTGGACAGATTGCATTCCTTTGGACCCTGTGATGGAAAGAATGAGCTCAAGAACAAAGAGTCAGATGCTTAGGTCTGTACCCAGAAATCTGATATTCAAGCAAAAGGTATAGGAATTAGCTGGGTGGATTGGCTTCAAATAGGTGGACCTCAATATGAGAGGCTACATATACGAGCAGAGCTGATAGTTTTTATCCAAAAAGTCTGGTCCAGATTTGAGTGCCAGCAAATAAATGGATGGTGTTACTTGTGTTTAATTTATTGTGCTTAAATTAGATACATGGGGCAGTTCTGACTGAGGAGGAGAAATTAGCCATTTTAGCAAGTCAGAATCCCTCCTGCTTTTAGTATTGTATGAATCTGAATGTTTTCAATATAGCTTCCTGCCCTTTTCTGCTGGCTGCAGTTGCCTTGAAAGTTCCACTGCCCCTTTCCTGGTATTGTTTCTTCCTCTTACCTGGATTAGCCACATGGGTGATCTTATCGAATCAGGGATCACATGGTAAAGGGATGACATCTGAACTCAATGTAACCAATCAGCTTTAATTGGATGATGTCAGAGGGCAAGAGAGGGCACCCGAGAGCGAAAAAGCAAAAGGGTTTTTTTAAAATGTGTGAAGCTTTTGGAAACAAGTGAATAGCAAAAATAATTGAAAAGTTTCCAACACTGGTGAAATATTTGGAGTGTTTTGGTTTGTCTGTTGCTGAAAGGCATAGAGCCTACACCAAGAGTGGAAGACTTTTGACCATCCAGATGTTTTGGATGACAATCCCTATGATCTCTCACTGAGTCCCTCTCTGGGGGAGGTTGATGGAACTGTAGGCCAAAACATCTGGAGAGCCAATGGTTTCCCACCCCTGGACAACACTATAGTTCCATTCCATCTTGAAGACATTAGGGTGGATGGTAATATTTCAAAATGATTTAAAAATTTAAAGTATGATTAAAAGCAGATACAGGTAACATTTGCCAAAGGGGAGAAATCAAATCTAGCAAGGGAATGTTAAAATCTTTAGCTCTAATGCATTAAACTTGGCCTTTGAAAGACTATTCAGAGAATGAGGAAATTATTAATAAGAGGATGAGAAGCCAGTGCATGTGTTTCTTTGGGGAAAGTGTTTCACATTTGTGGGGCAGTCACTAACAACACATCTCCACATGAAACCTTCCCATATGTGAGACATCATAGCCTTAAAGAAATAACAATAAACAAATAAAAGGGCATGGAACAAATACCTTTTGTTGTCTAAAGCAACTTGTTGTTAATTCTGTTGTTGTGTGTTTCCAAGTCAACTACAATATATTCCAAGGAGGTCTTCCATTTTCTTGGTAAAGTGGAAGGCAATAGAAAAAGAGGGAAACTTCACACACTCAAAGATGCCATGGCCCTGAGTTTGCAAGACTGTTGAGGACCAGGAAGCTTGGAGGTTTCTTATTCATAGGGTCACCATAATTCAAAGTTGACTTAAAATAAAATAACAACAACACAGGCTGAAAGATGTGACTTGCATATGAGTGGTGACCATGGCTGAGCAGGGAGTCTGACCCTAGTCTCCCAGAAACCTAGTTGAAAACTCAGACCACTGCAACACACAAGCTCCAATCCACCTTTTGTTGTTTAGCGTTTTTAACAACAGATTAAAAAAATAGTTTACATTTCACAAAATACAATGGTTATAAAGTGATTAAACTATCAACAAAACTTAAAACCAGGTAAAAAAGACCAACCGTCTTAAAAAAAACATGCAGCAAAGGTAACAAATAGAAAATCCAGCATATTGTTTAGGTGGAGTCCAACGGCAGGGGGTTGGACTGGATGGCCCTTGTGGTCTCTTCCAACTCTAAATTTCTATGATTCTATGATTCTATGGAATTGGCCTTGGACAATCAGTCCTCAAAGGATGGTTGAAAAAGAAAGATCTACAGAGAGAAAGTAGGAAAGAACAAGTCTAACCCCTCTGGGAAGGGGGTTTCAGATACTGGGGCAGCCATTAAGAAGGCCTTTTCACAACTTAGCCATGCACAATTGTCCAAGGCTGGTATGAGACTTCTGTTCTTGGACATGGTGTTGCCATGAGTTGTGAGACAGGTCTTTTTCACATTACACAGTTGTAACAGTTTGATACCTCTTTAATAGCTATGGCTCCCTCCTGTGCAATCCTAGGATTTGATGGAGCCAGTGTGGTGTAATGGTTGCAGTGTTGGACTACAGCTTTGGAGAACAGGATTCAAATTCTCACTTGGCGCTGGAAACCCACTGGATGACCTTGAGAAAGCTATATTATCTCAGCTTCAGAGAAAAGCAAATGTAAACTTCTGAGCAATCTTGCCAAGAAAATCCCATCATAGGATCACCTAAGTTGGAAACTACTTTAAGGCATGCAACAACTACAAATTTAGAATTTTCAGCCTGAGAGCTTGAGTGCCTCGCCAGACTACAAACCATAGGACGCAGTCATGGCACTTACAGTAGAATCATAGTGTTATAATTGTGTAGTTTAAAAAAAGAGCTTCTTTTTAGTCTGTGAGGGCTGGAGAGACTGAGACACAAAAACTGTTTAGTTATACCTAACCAGAGTAAACTTATTGAATCTTGAATGACTCTCTCGATAAATTCCTTTCCTTCAATGGGTCTCCTCTAGTTGGAAATAACATTTAGAAACAAGCTAGAAAATTATTTAGGAAAGGGGTCTGTATCCTGTGGTGTGTGTACTCCTTTTGTTTCTGCTACTGTTGCATATTTAGTTAAATGGGACATGGCTAGATATTTGCATTTCAAAAACCTGCAAAACCTGTTTGTTCCTCAGATGTAACAGTGGGAAGAATGTACACATTCAGCACAGTGGCAGTGATCTAGTCAGTCACTATTGAGACTCCCTGAGGGGGGAAAAGAAATTCAGCCTGATGACATTAATTCAGGAACTATACAAGTCACAATATACTAAGATATAGAAGTCTATTACATGGGAGGCAAAGCACCCAAATCCCGTGGATAAATGAGAAATAAATCCGGGAATATCCCGCAAAAGCGGGATTGTTTTCAGATGATGTCCCCCGACGGCGCCATTATCCCGCATTTAACCCTTGAATAAAGTGAGCAAAATACACTGCTTTTTTACTTTTAAGATCTTCCTAAAAATAAAAAGTCAAAAGCGGCCAAATCACGCACTTTAATTAAGGGTTAAATGCAAGACAATGGCAACTTTAAGGGACATGGTCTGAAAACAATCCCACTTTTGCAGTATATTCCTGGATTTAACTCCCATTTATCCATGGGTTTTGGGCGCTTCCTTCCCATGGTGTTAAATTCCATAGACAACGAGGAAACTGAAATAGTTATAGAGTTCCCATACCTTGGATCAAACATTGTTCAGAATGGAAATTGTAGTCAAGAAGTCAGATGAAGACTAGGAATGGGAAGGGCAGCGATGAAAGAACTAGGAAAAATTCTAAAGTATAAAGATAGACAACTGAGAGCTAAAGTCAGAGTCATCCAAGCCATTGTTTTCCCTGTCGCCACGTACAGATGTGAGAACTGGACAATTAAGAAAGCGGATAAGAAGAAAATTAGTTTGAGATGTGGTATTAGAGAAGAGTGCTGAGTATATGTGGACAGCCTAAAAGACAGACAACTGAGTCCTAGAACATATCAAGCCTGAACTTTCCCTGGAAGCCAAGATGATTAAACTAAAACTGTCGTACTTTGGTCACATCAGGAGAAGGCATGACTCATTAGAAAAGACAATGCTGGGAAAGGTAGAAGGCAGCATAAAGAGAGGAAGATGCATGCCAGATGGATGGACTCAATTAGGGTGGACACAGACCTGAATTTTCAGGACCTAAGCAGGTCAGTGGAGCATAGGGGTCTTGGAGATGTCTCATCCACAGGGTCACAATGAGTCATTGTCAGCTTGAGAGAAGTTAACAACAATACTGACTTTTGCGAAGGACAAACTAAATTCTTAAAGTTGAATGACGAGCAAGCTCTGGCCCTTTTTACCTGAAAGAATTTCACAGATAAAAACTGGGACATGTGTGGCCAAGCAACCCAAGGTGGCAACAGTCATTAATAAGGAAGAATGCACACGCTGGGAGAAATTAGATCAATTTGCTTTTGCCTGAACCTACAGGGAAGTGAAGACTCCTCCCTCCTTTCCTATTCACCCACTGAGTTAATTGAGTGTAAACTACTTTTGCCGTTTGAACTCATACGCAAGAACTGAAGTAAGCCAAGGATGAAGGGGGAGGTTAGGAGAAGGACCTGGAGTGTCAAAGAATTAACCTGGAGTGTCTCTGCCAAATAGGGACAGTTGTGAGATATGCTTTTAAGAATATACGAGAAGAAATGTCGTCATGGTTGCCCAAGGTGGAATTCCAGTGGTAGGTCATAACCTGTTCCATGCCTGGTACTAGTCATCTGAGGACAGAGCTAATAGAACAAACATGGGAAGAAGGTAGGTTGTGATTTACTGGTGTACAAATGACCAATTTCATACCATCCAGTGTTGCTATTCCTGCTTAGGAAATGCATCATAATACATGATGGTGGAATTTCAGTTTAAACAGGAGATCACATATGTCTGGTATTGCATTATAACTGTGTCACAGCTATGAAACAAGAATTACATATGAATGTAGAGAGAATGGAACAGGTAGTTGAAGCAGGTGAGCTCAGCCCAAACCTGCCTGGTAAGGACTATGTATAACAGACACCACACATTAGTAAAGGTTAGAATGGGCTTTTTCTTTGTCAACTAGATTTCCAGATGACCTGTGCAAGTCAATTGCACCAGAAAGCTAGAGCTGTATAAGCTATTAGGCATAGCTGGCTCTATCATTAGAAAAAGTAAGGTATCTCCCTCAGAAAACAGGATCAAAATTCAAGATGACCTTAATAAATTAGAAAGCTGGGCCAAAGCTAACAAAATGAATTTCAACACGGTGAAATGTAAGGTACTGCACTTGGGATGGAAAAAATGAAATGCACAGATATAAGCTGGGGGACACCTGACTGAATGAGACTACATTGAACATGAGTCAACAGTGTGATGCGGCAGCTAAAAAGGCCAATGTGATTTTAGACTGCATCAATAGAAGCATAGTGTCTAGATCAAGGGAGGTAATAATACCACTCTATTTTGCTTTGGCCAGGCCTCACCTGGAATACTGTGTCCAGTTCTGGGCACCACAATTCAAAAAGGATGTGGAGAAACTGGAGCGGGTCCAGAGGAGGATGACCAAAATGGTGAAGGGTCTGGAAACAATGCCCTATGAGGAGAGACTTAGGAAGCTGGATATGTTTAGCCTAGAGAAGAGAAGGTTGAGAGGTGATATCATAGTCCTGTTTAAATATTTGAAGGGATGTCATATTGAGGAAGGAGCAAGCTTGTTTTCTGCTGGTACAGAGACTAGAACACGGAACAATGGAAAAGGAAAAGAGATTCCACCTCAACATTAGGAGGAACTTCCTGACAGTAAGGGCTGTTCGACAGTGGAACACACTCCCTTGGAGAGTGGTGGAGTCTCCGTCCTTGGAGGTCTTTAAGCAGAGGCTGGATGGCCATCTGTCGGGGATGCTTTGATTGTGTATTCCAGCACGGCAGGTGGTTGGACTGGTTGGCCCTTGGGGTCTCTTCCAACTCTGTGATTCTATGATTCTATGAATAAATGCTGGGAAGGAGATAGAAGCGATAGCCCCTCCCCACAGGCTTGAAAATGCTACGTTTTTGACACTACAGTTCCCAGAGCCCCCAGCCAGCATGGTCACTTGGGGATTCTAGGAACTGTAGTCCAAAAAAGCAATGTTTTCCTCCTGGTAGCCCCTCACCTAGTCCAGCACCCATTTTGTTGGACAAAGCTACATGTGATATACAATCTGACCATGTACCAAGCTATCCTTGTGCTCTCAGGTACAGGGGACAATGTCCTGATGCCAGATTCAGCTTCTAGCTATGTCTGTTTTGGCACAGAGGGTGATGAAGATGATAAATGATATGGAAAACAAACACTGAAAATTGAGAAGTGTTATGATAGCTATCTTAAAATATGTATCTGAAGGGTTGTCGCATACGAGATGGAGTAAATTTGTTTTTTTGCTGCTCCAGAGGTCTGGAACTGAACCAGTGGATTCAAGTTACCCTCCCCCCCCCCAAAAAAAAATTCAGCTAAAAATTAGTACAAGTAATGATGTAAAAGCTTGGGAAAAAATGGAAAAATTCAAAAAATGTCCCCCCTGTTTTTCCATTAAAAAAATTAGAAATGGAGTATGAAATATTTTATTTTAGACAGATGAACACAATATTGTCAAGTCAAGGTAAACATATAGACCACATTTCCACCCTGAAAGCTATATAGCAGGTAGACTTTTATGTAAGTTTATGTACTGTATCTCACACCACTTAATTCCTGCTCTTTTTTTCCTTAGTTATTATGGGAACAAGTACTTTATGTCTGCTTGGCCTTATGAAGCAACAGAAGAGACAAAATAATTTTGTTTTATTGATGTTGATGGTTTCTTCTGTTTCTAATGGATTTCTTTTTGCTTGCTCCTCATAAATTGGCAAAAACAAAGAGGAGTGATTATTGTCACTCCATTTGTAACAAGAATTTTTTGAAAAGTAAATTAAATTGTAATCATTTCCCAAATAAATTACACCTTTAATATATCAAACATGACACCTGCCAAGGCAAATTATACAGTGGATTTTATTTTGGTAAAATAACAAAATGATTTTCATTATGGAAAGGCTTCTGATACTGCATTTAAATTTTATTCTCCAATTTTCCTAACCTTAAAAAAGAAGGAAAACTGTCCCCCCCCCTCCAGTTTTTGAAAAATCTGGATATTTTGTATCTATAAGCACAGTGCAATTAATTGTCTCAGAAGGTAGTGGCCTCTCCTTTGTTGGAAGTTTGTGAATTGAGGTTGGAAGTTTGTGAATTTAATTTGTTGTTGCAGATTTCAAAGCAGCCTTCTATTTAGCAGGTGGAGGAGCCTCCTATAAGACTTGTTGATCCTTAAAACAAAGCGCTGCTAGGGTATGATGACATCTTGCTGTTTGTTTTCTCTACAAAGCCATTTCTCCTTCCTCTTATGTTCCAACAGGGTTTTAAATGTCACTTTTCACCCACTAGTCAGTGCTACTGTTGCTGAAGCTACCTCCCACTAGGTGGGTTTGAACTTCCCTGGAAAAGGAGTCATGCTGAACACATCTTTATGTCACTGGGTTAATCAAGACAAGGTGTCAGGTAATTTGACAACAAACATTAGGATGTCAGAAACATGATCCGTTGAATGAAAGAAGCCCACTTCATCAACAAATATGAAAACAAGCATCCCAAGGCCAAGATTCATATCTTCTTCCTTTCATTCTAGTTGGAATCTATGTATGTAATCCGTGCCCCAGTGTATACGTTGTTAACTGCCCTTGAGTCAGTCTCCCCAACTCATGGATGAGACATCTCCAAGATCCCCGGTCCTTAACTGCTCTGCTCAAGTCCTGCAGTCTCAGGCCTGGGGTCTTCCTGATAAAGTCTAACCATCTGGTGTGTGGTCTTCCTTTCTACTGCCCTCGATCTTTTCCAGCATCATTTTCTTTTCTAACGAATTGTACGTTCTCATGAGGTGACCAAGTAAGACAGTCTCAATCATCTTGGCTTCCAGAGAGAATTCAGGCTTGATCTGTTTTAGAACTCATTTGTTTTTCTTCTTGGCTGTCCACAGTATCCTTTCTAATGTTTTGCTGTTGTTGTGTACCTTCAGGTTCTTTCCAACTTATGGCAACCCTAAGGTAACCATATGGTGACCCTAAGACAAACCTATCATGGGTTTTCTTGGCATGATTTGATCAAAGGAGGTTTGCCATTGCCATCCCCTGAGGCTGAGAGCATGTGACTTGTCCAAGGGCACCTGGGGAGTCCTCTGGTCTCCAGAGTCATAGACTTCAAACCACTATGCCACGCTGGCTCCCTTCATAATGTAAACATTATATTAAAACAAATAATAAAAGAAGCAGGGTCTAGTTGTTGGTGACACCTCCATTTATGGAATTCCCTTCTTTTAGAGATTTGTTTTTTCCTCAGCATTTATCACATTTGCAACCTTTCAAGGAATAGTAAAGTTTTTTTCTTTATCTTCAGCCACTGCTTGTTTGTATTACTTTACTGAATTTCAACAGACATTTTCAATGTGTCATTTCAGATGCCTGATAGAAAATCTGATCAGTTTGTGTAAACGTCAGAGTCAGCTGATAAGTGATCTTGGAGCCAGTACACTGTCAGAAAATAAAACTAAAATTAAATTAAATTCATGGAGAAGTGACAGCATATCATTTAGGGAATTTAATTTATAAACCTTTTCCCAGGAAGGGATCCAAGGTGGCTCACAGATGAAACAGTTTAAAAACTTTACAATAAAAAGGTAAAAAAATTAAAATCACCATGGTAAAACCATATAAAAGTCACATAAAACATACGAAGGTTAAAAACATAAACAGAGCACACACCCTGTATAAAAACATCCCGGACAATAATTATACATTAAAAGGCTGCTTGAATAAAAACATCTTTTTTTGCTGGCGAAAGGCAGTTCTCTTGAGCATGCTCCAACAAATTTTTCTTGAATGGCTGGGAGAAAAACCTTCTCTTCTGTTCACAAATGTTTCCTACACTTAGGCTTTTGGTTAGCTCCCTTCAGTTTGATTCTTTAGTTCAGTGCCATTTAGGTTTACACAGGCACCTACCATATAGCCGCCCTTAAGGGGTTAACCCCCCCTTCCAGAGGATTGAACAGGTTTTCCAGGTTTGCATGTTATTAGGGGCAATCTTCTTACTCTGCACCATGACTTTGCATGAAGTGAACATCCTTACTCTCTGCATCTGTGAATGTAGTACTCAACATGGGGTGCCCAGTGCTATTAATGAACTACTCTTGCAAGTTTTCACATAATGGCACTTGCCATAAGTCATTTCCGACTTATGGCAACCCTAAGGCGAATCTATCACAGGGTTTTCTTGGCAAGATTTGTTCAGAGGAGGTTTGCTATTGACTTCCCCTGAGGCTGAGAGCATGTGATTTGTCCAAGGTCACCCAGTAGGTTTCATGTCCAGGCAAGGAATCGAACCCTGGTCTCCAGAGACATACACAGCACTCAAACGACTATGTCATGCTGGCTCTCTCAACATCATTGCCCACCACAAAAAAACCTGACCCATATGTGTATATGGAGTACGTGAAATAGCAAAAACTCAATTTAGTCTCCTGACTCAGGAAATCCACAATGATTGGAACTTCTAACAGTTTTTGGTCTCAGATTTTCCCAATCTACACAGTCATGCTGGCTGGAGGATTCTAGGAACTGAAAGAAAAGACCCTATTCTGCCTTACATATCTGCCCATGTTTTGAGAAAATAGCTGAATCACTTTTTAACTTTTATATTTTGTTTAACTATTAATTATTGACTATATTTATTTTAAGCTATTGTAAGGTGCCTTCAATCCCAAACTGGGAAAAGGGTAGGATATAAATATATAAAGGAGAACAAAAAGAAACGTTTCCAAACTGCTGTGCAATTTGGATCAGGGCTGCAGCTGGGACTGGAAAGAGGAATCATGTAGATGGTGGGGCCCTATAGGCTGTCAAATGCAAAAAGAGCATCCCCAGCATCTTTTGGTAGACATCCAATGAAAGAGATCCCACCAACTGTCTGTTCCATTACTGAACTGTTCTTACTGTCAAGATGCTTCTTCTTATCTTCTAATGTTCAGTCTAAATTGTTCCTGTAATACCTGGAACAATTACTAAAGAAAGTGAAAGAAGAAAGTGCTAAGATAGGCTTAATGTTGAATTTTAAGTAAACAAATATAATGACTATGGAAGAACTACATGAATTCATCTTAGATAACAGTAAAATAGAAATAGTCAAAAGAATTTTATATCTGAGCTCAAACATTGACCAAAGTGGAGACTGCAGTCAAGAAATCACAAGAACACTAGGACTGGGAAGGGCAGCTATGAAAGAATTAGACAGAATCCTAAAGTGCAAAGACATAACACTGAAGGCTAAAGTTAGGATTGTCCAAGCCATTTTATTCCCCATCACAATGTATGGATGTGAGAGCTGAACAATGAAGAATGCAGACAGAAAGATCACCAACTCATTTAAGATGTTGTGTTGGAGAAGAGGACTGAAGTTGCAGTGGACAGCCAAAATGACAAACAAATAGGTCCTAGAACAGATAAAGCCCGAACTCTCCCTAGAAGCCAGAATGACAAAACTGAGGTTGTTGTACTTTGGACACACCATGAGTAGGAAAGATTCATTAGGAAAGGCAATGATGCTGGGAAACTGGAAGGCAGCAGAAACAAAGAAAGACCAGAAGCCAGTCAGAGAGACCACAGGTATATGCCTGGAGGATTTGAGTAGTGAAGTAGAGAACAGGATGTCTTGGAGGTGTTTCATCCACAGTGATGGATTTGGGACAACTCAAGGGCATCTATCAATAGCAACAATTTACTCCACCATGAAAACAATTTGCATTGGGGAATTGGCATGGACAGAGGCAGACAGAGAAGAGCAAAAAACCCACCTGTCCACTGTGTGGCCTCAATCCAAATTGTCCTTCCATTCTTGCTTTTAGAGAAAGGAAAAGAAAAGGTCCTAGATCTCCAACTTTCATTCTTTCTTTGGGCCTCATCTCTCTTTCATTTGGGCTCTTCCTCCTGGCTGTCACTATGGGAAAAACAAATTAGAAGTTATTTAACCTTGAATATAACCATTAGTTAAAGCAATTAAAACCAAAGGGTGAGTTAATGGGCAGTGTCAAACATCCTGAGAAACATCTGGTATCATAAAAGTCTTCATTTTCACTTAATGAATAATTGATCCACCTTTCTTTGAAGCTAGGTTAGCTCACAAGCAGAGACAGGCAGCATAATGGCATCTCATACCAGGATGTGGGTTTTTTCCCATCCTCTGGTCTGTTTTCTGTGCATCCCAGCCCTCTGGAAAGAAATGTCTCTGAAGTTTGAATTGGCCAGAAAATAACAGCTTACTGAATGGAAGTTTAGGCTCTTGGAGGAGGCTACTCAATAAAGACTCAACTGATTCATTAGCTCAGGTTGTCTAAAAACTGGTACCCTCTATGGACTTTATCAGACAGGAGAAATTTCTCTTTATTGTGATTGGAGCCAATTGGAGCCAATTAGAATTCACATGAATTCGCTAGTTTAGTGAATTTACGTGAGTTCCTATTCCGTTCGGAATGCGTTCAGAATGACTTCCCATTACCCGAAAATGACCCCTCATTGCCCGAAATTGTGTGAGATGCTTTAATTTGCAATAATGTAAAACCCATGAGTGCGTTCGGAATGTCTTCCCTTTTGCCTGAAATTTCGTGAGATACTTTAATTCGCAATAACGTGAAACCCCATGATTGCGTTCGGACTGCCATTGGATTATACTTCCAATTTCCAATGTCTGATAAGGTCCTATGTATATGGGGCTAGAGCTCCCACCATCCCCAGCCAGGATGGCCATTGACTGGCAGCAATTCTGCAGATATGCAAATCTACAGATCTACAGATTCAGGGATAGCCATGTGTTCACTATATGACAAAGTCCAAAGCATGGTAATTCCTTTATGAGGCCATCCAAAATGGCTGAAAAATCTCTTCTCAAACTTTGGAAATCAAAGTTTATTCATCAAGCAAATATGCTTTTTAAAAAAGCATGCAGGGCTCCTTTCATACTGCACATTTGCAATACTTTGATACCACTTTAATTGCTATGGTTGCATCCTATGGACTCCTGACATTTGTAGTTTGGTGAGTCACTAGAACTCGCTGAAAATTTTAAATACTCCTTCCTTAATGGCCAGTCCTAGGATTCCACAGGACAGAACTATAGCAGTAAACATGAAATAATAGGCTGCATCTGCACTGCAGAAATAATACAATTTGGCACGGCTTTAAATGTCATGGCCCAATGCTATGGAATTCTGGGATTTGTGGTTTTGTGAACTGTTTAGCCTTCTCTGTCAGAGACCTCTGGTGCGATAACAAACAACAAACCCCAGGATTTCAGAGCACTGAGCCATGGCAGTTAAAACAGTATCAAACTTCATTATTTCTGCAGTGCAGATGCAGCCATTGCGTTATAATTCTGTGGTGCGTATGGACCCCAGGATTAAAAGGGAGGAAGTGACAGTATAAACAGTCATGTACTCTGCACTGCATGTTGTGTATAAATGATTTGAGAGGAAGACACTGTAGGCCTTAGAATTAGGCTCCTAAAGCCAAATTTCAGACTGAACCTGGGACTACCTGCATGCACCGTGAAGCATTCTGTCCTGGGCTGTGGTCTTTCCCCAAAGCCCTTTTCTTGCAGCACAATTTCCAGCTCTAAGTCCATGTTTCAAAGTCCCCTGCTGCATTGCAGGAGTCTTCAATGCACTTTCAATTTTTCTGAGCACATCTCTCACTGTGCTGCACATTTTATACCCAGCCAAACCTCAAAGCATGTATTTTGTAAACAAACCCACACGTTTCTGGTTTGTCCCAAAACATGGGGGGGGGGGGGGAAGGATCCAGAAATGTCTTGAAAGACAACTGCACGGCACAGAAAAAGCGAACAAAATATTTTTCCCTTCCTTCCTTTTAAATGATGGTAGTAAATTCAGGACTGACTAATAGGATGTCCCTCTTCATGCAGCGCATAATCAGTGTACTGGATTTTCTATTGGCCACTTGATCAGACAGCTTCAAAGGAGGATTAGACAACTGGCGGTTTGAGCATTGGACTAGGGCTCCAGGAGACCAGGGTTCGAATCCCTTGCTCAGCCATGAAACCCACAGGGTGACCTTGGGCAAGTCACACTCACTCAGCCTCAGAGGATAACAATTGCAAATCCCCATGATAGGTTGGCTTTAGGGTTGCCATAGGTCAGATACAACTTGAAGGCACACAACAACAACACAACTGCAGAGAGGAATAATATTATCTCCCTCGTAATATTATATCACAAAGTCATTTGGTAAACATGAAGGGTGGTGAATGTAAGACATATAATACCCTCCAACTGTCCCAATTTGGCAGAGACAGTCTGCTTGATCCTCTGTCATCCCTCATTTTCAACTGCTTTCAAAATACCCCAGTTCCACTCTCTTCTTCCCACTTGCCCCTTTTGTCCTCAGCTTACTTCCAAACTGAATTCAGAAGTGCAAAAGTAGTTTGCACCCATTTAGCTCAGCAGGGGAAAGAGGTGAGGAGGACAGAGACTTCCCCTTCCCAGTGGGTTTAGGCAAATGCAAACTGCGGCACACTCTTGTGTGTTCTTCATCATTAATAACTTTTGCTATTTTAATAATAATAATAAATAATAAACTTTAGTTTTGTATCCCGCCTTTCTGCCTGGGCAATCAAGGCGGCTTACATGAAATAAAATGGATTTAGATAAAACATTACCTGGATAAAAAGATATAAACCCCCTCCCCCAAAAGAGAATTAAATATAATACTATTTAAAAGAGAAGATAAAAAGATATAACCCCCTCCCCCAAAAGAGAATTAAATATAATATTATTTAAAAGAGAAGACAACACAACAGTTAAAAACAACAACATAATATTTAAAAAAACCCTATCTGATGTTGTTTGGCTCTAAAAGGGGGTTAGACAGATTCATGAAGGATAAGACTATCAATGGAAGCTACTGTACTTACCTTCCAAAACCAGACAAGATCAGTTGCGTTCAGGATGGCACAGTGGTGTATTGTGTTCTTCTCTTTTTAAAAATTCTACACATACAGAGGCAATACACCACTGAGTGCCCTTTGCTTGGAAGCAACAGTGGAAGAGAGTGACTGCAGTTTCCCCAACATGGCACTCTTAGGATGTTTAGTTTAGTTTCTATGCCTGTTGTATTGTATGCATTAATGTATAGTTTGTTTGCTGTTGTATGAGTTCAGGTCGTTTCCAACTTATGGCGATCCTTTCATGGGGTATTCTTGGCAAGTTTCTTCAGAAGGGATTTGCCACTACAGACAAAATATGAAAATATCCCATAAATAAATAAATGAATAAATACCTCCCCATAAGAATTCTTCACCCATTAAATTGCCCTGCAGTTCCCAGGATTCTAACACTGCAGAGAATGCAGCTGCATCTAAACTGCAGTAATAATGCAGTGGGTCAATGCTATGGAATTATGGGATTTGTAGGTTTGTGAGATATTTTGCCTTCTCTATCAGAGAGCTCTGGTCGCATGACAAACTACAAAATCCCAGGATCCCATAGGATGGAGCCGTGGCAGCTAAAGTGGTGTCCAACTGCATTATTTCTGCAGCGCAGATGCAGTCTGCGGCATTGTAAATGATTTACACTCAGATTTCTTATACTTGCTGTGGTTGCATTCCAAGGGTAACTTTGCCTGTACTGTTTCTTTGAATGCTGACACTATATTTTTAAATGTTCACCTGGGTTATTGCATTGCTAGGAATTTGGGGACTGGAGGGGGAAAAATCACTGGGGGTGTAATATTTGTATTTGGGGGCAGTTTTCCTTCCCTCATCAGGGTACTCCTGGAGGTTGATCAGAGAGAAAAATAATGGCCCAAAGTCATGGCTCACTGGGGAGTGGAACCTCCTTATACTCTTAAAAGAGATGGAGGAGTTTATCATACGATGGAATTTGGGGGTATAATACAATGGCAATCTGAACGCAATCATGGAGTTTCACATAATTGCGTATGAGGGTATCTCACGCAATTTTGGGCAATGGGAAGTCATTCTGAACACAATCATGGGGTTTCACATAATTGCGAATTAGAGTATCTCACACAATTTCGGTCAATGGGGGGTCATTTTCGGGAAATGGGAAGTCATTCTGAATGCATTCCGAACGCAACCAGATTTCACATAAATTCGCTAAACTAACGAATTCACGTAATTGCGAATTGGCTCCATTTGCAATTAAGAGAAATTCCTCCCATGTGATAAACTCCGGAGTGTAGTTGGTTATGAACATGGTGTGGGACAAGTCATGAATAGTGTCCTTTAGCCTGGTGACTGGTGCAATTTTATAAAGAAAAACTGCTGATTCACTTTGCTGGGCTTGTGTGCATTGCACAGTATCAGACACACTGAATGCCAAATCATGCTCATGACTCAAATTAAACCACTGAGCATAATGAACTGGGCAGAAACTTTGGCAGCCAGCAGTTGATGTGAACAAGCCACTTCCGCAATGCATCGAAAAGGACCTGGTAAATATTGACAGGAAGTGAGTCACTGAGATAATAGAAAAACCTTTTGTTGAAGGCCTGCAAAACTTTCACTGGGAATCAAGCATTATACATTGGATTTCTTTCTCTTTGGAATAATAATTTCGATCCCATTGAGTCAACCTGGACAACCACTATATTAAACTATTGACATGGAGGGACCTGTGGATTTCACATCTCTGAACATGAATGTGAACTTGGAAGGAGACTCCTTTAGTGTCACTGTTGTGTGGGTGTTCTTGAAAGTTACCAGAAGCTCCTTCACAAAAATAGCACAATTTGTTGTTGTTGTTGTTGTTGTGTGCCTTTAAGTAGTTTCTGATTTATGGCGACCCTAAGATGATGGGTTTTCCTGGCAAGATTTCATGGCAAGGTTTATTCAGAGGAGGTTTGCCATTGCCTTCCTCTTAGACTGAGAGTTTGCGACTTGTCCAATGTCACCATGTCGGTTTCCATGCCCAAGCTGGGATTTGAACCCTGGTCTCGGTTGTCCTAGTCCAACCATCAACCCACTAAGCTACAGTGGCTAAATTGTGTGTGTTGTTTTGACTTCCAGTTGTTCCTGAATTATGGCGACCCTATCACAAGGCTTTCTCAGCAAGTTTCTTCAGAGGGGGTATGCCATTGTCATCCTCTGTGGCTGAGAGAGTGTGACTTGCTAAAGGTCACCCAATGGGTTTCCATAGCCAAGCAGGGATTTGAATCCTGTTCTCCAGAGTCGTAGTCCAATGCTCAAAACGTTCTGGTTCTTATAGTATATTATTCTTATCCTCCAGGATTTCACAAATGAAAACTGGGTAATGTGTGGCTAAGCTATATCAAAGGGTGGTATTCATGAGAAATAACAGACATGTTAGAGGGGCTGCCAGAGCATACAGTGGTCCCCCGGGTTACGAAGGTAATCCGTTCCGGGATTACCTTCGTAACCCGGAAGCTTTCGTTTCCCGGGGGACCGCTAAATTCAATGGACCACGCGGCCCATTTAAAGGGGCCACGCGGTTTTTTTTCCGTATCCCGGGGGATCTTTCGGATCCCGGGGGATACAATCGCGGTCCCGCCGGTTTCGTACCCCGGGGGATTCGTAACCAGGGGGACCACTGTATTGGGAAAGGCAAGATCCCCCACCCCTCCTTTCCCTTCCTTCTTCTGAGCTGAATGCAAACTATTTTTGCACTTGGAACTCAGTTTGCAGCAACTGATATAAGCCACAAACAAAAAAGGGAAAGTGGGAGGAGGAAGAGAAGCTGGGACATTTTGAATGCATCTGAAAAAGTGGGATGGCAGAGGATTAATCAGGACCGTAGCTGCCAAATCAGGTATGTTATTCCACTTTAACTGCCCCGATTCCATCCTAAGGACTCCTGGAGAATCATGGCATTAACATGGAACAACAGTGGCTGCAATTCTTTAGTGTGAAAGGGCTGGTATCAAATACCATGTGCTATTATAAAGCGAGACTCAGGGCCAAACCCAATTTTAGAGATGTTCTCAGAACTTGCATTCCAGTGGTGGGTGGGCCCAAAGGCAAAAGGTGAGAACAAGATATACAAGATTATTTTAGGCTGAATCTTTTATGTGCAGTAACAAAGCCACAGGTGAAGAGTTTCTGGCTTTTAGAATGGCCTTCCAAGCTGTGGGACCCTTTCTCTGGAACTGGTCTCTTCCCTGCTGTCTTTCCACCTGCAGGCAAAGACCTTTTTTTAAAATTGAGATGGACCTTTGACTCTTGATTCATTGCGGTGGAAGGGTCTTTTAATGGAGTGTGTTGAGATTTTATCTTTGTTGTTGTTGTTGTCCTTCCTCCTCCTCCTCTACTTCATTTTAAATGTGTTGTTAAACTGTTTTAACTTTGTGCTTTTAATAGAATTGTTTATTTAATTGTTTTAAACTTTTACATATAAGCTTTTAACTAAAAACAGCATATTCAGCTGTCAAAACTCTTCTGGCATGACATGTTACAGTCATGATGAAGGGGACATAGGCCCCCAAAGTAAGGCTGGATTGGGCTCCTAGGAGGGTCATATTCAGCCTTGGGACTGAGGTTTGTGTTATCTCTTTTGATCTTTACTGGCTTCTTTAGTTTGAGCCATTTGTCACTCATTTACAGATTGATCTTTCCTGACCAGGAAAAAAAGTATTATCTTGCAAGCTTAGTAGATCAGGAGAACGCTGGGGAAGTAGTTTGTCTTGATTAAATAAGCAATGCTTGCTGTGAGATTCTAGAAGCCGTAGTCCACAAAAGTAATTTTTCCACACTTTGATCCTGAACAAGTAGAACACACTCTTCTTCAATATTTGGTTTCACTTGTCTTTTTAAAGGGCAGTTACTTACCTGAGAGATTATGTTTCCTCAGTGAAAGCTAGTGAATTAGGAAGTGTCATTTCACAGTGAATAATAATATAATAAGGATTTATTTATATCCCGCCCAATCAACAAGGAATCAGGGTGGGTTGCAACAGTGGGAAAAATACAAAGCAAATAACAATAACAATGAAATAATAAAAACAATTTCAACATAACAATAAATAACAAAAATTACAAAACAATAAAGCAAAAATTAATAGAAAAAAATACATTCAGTTCAGCAGTTATTAAAGAAAAACCCCAATTTCTAACCCCCCATTTCAATCCTGGAAAAGAAACAACATCAATAACAATAATAAACAATAAACAATCTTAACAGATCACAAGCTAAAATCATGAAATTCTTATTTTCTGGGTGGAGTTGGTCACGATTTCTGTCATGGTGTTGGTGTGGCAAAAAGAAGGCAGCTTGAATGTGAATACCGTATGAAGCAGAGATGAGAAAAAATTAGCTGGAATTTGCCCACTGTTGAGGGTGCCATTACCTTCATGACCAATGAAGTGTCATGAAGTTCATGTTCTTTGTTTATGAAATTAATACTTGTCAAAGGTAAGGTGACATACATCGTTCCCCCTTCTCATTTTTGTCCATCCTTTCATGGGTCAGTAAAATGAGTACCTAGTTTGCTGGGGGCAATAGGCTAGCACATTGTAAACCGTTTAGAGAGTGTTTAGTTCACTATAAAACGGTATAGAAATGTAAAGAGCTATTGCTGTTTCTCTTGCCAGAACTGTCCTGTAAGGTAGGTTAGGATGAGAGACAGTGCCTGGCCCAAGGTCATCCAGTGTACTTCATGGCCAATGGGGATATGAACTGGACTTTGCACATTTTAAGCACTCCAACCACTACACAACATCTTCTGGGTCACTACATTTGTGCTCTGATTTGAACACTGATAAAGAGAAACTTATCACCTGGGACCCCGGGAGGGTGGGAAATGCCCCATGTACCCCTGGGAAGGGCCAGGGAGGAGCCCCTGGGACCTGGGGAGGGCCAGGGACTCACTGGGTGTCACTCTCCTCTTCTGGGTTGTCACTCCCCTTAGGGGGTTGCACCCCCCGCAATCCCCTAGTGATGCTACTGACAATGTATAAGAAAGGAATTGTATGAAATACTAGGCTGCATCAATAGGAGTGCAGTAGCAGTTTATTCTGCTTTGGTTAGACCTTACTTCTGGAAACCACAATTCAAGAAGGATGTTGACAAGCTAGAGCATGTCCAGAGGAAGGCAACACAAAATTGTGAAGGCTCTGGAAACCATGTCATATGAGGAGCAGCTTAGAGAGCTGGGTATATTTAGCCTGGAGAATAGAAGGTATAGAAGTGACGTGAAAGTGAAATTTAAATATTTGAAGGGATATCATATTGAAAATGGAGGAAGCTTGTTTTCTGCTGCTCCAGAGACTTAGAAGCTGTACAGACTGCCTATAAGGGGCAGCCTGCAACTGCCTCTCTCTGTACTAGATTGGGACCATGGTAACCACATACCACAGCCCCCATATTGCATTTCTGTGGAGCAAAAAAGGAGCCATAAAAAGTGGCTCCTTTCTGTGCTGCTCAAAGGGTGTTGTAGCAGCGGCTTTTTTGCACTCCTTGGCACTGCATCCTTTATTTTTTAAAAATATATATTTATTAAGATTAAGAAAAAAACATTACATACAAAACGCAAAAAAGACATCGAACTTAACAAAACAAAACAATACATAACATTATTATTATTATTATTATTATTATTAACCTTTGTTTATATAGCGCTGTAAATTTACCCAGTGCTGTACATGCAATCTTATAATTAGATGGATCCCTCAGGCTTGCAATGTAAAAGAGACAACACAAAAGGAGAAGGGAAAGGTGGTGGGGAGGGGATGAGGTCCAGTGGTTCTTCTCTCCCTCTGGGGCCTGGACCAAGGCAGATGGACTGGAGGGAGGGCACGGCTTCGTAATACATAGTTAAAAGGAGGGATCCTGGGGCAGATGGCACAATCCTGGGAATGCTTCCCTAAAAAATATAGTCTCAGTTTTGAAACTGGTTAGAGAAGTGATGAGGCACGCATGTGAGGGAAGAAGGTTCCAGGAGTGAGGGGCAGCAAGTGAGAAGGAACAAGTCCATAACAGTACATAACATAACAGTGCAATACAAACATAACATAACAATACAATACAATCAAAACAGTACAATATAGTACCATGCAATACAGTCCAAAAACTAACCAGGACAAGTACGAAAACAGTCAAGACAGAACACAATACTTCCTGAACCCCCAAAAGTCAAATCTTATTAAATCGCTTGGCCAAACCTAACTAAACTCAGAATACGGATTATAAACTGTAAGGTGACATAAAAAAACAAACAAACAAAACTACTCCACTTTTATATCTTAAAGCAGTAAACTCTTACATATAAATCAAAAATTCCCCAGTGTCATTGGTCTGTTTTGGCACTGCATCATTTAGATGTAGCACCAGAGGAACACTGGTGGTGCAGTGTGCAGCATCAAGCTGGCCTGGGGCGGAGTCGCAGTGTGCATCATATAAATGCTACACTCCGACTCTGCTCCTAGGCTGGCCTTAATGGTTGGTCTGTACAGCCCCTGACACAGAGCAATGGATTCAAGCTACAAGAAAAGAGATTCCACCTCAACATTAGGAAGAACATCCTGTTGGCAAGAGCTGTCTGACAGTCGCTGTCTTGGAGTGTGCTGGAGTCTCCTTCTTTGCAGGTCTTTAAACAGAAGCTGGATAGTTATCTGTCAGTAGTGCTTTGATTCTGTGTTCCTGCATGGCAGGGCGTTGGACTGGATAGTCCTTATGGACCCTTCCAAATCTCTGTTTCTGTCGTCCCCTTACACATCAGCATATGTGACTATCAGCATAGAGCTTGGAAGTGTTACTTTTTTCAACAATTCTCAGAATCTACCAGTGAACATAGCAAGCTGTGAAACAAGCCAGGAAGAAATTATCGGGGAAAGGGACTGCTAAACTCTAGGCTGGACAATGGACAACTGCCTCTTAAAGTCTTCTCTTTTTTGAACCTGGTTTGGAAGCAATTCAGCTGCCAATTTTATTGTTTCTGAATTGTTGTTATATGGCTCCACCTAGCTAAATCAATCAGAACTCTAGCAGGCAAATTCTGAATTTACAGAGCTTCTGAGTAATCTTCAAGGGCTCTCCAAGGTTTAACACCTTGCAATAATCCATCTTGGGGTTCACTGCAACATAGCCATGATATCCTGTGGTTTTGGGAGTTGTGATGTAAACCACACTAGTTTTTCCACCATGTGCAAGAGGGAAAAGAAAAATAGACATGGACATGCAGATATATAGATTCACAAACACATTTCTTTTTGAAGTCAATGAAGAATATTAGGGCAAAGTTAGCACCAGTCATGGTTGGGGGCTCTCACATCAGTGACATGGTAAATCTACTCCAGATTTTACTTTTAACCTTAAAGGAGCTGTCCTAGCCCAATACTCAAATCATTGCATTACATTGTCGCACAACAGATTCTTACCTTATTTCATCTTATTACAATACAGGCTTAATTTCAAGTACTGATGTTGACCTTTAAATATATGAATGGACAGGATGCAGAGCATGTGATGTTATGGACTTGGAGGGGGGGGATGTTGCATTTATTAAATAAATTATGGTAATGTATGGACATGTATAGAAAGCCAGCATGATGTAGTGGTTTTAGTGGATTATGACTCTGGAGATCAGGGTTTGATTCCCCATTTGGCCATGGAAACCCACTGGGTGGCCTTGGGTGAGTCACATACTTTCAACCTCAGGAAACCCTGTGACATGGCTGCCTTAGGGTTGCCATAAGTTGGAAACAACTTAAAGGAGCACAACAACAATAACATGGATATGTATAGCAGATCTAATAACAGATTCTTACCTTATTATGTCTACTATACATGACCACAATTTATCTAACAAATGTAATATTTCCATCCCACCAAAGTCCATAACATTACATGCCATGCATCCTGTCCATTCATGGATTTAAAGGTCAACATCAGCACATCGCATAATGCCAGTGAATCAACAGGGAGCCAGCGTAATTGCTGTAAAATTAGTGTAATGGGTTCCAAGTGGCCAATGCCATTTAAGAGTTGTGCCAGTTGCAGTTTCTGATCAATTTTCAGAGGCAGCCCAATCCCTTCCCTGGTAGAGATTATAGATGGTAGTTTACAAATGGGAGTCCCTTTATGCTCATAAAATACAGTGTGGTTTCAAGCTGAACAGCAATCCTTCTGTGCTGCATCATTTGGAAACAGCTTGGAATATGGCATGAGATGGGATGAGGAGGCTGTTCTTTGGAGAAAACCTCTATTGTGCTGACAATTGCCTGTCATGCATTTTTTTAATTCAATGCTTTTTTGATTCGTTGCTTCTCTGTTATTAATTTGATTTTATTATTTAGCCAAAATTAATCATTTCTGTACGTGATTGCTTTGTTAAACAACAACAACAACAACAACAAATGAGCATAGATCCAAGGCAGGATGGCTGAATGTTCTTTTCTGCCCATTATTTTTTCTTCCTTTTTTTAAAAGCAGTGTTAAATCTGGTTTGTCTCAAACTCTGAAAATTGTTCCAGTCTTAAATTTGGTTCATCTCAAAATTTGCAAATTATTTATCTTAAGATTCTCATAGAAATATGTCTGCATTTGTGTGTGCTTTTCTAGTATTCCATAACATTTAGCTCTGATATACCTTTCCCACAAGCAATGTTCCTAAATGAATGCATTTTTGAATATATTTACTCAAATTTTACATCCCCTTTTCCTTAAGATGCATATTTTTGTGTACATTTCTGATTGGAGAACTCCACTGAGAGAATACAGGAAAATGTGGTTTGAGTACAAGAATGGGCAAAACATATCCGTCCAGAAGTTGTTGGATAGCAATGCTAGCACACCTTGTCAAACTGTAAAGCAGTGGTGAAGTATGCTGGAAGTTGCAGCCTGCCAAAATCTGGAGGACCACACAGCTCCCACTTTAGCATGAAATTTTAATTTAAAGTTTGTGCATAGGCAAGAAATCACATTATAATGTACATTTGTGAACCAAACAACTTTATCTCCAAGCTCTGTTCACAAGGTCCAGCCATCAAGAAGGCAACCATGATGACCAAAGGTTTGGAAACCAAGCCTTATGAAGAACAATGGAAAGAGCTGGATATGTTTAGGCTGGAGAAGACAAGACCGAGAGATGACATGATAGCCATTTGAAATATTTGAAGGAATGCCTTCTAGAAGATGGAGTCAGCTTTTTTCCTGAAGCTCCAGAGACTAGAACACAAAGCAGTGATTCAAATTACATGGAAAGAGATTCTACTTAAATATTAGCAAGGATGTCTTTATTGTAAAAGCTGTTGTACAATGGAATGGACTGCCTTGGAGGGTGGTGGACTTTCCTAATGGCATAGTGAACAACAGTGGAGCTGATTCCCCAGCCCAAATCAAAACAATTGTAATGATATGAAATTCTTGGAAAGTGCTTTTGGATTTTGGAATATTTGTATGTACATAAAGAGATATCTTGGAGATGGGACCCTAGTCTAAACAGGAAATTCATTTACCGGTATGTTTCATATATACCCTATAAACATAGGCTGAAGGTAAGTTTATAGGTAATATTTTAAATAATTTTGTGCATGAAAAAAAGTTTGTGAACACTGACCAACCAGAAAGCAAAGATGTCAGTGTTTCAGCCACCCATAGGGACAATTTTAGAATATTCTGGATTTTGGAATTCCAGTTAAGGGAGACCCAACCTGTATTTTCTTATAACTCAAAATGTGAACAGCCCTGGGCATTATATTAGGAGGAATGTGTGACAGAAATAAAATAAAATAACACAATAACCATCCGGGATCATGCCAGTGATTGATCAGATACAGCACCCTGTTTCCTATGGGCTAAACCTGCAAACAAGAGGTATGAGGTTATCAACCTGTTCCTGATGTTCCTGTTCAGCAGTTGATATTCCACAGTAAGGTACCTCTCTCCTTGTAGGTAGTAAAAACCCATCACTATAGATAATACCAGCTGAAACTCTTACTCTCTGTGAATTTGTGTAATCCTAACTGAGAAACAGAAGGCTAGTATTATACAAGAAAAAAAGGTTGGAACAATTTGAAAGCACGCCACCACCACACCAGTCATATCACTTCCTAATTTTCTCTTTTCCAGAGAAGTGATATAAGACTATTTAAGAAACCTTAAATGGTCTTATATCACTTCTCTGGAAAAGAAATGAATATATTCAAAAGTAATATTTTAGATTTTGCTGGGTATTACTGTGCAAAGCAGCTGATAGTTGAAATAGTGACAGTGTAATCATTATTCTCCATTTCATTCGTCATCATGTGAATTGAACATTCTCTCAAACTGAAGGAACAAGCCATCCCCTATGAGCTACAGCAAAAGCATTGGGCAATCCAATATCAAATAAATTTGCAATAATACTTCTAGAAATAAGAGACTTTTCCTTTCAGTGTATGTCTTTTCTTTTTGGTATAATTCCAACAAACCGTGGTTATAGACATTCAAGCGAATTTCCAGCAACACTGCTCTGCATTTTTATACCATGTTTGTTTTCAATGCAATATGAAGTTTGTGAAGTCGAAGGCTTTCATGGCTGGAATCCATAGTTTTTTGTGGGTTTCTCAGGCTATGTGACTGTGTTCTGGAAGAGTTTATTCCTGACATTTTGCCAGTATCTGTGGCTGGCAGCTTCAGAGAATGCTGGTATGGAAGTGAGTGGGGTATATATACTGTGTGACCTTTGGTTAAATTGCTTCCTATCAACCAAGGTCACATAGTATATATACCCCACTCACTTCCATGCCAGCATTCTCTGAAGATGCCAGCCACAGATGCTGGAAAAACATAAGGAATAAACTCTTCCAGAACATAGCCATATAGCCCAAAACTCCCACAAAAACTACAATATGAACTTTGTGCTTTTTTTGCTGTGTGCCTCCAAGTCATTTTTTAATTTTTTATTTATGGTGACCCTAAGGTGAATGTACCATAGGGTTTTCTTGGCAAGATTCTTCAGATTGGGTTTGCCATTGCCATCCTCTAAGGCTGAGACAGTGTGATTTGCCCTAGGTCACCCAGTGGGTTTTTATGCTTCAGTGGGGCATCGAACCCTGATCTCCAGAGTCACAGTCCAACACTCAAACCACTATACCATGCTGGCTCCCAGTATGAACTTTACTGCTGAGGAAATAAACCATGAAACTTCAACCATCATCCTGATACAACCAGACCCATTTCACCATTTTAGAGACATTTAGAGACAGAGAAAGTAGCAGGATCATGTTTTGTGAAATATCAGATCTTAATAGCCTTTAAGCTGCAAGAATGTGCTTATCAGAATCCTTTAATATTCTTGCATGATGCATTTCCCCCAGTGTAAACGCATCAGATTCTACTAATCTCTCTCTCTTGCAAGTTGTTAAAAACAGATGCAAGGTAAGTGGTCTGATAAGACACACATCTGCTTATAGATGACTCAAGGGTACCCTCTAGTGTATTTTTATATTAATGCAACAGCATCAACATGTGCTTTATGTTGTGTGCCTTCAGATCCTAAGGTGAATTTATTATGTTTTTTTTTTTTTTTGCGAGTTTCTTCAGATAGGGTTTGCCCTTGCCATCTTCTGAGGTTGAGAGTGTGACTTGCCCAAGGTTACCCAATGGGTTTACATGGCCTTGCTGGGAATCAAAACTTAGTCTCCAAGAGTCATAGTCTAACACTCAAACCACTAAACCACACTGGATCTATGTGCTATAGACTATAGCAAAACATTTGACTATATAGATCATGAAAAACTATGGAACGCACTCAAGGACATGGTAGTATCACTACATCTGACAGTCTTGATGAGAAATCTGGACCAAGGACAAAAACTACTGTAATAAATGAATTTGGCAAAACAGAATGATTCCCAATAGGTAAAGGGGTCAGACAAGGTTGCATTGTATCACCCTACTTGTTCAACTTATATACCAAAATCAGTGTGTACAGAGCCATTGTACTGTCCATCCTTCTCTATGGGTCTGAATCATGGGTCACCTATCGCCAACATCTACGACTCCTTGAACGCTTTCATCAGCGCTGTATACGCACAATCCTAAACATACACTGGACTGACTATACACTCTTTCATACGAGGCTAAATTGGAAGTATAATTTAAGGTCAATTCAAATGCAAACATGGGTTTTATGTTATTGCAAATTAACTCTTCGCACGCAAATTCGGGCAAGAGGGAAGCCAATTCGAATGCAATCATGGGTTTTACTTTATTGCGAATTAAAGCTTCGCATGCAAATTCGGGCAGGAGGGGGTTATTTTCGGGTAATGGGAAGTAATTCCGAACAGAGCAGGGGTTCTTCCGAACGGAGCAGGGGTTCATGTAAATTCGCTAAACAAGCGAATTTACATGAATCCACATTGGCTCCATTCGGAGTTGGGAGAAATTCCTCCCGTTTGAAAGAGTCCTATGTGACAAATGTTGCTGTCCTGGAGCAAGCAGATATCACCAGCATTGAGGCCATGCTATTGAAAATGCAGCTGCGCTGGGCAGGGCATGTTTCCAGGATGGAGGACCACCGCCTCCCCAAAATAGTACTCTACGGTGAACTTGCCACGGGTCAGCGAAAGAGGGGTGCCCCAAAGAAGAGATAGAAGGACTCCCTGAAACAACATCTCAAGCTTGGTCAAATTGATCACCAACAATGGTCTTCCCTGGCCTCACATCGGGAGGCATGGAGACGCACTATCCACAATGCTGCAGCCTCTTTTGAGAACTCACACCGAACGAGTCTCGAAGAGAAACGACAACGCAGAAAGAACCACAACTTGGAAACATCACCCAAGGAGACTTTCTGCTGTGCTTTCTGTAACCGGACTTGCTTATCTCAGATTGGCCTTTTTAGTCATCAACACGCTTGTAGTAAGCGTGGGATAAGTCCTTCCTGAATCTTCGTTAGCGAAGAAAAGCCAGAGATATGCTGAAAACATCAGAAGAAATGCAGAGTTAGATTCATAGAATCATAGAATCATAGAGTTGGAAGAGACCACAAGGGCCATCCAGTCCAACTCCTTGCCATGCAGGAACTCCCAGTCAAAGCATCCCTGACAGATGGCCATTCAGCCTCTGCTTGAAGACCTCCAAGGACGGAGACTCCACTACGCTCCGAGGGAGTGTGTTCCACTGTCGAACAGCCCTTACTGTCAGGAAGTTCTTCCTAATGTTGAGGTGGAATCTCTTTTCCTGCAATTTATATCCATTGTTCCGTGTTCTAGTCTTTGCAGCAGCAGAAAACAAGCTTGCTCCCTCCTCAATATGACATCCCTTCAAATATTTGAACAGGGCTATCATATCACCTCTTAACCTTCTCTTCTCCAGGCTAAAAATTTCATTTTTGTGTCCTAAGTGCAATACCTTACATTTCTCCATGTTGAATTTCATCTTGTTAGCATTGGCCCAGCTTTCTAGTCTATTCAGGTCATCTTGAATTTTGATCCTGTCCTCTGGGGTATTAGCTACTCCTCCTAGTTTAGTGTCATCTGCAAATTTGATAAGTATGCCCCCAATTCTGTCATCCAAGTCATTAATAAAGATATTGAATAGCACTGGGCCAAATACAGAACCCTGTGGGACCCCACTGGTCACTTCTCTCCAGGTTGAAAAGGATCCGTTGTTGAGCACTCTTTGAGTTTGGCCAGTCAACCAGTTACAAATCCATGTAACAGTTACCTTGTCTAGTCCACATTTTACAAGCTTGTTTGCAAGAATGTCATGAAGGAAAAGTGTAAATAGGAAGAAGGAACATCAACAACCTAAGGTATGAGGATAGCACAATAATACTGGCAGAAGACATCACATAACTGGAACAGCTATGAAGAAAGGTTAAAGATGAAAGTGCAAAGGCAGAATTAACACTGAACATAAGGAAAACTAAAACAATGGTCACAGAAGAAATACATAAATTCATTCTGGACAAGGAGGAAATCAAAATAATCAGAGAATTGCCATACCTAGGATCAAACATTTACCAGACTGGTGACTGCAGTCAGGAAATAAGAAGTCTAGAAATAGGTAGGGCAGCAATGAAGGAATTAGAAAAGATCATGAAGAGCAAAGATATACAACTGAGTACAGTGGGACCTTGGTATGTGCAGACTTGGTATGTGCAGTATCTGCAGATGGCAAGTCTGCGCTGTCTCCAATGGCAGTGCGTGCACGTGGCCACGCTGCCATTGGGGACAACAGGACTTGAGCATCTGCAGATTTAGCTATCCGCAGGATGTGTGTAGAACAGATCCTGAGGGCCAACTGTTCTAAAGTCAGAAACATCCAGGGCATTGTATTCCCCATCATCATGTACAGATGCGAGAGCTGGACAGTAAAGGAAAGAGACAAAAAGAAAAGCAACATATTTGAGATGTGATGCTGGAGAAGAGTGCTTAAGATATTGTGGGCAGCCAAAACGACAAACAGATGACCTTGAACAGATCAAGCCAGAACTTTCCTTGGCAGCCAAGATCGTCAAATTGAGGCTTTTGTAACTTGGTCACATAATGAGAAGGCATGAACCACTGGAAATGACAGTAATGATAGGAAAGGTAGAGGGTAGAAGAAGGAGGGGAAGACCACATACCAGATGGATGGACTCAAATGGTGTGGAGGCACAGGCATGGGTTTGCAGGGCCTGAGTAGAACAGTAGAGGGTAGGGAGTCTTGGAGGCATCACATCCACAGAGTTGCCATGAGTTAGAGTTGACTCTAGGGCAGCTAACAACAAATAACAAACCCTTCATCAAGATTTTGTTGTATGCCTTTAAATTGTTTCTGACTTATGGTGACCCTAAGGAGAGCCTATCATGTTTTTTTTTTTTGGGGGGGGGGGGAAGATTTATTCAGAGAGGTTTTTGCCTTTGCCTCCCTCTGAGGCTGAGAGACTGTGATATGCCCAAGGACACCCACTGGGTTTCCATGGTCTCCAGAACCACACCACACTGGCTCTTATTGACCCACTATTTAATAATGAGTCAGAGAGCCAGTATGATTTAGTGGCTTGAATGTTGGACCACGACTCTGGAGACCAGGGTTTGAATCCCCACTTTGGCCACTGAAAATCCACTGGGTAACCTTGTGCAAGTCACACTCTCTCAGCTTCAGAGGATGGCAATGGCAAACCCACCTCTGAAGAAACTCATCAAGAAAACCTCATGATAGGTTTGCCATAGGGTTACCTGAGTTCAGAAACAATATGAAGGCACACAAGAACAACAACATTAACAATAACTTTGGGCAACTCACACTTTCTCAGCCTCAGAGGAAGGCAATGCATTATGTTTGTCTTATGGTCACCATAAGTTGGACTTGAAGACTTACAACTATCTAATAATATGCTAGTAAATCAGGGGTTCCTAACCTGTAGTCTGTGTATTCCTAGGAGGTGTCCATGAATAGACTTCAAGGGATCCATTCTGAGTGTTTATTCTAGTCCCCCCCCCCCCGACTGCCCTGTTCCTGACTACTCTATGGACTCTTTCATACGAGGCTAAATTGGAAGTATAATTTAAGGTCAATTCGAATGCAATCATGGGTTTTATGTTATTGCAAATTAACTCTTCGCACGCAAATTCGCGCAAGAGGGAAGCCAATTCGAATGCAATCATGGGTTTTACCTTATTGCGAATTAAAGCTTCGCATGCAAATTCGGGCAGGAGGGGGTTATTTTCGGGTAATGGGAAGTAATTCCGAACAGAGCAGGGGTTCATGTAAATTCGCTAAACAAGCGAATTTACATAAATCCGCATTGGCTCCATTCGGAGTTGGGAGAAATTCCTCCCCGTTTGAAAGAGTCCTATGTGAAGGAAATGGGTTTAAAATACAAAACTATAAATTGTAGACAAAATTGTGTGTGTCAGTGTTTAGATGTAGTTTTTCTTTTCTGGAGAGGAAGTCTATAACTATCATTTGATTGTGAAAGGAGTTTCATGACTCTGAAAAAGTTTAAGCTCATATCTCATAGAAGCTGTCTTGAACCATATCAAACCCAGTACTATATACTCTGGTTGAAAGCAGTGCATCTGAGTGCAACCACCAGCCATACTAGCTGGGGGGTTCTCAGAGCTGTACTCAAAACATACAGGGTTGCCAAGCTCTGCTCCAGGGTTTCCAGCTGACAGAGGTTTTTTCCCATCACCATCACTTTATCCTTTTAACTGGACACGTCAGGAATTGAACCCAAGACCTTCTGTACATAAGGGAAATGGTATGGCACTGAGCTATTCTACCCCTTGACTTCCAAATGTGCAGTTATATTAGAAGGTTGTTGATATAGGCCTTCAAGAAGAGTACTTATGGTGGGCTTTCTTAGCAATATTATTCTGAGGAAGTCTCAGAAACTGGAGCATGTCCAAAGGAGGGCAACTAAAATGGTGAAGGGTCTTGAAACCATGCCCTATGAGGAATGCCGTAGGGAGGTAAGGATGTTTAGCCTGGAGAAGAGAAGGTTAAGAAGTGATATGATAGCCCTGTTTAAAAACTTGAAGTGATGTCATATTGAGGAGGGAGCAAGCTTGTTTTCTGCTGCTCCAGAGACTAGAACATGGAACAACGGATGCAAACTGCAGGAAAAGAGATTCCACCTCAACATTAGGAGGAACTTCCTGACAGTAAGGGCTGTTTGACAGTGGAACACTCCCTCGGGGTGTAGTGGAGTCTCCCTCCTTGGAGGTGTTTAAACAGAGGCTGGATGGCCATCTATCGAGTATGCTTTGATGGAGAGTTCCTGCATGGCAGGGTGTAAGACTGGATGGCCCCTGTAGTCTCTTCCAACTCTATGATTCTCTGATTCTAAGTCTGCCATTACCTTACTCAAAGGCTGAGAGTGTGTGACTTCTCCAAGGTCACCAATGGATTTCCATCATTATAGAGATTTGAACCTTTCTCTCTTGGGGTCCTAGTTCAGCACCCACACACCAGACCCCTGCCATGTTTGGATCATGTAATAGAGGCATGGCAGGGGGGAGAAAGATCTGTTCTGGCATGAATTCACTATGTAGCATTGTATTTTCAGTATTACATAGCATATAATTGTCATACAGGATTCTGGTGGAAAACCCAAGTTTTTATTAGCCTAGAGCTAATTGCTAGTACTAACTAGACTAGAGCCATTGAATCAACGGATTTTAAATAGGTTGAATTTCTCTTTTTTGGAATTCTGAAATCTGAAATATTCCAAATTGATCCACATGGATGGCTGAGAGAGTGACACCTTTGCTTTCTGATGGTTTGGTTTACACAAACATTGTTTCATACATACAATTATTACAAATGTTTTGTATGAAATTGCTTTCAGGCTAAGAGTATAGGATGTATACAAAACAAAGAAGAATTTTATGTTTAGACTTGGGTCCCATCTCAAAGATATGTCATTATGTATATGCAAATATTCCAAAATCTGATACACTCCAAAAACCAAAACACTTCTAGTCCCAAGCATTTTGGATATGGGATACTCGACCTTATAGTTGGCTTACCAACTTCCCATTAATTCAGTAGGGCTAGTCTAGTTGCCTAGTCTAGTTGTTTAATTCAGTAGGCCTAGTCTAGTTGGCATAGTAGTTTGAGTTTTGGGCTAGAACTCTGGAAGACCAGGATTCAAATCCCTGCTCGGCCATGGGCCTTGAGCAAACCACACACTCTCAGCCTCAGAAGAAACCAATGGTAAGCCTCCCCAGAATAAATGCCAAAAAAACCCTACATTAGGGTCATTTAAGTCAGAGTCAGCCTGGGGCTTGGTTGAGGTGAGCTGGCTTGCCAATAAACAACAGTTTATTGAAAGACACCCACACCCACATACCCAAAACATATTATCCTGCCTGGAAATGTTAAGAGAGAAATCTTCTCTAACGAGGCTGTTTCCTTGTCAAGGTGACATGAGAGGATTATTTCTTTTCACTTTCTTGGGAAATGGAATAAAGAACAATTAAACTAGCTTACTTCCTTCTAGTCAGAAGGTGAATGCAGAGCAGAGTGGAAAATGTGCCCTGCACTACCAGTGACTGGGCATGAAAAAGAATGTAACTAAATAAATACATAAGCCCCCTGAAGAGTACAGTTGGCCCTCAGCATTTGTGGCTTTGACTTTTGCGGCTTTGATTATTCACAGATTTGATTAATATGTTCTCTCTAGGAATTTCTAGGTCTTCCAGCATGACTCTGTTGTCAATTTTAGCCAAAAGTCGCATTGGATGACCCAGAGGTTCCTAGAGAGAGCACTTCTCTAGGCATTTGTAGGTCCTCCAGTGCAATTTCATAGTCAATGTCGGGCAGATCTTGACCACAGAATTGCCCTGGAGGACTTAGAGATCCCTAGAAAGTTGTTCACTCAGGTAAAAACATAGTGGTTTTTTTCATTTGCAATTTTTCCACTTTCACAAGGATCCTGTGCCCCTAACCCAACTTGTATTGACAAGTTGTAGCAACAAATGAAGAGTCTTGTAAATTGCAGCAAGCTGCTGCTCTCCTAGCTGAGCGGGAGATACGCACACAGTCCTATGTACTATTTATGTGGGGCAGAGCCCCACAAAACTGGAGCATATGCGTCCTCATCTCCTGCCAGAGATGACCCATAAAAACTGGAGATTCAAGGGGGCTAGGCCTTGGGACCCAACAATCTGAGGCTCAAAACATCAAGCAACATATATTCAGCAGAGCAAGGTTCCAGTCTCTGGCATTCACTTTCCTGCTGCCAGCTGGAGGATGACTAACAGCTCCTTGAGAAGCTGGGAGGAGACCAATGAAAATGTTTCAGTAAGTACCTCAACAACTTTTATATAACATAAGCAACGAGGATGGTTTGTGTCATGGAAAAAAACAGCAGAGAGAATTATGGATAACTATTCCACTGACTGGATTATAAAGCAGGCAGTCCCTGAGTGCCTGGAGTGGAGTTAAGGATTTCTGTTTTGGGCTTCTAGATTACAGGAGTAGCTTTACTGCAAATCAGATTCAAAGGCCTCATCTACACTGGTTGCTTAATCCAGAGCAAATTTGGAGCATTGTGCTCCAGACTGGCCCCAGATTGACTACGATGGCAGTCACATCACCTGGCCAAATCTGGTGTGATGATGGTGTGTTGTTGTCCACATGGGCGAGCTGGCCAACAGTGCATCAGACCAACACTGGTCTGTCCCATTTCTGAAGCTGCTACTGCCATTTCGTCATGGGCAAGGTCTCCTTGTAAAGCCTGCTTGTTATGTCGGCATTTCTGCTGAGGACAGAATGTGGTGCTTGTGTGACCAGCTAGAAGGAGGTAGAACGAGCCCCCTTCCATGAAATGTCCAGCCATACAATGTGTGTGGGGTGTGTATGAGATGGCTATGACATCTGTGGGATTTGGTAACTAATCTTGTTACCCAAAGTGCTGGAGTCCCTGGAGGGCACCCAAAAATTAATATGCTTCATTAGCTCCATTATGTTTTGGCTGGGGCCATGAACAGCCTTGAGATTGCAACCCTATGTATAATATTTCCAAATCACATGGAACTCCAGAGGCAATTTCCAAATGGGCTTTGTAGTTTATTATTGTGTGTAATCAATACACACAAAAGCACACACCCACGCACACACACAAGAACCAACAAAGGAAAGGTGGAGGTAGGAGAATAGAGGAGGCTTTGCTAATGGTGATACTTTACCGATTTTGAAGCGTGGTTGAAGTCAATGGGAAAACGGAACGGAGAAAGCTCAACAGCCACTGAATCAAGTGGGTTGGCTGGCTTATTGAGGTGCCTATTCAAAACTGATAGAATGTCTGGACTCTTTCAAATGGGAGGAATTTCTCCCAATTCCGAATGGAGCCAATGCGGATTCATGTAAATTCGCTTGTTTAGCGAATTTACCTGAACCCCTGCTCCGTTTGGAAGGCATTCGGAATGACTTCCCATTACCCGAAAATAACCCCCCCCTTGCCCGAAATTGTGTGAGAAGCTTAAATTCGCAATAACGTTAAACCCATGATTGCATTCGGAGTGACTTCCCTTTTGCCCGAATTTGCGTGAGAAGAATTAATTCGCAATAACGTGAAACCTCAGGATTGCATTTGGATTGCCCTTGGATTATACTTCCAATTTCCCACGTCTGAAAGAGTCCACTGCCTGATTTATAAACTAGACCAAATTGCTAGTGTCCAGGCAGTGGTATAAATACCCCAAAAAATCAAGTCCCAGGGCAGTGTTCTTTGGGATGAAAGGATGACTTCACAGCTCAAATGGTTTTCCAGGAAGATAAAAACGATCAGTACATGTTGGACTATGGTGCGAAATATGTGCACATCCATCACCTTCAGCCAGACTCCCCCCTCTTTGTTGTTCTTTCTCCTCTTTGTGGATCACACGGGTTCCATGTTTTGACCTCAGGTGATCATAGAATCATAGAGCTGGAAAAGATCACAAGGCCATCCAGTCCAACCCCCTGCCATGCGTGATGTGGTGATGCACCAACCAGGCAATTGCAGTGAGCTACTTGGCTGGCAATTAAGTGGTGGTGGCTCTGAAGGGTGTGCTAGTCAGCACAGGGTAAGTGGCTCTTGCTGTGTGGCTCTTGCTGTGTGGACAACTGGATCTGATGAAAAAGACCCAATCCAACTATCCACATGGACAAGTGAACCAGAGGCACTCCAGAATTTCCTGGAAATCTCTGGATTTTCACTGACTACTTACTTTGGTGCAGAATAGGGTTTAAGGGTTGAAAATCATGGCTCCTTCCCAGATGCATTCTTTGACAAAGAAAGCTAAAGACCTTGTAAATCTAAAAGTCCCAAGATTCCATTAGATGGAGCTATAGCACTTAAAATGGTGTCAAACTGCATTATTTCTACAGTGTAGACCAGCTCACAATGGAGTTGCCAGAGCCTTAACACAAGAAAGGAACACAGCATATGCAGGGGTGTAGCTATCCAGGGTGGGGGGATGAAAAATGAAGGCATTGCCCCTCCAAATGAGAATTCTGATCGATGAGAATTCTGATCCATAAATGAAAATTTTCCTTTGGGCTACAAATTTCTAGCATTGCAGAAATGTAAAACTTCACGTGAGCATTTAGAAATAAAGTTTAGGGATCCTAGGCGAAAGGTTAGGCAAGGATCCTTAGAGAATGTGAACAGCAAATTTAAAGTTTTAGTTGTGAATGATTCTCTGCAACTCACACTCTGCAGACTGAAAGGCTGTCATGTAAGCTACATCTGTACTGCAGAAATAATGCTTTAACTGCAATGGCTCAATGCTATGGAATTGTGGGGTTTGTAGTTTTGTAAGATATTTAGCCTTTGTCAGAGACTTTTGGTGCCACAACTAGCTACAAATTTCAGGATTCTATAGCATTGAGTCTTGGCAGTTACAATAGTGTCAAATTGCATTATTTCTGCAGTGCAGGAGCAGCTGTAGATGATGAAGCAAGCTTGTTTTCTGCAAATTACAAGAAAAAAGATTCCATCTAAACATTAAGAATATATATTTTTTATTATTATAAGATACATTCAACAGAGTAATAGACTGCCTTGCATGGTGGTGATCTCTCCTTTTTTAGAGGTTTTAAAACTGAGGTTGGATGAGCATCTTTCGGAAGAGCTTTAGTTGTCTATTCCAGTATGGCAGAGGGTTGGAACTGATGGCCTTTTTGGTCCCTCCCAACTCTGATTATCGCACTGGCTGTTTTTCCCTGATCTGGGCACAGGCTGAGACCATGTTGCATGGCACAGCTCTGTGCCCAGATTGGAGGCATCCTATACCAGATCAGGACTTCTCTCATACTTTGCTAAAAATGGGACTTTTCCATTCTTAGCAAAGTAATGGGAGAAGTCCCAATCGGATATGGAATGCCTCCAATACGGGCACGGAGCTGTGTGATAACACATGGTCCCCGCCTGGTCTCAGCCCCTGCCCCGACTGGGAAAAAAGCAGTGCGATAATCTCCTAAAATTCTGTGATTCTGTATTTTTTTAATGTCTCACTCTTTGCAATGCTAGAACTTTGTGGACTGAAATAAAATTTCATTGGGGATCAGAATTTTCATTTGGCAGAGTAATGCCCTAATTTTGTCCCCATTATAGCTACACCTCTGAATACGTGCCAGACACATTTTTGGAGCTTTTTTTAGGTGGCATCGTAGGATATTTTTGCTGCAGCAGGAAACAGAAATGAGATTTGCTTCTTAATGCTGCTTTGACATATCCTTCTGCTTTTGTCTGATGTGCTTTCTGATGGCATTTCCTAACTGTACAGTTCTTCATGAGCTGTTATCTGTTCAAGGTTTCTGTCACTCTCTGTTCCTTCACTTTTCCACCGTAAAATAGAGACCCAGTACAGGAGGTTTAAGAAATGGGTCATGTTCAAGACACATTCTTCTGCTATCTGTCAGGGCTCATCCACCTCTGGTGGTGTCTTGTGCCAGAAGACAGAATCATGATTCCCTTGCCAACATTATTCTGAATGACCTTGGTCACAAAACCAAAGCCTCTTTGCAATCCAGGGTATGTCTCCCTCAGACAACAGCAGTGTGCAAATTTCCAGGAGACTGATTTACAAGTCTCAGATTGCATTTTCTGCCTATCAGCTTTTCAAGTCTCCAGGACATTCAAAGCAATGTTTTACTTGTGAATTACTTCTGGATCTGCTCCTATTTCTACTCCTGAAAAGTAGCTCCAGTGAACAATCAAAAGTCATCCAGATGCTAAAAATAATTGTTGGAATGCTATCAGTATCATAGGCATATGTAAGGTCCTTTACACCTGTGTGTGTAGTTCTTTGGATTTTACTTGTCAGATATATTCAGTTCACAGTTGCAAATGCAGAGTTCTGTAATGGAAACCATTTCATTTGTAGTTGTGCATTCTTAGATTGTGTATAAATATTGGTGAGAGCTTTTAATGTGTGTGTTGTGTGACTTCAAGTTGTTTCTGACCTACGGCGACCTTAAGGCAAACCTATCATGGGGTGTTGTTCTTGGCAAGATTTCTTCAGAGGAAGTTTGTCATTGCCTTCCTCTGAGGCTGAGAGCATGTGACTTGCCCAAGGGCACTCAGTGGGTTTCATGGCCAAGCTGGGAATCGAACCCTGGCCTCCAGAGTCCTAGTCCAACACTCACTATGCCAGCCTTTATGCCTGTGTAAGATAACCACAAGATTCTGGACATGTTCACTGAAGCTAGCAAAAGCAGTGTCAATTTCTACTAAACAAGAAAAGATATGCAATTTCGTCACTTTCCTCCCCTTCTAGGCTGACAACTGTTACACAGAGGACATTTCCTTCAGCTGCTCCCAGATTGTGGAATGACTGGTTGGAGGAGATCTGTTAGTTGGATATGCTTTCTGAGTTTGCAACAGCAGTAAAGACCAGTCTTTTCTGTCCGGTTTAGCCAGATTATTTTTAAATCAACTAGTTTTAAAGTATGCATTGATTGTTTTTAATATGCATTGTTTCTAAATGGTGTTTTAAATGCTATTAAGTGTCTAATTTGTTTCTGCCTCAGTCCATGGGGAGGGGCAGATAATAATAATAAGAAGTTGCCATCCTGTTTGGCAGTTGTACCAGCGTGGCATAGTGGTTTGAGCATTGGACTACAATTCTGGAGACAAAGGTTTGACTCCCTGGTTGACAAGTCACACTCTCTCAGCCACAGAGGATGTCAATGGCAAACCTCTGAACAAATCTTGCCAAGAAAACCCCATGATAGGTTTGATTTAGGGTTTCCATTAGCTGGAAATGACTTGAAGGAGCATATCTACAACAACAACAACCACAACAACAATCAGTTCAGTATTATGTTTCTGACTGTAGCAATATCACCACAATGCACCACCATACCTTAACAGCCAGCAGTTGCACTGAACAATGGAGGCCTGCTCTGCTGGTGATCAGAGTTCGAGCAGGATGATTTCCAGTCCTCTTGTCTGTAATCTATGATGGAATGAGTTGCAACAGGGGCCCTTACACTGCAGAGTGCTAGCAAGAGGGGTTGAAAGCATCATCCTTCTGTGTCCTGATCACCAGCAAAACAGACTACAGTTATTCAATATGGCTGCTGGCTGCTAAGGTAAGTTAGGTCAGGAGCTGAGATGCAGTAAAGTATTCTTAACTCATCTGAGATGTGCTGCAGAAGAGTGCTGAGGATACAATGGACAGCTAAAAAGACAAACAAAGGGGTCCTTGAAACAGATGAAGCCTGAACTCTCTCTGGAAGCCAGGATGGTCAAGCTGAGGCGGTTGTATTTTGGCTACATCATGAGAAGGCACAATTCATCAGAAAAGACAATAATGCTAGGAAAGGTGGAGGGCAGTAGAAAGAGAAGAGGACCACATGCCAGTTGGATATACTCAATCAGGGAAGACACGGGCATGAATCTACAAGACTTAAACAGAGCAGTGGATGACAGGGGGCTTGGCAATGTCTCAACCACAGGGTTGCCATGAGTCAGGGTTGACCTAAGAACAGTTAACAAGAACATGAACAACAACATTCTTAACTATGGGCTTTATCACACCAGATCCTTTCAATAAAAAAATTAAATATCAGCCTATTGCTTTTATTGCAGCCATCATTGTACTGATTGTCTTTTGCGAATGTCCAAGGAATGGCTTTTTGCACCCGGGGCATAGCATGATTTGGAGGTCATTCACAGGTTTCCCCCATGAATTTGAAGGGATGGCTGGGGGATGGGACAGATATTGGAAGGAAGTGGCATAGTGCAATCACTGCCACTGATACTGCTTCCCTCCCAATGAAATCGCAGTTTAAAAGCCACATGCAATAAAGCCCTATGTTCTCTGAAGATGCTAGCCACAGATGCTGGTGAAACATCAGGAATAAATTCATCTAGAACATGGCTACATAGCCTGAAAACCCCACAAAGAACTACGGATGCCGACCATGGAAGCCTTTGAATTCACAAAGCTCTATATCTGTACAGTAGGATTTTGGTAAGATGATTAGTAGTAAAAGTAGCAGTAGAGCTTCTTGGAAACATAGGTACCAATACACCCTGAAGTATTTGCTTATTATTTTTCATTGTGATTATAATGAGTGAGGTTAGTTGCTCGGGAAAGAGTGGGCACTTTGCACGAGAAAGAGTCCAGCTGAATTCCTGATGTCTCCACTTGGAAGGATATGAAGTACAAATGTTAGGGAGAAAAATCATTCACCGAACATGCACCAAAAGAAACAGAACATTTAAACCAATTTCAGATAAACAAAACAGATCAACAGCCATAGGTATAATTACAAATCCATCGCAAAATTAATCCTTTATCAACCCCCCCTTCCATCTAAACGGAGTAAAAACGCACTTCTCTGCCTCCTTCAAAAGGAGCTTGGAAAAGTTGAATTTGGGGATTACAACTCTTGGAATCCTCCAGCTGTGTGGTCATGCCTTCTGGGTATTCCACAATGAGGGTGCTGCCACAGAGAAGTTCCTGCTCTGTAAACGTAGTGTAGGACTTTTGAATAATGTTGTATTTTATGTATAGCATCATATGCAAGCAGCAACCCTTCATGTATTGTGGCACCAAATTGTTTGTTCACAACGAGTGTCCTGAATTGGATCGTCAAACTGAAAGGTGGTGGAATTAATGCAGGACCAGTTTAATAACCATAACTTTAGCCCGGCAAATCCCACAATGTCTGGTGAATGGTTTCTGTTGGCCAGCAAATGTCACAACAACAACAACAACAACAACAACAACAACGTCTCTTCCTCTAACTTCTTTCTTGTACTAAAGAGTGTATGGATGCTCTGTGTGGATGCAGGAAATCAAGGAGAGAGACAGGTTTGGAGTAGGGCCAAATGAAGAAAAATAAGGTTGGGTAAGTGCCCCCCCACTCCTCAAAAATCTGATGGGAATGCTGAGAAAGTTGCAGTATCTGCTGGGGTTTTACTCCTATGAACATCCACCTTATGCTAAGCTTTTATGTTTGTAAATGAATGCAAATATTACAAAGCAGCCACCTGTCTTTAGTTATCCCATTTTTACACCCTTGGGGTTCTCACTGCTCAGTATCAGGATGGAGAAGACATGACTATATAGACCAGGAATAAGTCTCAGATAGCCACTTTGAACCACACCTCTGGAAGCAAAAGCAAGGTGCTGTATAAATTAACAATGGCACTGTATCTTTCCATGTTGGTACAAGTCAAAATGCCTCTCACTCGGTAGAATCATAGAATCTTAAGGGACCACAAAGGCCAACCCTCTGCCATGCAGGAATTCACAACTACAGCATTCCCCAAAAATATCCATCCAACCTCCATGGATTGAGAATCCACCATCTTCTGAGAGTCCATTCCATGGCTGAACACAGTTCTTCCAGTAAAGAAGTTCTTCTTAATGTTTAGGTGGAATCTCTTGTCATTTGAACCCATTGGTTCATGTTCTAGTTTCGGGAGCAGAAGAAGACAAGTTAGCTTTTCTACAGCTTCTGGGCACAGGAACACAGGCAACCTTTTCTTATTTTATACATGGCTGCCCTAAATCTGACTAGGCAGCCTGCAGGTGAAATTCAGCAAGAGACCTGACTCTTCCTCAGGGAGCCTACATGTTTAAGAGAAGGTTGGATAACTGCCAAGTGCTTGTCCATTGCTCATTAAAAGAAGAGGAAAAATAATCCTGAGCACCGGGCAGCTGTCTGAATGATGTATGCAAACTGTATGGAGCTGCTCAGGCAGTGTACACAGCATTTTTAAAATATATCAGACACCCTTCTGACTGCTCTTCCTTGCTTTTGAGGATTGCAAATCCCTTGCATAACCCTTCAGAGATACAAAATTAAAATAAACATGAAAACAGAAATTCTGATTTATTTATTTTTTTGGGAGGAAGGAGGAAATCAACATGGAAGAGAACGCAGAAGGATATCCACACAGATGAGAATGCTGGAGGTACCTGTATACTGCAGAGAATAAATTTAAAATCTGTGTACTGCAGAGAATAAATGACCTCACCCTGGTTTGCACAGATGTCTAGCCCAGGCTATAATGACCTTTCGGTGTCTTATTCATAGCTATCTTTTCCCCCAAGGCAACCATAACAGGAGGAGGACACAGGCAGATTTTTGCATAACAAAAACAGAAGGTGCTGCCACAGACTTGAGCTTTAAGCTTCTATAAAAACGACTATCCTTTCAACTGCATCTTTTATACAATCAGGCTGCATTTAAAGAAGGGCTGGGCTCATGTAGAGATTCAGAAGGCCATTTCTGAATTCTCTGAATTCTCTTGACCCTGTGAAGGTTCAAGATGGTTGAAATTCTGTGAGTTGTCTTGTGAATGCGATTGGACATTTTCGTCTGATGCAGAATAAATTCAAGTTTAAGGTTGCAGAAGTGGAGTTGTGCATGCAGGGTCATTATTCATGTAGGCACACATTTTACATGTGCATAGGGGTGCATATCCAGTTGCACAATGTCCACAACTCAGGAATCATTGTGGTGTTGCACAACTGTCCCCTAACCTATGAGCATAAAGTTGTTTATTTAACTTGTTTATATCTTTCCTTTCTCCCAAAATGAGAGCCAAGGTGGTTAACAATTAGTTGTTGTTGCATGCCTTCATGTTGCTTCTACCACAGGATTTTCTTGGCAAGATTTGTTCAAAAAGGTTTTATCATTGCCCTCCTCTGAGGTTAAGAGGGTGTCACTTGCTCAAGGCCACTTAGTGCATTTCCATGGCCAAGCAGTGATCCAAACCCTTTCTCCAGAGTCATAGTCCAACACTCAGACCACTACATCATGCTGGCCTCTTTAATGATTTGAGTTAAAACAAAATACAGGTAAAACTACAGCTAGAACAAACTTTCTAACAACAACAACAACACAATTAAACAGTAACATTAAAATGTTAAGCAGGATCCTGCATTGTCATCATAACTCTAATGCTGTACTGTAATAATGTAGTTACAACTGGTGATACCCCAGCCAACCTACCTTCAATATTGGTAGTGCTCCCTGACTAAAGTGTTTCTGAGATGACATTGTTTCCCAGACTTTGGTCCTACAGATATTTTGGACTTCAGCTTCCAGAAGCCCAAGCCAGTTTGGCCAACTGGTAGGAATTCTGGGAGCTGAAGTCCAAAACATAGGGAGGGACAAAGTTTGGGAAACACTGCGTTAGAGATTGGGACGCTGGGAAATGACATCCATAGCACACTTCTGGTTACGGGGTGCCCTAAGAACAGGCACAGTTCTCATGGTTCCATACTCGCAGGATCTTGGTACAACTGCTTGTCCCTAGTGGCGTCACTAGGTTTGGGGTCACCTGGTGTGGTCACTCATGGTGTCGCCCCTCCACCATGGATCTCCTCCCATACCACAGTATACAGAATTCTTTGGAATGTTTTTTGTACAAATGTTATTCATAAAACATAATTCCCATGTATCACTGACTATAATAGTAATAGTTGTGGCATAAATAACTAGCAAAATTAAATTTATACTTTTAAATTACAATATCAAACACACGGCCTAAATGTACATGAGACATAGTTTCATGTGCTTAGTGTGAAAATTTGGTAAAATGTGATTTTTTTAAAGAAAATTTTAAAAGAATACATTTTCAAAATTTTTTAAATGTTTTAATTTTAATAGCCTCTCCTTTCTCCTCCCACTGAGCCTCATCCCACTCATACCATCTCTTCAGTGTTTGAAAGGGTCACAGGCAAATGCCACAGCCTGTTTCTCCCCAAAGCCAGATGTTTGGGGAGCAGTGGTGTCACCCTTCTTAGGGTGTCACCTGGTGCTGTCTGCCCCCCCCTCCCCAAGTGATGTTCCAAAGCATCCTGCTACTGAGAGCACGCTGCAGATGTCATTTCTCACTGCTCTGATCTTTAGTGCTTTGGAAATACTTTGGTCAGAATAATGCCAGGCTGCGAAGGTCGGTTTTTTGGATCACATTCAGTCATTCATAATTCTAAATGTGAATACCTAGGCAGTTATGATATTGTAAGTCCATCTTATGATGTTGTAACCATCTAACAAGCTGCCATCCATTAATATAAAATAGTTTCTAGAATAAGAGAGCTGGAAATTTTTTTGCATAGGCAGCTAGGGGTGGTGGCCCGTGAGATGTCTTTACACTAATGAAAAGAACATGGACAATAAACAGTATTAAGTATGTATGTGAGGGGGGTTGGACATGACAGCCACCATCCAGTCCAACCCCTTTCTGCCATGCAGGAAGACACAATCAAAGCACTCCTGACAGATGACCATCCAGCCTCTGTTTAAAAACCTCCAAAGATGGAGATTCCAACACACTTTGCAGTAGTGTATTCCACTGCCAAACAGCTCTTACGGTCAGGAAGTTCTTCCTAATGTCGAGATGGAATATCTTTTCTTGTAGTTTGTATCTAGAGCAGCAGGAAAAAAAAAGCTTGTTCCATTCTCAATATGACATTCCTTTACATATTTAAACAGGGTTATGATATCACCTCTTAAACTCCTCTTCTCCAGGCTTAACATGCCCAGTGCCCTAAGCTGCTCCTCATAGGGCATGGTTTCCAGACCCTTCACCATTTTGGTGGCTCTCCTCTGGACGTACTCCAGCTTGTCAATATCTATCTTGATTGGGGTGCCCTGAACTGGACACAGTATTCCAGGTGGGGCCTGACCAAAGCAGAATAGAGCGGTACTATTACTTCCCTTGATCTAAACACCATACTTCTATTGATGCAGGATAGAATCGCATTGGCATTTTTTTAGCTACAGCATCACACTGTAGCTTCATGTTCAGCTTGTGGTCTACTAAGACTCCTAGATTCAATATAAAAATAATGATAAAATTACAAATCTAAACCCAACACAATCAAGGTTGAAGGACCTGTTGTACCTGGCCTGGGCAAACAGAAAGTTCTTCACCTGTCAGTGGAAGGAGCACAGGTGTGTGTGTGTGGGGGGGAGGGGAGAGGCAGCATAGCTCACAGTGAATGAGATCTTGGCTGATGCGTTGATTATTTCTGATCACTGCTTGGGGACTGTTTCAGAATGCTCCCTACCAGCCATAAACTGTACTCCCAATGTATTTTGGGAGGAATTCTGGGGGCCCATGGGCTGCATAGGCACCCCCCCCCCCAATGCATATGGTAGTGTGATGCATGATTCCACAGGTACAGGAGCAAGACAGGCTATTGTTTTGCTTTTCATGGTCAGTAGGCAAGCCCATTAAACAAACAAAACAAACAGCTTCATTTATATACTGCTTCATACCGCCTAAGGAGTGTCTAAGCGGTTTACAACTGTAAGCTACTTGCCCCCAACAATCTGGGTACTCATTTTAGCGACCTCGAAAGGATGCAAGCCTGAGTCGAGCTTGGGCCCTTTTGCTGGTATTGAACTCGCCACCTTATGCTTTTGAGTGAGTGGCTGCAGTTCAGGCATTTAACCACTGTGCCACCAGGGCTCCTTTTTGTAGAGCTCAGGACTCTTTCAAACGGGGAGGAATTTCTCCCAACTCCAAATGGAGCCAATACAGATTTATGTAAATTCGCTTGTTTAGCGAATTTACATGAACCCCTGCTCCGTTCGGAATTACTTCCCATTACCCGAAAATAACCCCCTCCTGCCCGAATTTGCATGCGAAGCTTTAATTCGCAATAACGTAAAACCCATGATTGCATTCGAATTGGCTTCCCTCTTGCCCGAATTTGCATGCGAAGAGTTAATTCGCAATAAGGTAAAACCCATGATTGCATTCGAATTGACCTTAAATTATACTTCCAATTTAGCCTTGTATGAAAGAGCCCACAGAAACATTTCAGCTCCCCCAATGTTGGATGTGAGATTCTGGGAGTTATGCAGTCTAAAAAAGTAACTTTGTCGAGACCAGAACTTCTGTATATTCAAGCTGTAAGACAGTAATCCATACCAATGAACCTTCCAATCAAAAACAAAGCAGGGAATTATTTCATCAGGAAAGTGGCAGCAACTTCTGGCTAAAAAATGTCACCAGTGCATGATTTGCAGCTTGGGGCCAGGATACAGCCTGCTGTATGGTTTCATGCTCTCTTCAGCCTATTTTCAAAAATCATCTGCAAGCAATCTGTTCAGACCTTTGGCAAGAGCAATCTGTCCCTCCCACAGCAGTCCACTGGATGGAGAGAGAGAGAAATGAGAGTTAGAGAGAGAAGAGAATGTCATAAAGAGCAAGAGAAAATATCACCCTGATGGTATAGAGAGAGATCATATCACTTCAGTCTCTTTGCTGTCACAGATATCAGTGAAAGAGACTTCTGTAAGAATGCTTAGTATTTATTTAGTATTTATAATAGTATTAGTATAGTATTAGTATTTATATTAATCTTTATATTAGAAGAGCACAGTGGCTGGTGCTTATTTTCTTATGAAGAGTACTGCCTACATACTTTAAAGGCACCAGAACCCTGATCTTGAAACTGAGCCCTGGTTAATACTTAAATGGGAGACTGTCAATGAATTCCTGGTGCTGTAGCCATTATTCCAGAGGAGAGAACTGGTAAGACCATCTCTGAAGATTCCTTGCCTAAGAAAACTATACGAAATTCATGAGGCCATCATAAGTTGACAGGAGACTTGAAGGCACACATGTACACAAAACACACACAATTAAACAGGAGTATCTATTTTGGATGCTCATGTTAAGACAAAATTTTAAAAGAACCGTATATTTGTTTCAGGAAATCCATCAAATAACTATATTTGTCCTTAAACTTGTTTACAGAAGCCCCTAAAACTGGCTTTCACATGTGTTAACCTGCCTAATCTGCCATTATAGAGATTCCATGTCCTGCTTGCCATTCTCCAGCCGAGGATGGGGAGAAGTAGCAGTAAATGACCTGAGAAAATTGTGTGTGTGTGTATGTGTGTGTGTGTGTGGGGGGGGGGTTGTGTAGCAATCTACATGTAGATTTATAGAAGTGAAAAGAGGGAAATATGAGGGGCCATCTGCTTACACTGTTACAACATTGGTGCTTTCATTCCCAACCTTTTTGTGGAGGTGACAAACTGCTTTTGTGTACAGTATTCTTATATATTTTCAGCACTGGACAAATCCTTTTGATTCTCTCAGACACATATATTGAGTTCTATCACTTGCTGTTTTGATTTTGATAATTGTCTTCATCTTCTTCTTCATTGTATTCTTGTACTTCAGCTTTTATTGGAAAGAAATTTCTTTAACAGGGTATATACAGGTTGAGTCTTCCTTATCTGGAATTATTCCAAAATCATCCAAAATCCAAAATTCTTTACATGGGTGGCTGATATAGTGACACCTTTGCTTTCTGATTGGTTCAGTGTATACAAACTTTGTTTCATGCACAAATTACAAAAATATTACGGTACATATAAAATGATGTTTAGTGTATCTTTATATGTACAAGGGGTATACAAAACATAATTGAATTTCATGTTTAGATTTAGGTCCCAAATCCAAGACGTCTCATTAAGTATATGCAAATATTCCAGAATCCCAAACACCTCTGGTCCCATGCATTTTGGATAATGAAAAGAACTAAAAAAGAAATTAATAAATCAAGCTGCTGCTGTAGACACTTTTCAAGTGCATAGCTTGATACCGGTCTGAAAGAGCCTATTTCTGAACACTGAGCTTGAATCAGAAAAGACTGACTGGCATCCTCTTGGTATCTTACATACATTTAAGTTCTCCTATGGAAGTGGTTTCTCCCATCTGTAATGTCTATATTCAGTTCAAGCATGTGACAGTGGAGTTGTGCATATGGTGCCACTGCAGACTAATGTGCAGTATGCATTGATGTGCAATGCATATAGGCGTTTACTCATACACACTGTTCAGTGTACATGCAGATACACTGTTTGTTTGTTTATGTGTATGTATTGCTTTCTGGGTTCTATGAAGCCAAATATAATTGAATATTGAAAACACAGTCACAATTTAAGTACCAATGTATATATTCAACAACAATTCAACAAACTGTATATGAAATTTGAAACATATGCACTGTCCCAAATGTTCTATGCATCCAGAGGGGTGCCAGGACTCTTCCACTTGTGCTATTCACTAGTACAATATTGCAACATCTGGATGCATTCTTAAAGCCTTAAATAGTAATCATAATTACAAGATGTGCAGATGTAGTATAGAAACTACACCACAAGGAATTTACCCCTTTTGTTCCTTCCTAAATACATAACTGAAAATCCCACTACCTTAAAGGACTATTCCTTAGCCCTGACTGCTCCAGCCCCTCTTCAGCTCTCCCACTCTTTCTGAACTCAGCTAGTAACCCTTCTATAGGGTTTTCCTGGTCAAAGGGCCAAACCAATAATTCATAGAAGTTACATGTGCAGATACACACATAAATTAATGATGGAGTAGAGTTCCACAACTCTGCCAGTGCAATTTACATTCCATCTCTTCAGCACAGCATCTCTGCCATCAGCTGGAAGGTCATATCAGTTTAAATCGGTTGAGTAGCAACCTGAGTAGTTGCAACATGAGGTAACTAGAAAGGTCCCTTCAAAAATGTTATAATTTACAATGAGCTAATGCAAGGGTGGACATGTTCTGGGGCCCAGCGGGCTGCACCACCCCATGTAAATTATTAAATTGTTTGTAAGGAGTGTTTAAAGTTTGTTTAAAATGTTTTTATCTAAGTATTTAGTGATGTAAATGTTTTTATCTGTTGTGCATTGTCTCATGGACCCTAGAATCCTGAAAGGTGATAAATAAATTACTTAATACAAGAGTGGGCAACACTCAAAGGTCAAAGGGTGCTTCTCTTCTCTCATGGCCGAGATCTAAGACAGGGGCTGTACAATGAATTTCAGAAATAATCTAGTTTAACACCACTTTAACTGCCATGGCTCAGTGCTATGGAATTGTGAGAGTTGTAGTCTGTTGCAGCCCCAGAGCTCTGCCGCAACAAACTACAGTTCCCAGAATTCTGTTGCACTGAGCCATGGCAGTTAAAAGTAGTATCAAACCAGATTATTTCTGCAGTGTGGATGCAGTCAGAGTTTGAGTAACCAGAAGAGGACCCGATGCCCAAATTCCAAAGTAAGGAAATCCTTATGGCAAACGCATGGAGTTAACAGCAGTAAGAAGTCAATTTTCTCTATTTCTCATCTACATAATTCTCTTTCTTCTTCTACATATCTTTCCTTTCTTTGTCCCTCCCTTACCTTTTCTTCCATGGCATAAAATAGTTCTCAATCCATGAAATTAAACTTATAAGGTAGTGGTGGAAAGCATTCCCAGGATTGTGCCATCTGCCCCAGGATGCCTCCTCTTAACTATGTTTTAAGAAGCCGTGCCCTCCCTCCAGTCCATCTGCCTTGGTCCTGGCCCCAGAGGTAGAGAAGAACCACTGGACCTCATCCCCTTCCCACCACCTTTCCCTTCTCCTTTTGTGTTGTATCTTTTAGACTGTAAGCCTGAGGGCAGGGATCCATCTAATTTACGATTGTATGTACAGCACTGTGTAAATTTACAGCTCTATATAAATAAAATTAATATTTTTTTTATTGGCACCATTAAAAAAACCCTTCAAATTTTCCCAGACAGAAATGTTCTATTGGCAGTCATTTTTTTCTAAAACTCTCCCCCCCCCCCGCCTTTGGCCTGGAATGCAGGAGACATTACTTATTGATGTGTTCATAACTAAGTAGCCAACGTTGGCAATTATTATCTGTACTTTTTTTTTTTTTTTGCACTCACAAAATCCCCCACTAGGTTTTACTGGTGCAGACTTTTTTGTTTGCCATAACTAGTTGTGCCAAAAAAGGGTACAAATTGCAGAAGATATTGTGTTGAGCACTTCTTCCTTGATCTTTCTTAGTAGTTGCTCTACGTCTGTGAAGTTTTCTGCTAGTAGTATTGTCTCGTCCGCCTACCTTAGATAGTTGATATTTATTCCTCCTATTTTCACTTCTCCTTCTTCTGTGGCCAAGCCTGCTTTTCTTATAATATGTTCAGCATACAAGCTGAACAGATACGGTGAAAGGATACAGCCTTGTCAGACTCCTTTGCCAATTGGGAACCATTTTGTTTCTCCATGTTCTGACAGTAGTCTCTTGTCCCGAGTACAGATTTCTCATTAGGACTATCTGATGTGTTGGCACTCCCATGACTTTAAGTTCTTGGATAGAGAATTAATGAATGCCAGCAATCTTCCTAAGAAAGAATTCTGCCTGAAACCATGGTGAGCAATGGTTGCCGCCCTAAGTTGCCTATGACAGTGCACTAGACCAGTGCTTGACTCACACACTGTAAGACAACTTCCTTAATTCTGATCACCTTTTAACAGTCATCCTCCATTAGCCAATTAACAGGTAATCTCCCTGACAAAGGATTTGTTGGCCAGTTCCATTAACACTATTAAGGAAATGGTCGTTCTTCATGTTCCTAGCATAAAAAGGAGGAAGGGAGGGAGAGGGAAAAAACAGTGTAGCAGCACCTTCAAAAATTTGTTGTTGTTGTGTGCCTTTAAGTCCTTTCTAATTTATGTTGATTCAATAGCTATCTTAATCTTGTTAGCTGCTGCGGGATACAATAATAATAATAATAATAATAATAATAATATATTTATTATCACTCTGTACTGCATCCAAGGGAGCCAGTATGATGTAGTGGTTTGAGTGTTAGACTACAACTCTGGAGCTGGTTGGATCCCCAGTTTTTCCATGAAACCCACTAGGTGACCAATCGAATCCTGGGTTTTACAAGGCCTTTCACCTTCTCTGTCAAAGAGTGCTGGTACCTTTATACAAAATTACAAATCCCAGGATTCTGTAGGATGGAGCCAAGGCTGCAAGGAACCTGGACAGCAGGGCATGCCTCCCCGCCCCTCCTTGCTGCAGCCTGATTGTCTCACAGCTATACACACCCATGTCTTTAAGGGCATTCTGTAGCCTTTCATGATCTATGCAGTCAAAAGGGTTTATCACGTTAGAGGGCAAACAGGATTTAAACAGGAATTAAACAGGAAATGCCCTATGTTAAACATAAGGCATGTTAAATGCCCTATGTTAAACATAAGGCATTTCCTGTTTAATTCCTGTTTAATTCCTGTTTAAATCCTGTTTGCCCTCTAGTGTGATGAACTAGAGGTTATAGTCTATAAAACACATGCTGATTTTCTTCTGAAATTCCCTGGTGCTCTCCATCATGTTTGCAATGTGGTTCCAAGTGCCTCTTCCTTTCCTGAACCCTGCTTGGACCTCTGATATTTCTCTACGTTGTAGAATTTTGAGCATTATTTTGCTTGCATGGGAGATCAGTGCTATGGCCCTATAGGTGCTGCAGTCTCTTGTGTGTCCTTTTTTGTGGATGGGGATGTGTATTGATCGTTTCCAATCTGTTGAGCATCATGTTGTTTTCCATCTCTGTTGACGTATATTGGTTAGCACTAGAGTTGACTCTGTCAATGTTGATTTCAGCAGTTCGATTGGAATATCATCTGTTATTAGGGTTTTCTTAGGCAAGGAATATTCCCAGCTCCATCCTCTGAAATACAGCCTACAGCACCTGGTATTCCTTGGCAGTTTCCCATCCAGGTACTAACCAGGGCTAACCCTGCTTAGCTTCTAAGATCAGACATGATCTGGTGCCTTTAGGGGATTTACGGTAGGCCTCATATAGAACGTTAAATGGAGACAAGGAAGAAAAGCCCTTGATCAAACAGAACCATGCACAAAATCCTTTTCCTGTTTAGATTCGCAGAATTTGAAGCCCCATAATTCTAAGAGACGTCAATTTTCTCTAATGGTATAGTTCCTTGGAAACGTATGTGGAAAATCTCTATGAAAAGTCTGTTAATTGGGTACACAAGATTTTTTGAAAGACAGTTACCTGCAAGTATCAATTTCCCTCTATACTGTCCACAGTGTACAACTGAGAGGGCAGGGCTGGGTTAGGCAGACCTAAGACCCTTTGCTGCTTGCGGCAAAATGGCGAATAACCTCCTCCATTCTCCAACTGAAGGTGCATAGTGCCCAAAGCCAGCCAAATTATTTGAGCATACGAAGAAAAAAAAATCCAATAAGGAGTTCTCTCCCATTCCTGGTCTTAAAATGCAACCATAATAAGCAACCTTTTGCTGTCCTTTCCATACACCCATCATGCTGCCTGTGGCAGCTACCTCACCCTACCTATCTGTCAGGATCGACCCTACCTAAAAGGAAAACTGGAAGGAAAACCTGACACATATTTGAAATTCTTCCAAAAGAGGGCTGGATTTTGGTTTGTCTCCACCAACAGCCACTCTATCATATTTATCTATATATCTGCTCAACAGAGGTGCTCTTGTTGGATACGGAAAGTGATTTAGGAATGTTCACAGGCTGCTACACTCCAATATTTTTTCCTACACCGCACCTCATCCCCCTGCATGTTGCTATGGGGGATGCTGAAGGTGGCATTACTCTTAAACCTTCCAAATGTTCTTAAATTGTAGCATCTGAACTGCAATTCAAAAAAAATCTGTAGTAGGACTATTATTTCTTTTGTCTTGCAAATCATAAATGTAAAGGAGCAATAAACAGCAAGTGAAACTGTGTGCAGAAAGGACTGGTGCACTTCCCTTTTCACATTCTGGCAACCCTACACAGAGCACATGAAGTGTGCATAAAACGTGGCTCTTTTTTGTGAACAGATTTGTTATTGTTCTCCTGCAAATACCTGCAAAGACACACTGAGGTTTTTTTTTTTTTTGCTGCAATGTTTTTGTAAATAATACATGCATTTCCTATTTTTTGCCTTTAATATGCGCATTGATCAGAAAACAGCTCACGTTTTTTTGCTTACGCCTGAATGATAAATGTAGCTCTTAGTTGCCACAGGGGTCTTGCAGGGTCAAACTCTGTGTTATGTCAAGCATGTTTGGTGGAGTGGGGAGAGTGAAAGGAAGGTGCTCTTATGCTGGTTATTTTCTGTTAAGAAAAAAAAGGCCTCTAATCTAGACTAAGATTGCAGTGTGCACAGTAGAGGGTTTCTTTGTCCTCTGGTTTGCAGCTAAAAACTGCTTCTTGATTATGATTTGTTTCCAAAGTGCTATTGATTTTCATTTATATATGTTTATTTATAAGATGCTTACATTTATAAATTTCAGACTGTTGTACATTAACATGCAACCAAGCAAAACGATATTCAGTGGCTAAGATCGTATATCGCACTTGCATAGTATAAATTTATACTTATGTAGTTAACACTACGCCACTATTCTGTGGAATACTAAAAATACATATCTGCCAATGTGCTGCTTGTTGTCTCCTTGTGCAATAGGGAATGCACAGTGGTTGTTCCTGCAGTCCTAGTGAATAAAGCAGAACAACTATGCACCATCAAAAATGTGCTGGAATCCAGTTCATTAGTTCTAATCAGAGCAGATCCACTGACTCAATTGTGGAGTGATGAGACAACACCACAATTCTGGGCACCACAATTCAAAAAGGATGTGGAGAAACTGGAGCGTGTCCAAATGAGGGCAACTAAAATGCTGAAGGGTCTGGAAACTATGCCCTATGAGGAACACCTTGGGGAATTGGGGATGTTTAGCCTGGAAAAGAGAAGGTTAAGAGGTGATATGATAGCCCTGTTTAAATATCTGAAAGGATGTCATATTGAGGAGGGAGCAAGCTTGTTTTCTGCTGCTCTAGAGACTAGAACGAAGAACAATAGATGCAAACTGCAGGAAAAGAGATTCCACTTGAACATTAGGAGGAACTTTCTGACAGTAAGGGCTGTTCGACGGTGGAACACACTCCCTCGGAGTGTAGTGGAGTCTCCATCCTTGGAGGTCTTTAAGCAGAGGCTGGATGGCCATCTGTCAGGGGTGCTTTGATTGGGAATTCCTGCATGGCAGGGGGTTGGACTGGATGGCCCTTGTGGTCTCTTCCAACTCTGTGATCCTAAGTTAGGTTGGCCTTGTCCTAGCATTGTTCTGCTGGAAGGTAAAGATCTTTTTGTTCAGGTGCATTTTAAGCAACTGATGCTGTTGAGACAGGGTCATTTAACAGATTGGCATTATACTTTTTAAAGCGGCGTTTTAAGATTATTATCTCCCAATATGAAACTGCTCAACTTTTAGCATTTTTAGGGGAGCTCTTTCTCTCCAGTCCACTACCGTCACTGGTGCATGTGATAAGAATAAGTGAAAATGTGGAATATGAGAGAATACAGAAGCCATCTCCAAGATAGTTTTTTTCGAATTGTTGAATTCTCTTCCATGGTAGTTATTGCTCCCGTTTGCTCTCTTTTTGCCAGCAGACTAAAGCAGGGTTTTGTCTCTTAACCTACTGTGCCAGAAGGCTCTCTTAATTGAGTGTGTTATGCTATTATTGTTGTCGTTCTTGTTATTTTTTTATCGTTATTATCGTTAACAGCAAAAAGGGCGTTCTCTGTTTCGGCCCCTAGCCTCTGGAACTCACTGCCCACGGAGCTTCGCTTAGCTGCCTCGCTTAATTTGTTTAAAAAAGGGCTAAAGACATTTTTGTTTGAGCAAGCCTACCACTGACCATGACTTCCTCTCTTGTGTCCCCCTATTATCCCCTCATTATGATTAGATTTGATGTTCCATGAACCCCTGGCTGTCATTGTATTTTTACTGTGTATTTTTACCGTGTTTTTGAATGTTTTAATATATGTTTTAACTGTTTAACTGTACACCGCCCTGATCTTGGGAAGGGCGGTATAAAAATAAAATTTATTATTATTATTATTATTTGCTGCGTTTCAATGTGTATTTGTAGTTTTAAATAGCATTTTAAAAAATGCTTCCTTAAACTTTTGTATCGAGTTGGATTTAAGCTGTACTTTGTTTGTTGTAAGCCTCCCCAAGTTCCATACCAAGAGAAAAGTGGTCATCAATTAAATAAATAAATTTGTATTTTCAGGATTTTGTCAGTTTGGGCCAAAATCTTCTTCAGTGCTGGCACAGCATAAATCTCTGCCAGTATAGTTCTGCCAGTTCCTGCAACGTGACATCTCTGAGCCAGTGGTAAGAGGCATGTGCTCCTGGGTATCAAACTGATTGCATTTGTACAGCCACGAAAAAGGAATGGTTCTTGCCTTTCCTGACCACCAGTGCTAAACCTCCATCTAGGACTACGCAGAGTCAAGGAAATGTGTTAAACAGGAATGGCAGCTATAGTGAGCCCTTGGTATCTGCTGGGGTTTGATTCCAGGACCCCCGTTGATGCCAAAATCCATGAATGCTTAAGTTCACTGTATACAATGGGGTAGTAAAACAGTGTCCTTTATATAAAATGGCAAAGCAAGCTTTGCTTTTGGGAATTTATATTATTTTGGAATATTTCCAAGCCATGGATGGTTCAATCCATGGATAAAAAAGAGAAAAAAAATATCTTACTCCGGAGTAGGTCAAGGAGTAATCCCGAAATCACCACTACCCCTCAACCCTGGTTTTTACACTTAGATTGTTTTGTGGGATGAAAGTGAACATTTGGTAAAATGTGATTTTTTTTAAAAAAAATTTTAAACTTATTTTTTTAAAAATCTATTTAAAAAAATTCTACTTTGAAATTTGAAATTTTATTTTTTAAAAAAACAGCTGGGGCCTCTCCTTTCTCCGGCCACTGAGCCTCATGCAAACTATCTCTTTACTATTTTAAAGAGATACAAGTGAATGCCATAGCTCTTTTCTGCCAAAAGGCAGATGTTTGAGAAGCAATGGTGTCACCCTGCTTTAGGGTGTCACCTAGTGTCATCCGCACCCCCCTACTGACTCCATTGCCTTGTTTTCCTTTAGATTCAGGATATCTGGTCACTGGTCTCCAGAGTCACCTATTTGTTGTTGTTGTTGTTGTGTGCCTCCAAGTCATTTTTGACTTATAATAATCCACCTATCATGGAGGTTTACTTGGCAAGTTTCTTCAGAGGGAGTTTGGCAGAGAGAACGTGACTCTCCCACAGTCACCCAGTGGGCTTCCATGGCCGAGCCAGGGTTCAAACCCTGGACTCCAGTCACCTATTTGTTGTTGTGTTTCTCCAAAACCTATCATGGAGAAACCGTCTTGGCGAGTTTCTTCAGAGGGAGTTTGCTGTGCCCATCCTCTGAGGCTGAGAGAGTGTAACTTACCCAAGCCATGATTCAAACTCTGGTCTCCAGTCACCTGTTTGTTTTTTGTGGGGTTTTGTGGTTTTTTTGGGCTATGTGGCCAGGTTCTAGAAGAGTTTGTTCCTGACATTTCACCAGCATTTGTGGCTGGCATCTTCAGGATGTCAGGAACATCAGGAACAACGTCAGGAACAAACTCTTCTAGAACATGGCCACATAGCCTGAAAAACTCACAAAAAACTATCATGTTGACTTATGACAAAAACCTATTATGGAGGTTTCCTTGAAAAGTGTCTTTGCTGTGGCCTGAGAGAGTGTGACTTGGCCAAGGCCACCCAAGGGGCCAAGCCAGGGTTCAAACTGTTATTGTTGTTGTTGTGTACTTCCAAGTCATTTTTTTTTTCTTATGGCATCCCTAAGGTGAACCTATCATGTCGGTTTTCTTGGCATTTTTCTTTGCTGTGGCCATCCTCTGTGAGAGCTGAAAGATTGTGACAGTAAGCCAAGCCAGGGTTCAAAACCTGGTCTCCAGGGTCACCTATTTGTTGTTGTGGTGTGCCTCCTACTCATTGTCATTGCGGCCTCGATTGCCTGAGTGCAGATGGGGTGGGATATAAATAAATTTTATTATTTATTATTATTGTTATTATTATTGTCGACTTATGACAAACCTATCCTGGAGAACCCTCCTCAGCAAATGTCTTCAGGGGAGTTCTGCTGTGGCCATCCTCCTGAGAGCTGAGAGAGTGTGACTTGCCCAACAACAAGGCCACCCAAGGGGAGCCTAGCCAAAGGTTGAAACCCTGGTCTCCAGAGTCATTTGTGTGTGGTTGTTGGGTGTTGTCTAGCTCACCCCTCAGACCCACTGAGTGCCTTAAGGAGCCCCCCCCCCCGCCAAAAAGTCTGGGGAAGAAGGGACTGGGGGGGAGTTGGGGAGGCAGCTTGCCATTCAGTGGGTCTGAAGGGTGGGCCTGGCAACACAAACAACAACACACAGGGCACTAGAGGAGCCTTCAAGCCTCCCTCTTGGCCTCTTTGTTGTCCCTCCTTCTTCTTCTAGGACTCCTCCAAGCCCTTCCTCCCAAGCTGGCCACAATAATAATAATAATAATAATGATGATGATGATGATGATAATAATAATAATAATAATAATGCTGCAGCTCCTCCAGCTGCTGTTCTTCCAGTTGGCCACTAGCTTTGCGCTTCTGCTGCTGCGCCTTGGTGAAGCTGGTGGTTGCTTGTTACCTGCTGCTCTAACCTGGCCACCAACTAAGGGCTTGGCAAGGGAAGGGTGGAGGAAGGAGGAGGAGGAAAGGAGGAGGAAAGGACCCAGGGAGACGCCTCTTTGGGCTTGCTTGCTCTCTCTAAGCCACCACCAGGAAGAGAGGAAGGGTTTTTTTGTTAGGAGGACAGGCAGGAGCCATGGACTGGTAGCCAAAGCCAAGCCAAGCCTCCCTCCTCTCTGTTCAGGTCCCTTTTTTGGACACCGCCTTGGCTTTTCTGGGCTCCTCCACCGCCTCTGCAAGGTAAGGTAAGGGGGTCCTCTTTTTCCCGGACGCGTCCTCCTCCCCCCCCCAGCCTCCTTTGCCTTCCCCGGCCCTCCATTTTGAGCAGAAGAAGCAGGGACAATGAATGGATGGGTTTTGGGGACAGTTTTTCTTTCTGGGTTTTAGAGGTGCCTCCTTTGGAGGGTGGAGGAGATCTGGCCAGTACTCTTGGGCCGCCCTCCTTTTCCCGGACGCGTCCTCCATCCTCTGCCCGAGAGGATCCCCCCCCCCCAAGAGGCCCCTTCCATTTTAAACAAGACCCATAGATTTTACTGGAGTGTCTTTTTCTGTCTTTTATATTGTGTCTTTTCCATTTTCTTTTTCTCTGGAATGCCCTACATTGCGGGGTTTTGGCCTCCTTTGCGAGGAAAAGGACAGAGGTCCTCCTTTTCCCGGACGCGTCCTCTATTCCCACCTCCAGCCCGGGAGGAATCCCCCCCACCCTTCCATTTGAAGCAGGGCCCAGAAGCAAGAGATGCCTCTTTCTCTGTTTATGCTTTTTCAGGTGGGGGGGGGGGGTGCCCTACATTTTCCTTTAGGGGTCCTCCATTTCGAGGACATCTGGGCACCTTTGGGAAAGGATGAAGGGGAGGGGAGGGACCAGGTGAAGGAAAGGACCAACATCATCATCATCATCATCATCATCAAATATAAGTGTTATATTTTATATTGGTGGTGGGTTGGGGACTGTGAAATTTTATGATTTATTGTATTATGTATCCTTATCGTTTTTATTGTAACCCAGAGAGAGGTGGGCTAAAAATAAATATCATCATCATCATCATCATCATCATGATGTCCATCTTCTGCTGCTGCTGCTGCTGCCTTTTGCCTTTGGGGGTGTCCCAGTCTACCTTTCCAGTTTGGAAGCAGCTGATCCCTCTCTTCTAGTGCTTCCTCTTGCCTTTGGCCTGTGGCCTTTTTTGCAGGAGGAGGAGGACTACCTGATGGGGTTGTCATGCACCAGCCAGCTATTCTTATGGGGGGGATCCTGGAGGAAAAAGGCTGCAGAGGAGAAGGAAGGTGCCTTGGCTTTTTGGTGCAGGATCTGGGCTGCAGGGCCTGGCCACTGGTTTGGCATTCATCGGGTTGGGGTATAAGGTGGCAAGGATCCACCAAAAAAAGGGAAGAGAAGAGAAAGGAAGTGATGCAGTTCTAGGGGGAGAGAGAAAGGGGGATCTGAATCATAATAATAATATTTATTTCTACCCTGCCTCTCCAATAAGACCGGCGGCTTACGACAATAAAACCCATACAATACAATAAGTTAAACCCCACTATCCCCTCCCTCCTTAAAACAAATCAACGTAATAACGCCAACATGACAATAATAAAATACAATTAAAATCATTAAAACAATGAAGAGACATCTTGGGGTGGTCCCTAGGATGGTCCATATCCATGGGGGCGACTGAATCCCTTATTCAGGGAAGGCCTGTCGGAAAAGCTCCCTCTCATATAGCTTGAGAGAAGGATGAGCGGGAAGGAGGGATGGTACTGCAACCCCGTTGGAGGCCAGGCCAGGTGAGATGGGCAAAGCAACAAAGAGGTATAAGATGAAGGAGGGAGTTTTGCTTAGGAAGGCCTAAGCAGCCTTGCATTGGAGAGGAAGGCTTCATTGCAGTCAGATGTCTAGGGCTTGTTTCCATCTGTTGGCCCCCATCCTTTAGACCGTCAGGTAAGGTGCAGTTATTGTGGGGTTTTTGTGTTTTGAGTAGGTGCAGGCAGGGCAGGTGAGCCTGGCATCTGGAGGGTGGCAGGGGAAAGCCTGTCCTTTTATTTCACCCTGGCAGGAGAGAAGTTAATAAAATAAAAGCCAAAGCTGGGGGAAGACAGGGGAAATAAAATTACGGAAGGCCACAATGCGAGTGGCAATTTCGGCTCAAATACTTTTGGAGTGGAACCGACTCTGGTGTAAACCCTGGACACATATTCAGGGGTAGCTACATTGGCAAAATACAACGACACCCCAAATCCACAAAACAAGGGATGCTTTTCTTCTGCCAGCGCAAAGGGACATCATGCGTTTTGTGCATTTTGGCTGAGCAAATAAAGGTATCCCTGCCTGGGGGATTTTGGATGTTACCGGGAGGGAGGTGGGATATTAATAAATACAGTAATAATGATAATAATGACTGTATTTTGGTGTAAATCCTGCTCATTGAATAGATCCCCTCTAGTCAGAATTGCCAGGAATATTTGACTTCCCTCTTTTGCTTCTCTTTCCCTCTCCAGCTTCATTTCCAGGTTCTGTGGCCCTTCTGTTGGCATCAAAATAACCATGATCCTTGCACCCCTTGCCGTCTTTTTGTGTTCTTCCAGGGTCTCTGCCATGGCATTTGATTTCTCTTCTGCTCCTCCAATTCTAAACAAAGAAAGCCGGTCCCGTCTAGTCCTCTTTCTCCCAGAGGACTGAAGCCACTTCATTTCCCTCCCTCCCATTGCATCTCTCTTTCTCTCTTCTTCCCTTTCCTTTGCCCACCTGCCAAATGCTTAGTGAAAGAAACCAAGGCAGCATGATCATGGCACCTTGGGGTTGTTTACTGAGGGACGATGGGGTAGTCTCTGGCTTTCCCCCACCCGTCTTGTCTCTTTGCCCAGAAGGGTGTGGACGGCTGCTGGCAGTGGCTTTGTCATGGTGGCAGAGCTGGGAGGCATTGCCTGGCCCAGCCAGTTGAACTGGCATCTGGTGGCTGCCAGCCACCCTGGGCAGCTCAGCCCTCTTAGCCATCCTTCCTTGAGCATGTTTTTTGTTTGCCTGCTTCTCTATTGTGATGGTTTCCCCCACCTTCCCCAAATCATGTGCTTTCACTGAACAAATCCCATCTCTTTTGCCCTTCCCCTTCTCACCCATCTTTTCTTTTTTTCTCCTCCTCCTCTTCTTTTTCTCCCTCCACTTTTTTGTGTGTGTGAAAGCCAACAAAAAATAGAATGAAAAAAGAAATCAACTGGATTATGGTGGCCTCCTTCCCTGGTGTGTCTGCCTGTGTGTGTTTGGCTTTCAAACTTCCCCTCCTTCTGGGGGAGATGGCCATAATGAGCATTAGCTGTGGCCCAGGGTTAAGAGAGAGCTGATTAAGATACAGCAGCCAAATTGCTGTTTAAAAAAAAGAAAAAAAAAAGGGGGGGGGAGAATAAAATAAAAAGGAAGAAAAAGAAGCTGCAGGCTTCAATTACTGCTCTGACTTGTGTCTGCATTGTGCGCCAATAGGAGGTTGTATGGCATGTTTATTCCCTTCCTCCTAGCAACAGATGCCAACATGTCCATGCAGCATGGCTGCATGCATTTGAAGAGCAGGCCAGAAAAGAAAGGGGAGGGAAGGCAGGGGAAAATTTAGTGTCAGAAGGAAAAAAGAATGAATCCTGAATTTAGTCATGATAGGTAGTGTTGCCAGTGTGAAAACTGAAAAGACCCCCCTACCTTCAAAGATTGTGTGGGGCCTATATACTCTAAAGGATCTTGGCTGCTAAGCAGGGTCAGCCCTGGTTGGTACTTGGGTGCCATAGGCTATGTTTCAGAGGAAGGAACAGGCAAAACCAGCTCTTGCGTAAGAAAAACCTTGTGAAATTCAGGGGGTTGCCATAAGTTGACTGATGACTCGAAGGCACATACAGACATGACAAAAGCTTTGCAAGACCTGAGCAGAGCTGTTGATAACAGTTGCTGTGGGTCCTGGCCTGGGGAAAATCCGGCATATAGACAAAGTAAATAAATAAATAAAATAAAATAACAGGGTGACTTGGAGGTCTCCCATTCATAGGGCTGCCATGGGTTTGTGTTGATATTCCTGCTGATATTCCTGCCATGAGTTTGTGTTGATCACCTGCTGATATTCCTTCTACACAACCACTGAAGGTATAGGAGCTCTCTCCAGTTTTCACTCTGGCAAACCTGGTCATGCTTGGCTTTTATATAGCACTTCATGAGACTTTGAAGCTTTTCACACATCTTATTTATATAATCCTTACAACAGCCCTGTGACTCAGTTGCATGTTGGGTAAGGGAAGGAGAGATGGGTCAAGACAAATAGGGAATAGCACTGTCCTTAAAGATCTTCTGGAGTTAAAGGAAACAGATATGTTAAATAAAAAAGGCTGCTACAAGCAAAGTTAGATGAAGGCATGATGAGGCCCTAAACTATGTCATGTTTAAGAGGTGGTGGAATATTATAAAAAAAACTTAATGATAGAGAACCTGAAATTTAGCAAGTTTTTGTTTTTGTATTTGGAGGCATCTCATAATCTGAGGACTTTTACTAGCGGTTGGCCACTTGTGGCCTGTTAGCTGTTACTGGATTTCAAATCCCAGCAGTCTTAGCCAGCATGGGAAGTGCAAACTAACAATGTCTGCCATAAGTTATAATTTACTTACCTTGACTGACATCCTTTTGGTTAAGTTCCAACTGGAGTAGACCAATTCAGTCAATTGTTGAATGGTGAGTCAACACATCTGTAAATCCCATGGATCAACAGGCCTACTAACAAGTTTTAGGCCCTTGTGAGTAAATCCAGTATCGGCTACATCTTTTCTTCCCCCTTTATCTCTATAACATCTAGCACAGTTTTCCCTAGAGTGGAGCTTCCCATCATGTGCCATCCAACTTGGTCAATGGCTTTCTTGCTGGTGCATGATGGGAGTTGAAAGCCAGCACAGATGGAGGGTACCATCCAAGTTGGAGAAGGCAGATCTGGGAGAATATACTTCCTTATAAACTCCTGTAGTTCTCTACCCACTCTGTGGAAGTAGACCTAGTCAACAAAAGCGCCTGCTATAATTCCTTTAGTGCAGATAGTCTCAAAGGTGCTGCAAGATCCTTTGCATACTGATTTTCCAGACTACCATGGCCATGTCTCTGAATTTTACCTTGCCAGGAGTTGTCAGTAGAGCTGGGCTGCGTTCACACTGGAAAAATAAACCGGTTTAAGTGCCATGGCTCAATGCTGTGAAATTCTGGGAATTGTAGTTTGTTGTGGGGTCCAGAGCGGAGCTCCGCTCCACTCTGGGCCCCACAACAAACTACAATTCCCAGAATTTCACAGCATTGAGCCATGGCACTTAAACCGGTTTATTTCTCCAGTGTGAACGCAGCCCTGGAAACCTGAAATACTTTTTCATGAGATTGTAGGTAAATTCTGCTGGACATTATGTAAGATTTTCATGTAGTCTAGCTTCTTCTTAAATTCACAGTTGATTTGAACCAGTGGCTTCCTGGTGCAACACAACTGTAAACCAGCTGTACCATATAACAGCTACACTGTTTTGATAAGACTTTTAAGTGTCTTGGCTCTGTTTTATGGGCTGGAATCCTTTGGGTGACTTATGCCGTTCTTGTTGTTGTTAGCTGTCTTCTAGACAACCTTGACTCATGGCAACCCTGTGTATGAGACATCTCCAGGCTCTCCTATCCTCCACTGGTCTGCTTAGGTCTTGTAGATTGAGGCTCTTGACCTCCCTAATGGAGTCTAGCCATCTTGCAAGTGGTCCTCCTCTCCTTCTGTTGCCGTCTACCTTTCCTAGCATCATTGTCCTTTCTAGTGAGCCATGCCCTCTCATGATGTGGCTAAAGTATGGCAGCCTCAGTTTGATCATCTTGGCTTCCAGGGAAATATCAGGCTTGATTTGTTCAAGGACCCATTTGTTTATCCTTTTGGCCATCCATGGTATCCTCAGCACTCATTTCCAACACCACATCTCAAATGAGTTGATTTTCTTTTTATCTGTTTTTTCACTGTCCATCTCTCACATCTGTACAAGGTTATGGGAAATACAGTGGATTGGTTGAGTCTATCTTTAGTGCTTCAATGTATATTTTTATTCTTTAGGATCTTGTCTACTTCTTTCATCATTGCCCTTCCCATTGCTTGCCTTCTTATTTCTTGACTGCAGCCTTCTTTCTGATCAATGTTTGATCCAAAGTACAGGAAATCATTAACTATTTCAATTTCCTCATTGTCTGCAGTCGTTATTTTTGTTTTCTTTATGTTCAGTAACAAGCCTGCCTTTTTACTTTTTTCCTTGACCTTTTTAGTAATTGTTGCAAGTCCATGATTTCTTTTAGTAATATGGTGGAATCTGCATATCTTAGAATGTTTATGTTCCTTCCTCCTCTCTTTATTCCACCTCCTTTTGAGTCTAAACCTACTCTTTGTATAATATTTTCTGCATACAAGTTGAGCAAGTAGGGTGATAAAATGCAACCTTGCCTGACTGCCAATTGGTAACCATTCTGTTTCTCCATATTTTGTTCTAACAGTTGCCTCTTGTCTTAAGTACAGGTTTCTCATTAGGACTATCAAATGTAGTGGCACTCCCATGTCTTTAAGAGTGTTCTATAGCTTTTCATTTTCTATGCAGTAAAAGGCTTTACTATAATCTATAAAGCACATGCTGATTTTCTTTTGGAATTCCTTGGTGAGCTCCGTTAGCATTCATATGTTTGTTATGTAGTCTCTGGTGCCCCTGCCTTTTCTGAATCCCGCTGGCACCTCTGGGATTTCTCTCTCTCTTTATGATTGGAGTTTGTGTTGAAGAGTTTTTAAGCATAATTAATGCTATGGTACTATAGTTGCTGCAGTCTTTTGCATCAACTTTTTTGTAGATGGGGATAAATATTTAACATTTCCAGTCTGTTGGCCACAGTCTTGTTTTCCATATTTGTTCTCACAATTACATAAGGCTGAAGTTGATACTATTTGTGGGCATTCTATTACGGTAGTTCATTTATGGTTCTTACGTGTCTGCAAATCCCTTTTTACCATGTGTAGTGGCAGTGGACAGACGGTAGCAAAAGCTTTGACTTCTCTGTTGTTCCAGAAACCAGCACCCCCTTTTCTCAGCTACCATGCTGCTGTTATCACTTTCTACCACTTTCTCCTTCAGGTAGAGATTTGTGGTTTCATGAGGGTCTTAGTGTTCTTTGCTAAACAGCTGAGCTGATGTGGTTTAGGGGAGTGAACTAGAAATCTGTGGCAGAGAATTATAAGGCTCTTAGAATCATAGAATCATAGAAGAGACCACAAGGGCCATCCAGTCCAACCCCCTGCCATGCAGGAACTCTCCATCAAAACATACCCGACTGATGACCACCCAGCCTCTGTTTAAAGACCTCCAAGGAAGGAGACTCCACCACACTCCAAGGGAGTGTGTTCCACTGTCAAACGGCCCTTATTATCAGGAAGTTCCTCCTAATGTTGAGGTGGAATCTGTTTTCCTGGAGCTTGCATCCATTGTTCTGGGTCCTGTTCTCTGGAGCAGCAGAAAACAAGCTTGCTCCCTCCTCAATATGACAGCCCTTCAAATATTTAAACATGGCTATCATATCACCTCTTAACTGTCTCTTCTCCAGGCTAAACATACATAGCTCCCTAAGTCGTTTCTCATAGAGCATGGTTTCCAGACCCTTCACCATTCTATTCGCCCACCTTTGGGCACGCTCCAGTTTCTCAATATCCTTTTTTAATTGTGGTGCCCATGTCATGTACTTGTACTCTCAGAAGTAAGGTCCATGGATTTCAATAGAACTTCTTCCTATGTAAGTATGTTTAGGATTGTAGCCATCATTTCTGTGCAACACATACTGCCATTTTAATAATGGTAATAATAATAATAGTACAGTGGTCCCCCGGGTTACGAAGGTAATCCGTTCCGGATTACCTTTCGTAACCCAGAAGTCTTCGTTTCCCGGGGGACCGCTATTTTCAACGGACCGCGTGGCCGATTTAAAGGGGCTGCACGGTTTTTTTTTCTTCGGATCCCGGGGGATCCTTCGGATCCCGGGGGATAATTTTTGGTCCCGCCGGTTTCGGACCCTGGGGATTTCGTTCCCCGGGGGATTCGTAAACCGGGGGACCACTGTAATAATTTCTTCCCGCCTTGCCCCATGGATCAAGCCAGGGAATAACAACAAACAACATCAGTTAAAAAGACATCAGTTAAGACACACATCAGTTGAAAAGGGCAAACAAGGTGGACACATATTAAAACAAGTCACTTTTAAAATTCATCATTTAAAATTCACAATTTAAAAATTATCTGGATAAGCCTGCCAAATGAGACTGGTCTTTAATGCTGTTTTAAATTCAGACAGTGTACTCAGCTGACAAATCTCTTCTGGCAGGTCATTCCACAGTCTAGGAGTGGCCGAAGAAAAAGTTTTCTTGCCGACAGTTAGCAACCTAGTCCTGGTTGACTGGAGTATATGTCTGCCAGAGGATCTGAGTATATGGAGTGGATTATATGGGAAGAGGCAATCCTGTAGGTAACCTGGATTCAAACCATGTAGGGCAATAAGCAACCATAGTTTTTTGTGTGTTTTTCGGGCTATGTGGCCATGTTCTAGAAGAGTTTGTTTCTGACGTTTTGTCACACTCTTCTAGAACATGGCCATATAGTCCGAAAAACCCACAAAAAACTATGGTTGTCGGCCATGAAAGCCTTCGACTTCACATTGTAATAAGGAACAATTTGTACCTTGCCCAGCAACTAATGGGCAGTCAGTGGAGTGATTTTAATATTGGTGTTCAGACAGCCCTCCGTATCCACAGATTCAAGCATGTATGGCTTGAAAATATTCAAATATATATATAAACATTCCAAAAAGCAAACCTTGATTTGCCATTTTATGTAAGTGACACCATTTTACTAGACCATTGTATTAAATGGGACATGAACATCCACAGATGTTGGTATCTATGGAGGGTTCTGGAATAAGCCCCAGTGGATACCAATGGCCCACAGTATTGTGATCGCTCCTGGATGTGCTAGTAATCAATCTGGCTGCCATGTTTTCAACCAACTGAAGTTTCTGAACTTGCTACAGTGCATTACAATTCATCTAATGCTGCTGATTTCTTTCAGTTGTGCTCAGCATGTATCCATTTGCCTGGCTGCACAGATGTGGTGGCTAAGTGTCTCATGTATCCTGGCTCGGTCATGGTAATTCACTGAGGAACCTTGCACCAGTCACACTCTCACAGCCTAAGAGGATGGCCATGGCACACCCTCTCTGAAGAAAGTTGCCAAGAAAACCCCATGAAAGGTTTGTCTTAGGGTCGCCATGAGTCGAAAACGACTTGAAGGCACACGACAACAGCAGCTAAGTGAGGAGAAGGAATAAGGACATTGCCTTCTCAAATAGGTATTCTGTGCTGGTACTGTTGGTGTGTTTTCAAAGTCATTTCCAACTTATGGTGACCCTAAGGCGAATCTATCATGTGGTTTTCTTGGTACGTTTCTTCAGAGGTGGTTTGCCATTGCTATCCTCAGCAATGCCCTGTCCTATCCTATCCCAATGAAAATGTTCTTCAGTTCTGAAATGTCTACCTTTGCAGAGTGGAATACTGAAAATAGGTCATAGCTAGGGCTCCTATGTTTGCTGTGTTCATATTCACCTTTGTGTACATTCCCCTGGAACCTTTGCTTGCCCATTTTCTTTGGAAAATGGCTAAACTATATTTCTAAAAGCTCAGTTGTAGTTTTAAGTTACTGCAATGCTAGAAATTTTTGGACCGAAGAAAAATTTTGTTGGATGAAATTCTTATTGGAGAGGGCAATGTCCCCTAACTTTGCTCCTCTTCCATAATTATAGCTATAACTTTGCCTGAGATACAAGAGTTCCACCTAGTAAGCAGGTATAATGCCTCTTTGGCTATTTGCTTTGTTTTCCTGTGCTGTGTTTGTGGCAGAAGCTCATTTCCATGGAAACACCATCCTTTCTTTTGTGGCATTTGAACTTGGATCTGAGTGCTGTTTGTGATTCAGATACCTCTTTATAGTTTTATGAAGTTATCTTCATTTGCGAGTTACCACTGACTTTAAAAAATACAATAAAATGGAAAAGCTGGGTTTTCCCAAATTCAACATGTTTTTAGGAAATTTGGATAATTTTGTAGCAAAGCAGAGGTGATGTAGTTGGCCCTCCATATCCATGGATACAAACATCCATGGCTTCAAAATGCTAACAAAATGATAAATCAAGAGCAAACCTTGATTTTTCCGTTTTATATAAGGGACACTATTTTATTATGTCATTGTATTCTACAGGATGAAACCATGACAGTGAAAGTAGAACCAAAACATTATAGATCTGTAGTGTGGAAGGCCCCTAATTTTGTTGTTCTTGTTGTTGTGTACCTTGTAGTAGTTTCTGACTTTAGATGACTCTAAGGTGATCCTATCATGGTATTTTTTTGGCAAGATTTGTTCAGAGGAGGTGTACTGTTGCCTCCCCCTCAGGCTGAGAGCATGTGACTTGCACAGGGTCACACAGTGACTTCCATATTTACTATCCAATCTTTTATCCATAATACCCAACAAGGACATTTCTGGAGACCAGGGTTCGATTCCAGCTTGGCCATGAAACTCACTGGGTGACTTTGGGCAAGTCACATGCTCTCAGCCTCAGGGAAGGCGGTAGCAATGTTCTCTGAACAAATCTTGCCAAGAAAACCCCATGATAGGATCACCTTAGAGTTGCAATAAGCCAGAAATAACTTGAAGACACTCAACAACAATAACCACAGCAAATGGACAAAAATGCCCAGCCTCTTCTGTTGGATAGTTTACACATGCAAAAGTAGCTAAGAGGATGCTAGACTGCATTTTATATTTACAACAGCTCTGAGAGTGGTTCAAATCAGAAAGGGATGTGGAAATTTTTGGCCTACAACTGTTTGATAACAGTCAATATAGCCAACAATAAGGGATTGTTGGAGATGTAGTCCAAAATATGTAGAGGGAAAAAAAGTTTCCTAACCCTGGGTTAAGAGATAAGTAATCAGCACAACTCATCCAATGAAAGTCACAACTTGAAAATCTCCCTGGCATTTGTCAAGTGTTCTTACAACAGGTATGTAGAGAACAGGTGGCGAAAGTAGTAATCACTCAGTTTCTCTATGTTATGCTGTTGCCAAAAGCAACGGAGCAGCTAAAAGCATTACCAGCCTTCCAAGAATGATGTCCTAGTTTAGGGCCAGAATACCTGAAGGACTGTCATATGTACTTGCCCATATTCTGAGATCATCTTCGCAGTCCTTTCAAAACAGAGATTCTACTGTTAGCTAGACAGAGTCTTTTCTGTAGCAGCACCCTGAGTTTGGAAACTGAGGCCCGGCAAAACAGATGGGCAGGAAAAAGTGGCTTGAAGCTGCCTTTTCTGAAGCCACACTGAAATCCCACCAACTGCACCGCTGGCTCCCAAGGCAGCTGGAGTGCTCATGTCATGACCACATGACATGGCTTAATGCCAGGAAGACGTGGAAAAAAGCTGCTTCTTTTTGAAATGGCTTTTCTCTGAATAAGGACACTTTTCTGCTGGCGTCAAGGCATGTGTCATCTAAACACTGCACCTTCAAGCCAGCCTGAAAGCACCTCTTTTTGCCTGTCTGTTTAGCCCCTGAATTACCTTTTTGGGGCTGAGGCTAGCTCCATCCCTGTTTAGGTGTGAAGTAAAAAAATATTCATTTCCCACTTGGGTTTTAGTGTATGCCTGATGATTTTAAATGGTTCCTTTTAATTTTCTGGCTTCAGTTTTGATTTTTGTTAATTGATGTTTAATTAGTTTGGAAAATCTTCTTTGGAGACAGAAAAGTAGGGTAAAATGCTTTCATAAATAAATATTTAGAGTGTGAGATGGATCCTCAAGTGTAACACTGACAGATACCAGGAAAAGAGAAGAGTCCTTTTTGATCTGTCTCAGATAATCAGATTGCTTTTCTCCAAACTAGTTTAGTACGATTAGCTTTGCCTATATCTGTGAACACATTGGCAATGTGTGTATATCCATTGTACAAAGAGTGACAGTGCCTCTCCCGCTCCTGTAAGGAATCATTTACTTTTGTGCTGGGCTTTTTGTATGCTTTGTACTGAATGGAAAATCACAGAATTCTGAAAGATCAGTTTGATCAAAAGAAACTGCTTTTTAGATTGGGTGGTCCATTTGACAGCTGAATTTTTGGGGTTTGCATGTTCCAGATATGATTTCCAGACAGAAAACTGAAGCAGGTTCCTGTCCCTTTAATGGGGGTGCTGTATAATATGCAAAACTTAATGTAAACTAAAGCTCACTAGAAGCAAGGCCTGAAACTAGGATTGTCAGGTTGAAAAATACAGGGCTCCTATCCTTTTACCAGTTGTGTAGAAGAGTGAATTTCAGCAGGTGATGTTTGTTACCTGGTTTTGTGATGAGAAGCACCTGCTGAATTCACTCTTCTACACAACTGGTAAAAGGATAGGAGCCCTGTATTTTTCAACCTGGCAATCCTAGTTTCAGGCCTTGCTTCTAGTGAGCTTTAGTTTACATTAAGTTTTGCATATTATACAGATTGAAATTACACAGGCAGCTGTATTTTCTGCTTTCTTTTTATATACACTTGATAGACTTATCAACTGAGGGGGCTGTTAGTACAGTGGGAGAGAAGGTCCCAGGTCCAGTCCCAAGATGTTTGGTATCTCCAAATGGGGATGGGAAGGACTTCCTGGCTTTTGAAAGCCCTGAACAGTAACTGCTAGCCAGTGTCGATCAGAGGTAGGCAAATGGGATGGTTCGGGGGGGGGGGGGAGTTTTCTGCTCTGAGATCCTTTATGAGCTGACAAAACCCACAAATTTGGAATCATATTCAAAGAAATAGTAATGTTAGTCTATAGGATCTTGTAGCACATTAAAAAGTAGAGACTAAATGAGTGAGAGGTTTGTAGCATAGGTTTTTGTAGGCTACTGCATCTGATGAAGTACACAGAGGTCCAAAACACACTGCAGAAATAATCCACTTTGATAACTTTTGAACTGGGAACTGTAGTTTTGTGAGACATTTATCCCTCTCTGTCAGAGAGCTCTGGTGCCACAATAAACTACAATTCCCAGGATTCCCTAGCACTGAACTAGGACACTTAAAGTGGTCTCAAACTGGATTATTCCTGCAGTGTGTTTTGCCCCTGAGTCAAAGGTGATACAAGATCATTTTGTACAAAAATTTGGTTGGAAGGGTCTGGATATTAGCTTTAGGTTTTCAAAACAATGTGGCTTTTTAAAAAAACAAATGCTAAGTTGAAAAAATGCTATATTAAAGTCACTTCACTGAGTGCATAGTTCATTTCTGGGTAAGGTACAAAATGTTGGTTATTAACTTTTAAAGCCCTATATGGTTTGAATGCAGGTTACCTATAGGATCACCTAAGTTACACATCCCATACACTCAGGTTTTCTAGGAGTCACTAGGCTGGTGACTGTTGATCAGAGGACTTTTTCATCAGCCACCCCAATTTGTAAAAAGACCTGAAGAACTATCTGATTTTAAAACATCATTGAAGACCAGTCTCTTCCAGTAAGACTATCCCGATGTTTTTTTAAATCATGAATTTTTAAATTATGAATTGATTCTTTTAAGATATATGCTTTTAAACCAACATTATGCTTTTTAACTGATGTGGTTGTGTTTTTAACTGTTATGTGTCAGTTTGCAAAGGGATCTTGTAGCACCTTTGAGACTAACTGGAAGATAGAAATTAGTAGTATGAGCTTTCATAGCTTTGAGCCTACTTCCTCAGATGCATGTGGTGGAGTGGAATGCACAGGAACAAGAGATGAGGTGGCAAGGCAAGGCAAGGACAAGGATAGTTTTTTGTGGGGTTTTCGGGCTATGTGGCCATGTTCTAGAAGAGTTTCTTCCTGATGTTTTGCCAGCATCTGTGGCTGGCATCTTCAGAGAATGCTTGCTTGGAAGAGAGTTGGGTATATATATCCTGTGTGACCCTGGAAAGGAAGGAGTGATTTGCACGTGTATTGTTCTGTTGCTAATGGCAGTCCTCAGGGTGGACAGAAAAATAGGTTTCGAGAGAGAAGAGCAGAGGGTGCGAGGCAGGAGACAAGGATGCTAGCCCCCTTCCTCCTGTCACATCAGCAGTCTGTGGAGGAAATGCAAAAGTGATTAGAATCTACATGATTAGTGCTCATTGTCTGCTGGGAAACCCCTGACCCTGGGAGATTTTCTCATTTGCATTTGTTGAGTCTTCATCTTGCTGTGCTTCAGGACTGGTAGACAAACCTTGTTTACTTTCAGGTTTTCCTCTTTCCTGTTGAAATTGTCCAGGTGTTTGTGGATTTCAATGGCTTCCCTGTGCATTCTGACATGATAGGTGTTGGCATGGTCCAGAATTTCAGTGTTTTCAAACAGCATTATATGCCCAGGATGGATTATAACATGTTCTGGTACTGCTGATTTTTCCGGCTGACCCAGTCTGCAGTGTCTCTTATGTTCCTTGATTCTCGTTTGCACATTGCGTTTGGTGGTCCCTATGTAGATGTGTCCGCAGCTGCATGGTATGCGGTAAACTCATGCAGCTGTGAGAGGGTGTCTCTTGTCCTTTGCTGAGCGAAGCATTTACTGGATTTTCTTGGGTGGTTTGTAAACCATTTGAAGGTTGTTTTTCCTCACCAGTTTCCCTATTCTGTCTGATACTCTTTCGATGTATGGTAAAAATACCTTCCCTTTGGGTGGTTGTTTGTCTTCACTCCTCTGGGTTTTTCTGGGCCTGGCAGCCCTTCTGATGTCTGTACTGGAGTAACAACGACATTGGAGGACAAGGCAAGGATGCTGGAGGACAAGGCAAGGATGTTGCCTAAAGCCCAAGATTGTAGATAACCATATGAATGAGTATTAGGATGTGGTGTGGGAGCCAAAAAGAAGGTGTGATGAACTGGCCAAAACAGTCCCCATGATGCTGGAGGGTTAGCTAGTGTTAGAATGTGTTTAGTGTGCCAGGAAACCATTTATAACACATTATAATGTATAGCCTTGTCCCACAATGAGCATTGTTAAAACTGAATTTGTTACCTCATCTCCACACCCACAAAGTTTTGCATTCCTATGGATATTCTCACACACAGACTGCTATATACCGTAGGTCTGTCCCTGGGCTTTCTGCTCCACTACATGCATCTCAAGTCTACGAAAGCTCATGCTAGCAACAAAGGTGCTACAGGATCCCTTTGGTTACACATTATCCAGACTGACATGGGTAGGTCTTTGAGTTCTACCACCATGTGTCTTTATTTGTTGCTGTATTTTAATCTGATCTTCCTCACCTTGATCCATAGGTTGAGGTGGGTAAGAAAATAACAACCACAACAATTGTTGTTATTAAATAGCATTTAGTAGAATAAGAATAGTCTGGAGAGAGTCTGTGGCTTGAGAACTATGAAAAGAACTTTGGAGGGCACATGCATTCCGTGGCCATTCTTTGCCTGCCATTTATGTAGATAGGGGTGGACAACTGCTAGAGGGTCAGGGACCAATTATTCCCCCCCCCCCCCCAATTAATCTGACTTCATGTCTGCCTTTCAGTGTACATCATTTGCAATGAACTTAGCTTGTTTTATTTTAATTCAGTTTAATTTTGGCTTTGTTCACTAGCTGATTGGGATTTTTCTCTTTCTCTTATTTAGGATGTTGAAAAGTTGAAGTGCCAAACGCCAAAATGAGTGTGACGTCATGGTTCCTGGTGAGCAGTGCGGGCATTCGCCACCGGCTCCCTCGGGAGATGATATTTGTTGGCAGAGAAGACTGTGAACTGATGCTCCAGGTAACTATCCCTTTCTTGAGCAAAGCAACACAACATATTTCCATTCTGAACAAGAGCAAGCATTCACATGAATAATAACATAATAATTACACAACCACCACCAACAATACCTCAAATATCTTGAAGATCTATGATTTCATTGGTGTGGGTAGTTCCTCCATTGGTACAGATGGCAACTATTTCATGCAGAGTTGCTGTGGCTAAACTTGTTATCTGCTGGCCATCCTTCTATTGATCAGTCTTCCTATGCTTACCTAAGCTGGTTCTTGGACAAGAGCTGTACATCTTACTTCTGGGATTGTACTCAAAATCTTATCAGGTATCATTGGATCCACTAGAACTTCTGTTCTTTTGGCATATCCTTCAGAAACTAGGGTCACTGCTGCACCATGAAGTAGCAATGGAATAGTATGAGAAAGAGTAATACCAATAATGTACAATACACTGTTATATAGTATATTTCTGGAGAAGAGTTCTAGAGATACCATGGAAGGCTAAAAAGACAAATTAATGGTTCCTAGTGCAAATCAGGCCTGTACTCAAACTAGAAACCAGGATGACTAAATGGAGGCTGTTGTATGTTGGACATGTCATGAAATATGGGAAAGACTCACTGGGAAAGATGATAATGCTTGGTAAAGTGGAAGGCAGTCAGAAAAGAGGAAAAGAGGTGGATTGACTCACAAAGAAGATCTGAGCAGGTTGTTAATGACTAGTGGTTCTTGGAGGTCTTTCATTGATAGGGTTGTCATAGGTCTAAGTTGACTTGATGACAAACAACGACAATACAATAGCAATGCTACTATGATTAATATAATGATATTACTAATACAGTGGTCCCCCGGGTTACGAAGGTAATCCGTTCCGGATTACCTTTCGTAACCCGGAAATACGCGTATCCCGGGGGACTGCTTTAAGGGACGGAGCGCGCAGCCGATTTAAAGGGGCCGCGCGGTTTTTCCCTTTCGTTCCCCGGGGGATCCTTCGGATCCCGGGGGAATTTTAGCGGTACCGCCGGTTTCGGATCCCGGGGATTTCGTTCCCCGGGGGATTCGCAAACCGGGGGACCACTGTATCATCATTAGTAGTAGCAGCTATTTGAGTCTATGAATCCACCCCTGGATTCATAATTTTTCTGCTATAGACTGCCTTAATGGCTGTTCCATGATTGGTGAAGAACAGGGGGGCAGGATTGCAGAAGCATCTAGCTATGCCTCACAGCCAGACATAGACTGGTAGTTTATTCTGAGAAGATCTGCTAGGGTACTCCAGAGGTCTAAGCAAATAATGTAATCATTTTGCACTTGTTTATGGAAACATAGCCAGACATTTCTCTGATCTTTGATAATTTTCACTAGTCACTAGTCACAAAATGGCCATTGAAGGGGCTATTCAGGATTTCCCCATTCCCCTCTACAGGACAACTGCAAAGTGGAGATTGCAGTATCATTTTATATTTACCAGTTTTAAAGGTGTGGGTGATGTGCTAAACTCTGGTTATTCTTAATTGGTGAGATGAAACATGATTGATTTATAAACTGTGGTTTGAAGTTGACTTATTTCAACTTGCCATAGTTAAGATTAACGGCATTGTTTGATTTTAGAAGACATAGCAAGCTGTTGATCTAAAATGGAAGCAAACACTTTCCAATTCTCAATTCTGCCAGAAAAGGAGTTGAGCTGCAAGCCCATGGGTTACTGAATCTTGCTCTCATATTGCTAAAGTATGGTTTAATGTTGCATCTGATACAGCTCACAGTGTCTTTTTGGGTCCAATTGTTACCAACTATTGGACTACCTCAGTAGTCAGCTACTTAAAAGATTGTTGTTACAACAATAAAAGATGTGTCAGACAAAAGATGACCTCTTTGGAAGAAAGGCAGTGTAAAAATAGGTTCTATAATATTGTAAATTAGTACAGGAATAGATTTTAGCACTTGTTCATTTTACATTCTCACCACTGTTGTGCTCAGGGAAGCAAACCTCACAGTTTTCTTTTAGACCTTTTGGCATGGATATTCACTGTTTTTTATTGCATGTCCTGTATGCAACCCCTTTTCATTTTGATTTCCTGCATTAATCTGGATCAGTTGCTGTGGATAGTACAGGGCAGGAGAGGATGGTAGCCTCAAAGCATCGAAATTTGAATCTATTTTGATAGTTTGGGGGAGAAGCTTAATCACTGCAAAAACCTTCTGTGCTTCCTTCATGGCTTAGAAATACTTAAAATACTTGTGAGGATTAAGGAACAGTTAGTGCTGAAGTTCAATTTGCAGTTTGGGTATTTGGTGGAAAAAGGAGATTATATTTACACCTTACTTTGGAGGTTGAAGCTGGATGCTTGGAGCCTGTTACAGGCTAAATCCTTCCATCCTTTTGTTTGCCAGAAATTCAATGGGGCGTCTGCTTTGATTGCTGTATTTAGATTTGGAAATGCTCCCAGACTTGTGGAGTTCACACATGTCCCATCAATGCTCCAGGCATTCCAGCTAATGCCAGAATATCCAGCATTAGTCATAGGTGCTACTGCCAAAGAGAAACTTTATGGAAGGGATTAAAAATTCCCCCAGAAGTGTCTTTGGTTTGTTTAGGATGCAGGCAGAAAACCTCACTGAACATAGTGGGATTGATTTCTAAATACATGTGTTTTATTAGCAAACTGGTTAATGTAGCATCATGATGATCAAAATCTGTGTTGACACTAGCGTTTGGGAATATCAACTTTTTTTATTACATCATCCAGAATCCCCAAGACAACATGCTAGTAATGGTACTGGCACAGGGATGTGGGAGTTGTAGTCTAAAAAGAGATTACCCCAACCTGTGAGAGGAACCAAAGTGAGCTGCTGCTGCTAACCATTTAATGCAAAGCTGCTTGATGAATGAGTTGTTAGTTTCTGCTTTTGTTGTGCTCTGGTGTCCTGATTTGTACATTGCCTTAATGGGCATTTGGATTCTAGATTTGTCAACTGCCTTATAGACCTTTCAAGTAGGAAGAATGTAAATATTTTAATATATACTCGCTCCAAACCATGCCAAAACCTTCAAGGCATAGTTGCTTAAGTGTTAGACTCATCATGGCTGGTGGGTTTTTGGGAGCTGTACTACACATGACTTCCCTAGACTCTGTGGAATTTCATAGGTTATTTAAGTATTGCATGGAATTAGAGGGCATAGTGGCAAGTGCCCAATTTTGCCAAATCTGAAGTAGATAAGTTTAAAAGATCAGGCCTTTCAAAACTAGTTGGTGTAATGTCTCATGACTGACAAATTGTTGTACCACATTTTCTCAAATGTGGGACAAAGCAGACAACAACAAAGCAGCACAAAGTAGATTTGTCTCACTTTCCTATCACAGTAATGACCTCTTGGGGTGCCCAAAGGCAATATTTACTTGTCACAGATGGCTAAGCGTACAGCTAATGAACAGGCTGCACACACAGAACAGGCTATCCAAAGTAGGCATGAGTAATTGTACTTGACTGTCTGTTCAACATATGTAATCCACCGAATATATTCACGGAACCTGAAAGGATATTTACACTGCACACTTATAGTAGCTGACATCATATCGTGGCTCCTTGGAACTCTGGGATTTGTAGTTTCTCTTCTTATAGAATTCTAGTACTGTAGCACAGGATAGTTTGCTCAAGGTTCTCAACCTTTGATCCTCCAGATATTTGAACCAACTCCATGAAAGTACAAGGATATATAGCCAATGCTTAAGAAATCAGGGAGTTGAAGGTCCCAAGCATCTGAGGAATCTGGGCTCGAGATCTACTTCACTAGACCTGTGTTGCAGATAATTTGAATAATAGAATCATAGAGTTGGAAGAGACCACAAGGGCCATCCAGTCCAATCCCCTGCCATGCAAGGACTCTCCATCAAAGCATCCCTGACAGATGACCATCCAGCCTCTGCTTAAAGACCTCCAAAGAAGGAGACTCCACCACTCTCCGAGGGAGTGTGTTCCACTGTCGAACAGCCCTCACTGTCAGGAAGTTCCTCCTAATGTTGAGGTGGAATCTCTTTTCCTGCAATTTGCATCCATTGTTCCGCGTTCTAGTCTCTGGAGCAGCAGAAAACAAGCTTGCTCCCTCCTCAATATGACATCCCTTCAAATATTTAAACAAGGCTATCACCTCTTAACCTTCTCTTCTCCAGGCTAAACATCCCCAGCTCCCTAAGTCGTTCCTCATAAGGCATGGTTTCCAGACCCTTAACCATTTTAGTCGCCCTTCTTTGGACATGGTCCAGTTTCTCCACATCTTTTTTAAATTGTGGTGCCCAGAATTGGACACAATATTCCAGGTGGTGCTTGACCAAAGTAGTATAGAGTGGCACTATTACTTCCCTTGATCTAGACACTATACTTCTATGGATGCAGCCTAAAATTGCATTGCCCACATTTTACAAGCTTGTTTGCAAGAATGTCATGGGGAACATTCTAAAAGGCCTTACTGAAATAAAGATGCATTATATCCACAGCATTCCCTTCGTCTACCGAGCTGGTAATTTTATCAAAGAAAGAGAACAGATTTGTCTAACATGACTTGTTTCTCTGAAACCCATGTTGACTTTTTGTGATTAGGGAATTATCTTCTAGATATCCGCAGACTCTCTGTTTAATAATCTGTTCCAGAATCTTTCCTGGAATTGATGTTAGACTAACTGGATGACAATTGTTGGGATCCTCTCTTTCCCCCTTTTTAAAGATGGGGACAACGTTTGCCCTCTTCCAGTCTGCTGGGACCTCTCCTGTTCTCCAGGAGTTCTCAAAGATTATTGCCAATGATTCCGATATTACATTTGGCAGTTCTTTTAGTACCCTTGGATGTAGTTCATCTGGTCCTGGAGACTTATATTCATTTAGATTAACCAGGTATTCCTGTACTATCTCTTTACTTATTCTTTGCTGAAATTCTGTCCCCTGCTCCACTGTACTCAGGTTGAACACCCTTTGCCTTTTCTGAAAAGACTGAAGCAAAGAATGTGTTGAGTAATTCTGCCTTTTCTCTGTCCCCTGTTAGCATTTTGCCATCTCCTCCACACAACAGCCCTATCATTTCCTTCTTCTTCCTTTTCCTTTTGACATACCAATACATTTCTGTATTCCAATCATGAGACTCATCCCACCAGGTTTCAGCGTTTGCCTATTATATCATATTTCTCTTGTTGTGCTAGGAGTTCAGGTTCATTTTGCTTATTTCCCATGCTCTGTGCATTAGTGTAGAGACATCTAAGACCATATGTCCCTTTTGCTTGCTGCCTGTGCACATTTTTTGCCTCCTACTGTTGGAGGCAAACTGCTTCCTACGCCAGACTGCAAATCCCAGGATTCCATAGGATGGAGCCACATTGAGAGTTAAACTCAAACAGCTCCTGTATAATGTCTGTATATTCTGAATGGCATGAGATTTGGGGACAGATAAGAAGAGTAACTTCTTCTTACAATACAGAGTTAAACTGTAGAATTTCTTACAGCAAGAAATGGTGATAGCTACCAGCTTGGTTTTGTACTGGACAATTCTTGGAGGATGGGGCTATTGTTGGTTATTTGTCAAGATGGCCATATTTCCTCAAGGATTTATTGAGAAGCATGAGCAGGAAGAAGGTACATATGAATTACATACGTATGTAATAAAAGCTATTTAAATTCCTTAGCTGACAGCCAGCATGGTATAGTGGTTTAAGTGTTGGAAGATTTGGAGTGTTGGAAGATTTGGAGACAGATTTGAATTGCTGCTCGGCCATGGAAATGTACTGGGTAACCTTGGGCAAGTCACACGCTCATTCCCAAAGGAAGGCGATGGCAAGACCCTCCGAACAAAACTTGCCAAGAAAACCCCATTCTAGGTGGTCACCATAAGTTGAAAATGACTTGAAGATATAGCACCCACAGCAAACAAATCCCCTGATGTCACCAGATTCCATCTGATTTTGGAAGCTAAGAAGGTCTGATTTGTACATGGAAGGGAGACCCCCAACAAATACCAGATATGATAGGCTGTATTTAGAGGAAGGCAGTGGCAAACCAGCTCTGAGTATCCTTTGCTTAAGAAAAACCTGTGAAAATCATGGGGTCTCTTCCCATAAGCATCTGGTCGAACTCTTTGGGTCTCTGTAAGTGGAAGTTAACTAGATGGTAGTTCACAGCAACAGTAACAACAGCAGAAGAAACTACCAGCTGGCCCTCAACCAAGCCAGATTGCTTTTATCTTTTTAAAATTATATTTTAAATAGGGACTCTTTCACACGGGAGGAATTTCTCCCAAACTTCGAATGGAGCCAATGCGAATTCCTGTAAATTCGCTTGTTTAGCGAATTTATGGGAATCCCCATTGCATTCGGAGTAACGTTCCATTTCCTGAAAATGACCCCTCCTTGCCCGAAATTGCGTGTGAAGCTTTAATTCGCAATAACTTGAAACCCAAGATTGCGTTCGAATTGACTTCCCTTTTGCCCAAAATTGCGTGTGAAGCTTTAATTCGCAATAACGTCAAACCCTATGATTGTGTTCGGATTGACCCTAGATTATACTTCCAATTCCTGACGTCTGAAAGAGTCCTAGGTTTTAAACTGTTTTCACGTGTGTGTTAAATTGATTTCTTTTTTAAAAAAACTTTTTTTCTATTACAGTGGTCCCCCGGGTTACGAAGGTAATCCGTTCCGGATTAACTTTCGTAACCCGGAAATCTTCGTTTCCCAGGGGACCGCTTTAGGAGACGGACCGCGCGGCCGATTTAAAGGGGCCGCGTGGTTTTTCTTCTTTGCATCCCGGGGGATCCTTCAGATCCCGGGGGATGTTTTGCGGTCCCGGCGGTTTCGGCTCCCGGGGATTTCGTTCCCCGGGGGCTTCGTATCCCGGGGGACCACTGTAATAGGTTTTTAAAGCCATAAATGGTTTTAATTGATCGTAAGCCACTTTGGGTCCTATACTGGAAGAAAGGCTGGAATTTAAATAAATGCAATAAATTAAAAAAAATCTATTTATTTATTGGATCTATATCCCACTTTTCTCCCAGAACTGAATACCTGCTTCCAACTAGATCAGTTGTAAAAGAAAAACCCATTCCCTTCTTCTGTCTACTCCTGGTCATGGTGGTTACGAGCTTCTGTGGGGTTGAATCCAGTGTGGTAATGGAAGGAGGAGGGCTCAAGGGACTTTCTGGTCATCAAAGCCAAGAGTTGTTTGCCATCCCCTTTCTTTCCTATTAATCTTAACTGCAGTCTCCGCAGTAGCTGTTTGGTAACAACGGGGTGGATTTTTCCACCGAGGATAGGAGTTGTGAGAGGTTCCTATTGTAGAGTAAAGCATTTTGGAGCAGCTTGGTCTTGAATGGGCCATTCGGAACTATTAGCTTCATAAAAGCCACACTCCTGGTGGAAATATAAACTGCTAGAATTGGTATGGCGATATGGATCAACACAATGGCCAGCGTATTTGGACCATTGTAGAACATGTAGCTATAGGCATTGTCATGCTGAGCGCCTGCACTTTAGATATTACCAGTATACCTTTGCTGTTCTTCAGCAGTGTCCATCTAGCAGTTGAATGGATTCTTCTTCTGCAGCCCACTCCGTGTACCCCCCCCCCCAGATATCTCTTGGAGGAGGCCGAGGAAGGTACAGAGATGTGGAAAGGGAGAGCAAGTCCTGTTCCATGAATAGACATCCATGCACACTGTGTTAGCTAGGATTTGGTGTCCATTATGAAGTTCATATCAAAAGTATTCATAAAGCCATAAAACAAACACAAAAACAAATTTTGAAACAAAACTTGTCATGAAGAGAGATTCCATGGCTCAGATCAGAGAAGACTTGAAGGGAGATAACTTTGTGCATGCGTTTCACCTTTCGAAGACTGAGAGGTGATGGCTGGGAGCTGCTACATGGTACACCAGTTCTCCTTGATATGTAGAAGTGCATCTTGAAACACATGTACCTGTGGTGCTCCATTTTTTTGTTGCATAGTATTTTTTTGATATACAGACATATTTACATATGTAAATTGTATTTTATTCTCATATACATTTTAATAATAAAATAAAATAAAGTAAATAAAAAATTTAACAATTACATGAGCGATTACCATAATAGTAGAACCTGCTACAGCCCATGAAGACCAGGCTGGTGCAGACATCCCAGAGGGCCTTTTCAGCAGTTGCCCCGAGGCTGTGGAATAATCTGCCGGATGAGATGCGTCTCATTCCATCTTTAGAAAGCTTTTTAAAAGCTCTAAAGACGCATCTCTTCCGGCAGGCCTTCCCAGAGAATGCGAATACTTCCCGGCTCCAAACCTAGGCCTTAGTGCCTCTCCAGCTGTCCTTCTCCAGTGTCTTTTCCACCCCTTTACAGCCTAGGTTTTCAGGCCCGCTTCCCTGTTGCTGCTTTTTACTGTTGTAATTTGTTTTATTTTATGTTTTTAATTATATAGTGGTTTAATTCTTTTTTTAAGAGGGGGGCGGTGAGGGAAGGGATGGGACGTTTTAACTGATATTGTTTTAATCTTTTTGTTGTAACCTGTCCCGATTGCCTGTTCAGAGGGGCGGACTAGAAATAAACTATTATTATTATTAAATTATTATAGTATTTTAACAGTCGTATGAGCCTTCCATTCTACTGCATTCTGAAACAGTACAGTCTAGACACAAGTTTACCATCTCCTCTATTGTTCTCTAAAAACTGTTGATCTGTCACACTGGAATAGGTATTAAGACCAGGTTTGAATTTAACACACAAGAATAGATGATGCTGTACAATGCATTGGGTATCTTTGGCAAGAGTGCATTTACTTGGCAGGGAGGTGTTAGATGCTGCAGACAGGTTCTGGGGCGCTACACTTCCCTTCCCTTCAGTAGATTGTTTTTCCCCAGTGTCTAGTTCATTAGGGCTTTATAGATTGGCAGGAAAGTGTGACATGAAGTTGCCTTTTCCTTAATGCTTAGCAGCTGCACCGCAGCCTTTAGATGGAGCTGCGCTGTTCCGCAGTTTTTAAAAAAGAAGCTGGGAAAACCAGCATCTTTTTAAAGGCGCTTCTTCTCCCCTAAAACGCAAAAAAAGCGTTTTCATGGCACACTTTCCCTTTTTCTCATCTAAAGGCTAGAGTTTCATGCAGCCATGAACACACTTCTTTTTGCCAATCTAGAAAGCCCCAATGTTGCATTTCTTGAAACTATCTCATGTCTTGCAAGCCTCACATTTAATTTTGTTTTTGTCCCCAGTCTCGCAGTGTGGATAAGCAGCATGCTGTTATCAACTATGACAAGGAGAAAGATGAGCACTGGGTGAAGGATTTGGGAAGCTTAAATGGGGTAAGTAGCTAGTTTGGCTGTTGAGTCGGTTGCATTGTATGTGCACAGTCTTCATTTCTGTGATTGTGCCTTTTCTTTTACTGAGAAGAGATTGTAGATATATCCTATAGGAGAATGGAGCATCTTGGGTATAGGGTGATTAGGCTTGAGCAAACAAAGAATGATGCTGACTTTGTGAGGATCTTGAGCATGTTCTAGTGGAATCCCATGTCAGATAGGTGAGGTTAGTTCATCTTAGGCATACTTAGGTTCTTTGTAATGTTTGTAAAGCTAGACCTTTTTTAAAGCCCAAATACATTTGAGAGCAAAAAATTAATAATTTGATTCAAAATTTTAATTTTTTTATGGAAGCCAGGGTGAGCCTCCAGTGTTTCCTATGGGGCTAATGCATCTACCCTACCCTTCTAAAGTTGGTCACCCCAGATTTAGGGGAATAGAACGTATGTCAGAAATGTCCTGGAGGACCAAAAAACTGTTTTTGTTGTTGTTAAACATACTAACTAGCATCAACTCTCCATATTTGCAGATAGAAGTCTTTTCTGGTCTGGAGATCTTTATTGGGGAACTCAAGGATTAAATATGGAACCTTTTACAAGCAGAGGATGTGCTTTATCATTCAGCTGCAGCTTTTCCCCTAGGGAGTATGATATGAGTAGGTTGTTCTCACTATGGCAAGGACAGGAGGTTTAGTTTAAAAAGTGAGAGGCCATGCTTCACACCTGCTCTATTCAGGTGGAAAAATCAGATTATGACTTTGGGCTTTTAATTAATATATTTTTAGATCTGTCTAACCCATTAAAGTTTATCTAGCCATGGTCTGTTTTTCAGTGTTAAGAAGTTTTATTGGGCTTGCTTTTTTTTTTTTTTTTAGCATTCTGTATTTTTCCAAACTAAGTCTGTAGCACATTTGGACATGTAGATAGGCGCCAAAATAAATGATAGCATTTAATAATTTTTGGAGGATTAATAATTGTGTGGGAGAGACAGCATGGTGTTGTAGTTTTGAGTGCTGGACTGCAGTTCTGAAGATCAGGGTTCAATTCTCCACTCGAGCATAAAAACACACTAGGAGGCCTTAGGGAAGTCACACTGTCTCAACCTCAGAGGATGGCAATGACAAACGTGATCTGAAGAAGCTTGCCAAGAAAAACCTATGATAGGTTCACCTTGTTGTAGTTGTGTGTCTGTCATGGGGTTTCCTTGGCAGGTTTCTTCAGAGGTGGTTCACCATTGCCATCCCCTGAAGCTGAGAGGGTGTGACCTGCCCACGGTCATCAAGTGGGTTTCCATACCTGAGCTGGAAATCAAACCCTGGTTTTGAGTCAGAGTCCTGTGTTCAAACCACTATACCATACTGGGTCTCACCTTAGGGTCACTATAAGTAACAAATTACTTGGAGGCATGCAACAACAACTCCATCCCTAATGCTTTGTCATTAAATGAACCAATATGGACAATGATTAAAAGCAGGTGCCTTGCAGAAAAAAACTTTTTCTGAAAAGTGTTTAATGGAAATCTGTCTCTTCTAACCAACTACTTAGATATTGCTGCTATGAATAGCCAGCTGCTACAGAATTGCTCTGAAGATAACAATATATCAGCAGTTAAGCTTTGGAGCAAGGAAGGAATGTCAGGATAGTGAACTTAGTGAGCCTGTCCAAGGGCCTCTACACTTGAAATACAAGTATTTCTCTAAGAGATGCATGAAGAACCACTGACTCATGCTCAAGTGCACACCACCTTTGCCCCAGGCCAGAATGCTTGTTGGGTCAAAGTGAGCCCTGGAGTGAGGAAAGAAAAACAACAGTGAAACCTGCTGTTTGCTAGCTGACCTTTAGGATCAGTATGTAGAGAAATCTTGTAACACTTCTGAGTCTAACTGAAATAAAGAAGTCGGCAGCATGAGCTTTTGTAGACTTCTAGACTGAAATCTATGCAATCTCATGCTGCCAGCTTCTTTATTTCTGTTAGCCTCAAAGGTGCTACAAGATCTCTCTACATACTGATTCTACAGACTAACACAGCTATATGTTTGAATTCTGACCTTTAGGAGTTAAGTTTTCATGCTCTGTGAATACCATGTAAATTTATGTAGGCATTAGAACTGGGGTGGTGACTTGTGGGTTACATGCAGCCCTGCACGGTCACTTTATTGGCCCCCAGGGTCCCAACATTTTTACAAAAAAAATTGCCCCCAAATTTCCCCTAGGGATTGTGGAGGGGGGAATTTTACTATGTATTTAGGGCCTTTGTCTTCTTTTAAAAATATTTTTATTGATTTTACAACAATAAAATTATTATATCAGCTTACATTGCACATATTTCTACAGTTGTTATTACAATTATATATTTTCTGCTTTAACTTACATATTGTTCTTTCTTATATACAGTCTTTCTCTCCATAATCTATATTTCCCCTCTGTTACATAAATCATACTTTCCCCCTCCCTCTTATTTGTTGTCATACAGATCAAATTCAAAATCCAAATAATACTCATAATTTCAATACTTATGAGGGGGTATCCTAAAGTTTTAATTATCACCTTTAAAAAAATTGACAGAAGGTTTGTCTTGATTTGTAGTTGTTAATTTATCTCTACGTAGTCACCATCCAGATTGACACATTTTCCCCAGCATTTCTTGACCTTCCGAATACCATTATTGTAGAAGTCTGCATATTGCTCCTTAGGAGGATTTTACACTTTAGTCACTTCTGGTGCAGCCTGTCACAAAAATAAAAGATGCAATGAGCTGATTTTCTCAGTATCATGCACTTAGGGACCAATGATGACACTGACAAAATTTCATCAATATACCAAAATAACTTCTGGGTGATAATTATTACTTTATGATACTCCCTCATCAGGCTCAATCTGAAAACTTCTACAATATCAGATATCCGGAGGGTCAAGAAATGCTGGGAAAAAATGTGCAAATCTGGATGGTGACAACATAGAAATAAGTTAACAATTACAAATTAAAAGAAACTTTCTATCAATTTTTTAAAGGTGATTATTAAAACTTTAGGATACTCCCTCGTATTACAGTAAAATATAGTAAAATACAGTATGATATGTGCTTTTTGCTTCGCCTTCGCTCCTTTGTAACTCACTATTTTTATCTTAACGCTAAGGGCCTTTGTCTTGTAACTTCCAGTTGTAAAAAAGGTCTCTCTCTTGTATCTAAGATGGCCCAGTCATCCTCCAATGTGGTGAAATTGCCTCTCCATGCTTCCTAGAGGATATGTGAAGGGCATACAATTTTGATTTTCTTTTTTGGGGGAGGGGGATGCAACAGGGGATGTTGTTTTTTGTGGGGTTTTTCAGCTAATGTGAAGTCGAAGGTTTTCATGGCTGGCATCCATGTTTTTTGTGGGGTTTGGGGGCTATGTGGCCGTGTTCTAGAAGAGTTTATTCCTGGTGTTTTACCTGCAAATATCTCTGTCCTTTTATTGATTTATTTATTGAATTTATATCCCACCTTTCTCTCAAAAATGGGATTCATTTTTGAAATGAAGTACACAAGCATCCACAAGGGGATAGGCTGATTGATCATAAAGATACAGACCTTCCATCTAGTGCTACTTACTAATCTATGCAACAAAGAAACAAATCCTCATTTTGCACTTTCTTCAGAAATGTGTAACATTTCTCTGAGACTTGGATGCTGCAGTGGTAGTGTACCTTCCAGTTGTTTCCAACATATGGTAACCCTAAGGCAAACCTGTCATGGGGTTTTCTTGGCAAGTTTCCTCAGAAAGGATTTGCTATTGCCATTCTCTGAGGCCGAGAGAGTGTGATTTGCCCATGGCTGAACCGGGGTTTGAACCTTGGTCTTCAGAGTCATAGTGCAACGTCAAACCACTATGCCACGCTGGCTTTCTGCTCCCCCCAGAGAGACCAAAATTGTCTCATAATTTTTTCAGCAAAGAGATTTTTGGGGATGTTACATCTTTCCTCTTTTTCTTTTCCATTTAATAACCAAAGAGAAACCCAAGTGAGCATGTGTATGTGCCTTCAAGTCACCTATTGACTGAAGGCAACCCCATGAAATTCACAGGGTTTTCTTAGGCACAGAATATCCAGAGATGATTTTGCCAGTTCCTTCCTATGAAATATATGGTAGCCTACAACACCTGACAGTCATCCATCTATGTTGGCATCCTCCTATCCAAGTACTAACCAGGGCTGATCCTGCTTAGCTTCCAAGATCCGATGGGATCTGGTGCCTTCTCGATATTCAGGCTTCCTAAATGAGCATCCACAGCCTTGTATTACACCCTTCTGCTCAGTGGTTTGTCACTGTGATGGTCTTTTGACGTTCCTTCTCATTATAAAATGAGTGTTATTTCTAGATCGGTCATCTGTTGCTTTGTGGACAAAGTGATGACTAGTATATGCCTTAGAGAACTCCGGTTGGGACTAGCATGTGCCTTAGAGAACTCCAGGTGGGAGAAAAAGAGACCACACATTAATAAGTGACTGTTGCTCAGTGTAAAGTACAGATGTGGCATCCAAGTACAGTTCTCAACATTTCCATGTAAGCCTGGGAGGGATCTTGGAAGAGATTCTACAGCTGAATATCCTGTCTGATTTTAAAACAGCATTAAAGACCAGTCTCAGATGACTTTTAAATCATGAATTTTAAACTATGAGTTGGTTGTTTTAATATGAATTAGATTTGTATGTTCTTTTAAAGTGGTATTCTGTGTTTTAACTGATGTTATGTGTTTTAACTGATATCTGTTGTATTTTATAATAATAATAATAATAATAATAATAATAGTTTATTTATAGCCCGCTCCTCTAATAAATACTCGGAGCGGGGTACAGCAGAATAAAAAGATACAGAGTAAAAACAACAATCACATCCCACCCCAACCACCCCCTTTAAAACTGAATTAAATCTAGACAGTTTAAAATTAACATAGTTAAAATTGGTCGGCAGTTATTAAAACAAAGTGCATTTTCATGAACAATTCGTGTGCAAGGCCGCATTAAATCGATTCAAGTAAGTATTAAGTAAAAGGATCGCTAATAATTTCCAGTGCTGTTTATATTTTCAGAGCAGGGAGCAAGGGTTTCACTTATTCTCTCCTTCAGGGAAAGGCCTGCCGGAAAAGATGCGTCTTTAAAGCCTTTTTGAAACTAGCCAGTGATGTAATTAGATGCATCTCGTCCGGCAGGCCGTTCCAGAGCTTAGGGGCAGTAGCTGAAAAGGCCCTCTGAGAGGTCTGGGACAGCCTGGTTTTCATCGGCTGCAGTAGGTTCCTCTCAGAGGACCGAAGTGTGCGGGGCGGTTCATACGAGAAGAGGCGGTCCTTAAGGTAGGATGGGCCTGAGCCATGCAGGGCTTTAAAGGTTAGTACCAACACCTTGTACTGTGCCCGGAAACTAATGGGCAGCCAGTGGAGAGCTTTGAGCACTGGCGTTATATGCTCTCTTCTAGATGTTCCTGTGATAAGCCTGGCTGCCATATTCTGAACCAATTGAAGTTTCCGGGTTAGGCACAAGGGTAGCCCCATGTAGAGCGCATTACAGAAATCCAGACGTGAGGTTACTAGAGCATGTACCACAGTCTCCAGGTCTTTCGTATCCAGGAAAGGGCGCAGCTGGCGTATCAGCCGAAGCTGATAGCAGGCGCTCCTGACTACCGCATTCACCTGGCTAGTCATGTGAAGCGAAGAGTCAAGGAGTACCCCCAGACTGCGAACTGAGTCCTTAGGGGAGAGTGTGACTCCGTCTAGGACTGGGGACTGTATTCCCAATCCTGCTTTCGGACCGGTAACTGTTAGTACCTCCGTTTTGTCTGGATTTAGTTTCAATCTGTTTTCCCTCATCCAATCCATTACCGCCGCAAGACAGTCATTAAGAGGGGAGGCGCCATCTGAAGACTGAGCCGATGATCTAGTCATGGAGAGGTATATCTGAGTGTCATCAGCGTACTGAAGACACTGAGCTCCATGCCTCCGAATGATCTCACCCAACGGCTTCATATAAATATTAAATAGCATCGGGGACAGGATGGCGCCCTGAGGGACGCCACAATTAAGCTCGATTTTGGAGGAGCAACTGTCCCCGAGCCTCACCCTTTGGGATCTGTCAGAGAGAAAGGATCGGAACCCCTGAAGAGCAGTGCCTCCGATTCCTAACTCTCTCAACCGACCCAAAAGGATGGAATGATCTACAGTGTCAAAGGCCGCTGAGAGATCCAAGAGCACTAACAGGGTCACACTACCCCTGTCGATACTCAAGCGGAGGTCATCGGTCAGAGCAACCATGGCAGTCTCCACTCCATGTCCTGTCCTGAAGCCGGTTTGAAATGGATCGAAGTAATCGGCTTCATCCAAGACTGCTTGGAGTTGGGTGGCAACTGCCCTCTCGATGACCTTGCTTAAAAATGGAAGCAAGGACACTGGTCTATAGTTGTTTCTGTCCAGGGGGTCAAGGGAGGGCTTTTTCAGGATGGGCTTAACCGCCGCCTCCTTAAGACAGGATGGTAAAATGCCCTCCCTAAGGGACGCATTGATGGTATTCCGAAGAAATATTCTCAGTGCGTCTCCTCCCTGGACGACCAGCCAAGATGGACAAGGATCGAGGGGGCAGGTTGTCTTCCGCATACTTCCAAGTAGCTTGTCCACGTCATCAGTACTTACAGATTGAAACTCATCCAGTAATGTGACAACAACGGAGTCGCTAGACACTTCACCTATAGGATCTGGAGAAAAGGTGGCGTCCAAGTCGGCTCTTATCCGAGAGATTTTATCTGCAAAGAAGGTGTTAAACGCATCACAGCAGGCCGTCGTAGGGTTAAGTAGGGGATTTGGCGCAGGGGGAACCTGCGTCAGCTCCCCTACCATCCTAAACAGTTCTGCTGGGCGAGACTCTGCAGACGCAATGCGTGCAGAGCAGAAAGATTTTCGCGCTGCACGCAAAGCCTCCCGATAGGCGCGAAGATGCTGCCTATGGCGAGTCTTGTCGGATAGGAGTCGAGTCTTCCGCCACTTGCGCTCTAGTCGTCGTCCTCAGCCTCAGTCCATGGGAGCAGCAACAAATTAAAATAACAACAACAACAACAACTGCTGCCTGACATTGTTGTCTATTAACAGCTAGATGGATCAATGGTCTTTCTTGATATACATGTGTGAGACAGAATTATAAGATAGAGAAAATAGTCTGCTTTCGTTGCACTGGCAGCTTCTTTTTGCTGGGAAATAAATGAACATTATGTCCTGTCTGACTATCTTTGCTATCTCAGTGGATTTTGATATTGACCATAGTATTCTTTTGGGTCTCTGGAAAGCCTTGGAGCTTCTAGTGAGCCTTGGAGTTAGCATTAAATAATCATCAGGATATGGCAGAGATATGAAGAATATTCACAAAATTTTTCATTCTCAACGAGAGAGGCTGTTTGGGCATGTTGAGACAGTCTGCTGAGAAACTGCCAACCTCCACAAGAATTCTTGCCTTAAGCGTGAGAATGAGTTTCTGTAATTTGTGCAAAACCCCCACAAAAAGTCTGGACAAAATTACTATATTTTTCCTTACAGTGTACACTGAGAACTCACAAAAAATGTAGCTTGTGAGCCAAAAGATGCAAATAGCTCATTTTAAGAACCCTTGCCACAAGACAGCAGGTGTCATAGTTTTGCACAATTGGTACAATTTGCATAAAAGTGGTTCTTACAAATGCAGGAATCCAGTTTCTTGGTCTCATGCATGTGAGTGAGACAAGAAAGGATTTACAATTCTAGCATGTGTAGGTCACAAAAAAAGAGCAGACCAATAAACTGAAGCTCAGTTTATGTAAGACATGGATGATGTGCATATGTGGCTGTTTAGATCAATGAGTTAAGACAGGTGGACAGCTGTGGCTTTCCAGTTGTTTTGCACTACAACTCCCTTAATCACTCAGCTTTAACTGCTGGTTAGAGTGGGTGGGAACAGATACATGTGGAGGACCACAGTTGCCCATCCTGATAAAAATTCAACTCTTTGGTAGACATTAACCGTATGGATTCTCCCATTGATCTCCTGCTTAATGCAGAGATTTCAAACCAGTATTTTGCCATGTCCAAGTTAGGTATGGTTTGGTGTGGTTTTGGTTAGAGCAAAAATAGCCACTTCCCAATATGAGAAACTCACTTGCTGTTTTGTCTTTGACAGCTCTTATATATCAGCTATTTGTTAGTTTTGCAATACAAATCTGCTTCTAACCATGGTTTGAAGCAAATCACAGTTTGCAAATATGGTGGTGCAGATGTCATGCTGTAAATAAAAAAAAATAAAGAGAAGAAGACGGTAATACATATGGGGGAGGAAGCAGTATGGAGCATGTGAGCCCATGGGGTATTCCTTGTCTCTTAATTGTACAGAGATAAGGCAGTGTTACATGCAAGAAGTGCAGTCAGCCATCCATATCCACCGATTCTTTATCCAGGGATTCAACCATCCATGGCTTCAAAATACAGAGTGCCTGAGCTATATGCTGGCAAGCTATACACAACTTTCAGCTGACGCTGAAGCCATGCTGTAGTAAAATGAATGATGCATGTGCCTGTGGCACATGCGCTGTCTCACGCTGTGAGCACAAGCATACATGTTTTTTGCCTTACGTGTGGTGGGTCGGTCAGGAATGGATCCCCTGCATAAGGTAAGGGCCCACAGAACACACACACACCCACACACTCCAAAAAGTAAACCTTGATTTTGCTGTTTTCTATAAGGGATACCATATTACTGTGCCAAGAATACTTGAGGGAACACCTTCTTCCTTATTGTCCATCTTGCACTCAAAGGTCCTCTGGAAGAAATTTATTACAGCCAAAAAATCTAAGCTAACATCAGTTTCCCAGAGGGCCTTTTTTACTACTGCTCCAAAATTATGGAAGGACCTGCTGGAGGAGATCCGTCACATCTCCACTCTGACAGCTTTTAAGAAAGCACTCACGACGGACCTCTTCCAGCCAGCCTTTTCAACCTAGCTACCCTCCCCAGATATAGAGATATCTGCCCATTCCTCCCCATTTGTTTTTCTGTGTTTGTCGAATGTTTTTAATTCTTTTAATGCTTTTAATGTTTTATACTATTACTATTTAATTCCATTTTAGTACTGGGAATGGGAGGTTTAGCATCTGATTCTAATTTAACTTTGGTGTATTTTATTGTTGTAACTCGCCCGGGTTCTTTGTGATTGAGGGGGCTAGAAAATAATAATAATAATAATAATAATAATAATAATAATAAAAATGGGATTTGAGTATCCACAGATTTTGGCATCCATGGAGGGTCCTGAAACCAAACCCCAGCAGATACCAAGGGCCTGCTCTATTTGGAACATGAGCCATGTCAAATACTTAGAAAGATAAAAAGGTCTCTTGCTGTTGAAAAATCTATTTCTTTAGATTACAGCTCCCAGAACTCTCAGACAGAATGGTCAACTAGTTGGAGAACTTGGAGAGTTCTAGTACAAAAACTATTTTTTCCAAGCTTTGCTCTCCACTTTCTTTTCAAAAACACATTAAGTGAATCTCCTTCTTTCGAGGTTTTTAAACAGATGGCTATCTGTCAGGGGTGCTTTGATTGTGAGTTCCTCCATGGCAGGGGTTTGGATTGGATGGCCCTTGAAATCTCTTCCAACTCTATGATTCTTGTCTCTGCCTGCCACAGTGTAACCGGCAGTGTAAAACTGCAAATAATTTTCTGGCTCCCTTTGCTTTGCAAGTCTCATTTGCAAAAAGAATAATGATGCTCAGAATTTCCCAATACCATGTACTTCCTAGCCAAGTGCAACTATGTGCTGCTAAGCTTTTTTGCATGCCAGTACATGTTTGCATCTGTTTGCAATCTATCTGCATTTTTGGATCTGATACTAAGAATAAGAAGAGTGAACCATATTGTTAAACATCCACAATACTGATTGAGCAGTTTCTTGCAACTGGCAGCACAGATTTGGGACTGGACGTCGGATGCTGTCTTTGTTATACATCTCCTCTATGGTCTTGTCAATTTAGAAACTGTATATGCCATATTGACAAGCCTTCCCTGGCGTTGGGCCCTACAGTGGTTTTGGACTGCAACTCCCAGCATTCCTGAATGTTTTCCATGCTGGCAGGGTAGATGACAATGATGGGGATGATATTTATTTATATCCCATTCATTTTCCTATTCAGGAGTCAAGTAGGCTTTGCTGTTGCTAACGTTTTGTCAAATTGACTTCGAGTTATACAGACCTCATGAATGAGAGACCTCCGAGTCACCCTATCATTAACAGCTCTGCTTACGTCTTGGAGACTCAGGGCTATGGCTTTTTTGTTCAAGTCTATCCATTTGGAATGGGGTCTTCCCCTGGTGGCGCAGTGGTTACGGGCAAATTAGCTCACAGTTGTAAACTGTTTAGACATTGCTTAGGCGATAAGTGGTAGATAAATTAAGCTGTTTATTTGTTTGTTTGTTTTATCTTTTCCTACTGCCTTCTACCATATCAAACATTATTGATTTTTCTAGGGAGTCATGTCTTCTCATAACTCAAAAGTACAACAGTCTCAGTTTAGTCAACTTGACTTCTGGGGATAGTTCAGGCTTGATTTGTTCTAGGATCCATTGATTTGTTATTTGAACAATCTGTAGTATCTCTAGAACTCCAGCACCACATTTCAAATAAGTTAATTTTATTCCTAACAGCTTTCTTCACTGCCTAACTTCCACGACCATACAGAGAAACTGGAAGTACGATGGCATGGACAATCCTAAATTTAATATTCAATTATATAACTTTGCACTTCTTGTCCAGTTCCTTTGTAGCTGCCCTTCAAGTCCTAGTCTTCTGATTTTTTGATTGCACTCTCCATTTTGATTGATAACTGAGCAAAGTTAAGGAAAATCTTGAATAATTTCAGTGTCTTCACCATTTTCTTAAAGTTACATAAATCATCTGTGGTCATTATTTTTTGGTTTTTTTTAATGTTCATTTGTAAACTTGTCTTTGCACTAACTTCCTCGTTTTTTGAGTAGTCACTCCAACCATTTGCTATTTTCTGCTATCATTATGGTGCCATCTGCATATATTAAATTGTTGATGTTCCTTTGTCCAATCTTCATTCCTTGTTCACATAATCATAGGGTTGAAAAAGACCACAGAGGCCATCCAGTCTAACCCCCCTACCATGCAGAAACACAGAATCAAGGCATCTCCCCCTCTGACGGCCATCCGGTCTCTGTTTAAAAACCTCCAAAGAAGGAGACTTCACCACACTTTGAGAGAGTGTCTTCCACTGTCCAACAGCTTTTACTGTTCCTAATGTTTACATAGAATCTCTTGTTCTGTAGATGGAACCCGTTGCTCTGGGTCCTACACGATGGAGCAGCAGAAACAAACTTTCTCCAGCCTAAATATGACACCCCTTCAAATATGTAAACAGGGCTATCATATCACCTCTTAACTTCCTCTTCTTCAGGCTAAACATACCCAGCTCCCTAAGTGTCTCCTCAAAGGGCATGGTTTCTAGACCCTTCATCATTTTCCAGCTTCTCAACACTCTTTTTGAATTGTGGTGCCCAGAACTGGACACAGTATTCTTTCAAGTTTAATTCCGTCATAAATGTGATATGTGATAAAAATACAGCCTTGCCTGAGCCTGTTGTTGTTGCTGTTGTTATTGTTGTGTGCCTTCAAATTGTTTCCAACTTATGGTGATCCTAAGTTCTGTCATGGGGCTGTCCTGGCACAATTTATTTAGAGGAGATTTTCCTTTGCTTTCTCCTGAGGCTCAGAGCTTGTGACTTACCCAAGGTTAGTCAGTGGGTTTCATGGTTGAGCGGGGAATTGAACCCTGGTCTCCAGAGTCATAGTGAAGTCCAACACTCAAATCACTATGCCATATTGGATCTCAAACCCCTCGCTAATTGGAAACCGTTCAGTTTCCCCACTCTCTTGCTTTAAATTTCCCTTTCATGTCTCAGATTTTTTGGAAGAGGTGTCTTGGTCATCCTCTTTTTAATTATCATCTTATTTCTCTGCATTGATTAGTATAGCAGTTCCCCTTGTGCCTGTGCACAAGTTGCTGAAGAGTTGCATTCAGGAATCTGACCCTATTTCTGGCACCTTTTACTTTTGCTTCTTGTCTGTCCTTAACTGTTTGAAGAGTTTCATCCTCCATTATAGCTTCTCTTTAATTTCGGCTTCATTTAGTATCCTTTTGCACTTCTCTCTGTTAATGTTCCTGGTTTAAGTCCAGAGTTAATTTTGGCTCCCAGTCAATTAGGCTTAATACTACAAATCTATTTTTAAAATTTTCTTTAAATTCTATGGGGATGTTCTTCTGATTGTATTTTGGCATTGAATCATAGAGTTGGAAGAGTCTGCAAAGGAATACACAGTCAAAGCACTCCTGACAGATGGAGTTGAAGAAGGAGACACTTGGCACTATCTCTTGTCATTTTGGATTATCTTGTCACAGTGTTTTCATGGGAAAAGACATTAAAAAATCACTTTATATGCTTCTCTCTCGGCAGTACATCTGGCCCTCAATATCCATGGATTCTTTATCCACCGATTCAACCATTCATGGCTTGAAAATAATCCAAAAGGATAAATGTTCAAAAAAAAGAAAACCTTGATTTTGCTGTTTTATACAAGGGTTACCATTTTACTATGACACTGTGTTTAATGAGACTTGATCATCCATAGCTTTTGGTATCCATGGGGGTGGATGCTCAGAAGCTCCTGGAACCTAACCGCAGCAGATATCATGGGCCTACTCTTAACAAAGGGTTAGCTATGGGACCACTGCACTTGTCCCTGAGAAGTCCTCTATCAGTGTAACCACCTGACTACTGCTGCTCTCTAGTAGTGGTTTGGCACATTTAGTCTGACTCCTGAGCAAAAGCCTGTCTGACATAGGAAACCCTACCATCAGCACTGTTGCGGTCAGAATAGTTTCTTGCCCCACAGGAGCACACAATCCCACAAACAGGTAGGCAAAACATCCTACAATGGTTAAAACAAAAATAGCTAAGATTTGAAATAATGTGAAAGCTAACAATGTAATCAAACTATCAGTAAAATTAAAACCAATTCGAAACACAACAGTTAAGAAAACAAGAAATACAGTTGGCTCTCTATATCCATGGATTTTTTTATCCACAGATTCAACCAGCCATGGCTTGATTTTTTTTTAAAATATAAATTCCAAAAAGCAAACCTTGATTTTGTCATTTTATATAAGGGACACCATTTTACTATGCCATTGTATTTAATGGGACTTGAGCATCCATGGATTTTGGTATCCATGGGTGGTCCTGGAACCAAACCCCAGTGGGTACCAAAGGCCCACTGTACACAATATAGCATATTATGAAAATCCTTGTTCCCCTTGAGCAATCAGTCTTCAAAGGCCTGCAGAAAGAAAACTGTCTTCACCCATCTGCTGAAAAATAACATGGAGGGTGCTAGTCTCATCTTTCTGGGAAGGGAATTCCATAGCCTGGGAGAAGCTACCGGGAATACCCTCTTCCAGGTTTCTATCAGATGAACTTGTGAAGTTTGTGGAGAGAGAAAAGGGCTTGTTGAGAGTTGTAGACCGAAACACTTGGAAGGTGCCAAGTTAGAGAAGGCTGATCTAGATGGATCCAGCTGTTTCTAAAGTTATTAGTCCATCTCCCTAGAGAAGAAGACCTCTCATGATGTTTTGATGAGATGTTCAATCTCCTTTGAGTGTCAGCTATGAAGGAAAGCCTTTCTTCCTGTTTTTTTTTTTTTTGGCAGCTGGAATATCTGTGGTGATCTTCTCTTATATGACAGTCACAAAGACATTTTCCCTGCTCTTTCCCTGATTTGTTATCCATTTTTATAAACTGAGGACATGTGTTGTTGTTTGGTTAGAGAAAAGATGCTGAGTCGATATTTGTTTGCTGAGTTAGAGGCGGAAAAGATTTGGGAAGAAGAGGAGCAGGAGGAGGGATCAGAGCCTCTTAGTATTGTTTTCCCTTAAGCAACTCTCGTGCCTTCCCAGTGGTCTTGCTCCACTGTTTGAGAACCACTGGTTTAAATTAAATGCTCCTTACTCCATCTCCCAAGTAAGTGGGAAGGGAAAATTCTTCCATGTCACCTTGGCTTGGAAACAGCCCCTTTTCGGACTTTTTCCTCCCTTAACATTTCTGAATAGGAAAATATGGTGTGTGTGTATGTGTGTCTTTAAATGATACACTGTAAGCAACTCTGGTTGGTATCTAATTTTTGCTGCTGTTGCTGTTGTGTGCTTTCCAGTTGTTTCTGATTTAATGAGCACAACTAAGGCGAACCTATCATGGGGTTTTCTTGGCAAGAATAGTTAAGAGAAGGTGTGGCATTGCTAATGCCTAATACTTAATGGCATCACCAGGGAGCATCCCTTGGTCTCAAGTTTTGGCCCAGAAATGTCAAGGTCTGGGATAATCCTGAGCTGGCAATCTTGAGTTTCTTGCTACAGTGTGGAGACAGGTGACACTGCCTTGAGATACTTAGGCTACATCTGCACATACAAGATGCACATCTTGTAGAAACTGAGATCTGTGTGTTCTGAGTGGATCTTCTCCTTTTCAAATTGTCAGAAAAAATCCTGCAAGACTGATGCAATCTCAGTAAAACATTGGCTGACAAATCCATGTGGCATAGTAGCAGTCGAAATAAATGCTGTCTCTTAAATAGTAAAAAATTGTGAAGAGGAGAAATAAGGGACATCTGTTTTCATCTGTCAGAGTGTGTTTTGAAGGAGGATTAACCACTTAAAAGCAAGGAGCATCTGGAAACCTGATCTCCTTTATTGAAGCACAATCTTGTATAAAGACATTTCACTTTATTTTTTTCCTCTCCCTGGACATCTGAGCCTTGGTGGGGTTTACATGCCTCTTCAGGCAAGAAATAATGCTCCTTTCAGACCTAAGAAAAACCATGGTTTTCTATTACCTTTCCCACACTTGTAATTCAGTATGTCCACTGGTAACGCTCCGTTGGGGATTCTGGGAGTTCTAATCAAAATAGCATACCATCCCCCGAAACTCTGACTCTTCTCTCTGTTTGAGACACAGTATTTTCCAAACTTTTGTAATAAACTAGCTGAAGGAATGAACCTTGAAACAGGAATTTCAGATTTCCCTACAGGCAACAACTCAAAAAGTGAATAAAGATCTATGTAGTCTGTGTTCCCTCCTAGGAACATGGGAAGTCATAGAAGTGGTCTACCTTAAGGGGTAGTTATAAGGATTATTGACATGAAGCATCTTAAAAGCTTTTGATTCTCACATGACAGAGAAATGCTACTTATTTATTGTTACTCCCTTTGAGTTCCAGAATGACATTTTTGTGGGCTAGTGTGAGCAGCATATGGATATTTCTGATCATGAAAACATCTGGAGAGAATGTTGGGAGAGTATGGTTGATGCTTCTCAGCGGCCTCAGTTTTGGGGTGGAAGGTGCTCTGATATTGTTGGAAACTTCTTCAGAAGCAGGGAAGTAGGTAGAGAAGTGCTATAGCAACAAACAGAAAAGATGGCTAGAGGGAAAGAATGCATTGGCTAACACTTGACAGAGGTGCTGGTGACTGCCATGTCCATGAGGAAATGAATCTGCTCTGGATTTTAATCCAGTTTTTTAAAGGAACTAACCGAGATACTGAATATTGGGAGAGGAGGGGGATACATTTCAGCATCTCAGAGAGCTCCTTTAAAGTTCATATCAAAGCTAAGAATGGAGTAACTGACCAGCTGACACAGAAGTCATTAGGTGCCTCTGATGTTTGGTTACAAGAAAGGTCAGGTGAGTTGTTCAGGCCAAACTGGTGTTCTTGCAAAAGTGTCCCATGTTTAGTACTCATTTCTTTCCTCCCTGCTATGTCCTTTTAATGCCATTTTATCCTTCTTTTTCTATAGACTTTTGTGAATGACGTACGGATTCCTGACCAGAAGTACATCACGCTAAAACTGAATGATGTGATCCGCTTCGGCTATGATATCCTTTTGGGGTTACACCTTGCACACAGTTTTTATGTTACTCTAATTTCTTTTCTTTTAAATTTTTTTTTTTGGTTTACAGCAAGAGTAGATATTATATAGCTTTTAGTTGTTGTTGGGCTGCCAGTCTCATCATTTCTCGCTTTTGGCTATACTGCTAGGGTTGCTGGGACTGGCAGTCCCACATCTGGACAGTTGGTTTATAGAATTAAACACCAATAATTACCACTGGTAGCTAATCCTGTTTGTATATGGAGCAGTCCATTGATACGTTTCACTGGCCTGATCTTCATGTTCTCATACACTTACTTTTCTGAGAGTCAGTTGGGAGCAGAACTCAAAATGTTGTGGTAGAACAATCCAGTTTCAGATTTCAGTTCAGCCATGAAACTCAGTGAATGGCCTAGGTTTAATCACTACTTTCATGTCACAGAAATGTGCTATTTGAGGCAAAACTACTTTATGTTATTAGGGTAGAGTAAATATTTCATCTCTAAAAATCCCAAAATAAGAGTGTTGGGAGAGATCCTAAGGGCCATCTAGTTCAAACCATCGAGCCACTTCATACACAGCTAAAGCACTCCTACGAGATGGCTATCCAAATCTGGATGAAGACATCCAATGAAGGAAAATCTAGGCCTGCCAAATTTATGATTTGGAAGCTGCCTAGGGAGCCATTTTGGCTGAACAGTGGGATACAAATATTCTAAATACAGTGGGCCCTCCTTATATGCAGATTTGAGCATACATGGATGGCAAACCTGCCATTTTGTCCCCAATAGCAGTGCGTGTGCATGGGCACCCCCATTGGGGACAAAAGTCCCTCTCCTCGCCTCGCCTCCTCTCCTCTCCTCTCCTCTCCTCTCCTCCCTCCCTCCCTCCCCTTACCCCTTACTGCCGCTGCAGGAAAGACCAGGTGCTGGCATTGGAGGCTTTGAAGGCCTCTGGCGCTGCTGCTTGGCCTCCTCGCCGCTGCTGCAGAAGGGTTGGGAGCTGGTGCTGGAGGCCTCTTGGCTCCCAAGACCACCACTAGGCCTTTCTCGCAATGGCAGTGGTGGTGAACTGACCGAGCAGCAGCACCACACGCCTTCAAGGCCTCTAGCACTGCCGCCCTTGCCGCCTCCTCCATCGCGGAAGGGCCAAGAGGCCTCCAGCTCCAGCACCTGGCCCTTCTGCGGTGGCAGCACGGAGGCCGGATGGCAGTGCTAGAGGCCTCAAAGGCCTCTGGAGCTGCTGCGCTCTGCACCTCCTTGCCACCGCCATGGAAGGGTCGGGTGGCAGTGGAGGCCTCTTGGCCTTTCTGCGGTGGTGGCGGCAGTGAGGAGGCCGGGCGGCAGCGGTAGAGGCTTTGAAGGCCTGTGGTGCTTCTGCTCGGCTTCTTCACTGGCAGCAGAACAAGGTAAATAAAGGGAGGGAGGCAGGGAGGGGAGGAAGGGAGGGGAGGAGAGGAGAGGGACTTTTTTGTCCCCAAATGGCCACCATTTGGGTCAATGGAGATTTGAGCCTACGTGTTTTTTGGTATACCGGGGGGGGGGGAGGTCTGGAACAGAACCCCCCCCCCTGTATACCAAGGTCCTACTGTAAATAAATCAACACCACCGCATTCCAAAATAGTCCATTCCACTGCTGAACAACTCTTACAGTAAAAAGTTCTTTCTAATGTTTTCGTTCATTTCATTTATTATGGAATGTAGCCAGTATAATTTTCTAATGTTTAGTTGAAATCTCTTCTTGTACAGGGGGACCTTGGTTTCTGTGGATTTGCCATCCACAGAATTGAATGACTTCACCCGTGGAGCCAGTTGTTCACTTCTAGTATTCTTTCACTTACTGTGATGAAGTGATGACATAGCAACCTGTGCCCCAAAGCTGTTGCCTATCCAGAGTGTCATAGTCCCTTGCAGTATGTTGAAGGCTGTATCTTGCAGTATTGTTCCCCCCTTCCCCAGTGTGGATCAGAGAGATGGGGAGATCAGTGAGTTTCATGAGTTTTGTCAGCTCTCTACTACATCAGGAATTTTTACCCTTGGGTGACAGCTCAGCTCTTGAGACACTTTGTTAGGTTCATACAGTGGTCCCCCGGCTTACGAATCCCCCGGGTTGCGAAAACCCCGGGATCCGAAAGCCGCCGGACCGCTAAAGTATCCCCCGGGATCCGAAAGATCCCCCGGGATATGGGGAAAAAAAACGCGCGGCCCCTTTAAATCGGCCGCGCGGTCCATTGAAAATAGTGGTCCCCCGGGAAACGAAAGCTTCCGGGTTACGAAAGGTAATCCGGAACAGATTACCTTCGTAACCCGGGGGACCACTGTATACCACTACTTCTGTTTCTTTCAGCAAGGAATCTCTCACCATCACCACACATCTCTCCTTCCTCTGGAGACTGACGATAGGAGCCTTTCCACCCATCAAACTGTTCTTCGGTCTTCTGTGATCTCAGGATTGAGACTGTGGTTTGTGTGGTCCATAACCACTGATCAAGGAGAGAGATTGGAATTAATTGTATAGCTTCAGAGTCACAGTATGGTTCTTAATAGTTCTGTCCCTATGTGTCATGTTCTTCCAAGTGTATGCCTCCTGTGCCTTGGACCTCTTCCCTTCCATTAGAGGCATCTTTTGTGTGTTATTCTTCCAGGAGAGTTTGCTGTTCTCTGTTCTCCTCTTTGATAAGTCTGAGTGTAGATACGTAGGCCTCAATCTGTTGTATCTTCTCCAGCACTGAACAGAGAACAGCAAACTCTCCTGGAAGAATAACACACAGAAGATGCCTCTAACGGAAGGGGGGAGGTCCAAGACACAGGAGGCATATACAAGGTAAGAACATAGGTCCCATGTTCAGCTCCATCTAGGTAGTGTAATAGCATCCCTGTGTTCTCTTCCAACCCCCCCCCCCCCCCCCGCAGAAAGTCCTTGCAAAAAGCCTGTTGTCCTCATTCTGTTTGCTGAGCCCCAGCAACTAAGGGGAGCAAAACTACATAAGACTAGTAGTTGCTAGCTCTGTCTTCAACCAAGTAAGTTACTCACTTCCTCTTAGCTAAAGCCCTGCATCCATCAACTATGTACTCAAGTAGAGCATATGGTTTAAAGCACAACTCCCCCCCCCACAAGCTTCTGAACAGCTCAGCCAATCAACCTTAATTCAAAAGATACAATCTCACTTTATTCTGCCTCTTCCACTGATCCCATGCAAAATGCTTCTTGTCTTGTCCTCTTAGATGAGCTCCCCCCCTTTTTTTTTATAAAAAAGGAGATGCCCTGCAAAGCCTCCTGGGAACACAATATGTGGCCCAATTTATTTCACAGCTGGAACTGGAACAGAGGATAAAGCGAGATGGAAAGCTAGCCAGAATTTTATTCCAAAGATGGAAAAATTACTTTTTTGTGCTGCTGATGCCCAGCAGGAAATTCTTGTCCAGAACAGTTATTTTGCCCAGCGCTCATTCTAATGGCTATTTGAAGGGAATGTGTGATTACTTTTGATTATTTTGAAATCTTGTGTCTCTAAAAAAACAACATGTCACTTTGTTCTGTTGTAGTTCACTCCTCTTGTTTCTTTTCATTTGTTTTGACCATATTTGTGGGTGTGAGACAGGTATGGTTATAGGAAGATTATGTAGCAGGTTTTTTTTTTTGGCCTGTGTCTGGAAAAGATCTGAAGATCCTTTTATCCTACATTCTCTATGATGAGCCCTTCCATATGACAATAGTATAGTCTGTGGTATGCAGCCCAGACATGTGCACCCTCCTATTCTCCTCTCATCCTCCCTCATTCCCTTTGACCGTTTCTCATTAAACAACCATAGTTCAAAATAATCAGGTCAGTGGCAAAATTTGCCTCCTGATTAGTAACACATCGATTTTAAACAACTTCCTGAATGATGTCATGATCCCTATCTCATCTCTTTCCCACTTTTTTACTTCATCTCTGTCTATTCCGACTGTGCAAACACAGACTTTATTGTCACATGTCCTTTATGTGGCAAACAGTGTTTTGCTGAGTGTTTTTACCTTTCTGTTTTTGTGTTAAGCAGATTATAGTATAGCTGGCATTTTAGATCTTGGCAGCAGTCACAGGTCTCTCCAAAGTCCTTGTGTGTGTTGAGGTCATTGTGATGTGTGTATGTTGGTGAGGACAGATTACAGGGGCTCTTTTGCTGAAATAAAATAACTTGTGCACAAAAATCATAGGTCTCATTCCTGTAGACTGGTTTCTTCTGTTCCTTCTCTCTTTACTGTCTTAGTCATATTTTTAAAAAAACATTATGTCAGCTTCCTTCTCATTCAGCTCTTTGTGGCTCACACCGTCTTTTCACATTGCCTGAGTCAGCAGTGTTCTCATGCAGAAAGGCTTGCATCTGTCTGCCGTGTAAAAAACTAGCAGGTTTTCTCAACTGTGCCAAAAATGTGTCCTGTCCTTGGCAAGTTTTTTTTTTTACTGCAACATTTACAATTCTTTCTTGCATCTTTAGACTTGCCCAAATGATCTTTCCTGCCTCCCCCCCCCATCTCATAAAGGACAAACTAACTGTTCTGTGCAACCGTGAATGTGAGCAGTCTAAGTCTTCTCCATGGAATTTGTTTCAATTTCATCTTTTTATGGGATGTTCTCTTGTGTTATTTGTTTATGGCTAGAAATACCATGCCAGCATGGCTGTTGGGTAGAATAGGCATGTTTCAAACACCATTAACTTAATATTTGTACCTTCCTACCACCTTTTCTCAAGCATTGGTCTTCCTCAGATTAGGATATGAAGCTTTATTCCTAAATTCCCTGGAGAAGATAAATGATATGATTGTTGTTGTGTGCATTCAACTTGTTTGCAACTTTTCGTGACTCTCAGCCAATCCAACCACAGGGTTTTCTGAGGCTGAAAGTGCATGCTCGCCCAAGGTCGTCACCAAGTGGATTTCCTTAGATGAGAGCGGAATCAAACCCTGATCTCTAGAGCCAGACAATGCTCAAACCCTTTTGCTGTTAACCATTCTTGAGTTCATTTTGACCCATGGCAACCCATTGGAGAGACATCTCCAAGAACCCCTGCCCTCCACTGCTCTGCTTAGTTCCTGTAAACTCATACTTGTGACCTCTTTAATAGAGTCCATCCATATAGCATGCAGCCTTCCTCTCTTTCTGGTTCCCTCCACCTTTCCTAGCATTATTGTTTTTTCCAATGAGTGGTTCCTTCTTATGATGAGTCCAAAATACGACAGCTTTGATTTTGTCATCTTGGTTTCCGTGGAGATTTCTAGCTTGATCTGCTCCAGGACCCATTTGTTTGTCTTTTTGGCTGTTCATGGGATCCTCAACACTCTTCTCCAGCACCACATCTCAAATGAATTTATCTTTTTCTTAGCTCCTTTCTTCACTGTCCAGCTCACACATCCATACATGGTAATAGGAAATACAGTGGCTTATCATAGAATCATAGAATCATAGAGTTGGAAGAGACCACTAGGGCCATCCAGTCCAACCCCCTTCCATGCAGGAACTCTCCATCAAAGCATCCCCGACAGATGGCCATCCAGCCTCTGTTTAAAGACCTCCAAGGAACAAGATTCCATCACACTCCAAAGGAGTGTGTTCCACTGTCGAACAGCCCTTACTGTCAGGAAGTTTCTCCTAATGTTGAGGTGGAATCTCTTTTCCTGGAGCTTGCATCCATTGTTCTGGGTCCTAGTCTCAGGAGCAGCAGAAAACAAGTTTGTATGATTCTAACTTTTGTGCTTAGTTGTATATCCTTGCATTTTAGAATCTTTTCTAGTTCTTTCACAGCCACCCTCCCCATTCTTAATTTTCTTCTGATTTCCTGGTTGCAGTCCCCGTTTCTCTCAGTGTTTGCTCCCAGTTATGAGAATTCTTTTACTATTTCTCATTGTCTAGATTGAATTTGTATATTTGGTCCGTGGCCTCCATGGTCATTATTTTTGTTTTCTTTATGTTCAACTGTAAGCCTGCCTTTGCACTTTCTTCCTTGATCTTTCGTAGTAGTTATTCCAGGTATATGTGGTTTCCTGCTTGTATTATGGTGGCATCTGCATATCTTAGATTGTTGATATTTCTCCCTCCTATTTTCACTCCTTCTGTGTCCAAGCCTGCTTTTTCTTATGATATGTTCTGCATATAAGTTGAATAGGTAGGGCGATAAGATGCAGCCTTCTCTGATCTCTTTGCCAATTGGGAACCATTCTGTTTCTCTGTTTTCTGTTCTTAAAGTAGCCTCTTGTCCTGACTACAGATTCCTCATCAGGACTATCAGAGTGTTGGCACTCCCATGTTTTAAGAGTCTTCCATAACCTTTCATGATCTATGCAGTTAAAGACTTTCCCTGGTGTGCTCCATTAGCCACCATAATGTTTGCAGTGTGGTCCGTAGTGCCCCTTCTTTTCCTGAACCCTGCTTGGACCTCTGGGATTTCTTTCTCCATGTATGGTTAGGGTCTATGTTGCAGAATTTTGAGCATGAATTTGCTTATGAGGGAAATTAGTGCTGTGGTCTGTTATGTCTCCTTTTTGTGGATGGGAAGAAGGAAATGGTTGGGCCACTGCGTGCAGAAGATGGCAAAATGCTAACAGAGGACAGAAAAAAGGCAGAATTACTCAACACCTTCTTTGCTTCAGTCTTCTCAGGAAAGGCAAAGGGTGCCAAACCTAAGGATAATGTGGCAGAGGACAGAATAGGGGAATTTCAGCACAGAATAAGTAAAGAGACAGTACATGACAGGCATCTTTAAATATCTGAAGGGATGTCAGTAGAAGATGGAGAGGTTTTCTGCTTTTCCAGGGACTAGGAGATGAACCAATGAATTCAGATTGCAAGAGGAGAACATTCCAGGAAGAACTGCTTTCTGTAAGAACTATTTGATAGCAGAACTATCCTTCAGGGAAGGGACTCTTCTTCTTTGGAAGCCTTTAAATAGAGGTTGGATAGGCATCTTTCAGGAGTGTTGTAGTTGTGTATTTCTGCACAGAAGAGGGTTTGCCTACATGGCACTTGCAACCCCTTCTAAGTCTATGATGCTATGCCATTGGGGGCAGTTAATCTACTCTGTCTTTAGTCTAGATGTTACAAGAGCTATCTATGAAGTCAAGTGTTACCCTTGAGATATGTTTGGCAACTTGGGGGTAATCTACATATTTTGTTTTCAAACGCAACTATGCGAATAGTCTCACTCACACATTCCCAGTATGTTGTTCACACTATTTTTAAAATTGGAACCACATTTATTTATTTATTTATAAATAAATAAATTTATAAAGTATTTATACCCCGCCCTTCATCCTTAAAGGCTATCAGAGAGGCTGTTCACATGTGTCAACACTGTGGAAAAAGGAGTCAATGATGTGGATGTATTCAAAACACAATCAAAGCACGCAGAGTGTTATCCCAATTTATCCTGGGTCTGTCTGCATTGATTATTCACACAGCTGACAACGTGAATCTTTCAGGAAAACTAAAAACAAACAAACCCTGAAATCAATTATTCTGGGTTTTGTGGGGATTTTTGCTGTGCCCCCCCCAACTGAATGCATTTGAAATTCATGTGAACAATTCAGATTTAACCCACTTTCTACTGGGATTATTTACGCCATCTGAATAACTCCTGGGTCTTCCACCATAACTCCTGGGTCTTCCACCTGGGTCTTCCACTCTATGGTCAAATTCTGGCAGAAGCATAATATAGATCATGCTGGAGGATCTAGAAAATGCCTAGAGAGAATACTTTGTTGTTCATTTCAGGTAAGAGAAACAGAGTTCCATAATTTACACTAAAATTATGTGAAGGGTTCCAAAGTCGATCTTTTGCATAAAATGCAGTCGGCCTGTAATAGAAAATTGTAACAGATGAGCAAAAAGAAGAATAAATAGGTCTATTCCAACTCTATGATTCTATGATTCTAAGTTACTTCCCTCCTCAAATTGCAATGAGTAATGACTTACCTGAAAGGTAACTTTCCTGGCTCTGTACTGGAGTTTATGCCATTGTGTACCTAAGCTCCTACGAGATGGACAGATAAAAGTTGTACCTTTTAGATTTATTTTCTACTACCATTTCTTTTTTAAAAGCACAGCTCTGTAATGAACAATGTCTCCTAAGTAGATTTGTTTGGAATAAATACAGTTCCCTCTGTATCACAAGGGCATATCTTAGACATTTGCAGTAATTGAAATGTTCTTCCTGCTGGTTGGAGTATTGCTTAATCTAATTGCAACTGGATGGATAGGTGGAACTGGAGGGGAGGTGGGAGGTTGAAGGAAGGGGCAAGGATGAATGATGTCACAGCATTAACTTTCACCTTCTCATGTGATTCTGAATCACACATTCCTTTAGTTGAGTACTTGATTTCCTTGTAGAAATGATTAGTTTTTTTTTTTAAATTGTAGATTGGCTGCAGGTTGTTCTAGCTGCAGGCAAGTCTTAGACACTGTTCTGTCACATGATTTTTAAAGATGTCATCCTTTCATCCCCCCACATCCCTTATTCTTGATTGTTTATTATTTTCTTGCTTCTTTATTGCTGCTTTATTATTACTCTCAGTCTCACAGTCTACCAGATTTCTTGACTGGAGTATTGGACCATGCACTGATTTGGATTCTGTCCAAGAATCTATAAATCATAGATGTCTTGGTGGATCATGTGGCATGTTCCAAGTAGTGTCACTTTTTGTGATTGTGCTCTTATCTGTAACCATGTCATTCAGATACAGTACAACTCCTGTATCTATGGGACCAGTACCTGTGGTATCACTTACTCAAATATGAACAAATATGTTATCTCTAGGCATTTTCTAGGCCCCCAGTGCAATTCTATGGTATGTGTCTGGCAAAAGTTGACCATAAAGTTGTGTACATAAAGATGTGTTCTCCCTAGGAATTTTAGGCCCTCCAGCATGGCTCTATGGTCAACCTCCACTAAAAGAAATACATTTCAATTGAGTTTGCTGTTATCTGCAGTTTCATGTTTCTATGTTAAGTCTGGGAATGTACGAGGGGGTATCATAAAGTTTTAATGATCACCTTTTTACAAAATTGACAGAAAGTTTGTTTTGATTTGTAGTTGTTAACTTATCTCTATGTAGTCACTATCTAGATTTATACATTTTCTCCAGTGTATCTTGACCCTCCGAATACCTGATATTGTAGAAGTCTGCAGATTGTGCCTTACGAGGGTGTATTGTAAAGTAATAATTATCATTCAGAAGTTATTATGGCATATTGATGAAATTTTGTCAGTGTCATCATTGGTCCCTAAGTGCACCTTGCTGATAAAATCAACTCATTGCATCCTTTAATTTTGTGACTGGCTCTGCCAGAAGTGATTAAAGTATAAAATCCTCGTCAGGCGCAATCTGCAGACTTCTGCAATAATGGTATTTGGAGGGTCAAGAAATGCTGGGGAAAATATGTAAATCTGGATGGTGACTACACAGAGATAAGTTAACAACTACAAATCAAAACAAACTTTCAATTTTTTAAAAGCGATAATTAAAACTTTATGATGCCCCCTCATATCCCCTGTAGATATGAGGGTCATATTGTATTTTTTTAGTCTTTTTGAAATTCCTTGGTATTTCATAACGTTTTCCATCTGTGTTCAATTCTCCTGTTCCCAGGGACTGCCACGTTCTTCACTTTTTTCCATCCCCAATAAAAATGTATTAATTTTCATATTTTGAAAACAGAATGCAGATTGAACACTTCACAAAACAGAAAAAATGTCTTCACTATTTTAGCACTTGATCATACTGTTTTCAGTAATACGTTAGTGTTGTGAGCTTTCAAGTCATTTCCACCTTACAGCAACTCTAAGGTGAAACTGTTAAAATTTTTTGGGCAATGTTTGTTCAGAGGAGATTTGCCTCTGCCTTCCTCTGAGACTGAGAGAGTGGGACATGTGCAAGGTCACCCTGTGGATTTCTATGGCTGAGCAGGGATTTGAACCCTGGTCTCCAAAGTTCTAGTCCAACACCATACTGCCTGTCATGTTTTTACTAATACACATTGGACATTATAGGTGTTCGTATCTTCTTCTCCCCAGATACTCTTAAATCTAATTTTTGCTTATTTTTGTAATTAAATCTAAAAATTGCTTATCTTCCTTCCTAAATTCTGACAAAAAAGTCAATTTTACGCAACATCCCAATCTTTAATAACAACTTCATACTAGAAAGTGAGTCTGCCCTGCTTCTTCCTTAATAATGTTGCTATTCTAACCACTCTTCCAAAGATTTATTCTTGTATGAGAACTGTATAACATGACTGCTTTTAGAGATGCAATTGCGCTACTTTTGTGGGAGGTGGTTTCCACTGGTTTCTGTTTATGTAACAGTAGATGAATTCTTCTAAACCTGTGTCTTTCCTTAATGTTTTCTCTACATGCTAATATGTATGTGTTAGAACACATCCAACATAAAGTCCCAGAAGAAGCACTAAAGGTAAGCAATTGTGTTCTTTTGTGTATGAAAAAGCAAAAATTCAGATGTGGTGGTGGTTGGGCTGTGCCACATTAGTGGGGTGACACATCCACTCTGGATTTTAGTCTGAAGTTTAAAAGCATTATCAAAAGTGTTGAAGCATATTCTCCAAATATGTTCAGCATCTTAGGCAGCTTCCTTAAAATTTAGAAGTGGATGTGCCTGAAAGTGGATGTGTCTTTCACTAATATGGAGGCCATCATTTGCAGCTGTACGGGGGACTGATGATTTATCTCCTGTCTGTGTCTTCACCAGTTATTCCCTATAAAAATAAAATGCCTTGAGTACTAATAGCTTGTCTTTCCTAGAATACTCCACACTGTCCCAGGAGTATTCTAGCCCCGAGTTCTCTCCATTACTTGTCCTCTTTCTGCAGTGATGATGAACAGTTGCCTTCCCACCTGATCCCTGTTCTCCACTACCTCCACCAAGGTCAAAACAAGGTGTTCAGCCATGTTATTGACACTGGATGCTTCATTCTGACTTCAGAATGACTTGCACCCACAGCGGTGGTGCCAAGGAGCTCCCAGGGACCATATGGGAAGACAACTGCCCATCATCATTGTGGAGAGAAACAAAAACCTGGAGCAAAAGGTAAAGTTTTTAGCTTTGAGTTAAGGGGAGGAAAGGCTGATTCAGGTGCAGATGTTGTGAAAACAGTCCACACCTGATTCAGAGTTTTGGACCTTCATCATGTAAACAGGATGCAGCAGGCCAGGGGAGAATTTGGGGTAAAAAAATCCATGTAGATAAGCCCTGACTGGATTTGTACTTGTATCAAGAAAAAAAGAAACTACTGAGGAATCTGAAGAAATATATTTATGAAACAAGTTCTTCCAGAATGTTGTGATTTTTAAATAAACTATAACCTTATTTAAACCATCCTGTATTTCTGTCTAAATCTAACGTTATATTTATCCAACTTTCTTGGAGTTAGTTTTTGTTTATTTAGTATTTATGTGTATATATTTGGGATGACATGCTTTTTTAGCATCTACATTTGTTTATATATGTAACCTCGTTGGTGCTGGTTTTTTGCACCAGAGATTGGTCATACTGGCTGGGAGATTCTGGATGTTAGAGTCCAAACAAATAACTTTTCCAAGCTCTGAACTGAATGATACACAAGTTCTGGTCAGCTCAGTTTTGAATTGATTGAGGTGAGATGTGAACCGAAATCTTCCTGTTTACAGCCTGACCCTCTTTCTGCTATTCCAGTGTGGCTTTGAACTAGCTAATATGGTATGAGGGAGTATTGAACAAGCTGATTTGAAATTACCAAATTTTGTGGCCTTGAGTTGGTCACTTGTCTCAGAGATTTATCAACCTTACAGGATTGTTCTGAATCTAATACTGTATGGTATAAGGGAGTATTGAACAAATTGGTTTGAAATTCCCTAATTTTGTGGCCTTGAGTTGGTCACTTGTCTCAGAGATTTATCCACTTTACAGGGGTTGTTGTGAGTCTAAAGCTACTGCCCCAAACTTCTTGTAACAACAGTTGGTTTCAAATGGGGAAAACAAATGTGCTGGTCTCTTTATATCCATATGCAATACAACTGTTTCTCTGGCACACTGATTCTTGTGAATACTTTTTGGATTCTGTTGACTGAATCTCTAGCTGAAAGTCTGGAATTTTTTAAAAAAATACTTTTTTATTAAAGTTTTATACATACATTAAAATATTAAACCTACAAAAGACAAAAGTCATGGAAAAAAAGAAATAGTACTAGAGAAGGAAAAATAAAAATTATAAAGGAAAAAACAAGGGAGTATTTAGATGACTTCAACTATCTTCCTGTTATATATATATAAAAATTCATTCCTCTCTCTGTAATCTACATTTAACCTACTTCTTCTTACTATCAAAACCAACTGCCATCAAATCATTTCCATTCTTTCTCAAAAAGTATATCAGGGATTTCCAATCTTTTAAGTATGTCACGAATAATAGCTGGAAGGCTGGAATAGACAGGTCGTCCTCTCACCTCTCATGAGCGTGGCATGGGTTGTGCACAGTTCATCAAGAGTTTTCTCCTGTACAAGCTGCGTTGATGTGAATAGGAGTTGTGTAAGAACAGAGGTACATGTCCCTTCCACCACTCCCATTCATTTCAAGAAATAATTCCCATGAGAAATTCCTATTGGATTGTGCTGAAAAAATCTTGGATCAGGGTTAATCCTCATCGCATGCATTGGCAGATCTGTACTTTGCCGAGGCTGCTTCTAGAATGATAACTTACAGCCCCACCTATCCCTTAGGAGACAAGGCTTAAGATATTCAAGCTTTTGTCTTTAACTTGAGAAACTTCATTAAAAATAAAAACAACTAAAAAAGTTGAGAATTTTATGACAGCTGTTGGTTCATGCAAAGTTATAGTGAGGGATACAAGCCCCTTGTTGATTGAGAAAATTGAGAAAATATGTAATATTTTTAAAAGAAAGATGACACTTTCCCCAAATTCCTTTTTTAAATTTAAATTTTATTTATTTATTTTTTGCTGGTTGGAACATGATATATGCAGTTTAGTTTGCAAAAACATGCAAGTAAAGATTGGAAAGCTTGCATCAACTTATGTGGAAAGTTGATGGGGCAGAGATCTGAAGAGCGATGCTTGATCTGCTAGAGAGGTTGTGTGTTGTAGTGGTTAGAGATCTGGCCCTCGGAGATCTGGAGTCTAGTTCCCTCTGAGCCATGAGATATACTTAGTTCAGTCAATCTCCCTCAGGCTGGTCTATTTCCTAAGGTTATTGTGAAGCCAAAGTGAGGAAGAAAAGTAATATGTGTGCTACCTTGGACTAGTTGGAGTCTATATATACAAGGCCTTCTGTATATCTCCTAAATATATTGTATTCCCCTGTGCTCACAGGCACACACTATCTGACAGAGTTCTGGACTAACTCGGTTCTCAAGTCACAGTTCCACCTCTTGCTGCCTCTTTTTGTAAAAAACAGAGCTTTTGTGCATACATAAATACATGGTGATAATCCTGCCTTAGCAAATTAAGGAACTGGTCTTTTGTATCAGGAGATTTGTGTACTTATGCCCAGGACAGGTGTGGTGGGAAGGGGAGAGACAAGTTTTGTTCCACGTTTTCAAACGCCCGAAACAGGTGTGTTTGAGAACAGGAAACACTTGTCCATCTTGTTGTCTCTGCTTCAGTATCTTGTCACAAGCTATTATTTTAGGGCCTGATTAGGCAGAGACACAAGTGTCCCCTGACCAGATCCCTCATTTGTTTAATTCTATTTTTAAACAGCAGATGTTGGTGAGTTGGGGAATGAGATTGTTGCATGGGATGGAGATAAATTTTAATTCTTTCCTGCCTGCATGTTTTTCTTCAACCTCCTGTTCACCTGATTAAGACACTAGCATTGGTTATGTATCGCTGTGATTTACATCACCTGGGAGAAACGATTTAGGGAGTTGAGTATGTTTAGCCTGGAGAAGAGCTTAAGAGGTGACATGATAGCCATGTCTAAATATTTGAAAGGATGTCATGTTGAAGAAGGAGCAAGCTTGTTTTCTGCTGCTCCAGAGTCTAGGACACAGAACAGTGGATTCAAACTACAGGAAAAGAGATTCCATTTAAACATTAGGAAGAACTTCCTGACAGTAAGAGCTGTTCCATAGTGGAACATGCTGCCTTGGAGTATGGAGGAGTCTCTTTCTTTGGAGGATTTTAAACAGAGGCTGGGTGACAATCTGTCAAGGGTGCTTTGACAGGCAGTTGGACCTGAAGGTCCTTAAGGTCTCTTCCAGCTCTGTCATTCTACAATTCAACGTCTTGCCATCCCAAATATGAAAAAATATGGAAAATTTCATAAATTATTGCAAAAAGAATTGCAAATAAATTCCTGCTCATCTGTACTAGCTACATTCAATCGATCCAGGTACTTCTAGCATGGGGGACATCTGGCTGAATGAAACTATGTGTGAAAGGGATCTAGGAGTCCAAGTAGACCATAAGTTGAACATGAGTCAGCAGTGTGATGCAGCAGCTAAAAAGGCCAATGCTATTTTAGGTTGCATCAATAGAAGTATAGTGTCTAGATCAAAGGAAGTAATAGTGCCTCTCTATTCTGCTTTGGTGAGGCCCCACCTGGAATACTGTGTCCAGTTCTGGGCACCACAATTCAAAAAGGATGTGGAGAAACTGGAGCGGGTCCAAAGGAGGGCAACTAAGATGGTGAAGGGTCTGGAAACCATGCCCTATGAGGAACGGCTTAGAGAGCTGGGGATGTTTAGCCTGGAGAAGAGAAGGTTAAGAGGTGATATGATAGCCCTGTTCAAATATTTGAAGGGATGTCATATTGAGGAGGGAGCAGGCTTGTTTTCTGCTGCTCCAGAGACCAGAACGCGGAGCAACGGATGCAAACTGCAGGAAAAGAGATTCCACCTCAACATTAGGAGGAACTTCCTGACAGTAAGGGCTGTTCGACGGTGGAACACACTCCCTCGGAGTGTGGTAGAGTCTCCATCCTTGGAGGTCTTTAAGCAGAGGCTGGATAGCCATCTGTCGGGGATGCTTTGACTGGGAGTTCCTGCATGGCAGGGGGTTGGACTGGATGGCCCTTGTGGTCTCTTCCAACTCTATGATTCTATGAGAAGACCATATTGGATCTGCCCATCAAATAAGTGCAAAAGATTAGGGTCTTCAAAGACAAAAGAAGTGACAGTCCTAATTCAGTATTACTGACATGACTGAATGAAGATCGAGGGATTCAAACTCAGGCTTTTAGGAGTTAATCCCTCCAAGCCAAGAAACTGGGTGGTTTAATCTGTCAGTTTCTGTTTTTTCCTCTCTCAATTTCTTTCCATCATGAGTATGAAGACATTTCTGAATTTTGGCAAATTCTTACAAAAAGCAAATTGGACAAAATTCTTCCCTCTCCCAAGGCTTGGGATATTATTTTTTAAATAGTAATTCATTATTTGTGACTTTTTAGAAATAGCTTGTTGCTGTTACTTGATACATATTTCAGTTACTTCTTAAAAATGCATCTGAAAATACAAAAATGTCCAAAAATCCTGGCAAAAAGTAACTTCTGTTGTGGCCATTTGTTGGGGGGGGGGGTGGTACTTTGATTGTGTATTTCTGTATCATAGGTATTGGACTGAATGGCCCTTGCGGTCTCATCCAATGCTATGATTTTATGATTCTACAATTAAGGAAAAAATGCAGATGAGCAAACATTAATCCCACCTCAGCACTATGGTGCTGGTCTGAGGTCGGTGTGTGTGTGTGTGTTGGGCTATAGATGTCATTAAAACAATATTAAAGAAACAGGAGAACTAATAATGGCTCATATAGTTTGACCTTTACAGGCATGTAAATTCCTGTACCGGGAGGAAAGCAGAATAATAATAATAATAATAATAATAATCATCATCATCATCATCATCATCCATCTGCACCAATAAGACCATAGCTCTTTACATGGGTTCTGCAGGTTTCTAGCTCTCATGGCTGCAGAGGCAAGTCTAAACATCTGAAAACCAGTTGGCTAGCTAGGTCTTCCCTATGGGAAAGAAAAAAGGAGCCTTTAAATTTGAAAGTCTGTTTGCACAGAAAAAAAGTTTCTAAATTGCTCTCTGTTTAGTATGATTGGGACCTTCATGGTGGGATGGTATTCCTCCATCTAGGATGGGGTGGAGTTGCTGGTTTCAGCTCCCACCAGGTCTAGCCAGCATAATAATGGACAATAATGCAAGCTGTAGGACAACAGGATACTAGACCCTGGCTTTAAAATTATGTGGTACTTAGCTTTTCCTGTTCTTAGTTGTTGTTATGTGCCTTTAAGTCATTTCCAACTTATGATGATCCTAAGGTGACCCTATAATGGGATTTTGTTGGCAAGATTTGTTCAGAGGAAATTTGCCATTGCCTTCCCCAGAGGTTGAGAGCATGTGACTTGCCCAAGCTCAACCAGTGGGTTTTATGGCCAAGCCGGGAGCTGAACCCTGGTCTCCAGAGTCGTAGTCCAGCATTCAAACCACTGAGCCACACTGGCTTTTATTCTGAGATTCCGTTGCAATTATTGCTTGCTCAACAATGGACAGTAGTCATTGTTTTTCCTTGCCTTTTCCTTTCAGCATGAGAAGTACACCAGCCAACTTCAGATGAGCTTTAAAGGCCCAGCTGTGAAAAGGGCAGAGCAGCCGATGGAACCTGGTGGAGACACTGACTCTCTCCAGGCCAAGTTGGAGAAAGGCGACAAGAAAGCTATTACAGGTAACCAGCTTAGAAAAAATCAGTTATATAAAGATTGCAATTTGTCCTCTTCCTTCAGAGTTTGTCATAGATTAGCCCTTCAGCCCTACATTGGAAGCATAGGCCACTAATTTTGCACTTTGACAGTGTCCTTGTGGGACGGAGGCAGCAAAACTTGGATTCTCCTTACTGACTTTGAAACAAGAATTGATTGAAGAGGACAAAGAATCTTTCTTTGAAATTCCAGAATGTGAAGCTAGGTCTAGCATTGTTAAGTTGTATGAGGGCAGGTTTTGGGTGAGCATCAGGAAAAATGCATAGATGAACAGGTTTTCTTTGTGATCTCTGCGACTCACACAGATAGGCTTGTGCCTGCACAGAACCATGATCGCAAAATTCTAGATTCAAATGATTTTTGGTGGAAACCCAGCCCCATCTCCCCATAATGCCTGACTTTAGTGTGCCTCAGCGTCTTTCTCCCAATTCCTTCAATTACAATTTTCTCTTACAATAAACTATAGATGCTGGACATGAAAGCCTTCAACTCCACAATTTTCTTTCTTTGTGAGACTTATTTTGTGAATATCATACTGTAAATAATGTAATTAGCAGCTACTCCTGTAGTTTATTCAGTTTATAGTATGGTTTTTCTGTTTTTTACAGTAATTTTATTTTTTGTGTGTGTTGCAAGAAGGATGGATGGTGTTAACTCCCTTGCTGTGGGGTAGGGGTGGGATGGAGGTCTTACTAGAGTTTCTCAGTGGTTGATCCCTGTGTTTACATGAACCCAAAGTCCTTTTTCCAGATTCAAAGTGTATTGTTACCTGGAAATGAACATATGGTGGTAAATCCTGCGTATGCTTTCTTAAATGTCAGTGCCATTAAAATCAGCAGGACTTAGTTCGTAGAATAGGATCTTGCTTTGGTCAGGCCCCACCTGGAAAATTGTGTCCAGTTCTGAGACCACAATGCAAAAAGGATGTTGAGAAACTGGAGCGTATTCAAAGGAGGGAGACTAAAATGGTGAAGGGTCTGGAAACCATGCCCTATGAGGAACTACTTAGGGAGCTGGGGATGTCTATTCTGGAGAATAGAAGGATAAGAGATGATATGATAGCCCTGTTTAAATATTTGAAGGGATGTTGTAGGGAACAAGCTTTTCTGCTGCTCCAGATAACAGGACCTGGAACAATAGATACAAGCTACAGGGAAAGAGATTCCAGCTCATCATTAGGGACTGACAGTAAGGGCTGTTCGACAGTGGAACACACTCCCTCGGAAAGTGGTGGAGTCTCCTTCTTTGGAGGTCTTTAAGCAGAGGATGGATGGCCATCTGTCGGGGATGCTTTGATGGAGAGTTCCTGCATGGCAGGGGATTGGACTGGATGGCCCTTGTGGTCTCTTGCAACTCTATGATTCTATGATTCAGTGAGAAATGTAGCATTATCTGTCAGCAAATGTATTGTTTATTTAAAAAGGTTTTTAGGCTTTCTGTGAGTGTTAAACATATGAATCCAAAATACCCAATCTATTTGATCTCTTCTCTGTTTTTTTGTTTTCTCTATGGGTGTTACCTCTAAAGATGCTGGTGTTTTGCACAAAGGCTGGGCTCTGTTTCACACACACACATGAATGAGTTTCCCCAGAAAGATAACAGGCTGGGCAGGTTTGTCCATTGTTTTGCTGTGCCATTTCTATTTTATTTTTTTTTAATTTTTTTGGTCAAAGGAGCAAGAATGGCTTGGATGAGTCATAGGTTTCTTTCATACTCCAGAGTTATAGCATTTTGATAACACTAGCAGCCATGGCTCCATCCTATGAAAATCTGGGATTTGTAGTTTGGTGAGGTACTTAGAATCTTTGTCAAAGAGCTCTACTGTCTTCTCCAGCCAGCCTCCTTCCAGATGTGGAGCTTCTCAGCTCTTGTCATTTACAACAAACCTGTATTAGCTAGGGTTGATGAGATTTGTAGTCCAGGAATCAGGAGAGCATTGGATCGGGGAATACCTATATAGGGTATGAGTACCTGAAGAGACAGAGAAGCACTAGACCGAGGAGGATAGTGTAATGTAATTATAAAGTGTGGGACTTTATTTACAATTCCTCCTTCCATATCAGTGTAGCCCAACTGATATAAAAAGGGCATGGCATGGGGTTGGTAAAAGCTCAGAAGGCTGTGTGACCTTTTCCTTCCAACTAAAATGTACTGTTAGTCTCATTTTAAAGGCCTTCTATCTCCCTTGGAGCAGCTGTGGGTTACAAGAGGATCTATCTGTTCCATATGCTGTTAAAACTAGTTTCAGTTGCATGGAGGGAAGGGAAGGGATGTGATCCTTAACAGGCTGTAGGGAGGCTGGCCCCAGTTACAACGAATCTCGTGACCTTAATCTTCCGTGCCGTGTATTGTGTCCTTGTAAAAATCCCCTCTAAGCCGGGATCGGGTATTAGAGCTGCCCTTTCCCTGTTAGTTTTTTTACTCAAGCTCTCTCTCTCTCTGTGTTAGACATATACTTCTTTTTCATTTCCTACTCTCTACTCAGAGGACACACACCCTCCCACTTACCATAGCTTGTGTATCTATGTCAGGTTTACCTGTGACATCTGTAACGGATGTGACACGTACCGTACTCCATTGCTAGGAGCAAGCCAGACATAACCAGCAGGAGCTGTTTCCCTTCTTCATGATTAGCTGTGACAGTCAAGGAGGGTGAAAGGAGGTTACCATTTTCCTCACCCTCCAATGAAACAACCCAATGGCAGCCAGCAGCCGTAATGTGAACCAGATCCTCTGTCTGGTGACACAAGACATAATTGTCCTCCCTGGCGTTAATCCCTGGCATAATTAATTTCTACATCCGTTGCCCGACCATCTTGGCAGCCGCTGGATATTACACAACTACATATATTGTCATATGGATCGACTCTTTGCAGCCCAACCGCTTTAGTATACTCTGTGTAGTTCTGTCAATAACTGAAAGGAAGGAGTATGTGTGTTCAAAGTTCCATCGATACTGAACATAATTGGTGTGTGCCAACAAGCTGAACATAATTGGTGTGTGCCAATAAGCATGTGGAGATAGGGGAAACAGCACAACCATGTTGCTTACATACATACTGACTGGCCTTCTTCATTTTACTTGTACAATGTCTTTTGAAAGTTGGCCCAAGACTGCACAGATTTATGGCTTTCTGGCCTTATGGCTGCCATGGGTGTGTGGCTGTGTGTATGTTGTTGCTTGAGAGCTACATTTTGGCGTCCCTTCCAAAGTGTTGGAGCACGGAGTGAGGTTGTGGGGGGAAAGAAAGTTTGACTGGGCAAAGGCCACCCTTGGTTTTTTCCTAGTCTGGACATAAGGCATACTGTAGCTTGAAATGCATGTTTCTCTTCTGAGGTCAGTTCTTGGAGATGGGGATAGAATTCAACCTAGAGCAGGAGTTCCCAACATTTTTGACTCATAGAGCCCTTATTTCCATGGCAGAGCCCCTAAAAGGCATATCCTATGTCTTACAAATTAATAGTGTTTAGGAGTATACTGTATATAAGAATATATTGTTATTCTTTACTTTCATTCAATTTTTATTTCTTTCATTTTCTTGGAGCAGCTGCGAACCATCTGGGAAGTGCATGTGGAGCCCTAAGGGCTCCTCGGAGCAGAGGCTGGTGACCTAGACTAAAGACTTCAGATGGAGTGGGAGGCAGATAATAACTTTCAGTTGACTAGATAAATCCAGAAGATCAGGCCTGACCAACTCTTTCTGCTGCCACTTTCTGCTGCCACACGTCAGACACAAAGCAGATTGACACCACTTTTAACTTCAGTGGCTCAATGTTATAGAATACTGGGATTTGTAGTTTTGTGAAATATTTAGCCTTCCCTGTCAGAGAGCTCTGGAGCCCTACCAGACTACAAATCTCAGAATTCCATAGCATTGAACCATGGAAGTTAGTGGTGTCAAACTGCTTTATTTCTGCAGTATGGCAGCAGCCTCAAGAGTCTACAAATTGTCTGCTGATATTTTGTGCAAAATACAGTTTCTGCTTAAAACTTTCAGTGAGTGATTTTTTTTTACAAAGAAGTCTAAAAGTGTGTGTGTGAGAGGGGGAATCTCACAGCAGCTGGTAATTTTTTCATTAAGGATGAGAAAATTTGTATGTATTTTTATTCAATACTAGTCTGTTTTGGTTGAGACTAGCAACTAGACATACCTCAGGGTTCAAAATGGAATAATTACTCCCAAATAGAGTAGACTCACTGCATCAACAGAACTTACATAAGCATTGACTTACCAAGTTCACATTGATTCAGTGGATCTACTCGCAGTGGGGTTTAGGTGGATTACAAGTGCTGATGTTACTTGTAATGATGGATAAGTATTGCTTTTTGGCAGGATCTTTGGCCATTTTTGTATTTTAAAATGCATTTTTGAGAACAAACTGAAATGTTAATAATGAATAACGAGTAATAGCAACAAGCTACTTCTGAAGATTCACAAATAATGAATTACTTTTAAAAAATATCCCAAGCCTTGGGTAGAGTAAAGGAAGATTTGTCCAGTTTGCTTTTGATAGGAATTTACCAAAATTCAGCAGTTTCTTCATACTCAAGAGGGAAAGAAATTGAGAGAGGAAAAAATGCAGGAGAAACAGAAACTGGCAGATTAAATCATCCATTCCTGGCTTGGAGTGATAAACTCCTAAAAGTTTGAATCCCTAATTCATTCTTTTGAGTGTTGCTGAATTAGGACAGTCTTTTTTTTGTCTTTGAGGCACTTGATCTTTTACACTTACATGATGGGTAGTTATAATATAGTCTTCTCCATGCTGGAAGTAGCTGGTCCAATTGAATTTGGCTAGTATAGATGAGGGGGAATTTATTTGCAGTTCTTTTTCGAAGAATTTATCAAAATTTGCATATGTCTTCCTGTTTGGGATAGAAAGACTCAAAGAGTGTAGACTTATACTTCAAGGGCCCTCCAGTCCAACCCCCTGCCATGCAAGAAGTCACAGTCAAAGCACCCCTGACAGATGGCCAGCCAACCTCTGTTTAAAAACCTCCAAAGAAGGAGACTCCACCACTCTCTGAGGGAGCACGTTTCACTGCTGAACAGGTCTTACTGTCAAGAAGTTCCTCCTAATGTTTAGGTGGAATATGTTTTCCTGTAGTTTGAGTCCATTGTTCCAGGTCCTGTTCTCTGAAACAGCAGAAAACAAGCTTGCTCCCTCCTCAATATGACATCCCTTCAAATATTTAAACAGGGCTATCATATCACTTCTTAGCCATCTCTTCTCCAGGTTAAAACATACCGAGCTCGCTAAGCGTTCCTCATAAGGCATGGACTCCAGCCCTTTCACCATTTTGGTCACCATCCTCTGGACATGCTCCAGCTTCTCAATATTTTTTCAAATTATGGTGCCCAGAACTGGACACAGTATTCTAGGTGAGGCCTGACAAAAGCAGAGTAGAGAAAAGTTGAATGAGGGAGAAAGCAAAATGTCCAGTTTTTGTTATTCCCAGGCCAGGTAACTTGCAAATGGAATTCTAGTCTCAGACCTGAGATTCCATATTTATGTCATCGGGGAATATGGCAAAATGTTTTTAGATTTCTACAAGCAGACACTCATCTTTTATTCTTTGGAAATACTAATGTACCCTCCCCTTCAAATGAAACATTCTTGTGTGCTTATGAGATGAAACAAGAAAAACAAGATTTCAAATGATGGCTTGGATATGAGAGGGCTTTCTTGGTGGCTGCTCCTAAATTGTGGAGCTATAAAGACCTGTTTATTGAAAAAAGGCATTTAGCAATTAACCAGTTGTACAGAAAGGTCATTCAGTGGGTTGCAATCTCGCTATAAGAATGGGACAAGGACGTTCCGACCCTGTCTGATAATCTCTTACGATTCTAATGGCAAGGATTTCAGTTCCTGTTCAGCCATTGAAACCCACTATGTAACTGTGGGCAAGTGACACTCAGTCTCAGCAGAAGGTAAAGGCAAACTCCCTCTGAAAAAATCTTGCCAAGAAAACTTCATTATAGGATTGCCTTAGGGTCACTGTAAGTCTGAAACTACTTGAAGGCACATAGCAACAAATGTAAATCTGTAGTCATAGCGTTGGTGGTGATCTGCTTATTTTAACTGATGTTTTCTTCTCCTTCCTCCTCTTCCTTCTCTTCACCTACATCATCATAATTATGTTATGATTACTTTTGTGGGTTTGATTATTTGCAGTTTTGATTACTATATATACTCAACTATAAGTTGACCTCATGTTTAAGTTGAGGGCAGGTTTTGGGGTCAAAATCATGGATTTTGATAAGTCAAGGGTAAAACTTAGGGACAATATAACAAAGGATCTGAAGGATGATGCAAAGGAAAACAATGCCAAAAAACTTACTAAATTCCAGCAGCCATAACTGCTTGTACTCACACTAAAAGACTTATGCATGAGTATACTGTACAGTAATATATTATCTCTACGAATCTCTAAGTCCTCCAGTGCAATGCTGCTAGAAGTTGACCACAGAGTTGTGCTGGAGAACCTAAAGATTCCTAGAACACTTTCCTAGGCTTTTGTAAATCATCCAGCACAATTCTGTGATCAACATCTGGAGGATGTTGACTATAGAGTTGCACTGGAGGACCCGGAGATTAGGTAAAAAGAATAGTGTATCTTAAGTAAAAAGGTCATTCTTAAGTAAAAATAATAGTGGTTTTTTATTTGCGGTTTTTCTACATTCATGGGGGTCCTTTACCCCTAACCCCAGTGAATGTGAAGGGACGACTGTAATCACGATATAATAAAGAATAATGATGAGTAAGAATAATGATGATGGCCACTACCAAAACAAAACAAAAGCCGGAAATAAATGTGTAAATGGAGCTCCACCATTAAAAAGACCTTTCCTACAACTTGCCACTTGCCTCAGTTTTAAGGCTGAGGGATGTCTAGTCTCAAAGCAAAGAGTGGGCTGGTGGGTGTTTTTTCAGATTGCTTAATCCCCAGCTGTGCAGAGCTTCAAATGGGGAAAGCATAAACCATGCTACACCTTTCCCCTTGTCTCTGAAGCAGTGCAGTCCCAGAAGGAGTCTATAGCACTCTGTCCAAAGTGTTGATCACTTGCGAGGCGTAAGGTGCATGCATCAGGTTTCTGGTTTTGCAGCTTTGGGCACTTATCGTAGCTCATGTATGCCTCCTTTTTATGTTGTCTTTCTTTCAGTGGGTTTAAGTCATTAAATGGAATGAAGAACCTAATACCTTTAGCAGCAAAGTGGGCTTACTTAGTGATGGTAGAAAAGCAGCTTTCAGGAGAAAACTGCTGGGCTAAGCCTCTAGGTATTTAGTAATTTGCTTCTAGCAAATTAAAGCAAGGACTTTGCTGATCAAAGTTCGCTCACTGGCTTGTTGGTTTTCTCTCTTTCGTAAGTGTCCACAAAACACAAGAAAGCAAGGAAGAAATGCAAGCAAAATAACATAATTCTGTTTTATTTCTCATTATGGCTTGTAGCATGCCTTGGGCTGCACCTGTAGTGGAGAATTAATGCAGTTTGACACTGCTTTAACTGCCATGGTTCCATCCTGTGGAATCCTTGGATTTGTAGTTTGTTGTAGCACCAGGGCTGTCTGACAGAGAAGGCTAAATACCTCACATGGTCCTATTAGAGATGCAAGATTGCCGGAAATTTGGAAGCCTTTATTACCTTAGGAAGATAAAATGAATTCCATTTTGTGTAATTTATGAATTTATTAAAATTACATGTCATGGGGCCCTAGTATCTACTGGGGTTTAGTTCCAGGGCCCTCTGTGCATGCCAAAATCTGTGGATACTCAGGTGCCATTAAATACGGTGGCACAGGAAAATGTTGTCCTTTATATAAAATGGCAAAATCTAGGTTTCCTTTTGGGAATTTATATATTTTTAAAATACTTTCAAACCGTGGATTCTTGTAGATAACAAATCTGTGGATCAGAAGGGCTGACCATATATGCTTAATATATAATACAATTATATAATCTTATTTGGCATAAAATTATCATGTTTTTTATATTAAAAGTCTTAATTTATTCAAACAGTAGTTGCGAATGGAATTCTCCCTTTAAAATGTTTATTGTTTGTTCCAAACTGAACTCCAAGGCTGCCCCCCCCCCCCCCCGCTTTCATTTTGCTGGGAGGCAAAGACATTTTTATTCAAGATCAATATATAATCATTGTCAGGGAGACTTTTATGCAGGGTGTGTTCTCTCTTTGTTTTTTGTATGTTTTATGTAATTTCATACGGTTTTAACAAGATGATTTTAATTATTTTAAAAATTTTATTGGAAAGTTTTAAACTGTTTTATCTGTGAGCTGCCTTAGATTTGTCACTTTATTAGAAGAAAGCAAAACCCAACAAAAACAGAAGAAACCATCAATGTTAGTAAAAGAGAGAAAATTATTTGGTCTCCTCTAGTCTTCCATGCTGTTAAATGGACATAAAGCATTCATTTCCATATAAAGAAGTGAAAAAAGGACACTAAGATCAGGAATTGCAATGAACAGATAGTATACATTGTCTGACATAAATGTCTTCCAGTTCTACAATTTTTAGGAATAATTCTGTGGCAATAAATAAATTGACATCTTCTTTTAAACATTTTATTCCTTATTTTAAAAGAAACATTTTTAAAGCTGTGCCTACTTTTATTTAGGTGTAAGCCACCTTGGAACCTCTATAAGAAGAAAGGTAGGATAGTAAACAAACAAACAAACAAACAAACAAACAAAATACAATTCAGTGGGCCCTGGTATCTGATGGGGTTTGGTTCCAAGACACACCCCCTGATACTAAAATCCATTGATGTTCAAGTCACATTTAATAAAATAATGCCCCTTATATAAAGTGGCAAAATTAAAGTTTTATATATATCTGTATATATATATATATATTCAAGGCGTAGATGCTTGAGTCGATGGATACAGAATCAGTGGATATGAGGGCCAACTCTAACCTATTTTTTTTCAATTTTCATTTTTTTCTGGGAGAAAAGGCTTCAGAAAAAAATGGAGGGGTAGGAATGCCATTAGTACAGCCTCAAGGCTGTGAGTTCGATACTAGGGTTCAAAAGTTGACTCAGCTTTCTATCCTTTCGTAGGCTGGTAAAATGAGTACCTAGCTTGTTGGGGGCAATTGGCTTACAGATTTTAAACCGCCTAGAGAGTGCTGAGTTCTCTATGAAGTGGTGTACATATGCTAGCTATATCTTCAAAGTGACATGTGTTTTGGCCCTTAGAGATGTATAGTGGTTTGGCATTGGACTATATGTGACACTGGATTCGAATCCCCGGGCTGCCATGGACAGGCACCGGATGACCTTGGACAAGTCGCACTCTCTCAGCTTGATTCATGTTACAAACTTTCTTAGTTCTACTGGCTTCTTTTTGAGTGGAGCTTTGAAAGCTTGCAACATGTATAATGTGTGTTTTGGTTGGTCCAGTAAAAGTGTCATTTTTTGTGTATTTTAGATGATACTGTTCTTTGCTATATGGCCAACTCATTTACCCTTGGATATGTTCTCTCGCCTTCAGTGAAAGGCAAAGGCAGCACCCTTCTGAACAAATTCTTCCCAAGACAGCCCTGGTGGCGCAGTGGTTAAATGCCTGTACTGCAGCCACTCACTCAAAACCATAAGGTGGCGAGTTCAAGACCAGCATAAGGGCTGGAGCTCGACTCAGGCTTGCATCCTTCCGAGGTCACTAAAATGAATATCCAGATTGTTGGGGGGCAAATAGCTTACAGTTGTAAACTGCTTAGACACTCCTTAAGGGTATGAAGGCCCTATGAGGCCCTATGAGGAACGACTTAGGGAGCTGGGGATGTTTAGCCTGGAGAAAAGAAGGTTAAGAGGTGATATGATAGCCCTGTTTAAATATTTGAAAGGATGTCATATTGAGGAGGGAGCAAGCTTGTTTTCTGCTGCTCCAGAGAACAGGACCCGGAACAATGGATGCAAGATACAGGAAAAGAGATTCCACCTCAACATTAGGAAGAACTTCCTGACAGTAAGGGCTGTTCGACAGTGGAACGCACTTCCTCGGAAGGTGATAGAGTCTCCTTCCTTGGAGGTCTTTAAGCAGAGGCTGGATGGCCATCTGTCGGGGATGCTTTGATTTGGATTTCCTGCATGGCAGGGGGTTGGACTGGATGGCCCTAGTGGTCTCTTCCAACTCTACGATTCTATGATTCTATGATTCTATGAAGCGGTATATAAATGAAGCTGTTTGTTTTTTGTTTAAGACAACCGCAGCAACTCCAGTGAAGCATGCTTTAGCAAGCATAATTACTTGCCCTGTAAACTTTATTGAGTCCTCAGTATATTTTATTGATTGACAAAAAAGTGAAGCAGCAGCTAACCTATGCTTTCTGGGTTTTTAAAAATATGTTTCATTTAAAAAAGATTATGAAGGATCACTCTTGTCTTGTGCTTTCAGAATTAGCTAATCCTTTGATTAGATTAGGAAGAAGTTATTGTCCTGTAGGCATTGTGCACCATGAGCCACTGGGCATGTGTCTGTTGTATACTGTAGCATTCAGAGTCTTATCCGTTTCTTCTTGATCCAACATAGGGTTCAGCAGGGGATAGAGGTAGGTTTTAAAATTTTAATTTTATACAGCAAGGCAGGCTATAATTTCAGGCTTTTGGAAAATGATGAGTATGCATATGGCAGCATAGGCTTTGAAGTACAGTGTCATGGATATGCTGCTGGTATAAAATGCTTTTGCTCCATCAGTCAGTGCTACACTAATGCCTTGAACGTAAATATGCATATTTAGAAAGAAATCTCATTGAATTCTGCTGGACCTCTGCTATTTCAGTTTCTATTAGCATAATGGGTGTTATTTATTTATTTTTCCTTGGAGAAGAGAAGGTGCTGTGAGAAAGGGATTGCTGCTTTTTAGCAGGCAGGATCATCCCATTCTGATTCTGCTAAACAGGTTTGGGCAGGTTTTTGTATTGTTTCAAAAACGTGTAAAACCTGTTCAGTCAAAGGTGAAGGTGACAGTGGCATAAAAAGAATAGGTACGTGTATACTCTGCACATCACTGACAGTGAAACAAATAAAGGTCTTTCATCTCTGGATAATATATGTGTATGTTAGTGAAATGCATGTTGTTGTTGTTCTGTGCCCATGTTGTTTCAGTCTCATAGCAACCCCAATGGGGTTTTCTTGGCAAAATTTGTTCAGAGGAGGTTTGCTATTGCATCCTCTGCCTGAGGCAGAGAGGATGTGAATTGCCCAAGGTCATCCAGTGGTGTTATGGCTGAACTGGGAATCAAACCCTGGTCTTCAGAGTTGTACCACTATGCCATGCTTAAGGGCAAACACTCAGCAATTCATAGAATCACAGAATCATAGAGTTGGAAGAGACCACAAGGGCCATCCAGTCCAACCCCCTGCCATGCAGGAACTCCCATTCAAAGCATCCCCAACCGATGGCTATCCAGCCTCTGTTTAAAGACCTCCTAAGAAGGAGACTCCACTACACTCCGAGGGAGTGTGTTCCACTGTTAAACAGCCCTTACTGTCAGGAAGTTTCTCCTAATGTTGTGGTGATATCTCTTATCCTGTAGTTTGTATCCATTGTTCCGCGTTCTAATCTCTGGAGCAGCATAAAACAAGCTTGCTCCCTCCTCAATATACATCCCTTCAAATGTTTAAACAGGGCTATCATATCACCTTCTCTTCTCCAGGCTAAACTTACCCAGCTTCCTAAGGTGTTCCTCATAGGACACAGTTTCCAGACCCTTCACCAGCTAAGTTGCCCTCCTTTGGACACACTCCAGTTTCTCCACTTCATTTTTGAATTGTGCTGCCCAGAACTGGACACAGTATTCCAGGTGGGGCCTGACCAAAGCAGAATAGAGTGGCACTATTACTTCCCTTGAGCTAGACGCTGTACTCCTATTGATACAGCGTAAAATTGCATTGGCCTTTTTAGCTGCTGCATTGCACTGTTGACTCATGTTCAACTTATGGTCTCCTTGGACTCCTAGATCTCTTTCACACGTGGTTTCATTCAGCCAGATGTCCCCCATCCTATATCTGTGCATTTCATTTTTCTGCCCTAAGTGCAGTACCTTACTTTTTCTGCGTTGAATTTCATTCTGTTAGTGTTGGCCCAGCTTTCTAGTCTATTCAGGTCATTTTGAATTTTGATCCTGTCTTCTGGAATATGAGCTGCTACTCCTAATTTGGTGTCATCTGCAAATTTGATAAGTATGCCCCTACTTCTGTCATCCAAGTCATTAATAAAGATGTTGAGTAGCACTGGGCCCAGGACAGAGCCCTGTGGGACCCCACTTGTCACTTCTTTCCAGGTTGAAAAAAAAGCCATTGTTGAGCACCCTTTGGGTTCGGCCAGTCAACCAATTACAAATCCATTTAACAGTTGCTTTGTCTAGCCCACATTTTACAAGCTTGTTTGCAAGAATGTCATGGGGAACCTTGTCAAAGGCCTTCTGAAATCAAGATATCACTATGCCATGCTTACTCAAACTAGCCATATATATATATACACATATGTAAATCATACATACATACATACATACATATGTGCAGTACTAGGGATGTGCAGTGGGACTTTGGCATCTGCTGGGATTTGGTTCCAGGACCCTCTGTGGACACCAGAATCTTTGGATGCTCGTTATATACAATGGCATAGTAAAATGGTGTCCCTTATATAAAATAGCAAAATCAAGATTTGCTTTTTGAAGTTTATATATTTTTGGTATATTTTGCAAGCCATGAATGGATAAGGAAGGCCAACTGTAATCATAAATTCATCTGCGCAGAAAAAAGCTATTTCCTATTCAGAAAATGCAGTTTACAGTGCAAATCAACAACTTGTAAATGGAATGTTGCCCATCATCATCATCATCTGGAGTGTGCCAAGTCAGGAGGGAAAGATTGAACTCTCCAGGTACATAATTTTGGTTGTCCTTTTATCTATATAGTTTCCAGAGCTAAATCAGGACGGGAAGGAGTCTTTTTCTAGTCAGAACTTGATAACATTTCTTTTTGTACTTATACCTTCCAGAATCCCCCAGACAGCATGGCACCCTTCTTTGAAACTCTGATTCTGTCTTGATTACAGTTGCCCTTAGTATCCACTGCGTTTGGTTCTAGGGCCCATGTGGATACCAAAATTTGTGAATGCTTAAGTCTCATTATATATAATGGTGTAGTAAAATTGTATGCATGCACACACACACACACACACACACCCTTCAAATTGCCTGTTGAGTTCCTTATATAAAATGGCAAAATCAAGGATTGCTTTTTGGAATTTTTTGCGGGGAATATTTTCAAGCCATAGGTGGTTGAATCCACGGATGCAGAATGGATATGCAGGATTGCTTTTATAGAGGCTTTAGGACTTATTTAAACCTTGAAAGATTAAAGGAGAACTTCTTTTCTTTTCAAATTATTTGTCCCCCCAAGAGCAATGCTGTCAGTGCTTTATATCTGTCTGCTGGAGATGGAAGCAATGCTATTAATAATGAATGGGGGGAAAAGCTAGACTGCAGCAGTATGGATTTTTCTTTCTAACAAATGCTTTTATTACAAACTGTCTATCATGCCCACTTTGCCCAGGGAATGCTCCACTTTTCTTTTCTGCTGGTGTCTCAGGTTTTCCTTCCCATGCCCTTTAATTTTTTATTTTTTGGGAAGTCGTAAGTGGTGGTGAGGGGAGGAATTATGTGCAAAGATTTTGAGTTAAAAGGAAACAGAATGAATTGCTGTATGATGAGAGGTACAGGAGTCATCAATTAAAAGCCATCTCTTGGGACACTGCCCTAATTTTATGCACAGTTCTCCTTTCTCATTTGACCAGACAGTATTTTTAGCTCAGCTCTCAAGTTCATTGTCTGGAGTGAGCTGGTACAATGCCCTCTTTGTAACTATTCATTTTATTTTCATTGACTTTTTAACAGGATTGCTGGGGAGAGGGAATGAGTATTATACTTCTCCAGAAGCATTGCTGTGTAGATTTAATATGCATCCCAATCAACCTCACATAGGACTCTTTTACACCGCACAAGTGTGTTGTTGTTATTAACTGCCTTCAAGTCAATCCCGACTCATCGCACCTCTATGGATGAGACATCTCCAAGACTCTTTATCTTCCACTGATCTGCTTAGGTCCTGTAAATTCATACCCATGACCTTCTTTCTAGAGTCCATCTATCTAGTGTGCAGTCTTCCCTTTTTTTGCATCCGTTCACCTTTCCTAGCACTGTTGCATTTCCCAATGAGTTGTGCCTTCTCATGATGTGGCCAAAGTAGGACAACTTCAACATTATAATCTTGGCTTCCAGGCAGATTTTTGGCTTGATTTTTCCAGGGCCCATTTGTTTGTTTGTTTGTTTGTTTGTTTGCTGTCCATGGGATCCTCAGCACTTTTCTCCAACACCACATTTCAAATGAATTTATTTTCTTCTTACCCGCATTCCTCCCTGTCCATCTCTTGCATTTGTATATGGTAAGAGGCAACATAATGGCTTACACGATTCTAACTTTTGTGCTCAGCTGTGTATCTTTACATTTTTCTAGTTTTTTTTTATAGCTGCTCTCCCCATTCCCAGTTATCTGATATATCAACTGTAGTCCCCATTCTGATCAACTATAGCACTATAATTCCACGGTTGTTAACCCCGATCACACTTCTTATATGATTTCTAACAGTTTCATGGCAATTTACTCATGGAAAGCCTCTTGTGTGAAAGAGTCCATAATGTTTAGTTTGCAATGGCTCCCAGTTCTTGCTGATCCAACATGCGGTCAAGTCCTTCTCTCTTTGCTTTTTTCACTGTGCTCTGTTGCAGGCACTGGGAAATCCTGGAGGATTCCCTAAGCAGAACCTGGAAAAGTTACTTTATGAGGTGCCAACTCCCAGAATTTCCCTAATACACGCCCAGTCTTTAGTCCCAACAGAGAATGCAAATGACAAAAACATGGACAACTCTGTGGCAGTGATTTTTTTTTTTTTGTAAGTTGCAGCTGGAAGAACTGATTTCTGCAGAGGACGCTTCTCAGTTGCTTTCACTGCATCATGCTGTCACCGATAGTTCAATATTTATCCAGGCAAGGGCTCCAGCTAACCTCGATCCTGTCATTTAAATGGATGCCCCTCCCTAGGTTGTCTGCCTGGATTGATGAGCCAAGAAATGTACTTGAATGAATTGGCGCCATCTGGACAGACTGGCACGAAAGTTGTGGAGGGGGGTAGTGGATGGGTGGTTAATGAGCCACGCTGAAAGAGACTGGTTCCTAATACCATTAAAATGACAGAGCAGTTTAGTTACTTTTCATCGATGCTGTGTGCACTGCTGGTTGAATTCCTGCCTCATCAGCTGCCTTTGTTCTAGGTGTTGTGTGTGTGTGTGTGTGTGTGTGCGTGTCTCAACCCTTTGGCCTCAGGACATACTCTGAAGCAGAGGCTGGAAAAAATTAATTGTTTTGTACTACAGTTCCCAGAATCACCCTCCTAAACTGCCCAAATTAAATTCAGATTCATAGCCATGTTAGTCTGGAATATCAGTATGCAAAAGGATCTTGTAGTACTTTTGAGACTAACTGCGCTAAAAAGTTTATGCTACAACTTCTTCCACACAGTTATTTATTTATTTATTAAATTTATTTATATCCTGCCCTCCTCCTAAAATTGGGACTCAGGGTGGCTTACAATATTAAAATACAGTACAATTAAAACATACAAAAATAGTACATTAAAACAGAATTAAATTACTACAATATTTAAATAAATTGCATGTTAAAATATAAAGTACAGGGGGCCCTCCCTATCTATGGACTTGCCATCCACAGATTTGAGCATCTATGAGGAGGAGGAGGAAGAGGAGGAGAAAGGTGAGGCACAAGGTGGGAGGAGGAGGAGGAAGGCAAGGTGCAAGGCAAAAGGAGGAGAAAGGGGGCGGTGCAAGGCTGGAGGAGGAGAAAGAGGAAGGCGAGGTAAGGCCAGGTGGGAAGAAGAGGAGGAGGAAGGCGCAGAGCTAGGAAGAAAAGGAGGCAGCATTGGGGAGAGGTGGAGGAGAAGAGAGGAGAAAGAGGCAGTGCGGGGAAGAGGTGCAGGAGAAGGCAGCTCCTCCAAAGTGCCATTGTCTTCAGTGGTGGGGTGGCTGTGTGACTGCATTACCATTGAAGTCAATGGGATTTAATAATCATTAATAATCATTAATAAAATTTATTTTTATCCCGCCCCTTTGCACAACGCAACCGGGGCGGCTTACAACATTAAAATATACATTCCAATAAAAATATATTCCATATCCCACAATCCCATCCACCCTTAAAATACAATTAAATAGTTAATAGTTTAAAACATCACTTAAAATAATAACAATCAAACAATAAGTGCAGTAGAGTCAAGGTTAACAGGCTGGGCTTTTTTTGGTAGCCGGGTATCTATTTGGGAAAGGCCTGCCGGAAGAGATCTGTCTTAACAGCTTCTTTAAAGCTGTTTAGGGTGGTGATATGATGGATCTCATCTGGCAGGCCATTCCATAATTTGGGAGCAGTAGCTGGAAATGTCCTCTGGACGGTCGCAGACAATCTAGTTTTTATAGGTTGCAGCAAATTCCTCCCAGAGGACCTGAGTGTGTGGGAGATTGTACAGAAGGAGGTGGTCCCGAAGATAGGTTGGACCCAAGCCATGTAGGGCTTTAAAGGTAATAACCAACACCTTGCACTGGGCCTGGAAACTAATTGGCAGACAGTGAAGTGATCTTAAGATCGGTGTTATGTGGTCTCTTCTCGTCGTTCCTGAGACTAGCCTGGCTGCCATATTTTGTACTAGTTGAAGTTTTCGGACCAAGTACGAGGGTAGTCCCTTGTAGAACACATTGCAGAAATCTAGGCAGGTTACCAGCACATGCACCACAGTTTCAAGGTCCCTAACTTCCAAGAAAGGGTGCAGCTGGCTATTTGAGCATCCACGGATTTTGGCATCTGAGGGCCCACTGTACAGTTTAAAAAGATAAATGTTTAAAATACATAAAAAGAACATAACATCCCAAGCCAGTGTTTTAAAAATATTCTGTTTTAAAGCCTGTCGGAACCGGTAGGTTTTAGCATGCTGGTGGAAGGCCAAGAGTGATCTCAAAAGTATCAAAGGTGATACAAGCTCCCTTTGCTTCCCAAGTTAAAGTTACTTATCTTTTTTCTTTCCTAAACATTTGCATCAGTGTGTGTAATTCATATTAGGTCCTTTTGGCTGATCTCTAAAAGGTGATATCCTGAACTGGCAATTTGAGATCCCTTTAAACAGATACATGTGATGTGAACTTCCAAAGCAAAGAGTCCAAACACAACCAGTCAAAAATCCCCACCAAAATCTAAAGATGAAAGCATGAATCATTTCATTCGCAGCATATTAGCAGGGCTGGAAACAAATCCCAGTTTGCCTCAGGCCTCAAGTATCTAAAACTTTAATTATAAAAACCTAGCAGTTCAGTCACCTCCCAATGTACACATTGGCCTTTGTAGACATGGAATTGTATCTCTTTGTAGTTGTAGGTGCCTGGCAGTGGGGAAATCCTTTGGGGCCAATTTCAGGGTGATCAGATGTAATAACGACAAAGGAGGACAAGGCACTGCAAAATGTAAGACATTCAAGAAAAATGTAGGGCATTACAAAATAAAAGCTAAAATCACTAATATACATGTAAAATTCATGATTCTTAGTCATGCTCAAAATTTGAAATTCCTCTTGGACAGAAGGTTGAACTGTAGGACATGTCCTGGGAAAGGAGGATGTCTGGTCACCCTGGCCAAATTGAAAGCAATACTAGCCAAACGGCACCTAGTTTTGATGGCAGTTGTGTAGCCTTATTCTGCTCCTATTCTTCCTAACATCCAGGAATGGACAACTTGCCTCCGTATGTTGTTGGACTTCATTTGCTATCAGCATGACCACCAAGGAGGATTGCTGGGGGCTGCAGTCTAGCAACATATATAAGGCCACACGAAAAGTTGCTCACCTCTGATCAGATACAACTTGCTCAGCTCCAATACTTTGTTTCTTTGCTAGCAACTGCTGATGATATAGAGCAGTGATGGTGAAACTTTTAGGGACTGGGTGCGCAAACTAAAAAGCCTTCCAGCACCGGCTGTGGAGAATGGGACTTCCACCCTCTGGGGATGGGACTTCCATGGTGGCACTTATTCCTCCTGCCCTCCTGGGCCTTCATCTGCCTCTCTGGAGGCAGCTGACGGCCTAAGAGAGCTGGGAAGGAGGTGGAACAGGCGTACACATCGAGGAAGGAAGGAGGAACAGACCCTCTGTGTGCCACGAAAAATGGCTTCGCATTGGCACACATGCCATGGGCTCGCCATCATGAATATAGAGTGTGACTAGGGAATGCAGACTATAATGATTTCAAAATGTGGGTAAACAACACTATATAAAGAAGAGGAGAGAACTATGGACTTCTGACTATCAGATTTAGAGACAGTCACAAGTGTTGTTTGTTTGTTCCTTTCCTCATCTTCAAGTTTCCTGTCTGTGGAATGGGCATCATGATATTCTACCCACAAAGTATGATCTGTAAGAAGCAAAATGGGAATTTTAAGATATCTTGCTAGTGGATAAGCTGTCCTACTGTGTAAAAATGCTGTTTGGAGTATAATTACTAATAAAAATGGAAGAATAATGGGCAAGTCTGCACATGCCATGGAAAGAGCTTGCAGCAGAAGCATTGCTAGTATTTGCAAGAGAGAACAGTCTTCTTGAAGATCAGGTTTGGATGAGCCACTTGAGAGAATTCTGGGACAGCAATGAACAAAGAAATTTAGACAATAGTTCTGTTCTGTTGGAATAATTTGCTTATTGTGCCAGGTTCAATGGGGGAGAATTAAAAGAAAATAATTTTGAATTGATTTGGAAACCTTTTGTCCTTCATGAGAAGAGGAAAGGGAGGGTGAGAAAAAAGAGAGGGTGAGAAAAAAAGTGGCATCACCTTTAAGACTAGCTGGTTTTTATTTTAGCATGATATAAGCGGATATCAACTCACTTCTTTGGATGCCAAGTGGTATTAAGACCTTAGTTGCAAAGTATATTTATACAGCTGTGAGAGTGGGATAGAATCTAATAGGAGCCAGAAAGATGCAAATCCATGTCCCTTGCCCTAAATTTTCAAAGAATTGGGCAAGGTAATACAGGTCTTTCAGATCTTTAGTGGACAGTTAATCCTAATATGTGAAAAAAAGAAATCTGCTTACCAAAATTCAGTTTCCCTGGGTTCAAAATCCTCTCTGAGAAGATTCCTCTTGTTAATATGTATAACAGCGAGAACTCTTGTATTAATATATGTGGTATATACTTGTCTTTGCTAAAGGAAATACAGTATTACATTGTCTTGTAACAACACAGGATTTGATCATTTGTAATCTGCTTTCCTCTTTAACTAATTTAATCAAATGAGCTGTACTTTAATTGCTCAATTATAGTTGTGGAGATGTGGAGGGAGTTATTCTTTTGTTGCATATTTTACAAAACAGATTTTTTAAAAAGAAAAGATGGAAGAATGAATGTGTTTGTGCTGCTGCTTACAAAGCATACTAGAGCGGGATGGGAATTCTGAGGCCCTCCAGATGCTGTTGGACTGGAACACCAAATGAACATGGCCAGTGATGTGAAATGCTGTGAGTTCAACAGCCTCTGGAACAGCACACAGTCTCCACTTTTGAACTACACAAATGGAGCAGTTCCAGTTGATTTAATCCCAGTTTGCACATGTGCTTGGTTTTAAATTGTCTCGCATTGTTTTAACTTGTCAGGTTGTTTAATTTGGTTTCAGTCTGTTTAAATGACTCTCAGTGTATTAAATACATATAAATAATGTCCTCAGATTTAGGGTAGAATATAAATAATTCAAGAACCAGCATGGTGTAGTAATTTCTCATTAGACTATGTAGGACTCTAGAGACCACTCAGCAGTGGAAACCCATTGTGACCTTGAGCAACAACAACAACAACATTACTCACCCTGGATCGAAGTGAGGAACAACAATTAACAGACAAGCAACATAAGTTAAAATACATTTATTCAAACTCACATCCATTTAAAAAGTCAAATAAGATGCACACATATTAAAACAATCACGTTTTAAAAATCATCTGGATAAGCCTGTCAGAAGAGACTGGTCTTTAATTTTTAAAATTTGGACAGAGTATTCAGCTGTTGAATCTCTTCTGCCAATGTATTGTTCAGTTGCTAATGGCAGACCTCAGGGTGGGAGGATGTGCAATCCAATCCTTTTCCAGGCTATCATTCTCTGAAGATGCCAGCCACAGATGCTGGCAAAACGTCAGAAAGGAACTCTTCTAGAACATGGCCACATAGCCCGAAAGCTCCACAAAAAAACTGTGGATGCCGGCCATGAAAGCCTTCGACTCCATATTCACATTCTTTTCTATGAGTAGGCAGGTATCAAATCACAGAGTTCTGGCACTGAGGAGCAGAAATTTTTGTATGAGCTTTGAGTTCTCTTTTACTCTAGATTAGTGATAATCACTCTTTCTTCCCTCTTTTCTGCAGTTATAAACACCTTCATTGACCCAGTGGAAACTTGGATGTCCTTGTCAATAATAAAAGTCAGGACCGTTAACAACATTTTTGGGCCCATGTTGGAAGCATTATCCCTTGTCAAAGAAAAGAAATTATGTACAGAAATCAAACTCTGGTTCTAATAGCCTGCAAGATGGTACTGCATTTGTTCCAGATGGGGAGAATTACATTATCTGAACAACCCACCCTCTGAACAAATCTTGCCAAGAAAACACTTTGATAGGCTTTAGGGTTATCATTTGTTAGAAATGACTTGAAGGTTCACAAAAACAACAAGTAATTTAATAAGACGGAGTCACACTCTCTCCTAGACGGAGTCACACTCTCCTCGAAGGACTCTCTTCGCAGTCTGGGGGTATTTCTAGATTCGTCGCTTCACATGACTAGTCAGGTGAACTCGACAGTCAGGAGTGCCTGTTATCAGCTTCGGCTGATACACCAGCTGTGCTCCTTCCTGGACATGAGGGACCTGGAGACTGTGGTACATGCTTTGGTTACCTCACGTTTGGATTACTGTAACACGGTCTACATGGGGCTACCCTTGTGCTTAACCCGGAAACTTCAGCTGGTCCAAAACATGGCAGCCATGCTTATTACTGGAACATCGAGGAGAGAACACATAACACCTGTGCTCAAGTCTCTCCACTTGAGCTGCCCATTAGTTTCTGGGTGCAGTACAAGGTGTTGGTTTTAACCTTTAAAGCCCTACATGGCTCGGGTCCATCTTATCCCAGGGACAGCTTCTTCCCATATGATCCCCCTCACATGCTTTGGTCCTCTGGGAGGAATCTGCTATAGCCTATTAAGACCAGGCTGTCGCAGACCTCTCAGAGGGCCTTCTCTGCCATCGCTCCCAGACTGTGGAACGACCTGCTGGATGAGATGCGTCTTATTAAGGCTCTGGACGGCTTTTTAAAAGCTGCCAAGACGCATCTCTTCCAGCAGGCCTTTTCGGACAGCAGCTAACCTTCCCTGGTCTCCAAGACATCTATCCATCTTCCCCAGCCACATCAGACATCATCTTGAGACTCCCCATAAATCTGGATTGGATACATTGTATTGTTTTTGTTTTTATTGTTGCTGTTTTAACCTTGTGCTAGTTTAATCTTATTTTAAGGGGTGGGAGGAGGGATTGGGATGTAACATTTTAAATTGTACCCTGCCCTGATTGCTCGCTCAGAGGGGCAGGTTATAAATAAATATTTATTATTATTATATTATTATTATTATATTCGGACATCATGATAACATCTCTCTGTGTGTAAAACTGGAAGCTCAAGCAACCTTTGTTTCTTGTTCTCTCTTGACTATTCCCACATCTAAAATGACTCTTGAGTATCTGCATCTCAAGCTGTTATATGATTTCATGTCATGTGAATGATTTACTGAATCTGGAAGAAAGACTGGGGATGAATCAATGAAAGGCCTCTTTGTTGATATTGGAGTTGGGCTCCTTATGGTCCTCTGGATGTTCTTGGACTGCAAATCCCATCATTTATTTTATTTATCTGTTGGTTAGAATTTATATTCCCTCTTAAAAACCCCTAGGTTTAAGACACTGTACCTGGTGTCCCTCCTCCCCTCTTTATCCTCCCAACAACACTGTGCAATTGCATGATAAAAGCAGGTGTAGGGAATCATTGTCCCTGCAGAAATTTTGGCCTGTGTTTCCTCATCAGCCTCCTCCAATGTGGCTGATGGCAAGGGACCTGAGAGAATTGTAGTCTAAAACATCTGCAGAAACAAAGTTCCCCATTCTTTGAACTGAATCCTGGTGCAGATATGATTCTAAACCCTTCGACACTGCACAGTTACAGTTACAGCGTTATAAGTCCACTTTAACTGCCCTTCCTGGCTTCTGTGGAATCCTGAGGCTTGTATTTTGGTGAGGCACTAGAGCTCTCTGGATGAGAATTCTAAATTCCTCTCTCTAAACTGCAACTCCTAGGATTCCATAGGATAGAACAATTGCAATTAAAAGGGAATCAGGCCCGATACAGAAGTCTACAAAGGGACGTCCTGGGTCCGTTTCTAGGGTCAGGGAGCGCGAGGCAGCCACACGCTCCCTAACCCTAGCACGACATGGCAGCACTCTCACACGGGGGCCACCATGATGGCGTTGCCATTGCTTGGACCCAAACAGGGCACCCAGGAAGTGGAGCTGTAAAGGTGCCGCTTCCTGTAAGCAGTGCAGCAAAAAAGGACCTGCTCTAGGCAGCTCTTTTTTGCTGCATGTGCCGCCTGAGTGCTTCATTCCTGCAAGGGTTAGACCGCTGCAGGAACGAAGCCATGGGAGGAAGGGGCCAAGTGGTCCCTTCCTCCCATTGCTGCAGCTATCGGGGTGTCTCTGGGGCATAAAGCCCCAAGGACACCCCTTTCCCGGACCATGTGGAAATGGGTTTTGCCACTTCTCCATGGTCTGAGAAAACCAGGGAGGCCTGGGGAACTCCCTTTTGGAGCTTCTTGGGGAGATTTCCCCAAGGAGCCCTGAAAGAGAGCTCCCCCAGGTCTCCCTGGAGCTCCGTTTCAGGGCTCCTTCTCTTTGCCGCTTCTCTTTGGGCTGGAAAAAGCCGGATTGGGGCCGCAGGGGCTGCCCGTGAGGCTGCCCTAGCCCCAATCCAGCGCAGAAAGGGAAGGAGTGTTTCTGTGTGCTCCTTCCTTGCTGTGCAGCTGTGCCACTCCGCTTAATTGCTGCAGCAACGCTGCACAGCAAAGGGGGTGGCGTAGACATTTTACATTTTAACAGTGTTAGAGTTAATGTCTAAATACTAAACTTAACTCAGCTTTGAAACATTGATTGTGAAGCTGGTTAAAAAGGTAGAGTTACAAAAATTCATTGAGACTTCAATCTTATGAATCATTACTTGGAAGTTCTGTTGAAATTGGGGTGTGGGTTACATTGCAGTACACCCTAGTAGTTTTTTGTGGGGCTTTCGGGCCATGTTCTAGAAGAGTTCCTTTCTGACATTTCGCCAGCATCTGTGGCTGGCATCTTCAGAGAATGATAGTCTGGAAAAGGATGGATGCCTTCGACTCCACACATTAGTAGGATTGCATTGTACATTTCTAATCCTTTATCTAACCCTGCTAATGTTTCAAGGTAATGTTGGGATGGTTGGGTAATCCAATATGAAAATTAAACAAAAATTGGTGGGTCATTTGTAGATTTTAGCAAAAAGTGAGATTGCCAGCAAATTGAAAACAGTCAGTTCATTTCATACTGAAACAGAAGATTCAGACAAACCACAAAGAAAAATTGTAGGCATTTGTGGGTTTAAAACAGGGGTGGGGAAATCTCTGCCCTCTAGTTGTTGTTTTTTTTTTTTACTGCCTTAATCCTTTATCACAGGCTCTGGTGGATGGGACTGAGAAAAGTTGAAGTCCACAAAATTTGGAAAGCTTGAGGTCCCATACTCCTTGTTTAAAGTATATGTGTGTGTGTGTCTGTGTGTGTATTTCCTAGGGGAAAAAAACAAGTTTTATGTAACCTTAAAAGTAAAATAATAAAAGTTATCTGGCAGAAGCTTTTGTGGTCTACAGCAATTCATTGGGTACATCATGCAAAAAAGCTTATGCTAAACGAAAACACATACACACACTACCCTTATGATGCTCCAAGCCTCTTTGTTGTTTTTACTGTAATAGTCTAGCATAGGTGCTCCCTTCTGGTGCTGGAATTAACCTAGTTTTAACTCTAGCCAGGCACTCTAGATAACCAAGGTGGGAAACCAAGTTTGAACTGGTCTGGTGTCTGAGGAGTAGAATCATAGAATCATAGACTTGGAAGAGACCACAAGGGCCATCCAGTCCAACCCCCTGCCACGCAGGAACTCTCCATCAAAGCATCCCTGACAGATGGCCATCCAGCTTCTGCTTAAAGACCTCTAAGGAAGGAGAATCCACCACCCTCCGAGGGAGTGTGTTCCACTGTCGAACAGCCCTTACTGTCAGGAAGTTCCTACTGGGTTAAAGGGGAATCATCAGGGATGCAAACAGTGAGCAGCTGAATTAGAACATGCTGCTTATTTAAAAAAACAAAAACAAATTGGGTTTAATTTTTTAAAAATCAATTATTGGAATAAAGAAAAATATTGTAATCATCTGTAAACAACAAATGTATTCCACCCTATTGATTTGTTTGAGTTTGCCTTTTCATTCCCAGAGACAACAACTACTTACCGTACGCCCCTTTATGGTCAGCCATCATGGTGGGGAGAGGATGATGCCAATAATAAGTTGGAATCAACAGATGACAGAAGGCCAGAAGAACAGTATTCAGGTAAATATATTTGAATTTGTTTAATGTTGGTTAAGGAGCCAGTATAGCATAGTGGTTTGAGTGTTAAGACTATCACTCTGGAGATCAGGGTTTGAATCCCCACTTGTTCATAGCAACCTTGGGCAAATCACACACACTCAGCCTCAGAAAACCCTGTGATAGGTTTGCCTTGGGGACATAAGTCAGAAACAACTTGAAGGCACACAACAACAACAATAACAACAACAACAACACTGTAACTTTGTGTCTTTTTATCTGTATCTGTTCTAATCTCGTGAGCCATTTGAATTTCATTTCTGGGAGGGAGGAAACTGAAATATAAATCTGGACTCAGAGGCAACAGATGTGCAAAACGTCAAGGAAATGTGAACTACATTCACAGAGATTAAAATGAAAGATTCACATTTCTGTGCAATCCCTCTGTACCTATTCAGTAGCTTATTGCTATGCGAGATCTGTGTGCTGATCTAGTATAATGATTGTTGTATCTATCTATTTTTAAAACATATTATTTTGTCTAGTTATAAGTATTTCATTTATAAAGATGATGCCAGGCCTGTGTACAGATAGTAATAAAATCATAAAATAACAAGACAGTGAAACTAATACAGAAAGCATATAACATGTAATCAAGACAGATGCAGCAAAAACAAGAAGACAGAGCTAGCTAATTTTAAAATGGCTCTGCAAACAAAAGGATTATTACCTGGCAACACAGCATTTGCAAATGTTGATTATTATTATTATTATTATTATTACTACTACTACTACTAAGCTTTATTTATATAGCGCTGTAAATTTACACAGCACTGGATATACAATCATTTGAATTAGACGGTTCCCTGCCCTCGGCTTACCATCTAAAAAAGACACGACACAAAAGGAGAAGGGAATGGTGGTGGGGAAGGGGATCAGGTCCAGCATTTCTTTTCTCCCTCTGAGGCCTGGACCAAGGCTGATGGATTGGAGGGAGGGCTATACTTAATCGAGGCCAGGCCTGGATGGCATGGCCTGCCTTTTCTTTCAGTCCCTCCCAGGCTGGATAGAGATAAATGGGGGGGGGGGGGACTTCTTGTTGATGCCAGTTACACCTCCATGGGGAGGGTATTCTATATCTGGTATGGTGTAAAAGGCATGCTTCTCCTTTGTTGGTACATAATGTTCTCAAGGTAGTTGGAGAAGAGCCTCTTCTGATGTTCTTAACCCTGGATAGGCTAATACTGGAAGACAGGCTACTGCATTTATTTAGGTACCAGCCCATCAAGGGGTTTAAAATTCTCTTTAAAACATACAGCACCCTCAGCCCACTCTTGAAAAACTTTTATGTTTTAAATGCCCATTGGAATAAAAAAAACCTTTGCCTGCTGATGGAAGGATAGCAAGGAGTGAGCCAATCTGGCCTCCCTGGGAAGGGAGTTTCAGAGTCTAGGGGCATCCACAAAGAAGGCCCTATCTTGTGTCCCCAGCAACTGTGCTTGTAACAGTGAGATGTGCCTCTCCTGAGGATCTCAGGGGCCTGGGCAGGCTCATACAAGGAGCTACAGTCTGCCAGTTAGCCTATAATCACTACAACCCCCCCCCCCCCCCATCAAAGAATGGAATGAACAGATATGGAGGTTACAGCCAGCAAAAGCCAAGGAGCTATATTGCAAGAACTCACACTTCTTTGGAATAGCCTGAAACAGCCTTATGTCAACCATGTGCTGTAGTTCAGAAGAGGGCACTAAGAGCTCTGTAGCGGAGGATTCTATGTACCTCAGCAAACTATAGATCCCAGTAAGATGAAGCCATGACAGTTAAAGTGGTATCAAACTGCTATAACCACATAGTGCAAATGCACCTTTAGTGATTGCACAGGTCTTTGTAGATACATTGAGAAACAAAGCAAAAATGCTATTTTGCTCCTCCCTCCTACAACCACATCACCCTTAATGGTTTTGCTTTGGATCTTGTAGAGAGAACAAAAGATATAGTCCAACACGAAGAAGAAATCAATGGCAATATCACTGGCTACAAGGATTCTCAAGGTGATGCTCTATATGCATTCCGACGGGAACCTAGCTACTTCGAAATTCCAACAAAGGAATTCCAACAGCCAATGAAGTCTCCAGAAGCTCAAGTCCACGAAATCCCCACCAAAGATGTTGACACGGCTGTGCTGCCAGTCGTACAGAGCCACGCTTCATTTACCATTGAGTTTGATGATTGCACCCCGGGCAAAATCAAGATAAAAGATCATGTTACCAAATTTTCACTCAGACAGAGACGGAACCTTGGAAAGGAAGCCGGTCATGTGGAAATGATCTCAGCAGAGAGCAAAGTGGCGGATTGGCTGGTCCAGAATGACCCGAGTCTCATAAGAAGGCAGTCACCGGGAGATGATGTATACAGTACCAAAAGTGACCTCCCAGTTCATGTGCGGACTCTGAAGGGTAAGCACCAGTGCAATATGAATTGCCAGATAGGGTAAAAAGAGGAAAGAGTGGAAAGACTAGTGCTAAGGAAGGAAAGCTGAAATTACATTCATTTGGAACAAGAACTCACTTGTCCTAAGTCCCTTGGAATGTGGCCCAAGTTGAAAATGGAGTTTGACCTGCTATTATTGCAAGCTGTCATTCTTGGCTCCTCTACACTTCCACATGAACATAACCTTCTGAGGAGAGTCCGAGTTGGCTGCCCTTTACATTATGTTAGTCTCCCCTTCACATCAAAGTTTGGACAAGTTCATTTTTTGGGTGACTGCTCCCAGAATTCTTGGGATTCTTGTGCTTTGAGATTCTGGGAATTGTAGTCCCTAAAAAATGAAACTTCTACAAGATCTGGGGAGGGAATACAATAGCAATGCTTTCTGCAGAAGTAATGTTTTATGGTCCTGTGTAGTGTCTTGTGGTTCCTGACTGATCATTTGAACTGCAAAGCTAAGAAAACTACACATCTCATGAATACCAGTAGTAAGCATCATTTGTAGCTAGAAAGAAGGGCTGAAAAGCCTCTGCTGGGATCATCAAATCTCCCTTCCATCACTGCACCTGTCCCTTTGGAAGGGTAAGTTTGCTTAGAGGGAGGAGATGAGGAGAAAGGCCCTTGTTTTCATCAATGCTTATCTGGAAAACCTAAATAAACAGAGCTATAAATGTAAATATATGACACACTTGAGTAAACTGTGTGTGTGTGTGTGGGGGGGGTTCTATTGGTAGTGAAGGGAGATGGCTATGTCTTGGCACCAGAACATGAAACAGTTACTTTTTTAGTTTACATCTCTCTGCCATGTTGGCTATGGTATTTTGAGAGCTATAGTCCAAAAAAGCAACTTTCTCAAGCTCTGGCTGGCACAAGAGTATGTATACTCCATTCCAGGACATCACTAATTGTGTACCAACTGTACAGGAAACAGACACGAAGATGGGACCCAGAGTGACTCCGAAGACCCAGTAGCACCCAAACCAGAGAAGGAGACTCCTAGCAATGATCATATAACTGAGCAAGCCAGGCTCCAGCGCCAAATTCGGCGTGACCCGCAGGAACTGCTGCACAACCAGCAGGCCTTTGTCATAGAGTTCTTTGACGATGACACACCCCGGAAGAAGAGGTCACAGTCTTTCACCCACAGTGGCCAATCTAGTCAGAATGATGTGGATCCCACATTGAAGACCAAAGTTGAGAAACGCAAGATTAACGTGCCTGCTGAGAAGCCAGGGTGTTCTCTGCCATCCCAGCATCTGTCCACTGGAGGATCTAAAGGGCCAGCCAATTCATTCACTACTCCAAGAGCTGGTTCCTTTAAGAGAGAGAAGACAGAGGAGCGGGTCAGTTCGTCTTCATCCTCCACATCAAGGAAGAGTCATGGCAGTGTTGGGCGGAAGTCAAAGATCTCTCAGGATTTTGCTGCAGAGTGTTTAAGGGAGAGCTCTCAGTCTGCAAAAGCTAATGCAGAGAAGCCACCTCCAATGCCAGCCCCACTCACTCCACGAGTAGTAGTTGCACCACCAACCCCAGAAACAGTCCCTTCGCCAGTCGCAGATCCCAAGTTGATCAAAGCTAGGAAGCATGAAGAAGAGGACAGCTTGAGTGAAACGGGTACTTACACCATTGAGACGGAGTCACAGGATAAAGAAGTAGAAGAAGCTCGAAAAATGATTGATCAGGTAAACCCCATATTTCATAGAAACAGAGAAGTATGCATGTTTTGGTCCCTTGACAATTTTCCTAATTATATAAGACAAAGAACACTTAGGAATGAAAGTAATTATCCTGATTCTTATGCCTGATTAAAAGGTAACAAAATTGTCTGTTTTGCTAGAGATCCTAAAATTCTTATATCAGCACAGCCAGCAACTGTTGCTGGCTGAGGGATTCTGGGAACTGTAATCCAAAAAGTAACCTTTCCAAGCTCTGGAGTGAGCCATTAGATCATGTATTTTCACCCTGAGCCTTTGTTCTTGTAATGAATTCTCCTTTCTCTTGCATCAGGTTATTTTTAACTAGTTTTACTCATAACCAGGCTTCAAACTCTAGTTTTCTAACTTCAGACTCTATTTTAATGATGGGAAATCTGGTTAGAAGTAACTGTTATTAAAGCTGGTGCAGAGAAAAGCCTCATACAATCTTGCAAACTGGAAAAAAATGAGTGTGTTAGGTGGAATATACCATTCTCCAGTGTTCTCCCAGATTGCTAATCATGATCCAAGATAGGAATTATCAGGCCGGGACTGGAGCAAAATGTTACAGCAAATGAGGTCTAGTTGTCAAAGACAACAAATAAAGTGACAAGAATTATTCCAGAGCTGCACCACTTCATTGTAGATCAAGGCATTGTAGAGAAGAAGATAGACAAATAGTGTGCACATTATTCTTATGTATCTGAGTATGTGTGTGTATACACATGCACAAAAGGGGAGGCTGTGACAGAACTATTTTTCTTTTCAAATTATTTGGAAAAAAATTATTTTCCCCCAAAATGTCAGAGAGAACCGTTCTGGCACAAGATATAAGGCATATCTAAAAGACATGCATTCCTCCCTTCTTTTTCCTAGCTGGGTTTTCACAGTTTGTGACCCACCAGGGTAAATGCAGCTGACCAACTGTATTGAGCAGGTTGCCTAGGTTTGATAAACCATCTGTGCCTGGCAAGAATGAAAGAGCCTATGAATCAGTTGGCAGACCAAAATGTATGGCTGGTTAACTGACTTCTGCTTGGTGAGTTACAAATTGTGTAGGTATACCATGCATCTTAGCTGCAGCCTGTTAGAAACTAGTTATATTCTCCTCCTCCTGTCAGCTGACAACTCTTCATATACAGGCAGGAGTGGATATAGATGATGTGAGAATTTCTAATCCATGGATTACCACGGTGGTACATATTGAGTCTCCCTTATCCTGAATTCCAAAATCCACAATATTCCAAAAACCAAAACTGTCCACAAAAGGTGGCTAAGTGACAACACTAAGTGGTTCAATTTGCACAAATTTTGTTTTATGCATCACATTATTAAAAATGTTGTGTATAAAATTACATTCAGGCTATGTGTATAAAGCATATACAAAACATAAATGAATTTCATGTTTAGACTTAGGTCCCATCTCCAAAGGCATCTCATTATGTATATTATGTATATGTAAATATTCCAAAATCCAAAAGACTTGGAAAGTCAAAACATCCAAAGGGAGGCTCAGCCTGTACTTTTCCTTTGGGTACTGCCTAAATATTCTAAAGGCAGCAGATCCAGTCTAATCTTGGAAGTTAAGCATGGTCAGCTTATACAGCAATGAATACCAGGTGCTGTAGGGCTGTATTTCAGAGGAGGAAACTGGCAAAATCATCTCTGAGTTTTCCTTGCCTAAGAAAACCATATGAAATTCATGGGGTCATAACTTGAAAGAACATACACACATGCTTTCCCATGCATTCAACCCTGGAAGACATTGCTACAAGAATGACATGGTTGGGATGCTTTCCTAACTTATCAAGGCCTGTATGGAGGGCAACAGATGGCTATGTCCACTTACTTCTGGTCCCCTTGACTTCAACATGCCGATATGCAAGGTTTTAAAGGATCAGTGGAAATATCTGTTCATTGGCCAATAGAATAATAATAATAATAATAATAATAATAATAATAAATTTTATTTATACCCCGCTCTTCAGCCAAAGCTATCAGAGCGGCTTACAATTTGTTAATTAGACAATTAACTCCCCTCAAGATGGTAGTTGAAGGGAGGGCTCTTCTTGCTTCCAGCAGGAGGTGGCCTGCCTTTCTCTCCCCTCAAGATGGTGGATGAAGGGAGGGCTCTTCTTACTTCCAGCAGGAGGTGGCCTGCCTTTCTCTCCCCTCAAGATGGTGGTTGAAGGGAGGGCTCTTCTTGCTTCCAGCAGGAGGTGGCCTGCCTTTCTCTCCCATCAAGATGGTGATTCTTAACATACGGTAAGAATGATTCTCATTATGCGGACATGTAAAAAGGGCTGAAACCAACATGAGAAAAAGATAGCATGATAGCTGTGCCACCTCTGCCATCAATTCGATCATCTTGGAAGATCTGCTTTGTAAGTGAACTCAGATCCTCCAGCAATGGTATCCCCCACCAGGGCATGGCCAGTGGTAAGGACTTCTGGGAGCCAAAGTCTAAAACATCTGGAGAACCAAAAGGTTAACTTCTGTTCTAGACAAAGGTGGGTATGATTGCTTTGTGGACTAGGAATTCCTGATGTTCCTTTAAGTCTTCTCTGCTCTCTCTGGGATTTTGCAGGTTTTTGGTGTTTTGGAATCCCCTGAATTTTCAAGAATTTCCTCATCCTTCAGGCCTGTTATAAAAGGTGAAAAAGAAGAACTAGGACCCCATAATTTGATTGGCGAGAATGGCTCAGGCCCAAAGATGACTATGATGCAAGTCATTGCTTCCAAAGTGGCTAGTGGACATCATGCAGACATGCAGGTACAGTACAAGGAATGCATGAAGATTGTTTTTGAATGAGGACTTGTTATAAGTGTCAGGCATTTTTTTAAAAAAATAATTGTTTCAAAACAAAGCACTGCACACTAAATAATATTAAAATTCTTGCATTAAAATTCAAATGCAATTGAAATAGGACTACAGGTCTTTCTAAATCTCCAGAAGAGGTAGATGGTAGAGGTAGATCACTATGTATGGATGCAAGACAATAAAGGAAGCAGACTGGAGAAAAATCAACGCATATGAAATAGGGTGCTGAAGAGGAGCGCTCAGGATACCACGGGCAGCCAAAAAGACAAACAAATGGGTCCTGGAACAGATCAAATCTGAATTCTCCTTGGAAGCCAGAATGTTTAGGATTACAATCATATATTCATTTTGTGTGGGATAAACCCTACTGAATTTAATAGGAGTTCAGCATTGAAAATTTTAATAATGATAATAATAATAATAATAATAATAATAATAATAATAATAATTTGTTTATAACCCCCCCCCCCTCTGAGCGAGCAACTGGGGCGGGGTAGAGCATAATTAAAATGATACAGTTAAAATATTATAACCCAATCCTTGTCTCCCACCCCTTCAAATAAGATTAAATTAACACAGAATTAAAACAGGATACATTAAAAACAATACAGTGTCTAAAACCAATTTTTCTCAGGCAGCCTTGTGGTGTCTGATATTTGGTTGGGAAAAGCTGGAAGGATTCTGAGTGTAGCTTTGGAGCTGGGAAAATTAGCTGTTATCCAGGAAGGCCTGCCGTTATCCGGGAAGGCTTACTATTAGCTTGCAATTCTGTACATGTGTGCAAAAAACAGTGCAATCTTGTGCACCTCTACTCAGAAATACATCTCACTAAATTCTACGGAGCTTTCTCCCAAGAAAGTTTGTACAGGTTTGCAATTTACCATAAATACAGTCAGCTCTTCCTTTCCTTGGGCTTGCCATCCACATGTTGGTGCATCTGCGGATGGTCCTGAGTCTTTTTTCTCATTGGTGGAACATGCATGCACCATGCCAACATGGTCATGTGCACATTCTGCTGCCGTTGAGGATAATGGAACTTAAGGTCTCACAGAATTTTTCACCTGTTGGGGAGGTCTAGAGCGGAACCCCAACAGTTACGAAGGCTGGACTATATCTTCAACATGGAGCAAAATGGCACCTACATAAATGGTAATACACAAGAAAAAATAGAATGCTGCCGCTGCTACAATTAACTCTCCTTATCTCTCCAACATCACAACTTTTTTTTTAAAAAAAAATCATCTTTTTTCTTTTTAAAAATAATCTTAGATAAATCCCCCAAAACCACCAGATCCTTTCTGATCTTGAAAGCTAAACAGTGCCAACCCTGCTTAGTATTTGGATGGGAGACTGTCAATAAATGCCAGGTGCTGTATGTTATATTTCAGAGGAAGAAATTGGCAAAACCACCTCTGAGTATTGCTTGCCTAAGAAAAACCTATGAAATTCATGGGGTTGCCATACATTGCCAAGGGCCTCGAAGGCACGTACACACACTATTTCCTATATATGATAATACATTATAGACAGCATATACTAGTGGCTCATGTTCTTATGAACATAAAACTGTTATAATCTTTTAGTTCCTGTTTTTAAGTTGTTAGGTTCTTTAATTTTTTTAGTCTAAATTACTTTGATAGGTTTAATTTATTTCAACTCACTTAAATTTATTTTACTTGTATGCCCTCCTTTGATTTTGTGATATGGGGTGAGATATAAATATATTTATAAATAAAAATAAACAAATAGTGTAAAAAGCCCACAGGGCTGGGGCATCCTTGTTTGGCTCTACCTATTTATAATGTGATGTTTCTCTTTTCCTACTAGCTTCTAACATGGTAAAAAGCATTGTTTGTCATGTCTTCTCACAATATGTCCAAAGTATGACTCATCTCAGTAATCTTGGCTTCTAGGGAGAGTTCAGGCTTGATTTGCTCTAGGACCCAATCATCTTGTCATTTTTTTTTTAAGTCTCCAGCATTATATTTCAAATGAATTGATACTCTTCCTATCAGTTTTGCTCATTGTCCTGTTTTCTTCATTACCCTACACAGTTGCTACCAAAATCCATATGACAGAATGATGTATTTTATATTATGATGCAGGCATAATGGTAATACGATTTTAATCTTGTGTCTTTCTCCGGATGCCTTTGTAGTTACCTCCTTCCTCTCCGGGTGGACAAAAATGGGTATCAAGATGGGCAAGCCTTGCAGATACTTATACAGACTCAGGATCTTCTCCTAGTGTTGGAGATGCCCACCAGCAGCCCTCTCAGGCTGGAACAGGTAACTACAGCATTCTCCCATTACTGAAGGACTTTTCATTAAAAATGATTTAAAGTAACCCTATTTCTGTATTCAGTGTTCCAGATATACAATGATTTATTCTCAAGAGAGAGCCAGTTTGGTGTAGTGGTTTGAGTGTTGGATATCATTCTGGAGACCAAAGTCTGAATCTCCCTACTCAGCCAAGAAAGCCCATTGGGTGACCTTGGGCAAGTTACACTCTTTTAGCCTCAGAGGAAGGTAATGGCAAAACTCCTCTGAAGAAATCTTGACAAGAAAATCATGTAGGTTTGCCTTAGGGTCACCATAAGTTTGAAATGACTTGAAGGCACTCAATAGCAACAATTCCTAAGAGACAAGGTTACTTTTCCAGTAAGAATTCCTTGTGTAGCAACCTAAAACATAGCTATTTCCAAACATGTTTTTGAAAATTTTAAAAAAATTATTCAGGCTATGAGATTCACATATAGGTGTCAATCACATATCAAAGGCAAAAAGTCACCCTGTCTAATTCAATATAAATTGGCTATATGACCATCAGATTGTACACTTGGGGATGTATCCTGAAGTTAGACCTATAACACCTTATAGCAGGTAAATTAAACTGCCAGCAAAACTTCAAGGTAGTAAAGGCAAGGTGTGGGTCTGAGATGCGTCTAGCTCACTGGACTGTTTTTGCAGCCTCAACTGAGGGTCTAAAGGCACCAGATTCCCACTAATCTTGGAAGCGAAGCAGGATCAGTTCTGGTTTGTGCTTGGGTTGGAGATGGCCAACAAATACCAGGGGCTATAGGCTATATTTCAGAGGAAGGAATTGGCAAAAGCATCCCTTAGTATTTCTTTCCTGAGAAAACTATGAAATTCATGAGGTCACCTTAAGCTGACAAACACCTTGAAGACACATAAACACATAACCCCTCCAGAGCTGTCTGTTATGTATTCACAAAAGGTGTGCAAAGGCATTTTGTTGCACCTTTGATACTAACTGAGAGAAATAAATTGGTAACATACGATAAGCTTTCATAGACTTAAAACCTAGACATCAGATGCATGGAGTGAATTATAGCTATGAATGAGCAGGTTGTATGTGTGAATAGCAATAGAAATTTAAAACTTGTGGGTATCATGACAAGTTCAATTTTAATTATAGTCGATAGTCATTGAGGGACAAAGGCAGAAGGAAAGGTTTTTTTGTGTAGCTTTTGGGCTATGTGGCCATGTTCTAGAAGAGTTCCTTTCTGATGTTTCGCCAGCATCTGGGGCTGGCATCTTCAGAGAGCCAGCCACAGATGCTGGTGAAACATCAGAAAGGAACTCTTCTAGAACATGGCCAAATAACCCGAAAACTCCACAAAAAACTATGGATGCCGGCCATGAAAGCCTTTGACTCCACAGAAGGAAAGTTGTTGCCTAAAGTCAAGGACAGTAGGTAACCATTTGAATGGTGGAGGGAGTTAGTGGAATGTAGTGTAATACTAGGTAGAAACCAGAAAGGAGATAATCGAATAAGAATAACAATAATTTCTTACCTGCCTCTCCCCAAGGTTTGAGGTAGGGTGCAACATAAATTAAAATACATAAAACCATTTAAACACATTAAGTTAAAACACTTATACATAGGACACATTAAAATCATGCAACAAAAAATTGAAAATATAACAGTTTTAGAATTTATGGTTTAAAATCAACTGGGTAGGCCTGCCAGAAGAGAGAGGTCTTCATTGCACTCCTCCAAGACTTAACTGGTGAAGATCCAGGAATACTCCAACAATAAACCATTCATGGGAAAGTCCTGTGAATGGTTTTTGTTGCTGGAGCATTCCAGGATCTTCACCAGATTAGTCCTGTATGAGAGTGATGTCATCTGAAAATATTCAGGACAAGTGAGCGATTATACCGGGAGTATGCCTTTTACTCCTGGTTTTTTCCCCCCATCTGAAAATATCCATATTTTTTCATGGGAAGACTCATAGAGTCTTCCAGAGAGTTTAGAATCATAGAGTTGGAAGAGACCCCACAGGCCATGCAGTCCAAACCGCTGCCAAGCAGGAACATGAATCAAAGCATCCCCAAGAGATGGTCATCTGGCCTCTGTTTAAAAACAACAGTTGGTGACAGTTGCTAGTCTAGTCTAGATCTGGCCAGTTGGATTAAATGTCCCCCAGAGGACCTGAGTGTATGGGGCTGATTGCACTGGAGGAGGCAATCCTGTAGGTAACTTGGACTCAAACCATGTACGGCTTTAAAGGTAATAGCCAACACTTTGTACATTGCTGGGAACTAACTGGCAGCCAGTAAAGTGATTGCAGTATTGGTGTGATATGTTCACTCCAGGTGTACCAGCGATCAATATGGCTGCCATGTTTTGAACTAATTGAAGTTTCCAAACTTGGTACAAAAGTAGCCCAAATGGAGAAGTCCAGCCTTGAGCTTACCAGTATGTGATAAACTGGGTAACAGAGCTCTCATGAGGCTGGGATGTTAACTAAATAACTAGACTGGAGTTTGTACATATATTCCAGAAAAGATATGAATTGTTTCCCCTGCCAGCCTATAAAGGACTAGCAATTCATTTTTAAAATAAATTAAAAGGATGCTCTGCACTTTTGAACATCCAAAAATGGCCCCCTTTCCCCAAAACCAGAAGGGATAGAAAATCAGCATTACTCCCGAGCCACCTCAATTGCTCGCCTTTGAGCTAACATCTATAAAACTTAAATCAAAATCTACAGGAACCACAGAAAATTTTAAAATAAATATAAGAAAATAGGCTTAAAGAAAGTATAGAATCAAAGTATTGAAAGAATAATATATCTTTAAAAAACCTTTTAAGACCAGTATATCAGATAATAGAAAATGTTAGAAGCACACAGTTAGTACTTAACTCCAGTAATGTTAAATTGTATTTCAAGAGCAAAGGGAAACATTACCTTTTTGGATTACAACTCCCAGAATTTTCACTACCTGAATGGGTAATGGCCATGGAGGCTAGGGGATTCTGGGACTGCTGATGAAAAAAATAATGTTGCCAAGGTCCCACTTAATGTAGCAGAACTATATATCAGTTTACCTAGTGTAATGCATCCTAGTGTTTTTCATTTTTCATGAGGCTGTACTGCATAACAGTTGATTAGCTCTTCTGTTTATAGCTGCTAACTATAACTTCAAAAATTGAAACAAAAATAATTAAAAGATAGATTTGTGGTACAACCAACTACAGACATTGTCCTGGCAGAACAATTGACTTAACAATTAGGAACAAGGAAGATAAGCTCAGTTGTACCTCCCAGAAGCCATCTTCTCTATAAGCAAGAATTGTTAATGGACTTTCAAGAGAAGAAGAGTGTCTGGCTTTCTTTCTTCCTTTAAATATTAATCTTCCCATTTCATATGAGCAGTATAACGTGTACCATGGTTCTTAAGACTTACACGAGTATGTATCATGCTGCATTGTGACAAACATTTAATATTTACACTTCTTGCTTTATTGAATTTGATCAATGTCTTTTAATCATTCTTAGAGAAAGACTCCAGTCTTAGAGCGGGAGACTCTGAGAACTCAATCGCAGCACGGGCGAGACGTCTTCTTCCTCAGCTCCCTCCTGGTGACAAATCTGAAAGCCCAACACCAACCATTTTAATTTGTCAAGAGCCTTATACAGAAGCATCTCCAAGGAATGCTGGTAATGACCAAGGGGTAGAAATGTATGTAGATCCTGCCAGTCGACTGTTAATTCAGGAAGATTTGGATCCTGATAGCCTTAGTGATGCAAGCAAATCTGATGATGGCTTTGGCTTAGAAAAAGGCAGGAAAGGCCAAGATAGCACCAAAATTTCAGAACAGGGAAGGGCTGAAAATGCAAAAACCAAAAATCATCAGCACACAGTGCCAAGGCTTTCAGGGCTGAGAGCATCAAGTGATCCACTATCAACATGTTTCTATATTGGTGATGAGGAAGAGGTGGTAGAGGTTCCTTCAAAGCTTCCTTCCAGCACTTCTCCTTCTCAGGTGGACAAAGAGGAGGCTCATTTCAAAGCTGGAAAGCCGTCCGTCAAAGCGGGGGTTAGCAATACGTACATTAGCTCAAATGGGAAAATGGTGATTTCATTACACCAGGGTTTTCCTCTTCCAGAGCAGGAAGTTGCAGCTACAAAAGAAATATCATCTTTTGTTCGGCAGGAAAGCTTTACCAAAGAGAAATCAAGCAGCAGTGTTCCTCAGAACAGGTTACCGCATATCTCAAGCCACCCTCTGCTTAAAGACCTTGATGTTACCCGTGCAAATCGTATGGATTATAACCAGGATACCCATCTTCTTCTTAAAGACACTGAAACTGCTCTGGCTGCATTGGAAGCCAAAATCCTCTGCCAGAGTCACCAGCTTGATGCTCCTGAAAATACTTTGGGCCAGTTAGAAGATTCATTGTCTGGAGAATCAGATGTGGACACAGCCAGTACCGTCAGCTTGGTGAGTGGCAAAAACCTGCCAAGCCAACCACCAAAGCGTAAGCCTGTGACCACCTTGCAGAAAGAGAAGTCTTCTGCACCATCTGTTCAAGACCAGAGTGTTCAACCGAGTGCACGTGAAAGGCTATCAGAGAAGCGGAAAACTCTGCCCCCTGAGATGGGAAACAAAGGTGAAAATGGGAAACGTTTCCAAGTAAAACGCAGCACAGGAATGGGTGGGTCTCTAGATTATACAGATGATGAACGGAGTGGGAGTCTCCCCTATTCACCAGCAAGTGAAATAGCTTCCTCTGACCAAGAGCAAACCACCTCGAGGCCTATCTCCAGAAAGAAGCCTTTCTCACAGTCCACCAAAGAAGAGCATAGCAAAGTAACACCAACAGTACAAAAGATTCAACAAGTCCTCACTAGGTCAAATAGTTTATCTACTCCGAGACCCACAAGGGCCTCAAAACTTCGCCGTGCCCGGTTAGGAGATACCTCAGATAATGAGAGTGCTGATACAGAGAAGGCAGCATCTCACCACGAGGGATTAGGAGTGTCTTCCAAGCAACCTGTGGAGACCAAGAAATTGTCAAGGCTAGACATCCTTGCCATGCCAAGAAAACGAGCAGGGTCTTTCACTGTGCCAAGTGACTCTGAAAGTGCACCGCCAAGACCAGCATTCTCTGGGCGCAGCGCAGAGTCGTATTATTCCACCCGAAAGCCACCTGTTTCAGAAGCCAGAAATGCGGCTAGGAAAACAGCAGCAGCAGTAGCTGCTTCAAAGCAGCCTTTTAGCAGGACGCGCTCCAGCAGTGTTAAGTACTCTTCTTCTTCCAGTGAGTAGCTGTGTATGTCTTACTTTAAATGGCTTATAATTAAGATTTTTTTAAAAATTATCCATTAAAAAAATTAATCTAAGTGAGGGAATAGGCCACTTATATTAAACTCTGAATGTGTACAACCCAAAGGCTATTCCTTTTTCCCTGGCTTTGCATTTCATGGGGAGTTAGTTGCTATTACAATACAGCCACCACTTTCAGAAGCATTGATAGCCATCCTCTGTCCCCAGTGTATTGAAGTTTCCTCTATACTTGTTAGCTTCCTTAGTTATTTGGTAGGCTTGTAATGGAGAGATAAAGTGCTTCACTTGATTTGATCCAGTAAGGGGAATTCTCAGGTCTCCTCAGTGCTCTTGTTTCAAATTGCTTTGCGACTTTTGAATATTCAATCGCTTCTTACAGCCACGTCACCTATGATGGAGGAGGATCTTTTTCAGGCAACCAAAAGGGAAAACATGCTAAATATCAGCAACTTTATGCTCCCACAGCACATCATTTCTTCATGGAAAAGGCACATGGAGAATGCACAATTTATTATTGTTATTCTTATTTTCTTATTTTATTTATTTATACCTTGCTTTCCTAGAAGCTGTGGAGGTTTTGCCACCAGTGTAGCAGCAAATTTTGCAATAGAAGTGGAGGACTCAAATACAAGTAGCACAGAGGTTATATGCAGCCTGCCCATAATATGTTACCCATCCCAGTCTAGAGGGAAACTTCATGCGACATTGTGATTTAGGAACTGGCTAATTCCTGTACATTTAACCATCACTTTTGAAGTGTTATTTTTACATTACAACTCCCATACCTTTGGTTCGGGGATTTTGGATGCAAACTGAAATGGAGTATGGGAAGTTGCTGTGGTCTATTGGACCTCTAGAGGGAGAGCTTGTACAGTTCCTTCTAACTGATCAGTCACTACCTTTTGCTTTGGAAGGTTTAATATGTTAAGTACCTGAAAGGATGTCATGTAAAAGATGAAGTGAGCTTTTTTTTCTGCTGCTCCAGAGACTAGAACACAAATTGATGTATTCAAATTACAAGAAAAGGAGCAACTTCTTGAATGTAACAGCTCTTCAGCAGTGGAATGGACTGCCTTGGAGAGTAATTGATTCTTCATCTCGGTGTGTGTATGCCTTCAAGTAACCTATTGACTTATGACAACCCTGTGAATTTCATAGAGTTTTCTTAGGCAATAAATACTCATAGGTGGTTTTGCTAGTTCCTTCCTCTGAAGTATATCCTACAGCACCAGGTTTTTGTTGGTGGTCTTCCATCTAAGCACTAAGCAGGGACGACACTGTTTAGCTTCCAAGATTAGACAGGATCTGTTGTCTTTAGGCCATCTTTAGAGGTTTTTAAATAGAAGATGGATGGCCATGTTGTGGGAATGATTTAGTTGTGCTTACTTGCACAGCAGGCCATTTCACTTGATGCCCTGGCAGTTTCTTCTAACTCTGTGATTCTGTGGCTGTATGATTCTGTGAATCTAGAGCTTGCAAAAGTTACTTTTTTGAACTATAATTGCTCTAGCTGCTGAACCAGAATGTCCACTTCAGAAGCTGTAGTACAAAGAAGTACCATATATACTTGTCTATAAGTCAAGAAATTTATGCCCAAAAATTGACCCAGGAATCCCAGGTCAATTTATTTACGGGTCAGTATGGTAATGTAATAATAGCAGCTCTTTCAGATTTCCCCATGCATTCAGCAGAGCATTTTATTTCTTTTTTGCACCAAGCAGAAAGAGTCCTGAGTGACTGAATGCTTTTAAACAAACAGACTCCCTCTCCAACCCACAGTCCAGGGAGTGAAGCAGAAAGCCTCAATGAGAGTCCTTCTTGCAGCATGCAAACATACCCACACTGAAGGAGCCTCCAAGTTTTACCCTTGACTTATCCACGGGTCATGGCAAAATCCATAATTTTGGCCCCAAAATCTGACCAAGATTTATACATGAGGTCAACTTATAGTTGAGTATATATAGTAATTTTATCAGTCTCAGTACTTGACAGCCAAATGATTTAAAATGTCTGGATGGCATTAAAATTAATGGCACCGTGTAATAAGAATATGATGGGGACAGTGGAGCATATTATGAACAGTTTCTCCCTCTGCTGATTGAATTATCATGCATTTTGTAATGGATCCCTGTGAATTATGATTGGTCAATGTTTCTGAGTCTTGTTTTTCCTGAGATTCTCCACCCAAAACATGCCTACTCGCCATTTGAAATGAATTGGTTTTGTCTTCTGTTGCTTTGTGGCAACAACTAATGGGTATTGGTGGAGAATTTACTTGGGAATCCTTACTAAACAGTATATCATTAACGTTACTAACATCACTAATTCTTTTGTAGAGATTTTGGACCTTGTGGTTAATCTACCCAGACTATGCTTTGTGGGATAGGTAGTGTCTTCTCTCTCAGCCTCTACTAATGAGGCATACAATCCTGTGTTTGCTTTTGTTAAAAAATGGGTAAAAACAAAAGGGCTGTTATCAAGGCTAAGTTTAAATACAGCCCTGTTCTTTTGAAGGGTACCTGATAGGACTTTGTATGGAATTGTTATATTGTAATCAAATACAATAGCATTGGTGCTGAAGCTGAGAAAGCAGGGCCATTCACACTATGTAATTATAGTGCTATCATTCCACTTTAATTGCTATGGCAACATCCCATGGAATCCTGAGATTGGCAGTTCAGAATAATGTAGAATGATCAGCCAAAGAGTTCTAGTCCCTCACCAAACTATAAATCCCAGGATTCTATAGGGCAGAGTAATAGTTTGTGTAATGTGAGTGGGCCCACTATTTGTAACCACAAGGGCTATGTGGTTTAGGGCATAAGAGGTGTAATGCCTGTTTAACTGTACACAAAAATGTACCGTGCAAACACTGCAGGGCAGTGCAAGATGCCACAGACATAATTATGGTGAACTGTCCCTTGAATATAATCTGAGTTTCTGCCAAAATGGGACTACCGTTTTGGTTGACATTTTCTTTCTCACGTATACAGCTTGTTTACACAGTTCCTTATTCTGAGATAATTGAACCTTCCCCATCACTTGTTAAATGGTCTTAATCAGTAGATTAAATAAAGAAGGAGAGTCCTGAGATAATGACGGGGCTCCCAACCTATCTTGAAATAAATAATCAGATAATGATGACTTAACATTACTGTCACCAAGGTATTTGAAGGAGTTCAGAAGGGGAGAGATAGCGCGCCAACTGAGCACCTGCTCTTCATACAGCAGGTCCCAGTTACAATCCTGATACAAGCTTCTTGTCACATTTTCCTCCAGTCTATTTAAAATGCTTGGAGTTCTTCTGAATGTGTAAACAACCACCTCTTTCTGCTCTCCTACTCCTATCTGAGGCACTTACCTATATTTGGAACTGGATCTGCCTGAATGGAAAGCCTGCTGAGGACACCTGGAAGTCTAACCTGCTGTGTTGTTTCTCCTGGGGCCTTTCGTGCATGGTTGACATTTGAGACCACCCACCGTGTTAGAAAATACCTACAAATGGGAGATGCTTTCATTCATTTCATGGGGATGAATGGAAAGGGATAGCTGTGTGGCTTCAATACAGGAAATAACATGACATTAAAACGGAGCACCTTCTCTATAAGTCGTAAATAGTTAAGCTATGGTAAGAAAAGCCAGAAGTGGATAGCCATTTTGCCATGTGGTTCATCTCATCTCTGCACTTGATCTAAAAAAAATTAAAAAATAATAAAATTCTCCGTAGTACAGTGGGATAGATTAGTCCATAAAATGATGACCAAAAGACAACAGTGGGAGCTTTTTTGCCCCGATCATAGTTGGCTTGTTTTTATCTTCCTATCCTTCCTTTTGATTTAACCATGTGAAGGGTTAATGAACAATTGAAGAAAAGGACCCCATTGGAGATGTGGCCATGTGTGGTCCTCCAGATTTTAGTGGATTGAAATTCTCATGGTTTCTCACCACTGACTAGACTGTCTAGGGCTGATGGGAAGATTATTTTTAAAACATGCAAAAAGTTATAATCTTAGGATTCCTTATGCAATATTTGTAGCTAGAAATAACAAACATGGAAAGGTAAGTCAGCCATCCAGGAATTCTGATTGCACTCTTTAAATAATTCAAGGGCTATCCTAGAGAGGAAGGGGGCAGGCCTATTTTCTGCTGCCCCAGTGGGTTGGACCAGGTCTAATGGTTTGAAGTTACAGAAGGATAGTTTTAGATTAAACACTAGAATTGACAGTACGAATGGTTCTGCAATGGAACCAGTTGCTTAGAGAAGTGATAAGGTCTCTTCCTCCTGGAAGTTTTAAGAGGTTAGATAGCTACCTGCTGGGGATGCTCTAGGTGGAGATCCTGCATTGAGGGAGTTGGACTTGAAGGCCCATGAGGCCTCTTCCAACTCTATGAGTCTATGACTCTATGGCATTAAAATTGAATACACTACAGGTTGAGTCTCCCTTATCCAAAATGCTTGGGAGCAGAGGTATTTTGGATTTTGGATATCTATATTTGCATATATGTACATGATGAGATATATTGGAGATGGGACTCAAATCTAAAGACAGAATACAGTTACGTATCATACACTGCTTATACACATAGCCTGAAAGTAATTTTATACAATATTTTAATAATTTTGTGAATGAAACAAAGTTTATTTACAATGAACTATCCAAAAGCAAAGGTGTCACTATATCAGCCAGCCATGTGGTCAATTTTGGAGTTTGGAGTATTTTGGAGTTTGGAATTCCAGATAAGAGAAACTCAGCCTGTATTAACCATATTAAAAACATACATCTTAAAAAAGATAGCTTTGGTTATATATTCCTGCATGGCAGAAAGTTGGTCTGGATTCCAATTCCATTATTCTATGATTTAAAAAATAATAATTAAATGATATACAGTGGGACCTCAGTATCTACAAACTTGCCATCTGTGGATGTAATCACCCATAGATGGCAAGTCCCCATTTTCCCCAGTGGTGGGGTGTGCGTGTGGCTGTGCTGCCATTAGGGACAATGGGACTTGAGGTCCCTTGGATTTTGGTAACCACATGTGGGGGGATATCCAGAATGGATCCCCCATGGATACCAAGGTTCCACTATACAGTAATTTAAAAAAATAGCTCTTACAATACCTTCCTTAAATGCATTCCATTCTAAAGGTGAACAAAAAAGTCTTCACCTGCTGATGGAAGGACAACAAGGAGGAGGCCATTCCAGTCTCCCTAGGGAAGGCGTTTTCAAAGTCTATGGGCAGCCATTGGAAAGGCCCTCTCTCACATTTCCACAAAATGTAAAGGCAGTAGAATAGAGAGAAGGGCCTTTCCTGTGGATCTTAGGTTCTGGGCAGCCTCACATGATAAGATAAGATCTATCAGATAGCCTGGAACTGAGATGGGTAGTAGGACCTTATAGGTCATAGCCAGCATGTTGAATTGTGCCTAGAAACAGACTTGGTGCCAGTGGAGCTGTTGGAGCAGGGGAGTTGTGTGATATCTTTAACCATATGCATCCCTTCACACACTTGGAAGCTCAAAGGACACAGCAAGATGGGCAGATGACATAATCCTGTTTATTATAGGGCATATGCATGGCAAGGAACTCTTGTCAAGCAGCAGTAAAAATGCTACCACTTTTCAAGTGCAGATATGTGATAAAATATATGGTGAAAGGAACACCTCGTATTTACCCACAGTTAAAACAAGAAAGGTTTACATTTTTATCCATCCAAAATTCTTGCTCCTCGGTCTCATGCACAGAAGTTTTCTAGCCCCTTCTCTCCTTCTTGGGCTGTTTTGTATTAACGTTTGACTTCTCCCTTTTAAGAAGCTGGTTTGAAAGTCTTTCCTTTGCTTTTCTTCTTCACCTGCCATCTGAAACCAATTCATTTTTTATAAGCTTCGAGGCGGCGACAGCAGGGCTCAGATTATACTTCCACTTCCGAGGAGGAGTACGGCTCAAACCAGAGCTCTCCTAAACACAAACGCTCCCATACTTCAACAGCCACCCAGACGCCCAGAGCCAGAACTACGGGGCTGAATAAGCAGAAGCACAGCAACAGCAGAGAAACGGAAGATGAAGAGTTTGATGAACACGATCCCTACAACTTTATGGCGCAGACGGCAGAGATTGCGGAAATAGCCAGGTGAGATGGGAGCTTTGAGCAATGGGTAAGGGCAGGTGTGGAGAAACTAGGGATAAAGAATTCAGTTGTATGCCATAAAAGAGCCAGTATAATGGAACCTTTACTCCGGGAGGTAAAAGAAGAAGCAGAAAAGGATGAAATATGGGCCAGGGGGGAAAGAAAGAAAGAAAGAAAGAAAGAAAGAAAGTATTGTGGGTAAGATTCCTAAGGCAAAAGAAAAGAGGGAGCAGGAAGACAGGATGATCCATGGACCCATTTGGAGGAATGGAGTTCAGTGTCTTAAGTACGCTGACGACACTCAGATATACCTCTCCATGACAAGATCATTGGCTCAGACATCAGATGGCGTCTCGCCTCTTAATGACTGTCTTGCGGCAGTAATGGATTGGATGAGGGAAAACAGATTGAAACTCAATCCAGACAAAATGGAGGTACTCACAGTCACAAGACCGAAGCCAGGTCTGGGAATACATCTTCCGGTCCTAGATGGAATTACACTCTCCTCGACGGACCTTGTTCGCAGTCTGGGGAATACTCCTAGACTAGTCAGGTGAATGCGATGGTCAGGAGTGCTTGCTATCAGCTTCGGCTGATACACCAGCTGCACCCTTTCCTGGATCAGAAGGACCTGGAGTCTGTGGTACACACTTTGGTAACCTCACAATTGGATTTCTGCAATGTGCTCTACCTGGGGCTACCCTTGTGCCTAACCCGGAAACTTCAACTAGTCCAAAACATGGCGGCCAGGCTTATTACTGGTACATTGAGGTGCGAGCACATAACACCAGTGCTTAAGTCCCTCCACTGGCTACCGATTAGTTTCCGGGCGCAGTACAAGGTGTTGGTCTTAACCTTTAAAGCCCTACAGGGCTCGGGTCCATCTTATCTTAGGGATCACCTCTCCCCGTACAATCCCCCCCCCCCCACTCTGGTCCTCCAGGAGAAATCTATTACAGCTTGTGAAAACGAGGCCATCGCGGACCTCCCGGGGGACTTTCTCTGCTGCCGCTCCCAGGCTATGGAATGACCTGCCGGATGAGATACGTCTTATTACATCCCTTGATAGCTTTAATAAGATTGGATACAGAGGAGCGGGCTATAAATAAAACATTATTATTATTATTATTAAGCCTTAAAGACGCATCTCTTCCAGCAGGCCTTCCCAGAAACATCTTAACTCCTGGCCCTGACATTGGTTTACGACATCGGGACGTGTACTCCTACCAGCTCCCAGCACTTTATTTAGGAAGTTTACATCTACAGTGTCTATAGAATTGACTAGCTGCTTTTTATGTTCTATGTTGTATGTATGTAATTATTCTTGGATTTTAATCTGATATTGTTTAATTTAATTTTAAGGGGTGGGAGGTGGGGTTTTGGGTTATTGGAATTGTTTTATCTTGATGTCTTTTAATTATTGTAACCTGCTCTGATTGATAACAGAGGAGCGGGCTATAAATAAACATATTATTTATTACCCTTTTGGGGGTATTGGGTGTTGACCCAGGCAGTGCCAAGTACTCCTGACCTAATAAATGAGAGAGTAATACTTGGCAACATAATTCAAAGATTTGAGTCAGTACAAGGCAGTTTAATTTCCTAATAAAACATTTAAGGTTATTTTAACTTTACGGAGATCATGCTGAGTTCCCTAGAGCACTGTAATAACACATAATAATAACAACAACAGCAGCAGCAGCAGCAACAACAACAACCAATTATTATTCCTCTAAAAATAATATATGGTGGGCTCTTGGTATTCATTGGGTCTTGGTTCCATGAGCCCTTAGAGGATACCAAAATCCGTGGTTGCTCAAATTCCATTAAATACAATGGTATAGTAAAATGGTGTCCCTTATATAAAATGGCAAAATCAAGCTTTGCTTTTGGAAATTTTTATATTTTTTGAATATTTTCAAGCCTTGGATACTTGAAACTGTGGATAAAGAATCCAAGGATTCTAGTTTGTGTTATTATAATGAAGGAAAGCCTGAACCAGCTGCATTATTAAAATTTTCAATTGTAGTTGTATAGCAAGAGGCTATGCTGATGACAGCAGTGCTGCTGTAGGGTCTCCCATTTCAGACAAGCTTTTCCTTTGGAATCAGACTAAATGTGTCACAGCTACTGGGCAGCAGTAATAGTGCATGGTGATACTGGCAGAGGATCTCTCAGAAACACTGGCAGTGGCACCGTAACTAATGCTTCATTAATACTGCACAGAACGAGGCACAGAAAACACCTTTTGAATGTTGTTTACCATGAAAACCCTATGATGAGACAGTCCAAAATGAGAGAGTGTCAGAAAATGAAAGTCCCAGGTCAAATACCACTCATTGAGCTAGTGGGTTAGAGCAGAGGACAACTACAAGTAGCTAATGATGCAGCTGAACTCAAGCCAAAAGACCATTCAGCTGTTGACACAATCTCAGGTGAAAGGGAGGTCCAAAGCGTCGTAACACATATCATAGGAACATGGAATGTGAGAAGTATGAACCAGAGGAAACTAGGCATAGTGAAACAAGAAATGAAAAGTATAAACATTGCATGACTTGGTCTGAGTGAACTAAAATGGAGAGGAATGGGACTATTTGAGTCAGAGTTTTACATAGTTTTTACACTCAGGAAGTGAAAATCTAAGAAGTGGGGTGGCATCAATATTGAAGAGAGATGTAGCAAAAACAATCAAAGGATAGAAAATCCATCAATATAATCTATCCATGATTACGCTCAAACTACAGAGGTTGAGGATTTTCCAACCCGAAAATTGTAAGACGAAACATCACCAATTTAAGATATGCAGATGATACCATACTACCAGCAGAAAACAGCAGACTTGGAAGGATTACAGTGGGGCTTCTGCTTGGGCAAGCTAATGATCTGCAAATTCAACCACCTACGGATTGCCACACCCCATGTTATTTGGTGGAGGCTTGTGCACACGGACACACTGACACACATGTTGGCACCCATTGTATAATATGGGATATCACTGTCTGTGGTTTTCCTTATCCATGGTGGAGAAGGGGGTAGAGCTGAACCTCCATGCGTTCTAAAGATCTGCTATACTGAAAATGTTTCTTAAGGAAAGATGTACCCCACCGTGGGTGTTATGTAATTTGAGGATAGGCGCCAAATTTGTTCAACTTCAAAGATTTTGTAAAAAACCAAATGTTAAATTCAAGCGAGAAAGTGTATAGAAATAAGAATAGGCTTTTCTAGATTTAATATTGGTTCAGTGTAAAGCAGTGGGTTATAAAACAAAGCTTGTTGATTTTTAAAAAAAATCAAAAAGGTTATTAAAGTTGATTTATATGGGTTTTGGTGGCTTGGACACCTAAAAGGGATATTAATATGAGAGTGGAGTATATAGAGAAATAGTTAAGGAAAGCTAAAAAAGGAAAATAATTTAAAAGGATTGAGAAATGTATATTAAAAATAAGGGAGGAATGTAACCATCTGTGGATAGTTGGGAGATACAGCTGATGCTATGACAGACTGATGTTAAATTGGAAGTTGAGAGGATGTAACTTGATGAGTTTAATAGAAGTATTTACTGTACATCTGAGAGACAAGGTGATATAGTTCTGCTTAACTTAACTTGTTGGGTACCTTCAAGTCATTGCTATCTTATGGTGACACTATCACAGGGTTTTCTGGGGCTGAGACTGTGTGACCCACCCAAGGTCACCCAGTGGGTACCCATGACCAAGCAGGGGAAATGAACCCTGGTCTCCAGAGTCCTAGTCCAGCACCCAAACCACTATACCACACTGGCTTTTAACTTAGCGGATGAGTAATGGTAATAATTGATAAGGATTACTGGTATCTATTAATAAATATATATTAATACTTGATTGACTTTCTGTCGAGAACTGTGTGAGATTGATTTTGATTATTAAGAATTGTACCTCATAGAAAGGAGGTTGATGATTTATTGTGTGACAGAGGTATATGTGTGATAGTTTAGTAGTATAATATAGTTTAATTATTGCCGTAGAGAAGATCAGAAGTCACTTTTATCTCTCATGTTTTCTTTTTTGTTTTTCTAATTGTATTAATTTTCTTCTCGTTCTTTTTTCTTTTTTTTCCTGTCCCCTCCCCCCATTCTATATATTGTTATTGTTCTGTTCTATAAATATGGAAATATGAAAAATCTAAAAATAATTTGCTCAGCTGGGTGCTTAAGGGCTGGCAGCTTTTTAAGATTTTAAGTATTAACACAGAACTTGATGTTCTGTAGATACTTGCAGCTTAAGAAGCCAATTCCTACCTAGACTTGTGTCCCTTTTTCATCGATTTTTCACATTCCCACTGCTCTACATTCTGAAAAAGACTTTTCCATTTAAAGAATGGTGCATGCAAAAATGTTGATGTTTTGCATCCCACCATGTGCAGTCAAAGGGGGGGGGGGGGAGATAGCAGTACTGTTTCCTAAAATAAATTATTGTTATCACAAGTAAATGCACATGCTAAAGCTGGATGCTTGCCAGGAATTCTCCTGGCATCAGGGTGCCAACTGCTCTGTTGAATTTTGTGGGAAGGCTGCCCTGTAATTGCAGTCTTAGTCTTCCAGCTCTGCTGCTGTAGTTTCTGAATCAACAGGGAAACACAGTCCAGAATAACAAGCGAGACTTCAAAGGGAAAAAGAAATCCTATCTTTGTTTTTGTCGGGCTTAATTATATAATTGAAGCATTAGAAAAAAGTGATTCAGTCCTAGACAAACCTAGTTGCTCAATTAGTGATGCAGTTCCTAAATACTGGTTCAGTGGTATGTGTGTGTGTGACTTTTCATTTCCAAGCAAACAGCTGAAATATATTTTGGTTACTTTTTGTGCATAAAAAGTAGAGCTTCAGCTTGAATCACTAAATACAGGTTGAAAGAAAGAAATTAGCAGCTTGCGCTTTCATATTCAGTCTACTTCCTCAGATGCATTGTTAGAAGTATACTGAAGTCTACAAAAGCTCATGCTGCCAATTTCTTTCAGTTAGCCTCAAAGGTGCTACAAGATATCTCTATGTACTGATTCGACAGACTAACATGGCTATATCTTTGAATAAATATAGGCTGTCTCCCTTATCCAGAATGTTTACAACCAGAAAAGTGTTTTGGATTTCAGAGTTTTTTGGATTTTGGAACATTTGCATATACATAATGAGATACTTTTGAGATGGAACCCAAGTGTAAATATCAGATTAAAATAAAGAAGTAAAAATAAAAGTTAAAGTAAAGATAAATAAATAACAACATGAAATTCATTTATGTTTCATACATGCATAATTTTGTGCATGGAACAAAGTTTGAGTGCATCGGACCATCAAAGCAAAGGTGTCACTATCTCAGCCACCCATGTAGATAATTTTGGATTTTGAAATATTTTGGATTTTGGATTTCCGGATAAAGGAGATCCAACCTGTAGTATGTTACTCAACTAAAGGTGGGTTGATTAACTGTTTATGTCCCTAGGGAGGAAAAGTATAGATTTAGTGAGCTATGTGTATATTTCTGACCCTTTAAGAATTCTGTATGTACTGTGGATTAGGGTTAGAGCTACAGTATTGCTTAGGGTCAGGATCAGGGTCAGGGTCAGGATGTAATGTCCACTTTTTCTATTTCCCAACCCTAGTGAGAACTGAAGTCCTCTCAGACAACCAAAATATGTTGCTTGACGGTTACTTTGCAAGAGTGGGAGCAAAGGTTTTAGTCAGCAAGAAAATTAAAGGTGTATTTGTTTAATCTTAAAAACTATGTTACTTCTGCTATATCAAAGTAAATTAGGATTTTTTAAAAAACAAATAATAAATGCACTTTGTAATAATGAATGATAATTCATTTTAATCAAGGTGAAGGGCAAGCTAAATTAAAATCTGTCAAATAGGAAACCATATTGAGAAATGCAAATGTAGTGACATATAATTTATTAGTTGTTTAAAAACAAATGATTATAATCTGCTAAAAATCATTCCATCTGTTGACAGTCCTCATGAAAAGATTCAAATTTTGGTAAACTTACACCCACAGAACTACAATTTTTTTGTGGGTTTTTTGGGCCATGTGGCCATGTTCTAGAAGAGTTTATTCCTGAAGTTTCGCCAGTGTCTGTGGCTGGCATCTTCAGAGAGATTCTTTGAAGATGTCAGCCACAGATGCTGGTGAAATGTCAGGAATAAACTCTTCTAGAACATGGCCACATAGCCCAACAAACCCACTGAAAAAACCTCTATGGATACCAGCCATGAAAGCCTTCAGCTTCAAAAACAGAACATTACAAATGGCATCTTATAGAATTCATTAGGGTTTTATTACATGATCAAGGTTTGTTTGTTTTTACAGTTCAGGCTCATTGAGTCTCTGTTGACCATAGCAGATGAATAAAGCAGTAAGCAAAAGGATTTACACCAGAACAGGTGGATGAAATCAGATCTAAGATTTCTTTCTCTCCCACTTTAAGAATGTGGGGTCATAACTTACAGAATTCAGCATCTTAGGTTCAATCTGTGCTATGTTCCAAAAAATTGTTGGTAGTAGGATTGGGTAGACAGGTACCTGGAAAGCCATTATCAGAGTACAGTATATCATGCTAGTTAGATGTGAAGCAGAAATGCTAATATTTGACTATTTCACCTTGGCAAGTGAGGACTAAGAATTTCCACAATTTTCATCCTGATGCAGAGAAAATAAATATTTTTGCACATGTCTCATGGTATTCACACACTCCAAAGTGTTTTAGGAAATTATTATGTGCAGAAGTGCATGTAGGTTTTTTGCCTGAAAATTGTGGGGTTGTATAGACACACACACACACACAAAACACAATTTCCAGATAAGTGTGACTATGATAAAAGAAAGCAATCTTGCACAATTTAAGTATTGCACAATTTAAGTATTGCCCAGAAACCAGCAAACTGGAATACAAAATTATGTGGCTATTTTTTGTGCTCATGAAAGATTTTTGTTGTATAGTATTGCAGAAGTTTTGTTTTGTTTTGTTTCGTTTTTGGTGCTGGGTTGGAGAATATTGGGTAAGAGTGCAAGGAAAGAGCACACGATCTTCTTCAAATTATATATATATATATATATATATATATATTATTTTCCCCACTCTCTGCATGTTACAGATAAGATTAATTAATGGATTGTGCTCCCATGATATGCAGCCAAATATTAACTCATGGATGCCAACAAGTTAACTCATGCCATTTTTCCAGGTTAAGCCAGACCTTGGTGAAGGATGTAGCAATTCTTGCTCGAGAGATTCACGATGTTGCTGGAGATGGAGATTCCCAGAGTTCATCAGGAACGGGACCAAGCACTTCCCAGAGTTCTGTGCCTAACACCCCTGCTTCTACTATATCAGCAAGAGAAGAGGTAAGATGACTGCTAAATTATAGTAATCTGCCTTGAATCCCAGTTTAGGAGAAAGGCAGAATATAAATCCCATAAATTAATAAATTAATAAATTGTTGCTGAAAACTGTTGTGCTGCACTCAGTTTTCCCCATAACATTGTTACTGAAACTCATGACATGACATTGATACATTTTGCATTTCACCAGCTTTTCCACTATCAACTAATAATGTGAAGAGAATGTAATGAATGAGATATGATGCTAAACAGAGGTTTGTTGTTGACAGTATTAAGCTCATGCTTAGATCCCCCTCTTGCCTGCTAGCATTAGCAATAGCATTTACATTTCTATCTCACTTATCAGTGAACTCAGCATTCTCTTAAGTGGTTTACGATCTGTAAGCCACTTGCCCCCAACAACTAGGTACTCATTTTACCGACCTTCGAAAGGATGGAAGGCTGAGTCAACCTTGGAGCCCCTGGGATCGAACTCACAACCTGGTGGCTGCAGTACTGGCATTTAACCATTGCACCACCAGGGCTCTGCTAATGCTCAGTTTCTAAAGTGTGTGACTAGATGTCATCACATCATATATTTCTCAACTTCTGTTCCATGTGACTACAGATTGGTTGATGTTAGGCTGGGATGGGTTGGGGGAAATGTACAAAATGGTGGAATCACTCCTGTTTCCACCCTAGGTTATGTATTCAGTTTCTTCCTTAAGGTCTCATCCATCAAAATTCTGAGGGTAGATAATGGAGATTTGCTTTATTCTGGTCCAGTTCTCTTCCCACTGAAACTCATTTTTAGTCTAGAAATTATAATTTGAAATTTAGCACAATCTTCCACCTCTCACCATTCTATAACTGGATAGAATAGCCTATCTATATTAATTTCAGTTTTGTTCTCCATCTTAATTCATTGTGCAGATTAGATTTGCAACTATTTTCCCTTCAATTTAAATCACATGAACACCATCCTCCTCCCAGATGGCCAATGGCTTAATTATAGTTCTTCTGCTGATTAACATTCATATAACAGTATTAAAATGCACAAATTTCATGTCTATAAAATGTGAAGAATACTTATTAGTATTGATATCCTTGATAGAAAAGAAGTTAATCAGCTCTCTAGACACCCTAATGAGAAAAAAGTGACCAGCTGTGATATTCTTCACACTTTAGGATGTTCATAGGCATAACTGTGTTACATATCTAGGGGCAGTCGTGTCAGCCATACAGTGAACATCCCAAATCCGCAAAACAGCTATATCTTTATTGGACCAACCAAAATGTACACAATTCATGATGCAAGTTTTTGAAGCTCAGCAGGCTTCTTCATCACTAAATCAAACAGGAGAAAGAAAATAGCAATAGCAATAATGTTGGAATCATGATGATGTCAAGATGTTGTTATGGTTGTTCTTAATTAAGATAACATGGAAGTATATCCATTAGCCAGAGGCCATTCTTCCTTGGCCATGCATTCTCTGGGAGACAGAGTCATATTTAAACTTTATTTATTGGCCCAATAAAGGTATCACTGCTTTGTTGGTTTTCGATGTTATTGTACATAGCTGTGTTAGTCTGGATCATTGTACAAAGGGATCTTGCAAAACCTTTAAACCCAACTGAGAGAAAGAATTTGTTAGCATAAGGTTTCATAGACTTAAGTATACTTCATCAAATGCAAGATCCCTTTGCATTTTGGGACTTTGTTGAGGAAATTTTAATTGCACAATATGTTTTAGGCCAGAAGACTTTTCTTTTGTGCAAAATACATTGATTCTGGCACATTTGGGGGGGGGGGTATTAAAAACACATGCAGGAAAATGAAATGCAGTTTTTCTGTGCAGGAAATGTATTTGTGTTGTCTAAATTTTATGCTGGTTGTGCAGTTTCATGCAATTTGTTCTAACACATAGATTTTTGCACAGAACACCACATGTAGTTACGCTGCACAAAAACCACATGTATTTTCTGCACAAAAACTGAGACTTTGGTGCAGAAAACAAAATATATGCACAGAAAGCCATGTGTATTTTTGGTCAGATTAATTTTCCCCAGCATGATATCGAATGAATAATGGCAAAAAATTGCAGAGAAACCTTTATATTCTCATGGAGTGGGGAGAATATTCCTGAAATCATGTTTTTGCATATGATAATGGAATATGCAAAGATTTACATCCCTAACCAAACAACAGGTCTACCCCATTGTTCTTATACTCTAAAATTCAACATAAGAGAACACCAAAGGAAGAAGTGATAGGGTAAAGAAGGAAAGAATACACTCACCTTTGCACATTCCTATTACTATTTTTTTAATTACATTCCTTTGATTATGTGACTTTTCATTAAAATCTATTTGCATCCCTTGCCCCTCCATTTCTGGAATTAGAATAAAGTCTTCTTCCCTTTATGGTGTACAAGCGTGGTATCATAAAAGTGTTCAAATCCAGCTCCAACCCCCCCAAAACAAGATCATGAAACATTTAGTCTATTAAAAATGCCTACGCTCTGGACCTTTAACCAACCTGGACTTATCACAGTATTAGAAGTGGTTTTGTGCCCTCTTCTGTTTAAATATTTTTGCTCCTTTTTCCCTATTGATTCACTAGGTTTTCTCTCACTCAATACTGTTGATTGGGATGGGGTGGGAGTGGGTCTTATGATATAGTTTGCCAGCAGAGAATAGATAACATTAGGATTAAATTACATACTTACAGGTCTTGTTTGGAGCTGCCAAATAATGATTTTTTTCCTCTTATCTCTCAGTTTCACATGGAGCTTTTATTGCCTGTAAGTAAAATATTAATAGACTTCCATGACACAGATTAGAATAGAGATACAGACTTCTTTGTTTGTTTGTGTGTGTGGTGTCTTGTACACATGCAAGTCCCCCACCCTAAAATCTTGATGAACTACCTAACCTCTGTAGATGAAACAGAAACCCGCTTTAACACCCACTGTAAACTACCTAATTTGATTATATTTATGAGGATAAGGGGTTCCTGGTTTTCTGGCAAGGCTGTAGGAAGATAATAGGTGTTGAAAGAGCACAGCAGAAAGACTTATTAAAATGTGATCTCCTTAAATTAAACATTAGAATAAAAAGCACAATATTTTAAAGCATTAGTGGGCAAATTGCAGCTAGAGAACTGCATATGGCCTCTGAAAAAATGCGTAGCTTGAAACAGTCTAGGTTTGAGCATTGGAGATCTCCTCCCTACAAACCTAGTTATTGCCAGGACTTTACAAGCTAAGCCCCAACATCCAGGTGACATCTGACAGTGTGCTGTCAACGGATTCTTACATTCAGACTATACTACCCAATGCTATTACACAATTAGAACAGTATGTTACCTCTTTAACTGATAGTGTTTAGGATTATTTGCTAGAAGGTTGTTGGGTCCTCCCAGCAGAGCACAAAAATGCTCTGACAGAGAATTATAAGCCTTCAGAGGATTCTCACTAAACTTCAGATCCCAAGATTTCCTAAAACAGAGCCATGACAGTTAAAGGGTTATCACAGCTATGTAGTTCAGAGATGCTCTTAGAATTCCTTCTGTTTTTCAATGGCACTTGGTTGGTTGGTTTTGCTAATGCAGGGCATCCTCTCTGCACACCCTTGCTATGTTAAATAAATAAATAAATAAATAAATTCTGACTTTAAATAGAATCAAATTTATGCACCATATTCTGCACTGAGAAAAGGTAGTTTATTTTGCATAATGCTCTTTCTCTTTGACACAGTTAAGTACCAGAAGGATTCTTTACAATATGTGTTACAACTTTTTCAAAGATTCCTTGCTTAGTAAGTATTGGATCACCACAGTGAATAATATCATAGAAGTGAGGGACCATAGCTCACTGGTGGAGCACTAGCTTTCCATGCATGGTATGTCCATTCTGACATTTCTTCCAGACATTTCTAGTTAAAAGGATTTTATGCACTAGGACTAGGAAAACACTAACTACTTGAGGGAACTACTCAATTCAGAGAAGACCGCTGTGGGCAAAATAGACTCAGCTCAATATGAGAGATCTTTGTACATTTGTATGATAGGTTGCAACTTTCTGTGACAGCATTGCTGCTATTTTGGTTTGTAGTTTTTTGTGGAGCTTTCGGGCTATGTGGCCATGTTCTAGAAGAGTTCCTTTCTGATGTTTCGCCAGCATCTGTGGCTGGCGTCTTCAGAGAAGAATGGATGCTGGCCATGAAAGCCTTCAACTCCACATATTTTGATTTGATTTTTGCCTTCTTGATGACACTATCCTTGCACTTTGGCTTCTCCTCCCTGTATATGTCTGTGCAGATTTTCCTAATCTTATGGGCAGCACTGATCTCATTCTCTTTCTATTTTTGTTTTCTTTCCCTTCCTGTTTTCAGATTGCTCATTCATCTTTGCGGGCAGCAATTTCATCTCAGGTGCATTTTCCATCCCACTACTTTCAAGCATTTCACTGTATTTTCTTTACTGTGTCAATTGGTTCTAAGCTAAGAATGTAATTCTTGTTTTAAAAAATGCTGTGGATCTTTATGATATCAGTATTTTCTGCTTTGTCACCTTTCCTTTTTCATCTCTGTTTTTTAATTTCATTTTTCTGTGCTTTAGAATTTTATGCACACATTTTTCTCATCCTATCATACTATACTTACTCAAAACAAGTTGAAAAGATTGATGGATAGGAAAGGATTTTGTTGGGAACTAATTAACATAATGTTGACATGGAATGTATTCATTACGAGCTCAATGCACATATTACAAATATAGATAGTTGTTAATCTATTGCTTTAGGACTTTTTGACTGCATTGTGAAATGGGGGTGGGGTGGGGCAGAGGATAGAGCTCTACCTGCTGGCACCTTCCTCAAAAACAGTGTACCCATCAGCTTTTTCCACGGATGCCTGAATATTCAGGAGATCTTCTAAATGGGAAACCTCCATGCATGCCTGCCCCAACCATGAGCTTGTCATCCACAGATTTATCCATGGATGATCTCGTCCCATTCTCTCCAGTGGAGGTATTTGCATGCAGCTGCAGTGCTGCATCCCCATACTCACAATGTGCCATCATTAACACCAATGGAATTTGAGGTCCCATGTTTTTTGGCATCTTGGGGGTTTGTGTGTCCGGAATAAGCTCACTAGACCTACTCTCAACCATTTGGTAAATACGAAAAGGGCCTCATGCCAAATGTTATAGTGGGAGGCTGAAAGGTGTCTTGTCAGTTGAGAGATTTCATAATGCAACAGTTTCAGGTTTTCCTTCATTTCTAACATGAATTCCTAACATTTCTAATATACAGGCTGAATCTCCCCCATCCCGAATTCCAAATTCTGAAATACTCCAAAATCCAAGACTTTTTTCATGGGTAGTTGAGCTAATGACACCTTTGCCTTCTGATGGTTCAGTGTACACAAACTTTGTTTCATGCCTCCAGATGTTGTTACACTGCAACTTTCATAATCCTTAACTAGCATACCCAGTTGCGAGGGATGCTGGGAGTTTCAGTCCAGCAACATCTTGAAGGATCACACATTCCTCATCCACTCTTCTGCATTATCAGAAATGTTATATACTTGGGATCCTCACCTGCTTTGAACAGGCTGTGCTCATACAGCTGCATGCATGTTGTTTTCTTGTTCACTCTTTCACTGATCAGGAGGCAGAACCAGGGGGCACAGTGAGGTTCCAAACAGGGCACTGAATGCAGCCCTCCTGCCATTTTCATGTGCTTAGTGAACATGGGGAGGGATGCTTCTGAAAAATTCTGTCGAATGATAAGGTTTGTGTTTATTGGATTTATGCACATGGAAATTCTATTTTAAAGTATGCACTGTCTGGACATTTCAGCAGGGACCTGGGGAATGGAAGAGGTGCACACTGCTATGCTCATTTCATCATACCACTAAGTAGCCCATCTCACTTTGTCTTTACCCATTTTCACTGACTGCGCGTAGGAGTGATATGCACAAAGTAGAGACCAATATGGTGGAGTATTAATTGAGTAGCTTATTGAATGTAAGATTATGAGCAGAATGTGCTGTTAAATAGTTTGTGACATAATATTTTAACCATAAATAATGAGAGTATCTCTGGGGGGGGTGGCTTTTGGGTTAAAAGTACACAGGTCATGAGGATGCTGCTGAAAATATTGACACTATAATGAATTATATCTTGGATTCTTCTCAAACCCCCCCCCCCCCCCTGGGTGATGTGATATCACCATATTGTGAGTTATCCTGATTTCCTGCCAACTGTAGCTAGTAAAGTTGAGCTTAGGCAGGAAAGCATGCTGTGTGATGTTATTGTGCCATAGAGTTTGTGTTCTAAAATTCAAGAGAGAAAAGGAAGGATCTCATATGTGGGTACCATTTTCATCAGCATCAGCATGCTGTGCATATTATGCCATTCCAGTAAGGTTGGTATTTGGTGGGAACTTGATACTTGGTTCGTTCTCTAAATCTATATTTTTTCTTCTTGTCCTAAACTGGATATACTATCAATCTTACAATTTTTGTGTTATTTTAAAGCTGGTTCAACACATACCAGAAGCAAGTCTGAACTACCAGAAGGTGCCTCCAGGGTCAATGGGATTCCATGATTTTGACCAAAATATGAACGACAGCCGAGAGGAGGATCTCACAAGAAAAACAAGGATAAGGAACAGGGAAGAGGTGGGTATATCTCCCTTTGATGGTTTGCTAATAAAGTATTACTTTTTAAAAAGTCTTCTTGGGTGATGTTTCCAAGTTGTGGTTCTTTCTAGCGTTGTCATTTCTCTTCGAGACTCATCACCAAAGGAGATTTTTTGCTGTGCTTTCTGCAACCGGACTTGTTTATCTTGGGTTGGCCTTTTTAGTCATCAACGAGCTTGTAGAATGCGTTGGATGAGTCCTTCGTGAATCTTCATTAGTGAAGAAAAGCCAGAGAGAGAGAGAGAGAGAGAGAGAGAGAGAGAGAGAGAAGTATTACATATATTTCAGGATTTCCAAAATGTATTCCCACTGCTTCTGGTCAAAACTAAAACAAAAACCTTGTGAGGAAAATAACCCCTTGCCCAAGACTTCAAAATTTCCATATTTTCATAGCTTTGAGCCCAGACTATTAAAGAAGCCACTAGGAACATACTATAAGGCCTTACATTGAACCAGACCATCTGGGCCATCTAACCCAGTGTTGTGAACTCTGATTAGCAGTAGTTTTAATCAACATGGTATCCAGATCAAAGAAAGTAGTATTCCCACTCTATTCTGCTTTTGTCAGACCTGCCCTAGAATATTGTTTCCAGTTCTGAGACCCATAAGAAGCATGGTAGTGCTTCTTATGCAACTCTTTGGCTCCAATTATCAGATCCAGTTTTCATCTAGAAGTGATGCACTACATGAACCTTACTTCATTATTTGGAATAGGATAGTGTTCTCCACTACACTTGAGAACAGCAACGGGTCTCAGAAGGAAAAGTTGAGAGGCTGCCTTCACTTGTACCACTCAATCACAAGGCAGAGGTTTACCGTATATACTCAAATATAAGTCAACTTCATGTATAAGTCGAGTGTTGGTTTTGGGGCCAAAATTATGAATTTGGAAATGACCCATGCATAAGTCGAGGGTAAAACCTAGGAGCATGTAATAAAGGTTGAAGCAAGAGAAAATAATTCCAAAGAACTTAACAAAATTCCAACAAGCATGACTATTTGTGCTCACCCTAAAGGCTGGATGGATGAGAGAGTAGAAGCCGAGTCAGTGATTCCAGGACAAATTACATTCTTGCCTTTCACCACAGGATGGTTTCCTTTTAAAATAAAGTATTTACATTGACCCATGGATAAATTGACTCAAGTTTTTGGAGTCAATTTTATGACTAAAATTTCTTGACTTGTACACGAGTATATACAGTAATTAAAAGACCATGGAAAATTCTGCCAACAGCAGGATTTTAATAATCAACAGCAGGATTATAATAATCCTGCTGTAGTAATATTTTAGAAAAAATACCAGTGCCCATTGCAAAAAATGCTGCCATGATGGTTTGTTTCTGATTGTGTTTCAGGTAATCTTTGACAACTTGATGCTAAATCCAGTGTCCCAGTTATCACATGCTATCCGGGAAAACACAGAGAACCTGGCAGAGAAAATGAAGTAAGTGAATGTCTTTGACCCAATCCTGTCACAGTTTGTCCTTTGGTCTTGATCCAGAATAGGCAGAGCTGGTCCAGATCGTTTGAGACAAAGGGCAAAATGATGTCTTCTTCACTTTGTATCAGCTCAGTGGGCTGGCCGTTGATTCTTACTTCAGTGGTCAGAATGGGACAGTGTTCTTTATCATACCTGAGAAGACCTGAGGTCTCAGGAAGAAGAACCAAGAAGCTGCCTGTCCTGCTGCCTGAGACAGTTGTTTAATTTTGCTTCCTTAAGAGGAAAGCACAGATGAAATGAGCTTTTAATGTGCCTAAAATGTAGGCGTATAAATACTGGAATGTAGGGGTGTGGGTGTGTGATAAATCTCCATTTTTCAGATTGGCAGTATATTCCAAGAATAATAATATAGTTTTTCATCCCATAGCTTCAGGATACTTAAGAATTAACATATACATATATCCACAATGATGAGAAACTGCAGCTTTTCTAGTAAAAACTGTACAGTTTGCCCAGAAAATTGCATAGTTTAGTGGAAACTGCAGCTTTCAGCATGGAAACTGAAAATGTGCAGCTCTCAGCAAAAGAACTAAAACTTCACAGCATTCAGACTGGCAAAGGCTGCTGCTTCAGTCACTTCTGGTCTCCTCTTGGAATGTTTTTGGCTGCTTTGGGAGGCTTTGGAGAGCTTGTGGGGGGGGGACATGAGGAAACTAAAACAGTATATTTGCAACTGCCTTTCAGATCATTTGGATTGGTTTGGGAGCAAAAACATTATCCCAAAATTGGTACAGGAAATATAATTCTTAGCATTTGAGGGTCTTTGCAGGTCTCGAGGGTTCTTCAGGGGGCACAAAAGTCAATCTTAGGGGTCACCAGCCATATCAGGAGCCAGGCAAGCTGCCCCTTATTCTCAGGTGGAGCCAAACATAAGAGGCACAAAACTCATTAAAAATCAAGACTAGGGTCCAAAACATACTTCAGAAATAATCCAGTTTGAGACTGCTTTAACTGCCCTGGCTCAGTGCTAGGAAATCCTGGGAATTGTAGGTTATTTTGGCACCAGAGAAACAAAACTACTATTTCCAGAATTCCCCAGCATTGAGCCAGGGCAGTTAAAGCAGTCTCAAACTGGATTATTTCTGCAATGTGTTTTGGGCATAGGCCTCTGCATATGGAGGCATTTTTAATTTTGATTTCTTAGAAAACCCAAAATACTAGTTCATATCTCACTTTTTCAATATGCATGTGTGAGGGCACAGATGACCACTCGAAGAACCACAGTTACAGGTAAGCAGTCGATCCTTTTCAGATCATGACATTCCATCTCCTGAGGAGAACTAGGAAAGGTTACATTTTAAGATTCTATTTCCCAGAATTACCCCAGTCAACAAAGCCATAATGGGGGAAGTAATGTCCCCCCTCCCCCCAAATCCCACAAAAACCTTTTCTAAACAATGATTTTAAGGATTTGGAATAGCCCACAGATAGTCTTGATTCTGCTTTTTTTTAATTTTGATTTTAAATACTTGATAGATCACTAGGAGTCTCTGTAATATTCCATTAAAAGGGAGTACTGTGTCTAAACACTTTCTTACCTTAAGATGATTTACTATTTTAAAAAGACCCATTTATTTCTGAACATGTTTTTCAACCTTTTAACAAAATTATAACCTTTCTGTGTTTGTATCAGAATCCTGTTCCAGAATACTGAGCGAACGTGGGAGGAGATGGAAGCCAAAATTAATTCTGAAAATGAAGTGCCAATTCTAAAAACCTCAAATAAGGTACAGTATCTTTGTCCTAAAACATGTGTTGGGTGGTTTGCTTTTAAAATAAGATCTTAGCTATGTGAAATCCTTGTCCTCTTGTGTTCATAAAAATTTATATAGTATTTCACTGAATGTAGGCAGTAAGCATATTAATTTGAAGTTGAGATTTACAGATTTGGCTTTCTTGTGAGTTTGGGTTTATTCCCTTTTGTCTATTTTTGAAGGAGTTGTGTTGCATAACTATACCAAGCTTAAGAAATAAAAATTTAATTCATACACATTTTAAACGGATCACAAAAATTCAACTTTAGAATCTGTGTTTTCGTCTGTGTCTTTAGAGGACAAGCATAGAACTAAATACAGTGGTCCCCCGGCTTACGAATCCCCCGGGTTGCGAAAACCCCGGGATCCAAAAGCCGCCGGACCGCTACAATATCCCCCGGGATCCGAAAGATCCCCCGAAAGATCCCCCGGGATACGAATAAAAAAAACGCGCGGCCCCTTTAAATCGGCCACGTAGTCCATTGAGTTTAGCGGTCCCCCGGGAAACGAAAGCTTCCGGGTTACGAAAGTAATCCCGGAATGGATTACTTTCTTAACCCGGGGGACCACTGTATAAAATTTCATAAGAAGCAATAGAATTTTTCCCCTGAGTTACTCAGTGTTCTAGTTACTTACCATGTTGTTCTTTCATGCTAGGAAATAAGCTCGATACTGAAGGAGCTACGTAGAGTCCAGAAACAACTTGAAGGTTTGTTGCCATTTCCCTTATTTACTTTGAAGGAACACTTCACACACAAAAGCCCTAGAGCCTGCAAGCACAAATTTATGTACTAATCTCTGAATTCCCCAGCCAGTAGGGCCAGTAGCCATGTCACCTGAAGGATTCTGAGAGTTTGGATCCAAAAAGTTACATTGCTAATTTCTGAAACATTCTTTGTGCTTAATGGCTACACATTCAAATGAGGATTAGACACCATAAACAGAGCATTAATATTGCTAGGTTTAGCCTCAGTTATATTATTTAAAGAGAAACCATTCATGTGTTTGAGGGAGCCAACATGGTGTGTTATGATTCGAGCATTGGACTAGGACTGGGAGACCAAGGTTCAAATCCCCTCTTGTCCATGTAAACCCACTGGGGAACCTTGGGCAAATTACACTTTCTCAGCCTTAGAGGAAAACAGAAGGCCCTCTGAACAAATCTTGCTAAGAAAACCCCATGATAGGTTCATCCTAGGAACACCATAAGTCAGAAAATGACTTTAAGGCACACAAGAACAATATTCTTGTGCTTGCATATGAGTAGGCAGGTTTCAAGTCATAGAATTCTGGCACTGGACAGAGGAAAAACATGTGTGAGTTTTGAGTCCGCTTGTATTCCTGGCTAGCTCTCATCATGCTTTCTTTTCTCTTTTCTGCAGTTATAAATGCCATCATTGACCCGAGTGGAAACTTGGATATCCTCGCCAATAATAAAACATCCTCTGCTATGCCACAATCTGCAGCTGCTAAAGTCAGGACTGCTAACAGCATTTCAGGGCCCATGTTGGAAGCATTATCTCCTGTCAAGAAAAGAAATTATGCACAGAAATCAAACTTTGGTTCTAATAGCCTGCAGGATGGCACTGTGTTTGTTCCAGATGGGGAGAAATACGTCATCTGATGGAATATTTTCTAGTGCTTATCCTCTTGTATGTAATCTACTGTGGTGTTAGTATTGTGTATGAGTGGTTGTGGGAAAGTCTGTGTGGAGCAGTTGTTTAGATTGCTAACACATTGCACAAAAGAAAAAAAAGGTACAATCTATGCTGTGGGTGGGGGGTGAGTGAAAGATCTCTGTATATGCCTTTTGTGACGGGGTGGGAAGAAACTAGCACTGTGGAACAGTACATATTCAGCATAGAGGCAGACTCTGATTTTAATAGAAAGCTACCAGTGCATCATTCCTCCAATGTGCCATAGCAAAACAGGCTTTGTATATTCTTCACTTCATACTGCCGAAGCACTACTACGTTCTTGTATCTAGCTTGTTCATAGCTATTTGTTTAGTTGTATAGAGGCTCCATTTTGAAAATGTACCTTCTTGCAGGGGGCACTGGGTGGCTGCTGGTGCTGTATATTTATTTTTAAATAACAGAGCATTAAATCATTCTACCAGAATTTACTTTTCATTGTCAGGGTAAGTGACACAGCAAAGGAAGATTTCTTTTCCAAGAGCAGTGACTTTTAAACATTTAACAAGGAGAAAACAAAGATGGCATTGATTCATTCTACTTCCAAACAGATGGCTTTCACTATTTCTCTAGGGGCGGGTAATAAAATGTGCAGATGATGGAGAACCAGTGAATAAGTTTTCATCTTTATTTTTCATATGCTCCTTTAGCAAAGCAGTTCCAAATATAGAGGTTTAGGGGAAACAAATCAATGAGTGGTCAGGACTTTGTCTAACCAGGTTGCCAATCTGAAACCATTTCATGGTATTTGCTGTGTAACAAAGCTTTGATGTGTCCCTAATGTCTTTTTAATACAATCTACAGAGTCTTCTGTAAATTTCAGAGAGAATAAAAAGCAAGTGTTCCATGTGTGGGCAATGATGGATAGTTGAAACTGTAACTCCTTTCCTTTCTCCTAAATGCCACTGATATCTTTAAGAGCATAACAGCATATATACTCTGAGTATAGGCCACTCTTGCACTCAGAGCGATCCTGTTTTGAGCAGTGGCAGAAGTGGCCTAGCTCCACATCTTGCCAGCTCCAGGATTTTTGAGGCCTTGGGCAAATCATTCTCAGTCAGGCCAGGCTTAAACTGCTTGGTGTGAAGTGTGCACACACCAAGAATTATCTCATGCTCACTCTCACATGCCCCATGTGAAATGGGAATAGTGACTCTATTGAGTCAGTGGTCCCTATGCTGCTCTTTGGGCTCAAGCCGGAGCCAGCCACAGGGCTGGAAGATACCCAAGCACAAACATGGCGAAGTACAGCCCCTTTACTCTCCACAATGAAGACTGGAGATCATAAAGTTGCCACATGTAATGCTGAGATTCCAGCTGTTGCCTTACATAGCTTACATGAACATGAGTGTCCAGAGGTCTTAGGTGGGGTTCATAGTTTCAACCTAGTGTGTTCTCTTTGTTGATGTTAATTAACTTATTTCCTCCAACCCTCTACGTACTATTGTTACTTCACAGTGTTCATACCAAAATGAAAGAAGTTTTTGACATGTGGGTCAGCACATACAAGCAAAGCAAGAACGATGGATCGCTGTCAAAGCGATAGCTTAAGCCTCATTTCTCTTCTATGATTGGTGCCACCCTGTTACCATTGAATCCAAATGTGTGACTTCTTTTAGGTTTAGGAGAATAAGTACATCAAGCAGGTGATGTTTAAATACAGTGTTACTAGTACAACTGTAAGTTTTGATTGTTGTAATTCAGCCTAACACCAAGATTAATTTTGCAGTGATTCTGAGATGCATAATATTAGGAATACCAGATATTTTTTTTCCAATTAAAAGAAATGGTTTTCTATTTCTATTTGCCAAATTAGTGCTGGTTTGTAAGGAGGTAGGTGGGAAGGACAAGTTTATCTGCTGGAACTGCTTGGTTATGCCAGCTGACAAAATGAAAAGTGCATTTTATAAAATTCCTTTTATTCCGAAGTAGGTTCAGGTCATTTGAAAAACAGATGGTGTACAATAGGAAGGCAGCCCTCCAGATGTAGTTGAACTGCAGCTTCCAGCATTTCACCCCATTGGCTTTACTGGGTAATACAGTGGACATTTGGTCCTCCAGATGTTTTGGACTTCATATGGTGCCTGACTTTTGGCCATGTTAGCTGGGGGTCCTGGGATCTGAAGTTAGTAGAGTCACAAGTTTTGCATACTTGTTTCTTTACCAATGGAGGTGACTTCCCAAGTTTTAAACTGATCTTATCTTTTGGAATATATTTGAGATGCCATAGCTCAGTGGTAGAGGAGATGGTAAGTATGCAAACATTGCCAGATTCAATTCCTGGCATCTCTAGCAAAGAGGATGCCAGATAGAATGGATTAGAAAGACCAGAGCTTGGATAACTTGACTTTTGTAACTACACCATCTAGAATCCCCCAGTTAATGTTGCCAAATCTGCTTAGGCTTTGGAGACCCTTTTTCAGGCAGAGTAGACATGGATCAACAGGAAAAGACAATTTCATGGCTGTACAGTTAGTAAAACATAAAAGGTAGTGAGTGGCATGTAGTAAGTTCACAAGACCACATGATCAAACACTTGTTTATGATGAATTTCCTGCTGGCCATAGTAAGATGAACTGATGTCTGTATCCACCATTTTTTAGCTTGATTGATTGTTATCTTGTAATCTTTGATTCAGTTCTTCGTAATCCTTGATTTATTCTTCAGGAATATAAGAGTTGTTGAATTTACTTCAAATGAATAGCCCACAGGGCTAATTGGATCACAGAACCTTTCCCTCACCTAGTTCTTCACCTAAAAGTTTATGTGGTCCACATCCTAATTTTTGCACAGGGCCTACAGATGGACACCAAAACAACACATCTGTTCTCTTATGTTAGTCTGTGCAGTGATCCCTGAGGTTGAGGCATTTTTGTGCTCATAATCTAATGCAGATATTAAGGGAGACTGGGGCCCTGATTAGGATTGCTAAGTGATAATGGTATGATCCTACTATCCTGCTGCTCACAGCACCATACAATAATCCAAATCAAGCCTGTATGTTTCATATTTTAGTTTGGTCTGTATTGTGTCAGATGCAATTAAGCCAAAGAGAAAGCCACATAACTAATATTTCCTTCAGTTTTGGATCCTTCTAATATAGGGGTGAGAAAAATTTGATCTGCCATATGTTTTGGACATAGTGGGTTGCTGATGGGACATGTAGGCCCAGGCAATCAGAGGGCCAAAGATGTCCCATCTCTGCTGCAAACCATATGTATTTCCCCTGCTTTACACTGCATACAATATGTTAACCCTTCATTTGATACTTTTGAATAGTCTAGATCCAATTTAGGTTAGGGTCATGACTTTCAAGTTCTTCAGGGTTCGTGTGTGAGCATCCGTGTTTGGGTTTTTCCTCTGGCTGAGTCACCCATTTTGTCTTCATATATATATATGTGTGTGTGTGTGTGTGTGTGTGTGTTATTACATGTTTTGTCTTTAAATTAAATCTCTATATTTGGCTGGCGATGTTTCAGGGGAATAAAAAGCCTATATCCCACTAAAGCTCAGTGGTGAATTGGGTGTCTGGTTGCCTCAGGATTCCTTTTGAAAATTTCTATAAGCTTGACAAGAAATGTTTTCTTTTTCATGATCATTGCTAAAATCTTGTTGTTTTATTATGATTGAATGAATGTAAATCCTGGAAAGAATGCCAGTCTGCTATGAGAGAGTAATATGGTGCTGTTCTTATGCCACTGCTGGCAATAAAGCTGAATTAAGTGGCAATCTACAGGGCCACTTTTACCCTGGTCAGAGTTTTGCATAAGTTTGAGCTGGCTGTTGTTATTTTTCAAAGACAGAGGGTCAAATTACAAGAGATTTAGAAGTAGGACTGCTGGTAAAAGATGTCTGCTTGTTATAGCAGGACCTTGGAGTTTATCACACGGGAGGAATTTCTCTCAATTTCGAAAGAAATGGAAGTGAGGCCAGTTCGGAATTGAATAAATTCGCTAGTTCAGCGAATTTATGTGATTGCATATTGACACTGCATTGCGTTCAGAACTGCCCAAAATTGTGTGTGATAGTTTCTCACGCAATCACGCGAAACCCCATGATTGCGTTCGGAAGGACTTCCCTTTGCCCGAAAATATGTGTGATCAGCTTTCACGCAATCACGCGAAACCCCGTGATTGCATTCAGATTGCCATTGGATTATACTTCCAATTCCCTTCGTGTGATAAACTCCCTTTTCTTATTGCCGTATCTTGCAGATCAGATTGCTAAGTTTTATGATTGGTCATCACAAGCTAAACATGAGCTTCATTTGCAGAGATTGGTTTGCAGGATCCCATTTCAGGGTCACCTGGAGCTAAACATGGGCTTTATTTGCAAGTCTTATCACTCAGGCATGAAGCTTCAGGGGATTTCTGTCACATGAAATCTAAAATGCTGTCATCTTCTACAGGGGCATTTCTAGGGGAGTGTGTGTGTGTGGGGGGGGTCAGAGTGCACTGGGTGACACCACACTGGGGTGACACCAACATAAGTGATGTTGCTGATTGTCTCATTGCAAGCTGCCTGTCTTGTGCTTTTTAGCCCTTAGAGTAGGTCCAGAGTGCAGGCTAACATGGTTTGGAGTGAATGGCCCTAAGTCATCTTTATGCGAATTAACGAAAATGTTTTCTCAGAATGTTTACAGATAATCTAGTTTTTAAAAAGATGTACAAGTGCAAGATGCTACTGATTTTTCATTTTGTTAAATTGAAGCTAGATTTGTTTTCTTCGCCTTTCTTTCTTTCTTTCTTTCTTTCTTTCTTTCTGGAATCCAGCAAATTCACACATGACTTTTGCAGCTGTAAAAAGTACATTAACTACCTGTTCACTTCCTAATGTGCCCCTTGCTGAATTGTGCCTAAATAATCTGCTGTTGTTATGCTGCTGAAAATATTTTCTGCTGTTCATAAAGACAAAAAAATGTCCACAAGATCATCCATTCCATCTGCATGCTACACAAATGCAAGCTGAGCTGTATGAAAGTATAGCTGAAATTCAACTTTGTATAAGTCAAAACTGTTTAAATGGAGTTAATTTATTTTGGTCTTTCTTTTATTTCATTTCTACATGCTCCTTCAAAATATGATGTATAATTTTAAGATTCATTGTTTCCCTCACCTCACTCCCATCCGTAGAGAGTGGGGTTTTCTTTTTCTCTTGTTTTTTTTAATGGTAATTTATTTTGTTTGGTTGATAGGCAATTTATCTGTACATTTTTGTTCCCAAGTGATGATGTGGCTGTCTTTTGAAACAAAATAAATGGTTATTTTATATAATTTTATCATAAATTTGCTACAATAAATCATTCTTTCTGTTTTCCGCAAGATAGTTTATGTATGGAGCTAGATGTTTGTTACAAATTTCTGGAGTCCCTTTTGAGTGTTTCATTCTTGGGAAGACAATGTCCTAAATGCTGGGGAGTCAACAGACAAGAAACCATATACTACAGTCTTCTGAAGACTAGAGAACATGTGAATGTGGGGCAGAGGATTGGATTTGGGGTGAATTGGACAGATGAGTGCCAAGATTAAGGGATTCTACCTAAAACATTAGGAAGAGCTTCTTTGCTGTAAGAGCTGTTTCACACTGGAATTGACTGACTCAGAGGGAGGTGGACTCTCCTTTGGAGATTTTTAAACAGAGATAGGATTGACTGTATCTGAGCAGCATTTGTGTATTCCTGCATGGCATAGGATGGACTAAATGGCCCTTGTGGCTGTTTCTAACTATGATTTTTGTGACCCTATGTTACCTAAATTGCAAGGGGTCCCAACAGGGCACCCAAACATTGTATTCAGTTGGGAAATTAATTTAGCTCAATTGGAAGCATCGAGAGATCTTTGGTAATGATAACTGTGATCTCACCTCTGTATAACAGGTCCAAGAACCAGAACTCGCAGAGTGCAAAGTACCACTTAGTTTTTTTTTATTAACAGCAAAGGGGAAAAATCACTATTCCTGCAATATCATTCACACGCAAGAACTAATGAACTAAAAATGAACAAAATTAAAGGTAATAGTGTGTAGCAAGGATGAGGTATGGCGATACTTTTACCAGTTCAAAGCAGAGCTCCAGTTGGGGGATGTTGGAAGTGACTGGCTCAACAAAGCTCCTGAAACAAGGGTGGGGAGTGGGCTGTGTTGAGGGGTCAATATGAAATCGGCAGCATTCCTACCTGATTTTAGACAGCCAACGTATGAGTGAAAAGGCAGGGTTTTTTTTTAATAGAGTCTTGAGGCAGTTGGGTGGATTTTCCAGGAATCCCTAAAACAAGAGAATCCCATCTACAATCGTCCCTTATTTGTGCAGACTTCAAACCTTTGTCCCTGACATATGCACGAGGGGCAAATGGAGGGACTTAAAATGGGGTGCACACCCTTGGCACAAGCCTGTGCAGGAGCACAGTGCCATTCAAGCCAATAGCGCTTGAATATCAGCGGCTTTTTTTGCAGGGGCTCCCGAATGGATCCTCTGAGAAAATGGAGGGGTGACTGTAGTTGATGGTTTTAACTTCAGAATTACAAAAGGAATATTTTTTGGCTGATGGCAGTGACATTGATTTAATTAAGTGGTAATAGGATCAGGACAACCCCAGGGAGTTTGGGATAGGATCAGGTATAGGAAAGTATAACAGAGCTTGCAGAATGATTGGCTTTACACACCTTTGTGAGCTTCAAAATGAAATGCACATGGCGGGGTGGGAAGCAGCAATATCCACAGCCATAAAGTTGAGGGGTCCATTCCATATGCCCTCAGGTCTGTGACCAGTTCACTTAAAGGTCATCTAACCTTTCAAGTTTCAGGCATATGCCCTCTGTAACTGCTATTAAAATATAATGAAATAATTGTACCCCAAAATAATGCAGGGTGTGTTAACACCTATATTGAACCTCAGCCCTATGTATCAAGGATGGGGAACCTCAGTTCCTAAGGTTAACAATAGTCCTCCTAATATGACTATTTGGGTTTTGTCACACCTTCTTCCTCACAGCATAATCATTTGGTGGTTCTCCAGCTTTTCTATGTCCTCCCTTCTAAAACGTTTAAATGCCTCTCTTATGGCTTAGTTATTGTCAGTAAAAACTTTATGTTAAAATACATGGTTTTGCCTTTGAACTAGATTAAGGTGGCTAAGGCCCTGAGGCAGTTCCAAAAAATAGGGGGACATGTGATGGCATACAAGTAAAATAAGCAAACAAAGTACAATTGAGAGCAGCACGACTGTTGAGTGTGTACCCATTTTCAGTACTGCCGTGTATGTGATCCCTTGCTTTTTTGCTTAGTTACCCCTGGTAAACACATAACCCAAATCAAAGTGTGGTTTCTGGGATTTATATATTTTTAAATATTTTCAAGATGCGGATGGTTGAATTGTGGGTCAAGAATCTGTGGATATGGAGGGCCAACTGTATTTTACACTGAATCCAGAACATGGTTAGTACTTGGATGGAAGACCACCAATGAATACCTGGTGCTGCAGGCTGTGTTTCAAAGGAAGGAACTGGCAAAACGACCTCTTGAGTATTGCTTGCCTAAGAAAACCCAATGAAATTCATGGGGTCACCATAGATTGACAGGCAACTTGAAGGTGTACATGTGCGCAAGCACGTACACACACACACACGCACACAGAGTCTCCTTGAGTTCCATGTATCACACAAATGCTTGTGTTCCACTTTCTGGTTCTATGGGGCCAGCTATAACTGAATATTGCAAAGACCATTACAATTTAAGTCCCAATATATTTTCTTCCTGGGCCGCTCCATAGTATCACAACATTTGTTTCCAATTAAAAGCCCTAAATAAAAATAAAATACAGAACACGCAAATACAATACAAAAATTACAACATATCAAATTTACCACCTTGGTTGTCTTCTAAATTGTGTTTGTTAACTGCTGACAAGATGACTGTGACTTCTATGGGGTGTGTAACTTGATCCAGAACTGGCTGACACACCTTCAAGCCCAGGTTAGGACCCTTGACAGTAAGTACCTCCATCTTGTCTGGATTCAGTTTGTTCTTCCTCATCCAGTCCATTATCTCCTTCAGGCATTCATTCAGAGGAGACACTTCATCCTTAGCTGATACTATTTTTGAAGGCATAGAGAAGTGTATTTGCATGTGACTGGCATCCTGCTAGCATTCTGCTCCATATTTCTGGATGATCTCTCCCTGTAATTTCATGTAGATATTACACAGTGTTGGAGATAAAATGGCACCTTGTGATATGCCATGTAACAGCTTCTTTTTTGTGGAGCAGCTATCCCCAAGCACCACTAGAACCTACCCAGATAATAAGACCAGAACCACTGAAGCACTGTGCCCCCCCTTTCCAAAACCCTCAGGTGTTCCAGAAGGATACCATGGTTGATGATACCGAACACCACTGAAAAGTCCAAAAGCACCAATAGGGACCCCCCCCCCAAATCATTGCTCAGGTGAAGATCATCTTCTAAGGCATCAAGTGGCAAGAAGAGTACTAGTGCATCTTTATGGCAATATGGAATCCATTTATATCTCAATTTTGGATTTAATAATTCGTCAAGGCCCAGCATTAACACATTAAACTTTTGGGTATGATACGCTAAAAAAAATTCAAATGAGCATTTAATGTCATAAAGCAGTTTATTAGACAGTTATGCAATTCACTGTTAATATAAATAAAATAATTTAGAAAAGAAAATATTTTGCTACATCTAATGCTGGATTTACACACAAGCTAAGTAAACTCCAATTTGGGGTGGTGGTGGTTGTGGTTTAAGATTATGTAGGACCTCTAAATACCAGCCAGAAATACTTTTTATTCAAATAATGCACTTCCTTTTGGAAGGTAAAGATGAGGCCTCTTCAACTGGTTGTAGGCTTGGACATTCTCGTGTCCCATTGTAGTCTAAATTGCTACAACAGACTTAACCAGCCTCTTACCCTGGAAATATACCTTTGCATTTTCCAATCTCTTGAAAAATTACTGTCACCAGTAAGAGTCACTCTGTCTTTCTTGGCCTTTGTTAGGTATCACAGATAAGCTCTATCTGATGGTCACTTTCTCTCTGACTTATTTATATAGAGTGATAAAATCTGTGACTTTTTAGCTGTAAAGGGGAAGTTCAGCCAGTGGTGCATGTAGACAGAAAAGGGGAAAAAAACCTGTTGTGGTGAGCCTCTCACCAGTAAACACTTCACAATAGTTGCTGAGTGTTACTGCAGCCCTGATAGCAACCACTTCCATTTTCAATAAATTTGAAGTATGGCAAGGTAAATCCCCTCTGAAGAAACTTGCCAAGAAAACCCCATGATAAAGTTGCCCTAGGTTGGAAACGACTTGAAGGCAAACAACAAACAAGGCAAAGTCGCATCACCTGGAGACAGCTTCTGAGATGGTGAGTGTACTGTATGTCTTTTTTAAATAGCTGGCATATACCTGGCACAGATGACATAAGCTTGGAAATGGCACTTTTTGGATTAAAACTCCTATAAACCCCCTTGTTAGTGGAGTGTGCGTGCGCTGGGAGTTGTAACTTGCTGCTGGTGTCCATGCTTTTCAGGACACCAGGAAAAGCAATTGGCCACTTAAGTTAGTAGGATCTGGATTCTTGTGGGGAATAGATCAGTATTAAAACAGATGCTTGGCATGTGTAAATTTAATTTATCCCACCAGCAAGAGATCCAGTGCAACTCATAAGATTCCAGGTTCAAGCTCTGGTACCTCCCATTAAAAGAGGGCCTTGAGTTGCAGGTATTAAGAAAGAGACCTCTGCCTGAGTCCCTGGACACCTGTTGTTGGGTTGAAGGGTTCCTAAATACTGCTCTCCCAGGTGGACTTCAGTTTCCAGAAGGCCTAATCAGCTTGGTCAATAGTTTTTTGTATGGCTTTCAGGCTATGTGGCCATGTTCTGGAAGAGTTCCTTTCTGACATTTCACCAGCATCTGTGGCTGGCATCTTCAGAGAACAATTAATTCTCTGAAGATGCCAGCCACAGATGCTAGCAAAACTTCAGAAAGGAACTCTTCTAGAACATGGCCACATAGCCTGAAAGCTCTACAAAAAACTATGGATGCCGGCCATGAAAGCCTTCGACTCCAGCTTGGTCAATAGTCAGGGATTCTGGGAGATGGATAACTAAAGGGTGAAAATCACTTGGGGGGGGGGGCAAGGCTGAGTTGGGTGGACCAAATGCATATGGCGGTTTCATAGGAAGTAGTTATGAGACCTTCAGAGCCATGTATGATGACAGTATATGCATTCTTCGTGTTCTTTGGGACAGTGGTTCCCAACCTTTAGTCCTCCAGACGTTTTGGGCTTCAGCTCCCATAATTCTTGACTGTATACTGTGGCTTCTGGGATCTGAAGTCCAAAACAAATGGAAGACCAAAGATTGGGAACCACTGCCTTAGGAAGACAATGGTCTTATGTTAGGGAGAACTTCTTGATGGTAAGAACAACTTCATGGCAATGAGATAGACTTGGAACATGGTAGAGTCTTCAACTTTTTCCCACTCTTTCGGTGTATTATCATTCTTGAGTTCTTGATCCTCATTTAACTAATGCAGGGTGGCCCTCCAAAGGTTCTGGATTGGATCTCCCATTGGACCTGGAGTGTATCTACCATGCACATTTATAGCAGTTTGATGCCACTTTAACTACTTACAGGATCGTGGAATTTGTAAATTCTTGAGATTTTTCACTGCAGTTCAGGGCAGAGGTCTACCAGAGAATGAACCTCAGTAAGTGGCACATCTCAGGTTTTTGGAGGATGGAATCATGACATTTAAAGTGGTACCAAACTTATATTATTTTGGTGTATAGCTATTCTCTCAGTCAGAATTAAGGAGTGCTGTGGAAAGGTGGAAAATAAGAAAGAAGGAAATCCCCTTATTGAAACAAGTCTTTTCATGAAACACAGTGAAACAACTTTTTGATATGACACAGGGGAGACAATGGTGTCCAGATGACATAGTGAGACCTTTTTAACATGTTAATCCTAGGCTTGGTGAGGGGTGGGTAGGATTTGTATCCTATTTCAGGTACCAACATATTCTGGGCTGATGCTAACTCTCCTGTTTCACTCCTGCGGAAATTATTCATCAGCCATATATGAGGAGTATTTGCTTTTCCTGCAACATTTCATAGATTAAAACTTGGACACATATAGCCAAGCAACATCAGAGTTTGGTCAAATAGGTGTGGCCAGGCAACAAGAGGGCAAAAGTTTTAAATAGGAAGACAACACAAACTATTATTTCAAGCAAAGATACCCTGGAATTTATATAGAGAGTTTAGAAAAACGTTTAAAACAACAACATCACAGCCCCTCAAATTAACTGACAGGTTGAGTCTCCCTTATCCAGCATTCTGAAATCCAAAATGCTCCAAAATCCAAAACTTTTCTCATGGGTGGCTGAGAATAGTAACACCGTTGCTACGGTTGCTTTCAGTGTACACAAATTTTGTTTCATACACTAAATTATTAAAAATGTTGTGTATAAACTTATCTCCATGCTGTCTGTATAAGGTATATATGAAACATAAATGAAACATAAATTTCAAGTTTCAAGTTGGATCCCATCTCCATTATGTTATATGCAGATATCCCAAAATTGAAAACAAATCTGAAATCCAAAACTTTTCTGGTCCCAAGCATTTTGGATAAAGAATACTGAACCTGTACTGGGAAGGGCAGGACTGCCCTCTCCTTATTGCTGAGTTAGTTCAGTGCCAGTTGCTTTTGCCACACTGTTCCCATCTCTATTTTAGGAGGGCCCATTCACACTACACAATTGTCCTTTATTGCACTTTAACCGCCATGGAAACATGCCATGGAATCCTGGGATCTGAAGTTTAAGGAGGGTATTTAGATTTCTCAGTGGACATGTTTCACCAAACCACAAACCTCATCTCGAGGGAAAGGTGGGATATCTTGTCTAGTTCCTTCATAGGTGGTCTTCCCAAGCCTAGTCTTTTGATTTCTTGACTGCAGATTCCATTCTGATCCATGGAATGGTTTGAGCCAAAGTATGGGAACTCTTTGATCATTTCAATTTTTTCATCATCTAGGGTGAATTCTTGTAGATCTTCTGTGTTTATTATTTTTATTTTTCTTAATGTTCAGCATAAAGCACTTTCTTCTTTGACTTTCTTGAGTAATTGCTCGAGGTCCTTGTTGTTTTCTGCTAGCAGTATGGTGTTACCCACATATCTTAGACTGTTGAAATTCGTTCCTCTGAGTCTAAGCCTGCTCTGCATACAATATTTTCTGCATACAGGTTGAACAAACAGGGTGATAGAATGCAGCTGATGGGAATAAGCTATCCTTTTTTGGAAAGGCGGTTTATAAATACATTATTATTATTATTATTATTATTATTATTCTGAAGCACATTTAAAAACCAATGGCCTATGGCATTTATTGACAGCAATCAAATAGGTCATTCTGTTTCTCTTATTTCCATGGCACACTTCTCTGTTAAACAGGTCATGAAGAGGATTGTAATGAAACCACTTACATCAAACAGACAATTCTATGTGAAATTGCACCCAAATGAGCAAAGAGGCATTCAGGTGGTAAGTGCTAAAATAAAATTAAGTTACATCAAATAGGCAACAAAATGTCAATAAACCAGATGTGCCAATGAATTGTGTGCCTCTCCAGACACTGTTGGACTGCGCAGCCCCATATTCCTCGCTATTGGCTATGCCAATATGGCTAACAAGAAATTTAATCTTGCAGTTGTAAAATATGACTTCCAACCCCATTGTGACTCTGCTGGAGAGTAAAATTATTTGACCCAAGTGTCAATTTCTCACTTTACATGTTGTACTTGATTACAGACTTCATGGTCTGAATCCTATTGGTGGCCTCAACTAGAGTAGACCCTTAAATTGGATGGATTTACACATATGCTGATTCATGATTCATCCGTTGATTCAACATTTTTACTCAAACTTAACTAGTGGATTCAGGGCCATCCCTTCTGTGTTTGGGACAAAACAAAACTCAGCCTTGTTCAAGTTTGTTCAAGTTTGTCTGTGGAGTTCCCAAAATGCTGAGCCTCTTCAGATGAGCAATAATATCAATACTTCCTTCCAAGGAGGTTAATCTAGGGTACATATCTATTGTAGAAATTATGACCTTTGATACCACTTTAATGGCCATGGCTCCATCCTACAGAATCCTGGAATTTGTAGTTTTGTGAGCATGTTGACAGAGATGTCTAGAGACCTTGTAAAACTACAAATGCCAGGATTCCATAGGATGGGGCTTCAGCCCTTAAAGTGTTGTCAAACTGCATTATTTCTACATTGTAGACAGACCCCCAGTTTTCCAAAAACATGGTAGCTTTCAGAGAGGGATTTGACAGTAATAAAAAGCTGGTATATGACTTTTCTTGAAAGGGTTATCTTGATCTCCATCTCCTCCTCTTCCTATAAAGCACCTAAAATTTTCTACTGAGAGGTTAAAAAAAACAAGTTCTGATTTCTTTGGGCTCTAACACAAGATGACGAAAAGGAAAAAAGGACGGTAGAGGAAAACAAGAAACCCAGGTGCCAATTTTTAAAATTACAGAAGTTTCAGGGCAGTAGCATTTCACGTGGACAAGGGAGAGGGAGTTTCTGCCTTTCCACAAGGTAACTGTCAGAAAAGATAAAAATATAAAGAGGAAGTCCTATCCACCTGCTATGTATGCGGTACAGGCTAATGATCGACAGTTTCAGTCTTTTTGATAAATGAAACTGGGTTTTGAACTTGGGAACTGAAATCACTGCTTTTTTGACTTGCAAAAGACAGACAGACAGACAGACAGATAGACAGACAGAAAATCACTGTCATTTGTTTTTGACTTGTTGAGCTCTGTGTGTATGTATTTTACACTTTAACTTGTCTAAGTGCTCATGTGCATCAGTGGAGGCTATTCAGAGTCTTGGGAGCTGACATGCCATTGTGGTTATAATGTCCTTGGTTCAAATCTCAGCAATAGCAGGAATGTAATGAGGTACAGTACTCCACAGAAGTACCTTTTGCCTAAACTCACCCCCTTTTTCAATAGGAATAATCCTATAATTGTTGTTGTGGGCTTTCAAGTCGTTTCTGATTTATGGCGACCCTATCACAGGTTTTCTTGGCAAGATTTGTTCAGAGGAACTTTGCCATTTCCTTCCCCTGAAGCTGTGACTTGCCCAAGGTCACACAGTGGGTCTCATGGCTGAACTAAAAATCGGACCCTAGTCTCATAGTCCCACACTCAAACCACTACGCCATGCTGGCTCTAATACTATAACTCCTTCAGGTTCATTTTGAGCATTGGGCCACACTAGGTATGATAGGTATCTATTTTAGGAAAAAATATGTCCTATTTACATAAAAAGATGGTGGGTTTTACTCTTCATATTAAAAGGAACGTTTTTTTAAAAGAAGCTATTTCTGTCCTATGCCATATCTGAAAATCTCAGGGCAGTGCACAAGAACCACAAGTTTAATTTAAAATATTTTTTTAAAAAGCTAAACAACCAAATATCATAAACAAACAAACCAACAAATAAACATGCAAATCGCAACAAAATGTACACAGTCCAGGAGGTCCCAAAAATCTGAGTGAAGGTTTGCAATGGGTGCTGGAATGAGACCAGTGTTAGCACCAGAAAGGTATTATCTCACTGAACTCTGTGGCTTGACATATTTTACTCTCTTCTTTGTGTACATCTGATCTCAGAGCCAGGCTGCTGTGAAACTGATTAAACCAAAGGAAAGAGTGGTTGTGAAGATGGGCAAGTTTCACTTCTTCTCCCTTTTATGTAAATAAATAAAATCACCGTCCCATTCTAGGCCCCCATGACATCTGGCTTGGCTCTGGTTCAAATGTGAAACATGGATGAGCAAGCTGTATTACTAATATGTCTTCTTTGCTTGCAGGTGTGCCAAGTTGTATCATTGCAGTAGAGTCAGGTAGTTTTCAAGCACTAGATGTAATGGTCTTCCAAGAGAAGAGTGGGTCTCTAGGCTCCTCAAAATGCTCCAGGAAGGGAGAGGAAAATAGCAGAGGTGAATAACTGGCTCCGTAGATGGTGCCGCCAAGAACAGTTTGGATTCTTGGATCATGGGCTGCGGTTCCATGAGGAGGGACTTCTGGCAAGGGATGGACTGCAGTCTGAAGAATCTGATCAGGAGGGCTTTAAACTGAGTTATGTGGGGGAGGGAGACATTATACTGGAAGGCAAAAGGGATGGAGAGAAAAGTCCAAGTGGCATAGAGGGAACAAGGCAAACAGTGCAGGGACCCAACAGTAGGAGGCAAAAAAATGTGCAAAAGCAGCAAGTAAAGAGGACACATGGTCTTAAATGCCTCTCCACTAATGCACAGAGTATGGGAAATAAGCAGGATGAACTTGAACTCCTAGCACAACAAGGGAAATAAGATATAATAGGCATCACTGAAACCTGGTGGGATGAGTCTCATGATTGGAATGTAGAAATAGAGGGGTATAACCTTTTTAAGAGAAACAGGCCAAGCAGGAAAGGAGGAGGAATAGCATTATATGTCAGGGATATTTACACCAGTGAAGAGATGCAGGAAGTCAATACTGGAAGCCAGGTGGAGAGCATCTGGATAAAAATTAAAGGAGAGGGAAATAACAGGGATGTTACTGTGGGAGTCTGCTACAGACCCCCGACTCAGGCAGAGGAATTGGATGATGCCTTTCTAGAACAGATAATCACATACTCAGAAAAGAGAGATGTAGTAGTGATGGGTGACTTCAACTATCCTGATATTTGCTGGAAGTCAAACTCAGCCAAATCCTCAAAGTCTAGCAAATTCCTCACTTGCCTGGAAGACAATTTCATTGTCCAAAAGGTGGAAGAGGCAACAAGGGGATCAGCCATTTTAGATCTGATCTTAACCAACAGGGAAGACCTAGTTGATGGGGTGCAAGTGGTTGGATCCTTAGGTGGAAGTGACCATGTTCTCCTGGAGTTTGTAATACAGTGGAAGGGAGAAGCTAGGCATAGTCAGACACGCACTCTAGACTTTAGGAGAGCTAATTTCAATAAACTTAGAGAAATACTGGGAGTGATCCCATGGTCAGGAATACTAAAAGAAAAGGGAGTTCAAGACGGATGGGAGTTTCTCAAAAGGGAGATATTGAAGGCACAATTTCAAACAGTTCCAATGAGGAAGAAAAATGGAAGATGTCTCAAGAAGCCAGGATGGATGACTAAGGAACTTTCAAATGAGCTAAGTTTTAAACGGAACATGTATAAGGAATGGAAAAATGGAGAAATCACGAAAGAGGAATTCAAACAAATAGCCGGCACATGTAGGGGTAAAGTCAGAAAAGCTAAAGCGCAGAATGAACTCAGGCTTGCTAGAGAGGTTAAGAACAATAAAAAGGACTTTTTTGGATATGTCCGCAGCAAAAGGAAGAAGAAGGAAACAGTGGGGCCACTGCGTGCAGAAGATGGCAAAATGCTAACAGGGGACAGAGAAAAGGCAGAATTACTCAACACCTTCTTTGCTTCAGTCTTCTCAGAAAAGGCAAAGGGTGCTCAACCTAAGGATAATGGAGACAGAATAGAGGAAATTCAGCACAGAATAAGTAAAGAGGTAGTACAGGAATACCTGGTTAACCTAAATGAATATAAATCTCCAGGACCAGATGAACTACATCCTAGAGTATTAAAAGAACTGGCAAATGTAATATCAGAGCCATTGGCAATAATCTTTGAGAACTCCTGGAGAACAGGAGAAGTCCCAGCAGACTGGAGGAGGGCAAACGTTGTCCCCATCTTCAAAAAGGGAAAAAAAGAGGATCCCAACAATTATCGTCCAGTTAGTCTGACATCAATTCCAGGAAAGGTTCTAGAGCAGATCATTAAGCAGAGAGTCTGTGAACACTTAGAGGCCAATGCCATAATCACAAAAAGCCAACATGGGTTTCAGAGAAACAAGTCATGCCAAACGAACCTGATCTCTTTTTTTGATAAAATTACCAGTTTGGTAGATGAAGGGAATGCTGTGGATATAGTATACCTCGATTTCAGTAAGGCCTTTGACAAGGTTCCCCATGACATTCTTGCAAACAAGCTTGAAGAATGTGGGATAGACAAGTTAACTGTTACATGGATTTGTAATTGGTTGAGTGGCCGAACTCAAAGGGTGCTCAACAATGGCTCCTTTTCATCCTGGAGAGAAGTGACCAGTGGGGTCCCACAGGGCTCTGTCCTGGGCCCAGTCCTATTCAACATCTTTATTAACGATTTGGATGACAGAATTGGGGGCATACTTATCAAATTTGCAGATGACACTAAACTGGGAGGAGTAGCTAATACCCCAGAGGACAGGATCAAAATTCAAAATGACCTGAATAGACTAGAAAGCTGGGCCAGTGCTAACAAAATGAAATTCAATGCGGAGAAATGTAAGGTTCTGCACTTAGGGCGGAAAAATGAAATGCACAGATATAGGATGGGGGACACCTGGCTGAATGAGACCACATGTGAAAGGGATCTAGGAGTCCAAGTAGACCATAAGCTGAACATGAGTCAACAGCGTGATGCGGCAGCTAAAAAAGCCAATGCAATTTTAGGCTGCATCAATAGAAGTATAGTTTCTAGATCAAGGGAAGTTATAGTGCCACTCTATTCTACTTTGGTCAGGCCCCACCTGGAATACTGTGTCCAGTTCTGGGCACCACAATTCAAAAAAGATGTGGAGAAACTGGAGCATGTCCAAAGGAGGGCAACTAAGATGGTGAAGGGTCTGGAAACCTTGCCCTATGAAGAACGCCTCAGGGAACTGGGGATGTTTAGCCTGGAGAAGAGAAGGTTAAGAGGTGATATGATAGCCCTGTTTAAATATTTGAAGGGATGTCATATTGAGGAGGGAGCAAGCTTGTTTTCTGCTGCTGCAGAGACTAGAACATGAAACAATGGATGCAAACTGCAGGAAAAGAGATTCCACCTCAACATTAGGAGGAACTTCCTGACAGTAAGGGCTGTTCGACAGTGGAACACACTCCCTCGGAGTGTGGTGGAGTCTCCTTCCTTAGGGGTCTTTAAGCAGAGGCTGGATGGCCATCTGTCAGGGATGCTTTGACTGGGAGTTCCTGCATGGCAGGGGGTTGGACTGGATGGCCCTTGTGGTCTCTTCCAACTCTATGATTCTATGATTCTATGGTGATCGCTGAATGGGTACTGGTTTGTGAAAGAAACAGTTGTAGGGGCACATTAGGAAAAAACATGTTGGTTTGCCCACAAGTAATATGTATGGTTATTGCTGTGTCCCTTCAAGTCATTTCCAACTTTTGGGATCCTGAGGCAAACCTATCATGGAGTTTTCTGGCCAAGGTTTGTTAATAGGACACTTGCTATTGCCTTCCCCTGAGCCTGAGAGCATGTGATTTGCCCAAGATCACCCAGTGAGTCTTGTGGCCAAGCAGGGAATCTAACCCTAGTCTCCAGAGTCACAGTCCAACACTCAAACCAGTATGCCACCCTATTACTTCACTTATTTTGAAAAGAAGCAAGCCACGTCTGTTGCATCAGAGAGCCTTTCTGCTTATTCCACTGAATATGAATCAGCCCCTGGACCTCTGCCCCACTGCAAGGACCACTGAGTTGGCATTCTTTCCAACTCAGAACAGGGCCAACTCAGAACAGAATAACATTCTTCTACCTTTAAGAAGAATGAATATAATGTTATTCTGAATAAAAACCCACAATTTAGCAATGGTTGGATCATGCTTTTAGCCACAGAGCATCACTCTGCTATAACTCAGTTATGGATGGCTTTAGCAAGAATTTGCTTTGGGGCTGTGAAGCATAGATGCACATGAAGTTTCTCACTGATTGTTCTATGCAATCATCTTATCGAATGGCAAGAGTGTGCAACTTAATGCATAATCAAAGGTGCATCTACACTGCACAATTATAGCCGTTTGATACTACTTTAACCACCTTAGCTCCCTCACATCAAATCTTGGGATCTGTAGAGTGTAGTCTTTAATGCAATGCCCACAATTAGAACACCAGAGCAATCTAGTGCAGAATTCTAAGCATTTTACTAAGCTTCCAAATCCAGGATTCCAGAGGATGGTGAGGTTTAAAGTGGTATCAGATCACTATAATTATGTTGTGCAGAAACAGGCCAAGTGTACAACTGGATGTACAAGTGAATGCGTATTCATCTGCATGTGTGCATCTGCATTTACAATGCACCATATGCACAACACAATCTCTGCAACCTTGTGTTGAATCCAGATATTTCACATCAGACAAAACTGTTTGATTGTTTCCACATTGGTACTTGTGCATGTATAAGATGTTACCAGAATTCCAACCATTACATTACTTCTTTTTAATACTAACTCTCCAAATTCTGAACATTGGAGAAGAGCGCTCAGTGCTGACAGCCCTCATGCTATGCAAATTCTTTTTATCATTCCAGGTGTTTGGACTGTTGGCAGTTGTGGGGCTCCTTGTTGTGATAATAAATCACATCATGAAACCCTCCACTTTAATCTTTGTAAGGGATGAAGGCATGGTTCCCAACAGCTACCTGAACGGGGATGAGGACCAAAACACCGGAAGAGACAGAATGACTATGTTGGACAGCAGCCCTAGCTGTAATGATTCATGCACGTAAGAATGGAAAACTATTCCAGTAGTCTTGCTGTAACTATAGTACAAAGTATTCAAGTATTCAGCTATTCATTTGCTATAGGTTGTTTTTTTTGTGTGGGGTTTTTGGGCTATGTAGCCAGGTTCTGGAATAATTTATTCCTGACATTCCACCAGGATCTGTGGCTGGCATCTTCAGAGAATGCTGGCATGGGAGTGTGATATGTGTGTGCATATGTGTGTGTGTGTATATACACACACACACATACATATACATACTGTGTGACCCTTGGATGAGAGGAAGTGATTTACATGTTAATCTCTGTATTGATCTGCTGTTGAATGGCAAGGCCTCAGTATGTCTATTTAATTAACCATCCATTGTCTGCTGGGAAACTCCCCTCATCCTGGGTGGTTTTCATTTGCATGGGCTCAATCTTAATTTTGGTGTTTTTCAGGACTGGTAGCCAAACTTTGGGCCAGTACAGACCACCCCTTTCAGGGTGGTCTGTAGGCACCCATTTTTGGTCCACAGTGTTGCTGCAGCAACCAAACCGTGCAGCAACGATGCGGACCAAAAAAGGAGCCACTTCTTTTTGGGACATCGTAAGGGCTGCATGTCTGTTCTAGTGAATGACGTGTGGGCACTGTGACACCCACATGTCATGCACACACCTTGCGTGTGGGCAGAGCAGTGCTGTACGTAGTAGGGCTGGGGAGTATTTGTTTGGTGTGCTCTCCAGCCCTACTTTCACCGCTGCCATGCCCCTTTATGCCCGGCTATATCGGGCCTTTGTTCACTTTAAGGGTTTCTTCTTTCCTGTTGAAGTTGTCCATATGTTTATGGATTTCAATGGCTTCCCTGTGCATTCTGACCTGATAGCTGTTGGCATGTTCCAGAATTTCAGTGTTTTCAAATAGCATTTTATGCCGTGGATAGTTTATAATGCGTTCTGTTTCTGCTCATTTACTGTTGCCACTGCAGTTTTCAGCTGGTGGAAAGCCTCCCTTGGGATATGCCATATGGACCAAATAGCAGTGCTGCAAAACCACTATACCAAGCATGGATGGAGCTCTTAAACATGACCCAAAAAAGCATTCACGTGGCTTCTTACTATTGGGCATTAACTGGGGAGGATGTTGGTGTCAACGACACATCATCTAAACAGGTAAGCTAAGAAGTTAAAAAAAAAAAAACCTAAGAAAAACAAAGACAAAATCTGTAGCTGGATGTAGGGAGTGAAGGCAATTCATGGCACAAGCCAACTTTTCCTTTTGGGTGCACAGCACAGAGAGTCCCCCCACACAATTCCCAACATCCTACTTTAGATTTATAGAATCACAACATCTTAGAATTTTAGGACTTTATCACACGAGCCTTGTTCTCACCACCATCCCACGAGTAAAAAGACATGGGTACTAACTGGGTTGGAAGCTTTCCTTATCACACATCCTTCCATTAGTGTGAAGGGGGATGTTTCTGTCATTGATGGTCCTCAGGTTTTTTTCCACACTGCCCTTAACCCTGCCTCCCTGCCTTATCTATGCCCTAGCCAGAATGCTGTTCATTTTTTGATTTGTGTTTGTAACACAATTCTCGAGTTATGACAATGTGATTTAGTGAAACAAAGATGAAAGAAAAGAAAGTGAAAAACAAAGAAAACCAGCTTGTTAGCAGGGGACAGTTGCCACTAAAGGCTGGGATTTGGAAGGTAATGGAGGACAGAGATTTTCATCCTTTTTGAGGGAGCTTTATGGTCCCTCGTTCTGCTTCAAGATCCATTCAGGAATAAATTTAAAGGAGCCGTGTCCCATGTTCAAGCTAGCAACCGTACCTTGGGAGGATGCATGTACCTGAAAGCCACTTTTATCCACCTCTGGTTTAGAACATGGATGAAACTGTCACACCCAGAACTTGGCATCTTTCTTCTATAGGGTGAAGATATTCTGAAGAAATTTGAAAGTCTGCTTTTGGAGAATATCACTGTGTTTATTGCGACAAGTGTGCCATCTAAAGTTAAACATTCCACTGATCTTGAGATCCTGGAGAGAAAAGGTAATTGTATATTGTATCTTACTGAAAATGCATTTAGCAGTTGGATTAAAATTACAGGAAAAGAGGTCCCACCTAAACATTAGGAAGAACTCCCTGACACTAAAACCATGCATACATCAAAAACAAAGAAAGCAATTAGATAAACTATAATGTTGCTCAGGGTTCAGCAGCTCAAAACATCACACACATACAGACACAACCAGCCTTAAATCTTTAATTTAGTTGTTAGAAGAACCATGTCTTTGCTGCCTGCAAAAAGTTTAAAAAAGGAAGAATCAGGTAAACAGAGCTCTTAAATTGTAGGTGCAATGTTCAAGATGGTTATCAAGAAAAATAACAGAGACAGAGGAGTGGACAAGTAAGCTAGCATTTTTAAGGTATATAGAGGTGAGTTGGCCCTACTATTAGGGGAGGGGGGGGGATGCAATTCTTGACTAATTTCACTCTTGAAGGAAGTAATTTTAGCAATTTTATTTTTTGCCACCATGAGATTTTATTCAGTTTATTCAAAAACTTGCAGTTTTCAAAGTTTTTGCACCACATCCAGCATTTTCTGTGAAGGAAACAGTATTTTCTGCCCCCTCTAATAATAATTCTGTGCATCAATATTTCTCAGGAGCAGTGGAGTTCAGAGATGTGTATTCTAGGTATCTGCTCTGTACTCCCTAAACTCACCTGTCCTCAGGTGACCTGCAGAATGCTGTGGTATTATCAATGTTCAAATATTATTCAGTTGTCACCTTTTGTCCTTGGAACGGAAGAGTTGTCTTGTCCTTTACCTCAAGGCAAAATGTATTGACCTGACTTATACTACAAGTTCAGAATCTGGCAGGGCTGTTGCAGAAGGCACAGGATCAGGTCTGACCCAGAAGCATTTATGGTCAGATGTGGAATTAGATGATATTTGAAATACTGAGACTAACTTGGTGCAGTGACGTCATAGGCTCGGTGTCCCCTGGTATAGCAACTCATGCTGTCACTGCCCCATTGACCTCCTCCTATACCACACCATACAGAATCCTTAGTAATGTTTTTGGTACTAATGTTACTGTTAAATCGTAACTTCTGTATTTAACTGAATATAATGGCAATAGTTCTGACATAAACAGCTAGCAAAATTAAAGTGTTACTCTTAAATTATAATATCATATACACTGCCTAAATGCATTTACATGTACATAGCTTACGTGCTTAAGGTGAAAATTGGGTAAGATGTGATGTTTATAATTTTTTTTAAAGAATTAAAAAAATCTTCTTTCTCTGTCCGCTGTCCGCTGAACCTTGCCAAACTCATGGCTTCTCTTCCGCTGAGCTCCAAGGTTTTAAAGGGATGTGGATAAACGCCACAGCTCATTTCTGTCAAAATGCAGACATTTAGGTTGTCACCTGGTGCACTCCACTCCCTGCTGAACCCTAGCAATGCCCCTGTTGGTGCATAAACTTGCATCTCTTCCTTTCTCACAGGGGCCCATGTAAAAAGGATAAACTTTGGACAGCTAACTCATGGTGTCCTGCACACCAAATTATGGATTGTAGACAGGAAACACATCTTTCTTGGTAGTGCCAATGTGGACTGGAGAGCCTTGACTCAGGTGAGAGATTTGAATATAGAAAATTGAGGGGATTAAAGTAGACTGATCTGACAATATATAACAAGGTGACTGTATTGAAAGGTCATCGTTGGGGCTTTTTACATTGCCTGAAAGGGGCGGTCCAAACTCGCCCCTTCTGGCGGCGGGATGACGCCGAGGCTGCCGCACGGGCAGCCTCTAGGCCTCCTCCCGCCGCTTTTGGAGGCCGTGGGGAACCGGCAAACTGCCGGTTCCCCGCGGCCTCCAAGCGGGGTGCAGTGGGTGCTCTGGGCACCCGCTGCACCCCGCTTCCCTCGGCGGGGCTCAAGGGAGGAAGGGGCCGCTGCTGCAGCCCCTTTCTCCCTGGGTCTTTGCCGCGGCCATCTAAAGGCCGCGGCAAAGACCCGCCGCAAGAAAAGAGCTCCGAGAAAGAGCTCTTTTTTTGCGCCGTGGGAAGGGCGCGATTGGCGCCCTCCCGCAGCGCAAAAGCGTCATAATGTGCGCAGCGCGTCAAAATGCTGCGCACGTGATGACGCTTGTACGGCGCCACCGTGTAGAAGCCGCCATCTTTAAATGGCGGCTTCCACGCGGTTTAGGCTTAGGGAGGGTGTAAAAGCTACGCCCTCCCTAACCCTAAAAGCGGGCTTTTTAGCCCTAAACGCGCCTTTTTTTGCCCTTCTAAAACGGGCCTATGAGAACTGCTTTTCTCCCGATGAATCACCGAGTTCTCACGTTAAGTGTGATATCATAAAAACACAGAAAGCAGATTCATAGTTTTTCTTATACTTTTTATCTGTCTAGCCCAGTAATGCATTCCATGATTGGTAGCAGCTCCCACATATCTTAAGAACATGAACTTTCCCATTATGTTCTAAACATTAGGAAGAACTTCTTGAGGGCTTTAAATAGTGAACAAATTAAGATGAAGCCTGTGAAACTTTGGGCAGGACATTATATGTGTTACGCCAGTGTTGGTGGATGATGGCACTTCTGTCTGCAGATGTCTTCCTGCTAACACCTATGGGTTTTCTGAAATAAAGTTTTACTATTTGCAATAAACAAGATATGTTTACTGAACCCTGGGGGAGAAAAGGCAGTTCTTGACAGAACTATTCAACAGTGGAATACGCTGCCTCAGAGAGCGGTAGAGTCTGCTTATTTGGAGGTTTTTAAAGAGAGGCTGGATGGCTATCTATTGGAAGTGCTTTGATTGTGAGTTCCTGCATGGCAGGGGGTTAGACTGGATGGCCTCCCCCCCCCCCAAAAAAAGCCCCAAACACTAATACTGTCATGCAGGCTTTTACTAAAAACTATGATTATAATATAGTTGGGTCCTCAACATCCACAGATACTTTATCCATAGATTCAAGCATCCATGGTTTGAAAAGATTCAAACAATATAAACATTCCAAAAAGCAAACCTTGATTTTGCTATTTTATATAAGGGACACCATATTACTATGCCATTGTATTTAATGAAGCTTGAGTATCCATGGATTTTGGTATCCATAGGTGGTCCTGGAACGAAACCCCGGTGGATACCAAGGGCCCACTGTACTAAAGAGAGTGTATCAACATATCAAAGAAGAAAAATTGTAACATATGTTTGGCTTGGAATGCTGCTCACTTGGGTTTTGCTTTCTGCAGGTGAAAGAGGTTGGGGTTTTGATCAATAATTGCAGTTCCTTAGCTAATGACCTTTGGAAAATCTTTAAAACATATTGGGATCTTGGAGGACCAAATGCCACCATCCCCTCTCCATGGCCGAGGAATTACTCTACCAATATTAATAGGCAAAACCCTTTGGAAGTACAATTCAATGGAAGCTCCACCAAAGCATATTTTTCTGTAAGTGGACACTGGCTCATACTAGATATTAAAAAGAATGTGTATTCTCTGTTGTATGACATGTTTTTCTATGTAATCAAATCTTCCTAAAGACATGTGCCTCAGCAATTACAAATTGCTTACAAATTTAATGTCATGTTTCCAATGACCAATCACAAAATAAATCATCCTTAATGCAAAATAGATGGGTGAGAACAACATATTCCATGGCCTCATTTACACTACATAATAAACTGGTTTTCAAACTGTTGTAAACTGGTTTAAAAGACCATTGTTTGCACTTGCACTGAATTTCTGATGTGGTTTTCTGGGGGGTCGGAGCACTAAAACCAGTTAAACCGGTCCTTCCAAATCCATTACATTCCCCACATCTTTTTAAATGAATTGATTCAGTGCAAGTGTGAATGTGTTGTTGATTGCATTCAGTTCCCTGTGGCACAGTCACTCCTGTGATGCAACTCCATTTTGATTTGATCCTATTGATGAATGTGAACACAAAGTGGAGTAAATAGAAATGGGCAGATTCAATTGCGGTTTGAATCATGTGAACATCTATTTGGTGCTAAATCGCTTTATCGATTCGACTTAAAAATTGGTTTATTATGTAGTGTGAATGAGGCCCATGAAAAACAAATGCCTTTTATAATTTGAGGGGGGGCCAAAACAGCAAGCATTAACCTAAAACAAACCTTCTTGCATCTGGGATTTGTCTGTGTGTGTGTTATTGAATGGACTTGGGATAAATAGATGATGGTGTAGTAATTAAAGTTCTCCCTTGCTTTAGGCTTCTCCTCCTTCATTTTGCCCAGGGGGTCGTACCTTTGACCTTGTAGCAATTCTTGATGTTATCTATGATGCAGAAGAATATGTATATGTCTCCATGATGGAGTATTTTCCTACAAGTCGCTTCAGGCACCCACCAAGGTATCAGATGAAATCAGAATGTGATTTTGTAGTCTCAGCAACAAGCAGACAATGTGCTCAACAATGGCTCCTTTTCAACCTGGAAAGAGGTGACCAGTGGGGTCCCACAGGGCTCTGTCCTGGGCCCAGTGCTATTCAACATCTTTATTAATGATTTGGATGACAAAATTGGGGGCATACTTATCAAGTTTGCAGATGACACTAAACTGGGAGGAGTAGCTAATACCCCAGAGGACAGGATCAAAATTCAAAATGACCTGAATAGACTAGAAAGCTGGGCCAATGCTAACAAAATGAAATTCAACATAGAGAAATGTAAGATTCTGCACTTAGGGCAGAAAAATGAAATGCACAGATATAAAATGAGGGACACCTGGCTGAATGAAACTATGTGTGAAAGGGATCTAGGAATCCAGGTAGACCATAAGTTGAACATGAGTCAACAGTGCAATGTGGCAGCTAAAAAGGCCAATGCTATTTTAGGCTGCATCAATAGAAGTATAGCGTCTAGATCAAGGGAAATAATAGTGCCTCTCTATTCTGCTTTGGTCAGGCCCCACCTGGAATACTGTGTCCAGTTCTGGGCACCACAATTCAAAAAGGATGTGGAGAAACTGGAGCATGTCCAAAGAAGGGCAACTAAGATGGTGAAGGGTCTGGAAACCATGCCCTATAAGGAACGCCTTAGGGAACTGGGAATGTTTAGCCTGGAGAAGAGAAGGTTAAGAGGTGATATGAAAGCCCTGTTCAAATATTTGAAGGGAATGTCATATTGAGGAGGGAGCAAGCTTGTTTTCTGCTGCTCCAGAGACTAGGACGCGGAACAATGGATGCAAACTGCAGGAAAAAAGATTCTACCTCAACATTAGGAGGAACTTCCTGACAGTAAGGGCTGTTCAATGGTGGAACACACTCCCTCGAAGTGTAGTGGAGTCTCCATCCTTGGAGGTCTTTAAGCAGAGGCTGGATGGCCATCTGTCGGGGATGCTATGATTGGGAGTTCCTGCATGGCAGGGGGTTGGACTGGATGGCCCTTGTGGTCTCTTCCAACTCTATGATTCTATGATTCTATGAATTATATGAACCTACCTTTATTGAGAAGGTCTTCTCCTGTGCTCTCACCAGTTGTACTTGTGAGGGACAGAGAGAAAGCCCTCTCACAAAGATCTTAAAAATCTGGGCAGGGCAAATTTTCTAATGCCCCAGGTCAGTTAGTTCTCTAATGCTCCTGCAACAATAGCAAAATCCTGAGAGACTAGAAGATGCCTTTTATGGGGAACAGTAAGGGTTATGTGTGTGTGTGTCACTGGCTGCTCTCAGTGAATGGCCTGAAGTTAGATGATCGTGTTACCAAATATTAAACAGCAATAGCTGAGAAATTTGTTTCTGTGTGTGTTTTTTAAAATTAATTTGAGAGAAACTGAAATTTACAGACTGGATCCTCCAGACCCATGATTCAAACCCTGTACATTAAACCCTGTGTTTGTGGAGTTAAATTAAGTTTTCCAACTCTTTCCCACTCTTTTTCTTTAACTTTAATGCTTATAAGGTATCAGATACAACATGTTTCTTTGTACAGTATGTACTGTACATACTTTGTACAGTATGTACTGAATTTGGTTGGTGCAAATGGGGGTAAATTTTTTATCAGTTTATATTTGAAGAATGTACCAAAATTTCTATCATATTTGGAGAATGTGATTTTTTAGTAAATATGAGAGAAAGTGAGATTTTTCCATCCCTTGTGAAGACTCAGTAGGTCTTAATGGCTTTAGCTACAAACTAGGATATCAATGCAGTTAAACAGAGATACATAGATAGTATCAGTAAGCAGGCAAAACAATACGATCTTGCATTTGAACATTCCCCCCAGTTTATTTCAGAGAGAACTGAGAGCCAAAAGTGGAGTCATAACTGTGTATACAAATTTTCCATTGCTAACATTACAGTGTTGCTTTTGCAGATACTGGCCACCCATCGACAATGCTCTAAAAGATGTGGCACTTAGCTGTAATATACGAGTACGGCTTTTGGTCAGCTGTTGGATCCATACTGACTCTTCCATGTTTCACTACTTGAAGTCACTGAGTGTCCTCAATGATCCAAGTGCCAACATCACAATAGAAGTGGTAAAGCAAATATACTTTTGCCGCTTTAGTGGGTGTTTTTTAAAGATGGTCATATGCCACCTCTCTGTTATAGAGAGGAGAGTAAGTAAAAAGTAGCTAGAAAGAATTCAGGGCTCTTTGTGAATCATATATCTATGTGCCATGTGAAAATGTGACAATTCTCTTACACTGTCTAAGAGCAGAAGTCATATATATTTTTCACAACCTTTAATGCTGTTTTTTTTTAAAAAAAATTACATTCAATTTAAAATGATTTCTTTTGCTTTCTGTCCCACCTACAAATGTATTGGACATATACCAAGGGAGGCAGAAGGAAGCAGGAGAAATTCTATTACTGGTTTTGAAAATAACGGAAGAAAAGCTGAAATGCAATCTAGGTTTCCTGTAAAGTCGATATTGCCCAAGCGGTGACCATGGTGCCTGGCAAAAGTCAAATAATGAATTAAGAAGTTTAAATGGAAATACACCTCTGCTTTGCTAAACCTAAATGAAAGTGCATTTTTATTAAGGAATATACCACAATTTAATTTAATAAACAAAAGGTAGTTATAACAAAATAAAGCAACAAAAACACCTCTGTGTGTGAGAGAGAGAGAGAGAGGGAGAGAGAAAATGAATAACAGGAAATATTTCCTATTCCTTAAAAACACCCTAGTTCAAAACGGCTTAAAAATAACAAGATCAGTATTGTAGAACATCTAGATTTCAAGATGTGTAGATGTGAGCCAATGTGACATAGTGGTTTTGAGTACTGGACTATAATTGCCGCGCAGGTCAGCCCCCCCCCCCCCAATAAATACAGAAACCTGGTTGGAGGAAAAAAGGCCACAACTTTATTAACTGTTCCACACATGCAGAACAACACAAAACCATAGGGTTGGCCCAAAGCATAAGGTCTGGATCTGGCCATCAGCAACACCCTGGTTGGTTGATGTACCCTTGGTAGCAGGGGCAAACATCGGGATGACGTAGGTGCCAAGCTCCGCCCTGTTGCGCAGTTAGGCAACTGCGCTGCTTCACATCGAATTGCGAGACATCCTAGTCACCGGGTATTAATCGACTGTGGCCCCCGCAATGGCCACAGCGAACCGCTCCTTACCCGGGTCATGAGGACTCCCGATCCAGTGCCAGCGGGCCCTGGAAACCCCTACCCCAGATCCAGGCCTATGCTGCCACCCAGAACAGAAGTTGTGACAATCAACTCCCTAAACAGGGAGGGAGGGTGGGAGAGCAGAACTGGCAATGGTGCCGACGCTCACCTTACACGGCCTTAAATAGGCCCAACAGCCAATGAGGGCTCAGGAACGATGGAGGCACCACCCTCTCCGAGCTCTCCACCAATAGGAGGGCACGCCATACCCTGCTGTGACCAATCAGACAGGTTCCTTTCCTGCACCTCCCAGTGGCCAATCAGCATCGAGCCCGCGCTCGCACCGGCCGCTGGGGCGCCCAAGCCTGGCGCGCGGGAAGGGGAGAGGCCTTCCTTCACGCGGCAACAGCGCCGGCCCGTTAATTCGGGCGGCGCCATTTGCCGCGCAGGTCAGGGCCCCCCCCAATAAATACAGAAACCTGGTTGGAGGAAAAAAGGCCACAACTTTATTAACTGTTCCACACATGCAGAACAACACAAAACCATAGGGTTGGCCCAAAGCATAAGGTCTGGATCTGGCCATCAGCAACACCCTGGTTGGTTGATGTACCCTTGGTAGCAGGGGCAAACATCGGGATGACGTAGGTGCCAAGCTCCGCCCTGTTGCGCAGTTAGGCAACTGCGCTGCTTCACATCGAATTGCGAGACATCCTAGTCACCGGGTATTAATCGACTGTGGCCCCCGCAATGGCCACAGCGAACCGCTCCTTACCCGGGTCATGAGGACTCCCAATCCAGTGCCAGCGGGCCCTGGAAACCCCTACCCCAGATCCAGGCCTATGCTGCCACCACACAGGCAGGTCTGAAAGAGCGCCTGCCGCCAACCCTAAGAACCGAAAAAGAACCCTCCACAAATAATATTAATAGCATCCGCTTGAGCAAGAGTCCAAATCAGGGTGCACATAGCCCGCAAACACCCTAGACTTCCATCAACCAATTCACTTGATGACATCAGTAGAGAGTCCAGCACAGGCTGTAGATGTGGCCGCTCCAATGCGGAATGAATGGCCTCCAAATTCAACCAAAAGAAGACCCATCGCCTGAAGGGCCAGCTTTAACACAGCAACAAATTGAAAGCGTGTGACAGGTGAGCCATCAGCATGACAAAATAGGGATCCTTGACATGCAGGCTGGTGCCTAATAAACCTTTTTAGAACCCGAACAGGACAGAGGTGCAAGTCTTTTAGGTGCCCCAATATGATCGATGAGGCTCAGCCCAGTTTATCACATTTTGACCTGAGAACTGTCAAACATACAGCATCAACATTGAACAAAACATCAGTGATGCACAAGTATCTTTTTGAGCAATAGGTCTTCGAAGACAGGACCAGCTCCCCTACCCTCAGGGCCCCAAATGGCGGGAAGCTGGGAAACAATATCCTGAAGCAGTGTAAAAACAGATAGGGTGCCTGGCATCGTTTTTGTCCATATGCATGCATCTCCAACCCTCCAGAGTGCAACGCACTTGGAAACAAGCACATGGATCAACCAGGCTGGAGGCTTTTGCAAAGAACAAAATACCTGCAAGGTGAACAGAAATAGAGTGCGGGGAAACCCCACTATACTTTAACCATGCCATGAAGCATAAAACAGTTGTCGAATCCATAGGTCAAAGTGCCGGAATGCCTAGGGCACCCCACAAGGAGGACAATTTAGAAAAAACCTTATTATAGGCCCTGAGAGTGGAGGGGGCCACCGAAGACAAAATGCCCTGGGTCACATTGGAAGTCCAATCTTCCTGAGGAACTCTGGAAATGGCATGGGAAGGGGGTCTGCCTTTGGAGCCAGCCATTGAAACCTGTCTTCCTGGAATCGGGAAAGAGCATCAGCTAAATTATTTTGCAAACCAAGAACAAACCAAGCTGTGATAGAAATGTTAAAATTAAACAAGTGAGTACGAGCCACAGCACCAGCACGACTCTTTCTGATTTGAAAGACAGGCTATTAACAACAGCAACTATGGCTTGATTATCGCAGCAGAACAGAACACGTTTGGTGGAGAACTCATGTTTCCAAATAATGGCAGCCGTCACAATGGGAAATAATTCCAAAATAAATAAATAAATAAATTATTAACAACCTCCTCTTAAGCCCAACCCTTTGGCCATTTTTGAGCACACCAGTGTCCTTGAAAAAACAGCCCAAATCACAATCTTCAGATCCTCTCTAATACCCTTGGTAATGCTCACATGGTAATGAGGCCTGGAAATACCTGCAGTAGCTCTGGCCAGCCTGGCACAAAAGGGGCGACCAGGAGAAACCACACAGCACGCAAAGTTCAGGTGACCTAGGAGGAATTGCACCTGTCTCATAGTAACTTTTTGGGATGCAAGAAATTCTGAAATAAGTTTTTTTTGTTTTTTTTTAAAGAGCACTCAATTTGTCAGGAGGGAGACGAGAAACTCCTTCAACCGAGTCCAATTGGACACCCAAAAATGTGAGGGACATAGCTGGCCCCTTAAGTGTTATCAGCTGCTGAAGGGACCCCGATCTCAGATGCCAAAGCAGAAAAGGTATTTAGGAGCATCTGGCAATGGTCTGAGCCGGACCGTCCGGTGAAAAGGAAATCATCCAGTTAATGAGTCACAAGCGGGGAGGAAGCCCTGCGCTTTACCTCCCACTCCAGGAAAGTACTGAAGGCCTCAAAGGCTGCGCAGCTAATTGAACAGCCCATCGGTATAGCCTTATCGAAATACCATCGGCCTTGTACCTTAAGCCCTTACAGGTGGAAATCATCAGAGTGAACAGGCAAAAGGCAGAAAGCAGACTGAATGTCACATTTGGCCATTTGGGCTCCGCGGCCACATGCCTGCACTAGCTGGACCACATGGTCGAACGAAGCATAGCTAAGTCGGAATTCCCCCAGAGCCTTCTTGGGGACAACTCTTAAGGGAGACACCTGAATGTTTGGAAAGGCGGAGAATCAAAAGGCCTTTCAATGCAGCAGGCATCTATTTCTTTTTGAATCTTTTTCATAAGAACCTCCAGCATATCTCAAGCTGATTTAAGATTCTTATACTCTGAAGGAGGAGGGGAACAAGTCACCTTGGGCAGGGCCCCATGCTGAAAGGGATGGTGGCCTGATTTTGGGCAAGCTGCCTTACTATGGGGCCCCCGACAAAGTTCAAAGATGTGGTCATATCTGCAGTGAGACCTGGAGCACCTTCCTGCATTATATTCCCAGCAGACCAATTTATGTCCCTCTTACCATCCGGTCTGGTGGCCCCTTTGGACCTGGTCAGAGGGACCACCTCAAGCAACCAAATTTCATTGTGAATAAGATCCCAGTGCTCTCTAGAGCTCTGAGAAGCCTGCTGACAAAAGGCTGCATCTGACTCTAAGAACATGAAGCATGTGGCAATCTAAGTGTCAAGCTCTCTTGAGGAATGCCATTGAGATAACAGCCCTATGGAGAATGTATGCTCTGCTGAGGGAACCTTAGGGTGTTTTGTTTGTTTGTTTGTTTGTTTTGCCCATTTGGTGGATGTAACAGCAAGGGCATCATGCCCTTTTGGTTGCAATAGTGTGAAAATGTCAACGAAACAACCTGTTAAAATTCCATTTTTTCACATTTTTTTTGAAAGGTGAGACCCAAGAGGACGCTCACCAGGAGTTGAGGGAGGGATGCCCAAGGCCCAAGGCCCATACACCTTGCAGGCCAGGATGCCAGGACCTGCACCGGATAGCACAGCAGGGAAACCCAGGGACCAAAGCATGGTCCACCCAGAACCCTTCTCTACCTGTAGGCACAACCTGTGAAAAAAACCCCTCCCCAACATGTCCCAAACGAGACACAGATGCAGTCCTGTTCCATTTACTCTTTTTTCCCTTGCATTTCTTCCTTTTGCCACCGGCCACAGAGGTTCCCGCAATAAGCTCGTCGTCCTCCGAACTCGAAGATGTAGAGCTAGAGCCGGATGAAGAACTTGAGCTGGAGACATCCACTCAAGCAACGGAGGTCCAAGCCGAAGAGCTGGGTCCCAAGCTGAGGACATCATCCGCCAACTGTTGTTCCCTGTCGCCTTCCCGGGATCCAGATCCAGACATGCAACACCAGCAGATGTCGATACTTGGGAGGCTGCCATGGCCTTAGCAATGATTTCTGAGAAGGACCACATCAGTTTTGCAGCCATCTCTTGGCTAATGATCAAAGATGCCTGCAATGGGGGAGGATGGGCCAGGACCATTACTATTGTCGCAGGATCCACCACAACTGTCGAACTCCCCTGTCTACAGGCATACGTACGTGCTGGGCACCTCCTAGTCCCTGGGGCTAGCTCTTCCCAGGACCTACAATTTGTTTTCACAAAGAACTGGTAACTTGTGCAGCACCACTTGACTTCCTTGATTTTGGTGACATGTTGAAATTGGTTGGTCTGACAACACTAAGATTGGGACTGTAGTCAGCAAGAAAAAAGTATTGCAAAGCTGCTTATAGGTGAAGGGAAACACATGCCCAGCAGGGCCGAAGCCGCAAGCACCGTGTAAGTTACAGTTCACCGTTGTCAAGTCACAAGCACTGGTTACAAATCACGTGCCCAGCTGGCCAAAGCCGCATGCACCGTGTAAAGTCAGCAGTGCAATAATCACCAACCAAGTAGAGAGCACGTGCCCAGCAGGGCCGAAGCCGCGAGCACCGTGCCGAAGAACAGTTTGTAGTCACAAAGTCATCAAGACGATTGTTTGCACGTGCCCAGCAGGGTTGAAGCTGGGAGCACTGTGCAGTTAAAACAAAAAACAAACCAAACCAAAACAAAAAACAGTTTGAAGGCAAAATTCCGAACACCACCAGGAGCACCGTGCAGTTGAAAAAACAGTTGAAGCCAAAATTTCAAACACCACCAGGAGCACCGTGCAGTTGAAAAAACAGTTGAAGCCAAAATTCTGAACACCGCCGGGAGCACCGTGCAGTTGAAAAAACAGTTGAAGCCAAAATTCCGAACACTGGATGTGTGATCAGCAGGGGCCAAGGCCGCAGGCACAACAATTATTAATTATTAAGACTAAAAAGGAGGACAAAACAAAACAAAAGGCCTTCTCAAAAAACATGAACCCTGTCTGCCAGTCCCTTAGCAACAAACCTGAAGGAGCGGGTGATTGTTACCAAGAAGTGGGGAGGTGGTAAAGATGCCCTCACCAACAAAATGCCCCACCTATTAGGCAGCGAGGAAGGCTGTCAGACCCAAAGCCCCGCCCCCTACTGTGCGGCAAAATAGGCAGTGAAGCCTCTGATCTGCTGGCCCCCAGAGCAGAACTGGCAATGGTGCCGACGCTCACCTTACACGGCCTTAAATAGGCCCAACAGCCAATGAGGGCTCAGGAACGATGGAGGCACCACCCTCTCCGAGCTCTCCACCAATAGGAGGGCACGCCATACCCTGCTGTGACCAATCAGACAGGTTCCTTTCCTGCACCTCCCAGTGGCCAATCAGCATCGAGCCCGCGCTCGCACCGGCCGCTGGGGCGCCCAAGCCTGGCGCGCGGGAAGGGGAGAGGCCTTCCTTCACGCGGCAACAGCGCCGGCCCGTTAATTCGGGCGGCGCCATTTCTGGAGACCAGGGCTTGATTCCACACTCAGACGTGAAACTCATTGGGTGAATTTGGGCAAATCACATGCTCTCAACCTTAAGGAAGGGCAATGGCAAGCCTCCTCTGAACAAATTTTAACAAGACAATCCCATGATAGATTCGACTTAAGGCTGCCATAAACTGGAAATGTCTTGAAGACACACAACATCAACAACAATATAAGGTATTCTGTTACTCTGCTGACATTAGTTGGATGTTCAGTCACATAGTTCTTATTGTTTAGAAGGAAGATACAAAGAATGAAATCAGAGAACACATTTTGCTCTCTGAGGCAAAACAATAAATGTCAGCTCCACTCCGAGCAAGTCAAGTACAAAACCCAGACAAATTATTGTGGGTAAATGGAGTAGAAAATCCCACAAGTGTCTCCCTGGTAATAACAATACAACAATAATTCAGAGATATAGCCATGTTAGGCTGGAATATCAGTATGCAAAGGTGCTAGAAGTAAATAACTAACAAATTGCTGCCCTTTCCTGATCCAAAATCCACTGTCTGAAGAGGCCTGATAATGGGGCTGGCTTTGAACCAATGTTGAGGAACACTAAATCCACTTAATAAGCTGATTGAATGAATCTGTACAAATTACTGTTCGGCCACACATGACAATCTGATCTGTAGTAAAAATCTTCCATATTATTTGGGAGGATAACTACCTCATTTGGCCAGTGCATCATTGATGCTATAGGCAAAATTGCCGTACTGAGAAGAATGTGGTTCAAATCTTACCTAAACTTGAAGCTTTCCAGGTGGCCTGAGATAAACTACCATTCTTGCAGGTTGGATTTTGCGTCTGCAACAAGAGAATAACCACACTGCCTTTAGCGTTGTAGTAATTCTGAGATGATGAACGTTCAAAAAGCACCATTCATTGCTAAGTGCTGTTATTCTTCCTAGTTGTAGGTTCTCCTTGTTGGCTAATGGAACAGAAAAGCCCAGACCATTTTCACGGTTATCAGTCTAGTGTAACTTAGCCATAAGCTATTCCATTGTAGTCTATTATTTGGAAATGCAGACAATTTGTGCAATTTCTTACAGTCATAAAAGGTTTCATCGGTTTTTATTTCTTTATTTCTTATCAGAAAATCTTCATTGTTCCAATTGGAAATCATAGCAATATTCCTTTTGCAAGACTGAATCACAACAAATACATGGTTACTGAGAAGGCAGCCTATGTTGGTATGTGTTGTGGCTTGGAATGAAGCCACCTTGCTAAATATTTGTTACAGCTTGGGTTTCATCTGCTGCTTTTCTGGTGCCTTTGCTCCCAAATCCTGGAAAGTTACCTTTTAAAATAATCCACAAAGTGGATATCGTTATTTTTTTACCTATTTTAAAGAAGCAAAAACTCTTTGCTTTTCTGTTGTTTATGTGTAACTAAAAGAGGTACTTTTAGGCCTGAAACAGATGGGCACTAAGGGGCGCTCTTGTCACATGCTAGGGTTGCCTTGGGGCAGAGCTTATACACGCCCTGCAACTCTAGCATGTGATGAGGGTGTCGCAGCTGCACAGCGCCATATAGAGGGTGTACGCAGCAACTACGTTGCAGCTGCGAAGCTTCCATACGGCGCTGCGCAGCTGCGACGTCGTAGAGGTGCCCTATGGTGCTTTTTTTTTGCATCACAACTGTGACACAAAAAGCAGCCACTTTTGGGGACTCCTTTTTTGTTCGTACGTTCACCACTCCATCTGGTTGCTGTGGCGAAGAAGACGTGGCACCAGACCACCCTTTTTGGGTGGTCTGTAAAACTCCTTAGTTAATTTAAAAACCACATATATCTCAATGCTGCAACACACTGGCCTGTGATACCAAGCAGTCTCCTTCCATCCACCTCATGGTTGCATCGATACCCACAACAAAGTAAGAGACACAGCATGAACTAGCATTTGAACCCCCTGCTATAATTAATAGTAAGACATTGTAGTTGCGATTCCTAGACTTTTGAACTTCAGCACCCAGAAGCCCCAGTCATCTTCACAAATGGTCAGGAATTCTGGGAGCTCAATCGCCTGGAGGACCATAGTTTGGAAATCACTGATTGATGAAAAGTTTGGGGCATTTGGGCAGGCTTCCAGCTAGCCTTCTAAAGCTTTTCCTAGGAGAAGCAAGCAAGACTTACCTCCATAGTGCAAGCTGCATTTCTTAGAGGGGAACAGCAAATGCATTAGCTTGTGGCAGGAGCTGAGACTTACTCTGCTTCTGCTGCACATCAGAGAAACCTTTTAAAATTTTCAGAAAACTTTAGAAGGATCCTTCTGTCTCAAGCCCATTGCCTAACACATTTGCTATTTTGCCTGAGGTTTCCCACCACCCTGCACTATGGGGTTGTGTCTTGCCTACTGTTGCGCCAAGGAAAAAGCTTTAGAAGGCTCTTCCCATATTCCTCAAGTCCATTGCCTAATGTTTGTGAGTCAAATCGAATTAGTGTGTCATTTATTGCCGAGCCAAGTCCAAGTCGAGTGATTGAAGTGTCTTGAGTCTGAGTCAATTGACTCAAATCAACATCACTGGAAGCTCCTGAGGATGAAGGACACTCAAAACAACTGATGGGTTTAAAAAAAAATCTCAATGATTATTATCAGATACCAAAACAGCCATATAGGCTGGAGGATTCTGGCAATTATAGTCATAGAATAATTTTTTCCAAGGTCTGCCATGAGTACTTGCCATAATGGAGAATGCTGGTGTGTGTGGGTGGGAGGATGGGGACAGGCAAATTGTATTTTTATATTCCTATTCTGTCTTTTGTATAATCTCCAGGGACTTCGAATTGGGCAGAAGAATACTTCACCACCACTGCAGGTGTGGGACTGATTGCTAAACAGTCTTCAATAAATCCAGCAAGGAAGACTCCAACAATACAGGAACAACTGACATTTCTTTTTGAACGGGACTGGAATTCCAGATATGCAATAAATATGGAGGACTTGCCTGGGCAGAAAGACTGTGCTTGGAAAGATACCTTTACAGAAGTTTAAAAGGAAACTAGATTATTTTTGTTGCTAATTTTTGTCTTTGCTACTATAGTTGCCCCTCCGTTTTCAGAGACTTCGACTCTGCATCCCTTACCTGTTTGTGAACAGCAAATGGAGGGGGACAAAATGGGGCCCACGCCTGTGCTGCACACCTACGGGTGCCCATGGGCATGCTCTGCCATTCAAGACAATGGGGCTTGAATACTAGTGATTTTTTGTTTTCATGGAGGGTAGGTGGGTCCAGAACTGATCCCTTGTGAAAATGGAGGGGCTATTGTAATTTGCTTATAAGCCGTAGGTTATTTGTCCTGCGTTTGCGAGATGTAAATTGCAGAGCGTTTCAAACTTTGATCATGCTGGAGTCTGATTCTTAAATTACATTTTATATTGTGCATTGAGGAGTGGCTACCAGTGATGGCGAACCTTTTAGGGACTGGGTGCCCAAACTAAAAGGCCTTCCGGCACTGGGTGTTACCCAGCAGGATGTCTAGCGGGAAATGGGACTTCTGGGCAGGATTTCTCCTCCATCCCACTCTCCCGGGACTTCACCTGCCTCTCTAGAGAGGCAGCTGAAGACCCAGGATGGCCAGAAAGAAGAGGAACAGATGCGCTCCTGTTCCTCCTCCTCCCCCTGCACCATCCTGGGCATTCATCTGTCACTCTGGAGGCAGATGAAGGCCTGGGACAGCTCGAAAGGAGGAGGAACAGGCATGCCCTTGTTCCTCGTTTCCCCTGCCCTCTGCATGTCATGAAAAATATCTTTGCATGCCATCTGTGGCATGCATGCCATAGGTTCATCACCTTCTTCTTCAGTTCTCAGGGCAAGAGGGAGAAAGCATTTCCTTGAAAATTACATATATCTCTGTGTTCCTGGTTCCTGCAGACTGTTTTGAAGAAGCTACTGCATCCTCTTTACTGTTCAAAGCATAGTTTGGAAAACATGCTTTGGCTTTCCCATGTGCTCTTAAAAGCAATGCTTGATAAAATGTTAAAAAGTGAGGTTTGATGCTTACTATTTAAATTACCTGCTCTGAGCAGCAGTAGTTTAATGCTTAATTCATTATGCTTAAAAACATGAATGGGGAGGCATTCCCACCTTGCATCTGATACTGGAAGAAAGGCAGGATATAAATTAATTAAATAAATAATAAATAAATCCACTGATCTCAGGTTTTACCCCCCCAAAATCCTAGCTGCTGGAATATTTGGTATCTATATTAAAAGCAGCAGGGCTTGTACAATATGAATTTGTGGTAGAAACAGAAGTAATTACTCAGGTTGTTCTTGAAGAGAAAATTTAGAATCAGAGAATCCTAGAGATGGAAGAGACCCCTAAGGTCATCCAGTCCAACCTCCTGCTATGCAAGAAGACACAATCAAAGCACCCCTGACAGATGGCAATCCAGTTTCTGTTTAAAAAACTCCAAAGAAGGAGACACCATTACAAAACCTACTTTAGTTGTCTCGGAAAATTCATCATAGGACAGGATAGGTTTCCATGGCTGAGCTGGGATTTGAACTGTGGTCTCCAGAGCTGTAGTCCAATGCTCAAACCATTACACCACACTGCCTCTCAAAATGCAATTACAATAGGATAACACATACAGTAATGTCTTTGGCATTTCAATTGTGGGTGGAGAGCACTTTTTCATTGACAGTTCCCTGCTGACTGAAGTAGAGGCAAAGCACCATTGCCTGTCCTCTCACATAACCACCATAAGAAGCAGTGTGATAAGTACTTTCCAAAGATGCTACTACAGAGATCAAAATAATAATAGTAGTAATTATGCACCAACTGTTGCATTTACAAAATGCCACAAGGTGGCATTGTCTGAAAAAAATTACAAATTGGCCTACATGGCTAAATGGCTTGAACATGAAATGCTGTGCTTTGTAAACCACTGACTCTTCCTTAATTCAAACAGGACCCAGCAGCACTGAGCCACAAGAATTAGAAAAACGTGTCCACAATTCTTTTTGGAAAGATGTCTGAGAAATTCAGGTAGTTTAATTAAATTCATATGGCCTTCTGGGCTGCTGCCCCACTGCAGAAAGACAGCAGCTTGACACCACTTTAATTGCCATGGTTCCATCCCATGAAATTTTGAGATTTGTAGTTTGGTGAGGCATTCAGCCTGGTCCATCAGAGAGCTCTGGTACCTCACCAAGCTACAAATCCCAAGATTCCGTAGGATGGAGCCATGACAATTAAAGTAATGTCAAACTGCTTTATTTCTGCAGTGTGCATCCACCCTGGGTGGCTAACAACATTACTTATCCCATCATTCTTTTTTTAATCTTTAAAGATAGGGAACTGAAGCAAACAAAAGTCTTCCTGATGGAGACTAATGTTGCCACTTGCATATTGTCAGAGGCAATTCATTGCCAGGCATAAGGAGAAAGGAGAACTCAGATTAGTATATGCTGATTTATATGTATGGATGATGTATAAAACAATAATTTACACTGAAATACACCTCACCCCAGTGAGGAAGTGCATGACGCATCTTTGGAGATTATCGCAAGGAGGAAAAAGTGGGAAGAGAGAGGCATAACGCCGGTTAACTCACATGACTGTGAGGAGGATTTTTGCATGACGTCATGCTTATTCTGGACTTCACCCATGAATAACCTGGCATGCTCCTACAACAATAGCGTAATTGAAGTGCAAGTGCGAGAGTGCAAAAGTCAATTGTGCTTCATTAGTGCTACTGCAGAAGCAACTAGGGGTACCCAGAATGCATTGTGGTGGAGGCAATCCATTCTCATTACTAGGTTTGGTTTTGCAGTGGATTTCACTTCTTTGGAGGTATGGGCAGAATTTAGTCTACACTGGCTGAAAACAATGTGCTGAATTAATAAATTTTATTTTGCTGTCTTTATTCTGTGCAGCCTGGGAAAATGATTTGCAGACATGCACCATTGTGCTGAAATGACACATGCATGAAATGATCAATTATAGTGTACCAACTATTTGTGTATGTATGTGTGTGAAATACGATTGCAATATTAAATGCTATTTGCATGAAATGTGTGACTGTGTGAAGCTAATGAGCACTATAGCACTAGCACTGCTTTCTATTTACATGCTGCAATTATTGCATAATTAGTCTTGGTGTGATAATCTCCTTTGTGTCTGCTCAGTCCGCTGGTCAGGTGTCCACTGTTAATGGCCATCTTCAAAGCCTCATCTTTCTCTTCTGATTTATTTTATTTTAAACTAGGTTTGGATTAGACAACTTTTCAAACAGAGGACCCTCCACTGTAAATTAAGAAACACAACACTGTTACACAAATCTGTGTCCAAGCTGGCCATTAGCGAAAGTGGAAAATTTTAATGTCAGATCAAAATTACATGGGACTTCATTTTAAATGGATGAGAAAATTTAGTAGCCTTGAGGCTTGTTAGGGTCAGGGTTTCAGAGCATGATATACTAATATTGTGGGTGCTGGACTGGTTAAATTACTTGCTGTCCATCTGATGGGAAGTAACATTTTTATGCAGGCAGGGATATACAGGGTGGTTTTTATGGAGCAGATGGGTTTTAGTTATGTTTTTAACTTTTGTATATTTTTATGTGATTTTATATTGTATGTAGATGTTTTGAATTTTACTGAGATTTTAAATATTTTGCCTGTGAGCTGCCTTGGGTCTGTGCTGGAAGAAAGGTGGCATATAAATGAAATAAGTAAATATAAGATAACTATGTATTTCTAGGCCTGATTTTGAATGCTGGAATAGATAAAGTTCTAAGACTAAACAATATGAAGGGGGATTTTTAAAGGGTCACCCAAATCAGAAAAAGATGTCCAGGAGCTTGAATTGCTTTCTGTTTGCAGACCCACTTTTAAGAGCAATTGGAATGGCAGGGTACTAATGTGTGGGCGGGCAACACAGAGAGGAAGGGATATTGGGAAGGGCATAGAGCAGGAAGGCAGGGTAAGTGTTATGAAGGCCAGCATGCAGAAGCCCAGGATTAAAGCAGCACCATGGGACTGTGTGAGTATTACTGTTCCCAAGCTGGTATGTTTGCATTTCCTACACTAATGTGATTGTGGCATAGCAGCATGGTGTGATAAAGTCCTGAGTTTCTTGCCTAGCCACTGAATGGTTCTGGGGGCACACTGGTGCTTTCAATAGCCTTTTGTAGCAGGGCACAAGGCACAGGTCAGTGGAACTGTACTGGTGCAGAATTACGCTCTTGAGCTACCTTCCAACTCTATTAGAGAATGGGTTAAGTCAAGTGTAATACAATAGCTGGCTTGCTTTTAATTCACTGTGCAAAGGCATTATTTGGGGGAAGTATATCTCACTTTCCTCCCATCTCTTTTACCTAGGGGATCTTCTCTTGGCTGACTGTGAGCTCCTTCCTTCCTCCCCCCAAGACCACAAATATGTATGCATATGTTTTTCTACCTTTAACCCTGCAAAGGTCAGCTGGGAAACTTTTCATCTCACGGAACTGAATATAATCTATGGCCCACCAGGGGTCTTTCCACATTATTATTTTGTTTTAGCCAGAGCACTCTAGTGCCTTGCCAAACTAAAAACCCTAGGATTTCCTAGGATGCAGCCCTGTCAGTTGAAGTGGAATCATTTTGCTATAATTACCAATAAAAATGCCTCAGATGTGGCTAAATTCCAGTTTGTAGCAGCTGAAGCCAGCCTGGTGAATGATGATATGTGATAGGAATGTGTGTTTATGACTTCAGGTTGCCTGTCGACTCATGGAGACCCCATGAATTTCACAGGGATTTTCTTAGGCAAGGATTTTCATCGGCAAGGATTTTTGCCTAAGAAATATAGCCCACAGCACCAAGTTATTGGCAGTCTCCCATCCACATACTAACCAGGGCTCACCCTGCTTACAATCCAAGGTTAGACAGGATCTGGTGGATTTAGGGTAATTAAGCACTGTGATAAGAATAAGACAAAGATTTTCTATCCTTGCCTTAGGACCTTATTGCACCAACAAAATACCCAACTGCTCCCCAATGGGCTGTGGGATGCTAGAGGGAATTATCTCATGTAAATTGCCCCTGATTCTTCTGGGCAATTGTAACCCGGCTGCAACCCGGGTCCCAGGCATGCTTTGGAGGCCATTTTTCCAAGACAGAATGCTCCTGGCTTGGAAAAGCAGCCTCCAAAGAGTGGCTGGGACCCGGAATGCAGCCGGGTTGCAATTGACCCGCAGAAGTGGCAGCAAATTATGTGCGATAATTCCCGGTAGCTACCTGCAACCTGACTGTATCCTGTTGGGGAACAGTTGGGTTTTTTGTTGGTATGATCAAGTCCTCAATGGATCTGCTGCCACACTCCAGAAATAAAGCAGTTTGATACTGTCAAGGCTCCATCCTGTGGAATTCTAGGATTTGTAGTATGGTGGGGCACCAGAGTTCTCTTACAGGGAAGGCCAAATCCCTCTCAAAACCACAAGTCCCACCATTCCATAGCATTGAGTCATTGCAGTTAAACTGATGTCAAACTGCATTAATTCTGCAGTGTGGCAGCAGCTTTACTTTGGGCCATCAGTCTTCATGATTCTTTTAGCTGGCCTAGTTAGCTACCCTTTCATTCACCCAAACAGTACCATTCAAACTTTTGGGCTGCATCTCCCATCACTCTTGGACATTAGTAATTATGGCTTGGAGTGATGGGAGCTGCAGTCTAAAATGTCCAGAGGGCTTTACACTGTGAAGGTTGGTAAAGTTTCTTCCTTATAACAGAGTTTCATGATGGTGTGCAGGCTCTAGGCAAGGCATCCTTGGGATGAGAAGTCAGGTTCATTGCCAGTTTGAGGCCTAATACTCAAGCATTTCCCAGGGTACAGATCCATCTGATGAAAGGGAATGTAGTCTACAAAGGCATATACAGTGGTGCCTTGCTATCCGCAGGCATACCTTCTGCAAATTTAAGCATCCGTGGATGGCAAGCCTTGTTCTTCCCAATGGCGATGTGTGCACATGGCCGCACTAGTGGCCGAGAGCAAGTTGCACTGCCATTAAGTCCTGCAGTTTTTCATATCTGCGGGGTGGATGAGTGTCAGGAATGGATCCCCCATGGATACAAAGATCTGACTGTACCATTATAAATGTATTAGTTTTTAGCAGTGGCACTGGCATCACCAGGGTTGGTATCATCCAGTGCAGTAACTCATGCTATCACCCCCCTGCCATCAATGCCCTTTACCACACCATACAGAATCCTTGGTGATGTTTCTGTTCTAGAGTTACTCATAAATTTTAATTCCTGTATATCACAGGATTGTGATGTAAAGGGCAAGCAAAATTGAGATTATACCTTTCAATTACAATATCAAATGCACAGCCTAAATGTATTTATATGTACATAGTGTCATGTGGTCAAAATAAAAATTTAGTAAGATGTGATGTTTTAAAAGAAAATTTAAAAAGAATGAGCAATTTATACAATTAAAAATATTTTAAAAATAAAATTTAAAATTTAATTTAAAAAAAACCCCTAGACCATTCCTTTCTCCTCCTACTAAGTTTTCCACTGCTCACACCATCTCTCCAGCATTTTGAAGGGACATAGGAAAACTTCACAGCCTGTTTCTGCCAAAAGGCAGATGTTTGGGGGAGCCATGGTGTCACCCCACCTTAGAGTGTCCCCTGGTTTGATCTAAACACCCCTCACACTTCCAGTGATGCCACTGGTCTTTAGTGTCACAGAACTCCTTGATTCTATCCACACTGCAGAAATGATGCAGTTTGACACCACTTTAACTGCCATGTCTCCATCCTACAGACTCCTGGGATTTGCAGTTTGGTGAGGCACCAGCTCTTCTTTGGCAGTGAAGGTTAAACGCCTTGTAAAAACTACAAATTCTAAGATTCCATAGGATAGAGCCACAGCACTTAAAGTGGTATCAAACTGCATTATTTCTATAGTGCAGCTTCAGTGGAGTCACTAGGAGGGCGCAAGGGGTGTGGACTGCACCAGGTGGGTCCCTAAAGTGGGTGACGCCACTGATCCTCAGACATCTGCATTTTGGCAGAAATGGGCTGTGACATTTGCCTGTATCTCTTCAAAATGCTGAAGAGATGGTGTGAGTGGGATGTAACTCAGTGGGATGAGAAAGGAGAGGCCCCATTGTTTTTTAAAAATTAAAATTTCAAATTTTAAGTTTTATTTTTTAATTTTTACATTTTTAGTTTTTTTTAAAAAAAACTTTAAAAATCACATTCATTTTAACCACATGAAACTATGTATATGTAAACACATATGAGAGTCAACTGGGCTTTTCCGTTTCTTGCTAACCTCCCCCCCCCCCCCCATTTTATAAAAAAAATTAAACTGTGATTTGTTTTGAAAGTATTTGTGCTTGCATTGGGACTTTGTGATCTCTGAGCTGGCCTAAGGAACTGTTGTGTTAACATCGACTTTAGTGTGAGGGAAGGGAAAAAGCTGAAAGAGGAAGCAGCAGTCATGTTGAGGGAGGAAGGAAGGCTCTGTTAGCTGAAGAGACAATAATACTTTATATACTCGACTATAAGTCAACCTCATGTATAAGTTGAGGCCACGTTTTGGGGCCAAAATTATGGATTTTGCTATGACCTGTGCATAAGTCGAGGGTAAAATTTAGGGGCATATAGCAAAGGGTCTATAGTATGAAGCAAAGCAAAACAGTGTCAAAGAACTTTAAAAAATCCAGCTCTTTGTGCTTACTCTTAAGACTGGATGTAGGAGAGAGTAGAGAGGTTGGTTCCTCACATATTATACTCTTTCTTTCCACCAGGAGAAGGTTTCTTCTTGTACATAAGAGTTAAGAAACAGTACTTACATTGACTCATGGATAAGTCGACTCAGGTTTTTTGGGTCAGTTTTTTGACCTAAATTTCTAGACTTATACATGAATATATACAGTAGTACACCATTAATTTCCCTCGAGTCAATCTTGACCGATGGCAACCCTGTGGATGAGACATCTCCAAGACTCCCAGTCCTCCACTGCTCTGCTCAGGTCCTACAAACTCATACTCATGACCTCCCTAACACAGTCCATCTTGCATGTGGCTTTCCCCCCTTTCTGCTTCCTTCCACCTTTCCTAGCATTATTGTTTTTTCCCAATGAATCGTGCTTTCTCATGATGTGTCCAAAGTACAACAGCCTCAATTTCATCATCTTGGCTTCCAGGGAGATTTCTGACTTGATCTGCTCTAGGACCCATTTGTTTGTCTTTTTGGCTGTCTGCAGGATCCTCACCCCTCTTCTCCAGCACCACATCTCAAATGAATTGATTTTCTTCCTGTCATCTTTCTTAACTGTCCAGCTCTCACATCCATACATGGTAATAGGGGAAACAATGGTTTGTACAATTCTAACTTTTGTGCTCAGTTGTATATCTTTGCATTTTAGCACACATACAGCACTTAAAAAAATCCAGATACTTTTGTTCAGCCTGTATAAAAGGTTGTGTGTTGAGAGTGCTGAACCAGAGACTAAAAGGCAGGGTGTGCAGACACTCCTTTTCTCCCCAGACATATCCTTCATTTCAGCCTTCTGTCCAGGAGGAATTCCAAAATGTCCTTCATTTCGAACATGACTAGCAAGCATGATTTTATATTTATATGAGTGTTTTTAGCTTTTATTTTGTCATGCCTTCCATTCTTTATGGACTGTCTGGCATTTCACAGTGCCTTGTCCCCTTTGATGGTTAGGACCTCTGATCACCCTGCTAAAAGGTTAATAACTTGGATAAGAACCCCAAGAGGGTCCTGCCTAGGATAACATTTGAACTAGGCCTTTTCCTCTTCACAGAGGTAATTCTATGTAACCAGTAGATCATACCATTTCTCTTAGCAATATGTATTTCCATAACGTCTTGAGATCTGAGATGTCCAAGGATAGCATATTATTATGAGTTATAGGATCTGCTTTTAATTTACTCAAGACACTTTCCCCCTTCAGAGTGGCTGAAAGCTTTGTTAGGCCTTCTGCTATACTTGTTGGGATTTTGGTCTTTTGAGGCATTTTTGGCACTATCCCAAAGTAATGGATGGATTATAAAAAAAATTACACTATGCACTTTTAAAAAGGATAGGTGATTCCTGTTCTTTTTTTTCCCAGGGACGCTGTTTCCTATTAATAACTACCCTTGGCCATGGTTCTGTCATTTTTAACATCACATTTTCCCCAGTTTATGAACATTTGTTTTTAAACTAACTGATCCTGAAGAATTTTCCATTGGTGAATTAACCCAGTTCCTATTTCCATAAATAATACACAGTCATGCTTCAGCAAGGCTAGAGTCTGAATTTACGGTCTCTAATCTGGTAGTTACAGGTTGAATCTCATTTATCTGGAATTTCAAAATCTTTCAAAATCCAAAATCCATGGGTGGATGACATACTGATACCTTTGTTTTCTCATAGTTCAGTGTACACAAACTTTGTATAAGCTTGACTCAGGCTTGCATCCTTCCGAGGTCGCTAAAATGAGTACCCAGATTGTGAGGGCAAGTAGATGATAGTTGTAAACCACTTAGAGCTTTATCACGTTTTGGGGACGGGGACGGGACTCGTGGGGGCGAGCGTGAATGGATTTTACTGCACACTCAAGTGTCCACAAAAAGGTCCCGTTCCGGCACCTGTACCCAAGCCGTCCCTGTTCAGTGCTGGCATGCACCATTTTGTCTGGTCGGAAGTCTTCCGAGCAGAACATTGAATGCTTCTCAGCACTGGACAAGGACAGGTGCCGGAACGGGACCTTTTTGTGGACACTTGCATGTGCGGTAAAATCTGTTCACGCTCACCCCCGCGAGTCCTGTCCCCGTCCCCAAAACGGTTAAGGAAGTGTATGTGATAAAGTCCTTAGATACTGCTTAGGCAGTCTGAAGCAGTATATAAATGAAGCTGTTTGTTTGTTTGTTTGTTTTGTTTCCTGCACCAAATTATTAAAAATATTATGTATAAAATTACCTTCAGGCTATGTGTATAAGATGCATACAAAACATAAATTAACTTTATCTTTAGACTTGGTTCCCATCTCCAAGATATCTCATTATATACAGTGGATCCTTGGTATCTGCTAAGGTTTGGCTCCAAGTCCCTCTCTAGATACTAAACTCTGCAGGTGCTCAAGTCCCATTTTATATTATGGTGTATTAAAATGGCAAAAATCAATATAAAATGGCAAAAATCAAAATTTACTTTTTGGAATTAATTCCCCCCCCCCCCCAAGCTGTAGCTGTATCTCAGTTTGTGGATGCAGAATCCATGCACACAGAGCTTTGCTCTGGTGCAACAACAAACTACTATTTCCCAGTATTCCATAGCACTTTTACAGTTAAAGTTTTGTCATTCTGGATTATTTTTGCAGTGTGGATGCAGCCAGTTTCCTTGGGAGAGGGCAGTAACTCTTAATCCACTGTTTTGAAAGCATACAGGACTATAGGCCTTCAGGAGATAGAACTGAAGGGGAGGGATTTTCACTCATACATTTTTCTGTGATATGTTGTTCTAATTGGGAATCTTGTCCTAAGAACCAAACAGAGCTTTGTTTCAGATTTTCTCCAGGATTTTTAGATCTGTGAGGATGGGTGGCATTTCTTCAGAATCAGAATAATTATCACAATATTGTTGATACTGCTTTTATTTCCATATCAGGAGAATAGCCAAGATACATTTGACATTCTACATAAGCACAGTGTTTTAACAGGTATGTTCCACCTTATTGGCTGCATATTTGCAGAAAGCATTTTTATAACCTAAAAAGCAAATGATAACAACTATTTACAACTTATCTCTCTAGGAAAGCTTTAAAGCTACTTGCATAGGCCCCTTCCTGTATATACTCCATAGGCTAAACTCCTGTCTTATTTTTAAAATTGATTGGATGCAAATTTCTAGTCCAGTCATATTGAAGTGATTTTAAACCACTTCAGGACCATTGAATGGCACTACTGTCCTGACGCTAAAGTCTGATTCAGAAGGTTCTTTTTATCATGATGGCTAAATATTACAATCCTTGTCTTAAGACTGATGTCAATGAATGGCACTTTTGAATGGTCAGATGCATTTCATGTCACTTTTGTTCTGGACACACTGGCGGAAAACGGAATTCTGGTCTGCTTAGTTTATGTCTTTAGGTCGAGAGTGAGTATAGGTTACTATCTAGTCATGGCCCATATTTGTACCTGATATCAGAGCTGGAATGCTCCTATTTTGAGACCACAACCTGCAGGATCCTTGAGCCAGCATTGCCAGTGGCTGTGTGTATTAGAAGATTCTAGGATATGTTCCAAAAAACCCTCCATTTCCAAGCTCTATCTGGTATGAGAGGAAATTAAATAAAAAGACATTAAAAAGCACTCACTGGTTGCATTCACAAAAGTTTGTCAGGATGACTGTTGACAACTATATTACGTTACGTAAGCAGATGCTTTGTAAGCTAACTGTATTTTCCTATGAAGTTGAGGAAGAATTTTATTACCTTTCTGTACCCTAATGAGAAATCTGAAAAAGGAAGTAGTTAAATTCTCCCTGCTTTGCGGGAACATATGAACCAGAAATTTATGTGATTATGAGCACATCATGATAATTTATCACATGATCTGTCTGTGGCATGCATTCACCATAAAAATGGAAAAAATGTTTCAGTTAGTTGGAGGCACCTACTCTTCCAGTCTGTACAACTCTGACCACACGCATCTGTTGCCGCATACTGGATTTAACCTTTGGCTCCTGGTGCAGAAACCTGAAAAAAACCTCTGTAGTGTTTTTTCTTATACCCAGCAGCAGATGCACTTCATCTTGTCATAAAATGAGTGTGAGTGCAGCTGGTGCTTTTTCTGTGACATGAATAATGTATAAAACTCCAAAAGGCACATCGACCCAGATCTTAAGACACTGGAATTTAGTTGACAATAAAAAGACATTTCAGAAACAGCCTTTAGATATGATGGTTTCTTTACACACAAGTGGCCAGCATGGTTATTACAGCTGTGCCAGAATGTCAGAAAATATGGGACTGTGTTCTTACCATTTCAGGGATGTTATAGATAGGTATGTTGATGCAACTATTATAAATGTTACTAACATTGCTTCAGCTCCTGATATATCATCTGAACTGGATTGTAGATTGGACTGCTTAAAGAAGAATAAACATTATAGCATCAATAGCATTATTTCCACTTGGTCGGTTTTAAAATGATCCTGCAGTATACCTATTGTTCAAAGATAATGAAAATATATATTCTTTCATATGACAGCAGCAGAAATAGTTAGAAAAATAAAATTTAAAAAAAGAAAACATGAATCTAATTTCCCCAGCACTAGTTTCTACTACTTTTTGAAAATAATCTAGAACAAATCATTCTTTGATTTCCAGCTAATCATGTTTAATCTCGTGTCCAGTCGTTTCTTTCTCCAAATAGGTTTAAAGAAGGTTATTCCATAGAAAGCATAAAGGATCTTTGTTGGCTTCTTTTCATCAGTAGTTTTGCTTGTATGTCTTTATTTCTTTATACACATGTCCCTCACAACAAATGTTTTTCTTAGGAACTATTTATGTATATATCCATGAACTTGTAAACACAAATAGAATACAAAATATGTTTGATCACTGTCATTTAAGGTAATGTATTCTTTCTGTATGTTACAAAGGAGGCAATGAGTTGTCTGATTTTTTAGTGTGTTTACTTTATAACTTCTTTGAATTTGAACATATCTTTGAATTTTGAGGGGGAAAACCATTTCATTTTGATGCCTCTTCTGGAATGCTTTGGGATGCAGCTTTCTCTTTCTCTAGCAGTATTAGTTCAGTTCTTGCTGAAGATGAAACAATAGGTTCAGAAGGTATGGCTCCTGAGGTTTCCTCTCCTTCTTTCTCTGTCATTGTCTCTTTAGGTGGTAAGGTTTCTTGCGCATCAAAAAAAGTTTCTGATTTTTCTGTTGGACTTTCATCACCCTGAAGTTTTGGATCTCGCTCCTCTTCTTTGTCAGTTTCCTTGCTCTTTTTGGTTGGAGATGAAAAACCTAACTTGGGAAATCTAAACCACCCAGTTTTTTCAGTTTGTTGGGCTGAATCACTATCTGATGTGGGTGGGTCATCAGGCTGAGTTTCTGGAAATGACTTTTCAGCTTCAGGTTTGGAATCTGAGGCTGTGTCATCAGCAGAGGAAGAAAATCCAATACTTGGAAACCAAAATTTAAACCTGCCAGAAGATCTCTTACTATCAGATTTTTCTTTTGGTTCAGTTGGCTCTGCTTCAGTACCTGCAACTTTAGTTTCTTCTGTGACTTCTATAGCAGAGTCAGACATTCCTTCTGATTGCTTACTATGATGGCTCTCTGCAAACTCACTGGAAGATTGTACGTCAACTGTGAATGCTTTTACCTTTGTCAAGGTAGTAGTAGAAGATATAGCTGCAGTAAATTCACCATCTTGGCCTTTGTCAGATAATTTCAGTTCGGTTAAACCAGTCATTTGTGTTGCTTGTCCTGAACTTTCATCTGAAGGTTGGTGATCTTTACTTTCAAATGTTTCAGTCATATATTCAGTAGAAGACATTTTGACTGGGGTATCTACAGTCACATGTGATTCCTGGATTTTTACTTTGAGAAGAGAAAACCCATAGGCAGCAGTTTTAACTTCTGAAGGAGGAATCTCAGATTCTCTCACTATTTGAGTGGAGAAGGACTCCTCATCATCATAGCTAAATTCAGATTTACTTACTTTTTTTATTTCTTTGCCATCTGTATATTGTTCCTGAATGTGCAATGGTGCACTTGAGACAAATGAATCTTCAGGTGGAAGTTTAATTTCAAGTTGTGTTCTCTGAATATCTGGCTCCATTAATGTTGTAATTTTTGCAACTGACTTTTGGATTTTACCATCTGTCGTCTGTATTATCTCTCTAGGAAACCCACAACTGAATTCTGTTGGCCTCTGGATGTGTGTTGTTACTTCTGTAGAAGAAGACTCTGTAGAAGGGAGTTTACTTTCCATATGTGTTCTTTGAATGGTAGGTTCAGACAATGTTGTAATCCTGACTTTTGATTTCTGGATATTATCTTCACCTTCTGCTTTCTCTTCAAGGAATGTGGGTCTGAGTTCTGTTTGAAGGGCACCCTTAATATCAATATCAGCAGATTTCTTAACTGCTGTCCCTTCTGAAGGTGAAATTTGCTCTTCTGCAGTAGATGTTCTCTGTATGAATTTGGGCATTTTAAGTTTTTGAATATGGAAACGTAGTTCTGAATCTTCAAATTGTTTATCTGTAGTGACTGTTGATTCTTCTGTAAAATCTGTCTTTGGAATTTTCATGGCAACAGAGCTTTCCTGAATGCCTAATATCGCATCTTCAGTTTTCGCTGGTGAAACCTCGGTCTCCATCTTTGTTTGATCAACAAGAACTTCTGTAACTTTTGGTTTGGAACGTAGATGGCCAAACTTTGGCATCTTGAATTTAGATGTTTTTGTTTTACTCAACCCTTCTCTACCTTCTACTTTCACTTTGTCTTCTGTGAGAGCATCTTTTTCAAAGCCTTCAATTGGGAAATCTATTATTTCAAAGTCCTCTTCAATGATTGAAGTGTCCATTTTAACTTCTGAAGGGACAACATCAGGCTCCTTTTGGTCTACAACAACATCAGCGACACTCCCAGTGCTCTTTGTAGTAGACCACCCAAATGAAGGCACACCAAACCTTGGCATTTTGAATGTGCTTTCTTTTCCTTGAATACTTGTTTTGGGTGATTTAATTTGGCTCTCTGACTTCTCAGTTTTTGCTACTGTATCTGGGCTTTGCACAACCACCTCTCCCTCTGCACTACCAGTATCCATTTCCCCCTCTGTTCCACCTACAGTAATTTTCATGGATGATGCCTCTGCCATTGTTTTGGTTTTATGCTGCATATCTATATCACATTTAGGAAGAGTTATATCAATATCCACATTTGGTACACTGGTTTGTGATTCAGCTACAGTAGCAGTAGGTTCATGAGTTTGTAAACTCTCCACTTCAGCACCATCTTTAACTATATCAGCATATGATTTTGTCCCCAAAACAGTTATTTTATGTTCTGCTTTTCCAGAGAGTTGCAAAAGGCTGTCTTCATCTAAAAGATCAATGTCAGATCTCTTCTCTTTCTGTTCTGCAATCCCACTGTCTTCTTCTTGAGGAAAACTTACTTTGGTTTCTAAAATGTCCTTTCCAACAGATGATTCAACATCCATATGGTGAGACTGGGTTACAGCTTCTGGAATTGCTATTTCAACTCCTACTTCAGCAATTGCAGCTGTTCCAGTGCAACTTTCAACTTCAGCATCACCTTTTTTCCCCTTTGAAGATGATCGGCCAAATGAAGGCATCCTGAATTTTGGCATTTTAAACCAACCCTGAGACTCCTCAGTCTGAACTTCTCCAGATTTTGCTTCAGGTTCTCCTTGGGATTTTGCATCCTTTTCATCAGGGCTGGCAACAGATGTGTCTGATGCTTTGGTCTCATCTCTGAGTGTCTGTGGCATTTTAGTTGTCCCAGCTGAAACCTTTGCATCACTGGCATCGGCTTTAACTTCCAAGGTTGGAGCTTCTCCACTATGTCTGCCTGTCTCTTTTCTCACATGCTGTTGAGAAACTTCACCTTCCATTTCAGTTGAGGTGATGGCACTCTCTGGAAATTCTGCAATTCCAAACTTTGGCATTTGCAGTTTTGGCAGGCTAATCTTCCCCTCCCTGCCTTCAGTTATCACACTTGCCCTATCCACAATTATTTCACCTTCTAAGCCTATTTCTGAACTCTTCACTTCAGATGAAGTATCCATTGTGGATACTTCAATATCAGTTTGAGGTAGGGTAATAGCTGCATCTATTTGGAAAGTTTTGATTTCTGATTTTGATATGCCTTTTGGCATTTTTATGCTTATTTCAGTTTCTTCCTCTTTCCTTGTGGTAAAACTGCTTTCTATGTCAGGTATTTGTACCGAAGCACCATCTCTTTCCACAGCAATATCTGCCTCTACTTTATCCTGTGATTTTGGTAGTTTTGCCCGAGGGAGCGAGATTTTAGGCATAGTAAAATGAGGCCTTTTTACCTGACTCTTTTTGGTAGATGAGTCAGCGTCTTGGTCCATGTGGATTTCTTGATCTTGGGAGAGAACTGCTTTTAGTTCTGCATCTGTCTCTACAATAAGTTTAGGTTCTTCTTGAGAGTCTGTTATGTTAGCGTTAATAGTTGCTTCTTTTTTAGGGGACCAGTTGAAGGATGGCAACCTGAATTTTGGCATTTTGAAATTCCCTTCTTTCTCTTCTGCATCTAAGCTTCCAGTCTTCATCTCCTTCTCAAGTTTTGTTTCAGTAGCATCTGAATATGGCGTCCCTGCCTCTGGTTTTGTCACAGAAAAACCACCTGATGGTATTTTGATGTCCACTGCTGTCTTCAAGTCAGATGTAGGAATTTGGGGAATTTTTATATTCCCTTCCAAAGCAATTTTTTCTACACCAGTGGTACCATACTCAGCTTCACATGATGGAGCTTCCACTGCAATGTCAGCAATATCCGTTGTTGTTTTCAGCTGGGGAACATCAGTACCCTCAGATAGTAGACTGATACTAGCTTCTGGAATTTTTCCTTTAGAAAATGAAATGCCAAACTTTGGCATTTGGAATTTTGACCGTTTAATCTTCCCATCACCAGCATCACTCTTTATCTCAGCTCCATCTACAGATATTTCACTGGATGATCCCTCCACTTTTACTTCTGGACCTTCAACCACAGGGCCTTTAATTTCTGCTGTTAATTTACTTATGTCATCACTAACATCATCTGCTTTTAGTTTTTGTTCTGAAAGACCAATATCAAGTGTAGGAAGCTGGGCGTCGCTTTTAGTTAGGCTGCCTTCCCCATCCATTTGAAGAACTTTAATTTCTGTTTTTGAAATTTCCAGACCTGCGAGTTTCACTTTGGGCATTTTAATGCCTTTTTGAACATCACTGCCAGTGATTTCTTTTTCTGGTATTTGTAGTGAAATCTCTCCTCCTTCCTCAGACATAGATATTGTCATGTCAGTCTCCAGTTCGGGTAAAGTTGCTTCAGCTTTGTGACCCTTCATTTTTGGAAGGGATAATTTTGGCATGCTAAATTGAGGCCTTCTAACTTTGCTTTTCTCACTGTCTTTATCAACAGACATATGAGCCTCCAGTTGTACAGTTTGTCCTTCAGTTTCTTCCACAGTGAGTGTTAACTCAGGTTCTGTGTCATGTGTTGCAATGGTAATTGAGGACTCTTCTAAGTTTGTACCCATGTCAGCAGAAACAGTTGCTTCCTTTTTCGGAGACCAGCTAAATGATGGTAACTTGAATTTTGGCATCTTAAATTTACTTTCTTTTTCTACAGTGTCCTTTTCAATCATTTCACTTTTTGTATCTTTGCCAACTAAATCTGACCTCCCAATGCTAATGTCTGATTCTGTTACAGATGGATGACCATCTATCTCTGATGTTTTAATATCATCTCTTGGCATCTGGGGAATTTTGACTGAAGAAACTTGCATTACAACATCATCACCAAATTCCACATCAGATTGTGTAGATATCAAATGATATTTGGTAAGAGTAACATCATCATCTGCTACGTTTTCACCCTCATCAATCTTAGAAGGAGTTATTTCAACTTTAGAAAATCCCAAATTAGGCATATGAAATCTAGGCAAGCTGATATTTATCCCTCCTACATGACCTTGAGATTCAGGAATATCCATGTTGGTTTCAGGAGCACTGTCTAGGGACGTGGGATGTTCTCCACCATCTGAAGGCTGGCATTCAAATTCCAAAGACGGACTGATAACCCCAGTGCCAGATATAACAACATTTTGATCTAGCACAGGAGGGAAAGTTGACAATTCAGGTTTCTTAAGGGTTGCTTCACTCACAGTGTCAGTCTTGTATGAAGAGGATTTGCCAAAAGAGGAAATGTTAAACTTGGGCATTTTAAATTTGCTACTTTTTTTCTTAAAATGTTTCGCTGAAGATGATGAATACTCTGGGAGGTTTACACCAGAATCACCATCAATCTCAGCTGGTTGGAGCTTTACGTCACCCTCAACTACAACAGAAGGCAGGCTGACTTCAGCCTTGAGTTCTGGCTGAGGGACCTCAACGTCCATGGATGGTAAGGTGATTTCACCTTCGGCAGCTGCTTTTCCTTTGGGAAGAGACCCTCCAAACTTGGGCATGTGGAACTTGGGAATTTTAAACTTGCTGTCTACTCCTTCTACCTTAATCTCGGCTCCGTCCAGAGCAACCTGGGCTGACGGTGCCTCCATCTGTAGATCTGGAGCTTTGAGTTCTATGGAAGCCTGGCCCGAAGGGAGCTTCACATCGGGTGCTGTGAAGTTGACATCTGCCTGAAATTCGCCTGTTTTGAGCTCTTGTTTGGAAATGCTGAGATCAGCTGAGGGAAGTGTTGCATCTACTTTTGGCAGGCTAAGGTCCACGTCGACTTGGGGGCTTTTGACATCTGGTTTGGAGAAGCCCATGCTGGGCATCTTGAACTTTGGCATGTGAATTTTCATCGCGCCACCCTCGACGCTTCCCTCTGCCTCAGGAACCTTGACAGAGACCTCTGCCTCTGGTATCTCGACTTTGGCTTTGGGAAGGGAGACATCGCTTTCCACCTCGGGCAGGCTGACTCCCACTTGCGGAGTCTTGACTTTAGGCATTTTGACACTGGGCATCTTAACATCTGGCATTTTGAATTTCCCCTTCTCTCCCACCTCCATTTCTAGGCTTGGTGCCTCGACCTCGGCCTTTGGCACCTTAAAGTCACCTTCAACTCTGACGGAAGGCAGAGTGACTTCAGCCTTGATTTCTGGCTTAGGGACCTCAACGTCCATGGACGGTAAGGTGATTTTGCCTTCTGCAGATGCTTTTCCTTTGGAAAGAGACACTCCAAACTTGGGCATATGGAACTTGGGCATTTTAAACTTGCTGTCCACGCCTTCTACCTTAATCTCGGCTCCATCCAGAGGAACCTGGGCTGAAGGGGCCCCCACCTGTAGGTCTGGAGCTTTGAGTTCTATGGAAGCCTGGCCCGAAGGCAGCTTCACATCGGGGACTGAGAGGCTGACGTCTGCCTGAAGGTCACCTGTTTTGAGCTCGGGTTTGGTAATGCTGAGATCAGCTGAGGGAAGTGTTGCATCCACTTTTGGCAGGCTAAGGTCCATGTCGACTTTGGGGCCTTTGACATCTGGTTTGGAGAAGCCCATGCTGGGCATCTTGAACTTTGGCATGTGAATTTTCATCCCGCCACCCTCGACGCTTCCCTCTGCCTCAGGAACCTTGACAGAGACCTCTGCCTCTGGTATCTCGACTTTGGCTTTGGGAAGGGAGACATCGGCTTCCTCCTTGGGCAGGCTGACTCCCACTTGCGGAGTCTTGACTTTAGGCATTTTGACACTGGGCATCTTGACATCTGGCATTCTGAATTTCCCCTTCTCTCCCACCTCCACTTCTAGGCTTGGTACCTCAACCTCGGCCTTTGGCACCTTAATGTCACCCTCAACTCTGACAAAAGGCAGGGTGACTTCAGTCTTGAGTTCGGGCGTAGGGACGTCAGCGTCCATGGACGGTAAGGTGATTTCGCCTTCTTCAGATGCTTTTCCTTTGGGAAGAGACACTCCAAACTTGGGCATGTGGAACTTGGGCATTTTAAACTTGCTGTCTATGCCTTCTACCTTAATCTCGGCTCCATCCAGAGCAACCTGGGCTGAGGGTGCCTCTACCTGTAGGCCTGGAGCTTTGAGTTCTATGGAAGTCTGGCCCGAAGGGAGCTTCACATCGGGGGCTGAGAGGCTGACGTCTGCCTGAAGGTCACCTGTTTTGAGCTCTGGTTTGGTAATGCTGAGATCAGCTGAGGGAAGTGTTGCATCCACTTTTGGCAGGCTAAGGTCCACGTCGACTTTGGGGCCTTTGACATCTGGTTTGGAGAAGCCCATGCTGGGCATCTTGAACTTTGGCATGTGAATTTTCATCCCGCCACCCTCGACACTTCCCTCTGCCTCAGGAACCTTGACAGAGACCTCTGCCTCTGGTATCTCGACTTTGGCTTTGGGAAGGGAGACATCGGCTTCCACCTTGGGCAGGCTGACTCCCACTTGCGGAGTCTTGACTTTGGGCATTTTGACACTGGGCATCTTGACATCTGGCATTTTGAATTTCCCCTTCTCTCCCACCTCCACTTCTAGGCTTGGTGCCTCGACCTCGGCCATTGGCACCTTGAAGTCACCTTCAACTCCGACAGAAGGCAGGGTGACTTGAGCCTTGAGTTCTGGCGTAGGTACCTCAACGTCCATGGACGGTAAGCTGATTTCGCCTTCTGCAGATGCTTTTCCTTTGGGAAGAGACACTCCAAACTTGGGCATGTGGAACTTGGGCATTTTAAACTTGCTGTCTACGCCTTCTACCTTAATCTCGGCTCTGTCCAGACCAACCTGGGCTGTTGGTGCCTCCACCTGTAGGTCTGGAGCTTTAAGTTCTATGGAAGCCTGGCCCGAAGGGAGCTTCACATCGGGGGCTGAGAGGCTGACCTCTGCCTGAAGGTCGCCTGTTTTGAGCTCTGGTTTGGTAATGCTGAGATCAGCTGAGGGAAGTGTTGCATCCACTTTTGGCAGGCCAAAGTCCACGTCGACTTTGGGGCCTTTGACATCTGGTTTGGAGAAGCCCATGCTGGGCACCTTGAACTTTGGCATGTGAATTGTCATCCCGCCACCCTCGACGCTTCCCTCTGCCTCAGGAACCTTGACAGAGACCTCTGCCTCTGGTATCTCGACTTTGGCTTTGGGAAGGGAGAAATCGGCTTCCACCTTGGGCAGGCTGACTCCCACTTGCGGAGTCTTGACTTCAGGCATTTTGACACTGGGCATCTTGACATCTGGCATTTTGAATTTCCCCTTCTCTCCCACCTCCACTTCTAGGCTCGGTGCTTCAACCTCGGCCTTTGGCACCTTAAAGTCACCTTCAACTCCGATGGAAGGAAGGGTGAGTTCAGTCTTGAGTTCGGGCGTAGGGACTTCAGCGTCCATGGATGGTAAGGTGATTTCGCCTTCTGCAGATGCTTTTCCTTTGGGAAGAGACACTCCAAACTTGGGCATGTGGAACTTGGGCATTTTAAACTTGCTGTCTACTCCTTCTACCTTAATCTCGGCTCCATCCAGAGCAACCTGGGCTGACGGTGCCTCCACCTGTAGTTCTGGAGCTTTAAATTCTATGGAAGCCTGGCCCGAAGGGAGCTTCACATCGGGGGCTGAGAGGCTGACCTCTGCCTGAAGGTCGCCTGCTTTGAGCTTTGGTTTGGTAATGCTGAGATCAGCTGAGGGAAGTGTTGCATCCACTTTTGGCAGGCTGAGGTCCACATCGACTTTGGGGTCTTTGACATCTGGTTTGGAGAAGCCCATGCTGGGCATCTTGAACTTTGGCATGTGAATTTTCATCGCGCCACCCTCGACACTTCCCTCTGCCTCAGGAACCTTAACGGACACCTCTGCCTCTGGTATCTCGACTTTGGCTTTGGGAAGGGAGACATCGGCTTCCACCTTGGGCAGGCTGACTCCCACTTGTGGAGTCTTGACTTTAGGCATTTTGACACTGGGCATCTTGACATCTGGCATTTTGAATTTCCCCTTCTCTCCCACCTCCACTTCTAGGCTTGGTGCCTCGACCTCGGCCTTTGGCACCTTAATGTCACCCTCAACTCCGACGGAAGGCAGGGTGACTTCAGCCTTGAGTTCCGGCTTAGAGACCTCAACATCCATGGATGGTAAGGTGATTTTGCCTTCTGCAGCTGCTTTTCCTTTGGGAAGAGACACTCCAAACTTGGGCATGTGGAACTTGGGCATTTTAAACTTGCTGTCTACGCCTTCTACCTTAATCTCGGCTCCATCCAGAGCCACCTGGGCTGACGGTGCTTCTACCTGTAGGTCTGGAGCTTTGAGTTCTATGGAAGCCTGGCCCGGAGGGAGCTTCACATCGGGGGCTGAGAGGCTGACCTCTGCCTGAAGGTCACCTGTTTTCAGCTCTGGTTTGGTAATGCTGAGATCAGCTGAGGGAAGTGTTGCATCCACTTTTGGTAGGCTAAGGTCCACGTCGACTTTGGGGCCTTTGACATCTGGTTTGGAGAAGCCCATGCTGGGCATCTTGAACTTTGGCATGTGAATTTTCATCCCGCCACCCTCGACGCTTCCCTCTGCCTCAGGAACCTTGACAGAGACCTCTGCCTCTGGTATCTCGACTTTGGCTTTGGGAAGGGAGACATCGGCTTCCACCTTGGGCAGGCTGACTCCCACTTGCGGAGTCTTGACTTTAGGCATTTTGACACTGGGCATCTTGACATCTGGCATTTTGAATTTCCCCTTGTCTCCCACCTCCACTTCTAGGCTTGGTGTCTCGACCTCGGCCTTTGGCACCTTAATTTCACCCTCAACTCCGACGGAAGGCAGGGTGACTTCAGCCTTGAGTTCAGGCTTAGAGACCTCAACATCCATGGACGGTAAGGTGATTTCGCCTTCTGCAGCTGCTTTTCCTTTGGGAAGAGACACTCCAAACTTGGGCATGTGGAACTTGGGCATTTTAAACTTGCTGTCTACGCCTTCTACCTTAATCTCGGCTCCATCCAGAGCAACCTGGGCTGACGGTGCTTCTACGTGTAGGTCTGGAGCTTTGAGTTCTATGGAAGCCTGGCCCGGAGGGAGCTTCACATCGGGGGCTGAGAGGCTAATGTCTGCCTGAAGGTCACCTGTTTTCAGCTCTGGTTTGGAAATGCTGAGATCAGCTGAGGGAAGTGTTGCATCCACTTTTGGCAGGCTAAGGTCCACGTCGACTTTGGGGCCTTTGACATCTGGTTTGGAGAAGCCCATGCTGGGCATCTTGAACTTTCGCATGTGAATTTTCATCGCGCCACCCTCGACGCTTCCCTCTGCCTCAGGAACCTTAACGGAGACCTCTGCCTCTGGTATCTCGACTTTAGCTTTGGTAAGGGAGACATCGGTTTCCATCTTGGGCAGGCTGACTCCCACGTGCGGACTCTTGACTTTAGGCATTTTGACACTGGGCATCTTGACATCTGGCATTTTGAATTTCCCCTTCTCTCCCACCTCCACTTCTAGGCTTGGTACCTCGACCTCGGCCTTTGGCACCTTAATGTCACCCTCAACTCCGACGGAAGGCAGGGTGACTTCAGCCTTGAGTTCGGGCGTAGGGACGTCAGCGTCCATGGACGGTAAGGTGATTTCGCCTTCTGCAGCTGCTTTTCCTTTGGGAAGAGACCCTCCAAACTTGGGCATGTGGAACTTGGGCATTTTAAACTTGCTGTCCACGCCTTCTACCTTAATCTCGGCTCCATCCAGAGCAACTTGGGCTGTTGGTGCCTCCACCTGTAGGTCTCGAGCTTCAAGTTCTATGGAAGCCTGGCCCGAAGGGAGCTTCACATCGGGGGCTGAGAGGCTGACCTCTGCCTGAAGGTCGCCTGTTTTGAGCTCTGGTTTGGTAATGCTGAGATCAGCTGAGGGAAGTGTTGCATCCACTTTTGGTAGGCTAAGGTCCACGTCGACTTTGGGGCCTTTGACATCTGGTTTGGAGAAGCCCATGCTGGGCATCTTGAACTTTGGCATGTGAATTTTCATCCCGCCACCCTCGACGCTTCCCTCTGCCTCAGGAACCTTGACAGAGACCTCTGCCTCTGGTATCTCGACTTTGGCTTTGGGAAGGGAGACATCGGCTTCCACCTTGGCCAGGCTGACTCCCACTTGCGGAGTCTTGACTTTAGGCATTTTGACACTGGGCATCTTGACATCTGGCATTTTGAATTTCCCCTTGTCTCCCACCTCCACTTCTAGGCTTGGTGCCTCGACCTCGGCCTTTGGCACCTTAATGTCACCCTCAACTCCGACGGAAGGCAGGGTGACTTCAGCCTTGAGTTCAGGCTTAGAGACCTCAACATCCATGGACGGTAAGGTGATTTCGCCTTCTTCAGATGCTTTTCCTTTGGGAAGAGACACTCCAAACTTGGGCATGTGGAACTTGGGCATTTTAAACTTGCTGTCTACGCCTTCTACCTTAATCTCGGCTCCATCCAGAGCAACCTGGGCTGACGGTGCTTCTACGTGTAGGTCTGGAGCTTTAAGTTCTATGGAAGCCTGGCCCGAAGGGAGCTTCACATCGGGGGCTGAGAGGCTGACGTCTGCCTGAAGGTCGCCTGTTTTGAGCTCTGGTTTGGTAATGCTGAGATCAGATGAGGGAAGTGTTGCATCCACTTTTGGTAGGCTAAGGTCCACGTCGACTTTGGGGCCTTTGACATCTGGTTTGGAGAAGCCCATGCTGGGCATCTTGAACTTTGGCATGTGAATTTTCATCCCGCCACCCTCGACGCTTCCCTCTGCCTCAGGAACCTTGACAGAGACCTCTGCCTCTGGTATCTCGACTTTGGCTTTGGGAAGGGAGACATCGGCTTCCACCTTGGCCAGGCTAACTCCCACTTGCGGAGTCTTGACTTTAGGCATTTTGACACTGGGCATCTTGACATCTGGCATTTTGAATTTCCCCTTGTCTCCCACCTCCACTTCTAGGCTTGGTGCCTCGACCTCGGCCTTTGGCACCTTAATGTCACCCTCAACTCCGACGGAAGGCAGGGTGACTTCAGCCTTGAGTTCAGGCTTAGAGACCTCAACATCCATGGACGGTAAGGTGATTTCGCCTTCTGCAGCTGCTTTTCCTTTGGGAAGAGACACTCCAAACTTTGGCATGTGGAACTTGGGCATTTTAAACTTGCTGTCTACGCCTTCTACCTTAATCTCGGCTCCATCCAGAGCAACCTGGGCTGACGGTGCTTCTACGTGTAGGTCTGGAGCTTTGAGTTCTATGGAAGCCTGGCCCGGAGGGAGCTTCACATCGGGGGCTGAGAGGCTAATGTCTGCCTGAAGGTCACCTGTTTTCAGCTCTGGTTTGGAAATGCTGAGATCAGCTGAGGGAAGTGTTGCATCCACTTTTGGCAGGCTAAGGTCCACGTCGACTTTGGGGCCTTTGACATCTGGTTTGGAGAAGCCCATGCTGGGCATCTTGAACTTTGGCATGTGAATTTTCATCGCGCCACCCTCGACGCTTCCCTCTGCCTCAGGAACCTTAACGGAGACCTCTGCCTCTGGTATCTCGACTTTAGCTTTGGGAAGGGAGACATCGGTTTCCATCTTGGGCAGGCTGACTCCCACGTGCGGACTCTTGACTTTAGGCATTTTGACACTGGGCATCTTGACATCTGGCATTTTGAATTTCCCCTTCTCTCCCACCTCCACTTCTAGGCTTGGTACCTCGACCTCGGCCTTTGGCACCTTAATGTCACCCTCAACTCCGACGGAAGGCAGGGTGACTTCAGCCTTGAGTTCGGGCGTAGGGACGTCAGCGTCCATGGACGGTAAGGTGATTTCGCCTTCTGCAGCTGCTTTTCCTTTGGGAAGAGACCCTCCAAACTTGGGCATGTGGAACTTGGGCATTTTAAACTTGCTGTCCACGCCTTCTACCTTAATCTCGGCTCCATCCAGAGCAACTTGGGCTGTTGGTGCCTCCACCTGTAGGTCTCGAGCTTCAAGTTCTATGGAAGCCTGGCCCGAAGGGAGCTTCACATCGGGGGCTGAGAGGCTGACCTCTGCCTGAAGGTCGCCTGTTTTGAGCTCTGGTTTGGTAATGCTGAGATCAGCTGAGGGAAGTGTTGCATCCACTTTTGGTAGGCTAAGGTCCACGTCGACTTTGGGGCCTTTGACATCTGGTTTGGAGAAGCCCATGCTGGGCATCTTGAACTTTGGCATGTGAATTTTCATCCCGCCACCCTCGACGCTTCCCTCTGCCTCAGGAACCTTGACAGAGACCTCTGCCTCTGGTATCTCGACTTTGGCTTTGGGAAGGGAGACATCGGCTTCCACCTTGGCCAGGCTAACTCCCACTTGCGGAGTCTTGACTTTAGGCATTTTGACACTGGGCATCTTGACATCTGGCATTTTGAATTTCCCCTTGTCTCCCACCTCCACTTCTAGGCTTGGTGCCTCGACCTCGGCCTTTGGCACCTTAATGTCACCCTCAACTCCGACGGAAGGCAGGGTGACTTCAGCCTTGAGTTCAGGCTTAGAGACCTCAACATCCATGGACGGTAAGGTGATTTCGCCTTCTGCAGCTGCTTTTCCTTTGGGAAGAGACACTCCAAACTTGGGCATGTGGAACTTGGGCATTTTAAACTTGCTGTCTACGCCTTCTACCTTAATCTCGGCTCCATCCAGAGCAACCTGGGCTGACGGTGCTTCTACGTGTAGGTCTGGAGCTTTGAGTTCTATGGAAGCCTGGCCCGGAGGGAGCTTCACATCGGGGGCTGAGAGGCTAATGTCTGCCTGAAGGTCACCTGTTTTCAGCTCTGGTTTGGAAATGCTGAGATCAGCTGAGGGAAGTGTTGCATCCACTTTTGGCAGGCTAAGGTCCACGTCGACTTTGGGGCCTTTGACATCTGGTTTGGAGAAGCCCATGCTGGGCATCTTGAACTTTGGCATGTGAATTTTCATCGCGCCACCCTCGACGCTTCCCTCTGCCTCAGGAACCTTAACGGAGACCTCTGCCTCTGGTATCTCGACTTTAGCTTTGGGAAGGGAGACATCGGTTTCCATCTTGGGCAGGCTGACTCCCACGTGCGGACTCTTGACTTTAGGCATTTTGACACTGGGCATCTTGACATCTGGCATTTTGAATTTCCCCTTCTCTCCCACCTCCACTTCTAGGCTTGGTACCTCGACCTCGGCCTTTGGCACCTTAATGTCACCCTCAACTCCGACGGAAGGCAGGGTGACTTCAGCCTTGAGTTCGGGCGTAGGGACGTCAGCGTCCATGGACGGTAAGGTGATTTCGCCTACTGCAGCTGCTTTTCCTTTGGGAAGAGACCCTCCAAACTTGGGCATGTGGAACTTGGGCATTTTAAACTTGCTATCCACGCCTTCTACCTTAATCTCGGCTCCATCCAGAGCAACTTGGGCTGTTGGTGCCTCCACCTGTAGGTCTGGAGCTTCAAGTTCTATGGAAGCCTGGCCCGAAGGGAGCTTCACATCGGGGGCTGAGAGGCTGACCTCTGCCTGAAGGTCGCCTGTTTTGAGCTCTGGTTTGGTAATGCTGAGATCAGCTGAGGGAAGTGTTGCATCCACTTTTGGCAGGCTAAGGTCCACGTCGACTTTGGGGCCTTTGACATCTGGTTTGGAGAAGCCCATGCTGGGCATCTTGAACTTTGGCATGTGAATTTTCATCCCGCCACCTTCGACGCTTTCCTCTGCCTCAGGAACCTTAACGGAGACCTCTGCCTCTGGTATCTCGACTTTGGCTTTGGGAAGGGAGACATCGGTTTCCACCTTGGGCAGGCTGACTCCCACTTGCGGAGTCTTGACTTTAGGCATTTTGACACTGGGCATCTTGACATCTGGTATTTTGAATTTCCCCTTCTCTCCCACCTCCACTTGTAGGCTTGCTGCCTCGATCTTGGCCTTTGGCACCTTAAAGTAACCTTCAACTCCGACGGAAGGCAGGGTGAGTTCAGTCTTGAGTTCGGGCATAGGGACTTCAGAGTCCATGGACGGTAAGGTGATTTCGCCTTCTGCAGATGCTTTTCCTTTGGGAAGATACACTCCAAACTTGGGCATGTGGAACTTGGGCATTTTAAACTTGCTGTCTACTCCTTCTACCTTAATCTCGGCTCCGTCCAGAACAACCTGGGCTGACGGTGCGTCCACCTGTAGTTCTGGAGCTTTAAGTTCTATGGAAGCCTGGCCCGAAGGGAGCTTCATATCGGGGGCTGAGAGGCTGACGTCTGCCTGAAGGTTGCCTGTTTTGAGCTCTGGTTTGGTAATACTGAGATCAGCTGAGGGAAGTGTTGCATCCAATTTTGGCAGGCTGAGGTCCACATCAACTTTGGGGCCTTTGACATCTGGTTTGGAGAAGCCCATGCTGCGCATCTTGAACTTTGGCATGTGAATTTTCATCGCGCCACCCTCGACGCTTCCCTCTGCCTCAGGAACCTTAATGGAGACCTCTGCCTCTGGTATCTCGACTTTGGCTTTGGGAAGGGAGACATCGGTTTCCATCTTGGGCAGGCTGACTCCCACTTGCGGAGGCTTGACTTTAGGCATTTTGACACTGGGCATCTTGACATCTGGCATTTTGAATTTCCCCTTCTCTCCCACCTCCACTTCTAGGCTTGGTACCTCGACCTCGGCCTTTGGCACCTTAATGTCACCCTCAACTCCGACGGAAGGCAGGGTGACTTCAGTCTTGAGTTCGAGCGTAGGGACGTCAGCGTCCATGGACGGTAAGGTAATTTCGCCTTCTGCAGCTGCTTTTCCTTTGGGAAGAGACCCTCCAAACTTGGGCATGTGGAACTTGGGCATTTTAAACTTGCTGTCCACGCCTTCTACCTTAATCTCAGCTCCATCCAGAGCAACTTGGGCTGTTGGTGCCTCCACCTGTAGGTCTGGAGCTTTAAGTTCTATGGAAACCTGGCCCGAAGGGAGCTTCACATCGGCGGCTGAGAGGCTGACCTCTGCCTGAAGGTCGCCTGTTTTGAGCTCTGGTTTGGTAATGCTGAGATCACCTGAGGGAAGTGTTGCATCCACTCTTGGTAGGCTAAGGTCCACGTCGACTTTGGGGCCTTTGACATCTGGTTTGGAGAAGCCCATGCTGGGCATCTTGAACTTTGGCATGTGAATTTTCATCCCGCCACCCTCGACGCTTCCCTCTGCCTCAGGAACCTTAATGGAGACCTCTGCCTCTGGTATCTCGACTTTGGCTTTGGGAAGGGAGACATCGGCTTCCACCTTGGCCAGGCTGACTCCCACTTGCGGAATCTTGACTTTAGGCATTTTGACACTGGACATCTTGACATCTGGCATTTTGAATTTCCCCTTGTCTCCCACCTCCACTTCTAGGCTTGGTGCCTCGACCTCGGCCTCTGGCACCTTAATGTCACCCCCAACTCCGACGGAAGGCAGGGTGACTTCAGCCTTGAGTTCAGGCTTAGAGACCTCAACATCCATGGACGGTAAGGTGATTTCGCCTTCTGCAGCTGCTTTTCCTTTGGGAAGAGACACTCCAAACTTGGGCATGTGGAACTTGGGCATTTTAAACTTGCTGTCTACGCCTTCTACCTTAATCTCGGCTCCATCCAGAGCCACCTGGGCTGACGGTGCTTCTACCTGTAGGTCTGGAGCTTTGAGTTCTATGGAAGCCTGGCCCGGAGGGAGCTTCACATCGGGGGCTGAGAGGCTAATGTCTGCCTGAAGGTCACCTGTTTTCAGCTCTGGTTTGGAAATGCTGAGATCAGCTGAGGGAAGTGTTGCATCCACTTTTGGCAGGCTAAGGTCCACGTCGACTTTGGGGCCTTTGACATCTGGTTTGGAGAAGCCCATGCTGGGCATCTTGAACTTTGGCATGTGAATTTTCATCCCGCCACCTTCGACGCTTCCCTCTGCCTCAGGAACCTTAACGGAGACCTCTGCCTCTGGTATCTCGACTTTAGCTTTGGGAAGGGAGACATCGCTTTCCACCTTGGGCAGGCTGACTCCCACTTGCGGAGTCTTGACTTTAGGCATTTTGACACTGGGCATCTTGACATCTGGCATTTTGAATTTCCCCTTCTCTCCCACCTCCACTTCTAGGCTTGGTACCTCGACCTCGGCCTTTGGCACCTTAAAGTCACCCTCAACTCCGATGGAAGGCAGGGTGACTTCAGCCTTGAGTTCGGGCGTAGGTACCTCAACGTCCATGGACGGTAAGGTGATTTTGCCTTCTGCAGCTGCTTTTCCTTTGGGAAGAGACACTCCAAACTTGGGCATGTGGAACTTGGGCATTTTAAACTTGCTGTCTACTCCTTCTACTTTAATCTCGGCTCCATCCAGAGCAACCTGGGCTGACGGTTCCTCCACCTGTAGTTCTGGAGCTTTAAGTTCTATGGAAGCCTGGCCCGAAGGGAGCTTCACATCGGGGGCTGAGAGGCTGACGTCTGCCTGAAGGTCGCCTGTTTTGAGCTCTGGTTTGGTAATACTGAGATCAGCTGAGGGAAGTGTTGCATCCACTTTTGGCAGGCTGAGGTCCACGTCGACTTTGGGGCCTTTGACATCTGGTTTGGAGAAGCCCATGCTGGGCATCTTGAACTTTGGCATGTGAATTTTCATCGCGCCACCCTCGACGCTTCCCTCTGCCTCAGGAACCTTAACGGAGACCTCTGCCTCTGGTATCTCGACTTTAGCTTTGGGAAGGGAGACATCGGTTTCCATCTTGGGCAGGCTGACTCCCACTTGCGGAGTCTTGACTTTAGGCATTTTGACACTGGGCATCTTGACATCTGGCATTTTGAATTTCCCCTTCTCTCCCACCTCCACTTCTAGGCTTGGTACCTCGACCTCGGCCTTTGGCACCTTAATGTCACCCTCAACTCCGACGGAAGGCAGGGTGACTTCAGCCTTGAGTTCGGGCGTAGGGACGTCAGCGTCCATGGACGGTAAGGTGATTTCGCCTTCTGCAGCTGCTTTTCCTTTGGGAAGAGACCCTCCAAACTTGGGCATGTGGAACTTGGGCATTTTAAACTTGCTGTCCACGCCTTCTACCTTAATCTCGGCTCCATCCAGAGCAACTTGGGCTGTTGGTGCCTCCACCTGTAGGTCTGGAGCTTTAAGTTCTATGGAAGCCCGGCCCGAAGGGAGCTTCACATCGGGGGCTGAGAGGCTGACCTCTGCCTGAAGGTCGCCTGTTTTGAGCTCTGGTTTGGTAATGCTGAGATCAGCTGAGGGAAGTGTTGCATCCACTTTTGGTAGGCTAAGGTCCATGTCGACTTTGGGGCCTTTGACATCTGGTTTGGAGAAGCCCATGCTGGGCATCTTGAACTTTGGCATGTGAATTTTCATCGCGCCACCCTCGACGCTTCCCTCTGCCTCAGGAACCTTGACAGAGACCTCTGCCTCTGGTATCTCGACTTTGGCTTTGGGAAGGGAGACATCGGCTTCCACCTTGGCCAGGCTGACTCCCACTTGCGGAGTCTTGACTTTAGGCATTTTGACACTGGGCATCTTGACATCTGGCATTTTGAATTTCCCCTTGTCTCCCACCTCCACTTCTAGGCTTGGTGCCTCGACCTCGGCCTTTGGCACCTTAATGTCACCCTCAACTCCGACGGAAGGCAGGGTGACTTCAGCCTTGAGTTCAGGCTTAGAGACCTCAACATCCATGGACGGTAAGGTGATTTCGCCTTCTGCAGCTGCTTTTCCTTTGGGAAGAGACACTCCAAACTTGGGCATGTGGAACTTGGGCATTTTAAACTTGCTGTCTACGCCTTCTACCTTAATCTCGGCTCCATCCAGAGCAACCTGGGCTGACGGTGCTTCTACGTGTAGGTCTGGAGCTTTGAGTTCTATGGAAGCCTGGCCCGGAGGGAGCTTCACATCGGGGGCTGAGAGGCTAATGTCTGCCTGAAGGTCACCTGTTTTCAGCTCTGGTTTGGAAATGCTGAGATCAGCTGAGGGAAGTGTTGCATCCACTTTTGGCAGGCTAAGGTCCACGTCGACTTTGGGGCATTTGACATCTGGTTTGGAGAAGCCCATGCTGGGCATCTTGAACTTTGGCATGTGAATTTTCATCGCGCCACCCTCGACGCTTCCCTCTGCCTCAGGAACCTTAACGGAGACCTCTGCCTCTGGTATCTCGACTTTAGCTTTGGGAAGGGAGACATCGGTTTCCATCTTGGGCAGGCTGACTCCCACGTGCGGAGTCTTGACTTTAGGCATTTTGACACTGGGCATCTTGACATCTGGCATTTTGAATTTCCCCTTCTCTCCCACCTCCACTTCTAGGCTTGTTACCTCGACCTCGGCCTTTGGCACCTTAAAGTCACCCTCAACTCCGACGGAAGGCAGGGAGACTTCAGTCTTGAGTTCTGGCGTAGGGACTTCAGCGTCCATGGACGGTAAGGTGATTTCGCCTTCTGCAGCTGCTTTTCCTTTGGGAAGAGACACTCCAAACTTGGGCATGTGGAACTTGGGCATTTTAAACTTGCTGTCTACTCCTTCTACCTTAATCTCGGCTCCATCCAGAGCCACCTGGGCTGACGGTGCTTCTACCTGTAGGTCTGGAGCTTTGAGTTCTATGGAAGCCTGGCCCGAAGGGAGCTTCACATCGGGGGCTGAGAGGCTGACCTCTGCCTGAAGGTCACCTGTTTTCAGCTCTGGTTTGGTAATGCTCAGATCAGCTGAGGGAAGTGTTGCATCCACTTTTGGCAGGCTAAGGTCCACGTCGACTTTGGGGCCTTTGACATCTGGTTTGGAGAAGCCCATGCTGGGCATCTTGAACTTTGGCATGTGAATTTTCATCCCGCCACCCTCGACGCTTCCCTCTGCCTCAGGAACCTTAATGGAGACCTCTGCCTCTGGTATCTCGACTTTGGCTTTGGGAAGGGAGACATCGGTTTCCACCTTGGGCAGGCTGACTCCTACTTGCGGAGTCTTGACTTTGGGCATTTTGACACTGGGCATCTTGACATCTGGCATTTTGAATTTCCCCTTCTCTCCCACCTCCATTTCTAGGCTTGGTACCTCGACCTCGGTCTTTGGCACCTTGAAGTCACCTTCAACTCCGACAGAAGGCAGGGTTACTTCAGCCTTGAGTTCGGGCGTAGGGACCTCAACGTCCATGGACCGTAAGGTAATTTCGCCTTCTGCAGCTGCTTTTCCTTTGGGAAGAGACACTCCAAACTTGGGCATGTGGAACTTGGGCATTTTAATCTTGCTGTCCATTCCTTCCACTTTAATATCAGTCCCATCCATAATGATTTGGGATGATGGTTGATTCACCTGAAGATGTGCATCGTTCAGGGCAAACATAGCCTCAGATATTGGGACTCTCATGTCCGGTTCCATCATAATAACCTTCAAATCTTCCTTTATTTTTTCTGTCCTTTTTTCCTGTATTTCTGGTTTTTCTTTTTCTTTTTTTTCTTTTTCTCTTTCAATTTCAGTGTGTATTTTTTCTTTTGATCCCTTGTGCTTCTTTTTTCGTGCTTTTGGAAGTTGTTGTGGAGTTAACTTTGCTTCTTTTTCATTCATTTCATTAGTTTGTATTGCAGATACTACCTGTGATGTTATTATTCCAGTTTCTGGTTGTGCACTAATTTTTTCAGATTTTATTTTCTTGTCTTTTGGTTTTTTAATTCTCAGTTCAACTTCTGGGTATTTTTTGGCATGATATGGAAATTCAGGCTTTGTTTCAATCATACTTTTTTTATGCTTTTCTTTTTCCTCTTTCCCTCTGTCTTTATCCCATGTAGGAAAGTCTTCTGCTATGGTTAAGTCTGGGATTTCTCCAGTAGTGTCATTTTCAAACTCAGTAAGTGGTTTTACTTCATATTTCGTTGTATCTTCTGTTTCTTGTTTACTTCTATGCATCTTAAATCCTATACTTGGAAATTTTAGTTTCTTCTGACTTCCTTTTTTAACCTTTGTTTGGAGTTCCTCTTGTTGAAATTGTGATTCTGTGTCTGTACTTGTTGGAGAGACATCTGGAATGGTATGCTCGTATGCATCTGATGTGCTACGAGATCTTCTGTGTCCCAAAATCTTTTTACCTTTCATTGATTGGAATTTTGGCCAAGAAAGCCTATCTTTCTTTGTTCTTTTTGGTCTTCCAACTCTTTGTTTTACAATCAGGTTTGCTTTATCTTCTGAAGCAGTCTTCTCTGACATTTCCAGAGCTTCCTTTCCCTGGGAAATAGAATTTCTATTATAAACTCTATGCAGTGTATAATATTGATTCTTAGAAAATAGTTATATCCTCCTTTTTTCTATTAATTTTTTCAAGGTCCTTTGCAACTTAATATTCATGAGTGGGGCAAAATGTGTAACATAGTCAATGAATAGATATTTTAAGTAAGAGATAAACATTCAGTAAAATCCTTATATTCCAGAGAGTTTTGAAGTAATCAACACGTTAAGATAATACTAATTTTGGAGCCTAAAACCTTGCAAAATTTTCCAATAAAATTCAAATAGAATTTAAAAATAAAATAAAGTATATAGTCTCACTTGTTCAGGACTATATACCTCTTTTCTTTTTGAAGCTGAAATACAGTTGGCATTGGACCTTGCTGGGATGAAATCCCTCACTTTCATCCACCTACAACCATTTTCTTTGGCTTGGAAAAAAGTGTTGTTTTATGAATAAATTGACTAATAGCTTCTGTGGGGCATGATGCACATTTCACCCCATTTCCACCTTTACCTTATCTAATTTAAGCATGTAAAGACCTTGTGATCAGTTTGCATTTGTTGTTGTTGTGTGCCTTCAAGTCATTTCTGACTTATGGCAACCCTAAGGCTTACCCATAATGGGGCTTTCTTTGTAAGATTCATTTAGATGAGATCATGTTACTTGCCCAAGATCACCCAATGAGTTTCATGGCTGAGCTGGGAATCAAACCCTGGTCTCAAAACTCATAGCCGAACACTCAGACCTTAACTCAGAAACCACTTGAAGGCACACAACAGCTAGGCCTTTTTATTCAAACCTGGAATTGATCAGATGGCTACTTCCTGTTTAGAAAAAAAAAATACTCCCATGGTTCTAAAACAGCTCCATCTCTCCACAGTGGTTCAAAATATCCCATCATGTCTTATCCAGAAGCTCTTGTAGTACTTTTGTCAATGTGGCGTTCCTTGTTGGCCACACAAAACCAGCCTTGAAGCACTGGAAATCAGCAGGCCATACTTTCCCTCATTGCTCTAGTACACAATTCAAAGCCAGGATGCATTCTGAGGGTTATTTTGTGCATCCCCATATACACAGCAATACTTGTAGTCTTACATTACAAACTCCTGCCAACTGCATTTCACTTTTTGGGGAAAAAAACACTTCTGGCATTAAAATTACACAAACATACTTATCCCGTGACCTGTGTCATGGGACTCCAAAATATAGCTGCACAGCTGTATATTACCTGACTCAGTTTTTCCTTTTTGGATTGTGTTGCAGAATGCATTGTTTCCAGCTCTTCCTTTCCAATGAGCTTTCTTTTGAGATTAAATTGTACTTTGTATGGCTCGGAATATTGTAGAATCTTGAGTGCATCTTCATATTTGATATTATCAAAAAAGATTGTGGCACTCAGAAGCTGATCACCTGTAAAGAGGGAACAGAAACTAATTAAGTCTCAAAATATTTCAGGCTGGTTAGGGAAGACCTGAAAGTGTATGCAGGTAATTTTTTTTAAACACGTTTGGATCATTGCAAATCACATACATGAAATATTCCAGAGAAAAGGAGACGTTTGCAAAATTTAAAAACCAGGATTCCAGTGTTATCAAACCTCTGTAGTTCCACAACTTTTGTTTCTAGTATTAAAAGCTGATGTTGGTATATACATCCTTTTTGGCCATGCATATTTTCGTTCAGCATTAAATAAATAAATAAATAAATAAGTTTAAATTAAGTAACTTGTTTAATTGTGTTTTCACCTTTTTGTTATCAGGTGTTTTAGCTTTATTGTGTTTTAGGTCTTTTGTAAGATGCCTTTGGTCCCATACTGGGAGAAAGAAAAAGATATAAATAAATATTCGAAGAGCAATAGGGATTAAAAGAAAGTGTAGTTAAAAGAAAGTGTAAATTTGGTCAATATTTTAAAACATGTTTTAGATATTATATCACTTTCCAAGTTAACTATATCAAAACAAAACGTGTAATATAACACATGATCACACTGTACCTTCTTTTAGACTGAAGAGCTTTGATGCTGGAGACTCTTTGAGGACTTGCTTCACAAATATTCCTTCACTTCCGCCACCAGCCACACTAAATCCACTTGCTCCAGATTCCACTTCGGTTTGTAATGTCACCTCCATAGATTCCTAGTAGTCCCAAAAGTTGTGTCATTAAAAATGTAATGCTTCAAGCCATGTAAGACCTCAGGTCATTCATGTCACACCATCAGCAAATGTCAACATCATAAACATCCTCTCACGTTTTGTTGCATCAGATGTGTATTTCTGAACATTTTATAGGTTTTAAAAATGCACTACAGAGTTCTCTGTAAGACTAATGAATGCATTCTGCCTGGAAATGGAGGCAAACAGTTTGGGACATTATGTTCTTAAGAGCTTGCTGTTTGATTAATGTAATAAATAAGCCTTTCATGGGAGTTTTGCCCTAAAGCAATTCTTGCCAACCTGATTTGGCAACAGAGTGTAAATATTTCTTAATGGCCCCAGATGGCCAGTTTATGGGAGAACTGTGAGAAGGCAGATACAGACATCTCTTTGGAAAAAGTATTCCTAATAAGGATGCTGATACAAATTGAGATCCACTTCTCTCCCTTTCTCTCTGGTCCAGCTAACTCAGGCTGCATCTGCACTGCAGAAATAATCCAGTTTGACTAACTGCCAAGGCTCAATGCTAGGGAATTCTGGGAACTGGAGTTTGCTGTGACACCTGATAGAAGAGGCTAAAAATCTCACAAAACAACAGTTTCCAGGATTTCATAACATTGAGCCATGGTAGTTAAAGTGCTGTCAAACTGGGTTATTTCTGAAGTGAGGATGCAACATGACTAACAGTATTTGCCTAGGGTTTCTTTCATGCAAGATTTTTTTAAGGCTTACCTGGTATTGTTTAGTGGCCTCTCATCCAAGTAGCAACCAAGCCCCAACCTGCTTAGCTCCAAAAATCAGAAGGGAATAGGTTGGGTTGAAATGTCTCTGCTCAAACAGCAAGAGAACATGGGCTGAATGTTGTTTGAGATTAGGAAATAATGTTTCTAAATGAATAAGTTATTTTAAGGTAAATTTAACTGTGATTTAGATAATTATCCTCTTTTATTTTCTGCTTATAGATAATTTTGCATTCTGGATCTAGTCAAGCCAATGCCCTTTACTGATCCTCATGAAATTTTCCAGCAACCATATTTCTTGTAGATGTTATGGCAATGAAGCTGATTCACAAGTGATTGATTTTTTTAAAATTTAATTTTTAGGGCTTCAGCATAAAATGCATAGTGATCGATTAAGAAACTGCTCACAGGCTTTTCTTACATTAATATACAAAGCAGTCTGGGGACTTTATCGCACCAGAAATGCAAACATACTGGTTTGGGACTTTCTTTCTTTCTTTCTTTCTTTCTTTCTTTCTTTCTTGAATGCAAATTTATTTTGAATTATGGTACTTTGAGCTTGCTATTAGAGTGTTGAAAAAACCCTCTAAAATAGTGTTTGAATTTTTTTGAAGGATAAAATTGTCAATCCTGGATAATGGTACACCTGGAGAGATGCTGGCATGGGGGAAGAACAGTACAAGGGACAAAACAACTGTTACAAGATGTCTTAATCAGTTTAACAAATTATTACAGTAATCTAGATGTCCCATAACAGCTCCTGCATACAACACAAGTGGGGGACAGTTGCACTGTTCTTTCAAATTGCCATGGAGCTGCTTCTGCCCCAGCCTCTGTATTTTATTCTCTTTCTTTTGTTCAAGGATTTATATCCCGCTTCTCTCCAAGAATGGATTTCAAGGCACCAGCCTCCATAACCTCATCTCCCTGCCCGGTCACCTTCTCAGCATGCCTTTCAGTCTGTATTTATTTTTATTTGTAGCACAATTGCATGATCATGGCAATCCAGTAAGTAAAAAGTAAATGGATAAAAGAAAATAAATTGAAAAAGAAAAGAAAAACAGGCCACATGGGAATAGCAAGATAGAGGAAGGAGATGATCAGACTCATAGACACTCATGCCACATGACTGCTGCATATCAGAACTGCTTCGGAAGGAACTTATCACATGTGCATTAATAGTGGGAAAGCAGTGTGATTGGGAGGCACTGGCCGGTATTGCCCAACTATGGAGTTTATCACATGGGAGGAATTTCTCCCAATTTTGAATGGAGCCAATTCGAATTCATGTAAATTCGCTAAACTAGCGAAGTTATGTGAATTCTAATAGTTTTCAGAATGCATTCAGAATGACTTCCCATTTCCCAAAAATGACCCCCCATTGCCCGAAATTGCGTGAGATACTCTTATACGCAATTATGTGAAACTCCATGATTGTGTTCAGAATGACTTCCCATTGCCCGAAATTGCGTGAGATACACTTGTACGCAATTACGTGAAACCCCATGATTGCGTTCGGATTGCCATTGCATTATACCCCCAAATTCCGTCATATGGTAAACTCCAATGATAAGAACTCCAGCAACGATTAGACTATAGACCAGCAACTGGACAGACATGATGTTGTGTTATAAAGTATGTCACAGATACTACTATCCTGCTCTAATTCCACTTTTCAAGCCTCATACGATAAAATCTTTATAAAATGTTTAATCTGCATTCTGATTCCAAATTCTGCACGGGATAACTCCATTCTAAAAAAAAAAAAAATTGTTAAAAGAAAACATGAGTGGCTTCTCAGGACTGCAATATATTCTTCAAAGACTGCAATATGACTATTACAGTGCTTTGTCAGTGCTTTGTTATTTGTCTGGATTTGCTTAGTATTGTAAAACAAATATCCAGTGAGGAGTTTCCATATGAGGGTCTATATATTCCTGCGCAGTTCCAGCCATCTGCCTATGCTGTTTAATTTCATAGGTGTGGCCACCCTACCACAAATGAATCTGGCAACAAGGTTACTTGGGTAAACAGTCTGATAATGAAGCATTTTCCCATGTAATTTGTTGTCAGCCTGGCGTCATTTTGAACAGACCAATATCCTTGATCAGCAACCCTGTTATCAGTGTTAGTGTGGAAAGAACGAGCTCATTCACATGTACTCAGATACAATTTAAAGCTGTCTGGGAAATCCAAACCACAAAGTTTTCCAGTTTAATATGACTAATTATAGTTCAGATAATTGAAAAGCCGGTTTCTCTGATAAGCAGCCTTTAGGTTGATTTGAAAAAGTACAGTTGGCCCTCCGTATCCACAGATTCTTTATCCACGGATTCAACCATGTATGGCTTGAAAATATAAATTCCAAAAGTCAAACCTTGATTTTGCCATTTTATATAAGGGGCACCATTTTACTATGCCATTGTATTTAATGGGACTTGAACATCCATGGATTTTGGTATCTATGGAGGTCCTGGAACAAAATCTTAGTAGATACCAAGAACCTACTGTAATAAACTCTATTTCCATATTTCAAATGGTTACAGGAAATGATGTTTCTCATGTTTGTGAAAATGAATGGAAGTTCCTTTTTGTAAACCATTTTGTACACCATAAATTACTACTGTGCTACAGTGGCAACCTCACTCCAAAGAAACTTGACAGGAAAACTCTACAATAGGTTTGTCTTATGGTTGCCATAAGTTGGAAACAACTGGAAGGCACCCAACAACAAACACTACGGTACTGCTACTACTGTTGTGAATTCCAACTCAGTCCAACAAGGGGAAAACCTTGCATTGTTCTGGCTCAGGGTTGTTTTAGTTTCCACCTGTACTGAATGCTGGTTTCCCTTATTGAATCAAGGTTACAGACGTCATTCTGAACACATGGTCAGATCTGGCAGTTTTGAGAATTCCAATCATTCCAGCTGGAAGAGACTGAATACAGGTCTGTCTTTCCCTTTCCTTCCTACAATAAATGATCAGTGTTGCTAATGTTTAGCATGCAAATAATTGATTGCGGATATACTTAGGTGTGTGTTTCTGATGGAATTCCTCAGGAGTACAGAAGAGGTACACAATGTTGTAGCAGATTCAGAATCTGGCAACTTCTTGAGAAACACAGCTTAAAATACTACTTTTTCTCCTGCTGCTGCTGATCAAGGTATGTTTCCAACAGTTGAGGTATGTGGGCCATGTTCATTGCACGAAATGCAAAATGAAAATACATTATGTAAAACTGAAAGTACTGTTTTATGCAAAACAGAAAGTACTGGTGCTAATGATGCTTCCAGAATATACATTTCATCACACAGAATTGGGATTAGTTGTATGCAGGATGTCTACACCTTTATATCGATACTGATCAAACAAATTTACCTACATAACTGTAGGTAAATTTCTGTTTCTATAGCTACATATAAATGGGTTGACAATGTCAAGAGGCCATATTTTTTTTGGCCTGAAGGCTACTCCTTGTCAGCAGGCTGCACTTTGTCTTCCACATGGACTTGAAAGTAAACCAGATCCCAGACCCTTTTGGGTTAGTTTGTACATGTGTGTGCAGGAATACCTTCCTCTAGAGAAGACTGGAACTGCTTCTATCAGAGGAATCAAAGATGTTTTTAACTGTATTGTTTTTTAATCTGTAAGCTGCTTTTTGTCCCAATTTTGGGGGGAAATCCAGACATAAAAATAATAATGTTTCCTCCTCCTTACTGTAGGGAGGGAATGTCCAAAGCCACTCCAAAGACCTGAGTGAGAAACCCTGTTGAGCAGGTTTTCCTGAAGAATGGAGATAGGTAAAGAATAGGGGCAGAAAGTCCAGTCTAACCATTGGGCCTTAGCATGATTTTGGAATTAGGCCTCTCCTGTGTTTTTCTACATTTACAGCCTACCTGTCCAAGACCTGTGCAGCTTCACAAATGGAAAGGAATGTGGAAACTGTCCTTTTGGAGGCCACCTTTGCAAAGTTGTGGTTGCATTGAGTTCAGGGTCAACAAGAACAAGAATTAGGCATAATACATGGAAAATTGCTCCAGCACAATGCTCATCTGTCTCGGAGGGCGTACACCGACCAGCTGTTTAATCTCACCTGTGAGTCACTCATTCTGATAGAAGAATCCCTTCTTTGTCTGTTCTCTCTATCTTGTTGAAGCTGGAAACACAAGTGTCATTTTTAGTGCTTAGCTGTGACAGATTTGCCAGATTAAGTAAAACTCCCTAGACAGCTATCATCCTGAAGTCACTAATTCTCCCATTCTGTTTGTTGTGTGTGCATGCATGTGTGCGCATGCATGCACGCACACATACACCTTACAGTTATAGCAAATTCATTTCAAGAGTTTTGCCACCTTAGACAATCATGCACTCACCCAGCTACATTAAGGAAAACTTTAGACTGAATGAATAAATGATGAATAATTTAGTTAACAAGCCCCTCTTTAAATTTCAAAGGCAAATCTCTTTCTCAATTTCATTCTTCTCTAGAGCTCTGTAATAAAATGTTGCAGTGTATCTACGGAATCTAACAAGAGAAATCTGATTCATGATTCTAGTCAGGACAGGAGCCTTGTATTTATTGTTCTGGGATATATATGTATGTGTATGTGTATGTGTGTGTATACACACATATACATATATAAAGTTTTGAGGTAGAGGTATGGTTACTATATGTCCTTGCTTTCCTAGACATGTCCTCTTCTTAACAGCTAACATTTCTCTCTGAGCAGATTTTTTAAAATATCTAGGGATTTTTAAACTGTCTGAAGTGGCCTCCTCAATGCCATCTTGCTGGGTCTAACAGGAGCTCAGAGAAAGAGAGAGAGAGAAACTGCTGCCACACTGCAGAATTAATGCAGTTTGATACCAGTTTACCTGCCATGGCTCCATCTTGTGAAGTCCTGGGATTTGTAGTTTGTTGTGGCACCCGAGCTCTCTTACAGATTACACAAAACTTCATATTACAGACATATTACACAAAATTACAAATCCCAGGATTCCACAGGATGGAGTCATGGCAGTTAAAGCAGTGTAAAACTGCATTAATTCTGCAGTGCAGATGCAGCTGGACAGACAGAAAGAGAGATAGTGATGGTGGTGATCCTCAGGGCGAAGGTGAGTTAGCTGAGGGAGTCTTCAGCTCTGCAGGGATGATGGAACAGGATGGCTTGGTGGAGTGGGTGACTGTCAGAAGGGGCAGGCAAGGGGGAAAGGGAAAACAAAATTGATGTTTTTTATTCACAGTGAAGGTTAGGAATATTTCTAGTAGCAGTTATCACAGCTAACAAAGTAAGGGTAGTTAAAAGGAGAATCGTCACAGTGCTCAGCAGTTTGAAGTAGTTGGTAAACACAGTGGCATCATTCACAGGGTGCAGGGGTGCAGACCTCACAAGGTTACACCACAGAGGAGGGGTGACACCTGGTTAGGTCCTCCTTTCCCTTTGTGCTGGAGGGATGAGCACATGCCTTTCCGGGCTGCTCTGTTGTTGTTTTTTGCTTTTCAAACTATGGTAACCCTAGGTAGATGTGAGATGGTGTCAGGATCATGGTCCAGACATTGCTATGTTTTATCATGGTGTTTAGGCATAAGTGTGTTAATACTGGACGACGGGTTATGTTATCCTGTTGATGATGCTGGGAAAGATTGCATGTATCATTACTGGTCTGGGATAATGAGCAGATGCGTGGGAATGATGTCTGAACTGTAAATCACCAAGGTCATTCTTGTGGCAATCCATAGCTTGATATGGAGGGAAAAAGAAAGAAGGGCCAGACTAGAGAAAAAGAAAAACAGTTTTGAATTGCTGACAGATGAAGTGAAAGTTTTTGCAATGGATGCACTGTTTGAACTTTAAGGATACTGGTGTAAGTGGGAAGCTGCTCAGTCTGAACAACAACTACGAACTATGATCATCTTTACTTGCTGAATAAAGCTTTTCTTAAACTGCTGAAGGCTCGTGTTCCTGGATTTAGCCTGTACACTACCAGGGAAGGACCACTTTTTTATCCTGTTCTTCATACACCCAGTCTACCAGTTACATAGCATCAGATCCACTTTGACAGAAAGTACAGTTTTGCTGCCACTGTACAACATGAGACTCTTTCTAAACCCTACATCAGAGCACTATGGAAAGTTTTTCCCAGGAAAATTCACCAGGTCCCAACAATTGTATTGTTCTGAAACCAGGAAAGGACACTTTAATTTGTCTAGTTATGCCGGTAAGTAATGTGGTCTTGGGTTTAAAGGCTGATGCTGCAACATGGCTATTGCTTAGCCCAGCATTGTGAGCCAAGCCCTGAAATCAGGCTGAATCTTTGGGGGTGAGGTGGAAGTTAAAGAATATTTGGGTGGGTTTAAGACCCCTTAATTTGAAAGATAAATTGGTCCAGCTCCTCCACCCAATTTACAATCTATTTCCATAAAAAAACAGTGCTACTGTTTTAATCAGTGACATGGTTGCCTTCAATCATTTAGTGTTTTTCCTTTGAAATTTTCAGTTGGCTGGTGCCCTCTTTTGGCCAATCAGTATTACTTTTGGCTTTAACTTGAATTGGCTAAGGAAATCAAAAACAGTTATATCAACATTTTGAGAGAAGTGAGAATATGGACTAGTCTATCTGTAAGTGTATTATTCAAATTGCTGTGGATTTTCACACATTCACATTGACATTTATTTGTCTCCACTTTTTTGCACAAATTTGGATCTGTTTGTCCTTCCTCTGCTGAAAATGTGCAGCCATGTGAACCCATGTGAAGCGCACATCCTTACAAATACTTGTGGATACTCCAGTAAAAACATCCTTACAAATACTTGTGGATACTCCAGTAAAAACTGAATATCCTTTCCCAGCAAAGTTTATAGAGTTTTTCACACACACCCCTTCAGCCCGAATTCTTCTGAATTATGTGTGGCTGAATCTATTTGATTCAAATGAGGAATATTTTAATTGTGTAGACAAGCCTTCAGTCATGAGATGAACAGAATAACACAAAACCCAGTGCCTTTGCTTCAAGTCTTGCCTTTTTGTTAAAATATTCGTCTTCTATGCAGTATTCGTAAACTGGAGAAGATCCCTGTGGTCTTGGTCGTATGTTTTCAGTTGTCACTTCTTCATTGACCTGCAAGAATGGAATAAAATTACAGTTAGCCAACAGGTGCCATCTATTGCTTCTTAAGCCATGGATGTTACTGGCTGGAGGAGCTGAGACCCAAAGTATTTTACAGCAAGGCAGTGGAAAGGTGATATTTCATCACCTTACCACCATGAAAAGTTTAAAAGCCCACTATATGATTTGTAGTTCAGAGGATGTTGACTGAGATCCTGTGTTGGAAGATGCAAACAGATGCAAGGCACCTTCAAATAGTTTCTGACTTATACTTATTCTAAGGTGAACCTATCATGGGGTTTTCTTGGCAAGATTTGTTCAGAGGGGGTTTGCTTTCCTCTGAGTGTGAGAGAATGTGACTTGCTCATGTCACCCAGTAGGGTTCCATGGCTGAACAAGAATTTGAACCCTGGTCTCCAGAGCCGTGGTCCAGTGCTCAAACCACTACACCACACTGGCTGCCCTAGTAACAAGGCACCTCTAGATATATGGTATCTATCTGACGCCACCTCTTTTTACTGTACACCTTTGCCACAGCAACTATATGGAGCGGCAAAAGTGCGCAGTTAAAAAAAAAGGAGTGCGGAAACCCAGCTCCTTTTTGCGTCACAGTTGCAATATAAAAAGTGTTGCTGGTGCTTTTGTAACATTGCAACTGCGCAGCACCATATAGATGCTGCGCAACTGCAACATCGTTACTGTGAATGCTGTATAAATGGCACTGCGCAGTGACCACGTCCTGTCACGTGTTAGGGTTGCGGGGCATGTGTAAGCTCCACCCCAAGGCAACCCTAGCATGTGATGAGGGTGCCCGTTAGTGCCCATCTGTTTCAGGCCTTTGTTAAAATGCCTTGTTGGCTTGCAATATTTTTATAGAACTCTGAGCAAGACAAATGCTTAAAAGTGTGCTTTACTAGCAACAGATCCTACATTTAAATCATTCCTTAACTTTATCCATTGTACTAGAATTGGGGGGGGGGGGGTCGACATTTGCATCGTGTTCCTCAAGCAGCCCATTGCCTAACATGTTTGCTGTCCATTTCTTTTCCAAGAAGAAAACGTACCCCAAGCTCTGGGTGCAAGTCGTGTCTGCAGCTCCTCCTAGGAAGAAAGTACTTTAGAAGGATCCATCCTACGCTCCTATTTGCAGCAAGGATAGGCTGCTAAATATATGAATTTCTTGCGGGGAACAGCAAACATGGAGCTAATTAATGTGCTTCTTAGTAATGCTCAAAATGGAGGACATTTTGGAATTTTTCCTTGATCGAAGGTTGTTCTGGAAAAGGAGAACATATGTCCATCCTGGTTCTGGTTACCCCTGAACACCTCAAAAAGAAGGAGCAACTTTATTATGGGGATGGGCTTACACTGAGGAGCAGAGCCCATCTCCATTGTAAAGCTCTCTCTGCTGGGTGCTCAAAAGCAGCAAGAACATAACTACACAGAGTGTAACACAAGTCAAATGCTGATGATCCCAGAAGCTGCTTTTGCACCCTTGAAGAGACAAGGAGACAAGGAGAAATGGAAACAATGGAATTGTCTCCATGCACCCCACACTCTCAGAGATAGTGCATATACTCTGGCAGAGTTTGATGCTCCTTGCATGTAGGTCTGAAACATGAATTTGTAACATATGCACACTCATTGCTCAGGGTGACCAGATGTCATAGCTGAGAGGGAAAACAAGGCACCACAAAATGTAGGACGTTCAAGAAAGATGCAGGCCATTACAAAATAAAAGCTAAAAACTCTCACATGAATATAAATGCTGCTTTTTAGTCCTGCTCAGAATGGAGGACATTTTGAAATTCCTCCTGGACGGAAGGTTGAAATGTGTCCTGGAAGGAGGATGCCTGGTTACCCTGCCAGCAAGCCTCTGCCACAAGCACCATTGGTGAAGCAGTGTTTATTTTGGACATCTGGGGGAGCTTCAGCAGAGGCTTCCCAAAACCACTGCAGATCTCTTCTGTTCCAGTTTAGAGGAGAAAATGGGTCCATTTGGTTTATGGTTCAAGTTCAGGTTCAGTTTGCATTCCTGAAACACAAATCTTAGGGGGCCTCTCGATTTCAAATAATGGAAGCTTTAAAAGTACTGAGTGTCACTTACAGAATCGTCTTCTGCGTCAGCCTCTCCATCTGCCTCAGTGTCTTCTGGTCTCAGCTGTCTCCCAGAAGCTGGAATATACAAAGAAACCAATCAAACAATTATCCCATCCATTATATCACAGAAAACATAGATGATAAACCTCAAAAGAGTTGTGCAATTGCAATATGCTCCAAACCTAAACGTTGTAGCCCTGATCCACCTTTAGTTATGGGCTGAACTGTTGTAAATTGCTGATGGATTCAGTGAAGGGAGGTGGAGGCAGCTTTCTTCCTCTTGCAGCTTAACCTAGGTGAGAAACGACAGCTGAGTTGCTTGCAGGCACAACTCTGTTACTCTGGACACTAATGTTGCCAGTTCAGGATTGTACCAATGTTGAAGTTTCTATGCCAAAACCTAAGATGTAGGGATGGCAGCTGGTGATGTTATTAACTTTCAACCACAACTGCTTACATCTTGTCATTCAAATACACACATTGACTGCATCTGCAGTGCAGAATTAATGCAGTTTGACACCACTTTAACTGCCATGGCTCATTGCTATGGAATTCTGGAATCTGTAATTCTGTGAGAGCTTTAGATTTCTCTGTCAGAGAGTTCTGGTCCCAGAACAAACCACATATCCCAGGATCCCACAGAATGAAGCCATGACATTTAAAGCGGTGTGAAACTGCATTAATTCTGCAAAGAGAACATATCTTCCTCTTTGGAAATTAAGGCAGACATTGTAGAGGGGATTATGCCTTCTCACTTACTTAGGGAGTCAGAACAAGGAAGAAGCAACTTGCTAAAAACTTTGTAAAACTATAAACCTCAGGATTCCATAGGATGGAGCTACAGCACAAAGTGGTGTAAAGTGTAGATACACCCAGGGAAGAAGGAAGCTAGCTAATTCATGGACAGTCTTTGCAAGTTGCAAGCTACAAATGAATCAAGCCTTTCAAATTATAACAAGCTGCTGCTTTAGTAGCTGAGCTGGCGGTTTGCACACAGCTCTTTTCCCTTGTTTGGAGCTAAGCCTCCTAAAACTGGAGAATTTATACCGTCATCAGGAAATGGCAAAACCACTTCTAAGTATTCCTTGCCTAAAAAACCCTATGAAATTTGTGGGGTTGCCATAAATCGAGAGGCAACTTGAAGGCATGTATACTGAGACTGAGATCCTGCCTTGAGATGGCCAAGGGCAGGTTCTGAGATCTGGCAACCTTCCTAATGAATTAGTGGGGCAATGGTGTGCCCAGCTGCATTTTGGCTGTTCTGGGGCCCCTGTGGAAAAAGGAACAGCCCCTGTTCGCAGCACAAAGTTTCTCCCGTGTCCCCCAGTATTCAAGAGCAGTCTGAATGTGCTTGGATGCAACAGTGACAGAGCTACACCCACAACCCCTTTGGCTGTTGTTGAATGCTCAGATCAAATATTGCAGAAGCAGTTAGTGAATATGTCCTTCTGAAATAAAAAAAAAAAAAAATCCAGACAGTGGCATCACCAGGAGACATGTCACCAACAAGAAGCTAGCCCACAGATCCTGTTGGTTGCATTCAACTAGAGTAGACTTAGTGAATCATTGTTGAAAGATGTGTTAATACATTGGTAGATCCGTTGATTACTTACTTCAATTTACTTATTTGCTTTGGGGTAACAAGATTTAAGGTCATCATGGTACACTGGTTTGAGGACTGGACTACAACTCTGGAGACTAGGGTTAAAATCCCCATTTTGCCATGGAAACCCACAGGGTGACTTGGGAGAGCCACACACTCTCAGCCTCAGAAGGCAAAGGCAAATCCTCCTTGAACAAATCTTGCCAAGAAAACCACTGAAAGATTCACAAAGGGTTGCTATAAATCAGAAATGATTTGGAGGCACACAACAGCATCATAATAAATTGTTGATAGTAAATTATGGCCTTTCATGAAGATTGGTTGGGGTGCATGCATTTTCCAAACAGGGATTTTGAAAAAAAAAAGTAGAAATAACTCAAATATAACATTTTGTACTCAATTCCAATGTGATGTTTTCTCACCAAAGATTAATTTTGAGCCTGCTTTCAAAATTTTTGGAACAGGTCAAGATATCCTCCAGGCCCTATGGAAGAATCTGCTTTTCCTGACCTACTTCACTATAATCAACATCACTGACATTGTGCCAAAATAACCAACATTTTGCGTTCAAAAAAGATGATGCCTGTAACCTGAATGTGACCTCACATGAAAAATAGCATGTTTCTGCTTATTTTGCACAATTTGTTCTAGTTCTACTAATCATTAGGATGGATGAGAGATTATGAAGATCACTGAAGAGATCCCTCCCTCCTTCTCTCATTCAGACATCCCTTTGTCCTCTGAAATTTGACAGGTATTGTTCAAGGGAAAAAAAGAGGATCCCAACAATTATCGTCCAGTTAGTCTGACATCAATTCCAGGAAAGGTGCTAGAGCAGATCATTAAGCAGAGAGTCTGCGAACATTTAGAAGCCAATGCCATAATCACAAAAAGCCAACATGGGTTTCAGAAAAAGAAGTCATGCCAAACGAACCTGATCTCTTTTTTTGATAAAATTACCAGCTTGGTAGATGAAGGGAATGCTGTGGATATAGTATACCTCGATTTCAGTAAGGCCTTTGACAAGGTTCCCCATGACATTCTTGCAAACAAGCTTGCAAAATGTGGGATAGACAAGTTAACTGTTACATGGATTTGTAATTGGTTGACTGGCCGAACTCAAAGGGTGCTCAACAATGGCTCCTTTTCATCCTGGAGAGAAGTGACCAGTGGGGTCCCACAGGGTTCTGTCCTGGGCCCAGTGCTGTTCAACATCTTTATTAACGATTTGGATGACAGAATTGGGGGCATACTTATCAAATTTGCAGATGACACTAAACTGGGAGGAGTAGCTAATACCCCAGAGGATAGGATCAAAATTCAAAATGACCTGAATAGACTAGAAAGCTGGGCCAGTGCTAACAAAATGAAATTCAATACGGAGAAATGTAAGGTTCTGCACTTAGGGCGGAAAAATGAAATGCACAGATATAGGATGGGGGACACCTGGCTGAACGAGACCACATGTGAAAGGGATCTAGGAGTCCAAGTAGACCATAAGCTGAACATGAGTCAACAGTGTGATGCGGCAGCTAAAAAAGCCAATGCAATTTTAGGCTGCATCAATAGAAGTATAGTTTCTAGATCAAGGGAAGTTATAGTGCCACTCTATTCTGCTTTGGTCAGGCCCCACCTGGAATACTGTGTCCAGTTCTGGGCACCACAATTCAAAAAGGATGTGGAGAAACTGGAGCATGTCCAAAGGAGGGCAACTAAGATGGTGAAGGGTCTGGAAACCTTGCCCTATGAAGAACGCCTTAGGGAGCTGGGGATGTTTAGCCTGGAGAAGAGAAGGTTAAGAGGTGATATGATAGCCCTGTTTAAATATTTGAAGGGATGTCATATTGAGGAGGGAGCAAGCTTGTTTTCTGTTGCTGCAGAGACTAGAACGCGGAACAATGGATGCAAACTGCAGGAAAAGAGATTCCACCTCAACATTAGGAGGAACTTCCTGACAGTAAGGGCTGTTCGACAGTGGAACACACTCCCTCGGAGTGTGGTGGAGTCTCCTTCCTTAGGGGTCTTTAAGCAGAGGCTGGATGGCCATCTGTCAGGGATGCTTTGACTTGGAGTTCCTGCATGGCAGGGGGTTGGACTGGATGGCCCTTGTGGTCTCTTCCAACTCTATGATTCTATGATTCTATGATTCTATATACTCTCAAGCCTTCTTTCAACACCATAGGGGCTGGAAAAGGAGCAACGTTTTGAACGGTGATTGTATTTAATGGGAAAGAGTTAAGCATTTGCCACCAAAAAACTGAGAATTATAGGTGCGTAATCTTGTCTGAATCATCCACTTTACTTTCTTTCATGTTTATTGAAGACAACAATAACATTTCCAAAATAAAAGATGAAAATGTGAATTTTTAAAATACATTCACAGTCCAGAAAAAAATCTGATCAGAACACAGCCCTGTGCTCTTTTTTGTCAGAGCCAGTGAAAATCCTGTTGGGGACAGTAAAGAACTTTGGAGATGTATAATATTATTATTATTATTATTATTATTATTATCATCATCATCATCCAGAATCCTGTGTATTTCTTTATAAGCCAGTGTGGGGTAGTGGTCTGAGTGTTGGACTAGGACTTTGGACACTAGGGTTAGATTCTTTGCTCGGATGGAAACCCACAGGGTGACCTTGGGCAAGTCACAATCTCTCATCCTTGGAGGAAGGCAAAGGCAAATGCCCTTTGCACAAATCTTACCAAGAGAACATTGTGTACATGGAATATATGGGATATGGAAAATGTGTACAGATTTCCATTTGGGAGTAAAAAACAAAGTCAAGAAACTGGGACATTTTAAAAACAGTTGTAAAGTTGGGATGACAGAGGACTAACTGAACCTGTCCCTGTCAAATCAGGACAGGGAATATATACATATACATCATACAATGGCTCCTTTTCATCCTGGAGAGAAGTGACCAGTGCGGTCCCACAGGGTTCTGTCCTGGGCCCAGTGCTATTCAATGTCTTTATTAATGATTTGGATGACAGAATTGGGGGCATACTTATCAAATTCCCTTCAACCACCATCTTGAGGGGAGAGAAAGGCAGGCCACCTCCTGCTAGAAGCAAGAAGAGCCCTCTCTTCAACCACCATCTTGAAGGGAGAGAAAGGCAGGCCACCTCCTGCTTGAAGCAAGAAGAGCCCTCCCTTCAACCACCATCTTGAGGGGAGTTAATTGTCTAATTAACAAATTGTAAGCCGCTCTGATAGCTTTGGCTGAAGAGCGGGGTATAAATAAAATATATTATTATTATTATTAAATTTGCAGATGACACTAAACTGGGAGGAGTAGCTAATACCCCAGAGGACAGGATCAAAATTCAAAATGACCTGAATAGACTAGAAAGCTGGGCCAGTGCTAACAAAATGAAATTCAATGCGGAGAAATGTAAGGTTCTGCACTTAGGGCAGAAAAATGAAATGCACAGATATAGGATGGGGGACACCTGGCTGAATGAGACCACATGTGAAAGGGATCTAGGAGTCCAAGTAGACCATAAGCTGAACATGAGTCAATAGTGTGATGCGGCAGCTAAAAAAGCCAATGCAATTTTAGGCTGCATCAATAGAAGTATAGTTTCTAGATCAAGGGAAGTTATAGTGCCACTCTATTCTGCTTTGGTCAGGCCCCACCTGGAATACTGTGTCCAGTTCTGGGCACCACAATTCAAAAAAGATGTGGAGAAACTGGAGCATGTCCAAAGGAGGGCAACTAAGATGGTGAAGGGTCTGGAAACCATGCCCTATGAGGAACGCCTTAGGGAACTGGGGATGTTTAGCCTGGAAAAGAGAAGGTTAAGAGGTGATATGATAGCCCTGTTTAAATATTTGAAGGGATGTCATATTGAGGAGGGAGCAAGCTTGTTTTCTGCTGCTGCAGAGACTAGAACGCGGAACAATGGATGCAAACTGCAGGAAAAGAGATTCCACCTCAACATTAGGAGGAACTTCCTGACAGTAAGGGCTATTTGACAGTGGAACACACTCCCTCGGAGTGTAGTGGAGTCTCCTTCCTTAGGGGTCTTTAAGCAGAGGCTGGATGGCCATCTGTCAGGGATGCTTTGACTTGGAGTTCCTGCATGGCAGGGGGTTGGACTGGATGGCCCTTGTGGTCTCTTCCAACTCTATGATTCTATGATTCTATATATTCCATATATATGTATGTATATATTCCAGAGTCAAAATGAAGACAGAACTGTCACTGGCAAATGTTCAGTCATCTTGGATCCAGAAGTAGACCTCTTAGTAGGATATGGGATTTTGCCACAGCAGATGCCTGAGATACTGAGACTACTGAGACCAAACAGCCAACCACATATCACATCAAAAATGTCTTTATGTGTGAGACTGTGTTTCACAGTCTTATGATGTTAGAATGTTCTTCTCATCTGTGTCCCTCCTACGGTCTTCTTTCAAAATTATTCCCTTGTTTTGAAAGTGGTCCAGTGGCCACTGGAAATAGTTGCAGAGATGAATGCCATCGTGTTTGTGAAAAGTGGGTTGAAACAAAGCATGTATTGTCCAGGATTTACGAAAGAGGGAAGGAAACCTTTGGAAATGCTTGGCAGCATGAAAAAGAACCAGAGTCTGAGTCTCTCCATCCAGTTCTTTTACTTAGGTAAATAAGGAAGATCTGCTTAAGCTGGGATTTGTGCCTGTATTTTCTGTTTTTTGGAAGCTTGTTCTTAGTAACTTACTAAATTAGATCTAGTAATTTGTAAGGCCACAGAATAGCACAGTTGATGGAGGAAACACCACTGACTTATATTGAAGGAAATGAAACATGGAGAAGTTCACATTCCTTATGACTCACAAAGAAACTCAGCAGGAAAAAACAAAAAGGCTAACTTATCAGTATTTTTGTTGTTGCTCTGTGCCTTCAAGTCAATTCCAACTCATGATGACCTTAAGGCAAGCCTATCTTTCTTTTTTCTTTTTTCAAGATTTGTTCAGAAGAAGCTTGCTATTGCCTTCCCCTGAGGCTGAGAGAGTGTGACTTGCCCAATGTCACCTAGTGGGTTCACATAGCCAAGGTGGGATCAAACCCTGCCCTCCAGAGTCATAGTCCAACACTCATATTCCTATGCCATGCTGGTTCTCCACTTATCAGTACAGTGGGTTGTATTTATCATAATGTTTAAAACTCCACTCCTTTTCCCCCTAGCAATTTTAACATTCAAGAATCTGGAGCTCTTTATGTAGTTTCAATCTCTACATAAACTGCATTGAGTTGATGATTCTGGTAGACCTCAGCTTAAGGACTTGTTGAAGTTGTCTCAATAAATGCTCTTGAGATTATTTCTTTGCATTTTTCTGGAATTTTCCCTGAATGTATCTTTTCTCTTGAAATGGAATTATTCCCATTGATCAGTATGCAAGAAAGAAAAGAGATCAAATTGATGTGTACCTAAAGTCTGGAAGGAGCTTCAACCCTAGATATGTTCACATGTTGATATCTCCATTATCTATTGGAGGAGGAACGCTTCCTCCAACCTGGTATTCTCCAGATGTTTTGGACTTCAACTCCTATGAACCTAAGGCAGCATGGCCATTGCTTCAGAATTCTGGGAGATGCAGTCCTAAATGGTGAGAAGACACCAGGCTGGACATGTACTAGGAGACCCCTCACTCAGGTTTTTCTTGGTCAATGCTGCCTGTTTAATTTTTTTGTTGGGATTTCCCTGCTGGCTGATATTTTCTGGGTGGTTTTTATTTTCCAGCATTTCCTGACCTATTAGCATTCACTAATGAACTGCTTTTTAACATCTGTTTTAACCTTTTGAATTTTGGGTAATTATTTTTACTACAGTACTCATTTTGTTTTGTTTTATTCCCATTATGATTATTTTCAGGGGTCTTGTAAGACTTTCTGAAGGCCTTGTTTGGTTGAGAGACGAGAAGACATTTTTCCAAATAAATGAGACTGATGTCTACTTCCAGCACAGAAACTGGTCATCACCATGATATTATGGAAGACAAAGCATACACCTTCCTAGTGGTTAGAGCACATCCATCAAATACTAGATCAAAGGAGCAGGGAATAGAGAAAGGCAAAGGAACACAGAGAATAAGTACAGCTGGTCTTATGTTCCTTTCTTTGATTTTCACGTCTGCTTATGGTTTATTTGCCAGTTTCCACCCCCTGTGTCTGAAACCCCCATAGATGGTAACCATTGTCCTCAGGCACTTAAGAAGAGAAGCTGATTGTCCTAAAACAGGTAGAGTTACTACATCTAAGACCCAGACTGAGATCTTACATCAGGGAATGCATTACACAAATCTTTATTTGGTCTAGTTTGCATTGCAGAAACAATGCTGTATGACATTGCTTTAACTGTCATGGCTCAATGCAATGAAATTCTGGGATCTGTAGTTTTGTGAGATATTTAGCTCTGGTGTCACAATAAACAACAAATCCCAGAATTCCACAGAATGGAGCCTTGCCTTCAACCATTTATACATATAGATATACATAGACATATATAAAAATGTATTTAGGCTGTGTGTATGATGTTGTAATCTAAAGGTATAATTTTAATTTTGTTAGTTGTTTATGTCACAACTATTACCATTACATCCAGTAGTATACAAGAATTACAATTAATGTGTAGCATTAGTACAAAAACATTACTAATGATTCTATATAGTGTGGAATGGGAGGAAGTCAATATTCATCGGGATGACACCATGAGTTACTGCCCTGGAGCCTTGGTAGTTAAAGCAGAGTCAAACTGAATTATTACTTCAGTAGAGATTAAACCTTTGGGGAGCTATGTGTTCCTGGAACTAGCAACACTTGTGTAGAATGGCAGTGCTGGACAACTGAAGGGACACCCTAATGTCCAACTGATTGTACTTGCGCACTTGCATCTGCATGCACAAAGTCACCACAAATGCAACTCCACTGCTGCATACTTGAACTGAATGTGGATATTCTGCATCAGACGAAAATGTCCAGCTGCTTTTGTATGTGGGAACATATAGCACATGGGATTTTGGCCCATATTATGCAGTGACTTAAAGTGTGATGCTACAATTGCCAATAGCAAGGAATTGACCCAATCCTAATTGTGTATATTAAATTCTGGGCTTGGATGGAGATGCACATCCTCACCTAGTTTAAAAGATGTATCCCCGGAGTTCAGTGGGTCCAGGCAAACGTTGCCATCTACACAACTGCATCCTCATCTAGCATTTCTGGAAGCCAACTTCCATTGTCAGCAAGTCTCCCTTGTTTGAATCAGAGTGCATTCTCTCTCTCTCTCTCTCTCTGGCACAGATAAATGCCAATCGATAATGCAAAAAGGAACATTTTCTAATCAAAAGCATACCTCTGCAGTATTTTACACTTCTATTTTTTCATTGCGATCCCCTCCTTTGCCAAATTTAATAGCAATAAAGAAGCAAAGGATGTACTTAATTGCTTTATTTTCCCTAAGTGCATCATTTGGCTCAAGCAACCTTTGGCCATCCATCTGCTAAATGTGCTGTCTCTATGGTCTAAACAATACAAAAATAGTTATCTTGCTTGATGACATCAACATCAGTTTATTTCAATATCCCTTCCATTTTCCCCACAGAGCTCCTGATCTTCAGATCCAGTTACAAATGTTGGATTAATGCTGCATTAAAATAGTACAAAGCACAATATTTTGATAGCTCCTAGACTTCCAATTCCCAAAGCAAGCCCCAGTGGATTTGCTTTCCGAAACTACAGTCCTCAGGGGCTATATTTTGAGCATCTGATCCTGCCTCTGCTAAATGACCATAGCTAAAATCTCAATATGAGCTGATAGAGGACTGTATTATTTAAATACAAAAGCAGGTCTAGCTAAATGAAGTAAAGCAGTGTGAAACATTATCAACTTTTTCATTTTTCATTTATCTTCTTCCTCCTGCAGAGATATTTGCAAACTTTCCAAATGTGATAAACTGAAGCAGCATCACAATATTCCATTGCACACATTTCCAAAGTTCAAGAATGGGTTATGTACAAGGGAATTGAATTTATCCAGATAAAATATCTACGTTTGCAATTCTTATACGTACGCATTTGCAAGTATGGTCTGCTGGACTCAAGGGGACTTATTTTTGAGTAGAGAATTTCAAAGTTAAACCAACTGTAATTTAATGCGAATCCAACCACGTTTTAATACAAAGAGGAGCATCAGTCATCCTTTGGCTATGCCAAAAGTAAAGGACTACATGGATTTGAAAGGTTTACACTTAAATTTTCCTACTGTGTACTTATCGTATAAGTATAGGTAACTAGTTAGGAGCTAAAATATACAGGAAACATGACTGTTTTTCTTAATGTAAATTTGGACTGTATCTCTTCTTCCTGCCATCCTGCCCATTATTTTCTCCCCATTATTAACTGGAAGACATGGACGGATTACTGGCTTTGTCCCATGAAGGAACTGATATGACTTAATAACTTCATCACTTAAGGCAGTGTTTTGATTAGTGCTTGGAAGGAATGTAGGGGGGAGGGTACAGGCGCCCTGGCCTAAGGCCAGGGGATTCCCAGCAGACAATGAGCACCAGTTAGCAGACATTAATCCTTGTTTGCATTTCCTCCCACCCCGAGGACTACCATTAGCAACAGAACAATACATTTGCAAATTACTCCTTCCTTCCCAGAGTCACACAGCCTTTTCCAGGCTATCATTCTCTGAAGATACCAGCCACAGATGCTGGTGAAACGTCAGAAAGGAACTCTTCTAGAACATGGCCACATAGCCCGAAAGCTCCACAAAAAACTAAAACCAACTTTTTTTGTGGTGCAACTGCAGTGCAGCAGCTAGATGCTGCTGCGCAGTTGTGCCACAAAAAAGGAGTGGGTAAACCGTGCTCCTTTTTTGTGGTGCAGTTGCGGTGCAACAAGGGGAAAAGATGCCATTACGCGCCTTTGCACTGCTGCAACTGTGCAGCTCTGTCCAGAAGCTGCGCAGTTGCGCCAGCACCATTACGTACGCTGTGTAAACAGTGTTATATAATGGCACTGGCGCCATTACATGTTAGGGTTCGGGAGAATGTAAATGATGTGCGCTCCTGTACCCTAATGGTGCCGCAATGGCTCCTCTTCGTGCCCATCTGTATCGGACCGTAGTTATCTATAGTAATACTAAATTATCCAAGAATATTCCACTTTCATTACAAAAAAAGTTGGAACCTTATTGGATTTCATGATGAGGGAAAACAAAATAACTATTAGTATAATGAGTAACTGTGTCTAGTTACTTTTTGAAGTTACCTATTAAGGGCATTTTGGAGGTATTCTGGCAGGGTTATTCTCACGTTTTATACCATATCGATCCTAAGATGTTTTTCTTCTCAAGAAAGCAGTTGTAACTAATGGGAAAGCAATATGGTGGAATAAAGATTTCCAGCATTGCAAGGAAAAATGGCAAGAGGGTAATTTCCAAATGCTGCCCTGAGTAACAACTACTTTTCAAAAAGCAACTTTCCAAACACTAGCTGTGGATATTCAATGGGCTGCTTACCAAATTGAATTGTAATTGGGCCTGTAAACAGATCCTGCTTTAATGTCCATCGCAACACATTTAGATTTTGATCCAAGAGGACATCCAAGAGGTGTGGTCCTCCCACTCCAACCCAGATGGGAAAATTATACTTGTGGAATGTCTCCTTCCACAGTATTTTTAAACAAAATGAAAGGGTAGCTGTTTTGAAGATAAGACAAGTGCTAAAACTGACGTTTAAGTCTTGCAAAGCATTCTTATAGCATCTTTGAGACTAACTGAGATGTGTGTCTGCACTGCAGAAATAATACAGTTTGACACCACTTTAACTGTCATAGCTCCATCCTACAGAATCCTGGGATTTGTAGTTTTGTGATGCACCAGCATTCTTTGGCAGAAAAGGCTAAAGACCCTGTAAAGCTACAAATCCCAAACATGGAGCTACAGCAGTTAAAGTGGTGCCGAGCTGCATTATTTCTACAGTGTAGATGTACCCTGGGAGAGAGAAGTTGATGGCATAAGCTTTCGTAAACTTAAGCCCACTTTATTAACCACCTTTAATTCTCATTATCCTTCTGCAGACGTTAGATTCAAAACCATTACATACCCTCCAACATTTCACAGATGAAACTGGTACATTTGTGGCAAAGCAACATCAGAGTGAGCTCAAGATGGCAAACATTATCAATGAATTCAAAGATATACAGAATCAGTTTGTAGAGAGATCTTGTAGCACCTTTGAGACTAACTGAAAGAAAGACATTGGATCTTGTAGCACCTTTGCTGCGAACTTCTTTCTTTCAGTTAGTCTCAGGACTTTATCTGGGAGGGGGAGTGAGGGGGGGGGAAAGTATATTATGAAATAAGGATTGTAAATTTGTAATATGTATTGTGTTATAAAAGTTAACATAATAAAATGTTATAAATTAAGAAAAAAAACTGTTTTGTGGATTTTGGATGTTACAGTACTGTATTCTGCTGCATGACCAATTTGGCTACCCCTGGATATGCATAATGGTTGGAAGTTGGTTTCTGGTTTGGAAAAAAGTGTCATTTTTCTGTGTTTAACAGTGAGGCTGTTGTTGCTCCTGCACACTTCCCAGAGAAGCAATTCACCATTTTTATGGATGGGAAAAGGGTTAGCACGGGTGTTTGAAGGTGTCAAGGCTGACAAAAACACCCTTCAGGGGCCAAATGAAGCTCTTAGGCCATACTCGGCCAATGTCTGCCCTATAATGAAAGGAATTCCCACTCCACTCTTAACTCCACCATGTATTTATCTCTCTCAGTATTTTAGTCCCTACACTTTCCAACATTTTCCTCATGAAAACCAGGGCATGTGCGGCGAAATGACATAAAAGTGTGGTCCAGATGGCAAAAGGTATTAAGAAGGCCACACAAGTTGAGAGAAGCTGCAGCAGTTTGCTTTTGCCTGAGTCTACAGGGAAGGGTAATATTTTTCCTCCCTGTGAATTTCATTGAGTGAAAACTACTTTTGCACTGTGAATTGGGTTGGCATCAATGCAAGCAAGCATAACATCAAGAGGTAAAGTGGGAGGATGAGGGAGAAACGAACATTTTAAATCCAAATGAAAAAATGGGATGATAGAGGATTAATCAGGACTGTTTCGAACAAATTGAGACAATTGGAGGGTAAGAATCTCTCAGGTTGGATTTAGCTTTTCTTCAGTTCAGCCTTTCTTATTACCCCAACCTTACGCTTAGTTCCTCTACAAGACTTCATCCTTTTCTCCATTTTCATACAATTTTGGTCTGTCTCTCCATTCCTGAATTCTCATCCATTTTTTCCCACTTGGAAAGAGGAGCCTTCTGCCTAAACTAGGCCCATTATATATTGATGGCTGAGCTGAAAGGGAGAAGCCTCATATAATCAGAGACCAATCTGAGGCTAGACCATCGTTTATATACGGTGCCGAGATCAGAAGTCAAAATGAAGCAGTTGGCTTTATGGGTGATGTTTCTAAACAAAGCATGGCCTAATGACCACATTTTTAAAAATGCCCATAAATGGCACCATCAGTTGCAAAAATCCGATACTCCTGTGGCAGTAAGAAGGAGACATTTAACAACGCTGCTTGAACACAAGGTATTTAAGGGGATTATTGAGGGCTGGTTTTATACAATCAGTAGAGCCAGTGCTTAGTTTAAAGGGGGACATGCACAGAAGAAGCTGCCAGAGCACAACAAACTGGAGAAAATCTGGAGAAAAACAATTCAAAACTTGGGATGTTTTGGAAGTCTTCCCCATTCACTGCTGATAGATGGAAGCTCTCTGTAGTTACTCAGGATTTAAGAAATGCAGCTTGCAACTGCTTAAGAGCAAACAGTGCATATTCTCCTACATTTCACAGATGAAAACTGGGATGTGTGTGGCCAGGGGGTGAAAAGTTATTAACAAAGAAGATCACACAAGCCAAGAGGTGCTGCAGCAGTTTACTTTTGCCTGTCTCTACAGGACTGGGCAAGATTCATTGCCTTCTTCTTCTCTCCCCCATTGAGTTAATGGAGTGCAGGCTACGTTTGTACTTCAAACTCAGGCTGCATCTATGCTTCAGAATTAATGCAGTTTGACATCACTTTAACTACTATGGCTCAATGCTATGGAATTCTGGGATCTGTAGTTAAGTGAGATTTTTAGCCTTCTCTGTCAGAGAGCTCTGGTGCTGCAACAAACTGCAAATCCCAGGATTCAATAGGATGAAGGCATGACAGTTAAAGCAGCGTCAGACTTCACTAATTCTGCAGTGCAGATGCAGCCACAGTTTGCAGCAATTGAAGCAAGCAGAGGATAAAGGGGGAAAGTAGGGGGAAGAAAGAGACATTTTAAAAGCATGCTAGAGGATTAATCAGGACTATCCCTAGTAAACCAGAACAGATGAATAGCATGACAGTGTTGCTTACTGACAACTCCTGTTGAAAGTGACTCTGACCTCTTCTTGAGCAACTCTAGATGGGGCATATGTGTTAGGAGCTTCTGGTATATGTTGTTGTAGTTCTCAGGTTGTTTTTAATATACACACACACAACACATCTTCCCCTAGACTATTTTCCGGCAGTTCCCAGCACCAGCTACAACACTTCATTCCCACCCTTGAAAGAGTTTCATTTTAATACTGATACATAGTGGAACAATATGTCTCTTCTTCTCCTCGCCCTCCCCCCAGAACTGCAGTGCATCAGTGAAATGACACTTTTGCACTGCATCACTGCAACACGAAAGAAAGAAAGAAAGAAAGAAAGAAAGAAAGAAAGAAATTGCCCTTCCAACTATAGGGCCACCTCAGCAAATTTTGATCCTGGTCTTTAATATATATATATTTGGAAGAATCATTGTGCAGATACAAGAAGTTGCTGCAAAATGTACCCCCCTGCCCCATGGAATGAATTAATGCCTGTATTAAGAAAAGAAAAAAAACCTGATTACTGTCTTCATTTACAAGATTTATGTGGTTAAGCTATGAGACAACTAGTTGCTAAAATGGAAAGAACTTTCCATTTCGTGTGAAAATATATGCCAACTGTCATTTAAAGTCACAGTAGGAAAAGGAACATGATACAGCGAAATGTACTTTTTAATGCATAGTCCCTCATCAGTATGCATAGCTCAAAAATCTTGGCAGGTCTTTCAGATTTTCTGGACATTGTGCATAATCTCTGAATCTGCAAGACCTGAGCACAATAGTTGCTGAGAGGTGGACATGGAGGTCTCTCATTCATAGAGTTACTATTAAGTCCAAGGACTCTTTCAAATGGGGAGGAATTTCTCCCAACTCCGAATGGAGCCAATACGGATTCATGTAAATTCGCTTGTTTAGCGAATTTACATGATCCCCTGCTCTGTTCGGAATTACTTCCCATTACCCGAAAATAACCCCCTCCTGTCCGAATTTGCATGCGAAGCTTTAATTCGCAATAACGTAAAACCCATGATTGCATTCGAATTGGCTTCCCTCTTGCCCGAATTTGCGTGTGAAGAGTTAATTCGCAATAACGTAAAACCCATGATTGCATTCGAATTGACCTTAAATTATACTTCCAATTTAGCCTTGTATGAAAGAGTCCCAAGTTAACTTGATGGCAGTTAATAACAATGCATAATCTACAACAAGCCTTGGGGAATGTTGGGGAATCTTGCCTGTGCACACTCTTTGGGCAATATGCCTAACTTCTAACAAGTTTTAGGGAATGTGCATATCTTAACAGTGTTTTATGCATTCTCAAGGCAACATAAACCATCCCCAACAAGACTTGAGGAATGTGTCTATCAACAATTGTTTGTACATTCTCCAGGTAATATGCATAATGTCCAAAAGATGTTGGAAAGCTTCTGTACTGTTCTTATTTTATCATACCCTCCAACAGTCCTGATTTGGTAAGGAAATTCCCAATTAATCCTCTGTTGTCTCACTTTTTCAGATGCTTTTAAAATGTCCCAATTTCTCTCTCCTCCTCCCACTTTCTCCCTTTCTCCTCAGCTCATTTCAATTGCTGCAAGCTGCATTAAAAGTTCCAAAGCAGTGGGGAGTGGGGAGTGAGGAGTGAGGAGAGGAAGGGAAGAGAAGAGAAGGGAAAGAATCCTGCCCGTCCCGGCAGGCTTAGGCAAAAGTAAACTGCTCTAGCTTCTTCTAACCTGTGGGTTCCTCCTCATTATTGGCTCTTCCCCTGTTGACTACCCTCTGGTGGCGCAATGGTTAAATGCCTGTACTGCAGCCATTCACTCACAAACTACAAGGTTGTGAGTTCAATACCAGCCATGGGCTCAGGCTGGACTCAGGCTTGCATCCTTCTGAGGTTGCTAAAATGAGTACCCAGCTTGTTGGGCCTCTTATCTTACACTTTGTAAACTGTTTAGGGAGTGCTTAAGAGCACTGATAAGCGGTATAGAAATGTACTTGCTGTTGCTATTGATGTTGTTTGACCATAAGTATCCAAGTTTTAATCTGTGAAACGCTGAAACATATGCTTTACTGCAAGCTACTTTCCAAAAAGTAACTTTTGCTGAAAGTTACATTGCTCAGCTGCAGCTCCCAGAATCCTTCCGCCAACATGGTGACTGCCTAAAGAAGTAATTTTCCTATGCACTGAGGTTATCAATACATTTATCTATTGAGTTAGCTAGCTATTCAGCCATCTATCTGGATAAATATAGATATGCATTTGTATTTATGTAACATCATTGTAACTCTAATTTGAAATCATATTTTAATTTGCAATCACATGTATACTTTGTGATTAGATTTGGAGTTTTGGCTTCTGGGATTTCCAAAAATATTGACAGAACGAGCATAACAAAATGTTGACATTATCATGAGCATATTTTTTAAGTGAGCTGTACCAAGAGTGGCTTTGGTAAAGCATGTGATAGCATATAAAACAACTCTTTATGTGGCAGAAATGCTAAAGAACATACAGTTTTGTTGTTGAGAATGAACTAATTCTATTCAAGTGACAAACAAGAACATTTTGGATCATAAGACATAGCTCATCAGTGAGAAAAAGAGTGTTAATGCATCCCCATTCTTCTACTCATTGCTAAACTATCTATCTATCTACCTATCTATCTATGGCACAGTGGTTTGAGTGCTGGACTATGATGCTGGAGAGACCAGGGTTAGATTCCTAGCTCAGCCATAAAACCCACTGGGTGGCCTTAGGCAAGTCACATGCTCTCAGCCTCAGGGAAGGCAACGTCAAACCTCCTCTGAAAAACTCTTCCCCCCAAAACCTATGATACTATTGCCTTAGGGTTGCTCTAATATGAAAATGACGTGAAGCCACACAACAAGAAGAAACATTTATTCCATGGTGAGCCACTGGTGGACTTCTTAACATTGCCTGATAAGTTGGCCACCAAAAGGGTATATTTGCCCAAGATCACCCAGTAGGGTCCCAATTAGAACCCTACTCTGCAGCATTTCACAGATGAAAAATGGAATGCATGTGGCCAAGCAACTTCAGAGTGTGGTCAAGTTGACAAAAGTGATTAATGAAGGTGAAAGACAAGCTAGGAGAGGCAACATCAGTTTGCTTTTGCCTGACACTTGAGGAGTGATGGCATAATACCCCACAGTTTTCTTTTGTCCATGCTGACACATGTCCACTGGAAGCCTAGATCAGCTACTTAGTTACATCTGAGTAACGTTTCCTGGTCTGCCATCCCTACAGCTCCCTATAGCCACTGGATCAGACAATGAAGTCCACTTAGCTTCCAGTCAGAAGGAGGAAGATGTTTTCATCCTCTTCTGCCATCAGCTGAGGCTGTGACAAGGACTTGTGACAGAGATGACACTTGTGACACTTGCTGGTGGGAGTGAGGTGGAAACTTCATCTTCCTTTGCCAGATCTGGCTGCTGGCTGTTAAGGTGGCCTGAGATGGCATTTGCAGTTGGCCCTCCACATTTGTGGCTTTAACTTTTGTGGATTTGATAATTCATAGATTCTATTAATATGTTAACTCTAGGAATTTCTAGGTCCTCCAGTGTGATTCTGCCAGAAATTGACCATACAGCCACACTGGAGGAACTAGAGATCCCTAGAGAAAATATGTCTCCAGGCATTTGTAGGTCCTCCAGTGCAATTCTGTGGTCAACTTCTATTGGATGTTGGCTATAGGGTCACATCTAGAGATTCCTAGAAAGGTATTCTCTCAAATTAAAAAAAAAAGTGTTGTTTTTTAAATTTGCTGGGGTTTTTTTTTTCATTTTCATGGGGCTCCTGTGCTTCTAGTGAATGTGGAGGCCTACTCTATGTAGTTTTCCAGTAACACTATGTTGTCTTACTGAATATAGTCCAGTTATGGTTCCATAGTTCAAGGTTACAAATTAACTGCAGTATGGAATACCAACTCTTGTTCCTTCAGCCTTTCCCTAAAGAATTTGTTTTTCATACCACTGATCTTCTTCTTAACATTCCTCTGAGTCTGTTCCAGTTTGTCTCTGTCTTAAAGAGTGGCATCCAGAACTAGATATAGTTCTGTCAAATGCAAACAAAAGTGGAAGTATGATTTCCCATGACTTACAAGCTATGATTCTATTAGTTCAGTCTAAAATCACATTAGCTTTTCTGGCCATCATTTCACACAACTGACTCACATTTACCTTGCAAGATTGACTTCTGCTACAAGGTCTTATTTACTAAGGAGAAATCACAGCATGGCAACCTCAGTTTTGTTATCTTGTTTTTCAGGGAGAGATCAAGCTTGATCTTTTCTTGGCAGTGTCCTATTATGTATCTTCACAGTTTGTTATTGTTGTTGTTGCTGCTGCTATTATTATTATTATTATTATCCTGTTCCTCTCCTGGAACTGGGACCCTGAGTGGATCACAATCATAACAAAAGAACAGCACACTTTAGTGGTACACTAAAATTAAATTTTACAATATTAAAACAGATTATTTATTAAAAGAATAAAATATAATTTAAAAAGATAAAATTGTTCCTTAATGCCTCTCCTTTGTAGCTAAGCAGCTAAGTGTGAGATTCAAGATACATTCACCATCCCTTGGACCAGCTCAGTCAGTTCCCATAAAGTACTTTGAGTAAGACAGGATAGGCAAAGGTTGAGAAGAGACATCATGGGTCAGACTTTTACAAATGTCATGTCCACCTTCTGAGGCCACAGAAGCAGACAGTGATTCCACAAAAAAATCCCATGACACACACACACACAAATGCAAGACACTAAGTTTTCCTTCATTTCATAGTACTTGGTTTGAGAAAAGGGGTCACACAGCTGTGAAGAAGCAAGTCAGAAACTCTTATCAGGGACAAATTTGTTTTTTAAGAATCTGCCTTGCATTTCAAAAGCACGTACAACCCAACTCAGGTGGCTGAGTTGTATAGCAACCGAGCACCACAGAAATTAAGCAAACCCTGGGCAATGTCAGGAAAAAAGATGTGTTTATAACTCTGTGCCAGTTTCTGACTCATGCTTTTGTTTGTTGCTATAGAGAACCACACATGAACCCACCAGGCGAAAGCATGTTTATGACCAACTTTGCCTCTCCAAGGGTTGAAAAAAAAAAGAGAATTGAGGAAACAATATGAGGAGTCTGAGAAAGGAAACACCTTTTTGGACATCAGATATTTACAACCGTTGAAATGAAGGATACTGAGAGAGAGTGGAAAAAATTCAAAAATAGGAGCAAAGAGGAGAGATTGGCTCCCCATCCACAGTACTTTTCAGTCAAATTATGAGATCAATTCCTGGCTTGCCCATGGAAACTTACTGGGTGACTTTGGTCAAGTCACACTCAGACGACGGCAATGGCAAACCCCCTTTGAAGAAACTTGCTAAGATAACCCCATGATAGGTTCGTCTTAGAATAGGTTTGCCATCAGCCCTGGTGGCGCAGTGGTTAAATGCCTGTACTGCAGCCACTCACTCAAAACCATAAGGTGGCGAGTTCAAGACCAGCAAAGGGCTGAAGCTCGACTCAGGCTTGCATCCTTCCGAGGTCACTAAAATGAGTACCCAGATTGTTGGGGGGCAAATAGCTTACAATTGTAAACCGCTTAGACACTCCTTAAGGGTATGAAGCGGTATATAAATGAAGCTGTTTGTTTGTTTTTGTTTAGAGTCACTGTAGGTTGGAAACTACTTGAAGGCACACAACAACAACAACAACAACAGTACAAAGAACATTACTAAGGATTCTGCATGGTGTAGTATGGGAGGAGCTCAATGGGTTTGGCACCATGAGTTACTGCACCAGGTGATGTCAACCCCAGTGACACCACAGAGCATAGGAACTCTGGGGATTATATTCCAAACAAATAACTTTGTCAGACTTTGGCCTGGAAAAGTGGTTCATCACTTTTGGCCCTCTAGCACTTCAGCTCCTAGAATCTCCAGCCAATATGGTTAAAGCTCAAGAATTATGGGAACTAGAGTCCAAGAAGCTGATGATGAAATGTTGAGAAACTCTTCAGATAGCACTCTATGGCTTCTGAGCATGCTTGCTTATTCCACTTTTTTTCTCCAGCTTTTTAAGTCTGCTGCTAACTCAGTGTTGTGTGTGAAAGGTGCTATTCTTGGTACATAATCAGCAGCACTCAGTGCCTGGACATCAAAAATAGAGGAAATCAGATTATAACAGTAGACAATATGTCTTCCACAAATGCTGAAAACTCTGATGAGATCTAATGGGCAAGTGTGCCTTGGAAACAGGGAAAACATTCCAGCATCCTCTGTGAAGCATGAAGGGATTCTCTAGCAGACAAAGTGGGGCAGAAAGGATTTCAATGAGAGCTGAAAGTCTGGGAACTATGGTTGAGATCTTACAACACACCATACATTTCATAACTTTGCAAGTCCATAGTTACCTAGCAGGAATAAAATGCAGTCTTGTTAGTGAACTGCAAAATACGCATCCAGGCAAGAGTGTTCTGATGTGCATTGGGTACTTCTGATGCTCATCAGGCATCCCCATTGTACTCTGGCACTTCTTAGCCAGTGACCTGATGTACATTAAGGAGGGCCTGATGTTCATCAGTGCCCACTGCACATGGAGCTTTGGTCATTCCACTAGCTACCATTGGGCAATGAACACTTGTATGTTACATCATGGCAGCCCACTAGGTGTATACAAACACTGCAAAACTACTCAATGCAGTTTTGTCATTTCTGAAGAAGTAAATCCTAAGCAGAATGCCAGCACATATCATTAATAAGAAGCATTTCTAGTGTGAAAAGAGAGCTGGTTTCTCTACTGCAGGGGTCAGGAACATGTGATGCTCCAGAAATAGTAGAACCACAGCTCCCAGTCCCACCAACCTAAGCCAGCATAGCCATTGGGGTGAGATTGTTCGAATTTGGATATTCAATTATTGCAGTGATTCAAAAACCTTTGTCCTCCAGATGTTTTGTACTTCAGCTCCCAGAATTTCTGACTGTTGACCAAGCTGGCTGAGGCTTCTGGAAGATGAAGTCCACAACATATGGAGGATCAAAGTTTGTGAACCACTGAATTATTGCATTTCTACCTTTTCCTCCCATGAGGAAATGGTTGCATTTGTATCCACATCTTTATCCCATGTATCAATGATATTTTTTGCTATATCCTGTATCATAGAGCCTGCATTGGGAAAGGTATGGAATGGAATCAGAGATTCTCAAATATTGCTCCTCTAAGGGTTCTGGACTTCAATGGCTGGAAGCCCCAGCTAATTTTACAGGTTAAAATACTGGGTTACTGGAAGCTGAAGTGATTTGATCCTGTGATTTTTGGCACCCTGCTTTCTTCCATCTTGAAATTTGTCACTGACAAAGGTATTTTTTTAGTTATTTTTTATACATTTATATCCTGCAGTTAGATAAAATGTGTATGGTTCTTCTCTCATTTTGTCCTCCCAACAGCCCTGTAAAATAGGTCAGATTGAGCAAAGGTGACTGGCCCAGGGTCACCTGTTAAGATTCATGACTCAGTACAGACTAGATTCCTGGATTGCCCAAGGGTGTATGTACACTGTAGAAATAATGCAGTTTGACACCACTCCATCATATAGAATTCAGGGGTTTGCATTTTTTTGAGGCACCAGAATGCTTTGGCAGAGAGGACTAAAAGCCTTGTAAAAATACAGATCCATAGGATGGTGCTACAACACTTAAGGTGGTGTCAATTTTTATTATTTCTACACTGTAGAAATAATTGCAGTCCAAATTGCAGTCCAGCACCCTCTGGAGGTCCTGAGATTATCCTATCCTTGTTGTATAGGCTGGCAATGTAACAAAAGCCAACAGAAAGGGCATACGGAATGCCGTTTTCTATGTGACTGATCTCAGATTCTTTAAACACAATGATCATCTTCCTCACTCTGTTGCACCTTTCCTATGGGACCTCTTCTGTTTCTATTCAGATGAAACAGATTAGTTTAAGACAATTAAGGAGGACAAACTGGCTGGTACCACATTCACATCGTTGGTGCCACTTGGTGCGGTAACTCATGGTGTCAACCCCCACATTGACCTCCTCCTATGCAACTTCATACAGTGAGGCCTCTCTACCCATGGACGGCCATCCACAGATTTAAGCATCTGCAGACAGCATCCCCCCTTTGTTCCCAGTGGTGGCACATGCACACTGCCGTGCTGCCATTGGGGACAACGGACTTTGAGGTCCTGCAGATTTTGGTATCCATGAAGGTGGTGGTGTCTGGAATGGATCCCCATGGATACTGAGGTTCCACGGTAATTTTTTTTGTACTAATGTTACTCTCAAATCGTAATTCCCAGATATCACTGAACGCAATGGCAATAGTTATGACAAAAACAACCAGCCAAATTAAAATGATACCTTTAAATTACAATATCTTACACAAAGCCTAAATTACAATATCATATGAACATCTCACTTCTCCTTAGGGTGTCACTTCGCACTCCTGGGACTCTCCTAGTGACTAGTCATACTATGCAATTATAACATTTCATTACCACTTTAACCTCCCTGTTTGCAGCTTATGGAATCCTGAGATTTGCAGTTTTGTGACATGTTTAGTATTCTCAGACAGAGTTCTGGTGTCTCCCCAAATTATAAAAGTACATAGGCTTTAGGCATGGCAGTTAAAGGGCTATCAAAGTGCTATAATTGGGTGATATGAAAAAGACCTGGGACATCTGGAACATTTATGACAGAAGCTGAATAGCACAGAGTGGAGCAGACCGAGAGAAAAATGTCTCTCTTTTCCTCACATGAATAGAACTCAATGACCCCTGATGAAACTGATTATTACCAGTATTTTGAAGGCTGGCAAAAGCAAGCATTTCTTCGCTCAGCACATAACTATTTTATAGAATTAAATACCAAACCAGGTTGCTATGGTTTCTAGTTTAGATGGCTTTGGAATAAAAAGTTTAAATACTTTAAGGTAGAGTAGATCCCATTCTGGAATGTAGGATTGTAGTGTAACCCACTGCATTTTTGCTTAGAGTTATAGGACATTGAATTGAATGGAGGGTTATTCCTAGGTAATGGTGTACAACAGCCTCTCCCGTGATTCCTTGGCTCACAACTCACATTATCCCCAACCAGCACAAGGGTGCTCTGGATGATGGCTGGAATACAACCCACCAGGAGGATGTCAGGTTGTGGAAGACTGAAACCTAGAGTTGCAGTAGCAATAGAACTTCCTTACTTAGAAGTAGTATATCTGTGAGTGACAGAACAAATCTTGTCTTCATACCATGCTTATACACCTTGACTAGGCATGAGGGGAAGTGGGGAAGCTGCATGTTGGTGCTTGTTGGCCATTGTCTTGTTGTTTCTAAATTGACTAAATCTAATTCTATGGAGTGAAGTGTGCAAAAACATGAACAAGCAAGTTTTGCATCTGGAATGGTTCCCTATTTGATATGCATTTTGAAACAAGAGATTTGTTTTATTGTGGTTTCATTTTAAAACAATACTTGCCTTCTGTTCTTCAAAACGATGTGCCAGAGGCACTGTCTCATCTGTCGGAAAAACTAACAGTGACTTGTTGACTTTAGGTTTTCTCTCTCTAGCCTCTATTTGCAAATAAAGCTCTGTCCCAAAACATTTACAGGGCATGCAGTGCTCTTGGGGACAAGGGTTTTTATCAGCTTTGTGTTTTGTCAGCATTTTGACCCTGGATATCTCTAGCCTTTAAGGTCATTTTGCATGATGGCCTTTTTAAAAAGAATACTTTTCTTTTTCTTTTAAAAAAGAAAAACATGGAAGATTCCTGGATAAGAGTACAGTATTGAAGAGTGATTTAAAGGTGCACACATTTAATGGCAATCTATTAATGCTTTAATGGAAGGAAAGCAGTGTGGCATAGTAGTTTGAGAGTTGGACTATAACTCTGGAAACCAGGGTTCGATTCCCCACTAGGCTATGAAACCCATTGGGTAACCTGGCGTAAGTCACACTCTCTCAGCCTCAGGGAAAGGCAATGGCAAACCTCCCCCGAACAATGTAAAGTCGAAGGCTTTCAGTTGCGTTGTGGGTTTTTCAGGCTATGTGGCCATGTTCTAGAAGAGTTTATTCCTGACGTTTTGCCAGCATCTGTGGCTGGCATCTTCAGAGAACAAATCTCCCCTGAACAAATCTTGCCAAAAAGCAAAACAAAAACACCACCCTTTAGAGTTGCCATAAATCAGAAACAACTTGAAGGCACACAACAGCAACAACATCCAAGACTATTTGTAGCTCATCAGATGTTGTTGGACTGCAACTCTCCTGATCCCTCACAAGGTGGTTGCATTGGTTAGAGGTGATGGGAGTTGTACTCTATAACATCTGGAAGGCTGCAGGTTGTCTACCCCTAATTTAAGGAACGTGTCTGTAGGGGAAAACTCAAAGACAGTGGCTAAGATTGTGCATGGAACTTGCAGTTACAATCAGTGGCATCACTTGGGGTGGTATCACTCAGCGCAGTAACTTATGTTGTCATCCCCTAGCTGCCTCCCTCCACCATCCAGGGTGCTTCCTCCAAGGGAAGGAAACTGAAGCAGACCAGGAAGGAGAAGGGAAACTCAAACTGGTTGGTCTTTTGGGCCAGTGATGGGCACTGTGGGCCAAGGCGAAGGACTTGTGGGGCAGCTAAAGTGGTATGTTATGCGCTCCTCCTTCTATGTGCAGTGCATGTCTCTACTTCCTCTGGGCACAAGCCCTTGACAGGAACAGCTTTCAAGGAATCATAGAATCATAGAATCAGAGTTGGAAGAGACCACAAGGGCCATCCAGTCCAACCCCCTGCCATGCAGGAACTCCAAATCAAAGCATCCCCGATAGATGGCCATCGAGCCTCTGCTTAAAGACCTCTAAGGAGGGAGACTCCACCACCCTCTGGTGGAGTGTGTTCCACTGTCGAACAGCTCTTACTGTCAGGGTAAAAAAAGACAGGCTTAGGCATGTGAAGTGGCGCACTGAATGTGGCAGGTCTGGGAAGCATGCTCAGTCCTCTCCCCAGAGCAGGAGCAGTGGAAACACTGGTGAAGCAATTGCAGGACAACAAGGAGGAGATGGTGGTGATAGTGGAGACCTGGCTCTCGTTCGGGATGGATGGGAATGATCACCCTACTGGGTGTTCACCCCCTTCCAAGGTAGAATTTGAAGATATAGCCGTATTCATCTGAAGAACCAGTTGTAGGGAGATCTTGTAGCACCTTTGAGGCTTGAGTACCATATTCCATCAGTGCATCTGAGGAAGCAGGTTGTAATCCATGAAAGCTCATGCTAAAATAAACCAATTAAATTTTAGAGGTGCCACAAGACTCTTTTTTTTAAACAACCTCTTCGAAAGTTTTCATTATAGTTACTTTACATGCACCTGGATTTAAGCCCTACTACTGAAAATAGTTTATTCTTTAAATGTCAAGTAATTTAACTCTGACACAATTATTGGCTGTTCCTGTAGTGTGAATGCTGCACAAACAGGTGTGAGGTAAGAGACACAACAGTATGAACTCATAAATCCTGAGACGGACCTGTTTTCCTGCTGCTTAGACCATCTGTGTTAATGGGTTGCTGTGGACCCCAGCAGCTGTTTGAAATATTTGGGAAATATTTAGCAAACTACTTCAGACTCCACAAATACCTCAACAGATCTCTGCACTTGCAGTTTCATCTCTCACCCCCCTTTCAATTTATTTAGTTTTTAAAATATGTTTTATTTGCAAAACTATTCGGGCTCCATTTGAAATAGAAAGAAATAAGCAAGTATAATTTCTGAAAATTCTCGAAACTATAGCATTCACAAGAGGTGCATGGAGACAGTAGAAATGATGTAGTTTGATTGACATCCACTTTAAGTTCTGTAACTCCATGCTATAGAATCCTGGGATTTGTAGTTTTACACGGTCTTTAGCCAAAGCGTGCCAGTGTCTTGCAAAACTACAACTCCCACGATTCTGTAGGACGGAGCCCTGGCAGTTAAAGTGGTGTCAAACCACATTATTTCTACAGAGTAGATGCACCCAAGGCCATAATAAATTCAGTTTTAGGTGGTTACACCACATCAAGAGCATTTGCAGTAGATTCCCTCGCTGTTTCTGTAATTTTTGGTTCTTTGTCAGATGCTTATCTTGACTTAATATTGATCTTGGGTGACCAATTTTATATTTGTAATGTTCTTCTGGAAAATGAAATCTATCTTTATTTTCAACTGGAACATTAAAAGGGTCCATTGGGTCTGGCTAGCAGTTTGAGTATGTCAGAAAAAAATAGCGGAGAAAGGGAACATTCCATCTTATTTTTGAGGCAAAACAATTAACAAAAAACCTTGCACAATTTGCTTTTTTTAAAAAAACATTCAAAACTGCTAGAAATAGAGGCTTTGTGGTCTTTCTGGAATTTCATTGCTGGAAGCATTTGGAGCTAGAGGTTAATAAGATTTCACAGAAGCTATTCTGTTGTCAAAAAGACATGGAAATGTGGACAGTGGGTGTTTTATTACCTCCTGACAGATAGGCTGTAAAGATGGCTCGGTACAAGCTCATTTTCCAAGCATGTGGCTCCAACCAATCTGCTTCTGGCAAAAGCCCTGTTGAAATGAATGAGGCTTGTTCTTCCAGCAGTAAAAAGCCTGTGACTTCCAAGTTCCTACCTCCATTTATTCTATGTATTTGCCTCCACTGTTTTTGACTAGAGGTTGGAAACAAGATCCTTTTTCTGAACTACAGTGCCCCCAATCCCCTGTCATCAGTGGGTGGGGGATGCTGGGAACTGTACTCCAAAAAGGGAAAATTTTCAGATTCTGCTTTGGACGCACCAAGATAAATGCAGCTGAGACAGTGTGCAATGTGCATGGGGTGTTTTTCAGGTACAGCACTTAGGAACGGCTATGAAATTCCAGGCAGGTACCTGAAATGGGTTTGTTGCATTTCTAGGGGATGGTGTCTATGGGACGAAACAGATGGGCAGGAAAAAGTGGTTTGAAACTGCCTTTTCCGAAGCCACATTGAAACCCCACCAACCACACCACCAGCTCCCAAGGCAGCTGGAGTGCTCATGTCATGACCACATAACATGGCTTCAAGCCAGGAAGAAGTAGAAAAAAAGCTGCTTCTTTTTGAAATGGCTTTTCTCTCCATATGGGCACTTTTCTGCTGGCTTCAAGGCATGTGTCTTCTAAACGCCACACCTTCAGGCCAGCCTGAAAGCACCTCTTTTTGCCTGTCTGTTTAGCCCCTATATTTGGCTTGATAAGTCAAAAGTTGAGCAAGCCTGGCTCCTAGATGTAGTCACTATGGTTGCCAGATTGCAGGGCCTGGTCTTGGATTTCTGGTTGTTGCACAGACAAGGGTGCACATTCTCCAGTTTTGATTGGCTCCTCTCCAGGCAAGAGGAAAGGGCTGCATGCAGATCTCCAGCTCACCTATCAGAGCAGCTCCTTGTTGCAGTTGTGTGCCTTCAAGTTGTTTCCAACTTACGATGTCCCTAAGGCAAACCTATCATGAAATTTTCCTGGCAAGATTTGTTCAACGAGAGTTTTGCCACTACCTTCCTCTGAAGTGGAGAGTGTGTGACTTGCCCAAGGTCACCCAGTGGGTTTCTATGGCAAAGCGGGGATTTGAACCATGGTGTCCGGAGTTATAGTCCAACATTCAAACGACTGCACCACGTTGGCTCTCTAGCAGAGCAGCAGCTATTTAATTAATTCATTTGCAAAACTGAATTCTTTTGTTGATGCAACTTGCAAATACTCTCCAAGGGATTTATTTATTTAGCGGTCATTCACACATCTTTTTTTTTCTTAGCGTGATAATGCGAATCATCTCACTCACACATTCCAGGTTTGTTATTCACACTAGGGAACCACATCAATCCACATCTCTGCGAGTTCTGTTGAAATTTGTAAGCATTTGAATAAAGATAGAGTCAATGATGCAAATGCATTCAGAACTGTATTTTTTTTTTTTTGTATCCTATGGCATGCATTAGTTATTCTATTCACATTAGTTATTCATACTACTGAGGATGCAGATATTTTTTTAAAACTTGGGGGAAAACCTGATATTGATTATCCCGGATTAAGTGGGGTTTTTTTGGCAGCCTCCCCCCAAAAATGTAAAAGGGTGCATTCGGGATGCGTGTGAACCATGGAGATTTAACTGGGATTCATCATGGATTATTTTCACACTGTGAATAACCCCAAAATTAACTTCCTCCTTCTCTACCAAAGTTTGGGGCACCAGGGCTCATTTTCAGCCTGCATCCATTTCTAACATGACACAAATAGGTTAGATAAAATGTTCCTTACCTCATCCCCCTAAGTGGCAAGGAATAATCCTTAACTTATCTTGATTTGTGAACTGCTTTTTTAGTTAGGATTTCTGTCTTAATTTCCAAATTCTCTCTCTCTCTCTCTTTGTGTTTGAATGACAACCTGTGAATTACTGTGTACTTATAATTTGTATGCTTCATCGGCCATCCCTAAATCTCAGGTTGTGACCTGGAAAATTCACAGTCTGGAATGATCCTAAACCAGCAACCCTACTAGCCTCTGGTATAGTGATTCCGGAGCTTGCAGGATCAAGATCCAGGACTCCTGGAATACTAGGAAAATGACAGTATCTGCCACCCCCAGCTTCAAATTCCTTTTTTCGTGTGACCTAAACTGCAGGCCAGTAACGAAAGAGCCAGGAGGGATCTTCCCGGCAATTCTGTGTTGTCATGAATGGTTCAGTCTTAATCGGGCATTTAATATGATGAAATCAAAAGGTCACATCTTAGGCTTCTTTTCTATCACATGAAAAGCTGCAAAGCTTTGCTCTTTTGCAGTGGAGTTGTTCTTTGTTGCTCCCAGGGGCAGGATTAAAATCTGTGGGTGAGAATGGTATAGAAGCAGATTTTACTGAACTCTTGAGGAAAGAAACATCATTAACAGCCACAACTGTAACTGTTTGGCACTGGGATCTTTGCTGGAGGCATTTAACAGATAATGTGTCAAGGATGCTTCAGCTGCATTCTACACTGTAGAGCCCAGGGTGATCATGGGCCTGGACCAGGTTATCCTGAAATCTCTTTTTACACCTATGATTCTGTGATTTGATTCTGTGATCATGGATACCATGCTTTCCTCCTCTATCTTCATATTTGTTACTGAAAAATGGATGAGAAATGCTGTTACTTGCTAAGTAACCCTTATCTGAAAACCCAAAAGCTCCAAAATCCAAAATGTTTTTCACTGGTGGCTGAGATAGTGATACCTTTGCTTTCTTTTCTTCCTTAGTTTACACACTGTAATCCACTTAGGAAGTAATTAAGTGCACTGACAAGTGGTATAGAAATATACTTGCGATTGCTGTTGCTATTCTGATGGCTCGATATACACAAAGCTTGTTTCCTGTGCAAAATTATTAAAAATATTATGTATAAAATACCTTCAGGCTATGTGTATAAGGTGTATATGAAACCTAAATGAATCTTGTGTTTAGACTTATCTTCCATTCCCAAGAAACTTCATAATATTTATCCAAATATTCCCAAATAAACAACCCCCCCCCCCAATCCAAAACACTTCTAGTCCCAAGCATCCAGATAAGGGAGACATAACCTGTATTTATTACATTTACATCCCACCTTTCATCCAAGGAGGTCAAGGCAATGTGTACAGCTCTTCTCTCCACTTTATCCTAACAACAGCTTTCTGAAGTTAGGAGACAGTGACTGGCACAAGGCCACTTTCAGTGGGGACTAGAACTCATATCTCCAGTCTAACAACTGCACTTTACTGGTACCAGACCAAAGCAATATCCCACTACTGATCAGTTATGATTAGTTTCAGTATATTGGTCCATTATTTCTTTATAGACCTAACTTCCTAAGCTCTGCTATTTTCCCTTCTTTTAAATAGGTTACTAGTCCTCATGGCTCCTGGGAATATCTGACAGTGTGCCCTAGCATTTATTGAAAAATGAAGAGGGGGTCAAATACAGAGCTTGGAAGTTCTGCATTACAACCAACACAGGTGCCTGCAACTAGCTACCCTTTAAACAAAGTAATGAATATAATAATAAAAAATAACATCATGAATAAGAGCAAAATTGCTTCCTTGGGTACAATAAGCAATAGTTTCTAGTTATGTCCAAGCATTGCTTTTGAAGGGTTTTATTTCAAGTTTAATGCCAATGTATTAATTGTAAAGAGGCTTTTCCCCTCAAAAAATTAAAAAGAATAATAAAAAAAGCCAGGAGAAGCTCAACAATGTGACAAATCACACAAGACTTCCTCTCTGTAATGAGGAATGGCAATAAGTTACTTTTCAAACACACACACACACACGAGAAGATTTGAGCTGGGTACATGTGCACCTAGGTTTCTACAACCGTAGAACCTTGATACCATTTTAACTGTCATGGTTCCATCCTATGAAATCCTGGGATTTACATTTTGGTGAGGCACTCAATCAAATTCAGAATTTTCTGCCATAAAGTTCTAGTGCTTTATCAAACTACAAATCTCAGGATTCTGTAAGATGCAGCCATGGCAGTTAAAGTGATATCAAAGTGGTATAATTGTGTAGTGTAAAACAGACCCTTGAATCATCCCCCCCCATTCAATTTAAGTTTTGCAAAGTTTGGTTCAGTACTGCAATCAGGAAAGACTATAACAGATAATGTAAGCAATATTTGCAATTTCTTGCCACAGAAGCTATTTTTTAAAAGTTCCTCATATTATTTTCATCCCTGCCCACACTCCTTCCCAAGTGTAGGACATATTTTCTCCAAAAGCTGAAGTTGACTACTGTAGAAAGCAAAGTAGAAAGCAAAGATTTATACTTGGAGATTACTTGAGTGAGTACAGCCAAAACTCCACCTCACCATCAGGGAGTTGTTGCAATGACTGGAAATTACTCCGAGTTCTTGGAGAAGGGAGCCAGTGCAACCAAAATCCAAAACAGGGAAGAAATATCTTCACTGTTAAGTTACACCTTGTCATCCGTGGTGTATTTGCCATCACATCTTTCTCTTCTTTCCCACTTATGCTGCATGATTTTAAAGTACCACTGTACTATTCCACCTGGCCTGAATATTCTTTGCTGGTTTTTGTGAAGTATGAGAAATGGAGATTCTTTCCAGATATCTAAAAACTGGAATTTAATCTGCATCCATGCTTTCAAATGCCTTGTCCAAGAAACAGTGCCTAAATTGTCCTGTCTTGCCATTTACACATAATCTTTGGTAACTGTGTGACTGGACCATGTGCTGTCTGTGGGGCTTCCCTTGGAGATGATTCAGAGTAGCCATGGCTCAGTGATACAGCACAGGCTTTGCACGACAAAGTTGCTAGATTTAAGAGGTCCTGGCATCATCTCTCAGTAAATAGAATTTCGGCTAGTGGAATAAGGAAAATCTAACCACAGTAGACAGTTTTGCACAATACAGAGAAACAGTCAAGCATGGTAAAGACATCTTCTTATGTTTAAAGTGCAATTTCTCTAGAAAATGTCAATTTAGCTAATGTTGGTAACTAGCCATTGGGATGTTCAGTGCATGAAATTTGAAAGAACTAGCCACCAAGGAATTGGACTGCTTAAATGCTGTAAAAATATAAGTAGAAATACAACAGGCGATGCTTCCTGGGGCATGGAAACTGACACATATGGCTGCTGTTAAGACACTGGAGAATTTGTTATGGGGGAAAGTAGCCACTTTAGGAAAGTGGCCACCTTTGCATAATAAATCTGAGGATGACAGAGCTACAGGTACACCATTTCCAACAGTAAAAATTATATTTATTATATCCTATAGAATAAATTATAACCTATATAATAAATATTATATATGATATGTAAATAGCTAACATTGTTCTAATGTTAGCAGTGATGGGTCAGTAGGCATCCCTGGCCAACCAGGACCCAAATATTCCTGCAGTGTCTCCCCTTGGTCCCCCTTTAATTCTCCTCTTATGAAAAGGACCTCTAAGCAGCACCAGACAGTGTTATATTGGTTGTTGTTGTGTGCCTTCAAGTCATTTTTCTAACTACAGGCAACTCTAAGGTTTTCTTAGGGTTTCATGGGGATAGACTTAAGGTCTATCATGGGGTCTCAGACATGCAACTGCTTCTGCACAACAGAAACTGAATATAAAGCAAATGCTGAGTCTCTATTTATGCTGTGAAACACTCCTACACACACAGCAATGGATCTAATATTAGCATCAGGTATGTTTCAGCACCTCTGTTTAGCTGCAGAAGAAGATGACAGGTACTTAACAAAGATGTCTGAATTAGTGACTCAGCAGCCCTCAAGAACCACAGGAATGTAGCCAGACAGTGTGTGCTGAGCACAAGGGAAGAAAGTGAAACACCTCAAAAAGAGAGAGAAACAGCCTCCAGAAAAGGATTAGTAGAGAAAGGGAAAACATTAGTATCTTGTCTTCCACCATTTCTCAGGTGGCCAAGCAATATCAGAGTGTGGTTAAGATGGCAAAGATTATTAATGAGGAAAAACACACAAACTAGGGGAGGTTGAAACAGTTTGCTTTTGCCTAAGTCGTCACGGAAAAGGAAGATCCCACCTATTCCTCCCCACTACCATCTGCTGAGTTCACTTTGCAGCCAGTTTGCAGCAATTGAAGAAAGTGGAGGACAAAGAAGGAAAGTGGGAGGAGGTGAGAAACTGGGACTTTTAAAAAGCAGTTTAAAAAAGTGGGACGACAGAGGATTAAGTGGGAATTTCCTTGCCACCATCAGGACAGTTGGAGAGTATGCAATATGGAATACAATAAATAGTTCCTAATCCATCTGAAAGGGCAAATAATACTGAGTTTTTTGTGGGTTTTTCGGACTATGTGGACATGTTCTAGAAGTGTTTATTCCTGACGCTTGACCGGCATCTGTGGCTGGCATCTTTAGAGAATACTGGCATAGAAGTGAGTGGGGTGTGTATATATACTGTGTGGCTTTTGGTTGGGAGGAGTGATTTACATTGTAATCTGTGTACTGTTGTTGAATGGCAAGGCCTCAGGGTGAAAGCATATGCAAGGAGGATTTGTGTCTGCTTAATTAGTGGTCCATTGTCTGCTGGGAAAATCCCTGATCCTAGGTGATTTTAATTTGCATTTTGCAGGGCCTTAATGGACCACAAATGAAGCATACACAAATCCTTCTTGCATATCCTCCCACTTTGAGGCCTTGCCATTCAACAGCAGAACAATACACAGATTAACATGTAAATCATCCCTCCCAATCTAGAGTTACACAGTATATATATATATATATATATAATACATACCCCACTTACTTCCATGCCAGCATTCTCTGAAGACGCCAGCCATAGATGCTGGAGAAACATCAGGAGTAAACTCTTCTAGGACATGGCCACATAGCCTAAAAAACCCACAAAAACCTATAGCTGCTGGCCATGAAAGCCTTCAACTTCACAATACTGAGTTTGCTTCTTGTTCATAACCAGTAAAGGAGCCACTTGGACAATATTAACTAACTGGTTGGTCAAATGAATGGTGCCATTGGGAGTGTGCAGGGTGTGTGGACTACACTGGGTGACACCCAGAAGAGGTGGTTGGTTGGACCTTCTCCTCCTTTGGGGCTGGAGGGGTGAACTCATGCCCTTGCTGGCTGCTCTAGCCCCGGGATTCCTCCCTTTTGGCCACCCCACCACCCCACTGACAACCCCCACCTGCACTGGGTAACACCTAGCATGAGGACACCACTTGGTCAAATACATTTTCTGTTTTAGGATGATTTTGGTCACTTGTTTGTCAAATATTTGTTTGTCAAAGGAGCTAAGATCTCCTAATTCACAGAAGACAGATTTCTATGTGAAAGGATGTTCAGGTAAGTCTTGTTTAAAGTTAAAGAGCCTAGTTAAAGCTTAAGTTCTTTACCTTTAAATCTAGTTTAAAGCTAAATAACTTAAAGTTTAAACTTCAGCTAAAGAGCTAAAGGGGAGAGCAGGAGTCTTGAAGTTGGTCTTCAGTCTTTGAGTATCCATGGATTTTGCTATTCGCTGGGGGATCCTGGAACCAAACCCCAGCAGGAATCAAGAGCCCACTATATTTGCATTTTATGGCTTGCCATACATATTTCCTTTGATGCTCTTTTATTTCCCATATTATGCCCAAGGCACTATGCATGCCCCCTCAGAACAAGACAGTGAGCAGGATTAGTCTGAGACAATGTGACAGTGTAATACTATGCATGTGAACATAGAGGTATTTCACCACTACTAGAGAGACTTAGAGTATTGGATCACTCTCATTTCCCAATAATAACCTTCTTCCCAAATGTGCACTCTATGCACCACTGGTAGCTTTGTCACCATAAATGATTTGAGACAAGGCTGCTATCCTGCAAAGTGGACAACTGTCCTAAAAGCTAGATACTCCTCCAAATTTTAATCCCTAGCTACAGGGTTTTTTTTCACAATTTCACTCCTTGGACACACTTTCACTTTTACAATCCTCATTTCTAGCAAGAGAAGAAGAGAATAGAGAATAGAAGAGGAGCCGGCCTGAAGCATCAGAGGAAGTGAATCAGAGACTTGCCTTTGGAAGGAGCTTTCAGCCAGGAGCTCTCTACATAACTATAGGCCCCGTGACTTGAACTCAGTGACAGAGCTTGGGAATAAAGGCCAAGTCTAGCAAGGGAAGCCCACAGTCTTGTTTCAGTGCCTCCTTAAGACTTCTCAGTATGGACACTGAAGGCCCTGCAGCAGTCACCTGCAACACCTGTGGGATGTTTGTCTTCTTGCCTACAGAGGTGGCGAACTACACCTGCCACAAGTGCAAGTTGGTAGTCCTCTTGGAAGAGAAAGTACAGCAGCTAGAGGAGCAGATATCTGCACTCCAGCATCATAGAGAGCAGGAGAATCTCCTGAACAGAACAGGCCAGAATGTCTTGGGTGGGAAACAGACAGAGGAAGTTGTTGGGGTGGAGGAGGTCACTCCACATACAACAGAGGTAGATGCTTGGAGGGAGGTCACACACAGAAGTAAGGAAACCAGGGAACGTTCTGTGAGCGGCTTGCAGCTACAGAATCGCTTTGAATCTCTCTCTGTTGTCAGAGATGATGAGGAAAAGCAGCAGGGACAGACATCAGGGACAGAGCAGGGGAGCCTGAGAGTATCACGAAAAGGAACAGCCACTGCTAAGCCTCGGAGGAGGCGCGTGGTCGTGGTGGGGGACTCCTTGCTGAGGGGTACAGAAGCAGTGGTTTGTGGGCCTGACAAGATGTCTCGGGAGGTGTGTTGTCTCCCTGGGGCAAAGATCCATCATGTGACGGAGAGGCTGACAAGACTTGTCAAGCCTACTGACCGTTATCCCCTTCTTTTGGTTCATGTGGGAACCAATGATACTGCAAGGCACAGCCTTCAGAATATCAAAAGGGATTATGAGGCTCTGGGAAGGAAGCTGAAAGAGATGGATGCACAGGTTGTCATCTCATCTCTACTCCCGGTAGAAGGGCATGGTCCAGGAAGGGAGAGGAAAATAGCAGAGGTGAATAACTGGCTCTGTAGATGGTGCCGCCAAGAACAGTTTGGATTCTTGGATCATGGGCTGCGGTTCCATGAGGAGGGACTTCTGGCAAGGGATGGGCTGCATCTCACGCCAGTTGGCAAAAACGTTTTTGCCAACAGTCTGAAGAATCTGATCAGGAGGGCTTTAAACTGAGTTATGTGGGGGAGGGAGACATTATACTGGAAGACAAAAGGGATGGAGAGAATAGTCCAAGTGGCATAGAGGGAACAAGGCAAACAGTGCAAGGACCCAACAGTAGGAGGCAAAAAAATGTGCAAAAGCAGCAAGTAAAGAGGACACATGGTCTTAAATGTCTCTACACTAATGCACAGAGTATGGGAAATAAGCAGGATGAACTTGAACTCCTAGCACAACAAGGGAAATATGATATAATAGGCATCACTGAAACCTGGTGGGATGAGTCTCATGATTGGAATGTAGAAATAGAGGGGTATAACCTTTTTAAGAGAAACAGGCCAAGTAGGAAAGGAGGAGGAATAGCATTATATGTCAGGGATATTTACACCAGTGAAGAGATCCAGGAAGTCAATACTGGAAGCCAGGTGGAGAGCATCTGGATAAAAATTAAAGGAGAGGGAAATAACAGGGATGTTACTGTGGGAGTCTACTACAGACCCCCGACTCAGGCAGAGGAATTGGATGATGCCTTTCTAGAACAGATAATCACATACTCAGAAAAGAGAGATGTAGTAGTGATGGGTGACTTCAACTATCCGGATATTTGCTGGAAGTCAAACTCAGCCAAATCCTCAAAGTCTAGCAAATTCCTCACTTGCCTGGAAGACAATTTCATTGTCCAAAAGGTGGAAGAGGCAACAAGGGGATCAGCCATTTTAGATCTGATCTTAACCAACAGGGAAGACCTAGTTGATGGGGTGCAAGTGGTTGGATCCTTAGGTGGAAGTGACCATGTTCTCCTGGAGTTTGTTATGCAGTGGAAGGGAGAAGCTAGGCATAGTCAGACACGCACTCTAGACTTTAGGAGAGCTAATTTCAATAAACTTAGAGAAATACTGGGAGTGATCCCATGGTCAGGAATACTAAAAGAAAAGGGAGTTCAAGACGGATGGGAGTTTCTCAAAAGGGAGATATTGAAGGCACAATTTCAAACAGTTCCAATGAGGAAGAAAAATGGTAGATGTCTCAAGAAGCCAGGATGGATGACTAAGGAACTTTCAAATGAGCTAAGTTTTAAACGGAACATGTATAAGAAATGGAAAAATGGAGAAATCACGAAAGAGGAATTTAAACAAATAGCCAGCACATGTAGGGGTAAAGTCAGAAAAGCTAAAGCGCAGAATGAACTCAGGCTTGCTAGAGAGGTTAAGAACAATAAAAAGGGCTTTTTTGGATATGTCCGCAGCAAAAGGAAGAAGAAGGAAACAGTGGGGCCACTGCGTGCAGAAGATGGCAAAATGCTAACAGGGGACAGAGAAAAGGCAGAATTACTCAACACCTTCTTTGCTTCAGTCTTCTCAGAAAAGGCAAAAGGTGCTCAACCTAAGGATAATGGAGCAGAAGACAGAATAGGGGAATTTCAGCACAGAATAAGTAAAGAGATAGTACAGGAATACTTGGTTAACCTAAATGAATATAAATCTCCAGGACCAGATGAACTACATCCTAGAGTATTAAAAGAACTAGCAAATGTAATATCAGAGCCATTGGCAATAATCTTTGAGAACTCCTGGAGAACAGGAGAAGTCCCAGAAGACTGGAGGAGGGCAAACGTTGTCCCCATCTTCAAAAAGGGAAAAAAAGAGGATCCCAACAATTATCGTCCAGTTAGTCTGACATTAATTCCAGGAAAGGTTCTAGAGCAGATCATTAAGCAGAGAGTCTGTGAACACTTAGAGGCCAATGCCATAATCACAAAAAGCCAACATGGGTTTCAGAAAAAGAAGTCATGCCAAACGAACCTGATCTCTTTTTTTGATAAAATTACCAGCTTGGTAGATGAAGGGAATGCTGTGGATATAGTATACCTCGATTTCAGTAAGGCCTTTGACAAGGTTCCCCATGACATTCTTGCAAACAAGCTTGCAAAATGTGGGATAGACAAGTTAACTGTTACATGGATTTGTAATTGGTTGACTGGCCGAACTCAAAGGGTGCTCAACAATGGCTCCTTTTCATCCTGGAGAGAAGTGACCAGTGGGGTGCCACAGGGTTCTGTCCTGGGCCCAGTGCTATTCAACATCTTTATTAACGATTTGGATGACAGAATTGGGGGCATACTTATCAAATTTGCAGATGACACTAAACTGGGAGGAGTAGCTAATACCCCAGAGGACAGGATCAAAATTCAAAATGACCTGAATAGACTAGAAAGCTGGGCCAGTGCTAACAAAATGAAATTCAATACGGAGAAATGTAAGGTTCTGCACTTAGGGCGGAAAAATGAAATGCACAGATATAGGATGGGGGACACCTGGCTGAACGAGACCACATGTGAAAGGGATCTAGGAGTCCAAGTAGACCATAAGCTGAACATGAGTCAACAGTGTGATGCGGCAGCTAAAAAAGCCAATGCAATTTTAGGCTGCATCAATAGAAGTATAGTTTCTAGATCAAGGGAAGTTATAGTGCCACTCTATTCTGCTTTGGTCAGGCCCCACCTGGAATACTGTGTCCAGTTCTGGGCACCACAATTCAAAAAGGATGTGGAGAAACTGGAGCATGTCCAAAGGAGGGCAACTAAGATGGTGAAGGGTCTGGAAACCTTGCCCTATGAAGAACGCCTTAGGGAGCTGGGGATGTTTAGCCTGGAGAAGAGAAGGTTAAGAGGTGATATGATAGCCCTGTTTAAATATTTGAAGGGATGTCATATTGAGGAGGGAGCAAGCTTGTTTTCTGCTGCTGCAGAGACTAGAACGCGGAACAATGGATGCAAACTGCAGGAAAAGAGATTCCACCTCAACATTAGGAGGAACTTCCTGACAGTAAGGGCTGTTCGACAGTGGAACACACTCCCTCGGAGTGTGGTGGAGTCTCCTTCCTTAGGGGTCTTTAAGCAGAGGCTGGATGGCCATCTGTCAGGGATGCTTTGACTTGGAGTTCCTGCATGGCAGGGGGTTGGACTGGATGGCCCTTGTGGTCTCTTCCAACTCTATGATTCTATGATTCTATGATTCTAAGAAGAAGAGGAGGATCATTTCCAAGGAACCAGCTAGACCAGTATGTGAAAAGCAGATAGTTGTGCTGAATCAGGTTTGGCAATAGCCAGAAGGTGAGGCGGGACAGAAGGAATCAAGTAAGGAGAGTATTTTCTTCTGGCTAATCCCGGAAGAAAATGCATTCAGTTCAATTTCTAAAGGAAGACTTTTCATTAGGAATATCAGATCAACATACAAGAAAATCCCAATTTAAGTTTTCTGAAGTACAAATTAGTGTCTTCAGCAGATTATATAAAGAGCAAATCTGTTTTGTCAGCACCTTGGCAAAGAGGACATACTGCTACATGTTTACAGTTACTGGTCCCAATTCTGTGTGTCTGTATGTTGTGCAGTCAATGGATTATGGTTGCATCTACATTACCTCTTTAACTGCCATGGTTGAATGCTATGGAATTCTGGGATTTGTAGTTTTCTAAGACATTTAGGCTTCCCTGGCAGAGAACTCTGATACTCCACCCAACTACAAATCCCAGAATTGCATAGCATTCAGCCATGGCAATTAAAGTATTATCAAACTGCATAATTTCTGCAGTGCAACTACAGCCTATCTTAACTTCACATAAAACAACAACAAAGCTTACATGATATCAATATCTGTTAAATATTGGAGAGCCTCAGAACACCCCATGGTTTGCATAAGTAAAAAATGACTTGAAAGCACACAACAACAACAACAATTTTACAGTAAGAACCCTGCTGGTGGTTCCAGCTATAACAGACTGAAACGGAGCTCCTTTTGGCGCCGCAGAAAGGGTATGCTTGGTGCCCTCCCATGGTGCTATTATGTCAGGCACGCGCAGCATTGTGTAAACCCCGCCTCGATTGTTTTACAGAGGGGCGGGTAAGAAATAAACATTATTATTATTATTATTATTATACGCTGCGCATGCCATGACATTTTTATGGTGCGTCAGTATGGGCACCATTTAAAAATGGTGGTGCCCATATGCTTTATGGTTAGGGAGGGTGCGAATGCTGCGCCCTCCCTAACCCTAAATGTGCCCCAAAGAGCCCTAATGGCCCAGCTTAGTGCCTGTCTAGATCAGGCCATTGAATCATTTGTTGAGTGTTGAGTCCAAAATTTTGTAAACGCCATCCCTGCAGTGAGTCTTCTCTATTCAGGATTAGCAATTGGATGTATACCTATGCTTATTGAGCTACCATCCTTCCCCTTTCTGTGATTCTTCATTTTCATATGTTCACATATCCTCTAATGTTTCACAGTTAAAAACTGGGATGGATATGGCCAAGCAACATCAGAGTGTGGTCCAGATGGCAAAAATTGTTAATAAAGAAGAACACACCAGCTAGGAGAGGCTGCAGTAGTTTGCTTTTGCCTGAGTTAACAGGGAAGAGCAGGATTCTACCCTTTCCTATTTTCCCCTGCTGAGTTAATTGAGACCAAAGTATTTGTACATCATATCCAATTTTTAGCAGTGTAGCACCCTGAAGACAAAGGAGGAATGCAGAGTGAGGAGGAGAGATAAACTGGGACATTTTAAAAGCAGATGGAAAAGCAGGATGGCAGAGGACTGTCTTTGCCAAACTGGGACAGTTGGAAGGTTTGTGTTTGATACGTATGCTGTCAAGAAGCCACAAGGAACAAGGATCTAGCATGAACTTCTTGCTACTTTAAGACACTTACAGTGTTTCCTGTGGTTGCAATGGCTTGGAAATGTCAACTATTTTGCTTCAGGCCATCTATGTCCTCAACTAGTCTGAAGTGAACAATAACAAAAACAAATCTTTCATCTCAAGTGATTTTCCTAGCGGCAGAAAAGTTCACAAGAATCTGTCCGCAGTATTTTGGAGACACTGTAACCCATTTTCACCAAGCCATCTTTACTCCTCCAAGTGAAAAGAGTAATTGCACGGTCAAGTTACAGTATAGTATTCTGCATGCTAGTCCCTCAGCGTACTGCAATAGAAGTATTATTATGCATGCATGGCAAGCTTGGATGATTTTAAGTGAAGTGCACCATTGTGAATATGTTGGGGAATTGTCAATGCAAAGCTGGAATAATGAAAAGAGGTTGCCCTAGATATCTGGTGTAAGGTGTTTGGGACTGTCGAATAGAACTGAGAATGGAATCCATATGGAGTTTGAACAAGAATCTATCTTGTTCAAAGGCAGTAGGTAGACACAGTCGTTGGAATCCTATTGGTGATCTCTGACAAGTGTAACGCTCTGAAGGGTCAGAGGAGGGAGTGAAGGAAAAGGTTCGAGGGAGAGAAGTATTTTCTTCAGCCTCCCTTGGACTGTTGAATGACCTGCCAGAAGAGGTTTGACAGCTGAATATGCTGTCCAAGTTTAAAACAGCACTGAAGACCAGTCTTTTCTGGCAGGTTTATCCAGATGATTTTTAAATTGTGAACTTAGATACTGAATTTTAAATGTGGACTATTTTAAAATGTGTATTCTTTATCTATCATTTTAAACTGTTGCATGTTTTAATGGTGATTTGTTGTTGTTGTCCACCTTGATCTATGAGAAGAGGCAGGTAAACAATAATAATAATAATAATAATAATAATAATTTGTCATTGTCATCGTCATCGTCATTATCATCATCCAGGCAAACCTTTTGAAGCTGCAGAGTTGCTAGGAGTCTCAAAGGAAAGCAAATTAAGCATTTATAGAGTTTTCTGACTCCTTGTGCTTGGCAAAGTGGCACTTTCTACTCATAACAAGAACATTTTGAAATGTGAAAAAAGTTCAACATTAATAGTTTACACTTGGCACTGGTTTATTAAATTTATCTAAGGATAAATGTTTTCGGCTTCATGATTGGCTAACAAATATCCAGTATATGTCTTTGATTGGTTACATGCTGCTTGTTATCTAGTTGTCTGACAAGCAACACCTGCTGAAATTTGCTTGTCTACACAATTATTTAAGAGGCAGTGTGATGCATTTGACCATGTCTTTGGAAACCAGAGTTTGAATCTCCACTCAACCATGGAAACCAACTGAGTTACCTTGGACAAGTCACACTCTCTCAGCTTCAGAGGGAAGGCAAAGGCAAACTCCTCTGAACATATCTTTCCAAGAAAACCCTGTGATAGATCTGCCATAGGTGCACCATAAGTCAGAACACAGAACATTCTTAGGGCATCATTAAAAAAAATTCCTGCCTTCCATCTATTGTGAACGCCAGTTTTTGACACATAAAGAGTCAAATGATCTCCCAGAGGCCCACTATGCCAGAGTAAGGCCATTTTTGGAGCAATGTGGGAACCAGCATGATGCAGTGGTTTGAAAGTTGGACTATGACTCTGGAGACCAGGGTTCAAATCCTGGCTCAACCATGTAAACCTACTGGGTGACCTTGGGCAAGTCACACTCTCTCAGTCTCAGAGGAAGGCAATGGTAACCCACCCCCTTGAAAGAAACTTGTAAAGAAAACCCCATGATAGATTTGACTTAGGGTTGCCCAAAGTCGGAAACTACTTGTAGGCACATAACAACATCATAGAGTTGTTGGGCTACTCTAGGCTACAAGAAAGCCAGAGAAGATTGCCCTGTCAGCTGGTTTTTTACTTCCTTCCTTGAAATCATTGCCATTTTATCCTGCCACCACTGCTGCCCCCATCTATACCAATAGGCCAATAGGTCCAACAAAACTACAATGACCACTACAGACTGACATTTTGTCAGTGGGCTCTTTTGCTTGTCCTGCTCCTGCATCTTTAACTGCAGCCTGACAGAGAAATTATAGCATCAAATCACAAGTAGAGCAGACCCATTGAATTAATAGGATTTTGGATCCAAGCCAAAAAGCCTTGGGTCTTGTCTACTTGGGCTAAAAGTCCCCCTGTTCTGGCATTGTCCTGTTCATTTGACCCACGACCCAAAGCCTGGTTCTGTTGCAAGCAGTCCAGACAAAGTCCAGCATGGAAACCAAGTAAAACAATCTACATCTTCTCCAGATCTTCCCGGAATATCTGGAGCCCTCCATTTCTGCACTGTAGTGGCTGTCTGTACAGGTGCCCTGCTGAGGCACCTGGCATGTCCACTGCTATTGCCAGCCACTCATTCTGAGGTCAAAACTGGATGCCCAGCCATGCGACTGATGCTGGGCACCTCATTCTGACCTCAGAAATGAAGCAAAGTGGTACTTTGATTGTGTCTTCCTGCATGTTAGGAGGTTGGACTGGATGACCCTTAAGGTCTTGTCTAACTTTATGATTCTATGACCTGAGGTGATGGCTGATGTGCTGGGTGGCTCAGCAGGACCCCTAGGCAGACAGCAATGATGGAGTGGAAATGGAGATCCAGGAAAAAGAGGGGAGGTCCTGGGCAGTGCAAACGCCTAGACTTCCATCTGTGAAATGTTGGAGGGCCTGCATTCTATTTGTTTTCACAGAGGTATCAATTGTTTGCTGACAAATAAGGATGAAACTTTGGTGTTTACATGCACAATCCCAGGACTGAGTCCCATAAACAGCTGGGCTCCACGACCAAAATCACCTTCTCTAGAATAATGGAAACAGTGCTCTTAAAAATAACAAACCGGACCACCTTTTTCCTGTGCCACAGGGAACGGCACACATTCCAACTTGGTCATTCTTTCCAAAATTCTGCTCAAACGCAAGCCAAGCTTCTTTTTATGTATCTTTGGACCTTCTGCACTCAGCTGATATTAGAAACAGGAAATGCACTGCTGCTAGAAACAGGAAAAAGTGGTAATCAGAGGGAAATCAGCCGCTCTTTGAAGGACTGCAACGGATTTTCATCTCTCCAAAGGTTGAGATAAAACTGGAGATGTTGCAGAAAGAGTCCATGTCTGATTTAAATGACACCAAACCTCTATGTTCTCTAACTGGTTTTCAGCTATAGGACAAGTTTTAGGGGATGTTTGTGGAAGCCTTTGGCACCACCATAAAAATGACGTGGAAGTTCACATACCTCAGTACAATTTTCAAACGGAGTATAGATGGAGAAATTGTTATTCTGTTTAGTTTATTATACCCCCCAACATTTAACCCTATTTTATCCTACTTATATATCAATTATTTTTTTTAAAAGTTCAGCATGAAAAATGTGTGCATTTCCCACTCTGTATGGGCACTCTTTCCTAACATATACATCTATGAACGCTATTTTTGCAAAACCAGAGTATTTTATTTGTTATTTTCAAAAATACACATTTAATTATATATATATATATATATATATGCACAGATTTCTGTACTGTGCATTTGGGATCAGTTCCAACTCTAAGATCCTGTTGACACTACAAAATTATAGCACCTTGATTCCTCTTTAAATGCCATGGCAACATCCTATGCAATCCTGAGATTTGCAGGGATATATAGGTCCGTTTTACATTGGCAAAAAGAAGTGTGTTGAAGGCTGCTTGAAAACCCAGCCTTTAGATGAGAAAAAGGGAAAGTGTGCCATGAAAACACTATTTTGGAGTTTTAAGGGAGAAGAAGTGCTTTAAAAAGGAGCTGGCCCATTTTACATTGGCAAAAAGAGGTGTGTTGAAGGCTGCATGAAAGCCCAGCCTTTAGATGAGAAAAATGGAAAGTGTGCCATGAAAACACTATTTTGGAGTTTTAAGGGAGAGGAAGTGCCTTTAAAAAGTAGTTTGATTTCCCCACTACTTTTTTAAAAAGGGTGCAGCATTGCTGGCCCGTTTTACACGGGCAAAAAAGGCGCTTTTAGGGCTAAAAAGCCCGCATTTAGGGTTAGGGAGGGCGTAGCCTTTACACCCTCCCTAAGCCTAAAACGCATGGACGCCGCCATTTAAAGATGGCGGCATCTACACGGTGGCGCCGTACAAGCGTCATCACGTGCGCAGCGTTTTGACGCGCTGCCCACGTTTTGACGCTCTGGCGGCACGGGAGGGCGCCAATCGCGCCCTTCCCGCGCCGCAAAAAAAGAGCTCGATCCCGGAGCTCTTTTTTGCGGCGGGTCGTTGCGGCGGGATGAGGCCTCTGGGGCTGCCTGTGTGGCAGCCTAGGCCTCATCTCGCCGCTAGAAGGGGCGAGTTTGGACCGCCCCTTTTAGGCAATGTAAAAAGCACCCCTATTGCATCTAAAGGCTAAGGTGTAGTTGAACGGTTAAATGGGGCTCTGTATCTTTAAAGCGCCCATTTAAAGGCAGCGATACAAGTGCGGAGGGAGGGAAGGTGCCAAGACAAGAAGAGACCTTCAGAGCCCGGCCAGAGTGCGCCTGCACCTTCCTTCACCTCCTCCCTTTGGTTGAGAGAGTGTGACTTCTAGGGAGACAGCAGGGCACTGGAGGCGCTCAGCCAGACCAGGGCAAGCTGGCAAGAGGAGGAGGAGAAGGGGAGGGACCTGGAGCACCTCCGCTGCCCTGCCTCCCTGCAAGTCACACTCTCTCAGCCGAAGGGGGAAGGAGAAGGCAGGCCCAGGCACACTCTGGCCAGGCTCCAGGGCTCTCTCCTGGCTGCCTTCCTCCTCCCTTTGGCTGAGAGAGTGTGACTTGCAGGGAAGCAGGGCAGCAGAGGTGCTCCAGGTCCCTCTCCTCCTCCTCCTGTTTCCAGCTTGCCCTGGCCCAGCATCAGGAGGACCTGGAGCACCACCGCTGCCCTTCCTCCCTGTAAGTCACACTCTCTCAGCCAAAGGGAGGAGGAAGGAAGCGGGGAGGGAGGGAGGGAAGGAGCCAGGAAGAGACCCCCAGAGCCTGTCCAGAGCACGCCTGGCCCTCCTGCTTCCTCTTCAAAAAGAAGGCTGGAAAAGTAGGACGTGTCCTGGCAAAGGAGGACGTGCCTGGTCAACTTGGAAAAGGGGGGCCTCTGCTCAAGAATGGAGGACATATGGGAATCCCTCCTGGACAGAGGGCTGAAACCTCAAGACAACTCAATATAATGCTCTGACAGAACACAGACTACAACTCCCATGAGCCTTTGCTACCATTTCCCAAGATGCCTTAATTTGCAACAGAAAGCCGACCAGTATGTTCACATGTGATGAATTCTTTCGTATTGACTCTGCATTTTCTTTTTGTGTAGATGCTCTCTTGTTTTGTGTGTGATGAGCTTGTGCGTAATCACGTGCATTTCCGAACTGACCTCACTTTCTCCCTCTTTCGGAATGGTCCTGTACTCCCCCATGTGATAAGCTCCGACTGTATGGTGTACCTGCGCAATTGCGCAATTCGCAGCCAGCAAGGGAAAAAAATGTTTAAAGCGCGGCTAAAAGCCACGTTCCTTGCCACCCATGTAGCTGCTCCACCTGTGTTTGTAGCGTTTTGACAGCTTCCCATGTAGTTGCTGAGCCACAGAAAAAACCTCAGTCTAGCTGCCCTGTACTTTTTAAATGCACACCTGGGGCTTGCTGTCTAGCTGCTAAGCATTAAGGAAAGTGCAACTTCATGTCACACTTTCTTGCCAATGTAAAAAGCCCCATAGAGTTCTAAGCCATCAAATCCTAGTTTTTTAATCCCTCAAGGGAGGTGAGTGACAGGCTGCACCCACACTGCAAAAATAATCCAGGTTGACACCATTTTAACTGCCATGGTTCAATGATATGGAATTTGGGAATTGTAGTTATTAGACATTTGGCCTTCTCTTTCAGATAGCTCGGGTGCCCTCACAAACAACAAATCCTAGGATTCCACAGAACTGAGTCATGGCAGTTAAAGTGGAGTCAACCTGGATTATTTCTGCAGTGCGGATGCAGCTGTAGTCATAATCTGTTGCAACAAAAATAGCAAGAACGTTGTGGCGTCTTAAAGACTAAGAAGTTTTATTTGGCAAATGCTTTTGTGGGCTCCAGACCATTTCATCACAGGCAGTATTTGCCACATGACTCACACACGGACACTGACTAAGCATATCAAAAAAATGCAACACTAAAAATAATTCTTGCCCAATGGATAAAAAGGAGGAAGGAAGGGGGAGAGAAAACAAATTAAGAAATGTGGCTGCACCTTTAAGATGGACTGGGTTTTTTTTACACAAACTTTCATGGATATAAACCCACTTCTTCAGATGCAGTGCATTGGATATACATGGGCTATTGGAAGCACGTTTTATACAAACAAGCAACAACTTTAAATGCTCCAGAACCTGCTCTGTTTGAGGCCTTTTTACATGTTTTCTTGGCTACCCTTCTTTCCATGGGGCAGAGAGAACATATATTCTCCTGTCAAGGCCCCTATGTGTTCAGGAAATAGGAACCATGCTCTTCCCAGTAGGCTCAGGCAAAAGCAAACTGCTGCAACATACCTTAGATTGTGTGTTCTTCCTCATTAATAACCTTTGCCATCTTGTCCATACTCTGATGTTGCTTGACTATACGTGCCCCAGGCTGCATCTGTACCTCAGAAATAATGCAGTTTGGCACCACTTTTGCTGCCATGGCTCGCTGTGATTCATTCTGCGATTTGTAGTTTGTTGTGGCACCAGAGCTCTCTGACAGAGGAGGTTAAATATCTCACAAAACTACAAATCCCAGAATTCCATAGTATTGAGCCATGGCGACTGAAGAGGCATGAAACTACTTTATTTCTGCAATGCGGATGCAGCTATAGTTTTCATCACTGAAATATTGGTGTGTATGTAGTTTTCCAGCACATAGTTACCCACTCCCACATTCTAAAATGTTTAGTTAATGTTAGCTAGAGCTCAAAAGCCAAAACATACTGATTTGGGGAGTTTCATCCTTTTTGCTCGGTGACCCAATGTGGTGGTGTGGTTTGAGCACTGGACTAGGACTCTGGAGGCCAGGGTTTGAATCACAGCTCAGCCATGTAAACCCACTGGGTGAACTTGGGCAGTCACACTCTCTCAGCCTCAGATGATCACAATGGCAACCTCCCTCTGAAGGAACTTCCCAAGAAAACCACACGATAGGTTCACCTTAGGTTTGCCATAAGTCGGAAACGACTTGAAAGCACACAACAGCATAAACTTGTAGAATGTCCTAGGTTTCCTTCCAGGCCACTTCCAGATTGAAGGATCACAGGTTGCTGGGGAAAGTTACAAGTTACCTTACATTTTGGGAAGCAGCTGTCATTCAAGAGTGGACCAATGATTAGGCTTTGTAGACAGCCTCTTTTGCACAACACCATTATATCATTTGAGACCACTTTAACTTCCACGGCTTCATCCTATGGACATCCTAGGATTTGTAGTTTTTTAAGTATTTAGAATTATCTGCCACAGAGCTGTAGCGCTTCAGCAAATGACAAATCCTAGGATTTTTTAGGATGCAGCAATGACAGTTGAAGTGGTTTCAAAGTGCTTTAACTGTGTAGTCTGACAAAGATCTGCTTGATATACTGTATGATGAAATGCTGAGATGGGACCTCTGCTGCAATCTGCTGGCTTCCAGCTGAAAGGCGCAATGCTCAAATGGTTTGGATTTCTTGCAGACACCACTTGCTGGTTGAGTGAATCCAACCTAAGAGGTCAAGCGGCGTTTTAGAAAGTCATACGGATGTGAGGCTTAGGCTTATTGTGTGCGCTTCATATTAACAATGAAGGCATTACCAAACACCACCAGAGTTAAATGGTGCAGAGAGTGCATCCATTCAGCCAAGAGCAGAGCAGAGTTGATATCTGGCTGGAAGAAAACAGCAGTGTCTATATCTATAGGCTGTTACCTTGTGATATGCCTATATCAAATTAGGGCAGGTTGTTCATCTCACTCTTTATTTAAGAACTGATGGCCACTTGAAGGCTTCAGTCTTTCCAAGGATTCAAATCATCGCTGAACAATACTATGGCTGAGAATTCTAAATGCCCTTCACTGAATATCCAGTCTCAGGATACCTTAGGACAGAACCATACTAGTTAAAATGGAATTATAGTACAGTACTATAATTCTGCAGTGTGAATGGGTCCCTGGAGCTAGATTAAGGTGAGTGAACTGTGACCCTTCAAATGATGCTTGACTGCATCAACCCAAGCTAGCTAGCCAATGATAAGGGATGATGGGAGGTGCAGTCCAACAACACCTGGAATGCCACAAGATGTATAAGCGTGGGAACAAATTAGCTTGCTCCCTATGTTCCCTAACTTGCTAGAAGAGAAGACTCAGCTTTCTGTTTCCCAAATATTCATGTCCATCCCCAGAAATAATAACCAGTGTGGTGTAGTGGTTTGAGTGTTGGACTAGGACTTTATCACACAGGGGAAAATGAGAGGTATAAACAGGTATTTTCCACCAGCAATCATGCAATTGTGGCTAAGATTTTCACACACACTACTACACACTGTGATTAGAGAGGACTTATCCCGGGAATAAACAGGAGTATGCTGAATAAACTCCAGCAAGAAATTATTCATGGGATTTCCCTGTGAATGAATGGAGCATTCCTGGTTATTCCTGGAATACGTCCTTTCTAATCATAATGTTGTGTGAAAATCTTAATGCAATTGCACAACTGTCACTGGAAAATGCCTGTTTAACCCCCTGATTTTCCCCATGTGATAAAGTTCTAAGACTCTGGAGACCAGGGTCCGGATCCTGTCTTGGCCATGGTTCAATTCCCAGGTTTCAATTCCCAGCTCAGCTATGAAACCTAGTTGACCTTGGGCAAGTCACACTCTCTCAGCCTCAGAGGATGGCAAACTCCCTCTGAACAAGAAAATGCCATGATAGGTTCGCCTCAGGGTTGCCATATGTCAGAAATGACTTAGAGGCACACATTAACAACAACAGACATCTCTGGAAGTTCTCAAACAAGGCTCAAAGAGAGCATGCTTCCTTACCCACAGAAACTCAGATATCTGCTGCATCCCAAGTGGTTATGTAAATCAGATGAAACAGTGCAGATTGTATCACAGATAAAACTGCTCTATGCTGGCTTCTGTTGGAATCCTTTGTAATACTAAAAAGCATCTTGGGGCAAATTCTTTTGAGCAATATGTATGTTGCTTCCAGCATTGCACCTGATGGAAGTACTTGCTTATCTGGGCAACCTGGACATCCAGCCAGAGTAACTTACCAGCCATTCATAATGTATAACCCATACTCCTAGGTAGCAGGCAAAGCACTGTGTTTTGTTATTGTTGTTATGTGCATTGAAGTCATTTCCTATTTATGGCGACCCTAACATGAACCAGTGTAGGTTTGAGCATTTGAACTACAACTGGAAATCAGGCTTCGATTCAAGCATAAAAACCCATTGGGCGACCTTGGCAAGTCACACTCTCTCAGTCTCAGAGAATGGCAATGGCAAACCCCCTCTGATGAAACTTGCCAAGAAAACCCTATAACAGGGTTGGCTTCGGTTGTCATAAATCAGAAATGACTTGGAGGCACATAACAACAACAAGGTGAACCTATCATGAGGTTTTCTGGGGCTGTGTCAGAATCTGGCATATGCTGTCCTAATTGAGTTTTGCAATGTTTTTCTTAGAGAGAAGAATGATGGGAGGTGTAATATTATTAGAGATTTGGGGTGGTGTCTGGTGCCTGGTGCTGGAATGTACAGATGTGTGGGGGAGGAATTTTGTTAGAGACAGTCAGTGGCAAACAGAAAATTGAGATGGGATCAGAATTTTATTGGGGGGCTGGGTGAAATGGTGGATGTGGAGAAGAGAATTGATATAGAATCATAGGACTTTATCAGACGGGAGGAATTTCTATTGCGAATGGAGCCAATTCAAATTCAGGTGAATTTACTAGTTTAGCGAATTTACATGAATTCCTATTGCGTTCGGAATGCATTCAGAATGACTTCCCATTACCCCCAAAATGACCCCCCCCCATTGCCCAAAATTGTGTGAGATACTCTAATATGCAATTACGTAAAACCCATGGTTGCATTCGGAATGACTTCCCTTTTGCCCGAAATTGCATGAGATGCTTTAATTTGCAATAACGTGAAACCCCATTATTGTGTTCGGATTGCCATTGGATTATACTTCCAATTGCCGATGTCTGATAAGGTCCATAGAGTTGGAAGAGACTCCAAGAGCCATCCAGCCCATAATTTAAGTAGTTAACAAATTAATATGAATTTGTATAAAGTGTATGGGAATATAAAGTGTATGGGAAGGGTAATGTTAATAGATTTTTGTGGGTTTTTCGGACTATATGGCCACATTCTAGAAGAGTTCATTCCCGACGTTTCACCAGCATCTGTGCCAAAAATCTATGGATGCCGGCTATGAAAACCTTTGACTTCACATTGGTAATGTTAATGTTAGGCCTGTGTTGGAGGCTGATGCCACCTTTGTCTTCAGATGTCTTCCAGTTAACACTTAAGGTTATGCCGGAATAAAGTTTTATGGTTTGCAATATAGGAGACTTCTTCCCTGAACTCCTGGCTGGGAAATAGCAGTTTGTGACAGGCAATGGGTTTCCATGGCCAAGCAGGGAATCAAACCCTGATCTCCAGAGTCATAGTCCAATGCTCAAACTGCTACGCCATGCTGGCTCTCCAACTCTTAACAGAGTCGTCATACATAGCTGCTACATACAAAATGGAGACCGCCGATTACTGTATATACTCAACTATAAGTCAACCTCATGTATAAGCTGAAGGCAGGTTTTGGGGCCAAAATTATGGACTTTGATAAGACCCATGGATAAATCAAGGGTAAAACTTAGAAGCAGGTAACAAATGATGTAAAGAATGAAGCAAAGAAAAACGATGCTAAAGATCTTTAAAATTTTTGGCAGGTGTAAGTATTTGTGCTCACCCTAAAGGCTGGATGGATGAGATAGTAGAGGGGGTTGATACTTCTTTTAGGTGCTCCAAGAAGAGATTAAGATCTCACCTTTCACCAAGGCGTGGTTCCTTTTTTGATAAAAGAAAAAGTACAGTACTTACATTGACCGCTGGATAAACTGGCCCAGGTTTTATGAATCAATTTTTTGACTAAAATTTCTAGACTCAGACATGAGTATATACAGTACATTGAGTGCCATGTGCCACAGCTCCTCAAATACCCATCCCTAGCCTGGAAAAGAAAAGAACGAGAGGTGATAGGATGGCCATGTTTAAATATATGGAAGCCTGTCATGTGGAAGATTGGATGAATTTATTTTTTGCTGCTCCAGAGGATAGGAGCCAAACCAAGGAAAGAAGACTATGTTGATTAAACATAAGGAAGAACTTCTTGGCAGCCATGGCTATTCAGTAGTGGAATAGACTGCTTCCAAATGTGTAACACCATGCTGGAGGTTTTAAAATAGAGGTTGGATGGCTGAGACTGCTGTCACACTGGAAAATAAAGCAGTGATACCCCATTAGCTTCCATGGCTCAATGCTAGGGAATTCTGGGATTTGTAGTTTAGTGGGGTGCCAGAGCTCTCTGACAAGAAAGGCTAAATAGCTCACAAAACTAGAGATTCATATCATTGAGTAATGGCTGTTAAAGTGGTGCCCAACTGCGTTATCTCTGCATTGTGGCAGCAGTCTCTCAGGGGTATTTTAGCCATGAATTTCTGCAGGGGTGGATTAGATGACCCTTGGAGAATCTCCCAACTCTTCTGATTCTTTGTTTCTGTGTACACCTTAGTGGATCCATAACTGCGAAATCACCAACTAGATTTTTTGATATATTTTGCAGAATGCAGAGAAGCCATATGCATTTTCCAGCTGGGCTAGTACAACATGCTTGGCTACCTCTGAGACAATGACATTTCAAAAATACTGACCTCCAGGCCTGCCAAAGGCATTTTGCTGCTTGAGGCAGAGTAGCAAATGGCATCTCTGCCGATTCATGCTAATACTGAGAGCACCTAAAGCTAGCCAAATTGTTTTGGCACAGGAGCTAGAAAATCTTTCAAGAAAACTCTCCTTATCTCAAGCAGGAAAAAAAACCAACAACACTATTAAAAATTAAATTGCGAACAATTTGTTGCCCTATAAGGACATACGCATTCTGCTGTCTGTGTCTCCCACACTTTGTCTAATTGTAGGTCTGGCCCAACTGATACCTGTAGTAATAGTAGAAAACCAGAGACAACATCCTATGGAGTATGCAATTTGGTGAAAAACTATAGCTCTCTGGCTAAGAATTCAAAAGGCCATTCCCTAAATAGCAAATCCTATGATACCTATAGGTGGAACCATCACATTTAAAGTGACACCATAGCACTATTATTGCTTAGTGTAAAAGAGCCCGTAGTTACACCAGTGTTGCCCACCCAACAAGTTCCAGTCATGTTGTCAGTGTAACACCCTGGTCAAAGATTTCCTTTCAAAGTTTTAATAGTGCAGCTCTTCAGATATTGTTGATGTTTGGATCCTAGCATTCCTCACCCTTGGCTATGCTCACTAGGGTTCCTTGGAGTTGCAATTCATTGACATTGGGAGGGATGCACAATTCTCATCCCTGCTTTTCGCTTGCACATATAGTTTTCACCACCATGGTCACTACATCACTGGAAGCTGGGGAGATCAAGGAAAAAGAATCTTGTGAAGTCGAAGGCTTTCATGGCCAGCATCCATAGATTTTGTGGCTGTGTTCTGGAAAAATTTATTCCTGCATCTGTGGTCAGCATCTTAAGAGAATGCTGGCATGGAAGTGAATGGTGCATATATACTGTGTGATCCTTGCTTGAGAGGAAGTGATTTACATGTTAATCTTGTGTTGGTCTGCTGGTGAATGGCAAGGCCTCAGGGTGGGAGGATAGGAGGATTCTGTCTATTGAATTAGTGATCCATTGTCTGCTGGGAACCCCCTGACCCTGGGTGGTGTCATTTGCATGTGCTTAGTCTTGAAGCAAGATAGACTGTAGACTGGTACTAAACGATATACAGTGGGCCCGTGGTATCCACCACCATGTTTCCCCAAAAATAAGACAGTGTCTTATATTAATTTTTGCTCCCAAAGATGTGCTAGGTCTTATTTTTAGGGGATGCCATATTTTTCCATGAAGAATTCACACTTATTGTTGAACAAAAAAATTGAACTTTTATTATATGCTGTATATATATTTACATACAAAAACTTTGCTAGGTCTTACTTTAGGGGGAGGCCTTATATTAAGCAATTCAGCAAAATCTCTACTAGGTCTTATTTTCTGTGGATGTCTTATTTTTGGGAAACAAGGTAGGCCCTAGAGACTAGGGTTTGGTTCCAAGACTCCCCTGTGGATACCAAAATTCGTGGATGTTTAGGTCCTATTAAATATAATGGAAAGTAAAATGGTGTCCCTTATATAAAAAGGCAAAATTGAGCTTTGCTTTGTAGAATTTATATATATATTTTAAAAAAAATTAAAAATATTTTCAGGGCATGGATGCTTGAGTCTGTGGATAAAGACTCCGTGGATACAGAGAGCCAACTGTACTGGTGTAGCCTACAGTTTCATTGGCCTTTCTTTGCCACTGCATTACACTTTTGGCTCATGTTTAGATTGTAAACACAGCCCACATTTCACAAAATAGCGTTCAGCTCAGTGGATTGCAAATTGTAGAGGACTGTCTTCATGTTGAGAACCATCAGGACATCATAATATATTTCACTCCATCACTGATTGCTGGATTTCCAAGTCTGGCCATGAAGATATAAAGGCATATCTGACCTCATTGCTGGGAAAAAAATTGATCTAATAAGGAAATGAATAATATAACTTAAAATATTCTCTACCATCAGAGCCCAAAAGAATAACCTCCCTGAAGTTCAAGTCTGCCGGCACTCTTCCCAGACTACAAAAGTTTGGTGCATTTCACATGAAAAACAGTCATAACTGTAGACTGGAATCTTGCTTTCTTCAGTGAATTGCTTTTTAAGTAGGGGCTGAGATCATCCTTAACACGCTTTCTCCAAAGAAGATTTATATAAACCTCCTAACCCAAGAGCTGAGTTTACTTTATGAAAGTGTTATACCAAAAACAGTAAAAAACGAAAAGAAATAAAATGGAAAGCCAGTCACATCAAAGAAAGCTCACTTATTTTCTAGATGAGTCTATTAAACTTGTAATTAAATGAGGATAAATAGAGCCAGCCAAGGGAAGAGCTGAGCAGAACAAATCCTGCATAACACACACACACAGAGGCACACACACCATATCATCCAACATTTCACAGATGAAAACCAGTACATATGTGTCCCAGAAACATCAGAGTGTGCTCGAGATAGCAAATGTTATAAAGAAGAAGAGACAAGCTACAGGAAGCTGCAGCAGTATGGTTTTGCCTGAGTCTACTGGGATAGGCAAGATTCCAACCTCTCCTTTCTCTGCCCTTATTGAGTGAATTAAGTGCAAACTACTTTTGTGCTTTAATCTGAGTTTGCAGCAATTGAAGTAAGTCTAAGACAAAGGGGGAAAGTTGGGGTGGGGGGAGAAAGAAACTGAGATATTTTAAAAATGACCGAAAAGTAAGCTGCTTAGAGTTCCATCTTTGGAAAAAAGTGGATTATAAATATAATATGATACAGTCAGCCCTTCTTATCCACAGATTTCTTATACAAAGATTCAAGCATACATGGCTTGAAAATATTCAGAAAAAGCATAAATTCCAAATAGCAAACCTTGATTTTCCATTTTATATAAGATACATCATTTTAATATGCCATTGGATTGAACAGGACTTGAGCATCCATGGATTTTTTTTATCCACAGGGGGTCCTGGAACCAAACCCCAGTGTATAACAAGGGCTCACTGTATAATATAGTCCCAAGACATATAACAACAACAACAACAACAACAATAAAAATAATAATAGATTTATTTATAGCCTGCCCAATCACTAGGAATCTGGGCGAGTTACAACAATAAAACATATAACTGGATCAATTGCTGAATAGTAAGCACATCGGTAAATCCTATTTCAATGGTTCTGTTCCAGTTGGGACTAAAATATTTTAAATGCCGCTTTTGTCATAGTTCTCAAAATCAATATAGACAGGTGTGTCAGAAGATTCCAACTTCAAAACATTTGGAACATAACCTCCCCCCATCTCGATCCCCACCCTTGTCACATTAATTCACAGGTGTTTTGCACACACCCATGATCTGAATGGAAGCCTGGTGTGTTCTCTGCTAGTGTTATGCCAAAACCTCTGATCCCATGATTTCTTTCTCAACCTCATTAGCTTATTACAGGTCTGTACATGGTGGGAGGTAAATCCCTGGGGCTCAACCTATAGAACTTCTGTGTCTAGTAGGGCAATCCTACATAGGTTTACTCAGAAATAAGCCACTTTGGACTGAATCTTGATTTAGCCAGAGTTAGGCCCTTGAGCTCAATGAAACTTCAGGTTAGTCATTATTTCCTTGACTCATGTTTAGCCTAAGTCAAGGCAAGGGAACAGATCATCGTTCAAACTGCAACCCTCAGCAGTCCTACCTAGTATAGCTGGTGATAAAGAATGCTAGTAACATCACTTCAACAACACATTCATGATGTCCATCCCGGTATAAGATACAGTGACCAAGATCCTTCATTAAGACATGGAGCACTCTACTGATGCAGTTCTCTGTCCTATAGCCTAGTACTGTAGCTGAAAGGTGCCACTGCTTAGGGATTGTCTACATTACCTATAAACCCCCAATTCTCCCCAGGCTGGCGGTGTGCTGCTTACACTTTCTTGTTGTTGCATGCCTTGAAGTCATTTCTGATTTATGGTGACCCTAAGGTGAACCAAGTATGGGTTTTTTTCTTGGCAAAATTTGTTTGGAGAAGGTTTCCCATTGCTTTCCCCAGAGGCTGAGAACGTGTGACTTGCCTAAGATCACCCAATGGGTTTCATGGGCAAGCTCGGAATCAAACCCTGGCCCACAGAGCAAAACATGGTGACAGTGTGCTGTTGCCTTTCCGCATGGTCTCTGCAAGCATCCCTGTGGGTGCAACTCACTCTGAGGTCGGGCAGAGGGGCCACTATTGATAATATGGCTGGGCGCCATGGTGGCAGCACTAGAAGGCACCGTGTGGGTAGGCAGCTGCCTATTGTTCACCAAACCCACAGCAAGTAAGGAGGAGCTTTGAGTGGAATTTGGGGCCAGAATATTCCAGGGGCCAGCCCAAAGTATTCTGGCAAATGTAGACATGTCCTTAGTGATGAGAGCCAAAGAAGAAGCAGCTGCTTTTGGCTGGGGCAGAAATGCAGATGCACTCACTGACCAAGATCACCAGCCTTTCCTTCCCCTTGAAGTTCAGACCAGTTGCATCTCATCATCTGAACTGCTTCTTGCCTCCCTCCCCTCCCACTGGTAAGCAACAGCAGTAGCTACTCCTAAAGTTTGACAACTGCTGGCAGGAGGTTTTGGGTGGGGCACAAAGCCCTGGAAAGTAAGCCTCCTCCACCGTGTCTGAAAAAAGACATGCATGCATGCAAGCTACATGCATGCAAACTACAAATGTCACTGACAGGAAGATGCCCTGTCCCCAAACCTGGTTTGAAATAGAGCTAGGAAATGTCACTTTTTTCATACTACAGTTCCATTTTGGGGATTAAAACAGCTGGCCATGCTAGCTGGAGAATTCTGGGATCTGTAGTCCAAAAATAATGTTTCCTAGCTCAAATCCAGGAATGATGATTGATCAGCCCACCAGTGGTTGTTGAACAGCCACTCTCAGTATGCTTTGCCATTGGCTATGCTGGGTGTGGATGCTGAGAACTGCAGTTCAAGAACCTTTGGAGGGCCACAAAATTCCTACCCCACTTTCAACCCATTTGTTGTCAGTGCAGCTTAAGTCTCAGGTACATTTGATGCCTGGGATTGCCTCCTAAAGACTGAAATTACATAATGGAGGCATCTTTGTATCTTCAGAAGAAACCCTGCTTCTGAAGATACAAAGATGCCTCCATTATGTAATTTCAGGGTTTCTCCTCTGTGCTATCATTTAAACTATCACCAAGCAAATTATAATGCAGCAAACTCTCCTACCCATGCCTAGGATTTTTCTCTCTGCAGCTTTGTCCCATCCACTTTTTGGTTCTCTTCTATTGTCTCATTGTCATTGTTGGACTACAATGCCCGTTAATCCTTATAATTTGATGTGTTGGATGGGGGATGATGAGAGATACAGTCTAATAAATCTGGAGAGCCATAGGTTGTTAATACATAGGGTAACTTCCTTTTCACAAAGATATTGAGTGTTCAATTGTTCCTCGCTACCACAATGACTACCACCACACCCTTGTCACTTACCATCCAGCTGTCCTGATTTGCCAGGGACAGTTCCATTTAATCCTCTGTCTTCCCATTCTTTCAACTATTAAAAAAGCATCCCGGTTTCTGTCTCCACCCGACACTTTCCCCTTTGTCCTCAGCTTACTGCAAACTGATTTCAAAGCACAAAAATAGTTTGTAGAGCATTAACTGAACAGAGGGGAGAGGCGAGGTGGAGTGGGGTGGGTGGAATCTTGCCCTTCCCAGTATACAAAAGTAAACTGCTGCCGCCTCACCTAGCTTTTGTATTCTTCCTCTTTTAATAACTTTTGCCATCTTGATCATAATCTGATGTTACTTGGTGTTCAATTATCTCAGGAGAGAGAAGAGAAGAGGAGAGGATGGGTGAAACCTTGTCCTTCACAGTTGGCTCACACAAAAGCAAACACACAACCTCAGAGAGTAGTGGAGTCTTCTTCTTTGGAGGTTTTAAAACAGAGGCTGGATGGCCAATTGTCAGGAGTGCTTTGATTGTGTCTTTCTGCATAGAAGAATGGGGTTGGATTGGATGATCCTTGAACGGGACCGGATTGGATAATCTTCCCACTCTTGGATTCTATGATTCTATGTTACAGCCTCTCCTAGCTTGTCCAGCCAAAATGGCGTCCACCAGCACAGAACAGGGACAGGTTGGGTACAGGTGCTCTCACCCCCAAGAGTCCCATTTCTGTCCCCATAACAGGGAGAATAGTGCATGCGATAAGGTCCTTGGTCTCCTGGAGTCCTAGTCCAACCCTCAAACCACTGTGCCATGATGGCTCTGCCAGATGCTTATAGGCTTTGAATAAAGGGTATCTAATGCTGTAAACAGAGTGCTGAATTTGCTGTCTGGTTCTCTGCATGATGGGTTGGTTGAATCCCTTTGCAACCTATGACCTATGCTGATATATATTTGCTCAATCACAAGTAACACTGGCTGATTTCAATGGGACGCGCCCATGTTACTGTGCATAAAACAGCCCAAGGCATGTCTACCTGGGAGATAAATTTTAACTGAGTTTCAGGGGAGTTACTCCAAAGTAAAGGTGCACAGCAGGGCAGCCTTGTGATAAAAATGAGTCCTCGTGGCATATTTCACTACAGTTGTTGCTTAAAACTGGTACCACCAAGATCTGTTCACAGATCTGCTGTCATATTAACCTGCTCTTAGGGTGTAGATTCCTTATCACATCAACCAGTGTGCCTTAGCAACAAAGAAGCAATATAGAAGGTTGTGTGTGATAGATTTACAAGTAGATTTGGAAGTGCAGGCGTTCATCAGGACTGTCTACAAAGTCAACCCCCCCTCACCACCACCAAAGGAGAGTTCAGAAATGCAGGGCAGCTGTATTGATCCATATCAGCAAACCAGTTCTAGCAGTTTTCATTGCCACCAGGCTCACAGTTTCCATAAAACCACTGGGCCTTAATTGCATATTGAAGACCTAATACTTAACATTACAACAAGGAGAACTCACAATAACACATTTATCTTGGGAAAACCCAACTTCTTCCCCAGACTCTGGAGACTGGAGCTAAAGAGGGAATGGGGATATCTGGCTTGTTTGTTGTTATGTGCTCTCAAGTGGACTTCTGGTGATTCTACCATGGGTTTTTTTGGCAAGGGTAATTTGGAGGTGGTTTGCCACTGCCTTCCCCTAAGGCTGAGAGAGTGTGATTTGCCCAAGATCACCCAGTGGGTTTTCATGGCTGAGCAGGAATTTGAATCCTGGTCTCCAAGAATCCGAGTCCAACACTTAAACCACTACTCTATGCTGGTTCTTTGATACCTGGGTAGGGAGGAAGTGTTTTTCAACATCATTGCTAATGAAAACGCCTCAGTCATGTGTTCACTGTAGTACTAATAGCAATCAAATTCTGCAACCAGCTCTTGGGCTGACAGTTTAACAGTAGGTTTAGGGTTGGGATCTACATGACCGTCACCAGTGGTAGCTGGTGGTGTCCATTTCAGTGGGATGGCTGATGAATATTTGCTCTTTGAATTTCAAAGTTACTATGCAAGCAACTGAATCTGTTTTAATAATAATTTTGGAGATGCGGTTTGAGACCTTGAGTAGAACCGTTAATTTCAGACTAAAGCCCAGAAAGGACATACCATCCCACAAAGCCGGGATGTTAGGAACATCTGGGGTACTTCCAAATGTTCCTAACCTGCAACACCGAGCATTTACGACCCTTGGTTGTGATGGCTAGGGTGGTTGGTGTTACACTCCACCAACATTTCAATGGCTGCACTGTCCTCACCAGTGGTTTACCAGCCATTTGATTATGATTAGGTTAAAACATAATCATAGAATCATTGAGGTGGAAGAGACCCCAAGGGTGAATCAGTCCAACCCCCTGCCTGCCGTGCAGGAAGACAAAGTCAAAGCATCCCCAAGAGATGGCTATCCATCTTCTCTGAAGATGCCAGCCACAGATGCTGGTGAAACATCAGGAAGAAACTCTTCCAGAACATGGCCACCTAGCCCAAAAAAGCACAAAAAATTATCCAGCATCTATTTTAAAACCTCCAAAGAAGGAGACTCCGCCACACTCTGAGGTAGACGTGTATTCTACTTACTATTAGATGGGAATCTCTTTTCCTGTACTTTGAATATGTTGCTCCATACCCTAGTGTCATGAGCAGCAGAAAACAAGTTTACTCTATCCTCAATATGACATCCCTTCAAATATTTAAACATGGCTATCAAACATGGCTCTCTACTGGACATGCTCCAGCTTGTCAGTTTGAATTGTGGTGCCCAGAACTGGACACAGTATTCCAGGTGAGGTCTGAACAAAGCAGAATAAAGAGGCACTATTATTTCCCTTGACCTAGAAACTATATGCCTGTAAATAAAATAAAGTCCTTGCTACTTCCTGCCAATTCATCTGCTCTTTAAAGGCTCAAGAACAGGACTGGTTGGGTCATTCTGACCTGCCAGACCTAGGTGGGAACCATAAAGATTTGTTATGTATGTCAGTAGAATCTACAAAAGGGACAGGCAGCAGGAGGTCCTGGGGCCAAATTGGGCTTTCAAACCCATTTTCAGTGGATCACATAGCAAAGCTTCAGTTCCAATACATTGCCTATCAGAACTCAGAAAACTGATTGTTGGACTACAACTCCCAGAATCCCCCGCTTGGAATGGTTGTGACTATGCTGGTTGAAGGCGGAGGAGGGTTTCTTGAAGTTGCAACCTGGTAAAGTAATTTTTCCAAGAAAATAACCTTTTCAAATGTTACCTATATATACACCTCAGCCACTTTGCTCCAAGGCAGAAGCAGAGGACTCTGTGAGAATTCTCTCATGCCTTATTTTAAGTATTCCTAAGCAATCTTTCAGGGGGCAAAATCCTCCTAAAGTAATGTTTTCTGCAAGCTTGTTTTCTGCTGCTCCAGAGACTAGGACACGGAACAATGGATACAAATTGCAGGAAAAGAGATTCCACCTGAACATTAGGAGGAACTTCCTGACAGTAAGGGCTGTTTGACAGTGGAACACACTCCCTCAGAGAGTGGTGGAGTCTCCTTCCTTAGAGGTCTTTAAGCAGAGGCTGGATGGCCATCTGTCAATGGGGTGCTTTGATGGAGAGTTCCTGCATGGCAGGGGTTTGGACTGGATGACCCTTGTGGTCTCTTTCAGCTCTATGATTCTATGATTCTGTGATTCTATGTACTAAAAATCACGCAGTGTCAAATAATATGCCATAATTTAAAACACTGATCAGAAAGTTCATGAAGTCCAGCCAAACAATCCATATGATTAATTAAACTATTTAAAACACAGTTTAAACCAGCAGCAAAAGAATCACTTGTTTTTTTATTATTATTATTTTAAACACACATCACCCCCAACTTCATAACAGCAAGAAATTCTGGAAGCAAGTCAAAGTCTAGTTTTCAATGCTTGTTTAAAAGCCAGAACTGATGGGCCCAAACTCATGCCTTTTGAGAGAGAGTTCCACAGATGGTAGGGCCACCATTAAGAAGATCCTGTTTGTAATACCTGTCAGTTTAACTGATCTTCTAAGCAAGGGTAGCAAAGAGGACTTCTAAGTGGTAATTTTAAGATGAAGTGAACAATTTCAAGAGGTCTGAAAGCTTGCCACACCTCACCTCCTACAATCTCATTTTTAAAAACAAATCTCCACCAAATGTTTTAGACAGGGAAGATGGAGTTAACAACTAGGGTTAACTTCCAATCATGCCTTGCAGAGGGCATAAACAACACTTTTAAGTTAAAAAATATATAATAGGGGATGTTGGGGAGGTATTGGGGTGCTTGGAAGCCACCTGCAGCCCACAGACTGTTATTTGCCCACCTTCTTCCCCAAATAGATTCAGCATTGTGGCAAAGTGCCTTTAAAGTTTGGACAGGAACTCAGTTCCAGAGGTCTGTGAAAATTCAGATAGTTGCAGGAGGTCCTCCCAATGATACGTTACACATCGTGCATTCTACATACATTAGCCATGATCCATTTCCATTAAAAAGCCAACAGCTCTTCTGGGGCAGCCCTGCTCTGTGTCCAACCACTCTCACAAAAATATTTGGATGGGATGCAGGAAAAGGCCTTCTCAGTGGCTGCTCCCAGGCTTTCTTCCCAGAGGGGGTAAGCTGACCCCCTTCTTACTATCTTTCTGCAAGTCAGTAAAATATTTTTATTCTGGCAGGCCTTGGAGAATTGATTTTTAAGGGGAAACAGGCCTTATAATATGCTGGATTGTGTAGCTGCTGCTGCTGCTGCTTTAATTAGTTTAAATTGGTTTAACTTTTTGCTGTTGTTGTTGTTCATTGCTGTCAAATCAACTTCGACTTAAGGTGACTCTATAAATAAGAGACTTCCAAGTCACCCTGTTGTCAAAGTCATGCTCAGATCTTGCAGACTCAGAGCTGTGGCTTTCTTGAGTGAGTCTATCTAGCTGGAATACTATCTTCCTCTTTTTCTACTTCCTGGACACAGATTCCTCCCTACCTTACAAAGCATTGTTGTCTTGTGTAGCCGGTCATGTCTTTTCATGATATGGCCAAAGTATGACAGCCTCAGGTTAGTTATTTTGGCTTCTAGGAAGACTTCAGGCTTGATTTGGTCTAGGGCCCTTTTATTTCTCATGTTAGCAGTCCATGGTATCTGCAGAATGCTTCTCCCATGTGAGTGGAATGGTGCTGCCATGTGAGTAGGATGGTGAACTTGCTTCATTCATTAATTTCATTTGTGTGCCACCTTTCTCCCAGAACCCAAGGCAGATTTCCAAACAGAATCATTTAAAAATCCTTAGTATTAACAGTTTGAAATCTCCACATCAAACAGTATAAAATCATTCAAAAGACATACAAAAGTTTAAAAGAGAAATAAAACACACATCCCAATAAGAAACTCCTCTGCCTACACATTAAAAGCCTTTTCGAACAAAAAGGTCTATACCGACCTGGTGAAAGGAAAGCAGGGAGGGGGCCAGCCTAACCTCCTGTGGAAAGGAGTTCCAGAGGTTGGGAGCAGCCATTGGGAAGGCTCTCTCTCATGTCCCCAACAAGTGAGCCTGTCATGGTGGAGGGACAGAGAGAAAGCACTCCCCTGTAGATATTAGCACTCTGGCAGGATCATATGGTCTTCTAGATGGCCTGGACTTAAGTTGTATAAGGCTTTATAGGTCATGACCAGCAGTTTGAATTTAATTTAGAAATGAACAAGCAGCCATTGAAGCTCTTTTAACAAGGGAGTTATATGCTCCCTTTAATTGACCCTGGTCAGCACTTTGGACCAGCTGACATTTCCAAATAGTTTCCATGTAGATTGTTTTATAGTAGCCCAAATGGGATGTAACAAAGGTATGTATCACCATAACCAGATCTGATGCCTCAAGGAACAGGGGAAACAGGAGGGTTTTTTGCAGCCTTTTGCCTCAATTTTAAAGGAGCTATCCAAGGTCCTGTATCTGTTGAAGGATACAAATTCAGCACCTTGGTCAGCTCCTCCAGAGTTCAGATTACTTCAGACTAACTTCAGAGTGAAGCTATCAATGGATAGTAGTTCAAAAGGTGGATACAACTCACATGCAGAATTACTTGTTAAAGGGCTAGCTAGGTACAAACCTTTGAAAGATTGAAACAGTTATGTTTATACAATGGCATCACTAGGTTTGGTGTCAGCCCAGTACAGTAACTCATGCTGTTGCTCCTCGTCATGGAGCCATCAGGCTGTCTACCTTAAAGAGTAAATCAAGCCACTCTGATCTGCTCTGATCTATGGCCTATCCTGATCTAACCTCAGGAGTAGATTGGGTCACTATGGAAGAGAAAGGCTCTGGTCTACTTGCCACTGACAGCTGGTGGGACTGGGGTATCTGACGACTGTCTGTGTGGACAGTCTGTCTTGTTTGCAGTTCCCAAGGGATCCAGGCATCATCTAGCAAAGGGAGAGGCCTCCCAGAGTTTGTTGGGATTTGCTGATGACATCCTGGCTGCTACTTTGTCACCTCTGGACAGGTAGATTCAGTCCTTCCCAGGACATTCAGTCTCCACATTGAAATGCACACACATCCCTCTGAGGTGTTACCTGGTGTGGTCTGCAGCCCCCCCACCTCCTTGATACACATCTATACCTGTATATGACTGCTTTATGAAGCTATAGTTCTAAACCACTGATTGGAGCAAAATTTCAATTTACTTGTATAGGCCTACTTGTGTGTTAACATACGTATGATCAGGCTGTACAAATGCTTAACTCTGATTTGATCACTGCCCTTCTCCCTGTTACCTGATTTTTTTCCTGTGCATCTGTTTTATTTATTAATTATTTGTTACATCTATCCCCGCCTTTTATTCTAGTGAGCCTAAGATGGCATGCCCAGATCAACTCTGTGAGGTAGAACAAGCTATGAGAAACTGGCTTAAGGCCACTCAGTAAATTTCAGGGCTCAGTGGAGACTTGAACCTGGCTCTCACAAAGTCAAATGCAGCATTTTAACCACTGCAGAACCCAAGTGCTTCATTCTGTTTTCTTGTTTCTGTCAAACTGCTTGAAACATTTGCTTTTTAAAGTAATTCTGGAAACCTGCATTTTAAAAAAATTAGAAGCAGAATTGCACATTGTATCTTGGAAATGATTGTGCAAATAGAATTAGGTTTTACATGTAATGTATAGAAATCAAACTTGATTTTGCACTACAATACTTTTAGAGAGTCAGTGGTTACAAACATTTCTGTAAGTCAAACCACAAAAACACAGAAGTGAAGAGACAAGGTGTCATACAGTTCAAGGTGTCATACAGTCAGTTTAGGTAGTCCATGTTGTTTTCCCCACCCAATGATCAGTTTGTGTAAGGATCAAACTAGACAAGAAGGTGAATGTGTGTTTCCTGTAATTAATGTTTTTCCTTCCACAAAGGGATTTCCACAGAGGTACATGTTTCAGCAATCAGAGTTGAAAATTAAGCCTGTATTCACCTTCCAAAGACCAGTCACAAAAATAACATACTAAAATGCAAGCTACATGGCTGAGGAAAGACATATGCTATGACAACAGAGGTCTTTCATCACTACTACTTTCATCTAAATACAAATCAAACATATTCTCTAGCTTGACACTATTTGTCCATAGCAGAACACTGAAAAGTTACTCTTTGGGCTACAACTCCCAGAAACCCTGGACAATGGTGGCTGTGTGATCCTGGGAGTTGTAGTCCAAAAGGTATTTTTCAAAACTCTGGTCAGTGGGTGTGTTTTTGCAAGGATTCTTTGAGGGAGATGCATATCCAGCAACTTCTTATGTGAAGTTCCATTGCTCAGTAGGAATGCTGTGCACACCAAAGATCTCACACTTAATCCCTAGCATTTTTAGGCAAGACTGAGTTGGACCAGAGCTAGGGAAGCTACTGCCAATCAATGTACGTTATACACAACTAGGTGGCTTGACTTGCTGTAAACCAGCTTCTCATATAAAAAGAAACAGCGAACCACATTCCAGACATCAGGTCTCAGAAGCAGAGCAGAGTTTTGCCTTCAGCAAAACTTGAGAGGCAGAACTTTTCACCAGCTGCATGGGGAATATTCATTTGTACGGAGAAAGGAATGCAGGTTGTGGACTCCACTGGATGGGTGGGGTTAAGCCTGCATAATACTCCTTGTAACCCCCCCTCCCAGTCATTGAGAACCCTTTTCATTTGCATGCATTATTTAAGTATGTCCTCTATCCATTATATATCCCTATATGCTCTGTGTTTAGAGCACAGGTGGAGAAATATTTGGCCAAATACTTAGACTACAAGTTCTATAAACCCTTACCACTTGTAGTCCAAAACATCTGACCAGTGAAGAACACCCATCCCTTGCATAAAAAAACAATGTTTTGGGCATACAACAGCAAGTCTGAAAGTCTTTGTGGCAGAAAGTGGCAGAAAGTCTAAAAATCTCTGAAGAAGCTGAGATAAACTGGTTCATCTTGCAGGTTTATTCTCTTCCCCAAACAGGGATGTCTTGGAACCTGACCGCCACACATAACACTATTGCAGGACTGTCTTACCGACATGCAAAAGTTATGATTTCAATCCTATATACACTTGCCTGGGAGAAAATCCCACTAAAATTGGTGGGACTACATTCTTCTGAGCTAACATGAAATCAGATCTGGCTGAAAGCTCTTCATTCTAAGAACAGGTAGAAATGTACCTGAGAGGTGTGGCTCTCCCTTACCTTCCAGGCTTTTCCCATAACCCCAAACTCATAAAACAACCCGCTCATCAATTCCTGCATTCATAATACAAACTTCTTTTTCTTCTTTTAAAAAAAATCAACCATATCTCATCAAGAAGCTATTCAAAAAGCAAATTCCACACCCTCAGGTGTGTTTTTTCAAGGTTTACCTCCCTGGTGAAGAAAGTCATAAAGGTGGGTGTGCAGTATGCTGTGTGTATGTGTATATATTTTACTCATCACATAATTGTCACCCCTGGAGCACCTTCTGCTCCAGTATGCAGTCTTTTAAAAAATGCCACACACCCAGGCACACTGCGCTCTGCAAACCTGAACGTTAGACATTCTCACATCGACTCACATCAAACTGTGACATGTTCACATCAGACTGTACCCAGACTCCCATAAAATGAAGGTAAAGGAGACTTACCCAAAGGACACCAAGAACCCCAAAGTTCAGAAAAGTTGCTCTGAAGTGATCGGAGATCAAGCCTGCCAGATCTGGGATCTGACCCTCCTTTTTCTCCAATTGCAAATGCTGGTGCAGAAGTTCAGCCAAATGAAAACTCCTGATGCCTAAAGTCAGGCTGAGTGTGGGGAGTTCCACCCATCCAGCCAGAGAAAAAAGAGAGCAGCAGTCCCGCCCCACTCTCTGGGCCAGGAGTTCTGCTGCCACACTCTGGGCTCAGTTGTGTGAAGTTGCAGCTTGACACAGCCTGTGAAATCCAATCCCCCTCTTGCAGGCAAGCAACAGCTGGACTGCTTCATTCAGGGCTGGAGCCACTACATGGTTTTTGCTGAGTTTTGCGTGTCTGACTCACACCCTCAGACATGGAAGAAGAAGAGTGGGGAGGCTAGATTTCAATCCTGACTATGTCTGGGAGCCTACTCGGTTGTTTGTTCATGAACACCAATGTGGATCCAGGGGTGGAGAGAAAGAGAGAGAAGCACACATTTTCCTCCTGCAAATGTATCGGGAGTGAAAAATACAAAACAAACATATCTCTTCCTGAGATTTGCTTCCAATTTTGCCTTGGGGCAGTGAGTCATTATACTTATTACACATTCGCACACACAAACACATGAGAGAACACACACAAAGATGTGCATGCCACAGATACACACCCTTTTCCATCATGATCCATATTACCACCATGTTAAATGGATTCTTTTAGCACAAATTGTCTTAGGTTAAAGGCATACTGCCTTAGGTTATTTTTGGAGGGTTGGTGTTAGCTGTGTGTCATACACTGGTGTTGCCAAGTTCACATAGCATCCTTTTGCTGTTGCAACCCCATGTGGATGTGGGGGTGTGCATGAATCATTGGTCACATGAACCAAAACCTTATGAGGATTACATATATGTGGGATCAGCAGTGGTGGTGGCAGAGCGCTCAAATTTTTGGGGTGTGGCTGCATGTGGTAAGACATCTTATGGGCTGGCAACATGTGACTTTTGCACAATCCTTGCCATGGGTTGACTGGACCAGGAACAACACAATAAACATTGGGGGCATGGTCCAGTTCAGCCTAGCCATTCTAACACATTCCTTCACTCTCCATAATACTTTCCATAACTCAAGTGAACTTCCTGTCTTCAGTTACACCTTTCTAGGAATTAATCCCATTGAATTCGATGGAAAGTACTTCTTGCAGATATGTGAAGCAACTGCATTGTTTGCAGGATTGTGTGAATCAGAGGTTGGAAATCATGAGTTACAAGGGAAGTAGTTACCTGTAGCAAATTACTTTTTGGGCAAACGGAGGACACATTTTTGCAAATAAGAAAACAAATAAGAGTGATGGACCCTTTTTGGTATAATAAGTAATATTTCTAATTGTGTTTTCAAGTTACATCTAAAGGCATCTTAGAGGGACTTTAAGCAGAGTTATACTAATTTTCTGCTATTCTTTTATCAATCCTAAGGTTGCTGTTTAAAGCAATGGAAAAGTAATTAGTAACAAATTATTTTATTGTAATGTTAATGGCAGAGTTTCAGAAAGTTATCTTTCTTTCCCAGAATCCCCCCAGCAACACATTGACTGACATTAGGACCTATGCTCCCTGTGCCTATTATATCAACAGGCACAGTTTTGCTTATTATACAAATTTTCAAAGCTTGGAAATGTTCCCTTTTTGGAGAGACAACTCCCAGAATCCCTTAGCCAGCATGGTGAGATGAAGGATTCTTAAAACCATAATGTAACAAGTAATATTTCTGAGCTCTGACTTTTTATTCTTGCAAGTATTTTTCATTTGTATAACATATGTTGATACATTATTTTCAACCCACAGATAACATTATTGTGCACACTTTCTGCCAAATTTTGTATGCAATTTTTGACTGGAGAACCATGTTGCAAAATTCAGAAATGCACAAATGTGAAAACATAATTTGCATGTTTGTTCAATAAATGCACATTTGCCTTAAAATTGAAACAGTTAAAATGAAATTGAATAAAATGGGCAAAGAATTAAAATTCTGCATTTAATTTAAAATATAAATGCGAATTGAAACCCCGTCCCTAATTCAGAGCAATACTGCTCCAGCCCTGAAAATAGTCATCAAGACTAGTAGCCAGATACTGGTGGCTATAGCTTCTGTGAATTTATCTAATTACCCTTTTTAGCTTTACAGAAACTACTGACTCTGTTCTGCAACCTTTGAAGGCTGACAGTTTAATGGTTGAACTAGCTCATATTTAGGAATATTCATGTTCAATTAACACTGAAAACCAGGAGTCAGCCGTTTGCATTAACTTTGAATATTATCAGGTCAGGGTGTGTTGGTAATGCATCCAGCAGACCAATGAGTGAGAAATGTTGCTTCGTGTTAGAAGGAACTGGTTTGTTCAAGTTTAGTTTGCCTCTGGTGCTTTCTCCTTTGGGGAAGGGGAGGGAAAATGGAAGATTAACCTCTTTGATAATGTTCCAGGAGCAAATAATCTTCAGGAATATCATCTCAAAGAAGCCGTGATGGTTCAGCCTCCACCCCACCCAAAGCACAAGAGGGGAACAAGAGAAAACAAAACCTCATACAAAGTGAAAACATTGCGCTGGGATTTGATTTGGCAACATATTACAGCAGAGCATAGGTCCACGAAAGACAATAGGAAATAGACAGTATACTCCTTTGTGAAATACGTGTGTTTCATGTCATGGCAAGCATTCCCAAGTTCACCCTATACATTTATTCTATTATCCTTCTTCCCCTCAGTTCTAGGATTATGCAATGTATCCAATTGGCATGTGTGTCTTTGTACATATAGTCACTTGGCATGATCATTTTGGGATTGGGGGCATGCAAAATATCAAATGCAGCCCTATCTAGGTAGAATTGAGAAGGATTTCAGTATAAAGCCTTGGAGAGCATCACTGCAAGTGGAATAGAGCAAGAGTGGGAATCACATGGCACACTGGAACCTAAATCCTCTTTTAGTCCTGTCTAGAGTAGATCCAATGAATCCATCAGATTTATCTATGTGTTGGTTCACAATTCAACCATTCATTGACTGCATCTACTTTAGCTGGGACTAACCAACAACAATAAAAAATGTCCAGGACAGCCCTTGGCACCCCCACTTACCATCTCCAGTACCTGGCATCCTGCCTCCACATTTGCAGCTTGCAATTTTCATGCATGTAAGTACAGAACAAACCTTGGCAGGTCTATGTTGTGTTAAATAGCCAACCCTCATCAAAGTAACCCAAAGATTCTTTGAAATCTTACAGCACGTTGACCAAAATATTAGTGGAGATGGGGGTGGCTGTATGGTCCTTATGAGTTCCAGAAGAAACAAATATGGTGTAGTGTCACCCTCAAAGTTCCAGAGCGTGCCCAACTCTAGAGTAGACTTAAGGCTCCTTTATATGGAGCAAAAGAGTCAGGAGATAGTATTTGTTCCTTTTGTTGTTGTATGCCTTCAGATCATTTCTGACTTATGGTGACTCTAAGGTGAACCTATGCCAGTGTGTGTGTGGCAGAAATTATTCAGAAGAGATTTATCCTTGCCTTCCTCTGAAGCTGAGAGTGCGTGACTTGCCCAAGGTCACCCGTAAGTTTTCATGGCTGAGAGGGAATTTGTCATCTGGTCTCCCAGTGCCATAGTCCAACATTCAAACCACTACACCATATTGGCTTTATTTGTTGCCTAGTTCTTGGGATATACAAACAGTGGGCTTGTTCAAACTGACAGCTAGTGCTGATTCAGGGCACGTTGACATGGGCCATTTAAACTGGTGTCCTCCTGTCCTCATGCTACTCTGTCTTCATGATGTAGGCCAAATCCTGATTCACTTGCAGACTGTCTTCAGTATGAGGGCAGTTCCATGTTAAATCTGGGGCATCCCTGCCTTAAATCAGCTTAAGCAAACCCTCATCACTTGCTCTGGATCCAGAGCACCCCAGATTTATGCCAGGTAGCTGTTTACACAGCATCCTTCTGTGCCACCTGGTGCTGCTGCTGTTGACGCATGTTACTCCCTTTCAGGTCACAATGAGGCACTCGGCCATATGAGCAATGCTGGCCCCCTCACAAGGGAGCATCTTGTGTCAGCAGTGATAGGCAGCACAGTGGAATGTGTGGGTAGACCAGTGGCATCACTACGGGATGCGGTGGTGCAGCCCACACTGGGTGACACCCCAGAAGAGGAATGACAGCTGATTGGGCCCTCCCATGCATCATCCCTGTGGGCACTCTCCAATGCCACTCTCCATACCCATGTGCTGCTCCTCATCCCTGCATGCCACTCCCCGTCCCCACATGGCATTCTCTATCCCCATGTGCCATGCCACCGTCCCCAAGCATGCTCCCTTTCCCCACACATGTTCTCCATGCCTGAGCCATCCTGTCCTTTTCCTCTTCAGGTAACAGAGAGAATTGGGGGCAGCGTTGGGCTGTTCCTCCCAATTTCTACATCAACTCTCTTTCTTTTAAAAGAATAAAATAAACTAAAGTGCATAATCTACTCTTCCTTGAGCCAGTGTGGCTTAGTGGTTTGAGTGTTGGACTACGACTCTGGAGACAAGGGTTTGAATCCTGGCATGGCCATGGAAACCTACTGGTTGACCTTGGGCATGTCACACTCTCTCAGCCTCAGAGTTTGCCAACACCAGTGGCAACCCCCCTGTGTAGAAACCCCATGCAGCAACACAATAAACTCTTCCTTATTCATTATTGTTTAATTATTGTTTAATTGTTGTGTTAAACAAGATCAGTTTTCAAATCCACATACAAGTGTCTTCAGCTACTTTAGTCACAATAGGGAATTCTGATTATCGCTTTCCCTTGTTCCCTTTTCCTCTTTTCACCACCACTCTTTCCCATACAGAGAGCCAGTGGAGTCACAAGGGGGATGCTGGCAGAAATAGGCTGTGGCAATTGCATGTGTTTCTTTAAAAGTGCTGAAAATATGGTGTGAGTGGGGTGAAGGTCAGTGAGAGGAGAAAGGAAAGGCCCCATTTTTGTTAAAAAAAAATTTCAAATTTTGACTTGGTTAATTTTATTTTTAAAAATTAATTTTTAATTTTTAAATTTTCTTTAAAAACATCTCCTTTTATCAAATTTTCACTTTAACCACATGAAACTATGTATATGTAATACATTTATTCTGTGTATATGATATTGTAATTTAAAGGTACCATTTTAATTTTCTTGTTGTTTACATCACAACTATTACCCTTACATTTGGTGATATATAGGAATTATGATTTACGGGTAACATTAGTACCAAAAAAAAAAAAAAAAATATTGCTAAGGATTCTGTATGGTGTGGTCCAGAAGGAGGTCAATGGGGGACAGAGGGTGACGCCCTGAGTTACTGCACCGGGTGACACCAACTTAAGTGATGCCACTGCACAAAAAACATTTGTAAAACCATGGGGAGAGACACTCTTCCCACATCTTTTTCCCCTACCTCCTCCACCCCTGAGGGCACATATGGGTCTCTGTGAGCATGAGCCCATGCATACAGAGCACTGCAGCAGAGAGGCAAAGCAAATGAAAGAGGGAAGACTGAAAGACTGGAAAAAAGTCCCACCTTGCTGGTAGGAACAAATGGACTAAGGAAATTTTGGGGTTGGACTGGATGGCCCTTGTGGTCTTTTCTACTCTATGATTCTGTGAAATGGAGCGAAAAACTCTGAAACTTCCTGGAATTGCAAACAAGTCATGGGGATTTCAGAAAAAGGCACAGTTATTACAGGAGTAAGAACTATGATCTCCTGATTTATTTGGTCAGTATGAATGATCTCAGTGATTCTGTGGTCCTGAGCTATTTTCTGGCAATTCCCAGCACCAGCTGCAACACGTTATGCTCATTCTTACATACATCAAAACAAAACAAAACAAAACAAAACATGGAATATCCCTAGGGCATATCTAAGAAATTGCTATGAACATTCCTCCCAAAGCAGGGAACCAGTGTATGTGGAAGCCACAAAAATAGGCAATACCCAAGGATAAATATCACAAGACTTCATGCTTCTTAAGACCAGTTTTGAAGAGCCACATAATAGATCTGAGCCAGCTACTTACACTCAAATATTTTCTTCATGGCGAGAGTGCTAGCTGAAGGTATTTGGGGGATGTTGAGCATGATGCTCATTTGCAATAAACATTACTCCCAAGTAAGCATACAAAGGATTGCAGCATAACAAAAGCTGCTCGCTTTACAGTGCAATCTAAACTGGCCAAAATAGTCAAGGTCTGGCTGAACTGATACTAGGGATGAGTCTATACTGACCGTTTAATCTGGGGCCAGTCCAGAGCATTATGCCAAGAAAACCCAGGGATAGGTTTGCCTTAGGGTCACCATAAATTGGAAACAGCTTGAAGTCACACAACAACAACAACAACAACAACAACAACAACGTGTCCATAGAATTTTCCTCCAGCACCACATTTAAAATAAATTGATTTTCTTTCTGTCAGCTTTCCAGATCTCATAATCATATGAAGAACATCTGTGCATTTTGCCAGTTCCTTACTCCTCTTAAAATCCGTGAAGGACTTAACTCCAACTGTTTCACTGACTTCATTATAGCTTTTGAGAAGGTGTGAAGAGATCAGTTTGTAGAGGGAAAATCTACCCTACTTCCAACTCTGAAGTTTCCTGTCTGGAGAAGAGAGCAGCCTACAAGAATACAGAAGCTCCAAAGGAGTCAGGAGTCTGGAATATCCCCTGATTATCTAATGGCCCAGATGTTCTACCTGAGGCATTTGCCTCTTGGCCTTTGACTCTGCCATTTAACAGAACACTTCAAAGAGGGTGAGATATGATCTTTGCTTGAAGGCTGTGAGAGGCATTTATTTGCCTTGGTAAAAAGGCATGAAGCCGGCATGTTTGTGATCAGCCAAAAGGAATCACTGCTGTTTAGAAACTGAACATGTATTCCAACCCCACTTCTGCCAAATGGTCCAAGTGGCAACACATTAATGCTTAGGCTCAGCAGGATCTCTTGATATCTTTTGGCAACTCCTGGAATTGTAGCATCCTGACAGATGCCATTCATGATACCTGACTTGGCTCTGCCTTTCATTTTGTTCCCTGCCTGACATGCCAAACATTGCTGAACAGCTAGATCTAACCGCCCTTTAAAGGGACTGTGAATTCCAATACCATTTCAGATAATGCAGGCATCTACCTCACAGGGGTGTTGTGGGAATGATTAAAGTGGAGAGGAGGAGATTGTTGTATGCAACCTTTAGCTCATGGAAGAAAAGCTAGGATATATATTGGGTGGACAAAGTGCACCTACATATGTTTTTGGGGGCATTGCAAAGAGAGGAATTCACTACCTCTGAAATTCACCTGCAGATGCCAGGTGTTGCATATGCACCTCATGTTCTATAAAAAGCTAGGAAGTTGGTGTAATGGGTTATACAGAAGAAAAGGCTATTGCTGAGGCATAACGATTTTAGACACAAGTGCTGAGGTATTAAAAGGAAGGAGGCAAACATGAGGCAAACCTGCTCAAGGTAATTTCTGTGAAAATTTGTTGTTGTTGCGTGCCTTCAAGTCATTTCAAAGCAACCCTATCACAAGGGTTTCTTGGCAAGTTTCTTGGTGACCCTTAGAAAGGTTTGTTCAGAGGGGATTTGCCATTGCCATCCTCTGAGGCTGAGAGGGTGGGACTTGCCCAAGGCCACCCAGTGAATTTCCATGGCCAAATGGGATTTGAACCCTGGCCTCCAGAGTCATAGTCCAATGCTCAAAGCACTACACCATTTATAAAAGGGGAGGCATGGGAATGAGAGTGGAAGATGTGTTTATAAAATATAACAAATAAGAATTAAGCCTGCCATGAATTTGTAACTGTGTGTAGTCTAATTAGGCAATGTTAACTCTTGCTGGTCATTTATGATAATAAACATCATCCAATTGGATCTATAGTTTCTTAATAAAGGTTTTCTGAGTTTTAATTACTGAAGCCTAGATTTCTGAACTTGGTATCCTGCTGGACTTGATAGCAGTCCTCCAATCATTGCCTGGTGATGGCTGAGGGATGGCAGGAGACAGCTGAGGATCACTGCCTATTTTCTGATAGCCAAAATGCACAGAGATGCAGGCATCTTCCAAGACCTCTGAAGAACTTGGAGGATGATATCATCACTGGGCATCCAGCATCAGAACATAGCCAGAAATCCTCACCTATCTTGCCCTCCCTTGGCCACTACATGGCTGTATTGTTCTGGAGGAAAACAATAAGTCTTGGGTAGGAGTCAAGACATGGCATAGCTGTGTTTGATGGAACTTTTTGCCAGTTCTCCTCAGTGTAGGATCTTGGCCAACTTTAATGGTAGAGTTTGCCTCCATGCTATACCATGAGTATGAAGTTTGGATGTGCTCCCTGCAGATCCATGATTCATCAGTTGTGTCCTCAACCCACTACATCACACTGACTTTATGCTTTACCCATGTAGATCACCATCGTCTGGAAATTATTACTATTGTTGTTGTTATTGTTACAAATTATTAAATCCATTTCAAGTTATACAAAACCACATTGGCTAACATCTGTTCCTCATCACCCTTTGTGTTTCCCTTTCTCTGTTGCCTCCTCCCAACCACCCCCACCTAATATAGATTGTCAACTTCTCAGGAGTCTTGTCCTTTGTCTTATGTTATTCTGCAGAGTGTTTTCTAGGCTGCCAGTCTGAAACACCTCTCCCAGAAAAATAGAATAGTAGTAAAGAATTCAAAATTTGCTGATCTTTCATGGCATCCAAAATTATTTAAATTAATTCCACAGCCAATAGATCATTTTACCATTTATCTTTGATCCCATAGAACTGTTATCACTCCCACCCCAGAATGCATTTTTTTCAATACCATTTTTCTCTGCAGAGTAATTGTACAGAATCCTTTAATTTACCATCTTCTAGTTAAACCTCTCCAAACCTGATGGAAACATATTTCACCCATGCTTCTATGACTAGAAGAACATATCTTCTCACCATGCAGCTGATGCCCAGTAAAGTAGGTTCTGGTAGGTGGAAGTTATGCTTATGACAATAGTGCCACAATTATGACTAAGTTGTGATTGTGAATGCAGAACTTATTTACACATCTGTAACTGTTTTTTATTCATGATCACTACAGATTGAGTTTCCCTTATCTGGAATTCTGAAATCCAAAATATTCCTCAAACTCTTTTCTTGGATGGCTGAGATAGTGATAATAATAACCTTTGTGTTCTGATGGTTCAATGTACACAAACTTTGTTTCATGCACAAAATTATTGAAATTATTGTATAAAATTAACTTCAAGCTATGTGTAGGAGGTGTAGATGAAACAGAAATGAATTTTGTGTTTAGACCTGGGTCCCATCTCCAGAAGATCTCATGATGTACATATATCGAAATTTAAAAACAAAAACAAAAACCCTGAAATCTAAAATCTGGTCCCAAGCATTTTGGATACTGGAGACTCAACCTGTACTTAGTTGTGATTTTGAGACTCTCGCAATGATTGTATCTCCCCCTCTCAACCTTCTTTACCAGGCACCTATTGCTTGGGGAGAAAAAGATCAATTCTATTGGCAATTCAGTGTGGGTTTGAGGGGAGGATCAGACTAGGAGATATTCCTCAGTTAAGCATTCTCAACAAGGTAGCAGATACCAGTATCATCACCAGGGCTGTGCGGAGTATATGGACCGCATCAGGTGACATCCTAAGGGGGGATGACACCACTGCTCCCCAAACATCTGCTTTTGGGCAGAAATGGCCTGTGGCATTTGCCTGTGTCCTTTTACAATGCTGCACAGATGAGGGGAATGGGGTGAGGCTCAGTGGGAGGAGAAAGGAGAGGCCCCAGGATTTTTAAAAAAATGAAATTTATTTAAAAATAATAATAATTTTTAAAATTATTTAAAATTTTCTTTAAAAGCATCACCTTTTAACAAATTTTCACTTCAATAACCTAAAACTATCTACATGGAAATGTATGGAGGCTGTGCATATGATATTGTAATTTAAAGGTATAATTTTAATTTTGCTAGCTGTTTTATGTCACATCTATTACCATTACATTCAGTAACATGGGAATTACGATTTATGAGTAACATCGGTACAAAAAAATCACAAACAATTCTGTATGATGTGGGTTGGGAGGAGGTCAATGGGGGGCAGAGGGTGACACCATGAGTTATCGCACAGGGTGACACCCACCCTAATGACGTCACTGGCTGATAAAGGATTCTGGAAATTGTTATTAAACCAGCGTTCAGTCTTATCTCTTTCCATATAAGACTGTTAAATCATGCCATTCAAAAGCTGGCAAAATACTGCCCATAGCTCTGCCTATAGCTCTGAGCAGATATAGGAATAATAATAATAATAATAATAATAATAATAATTTCAGTGGAATATCAAGGCAGTGAAACCAAAGGGGAGACAATTTTCATGGATTTTTTATCCTCCCAAAGCCTCCTTGCCCCTGCTCCAGAGGGTCTCTCAGCTATCTGGAATAGATTTTCAGTAGGCACATGGGCTGCAAGGGGAAGGGGTAAAAGTAGGGTAGCCAAGACAGATTATCGCAGGACCCGAGATTTCAGAGCCCAAACCTAAAACTTTGAGGCAATCTGATGTGATGTCTTGGGGCCAGGCCATAGTGAAGTTACAATCATGATGTTACAAGGGCCATCCCCTGATAATGTCATGAAGCAGGATACATCAACCATTAATCACAGTTGCATAGGGTATGCCACTGAAATATAAAAGACTAAGTCCAATTAAGAAAAGGAGACAATACGATATAGTGGTCTGAGAACTGGACTAGAGCTCTGAAAGATCAAGGTTTGATTCCCAGCTTAGCCATGTAAACTAACTTTGGGCAAGTGACAGTCTCTCAGTCTCAGTGACAAACCTCTTTTGAAACTTGGCAAGAAAACCTCATGATAGGTTCTCCTTAGGGTCATCATAAATCAGAAATGACTTGAAGGCACACAACAACAACGAAAGTCTAATAAAGGAGTTATACACACACAAAGCAATTCCCTTGCTCTCAGATTCCTCCCTTTGCCCTGAGAACTGGAGAAGGAATGCTAGCTCCTGAGAGTTAAAGGCAGCCCCTGAGATTTGATAGCCCCAACTAAGTCACCTCCAAGCTTATCTTGAGGGGTAACTCATATCCATCATTTTACAGAGTAGAATTACCAGCCAGTTAGCTCCAGTCTGTGTTCTATGTGAGATGAAGTAAAATGCATACTATTACAATCATCTGACAATACAAGCATTAATAATAAACATGAATCTTTCAACTTTTAAAAATTATCTTTATTCTGCAGTGTATAGTATCATAGAACCATAGATCATCATATGTATGTATCATAGTTGCATACATACAAATATACACACACAACTTCTACAGTGGGCCCTTGATATCCACTGGGGTTTGGGTCCAGGACCACCCCCACCCCCCATGGATATCAAATCTGGGGATGCTCAAGGCCTATTAAATACAATGGCATAGTAAAATGGTGTCCCTTATATAAAAAGGAAAAATTAAGGTATGCTTTTTGTAATTATACTTTTTAATTTTTTTTCAAGCTGTGGATAGTTGAATCCATAGATAAAAAAATCTGTGGATACAGAGGGCCAACTGCACTCTGGTGCTCATCTCAGACTGAATTCCTGAAAGTCACAGCTGATTGATAAGCAGAACAAAGCTTCCAACTCTTAGCTTCTGTGGAGAGCACATAATGGCTATGACCTATTTGCAGAACATGAGCTCACACATGGTTATACAAGTATTAATGGAAATTGCTCCAAGTATCATCTCAATATTCTAGGCGTCACTCAGGAGATGTCTCACTAGACTTCATAATCTGGAGGGAGGCTAAATCTTAAAGCACACAGTGTGCAAATAGAAGGTCCCAGGTGAAATATATGGTATCTCCAGCTAAAAGGGCCAAACTGCAGATGCTGAGAAAGACCAAGACCAGAGACCTTGGAGACTATCTAAAAACAAGATACTGTGAAAAAGAAGTGGCTTTCTCCTTGCCTCTCTGCATGCTGTCATAGCACTTCTGTTCTTTTTCCAGAGGGAGAGGGTGGTAAAAGTCTGCCTTTTGCTGATAGATTTTTCTAGTATGACAAAAGACACACTTTTATGACCAACTCCCTTGGGAAGAGAATGGAAGTCCTTCAAGGGCATGCAGAGAGGCACAGAGAAAGCCACTTCTCTCTTGCTGTGTCTCAGCTTTCTTTTGTTGTGCAATAAGGCTCTAGGACAGGATTGACTACATCACCTGAGAGAGGCAGACTAGTTCAAGAAATGGAGGGTAGATTGCCTGAAGGGCATAACTGTCCTTCATTTGAGAGGAGTAACCAAACAGTTGCCATGTCTGCCTCCTCCACCCTGCTGCCTGAAGTGCCCCATCTCATTCTCCAATCATAGGGTCAACTCTGTCAGCCTTTGATGCTCTGTTGAAGCATGACTTTAGTGCCATTTCCTCAAATCTTGGAAAGGTTACAGTGGCCATTCCTGCTGGAGTCGTAGACTGCTGGGATCTGTATTCCAAAAAAGTAACTTTTCCATGGTCTCCATTCCCCCAAATGTTGTTCTCTGTCTTAGAATGCAGAATGAGATTCTCTGTATATATGACAAATGCAGACAAGAGACCAGGCATCAAATGGAGGTATGTATGGAATCTTTTTATATTATGCCTTCACATACATGGAAACTCAAATTGCTTTGATCTTGAGCACCAATATTTGAGGGAATATCTTGGTTATGATAAGGGATGATGCCTGGCGTGGATTAGCTGAAAGAGAATTATTTCGAAAGAATTTCATCATGAACATTCATCAAGAAATCTCATCCCAGCCTGAGCTACTCAGAGTCTGCCTAGTGTGACAGAGTTAAGAAAGAGTCACAGTTGTAGTAATATGTAAAACATGATGCATATATGGCAACAGAACATGGAAGAATCATTTTTGGGACCTACATCTCTATTAGCAACAGCGGTTGGGGGATTCTGGGAGCCCTAATCCAAACAGTGTTCCTAAACTCTGCAGCAATGTGTACACCCTTGTAACAAATTCTTGCAGCCCTGCTTTAATCTGCACTCTCTTTTCCCATCATGACTATGCTCTGATGCTGCTTGGCACAAGTGTTTCAGTTTTCATCAGTGAAATGTTGAAGGGTATGAAGTTTTAGTCAAATATTTCACTGACACACATCAAGAGTTTGGGGCCAACTCAAATGTTGCTACATTCTTCACCTAATTGTCCTATAACCTCTATGGATTTGGGACTACTAGTTTACTCCTGTGGGCCTATACTTTTTTTGACCAAAATCCTGTTGGAGCATTGTTTGCTTGCAAGTGGACTGAACACATGCAGGAAATAAAATGGCAAAGATGCACAATTTCAGTATTCAGTTGCTGGGTTTTTTTTAAAAGCACTTTAGTTTAGTGTATGCAAATTTATGTTGCATGAAGGCTGTTCAGGATTCCAGACTTTTGTTTTTAAATTGCTTGTTTTAAAATGCAGCTGTGTTTGCAATATTCATTTTTAAAATTAGCCCTATAGCACCAAGAGACTGCTAGAGAGTTGCAGAAGCATTGAACTTGTTATCCACTATGTGGATGCCATTGCATTGTATGTTATATTCGACTTGACACTCTGTTGATCTTATTTCTAGCTCATGCTTCCCCATTTTTCCCCCCTATACACTCCTATGGTATTTTTCTGTTGGTGTTTCCTATTTCTGGATATGCCTCCCTCTTGGCTTCTTCCTGATCTGCTTCAGACAAAAACTCTCTACAGAAAACCTCTTGCTTTCAGTAAATGATGTTCTTAGTGCTTGCACTTACAGAATCCATTTCCCCCATTTTACTCTTTCCATCTGTCTCCTTTGATTGTGATCCTGTGGGCAAAGTCTGCCTTTATCTTATCTGAGTACATTGTCTAGCTATTTTAGGCACTTAAAATATTTATTATTAATAATAACATGACTTACAGCCTACATAGATAGAGCCTTTTAGATGCTCAGAGTTCTTCATGTACACTGGCTTAGGAGGCATAACAAAAGTACTCCAGAGCTAACATATCTTGGAAAACCTAATTTATGGACTGTAACGCCCAAAATTTCCAAGCCAGCTTGGTTCTAGAATTGAGTGGTCTAAAGCAATAATGGGTTGAAGCGACAGAATGGATTATATTAGTTCAGTCTGAAGGCAGATTATCTCATGGTTTAATATTCCAAAAATAATAATGTATATACTCATGTATAAGTCTAGAAATTTTAGTCCAAAATTGACCCAAAAACCTGGGTCGACTTATCCACAGGTCGATATATATACGTACATAGGGGCATGTATATAAGTATATAAGTACTGTACTGTAACTCTTATTTTAAAAAATGAACCATCCTTTTCTCTCAGTAGAGTGGCAAAAGGTCCGTCCTGGGAGAACCTAAAAGAAGAACCAGCAATCTCTGCTCTCTCACCCACCCAGCCTTTAGGGTGAGCACAAACAGTTATGCCTGCCAGAATTTTGTAAGTTCTTTGGCTTTGTTTTCCTTTCTGTCATCCTTTACATGTTTTGTTACATATCCCTAAGTTTTACCTTTGACTTATCCATAGGTTATATCAAAATCCATAATTTTGGCCCCAAACCCTGTCCTTGACTTAGACATGAGGTCAACTTTGGATGAGTGTACACGGTAGTTAGCATTCTGCTTAGGACTTGTGTCTTCATAAAATTTTGGGCCTTGTCTGTGCGCAAAAGTTAATTGAGTTGTTTCACAGTATTCATATTCATCTGGGGGCTGCTACAATAGACCATCCTGGCCTCTGAGGGAGTGAAAAGGCAGGCCAAACGCCATCAGGCCTTCCTTGAAGAAGCTGTGCCCTCCCTCCATGGCATCTGTCTTGGTCCAGGCCTCAGAGGGAGAAAGAACTGCTGGACCTGATTCCCTTCCCCTTCACCATTCCCTTCTCCTTTTGTATCCTGTTTTTTTTTTATTGTAAGCCTGAGGGCAGGGAACCATCTAATTGAAAAGACTGTATGAACAGCGCTGTGTAAATTTACAGTGCTAAATAAATAAACTTAACAACAACAGCAACAACAACAACTATAATAATGGACAGGTATCTGTTGCCCATTTGTAGCCAATGGGGTGACCATAGCCTGATGTGCAATTGGCACCAATGCACATTGGGACACACATCTGGACTTCTGATGCACATTGAGTATATACAGTATTATTTTCTTAGTTAAAACTGCATAAAAAATTGGTTACATACATGCAAAACTGATTAAAATACAGCTGAATCTAAGTGAAAATTTATTCTGTACTAAAAGTCATTAAAATCCCCCACTTATGCTTGATGATAAGGATGAATCTATTAATCTATAAATGAGTCTTAACTATACTAAAATTGATGGTATAATAATACAGTGTATTTAAACTGAAGGCACCAGATTGTCTTTGAACTTGGAAGCTAAGCAAGGTCAGCCCTGGTGGGAGACCATCAAGGAATAACAAGTACTATGGGCTATATTTCAGAGGAAGATAATGGCAAACCACCTCTCAGTATTCCTTGCCTAAGAAAACCTATAAAATTCATGAGTCTCCATAAGACAATAAACAGGTTTACGTCCTGGACACCAGTATCACTGTTTGAACAAGGTTTCTGTTGCAAGTTAAATCTGTAGATCTGTTGAGTATCCCATTCATCCAAAATGGGCTAGATTAGATGGATATTATCTCTCATTTTATCACAGCTGTGTTTAGCTCTAGGCCAAAAGTGTATTTAAAAACAGCTGTGTAAAGGAAATCAACCTTATCTCTGCCAGAGTCTGCTCTCTACCTGTCCTCTAGCTTAATCCCCATTCAGAGCACATCCGCACTTCTGCTCACACACTTGCCAAGGTCTAGACTTCAGAATATTTTTTAAAGAAACAAACTTGGAAATCTTCCCAGATGGTTCAGTCCTTCTCCCATCACTTCTGATTTATATTATAGGGCAAGTGAAGGTGACCAACCATTGGTTGCTTTGCATTAAGGGCTGGTTACTTTGTGTTAGGTTTTATCAGAGATTGAGAAGAAGATGCTGTTTTACACAGTGCAAAATTGCATACTAAACAGGGATCTTCCTCCCAATCCAGATATTTGGGAAAGCACTCCAATTGGAAGTGTGTTGTGAATGGGGGTGAAAGATTAATGGTGAACAGAGCTGACAAGAAGAAAATAAACTCATTTGAAATGTAGTGTTAGAAGAGAGTTCTAGGGATACCATGGATGGCTAAAAGACAAATCAATGGGTCTTAGAGCAAATAGAAGTGAAGATGACTGGTGGTGTCATTCACCCAGTTCAGATAGAGAGACAAGAAGTCAGAGGAGAGGGAATGACTGGGTTCTCTGGATCCATGGGGGAGAGCCAGGGATGTGGATGTGTTGAATGGCCCATAATTGCAGGTAATACTGATGGGATGGAGAAAACACTGACCAGATGTAGAGCTGGAACAGCAATGCTGCCAACTCCTGGAGTCCCACCAGGCAGAAAGCAATTGTTTTGGGAACCAGTTGTTAATTATTCTGAATGACACTGAAAGATGACTAAACTGTCATACTTTGGATATGCTATGAGATGATGTGAGTCATTGGAAAAGACATATCCAGGGCTAGCCCTGTTGACCATTTAGCAAAGTACAATAACATCCAAACTCCACATAGTTTCATTGGGACAACCAAAATGCACAAAATACAAGTTGCAAACTTTCAAAAATATGACAACATTAGTCACAGGCCTGTATGTTGAGAAGATGTTGTTGAATATTCCTCCATAACATCTTGACTGAGAACAACAACAATAACTTGACAAAATTATAAAAAGCTTTTTAACACCTTTGCCTGATGAACAAGCCAGTGGAAGTTTGAAAGACTGCAACTTGTATTTTGGAAGACAGTATTTCTTGCTAAAGTGGAAGGCTATAGGAAAAGAGGGAGGGTATGATACAGTTGAATTGATTCAGTTAAAGAATCCATAAGGCAATGCCATAATCGCAAAAAGTCAGCATGGGTTTCAGAGAAAAAAGTCATGCCAGACAAACCTGATCTCTTTTTTTTTGATAAAATTACCAGCTTGGTAGATGAAGGGAACACTGTGGCTATAGTATATCTTGATTTCAGTAAGGCTTTTGACATTCTTGCAAACAAGCTTGTAAAATGTGGGCTAGACAAGGCAACTATTAGGTGGATCTGTAACTGGTTGACCGGCCGAACCCCAATGGTTCCTTTTCATCCTGGAGGGAAGTGACAAGTGGGGTCCCACAGGGTTCTGCCCTTGGCCCAGTGCTATTCAACAATATCAATTACTTGGATAACAGAATTGGGAGCATACTCATCAAATTTGCAGATGACACCAAATTAGGAGGAGTAGCTAATACCCCAAAGGACAGGATCAAAATTCAAAATGACCTGAATAGATTAGAAAGCTGGGCCAAAGCTAACAAAATGAAAATCAACACAGAGAAATGTAAGGTACTGCATTTAGGATGGAAAAATGAAATGCACAGATATAGGATGGGGGACACCTGGCTGAACAAGACCACATGCAAAAGGGATCTAGGAGTCCAAGTAGACCACAAGTTGAACATGAGTCCACAGTGCGATGCAGCAGCTAAAAAGGCCAATGCAATTTTAAGCTGCATCCATAGAAGTATAGTGTCTAGATCAAGGGAAGTAATAGTGCCACTCTATTCTGCTCTGGTCAGGCCTCACCTGGAATACTGTGTCCAATTCTGGGCACCACAATTTTAAAAAGATGCGGAGAAACTGGACCATGTCCAAAGAAGGGCAACTAAAATGGTTAAGAGTCTGGAAACCATACCTTATGAGGAACACCTTAGGGAACTGGGGATGTTTAGCCTGGAGAAGAGAAGATTAAGAAGTGATATGATAGCCATGTTTAAATATTTGAAGGGATGTCATATTGAGGAAGGGAGCAAGCTTGTTTTCTGCTGCTTGAGAGGCTAGGACACGGAACAATGGATGCAAGCTGCAGGAAAACAGATTCCACCTCAATATTAGGAGGAACTTCCTGACAGTAAGGGCTGTTCGACAGTGGAACACACTCCCTCGGAGTGTAGTGGAGTCTCCCTCCTTGGAGGTTTTTAAGCAGAGGCTGGATGGCCATATGTTGGGGATGCTTTGATGGAGAGTTCCTGCATGGCAGGGGGTTGGACTGGATGGCCGTTGTGGTCTCGTCATAGAATCATAGAATCATAGAATTATAGAGTTGGAAGAGTTGATGTTGGGGAATCAGTTGATGTTGGGGAATCTTGGTGGTCTCTTATTTGTAGGGTCACCATCAGTAGAAGTTCACTTGGCAGCAAGTGAACAAGTGTATACTTTTAAGTGTATACTTTTAAAAAAGTTAGGTGTGCCACATACAAATCACACCCCCCCCCACCAGCTTTAGCTGTGCAGCTGTAGTTGCCTCTATAGCATATCAAAATCTGTATTCAGAATCTTTGGTGATCCCCTCCATATCATCTCTAGAAGTGGCCATACACTGTCAACTTGTTCACAGTGCATGTATATGGTCTTGTCACATACTTTTTTTAAGAGCCAAAACTCTGCTGAAAGGTGGCTTCAGAAATCCGTGCCTTCCAAATGGAGTTTAAAAAAATACATAATTTAGAGCTTTCGCTGTTTCTAGCAAGATTCCAAGGGAATATCCAACTTGATGAATTATTTGGCACTGGCAAACTGGGGCATGATTTCTGCTCTGGTTGGTAGTTTGAGTTTTAAAAAAAGACAGATAGAAAAAGACAAGCATTGTAGAACTTTATTGCGTTCATTTTTTTCATAGTTATGGTGATGGGAACAGAACTCTCAGGGGTGCACACGAATGGATTTTATCGCACACCCAATGGATTTTATCACACATCTGGCCAAAATGGCATGCCTTGGCACTGAACTGGAAAGGTTTGGGTATGGATGCTGGAACAGGACCTTTTTGTGGACGCTTGGGCATGCGATAAAACCAGTTTGTCCTCTGTCACACGTGCTCCTGAGCTTCCTGTCCCCATCCCCATAACGGGGACAAAAGTGAATGTGATAATGTTCTTAGAGATGGTGTGCTGTAGTGTTAGACTAGAGCTGCATCTACACTGCACAATTAATGTTTTGGTTTAATTGCTATGGCTCCATGCTACAGAATTCTGGGATCTGTAGTTTTGTGAAATGTTTAGCCTCCTCTGTCAGAGAGCTCTGGTGCCAAAACAAACTACAAATCCCAGGATCTCATCGGATGGAGCCACGACAGTTAAAGTGATGTCAAACTGCATTAATTCTGCACAGTGGCAGCAGCTTAGGACGCCAGACGAAAAGGGTTTGAATTTGCACAGCCATGTACAATCGATCCATGGGCAAGTCACACTCCCAGCTTTAGAGGAAGGCAATGGAAAGCCTTCGCTGAACAAATTTTGCCACAAAAAAACCTGTGATAGGTCTGCCTTAGGATCACTATAAATCAGAAATGACTTGAATTAACATAGCAACAAAGCTTCTAGACTTCTCTTAGATTTGAGCATCTACCATTCTTTTTCTCCAGAATAACTTGAGAGCTCCACTACTGTGTTGACCTTTCAGTTTTTCATATGACGTGCAAAGCTTCCATTCTTACTAGTTCTGCCTTGCATATGTCATTCATTTTGAGAAATGAGACTATTCTGCAGGAATGATTAATTAAATGTTAGCATTTCTTTCTCTGGGTTACAATTTCATTTTGCAAGCGAGCTGCTTCCTCAGATGAATTGTGATTTTTTTTTCCCCGCTGCAAGAACTTATCTAACCAGCCTTTTTTCCCCCCACAGGCATGCAGTCTGAAGTTAGTGTTACCTTCTTTCATATTACCACAAACTGGAGTTTGGATACCTTGTTTTAATATTTGAGATTAACAATGCACTTTACTTTAGCTGGCATTTTTATTGCAGAATAACCGTTTACCTTTATATATCAACAGCTCTGATCTCACTGTTTAGTGTTTAGAATCTGGCTGTGGCAAAATATTAACCCAATATCCTGCTCAAAAGTTGTTTCACCCAGTTCTATATTTATGGTCTGGTACTCTGTCCTGATTGTACCATCTCTGCATATAATTCTGCCCCAGATAGTATTGTGGTACATACAACTCAGGGTTTTATCTTTTGGAGGAAATGCAGCCTTATGCAAAGTAGTTTTCTTCTTTTACCAAAATTATAACAAATCTTTCTAAATAAAGCATAATCTTGAAAGTCATAATGCATTCCATACCAGCTACAAGAATGTAATTATTTTTTTTTCTTTTGGCAGTAGTATTTATAGCAGAAGATCTCAGTCAATTTTCTCTGGCTAGAATTTTTTTTTCTCTTTAGTGCATGGTTTTTCTCATTGGACCTATCTATTCTGTCTCTTGGTCTATATACCCTGCAAACACCAAATCCTGTATTATTGCGGAAGCTAAGCAGGGCCAGTCCTGGTTAGTACTTGGATCAGTAATTTTAATGGTGTAAGCTGCCCCAATTGCCTGAGTGCAGATGGGGCGGGATATAAATAAATGTTATTATTATTGTCAGAGACCAACAAGGAATACTGGGTGTAGTCTATATAGTAGGGCTTCCATATTTGCTGGGGTAGGGGCACAAGACCCCTGTGAATGTGGAAAAACTACAAATACGAAACCACTTTCTTTTAACCTGAGAGAACATCTCTGCAGGAATCTCTAAGTCCTCCAGCACAACTCTATGGTCAACATCTGCCAGAGGCTAACCATAGAGTCACACTGGTGGACCTACAAATGGCAAAAAAAGTGTTTTCTCTAATAATCTATAGGATTTTATTTTATTTTATTTTATTTTATGGTCAACGTCCAGCAGAGTTGCACTGGATGACCTAGAGATTTCTAGAGTGAACAGATAATTAAAATCAGCAAATAATCAAATCCACAAAAGTCAAAGCTGCAAATATGGAGGGCCAACTGTATTTCAGAGGAAGAACATGGCAAACCACCATCTCTAAGAAAATCCTATAAAATTAATGGGGTCGCCATAAATTGATTGGTGGCTTTAGGGGACACACAGACACACACACATGTTCACTCAGAGCTGAGAAAATTACTTTCCCAGATTTGGCCAATAGCTCACCCAGCTTCCTATTTTGATCTATAGCCAATGGTTCTGAAATGGTGTGTAAAACCACCAGGGTGGTGGTGGTGGTGGTGGTGAAAGAGTTGTTCAAGGGAGGTGTGAGAGTTGGAGGCCCTGATTCCTCTTCCTCCTCTTCCCAAACTTTTTGATATGCAAAATTTATGCACACGTTGAGTTAAATATTGAATTCACTTAAATAAAACTGTTCTAATCTGAATGGCATTATATCATTTATCTGAAGATGCTAGTCACAGATGCTTTTGAAACATCAGGATAAACTCTTCTAGAACGTGGCCACATAGCCCGAAAAACCCACAAAACTATGGATGCTGGCCATGAAAGCCTTCAACTTCACATAACATTATATAGTTTTGGAACTCTGCATTTGTTAAATTTAATACCTAATTTGTTGCTTCTTGTTGTTGTGTGCCTTAAAGTCATTTCAGAGTTATGGTGACCCTAAGGTGACCCTATCATGGGGTTTTCTTAGCAAGGTTTGCTCAGAAGAGGTTTGCCATTGCCATCCTCTGAGTCTGGGAGTGTGTGACATACCCAAGGTAATCCAGTGGGTTTCATGGCTCAGTGAAGTTTCAGACCATTGTCTCCAGTGTTGTAGTCCAAAAATCAAACCTCTACACCATGCTGGCTCTCAATTTGTTCCTAAACATATATAGGGATTTAAATTGTGGTTGCAGTATTCAATTAAGTTGGCCCCATAAACCCCAGAAAGGTTCATAACAGCAATAACTAAGAACGTATCTACACTACATAGAGTTATAGTACTTTGACCCCTCTTTAACTGCCATGGTGCCATCCTATGTAATGCTGGCATTTCTTGTGAGAGATTTAGCATTCTGTGCTAAATTGCTATAGTTCTAGGATGTGCAATAGGTAATTATAAGTTCCCCATCAAACTACCATCCATGGTGTGAAAATAGTTTTAAAAAGGTAATTCCACAAAGCAAAGCTTGATTTTTGTCATTTTACAAAAGGGACACCATTTTACTATGCCATTGTATATAAGGGGACTTGAGCATCCACGGATTTTGATGCCCACGGGAGTGTGTTTTTCCTAGAACCAAACCCCAGCAGATATCAAAGGCCCACTATATATATTGTTCATTATTTTGATGCCTTTATTCCTTTCCTCCTACCTCACAATTAGCTTTTCAGACTGCTCTTCTGCATATTTTGTAGAGAAACAATCCTTTTGTGTTCAAGAGCTTATATGTGAGTAAATGTAGAATCACGTTCTGGGCACCACAATTCAAAAAGGATGTGGAGAAACTGGAGCAGGTCCAAAGGAGGGCAACTAAGATGGTGAAGGGACTGGAAACCATGCCCTATGAGGAACGCCTTAGGGAACTGGGGATGTTCAGCCTGGAAAAGAGAAGATTAAGAGGTGATATGATAGCCCTGTTTAAATATTTGAAGGGATGTCATATTGAGGAGGGAGCAAGCTTGTTTTCTGCTGCTGCAGAGACTAGAACGCGGAATAATGGATATAAACTGCAGGAAAAGAGATTCCACCTCAACATTAGGAGGAACTTCCTGACAGTAAGGGCTGTTCGACAGTGGAACATACTCCCTCGGAGCGTAGTGGAATCTCCTTCCTTGGAGGTCTTTAAACAGAGGCTGGATGGTCATCTGTCAGGGATGCTTTGATTTGGAGGTCCTGCATGGCAGGGGGTTGGACTAGATGGCCCTTGTGGTCTCTTCCAACTCTATGATTTTATGATTCTATGATTCTACGTAAATGCCTATAAAATTCCTCCTTTAATTTATTCAACTCGTATCTAACCTTTTCCTCTTTTTCTTTTTTTTAAAAAGGACTCATGTCGAGATTTGGGTGACATGAAAATGTATGTACTTTTAATAGATTAATGAAGCGATTCTTTGAAGAAAAGGCCGCTTTTCTTTGTAGAGAACTCGCCTAGTAAAGGGAACACAAATCTTCTTGCTTGGGCAATGTGGAGTCATTGCTAAGTCATGCCTTTTTCCTACTGAATCATAATTCTTGGCAAAAGCAATGCATAATTCCTCCGAGAAGCACATACCCTTCCTATTTAGCCCAATTAAAAAGAATAAAACAAGCATGCTGCTTATTGTTTAAGCAATGAATACAGAGTTTGTTTGTTGATTGCAATCTTCTCCAATGGAGTTTCTTTCTAACCAATACATACATTACTCAGTATCTCCATCACTGTAGAAACAAGCTTAATCTATCCCAGCAGATACACCAATAAAGTATTCCAAGCTGATAAAGAGAAAACCCTGGGAGGTGTGTGTGTGTGTGTGTGTGTGTGTAAATTCCCCTAAGGAGGTGAATTTAAAACACCTCCCTTGCTGAGCTGGCTGACATCACTGTTTCAAGAGCCAAAGCAGAACAGAGACTCACTTCCTACTGTGACACAGTTGTTTGGTATCACAAAGAATAAGAGCTGTTTGCTATTGGGAGAAGAAAAAAACTTTCATCAAGAGGTGTGGGATTCAGTCATTTTTGGTTCTACTATGCTAGGCAAAATATTTCAACTGTGGATTGACAAAATTTACTTTTTGGACTATAACTCCCATGCTGCATGGGGATTCTGGACACTGTAATCCAAAAGGTAACATCTACGAGTGCTGGCCTGTTGCTTCATTTTTGCTCTCTACTGGATGATGTGCACCTGAATGCTGTGAACAGACTCTGCAAAAGACAGAACCACTGTATTAAGGTTCATATAAAGGCACAAGGCTGTGATGTCCAAGATGTGATCATCAAACAACCTGATCTCTAATTCAGTTCAACCCAAGTGCTAGGATTTAAGCTCGGCACAGTCTCATGCTATGTTGCTTGCAGCATGGACATGATTGGTGTCTTTGCAATCCTGAGGCTGAAGAAACTGTCGAGTGGTGACATCTGTAGTGACATGTTTTGCCATTGGTACAACAGCTCAGGTTGGTACAACTAAACCTTGCCACCATGTGAAACATTCTGTGGGGTTTTGCCAAGAGTGGGATGAGGGAAATGTTAGTACCCAACAGTTCCACAAGCACTGGTGAGTAGTAATATTTCCCTCATCCCACTCTTGCAAAATCCCTACGGAGTGCCTCACATGGTGGAGAGTCTAAGTTGTACCAACCCAGACTATTGTACCAAGAGCAAAACATGTCGCTGCATATGTCACAATTCACAAAGCAGTAGCGTATAGCTATGGTTGTTGTTGTGTGACTTCAAGTTATTTCTATGGTGACCCTATCATGGGGTTTCTGGAGCTGAGAGTGTGTGACTCACCTAAGGTCACTCTCTGGGTTTCCATGACTGAGTGGGAAATCAAACTCTGATCTCCAGTGTCAGTTTCTACCCTTCTAAATGCATTTTTCTTTCAGTCCTCACATTTCTGGACTTGCAGTAACTTAAAATGCCAGCCAAGCCTTGAGAAATACAGTTTAGGCATCCAATGAAAAGGGGCAGCCAAAGTGACCAAGGGAACGTGAACATATTAAGGATAAGAAGCTCTAAGTGTGAACAATTTTCACTCTCCCACTCTCTGTAATGCTAGAAAATTTGAGGAGTGAAAACAAATTTCATGGAAAGAGGGAAGAATTCTTATTTGGAAGGGCATTCTGCCTCCCTCTTATGTACATGTCTGCTTCCTGTCCAGATCACACCATCAAGGCTGTAAATATGAGTCAATAACACAAAGTGATACTGGCTGAGTCTCCCTTATCCAAAATGCTTGGGACCAGAAGTGTTCTGGATTTCTGATTTTTTTCAGATTTTGGAATATTTACATAAGAAAAGATGGGATCTAAACGAAGATGGGCCCAAGTCTAAACATGAAATTCATTTGTGTTTTGTTGACACCTTGTACACATAGCCTGAAGTTATCTGATAATTTTATACAGAATATTTTTTAATAATTTCATGCATGAAACAAAATTTGTGTACATTGAGCCATCAGAAAACAAAGGTGTCACTATAGAGAGTCAGTGTGGTAAAGTGATTTGAGTGTTGGACTACGACTCTGGTGACCAGGGTTCGATTCCCTATTTGACCATAAAACACACTGGGTGACCTTGGGTGAGTCACATGCTCTCAGCCTCTGGGAAAGGCAATGGCAAACCTTCCAAGAAAACCCCATGATAGGTTCTCCTTAGGGTGGCCATAACTTGGAAATGAACTGAAGGCACACAACAACAACAAATCTCCATCGCCCATGTAGACAAATTTGGATTTTGGAGTATTTTGGATTTCAGAATACCTGATAAGGGAGACTAAACCTGTATCAAGAATTCATTGAGATACTTCACTAGATGCTACAACTAGCCAATGCCCACATAACAAACTTCTATCCATTGAACACTCATAGCTACTGTCCTCCTCCTCAAATAATTTTGAGAGCTGTAGGTTGTTAAAAATGCTGAGGGATATCTGCAGAAGATCTATACTTCCAAGAGCTTTCTGAGGAAAGGAGGGCTCTGAGATCTTCTGGAAAGACTTTTCTCTTTGTCCCACCACTTTCTCAAGCTTGTTTGGTGAGAGCAAGGGACGGGAACTTTTTGGTGGCTGCTCCTAGACTTTGGAACTCCCTTGGTTTTGTCCTTGCTCTCCTTCTGCTGGCAAGTTAAAAACATTGCTGTGTCATCAGGCTTTTAGAAACTGAATAGGATTGGCTTTTAATGATGTACTGTGCTGTTTTATGGGTTATATAGTCTTTCAATGAATAATGGTTTAAGCTGTTCCATTGTCGTTTAAACAATTTGTCTTTTAAATAAGTTTTAGATTTATACTTTTCATTTAAGTTTGTGTATTTTTTTTTGTTTAAAAAAATCTCTATTGTTTTTAAAATATGTTGTAACCTCCCATTGTTGGGAGAAAGACAGGATATAAATGAAATCATTCAATAAATACTTTAGTGCTATCAAAGAAAACAAACAAACACTGGATCCAACTGTAGTTATATTTTCAATAAGCTCTTGGAAGTCAAAGGGATTTAAGATAGTCATGAGTAATTTCATTCTCATAAATTACAAAAAGCATGATGACTAAACTTGGATGCAGCCCATCATTCTTTTTTTCTTGGCAGGAGGTACTGCACAGCATCTGGAGGACTAGAAAGGGTATTACTATCTTCTCAGTGGTCTGTGAGGCATCATTTTATTTATTCTGATGATTCTCTTTGATCTGGTGATCCTCTTAAGAGGACAGGTCTCATTGATTTCAGTACAGTGGTACCCTGGGTTACGAATCCCCCGGGTATGAAAACCCCAGGGTACGAAAGAGCCGGGGCCGCAAAAATGGCCCTAGCTTACGAAAAAACCCCCGGGGTAAGAAAAAAAAAAACACACCGCGCGGCCCCTTTAAATTTGCCGCGTGGTCCGGCAAAAAAAGCGGTCCCCCGGGTTACGAACACTTCCGGGTTATGAAAGTAATCCCGGAACGGATTACTTTCATAACCCGGGGGACCACTGTAGCTCTTAAATTTCAGGGCCAAAACTGAGACCTGGGGATGATGCCTTGTTGAGTTACAAGACACTAGTGATGTTACACAGGTGATAGCAATAGCAGCTTCATTTATATACTGCTTCTTACTGAACTAAGCAGTCTCTAAGTAGTTTGCAACTGTAAGCTAATTGCCCCCAACAATCTGGGTACTCATTTTAGCGACCTTGGAAGGATGCAAGCCTGAGTCGAGCTTGAGCCCTGGCTAGTATTGAACTTGGCAGTACAGGCATTTAACCATTGCACCACCAAGGCACCAGGGTGATGTTACAAAGGGCATCTCATAATGATGTATACCACAAGTGGAATATGAGTCAACAGTGTGATGAGACAGCTAAAAAAGCCAATGCAATTTTAGGCTGCATCAATAGATGAATAGTGTCCAGATTGAGGGAAGTAATAGTGTTTTGGTCAGGTGTCACCTGGAATACTGTGTCCAATTCTGGGCACCACAATTCAAAAAATTTGTTAAGAAGCTGGAATATATCCAGAGGAGGGCCATCAAAATAGTGAAAGGTCTGAAAACTCTATGAGGAGAGACTTAGGGAACTGGGTATGCTTAGCCTGGAGAAGAGAAGGTTAAATATTTGAAGATGAAGCAAGTTTGCTTTCTGCACCTGCAGAGATGTCACGTTGAGGAGGGAGCAAACTTTTTTTCTGCTGCTCTAGAGAACAGTGGATTCAAACTACAGGAAAAAGAGATTCCTCCTCAACTTTAGGAAGAACTTCCTGACAGTAGGAGCTGTTTGACAATGGAATATATTGCCTTGGAGAGTGGTGAAGTCTCATTCTCTGGTTTTTTTTTTTTTTTTAAACAGAGGCTGGATGGTCATCCTCCAGGGCTGCTTTGATTGTGTATTCCTGCATGGCAGGAGGTTAAACTGGATGGTCCTTTGGGGTCCAAATCTATGATTCTATTATACATGAGACTTTAAGAATCAATCACAGTTGCACAGACCACACCATTCAAACAAACAAACAATACACAAAGTTTAACAAATAAGGAAAATATATACACACAGTTTTCAGAACAACACTCCTGCACTGCACTGAGATTCCTCGCACTCCCTGAAGACTAGAGAAGACAGTTCAAGGCCTGGGATTTGGGAACCTCATTTAGAATCAAACTGAGCCAATAGAATTGGTTCATCTTGGGAATCCATTATCCAACTGCATGGAAAGATGCCTTATGCTGAGTCACATGGCTCTGGTTCAATACTGTCCACTCTGCTTGGCGGCTGATCTTTTTGGTCTCCAACAGATATTATTCCCAGCCTTAAAAACCTTTTAAATGATAATGTGGCCAGAAATGTAGGCCTTCTGCATACAAACCAGGCATGAAGCTCCAGCCTCTTCCTGCACTGTTTTAAAGATAGAGAAAGGCTGGTTGGAACCTAAGTTTGCAAAAGTTGGGAAACTACAAATTGTAGAATTTTCCTGATAGAAACATCAAGTCCTTTCAGTTAAAAACTACCTAGATGTCACAAGCCGTCTGTGCCTGTTGGCAAAAAGACAACAGAGAGGCAGCAAGACTGGCTTAGCCTCCCACAACAGGGAGTTCCAAAGCTTGGGAGCAGCCATCAAGAAAGCCTTCTCATATGTCTCCATTTAGTCCTGTCTCCAAAATGATAGCACCAAGAGAAGGCGTTGGAAGAATGATTCTGGGGGTTGTATTTCCCAAAAGGACTTTTTCCAAATTATCCTGAAAACCCAGACATGTTCATAAAGGAGAAGATGATCTTCCAAACAGCCTGCTCATAAGCTATATTCTCCAAGAAAGGCAGGTGGGCAAACCCATATCTGCATTTCCAGACCAAGTGAGAAGAGTCACTGACACTTCCATGTGATAGTGATGGAGTCCCATTAGCATGTAGACTTCACCAAAAAGCGAAACAGTGAACATGATCTGAAATTACATTTTAGTGAAAATATAATCAGATATCTGAGGGATGGAAAAAAGTTACTCTAGGAGGGAGTTACTGATTGGCCATGCCTCTTGTAAAATCTGAAGCTGGAAAATTTTATTACTCAGACAGTGATTATCTAATCAAAATATTATCCTGGGATTAGGAAAAGGATAAAGTATGCTTTGCTCTTCCTTGAAGAGAGAAAGCAATAGCCCCCAGCTCCATGGAGAAATTATCAACAGGATGTCTTCAAACAGTTAAGTTCCTGCTTTACATCAGAAAGAAGAGTGATAAAGTGAGCCCCATAAATTCCAATGTACTGTATTAGGAGGCAGGATCATAACGGACTTAAAATAACAAGACAGCAATGCACCAGACATTATAACAACTCATGCATTCAGTATGCCCCCTTTAAGATCTCTACAATGTGCATTTATGCATGTGCATATGCGTATGTGTTTTACAAGCATCTTGTAAGTGTCTTTCAGAATGTATAACTTCGGCCTAAAATTACAAAACCAAGTTTCTTTGGAGAAAAAAATGTCAAGTCTGTTAACTTTGATCTTGTGAGCAACAGAGATAACACTTTCATTTACCACCCGACTCTCTAATCTGATTATTGACATCCTTTGCCAATTCATAACACTTTCCCAATATATCAACCACATGGTTGGCAGGCAGCCTCCAAGGCAATTACATTTCTTGTCTTTAGAATAGATCAGCCAATTACTGCTGCATTTTAGGGGTGGATGGGGGATATTTGCATTACAGATCCTATGATGAATATCATGCAAATCTTGTATCTACCTTGTTCTGTAATAGAGAACAACAAGCTGGGACCTTGTTGCTCTTAAGTGGGGTTCTTGGATGTCACAAACAGGAAAATCAACCTCTAGAAAGTTTTTTTTTTCCATCTCAGCATTATACTCTCCTCTTTCCCTCCCCCTTTTCTTTATCTCCATCATCTTAAACCAGATCATTCTTTAAAGAAAACACAAGCAACACGTAAAGAAATTGGCAAAAGGAAGCGCACCCTTGGGCATACACAGAGTTTCTTCTTCTTGCCAACCCAGAACCTACATTTCCCCACATACTTAGAAGCAGGGGATCCCGCATTATTTGAAATCCCAAAAGTCTTTTAAAAATTAAACAATCTTCCACCTCCTCCCTTGAGAGGATTTTTGAAACTTCCAAAGTTCATAGTGCATGGTGGCACTCCGTTTCCACTTCCAAGCCTTATGTTTGTACCCCTAACTTTCCTTGCTGTTGCACACAGTTCCAACAACTAAGGAAGAGAAACATTGGACATCTACACATTCAAAGCATATATACATCTTTTCAGTTTTGCAGTCAGAAAAGCCAGCGTGAGCTTCTTTTTGCATTGTGCCATGCACGGTGCTCTATATTACTATGCGGGAGAGGGGGGAGAGTGAAATTGAAGGCATGCGGTTAGGAAAAATAAAAGCTGATCTTCCTGACAAGTGAAAGGAAAAGAAAAGCTATGCATCTGAAATAATACACATTGCAGAGGATTTTAAAGCTGACATTGGTGTGTCCTAAGAAGGTGATGGGAAAGTTTCGCCTGGGTGAGTATCACAGCTCCTCTCTGGACTCTTTATCTGATCCATGCAGTATCTGGGAAAAGCCACACCCTAGAAGCTGCAGCGATGGCTTCACAGAGATGCAGCAGCCAGCAAAGGCATAGCAAAACAGCAGCAGCATAGCAGGAAAATATAGGAGATAAAAAGTAAGCCCACCACTGGCTGGAGATCCGGGCCAGTTAGGAAGTACAAGATGAAAGCAGTCGCACATCTTGGTGGATTATGTTGGCACAGCAATATCAGAGAGAGAGAAAGAAAGAGAGTGACAGGTAAACAGCCTCTGATCCTTTGTCTCTAATCTCTTGTAGCATCAGTCCAAAATGCAGAAGATGGAAGGTTTGTGATTTTCTGAGATGCTGGACAAAGTGCGGCTAGGATGGAAATGGATTGCTGACACACTCTCCAGTCGTCAGGAGAAGAAAAATCTACATCCCTCCCTGGATGAAGACTAAATGGTTCAGGTCTGCCCTGCATTGCCTGCGTGTTTGCTTGCAGCCGTGCAGAGTGGAGGTTTCAGGTCATTGCAGAGAAAGGGAGTGGTGTGGTGGATGGTGATGTGACTCCTCCTTTCAGGGACCCAAAAGATACCCAGAGAAGCTGTCTGAAGATGGCCAGTTCCAGACACTCACCTGATTGGCTATGCCTTTCCTATTAAACTGAAAACGAAGAGAACAGATGGCACTTTGGGACCCCATGAGATGCAGTTTGTGTTTCCAGAATCCTCACAGCAAAGGGACCAAAACTGTGTGCAGTTTTATTGCTAAGCTTCTGTATATAAATTCTTCAGCGTAGAGCAGCTTTTGGAATTGCGAGCTCAGGGATGGAAATCTTGGGGCTTGAAAGCTTAATAATAACGACTATATCTGGGGTAGCTGTGCTGGCATATAGCAAAATACAATAACATCCAAAATCCACAAAACAGTGATATTTTTATGGGGCCAATCAAAAATACAAAAATGCATCATCAGCTTTCGGAGCTCCACTGGCTTCTTCATCAAGCAAAGGTGTACAAATTCATACAGGATTTTCTCCTTCTTTTCCTGTATGATTTTTAACCCCTTTGCCTGATGAAGATGCCAGTGCAGCTTAGAAAGATTGCAGCGTGTAATCTGTGCATTTTTGCTGGCCCAATAAAGATATTTTGTAGATTGTGGATGTTACTGTAATAACCACTATAAAAAGAAAAGTCATCTTTAAGTTTGACCAGTTTGCATTAGCATAAGCTCTCACAGGCTACAGTCCATTTCTTCAGATACGTGGTCAGTCTTAAAGGTACCACAAGACCTCTTTTCTCTTTTTATATTAGCCAACACCTTTTGCTCAGTATCATGTCTGTAAACCAAAAGTGGGAATCATGAGGCCTAAAACATGTTACTGGATTGCATCCCCCAGTATCCCTCACTATTGCTCATGCTGACTGTGGCTACTGGGACATGTAGTCCAGCAACATCTGGAAGCCTACATGATACCCAACCCTGCTCCTTTGGACATGCATGTTGTTTTAAAACATCCTGTTTGAATTTTTTTTTTTAAAAAAATGTATTTGTGCTGATTAACACAAGGGTTTAAAAAACTATTACTCCATTTAGGGCTAAATGTCACCTGTTTTGAAAATGTCACATGTTCTTGCTCCCCTAATGTTTCATAAGCATGGGAAAAGGACTTTTTCAATGAATCCTAACAGCTATTCCCAGGGTTGTGGATTCTCTTAGGAACCATACTCTTGGGGTGCATCTACATGGTAGATATAATGCAGTTTAACTCCACTTTAAGCACTGTGGCTCCATCCTCTGGAATCCTGGGATTTGCTGTTTTTCAAGGTTTTTAGCCTTCTCTGCCAAAGAATGCTGGTGGTTCACAAAGACAACAAATCCCAGAATTCTGTAGGATGGAGGCTTGGCAGCTAAAGTGGTGTCAAACTGCATTATATGTACAGTGTAGTTGCACTCTCAATTTGCACCCATAACCCGAAAGAGCTGAGCTTGGAATTCCAACCCATAAGAACAGAAGACTGGAAACATTACTTTTAGGTAATACCTCCCAGAATGCCCAGCCAATATGAGCACTGCCTTCCCCTGAGGCTGAGAACATGTGTCTGGGAGTTGTAGTCCAAAATCATAACTTTCTCAATCACTGGAAAACAGCTGGTGTGAGCTGGTAGCCAACCAACATGGGGACCTTTTCCTTAACCTAAAAAGAGGGTGAGAATTGTGTGCTGGCAGAGAATGGTTGAGAATGGTCATTCAGTTGATGCTGAAATTCTCCTGCGTATTCTGATTTATGATTTAGTTCCTGGTCACTCTGTTCTTTCACCGTTCATCCCCCATGGTGGCAAATACAGCCACACAATGGAAGGGGCACTAAAACAAGAACAAAGCTTAACTTAATAAATGTACATATACAGGTGACATGTTTATGAAATCACCATCATGCCACTGAATGCAGAGGTTAACCAGGATGCTAAGCTCTTGCCTCATTTGGAGTAGTGCATTCAGTCTTGGGACATAGATAAGTTGGATCAGGTTCAGAGAAAAGCAACAAGGATGATAAGAGGCATGGAGAAGAAAACATTTGAGGAGAGATTGAAGGAGCCAGGCATGTTCAGCTTGATGAAGAAATCACTGAGGGATGACAGGATTGCTCTTTTCAAATATCTCAAGGGCTGTCATGGAGGGGGAGGCTTCTTCTCTGCTGGCTCAGCAGGTAGAACCAGGTTTAATAGTTTGAAGTTAGAGGAAAGTAGATTTCAGTCGAACATTAGGTCTTTAAGCAGAGGCTGGATGGCCATCTGTCAGGGATGCTTTGACTGGGAGTTCCTGCATGGCAAGGGGATTGGATTTGATGGTCCTTCTTGTGGTCTCTTCCAACTCTATGATTCTATGAAACTTCTCAACAGTAAAAGCAGTTCTGCAATGGGACCAATTGTCTAGACAGTTGGTGGGGTCTCCTTCTCTGGATATGTTCCAAAAGAGGCTGGACAGCTCCCTGCTAGGGATGCTTTAGCTGGAGATGCTGCATTGAGCAAGGGTTGGATTTGAGGGCCCCCATGGGACCCCTTCCAAGTCTATGATTCTATGACTCTTAAGTTTTGTTGTGTACCTTCAAGTTGTGGAGTCGAAGGCATCCATAGTTTTTGTGGAGCTTTCGGGCTATGTGTCCATGTTTTAGAAGAGTTCCTTTCTGACGTTTCGCCAGCATCTGTGGCTGGCATCTTCAGAGAATTCTCATTCTGAGAATCAAATCCTGGTCTCCAGAGTCGTAGTCCAACACGCAAAGATACATCCTCTTGGCTCCTATGTAGGAAGAGATAATAGACAGATGGAAGCCTGGAGCCTAACAGTGTTACAGTAAATTATCTATACAAAGTGTTTTACTGGAGCAGGTCTTCATGCCTCTTCCTCCTTCTACTACCACTATTGCTGCTGTTATTGTTGCTGTTGCATGTCTTCACTTCATTCCTGACATATGGCCACCCTAAGGTGAACTTATAATGGGGCTTTCTTGGGCTAAGAGTGTGTGACTCAGCCAAGGTCATCCGGTAGGTTTCCATGGCCAAGTGATCTCCAGAGTTGTAGTCTAGTGTTCAAACCACAACACCATGCTGGCTTTCACAATTACTGTTGCTATCATAAACAGTAGTAGTTTGCATATATTGTTTGAGCTTACTGAGTGGTCTAAAGTGGCTTGGTTTATTCCATGGCCGTGATTCTGATAACTGCCTCCCCCAAATGTTTATGAAATGTTTAGTTTTTATTTAAAAAGGCCTCCTGTTATAGCCAGATTTAACATTTTACAGCTTAGGCCCAGACTTTTTGAAACCCTACATCTTTGGGCTTTATCTCCATATCAAAAACCTCCCAGGTTCATCTTGTATGGACATGGAAAAGAGCTTTCTTGGTGGCTGCTCCCAAGCTGTGGTGTTCCCTCTCAAGGGAAGCTCAATTGATCCCCTCTCTGATCTTTTCAGCCTTTAACTTGTTGGGGTAGAAGGACGTTGAACAGGTGTGCTTTTTTTTTTTTTTAGAAGCAGGTAATATGTGTCTAATGTGTTTTTAATTGTTTCAAATAATGTTTTAATCAGAGTGATTAATTAATCCTTTTTAATCCACTCCCCCCCCCCCATCTTATTTTGGCTATTTTGTTTTCTTACTTACAGTTGGCCCTCCATATTTGTAGTTTTGACTTTTGCGGATTTGATTATTTGCAGTTTTGTTTAATATGTTATCTCTAGGAATCTCTAAATCCTCCAGCACAATTCTCTAAGTTAACCATAGAGTTATTCTGGAGAACCTAGAACATCCTAGAGAAAACACTTCTCTAGGCATTTGTAGGTCCTCCAGCATGATTCTATGATCAACATCTGGCAGATGTTGACATCCACTGGAGGATCTGGAGATTCCTAGAGAGGTGTTCTCTTATTGCATTTTCCCCACATTGACGGGGGTCTTTCACCCCTAACTTCAGTGAATGTGGGTGGCCCTCTGTATATGGTAAGCCACTTTGCATCTCATATTGGCAGATATAAATCAGGTTAATAAATACAATTTTAATTGTCAATTTATTCCAGGGATAGGAATTGAGTCTCCCTAGATGTTCTAAATCACAGGTCCCAGAATACCCAGCCAGCACGACCATGATTAGGAATGCTGGGAATTGCTGTTGCATCTGGAGGGTTAGACAGCTTCCATATCTGATTTATCCATTAATTTGTACCCCATCCTTCTCTGGGGGCTATGCCAGATAACAATCCCCCCCAACAAACTTGGTCTCAACCATCTTCTTGCCAGCTATAGCTTGGAAAAAGTAACTTTTGGACAACAACTCCCCAAATCCCCTGTTTGGTATTTTGGAGTTATAGTCCAAAAAGTAACTTTTGTGGCCTCAAGCTAGGACTTTGGTGAGCCTCTGGGAGAAGGACATCCCACTGTTAGAACTAGTATTGAGATTCTTCTTCCACTTTGTATAATATTACACGGAAGATTTCCCTCCCTTCAAAGTGTGAACAACTATCATTTCAGTGCTTGCTCCCTGGATTTGCTGAAATACATCATTTATCTCTCACATCAGACTAAAGAAATTGGCATAGAGAATATGGCATAAAATGCCACCTGCTGTCTCACTCTTGGAGCCTAACGAATGTCATTGTTTCCATCAATCCGGAAACAATTGTACCTGGGAAGAGAACAGCAAGTCCAGGAGCAGGAGAAAATACTATGGGAGGATTTTATTAGGCTTCTGGATCCGTACCCACTTTATTTGCCAGCATGAAAAAATAAAGGATTGGCCCATGCAATAGAGAGAATAATGCATACAAATGTGAACAGGAGAATCGCCGTGCAAAACCCCAATGGTTGTTATATGATGATATCAAAACAAGGGATGCTTACCAGTTTATTTTTCTTGAAGTGCCAAGTCTGTCTTTCCCCCACCAAGCTGGCCCTCAGTAAAAGTCACTTGGCACAAATTGTCCTATTTTACAGGGAACATCAAGTGAAGTAAGAGTGGAAGGAGAGAAAGTGACAAGAGCACACATGAAGCTCCTTTGGCACCACAGATGACCCAGTCAGACATTGGGCTTTTCAAAACAAACTGTGATGATGCAGCAGCAAAGCAGAGCAATCTCTGGAGTCCAGGGAGGGGCATTTGGCCAGGCTGTTTCAGGTACAGAGCAATGGTTCTGGGCCACAGGCTGAATCACGTTCAGCCCACTGGGAGAAGTTTGCCAGAGGGTTTCATGAAAAAGGATGTGTGAAGATGGTCTGTTTAACATAGGAATGGGCAACATTTGAGCACACAGAAGTCATGTTTGTCCTCATTCCAATTTTAGTGGGCTGCACACTCCTTCCAACCTTCCTGAACCCTGAAAATATCCCCAGAATGTCAAATTGTGCCCCTCGAAATCTTGCGGGAGAGTGAAACTTGTATCTTGCTTGTTATTTCATCCTCTCAGGATACCTAAGTGATGCTGGGTTATCTTTGGGGCCAGAATATTCCTGGGCTGATCCTGAAGCATTCTGACTTGGCCAAAGACACTTCTGATACCTCTGACAGTAGGACCACTCGCACCACTGCTGAACAGCTGAATTTAGGAAGAAAAGGGGGCTTTGTGTTGTTATATTCACTATTATTATATCAGTTAGAGTTAGAAACTCCTTGCTGGGACTGCAATCTGCCTACCCTTTATATAGGATGATTACCTACGTTGAACCTTTGAGATGAAGCCTGTTAAAACAGCAAATGCTGCGAGAAACCATTATTTACTTCTGTCATCTGTAATAGGTAGTCTTGTAAGCTTCTGCAAGTTTGTTTGCTTTATTCATTATTACTGGAATTTCCTTTGAGCAAAACTGTTTTCCTTTCATTTCCTCCCTCCCCACCCTGCTAAAGTAATACCAACGTATACTCCGGCTTGCCTTGCCTTGCTTAGATTTGTAAATAGCATCTCTATCTTTTCTTTTGATCACAGGGGAAAGGGATGATGTTAACACGTTTCCTCTTCAATTAAGAGAGTTTTTAAAATTATATTTCTGCTTGCAGATGAATGTTGGAGAGGTAAATTGAGCCCAAGTGAGCTTCTTGAAGTTTCACTCCCTCTCCAATTTATGTAGCAACATTGTAGAGGCAAATGCATTAGGATTTTTATCTCATTTCATTCTTGATCTGAACAGCCCCACAGGCTAAGTATTATTTCATTATAGGCAGTAATTAAAAAAACAAACAAAAAACAACCCCGCAAGATGAGACGTTTATAAAAGACCACACACTAAACTGAGGTTTTGGCTGTGATTTGAACCAGTACCATCAGAATTACTGAGCACTTCCAATTTATGGTGGTGGTTCTTGTTGTTTGGTGTATTCACACTGCAGAAATAAAGCAGTTTGACACCACTTTAACTGCTATGCTCTGTCCAGGGATTTGTAGTTTGGTGAGGGACCAGAGCTCTCTGACAGACTAGGCTGAATACCTCACCAAATTATAAAGCTCAGGATGCCAGAGAATGGAGCCATGATGCTTACAGTGGTGTCAAGGATGCTTTATTTCTGCAGTGTGGAAGAACTGGTTATTATTATTATTACTACTACTACTACTGCTGCTGCCCAATATGGGATTTCTGGATGCATAAGCACAATAGTTACAGTGCTGTGCAGTTAATGGTGAACCAGTGTGGCATAGTGGTTTGAGTGTTCTGTCATTTAGGGTAGAATCATAAATTACAGAAGACTCTTTCATACGAGGCTAAATTGGAAGTATAATTTAAGGTCAATTCGAATGCAATCATAGGTTTTACGTTATTGTGAATTAACTCTTCGCATGCAAATTCGGGCAAGAGGGAAGCCAATTCGAATGCAATCATGGGTTTTACATTATTGCGAATTAAAGCTTCGCATGCAAATTCGGGCAGGAGGGGGTTATTTTCGGGTAATGGGAAGTAATTCCGAACGAAGCAGGGGTTCATGTAAATTCGCTAAACAAGCGAATTTACATGAATCCGCATTGGCTCCATTCGGAGTTGGGAGAAATTCCTCCCCGTTTGAAAGAGTCCAAAGTTGGAAAAGACCACAAAGCCCATCCAGTCTAGCCCCCCTTCATGCAGGAAAACACAATCAAAGCCCTCCCAACACATGACCGTCCGGCCTCTGCTTAAAAAATTCCAAAGAAGGAGATTCCACCATACTCCAAGGCAGTGTATTCCAATGTTGAACAGCTCTTACCACCAGGAAGTTTTTCTTAATGTTCAGGCAGAATCTCTTTTCCTGTAGTTTGAATCCATTCCTCTGTGTCCTAGTAGATTATCAGATGGGAGCAAAGGGGCTTGCTCCCATCCTTAAACTGTGCAAATTGTGCGATAGGAGGCCCAAAGATTATCCCCCCGATGTGCTTATCCTGTTCTTCTCCCGTCCCATTTGGTATTGACAGGAACTCTGTTACTCTTTACGGATGGCAGAAGGATGGAATAAGCATGCGGGGGTGTGACAATCTACCCTTGATCGCGTGGTTAGCATGATTTAAGGATGGGAGCATGCCACTTGTTTGCTCCCGTCTGATAATCTGGGGACGTGATCACACAATTAGCATGGTTTAAGGATGGGAGTTCCCGTCTGATAATCTCCCTAGTCTCTGGAGCAGAGAGGGAACTTGTCCTTCCTTGTCAGTTCAGGCAAAAACAAAGAGCTGGTTTGCTTGTTCTTTCTCATTGATAACTTTTGCAATGTTGAACACACTGATGTTGCTTGGCCCCATTTGCCCCATTTTCATCTTTGAAATGTTAGAGGGTATGTTCTTTGCATGTGCAAACAGGTGTTTTCTTTTGGAAAAAGAGTTATAGAGGGAATAAACAGAGAATATGCAAAGATGGCGGATTTTGACTGCTTAGTCATGCCAAACATGCCAACTGCACTTTGGAATTAGAAAGTGGTTTAAATATTGGACTAGATCTCTGAAAGGGTTCAAATCCCTGGTCAGCTATGGAAACCAACTTTGTGCCTGTAGTCAAGTTACACTCTCTCTGAGGAAGGCAAAAGCAAACCTGCTCTGAACAAATCTTTCCAAGCAAATCCTGTGATAAATGCACCTTAGGATCCCCATAAGTAAGAAACTACTTGAAGACACACAAGAACAACAGTTTTGGAAAAAATCAAAACCGACAGATTCATCTAGATCTAGGCTTTGAGTGCTTAAAAACCGGGGAGCCTTGTTGCCCTTGAGTCGAGTGTGACTCATGTTGACCTTGTGTATGAAGCATCTCCAAGCCTTCTTATCCTCCACTGCTTTGCTAAGGTCTTCTAGATTTAGGCCCGTGACCTCTCTAATTGAGTCTATCCATCTGGCGTGAAGTGGCATCACTAGGGTTGGCGTCACCAGGTGGGGGTGGGGGTGGGGGTTGAACTGCTTACCCTTCTCTCAGTCTGGCCAGACCTCTCTCTCTCTCTCTCTCTCTCTCTCTCTCTCTGTGCATATGCATATATATGCTACTTTTGTGTGCCTTCAAGATGCTTCTGATTTATGACAATCCTAAGGCAACCCTATCAGAGGGTTTTCCTGGCAAGATTTGTTCACAGGAGGTTTGCCGTTGCCTTCCTCTGAGAGAGTGTAACTTGACTAAGGTCACTCAGTGGATTTCCATGTCTGAACAGGGATCTGAACTCTGATCTCCATGAGACCAAGTCCAATTCTCAAACCACTACACTACACTGACTCTTCTACAAATTAGATTAGATTAGAATTTGACTTTTTTCCATGGCCAATTGGGAATTCAAACTCTGGTCTGGAGTCCTAATCCAATACGCAGACCCCTACACCTCACATATGCACATGCATGCATACACACACACATGAAGCATAGGGTGTCCTCCTTGCTTTTCTCTTTCCATGAACATGCAAAGATTTCTTATTTAGATAAAGTTGTGGCTGTTAACTGATTTTAATGTGATTCATGTAAGTATGTGTGCTGTCCTTTTATCCTCATTGTTAATGCTTCAAATGCTTCTGCATTGTTTTGAATTAGTGCTATTTTTAATAGGTAAGTTTATTTAATGGTTTAAAATTTGTTTTTCATTCCAGCACTTAGAATGAGCTATTTCTCTGCTGCTGCAGATACTGGAACACGAACAAATGGATTCAATTCGCAAGAAAAGAGATTTTACTTAAATGTTGGGAAGAATGTCTTGACTTCCTCCACAGTTGAATAGGCTGCTCTGAAGGGTGGTGGTCTCCCCTTTAAACAGAGGTTGGATGGCCATCTCTTAGGATTGCTTTAGTTGTGTATTTTTGCCAGACAGGGGATTGGACTAAGTGTCCCTTTTGGATCCTTCCAACTTTTATTCTTCTTCTTACATTTCTTTTCTCTTTTTTGCTGTACTTATTGAATCCCGTATTGGGAGAGAAATGTGTGTTACAGATCAATTGATTGAATAAATAATGAAATACAGCAAGAATAGGGAGCCTTAGCCTTAGGTGACTTCTTTTTCCCTGACTCAATGCCCAAGATTTCTGTTGTACTTTTCCTGGACATTCTGTTGTACTGTTTCTGCTGTACATTTCCTCCACATGATAGCAATCCATGTGTTAGCTGTTCACCATTGTTCTTTGTCAGTGAGCATTTCCCTACTCACATTCCACCAAATGAAAGCACTTGGGGGGTTGGCATTTGCTCCTCCATAAACGGTTTGACTCTTCATCCAAGGTCCCACTTGTTCACTCACTTATCATCGTTTCCTGATTGGGTCAGTTTTCATAGCCAACATTTCAGGCAGTTCACATTCAGTGTCTAAATCTCTGCAGGAAATCTGTCTTGGAAAAACAGGCCAGAGTTGCCAAGAAATGCATCACTGGTCCCCAAAGGCACCAACGGATGATGGTTTAATCAGCTCTATCAGAGAGTTCAAGTTACACAAGGTGCTTCCCTTGGGCCTGAGAACAAAGCATATCAACGGGTTACCCACTGGCCTTCATTCCATTTGGAGGCCTTGACACATCGCAAAACAAACGGAAATAAAGGTAAGAAAGTTTCAGGCATTGCATATACTCAAGAGAAGTCTGTGTCCAATTCTGGATTATTGGCAAGCATAGCTTATTTATTCATTTATAGCCCACCTCCTCCTCCCCCTGCATACTGGGACTCAATGAAATGAAATGCAGTTAAAAGCATTTACAAAAACAGTAAAAACATATGGAAATTCATTGTTTTGAAACTCTTTAAAACAAACTCATTAAAAGACAAAAACCAGCAAAACTGCCCATCATTAAAACTGCACACCATACAAAGACTTTCCTTATAACCTCCGTAGGAAAAGAATTCCAAAGTCTGGGAGCAGTTACCAAGGAGGCCCTCTCCTATTTCCCTCAAAATGTCTCTGGAAAGGTGGTGGATCTGAGGCAAAGGCATCTCTGAAGATCTTAGAGCCCGGGCAAGCTCATAAAGGGATATACCATCCTTTAGATAGGCTGAAGCTGAACTTTATAAATTATAACCAGAACTGGATTGGTAGACAGTTGATCCATTTCAACAAGTGGAGTTGTATGCACTTTGTAGCCAGCTGTAGTCATCTTATGTTTGCAGTGTGGTCCCTAGTGCCTCTTCCTTTCCTGAACCCTGCTTGGACCTCTGGGATTTCTCTCTCCATGTATGGTTGGCATCTATATTGCAGAATTTTGAGCATAATTTTTCTTGTTTGGGAGATTAATGCTATGGTCCTATTGTTGCTGCAGTTCTTTGTGTCTCTTTTTTGTGGATGGGGATATATATTGGTAATTTCCAATTTGTTGGCAATCATTTTGTATTTTGTATCTGTTGACATATGTTATTTAGCACTATAGTTGATTCTGTCAATTTGGATTGTAGCAGTTCACCTGGAATATCATCTGCTCCTGGTGATTTGTTTTTTGCCATTTCTCTTGTAGCAGCTACCACCTCACTTTTTAAAATTTGGGGTTCATCTTCATATGGCTCTTTATCCCATATGTCCTTAATTTTACCATCTTTTAAATTTAATTCTTCTGTGTATTGCATCCAATGTATTTTTATTCCTTTCTGATCTTGAATTATGTTATTTATGGGGCTTTTTAGATTGGCAGGAAAGTGTGACATGAAGTTGCCTTTTCCTTAATGCTTAGCAGCTAGACTGCAAGCCCCAGGTGTGCATTTAAAAGGTACAGGGCTGCTAGACTGAGGGGTTTGGGAACGACTTATCTGAAGTCTTTTCTGTGGCTCAGCAGCTACATGGAAAGCTGTCAAAACGCTACAAACACAGGCGGAGCAGCTACATGGGCGGCAATGAACGCGGCTTTTAGCCGCGCTTTAAATTTTTTTTTCCTTGCCGGCTGTGAATTGCGCAATTGTGCTATTGCGCAGGTACACAATACAGTGACATTATCATTGCCTGCTGGGAACTGCACAATTGCGCATTTCGCAGCCGGCAAGGAAAAAAAAATTAAAGGTTCAGCGGTCTATCACTGCGGTTCCTCTGCCTTTTTAAACAGTACCGTTGCACTGGTGCATCATGAATGAACCCCCTTATTTTGTGAATGAATTGACATGTTATCCACAGTAGAATAACAGTAATGGCATCCCAGAGTCCCTACTGCGCATGTCTAGGGTTCGGATTAGGGCTGGAGCTAGGGTTTGGGAGCTTTAAAAAACTGCGCAGTTAAACCCCAGCTTTTACACCTGCGGGGCATAGAGCGTTTTAATTAGAAGTGAACTCCACACCACGCATGCTCCCAACCCACGATCCATTATAATCCGCACCTCTATCGCTGTCTTTACATGGGCGCCTTAAAGAGACAGAGCCCCATTTAACTGCGCAACTACACCTTAGTCTTTAGATGCACTAGCGCTATCACACTCTTTTTAAAAAAGGACTGGGGAAATCAAGCACCTTTTTAAAGGCGCTTCTTCTCCCTTAAAGCGCCAAAATAGCGTTTTCATGGCACACTTTCCCTTTTTCTCATCTAAAGGCTAGGCTTTCATGCAGCCTTCATCACACCTCTTTTTGCCAATCTAAAATGGGCCTTTATTATCGTAGAGTATCCTCGTCCTTGGTTTGAACTTCCCTTTGTTCTTCCTTTTTTGTTGTTGTCTTCTATTTCTCTGCACTGGTCGTTGTAGTAGGTTTTAAAAAAATCTTTTTGCACTAGCCATTGTACTGTTGCATTCATGGTTCTTAGTTTGTTCCTATCCTCTTTTCATTTTCCTTCTTTCCTTTATTGCTTGTAGCATATCATATCACATATTGCATACCAAATTCTGCTTCTCTACCTCTCAAATGTATTATTTCAGTTATATGAAAAGGCATGCATCTTTTCCACACATTCCAACTGTCCCGGTTTGGCAGGGACATTCCCAATTCATTCTTTTCAGGGTCAACTTTTATACGCCTATTTTTTCAGCTGCGTCTAAAATGTCCAAGTTTCTTTCTTTTCCTCCCAGTTCCCCCCTTTGTCCTCATCTCACTTCATTTGTTGCAAACTGAGTTCAAAATGCAAAAGGAATCAGTTGAAGGGAAAGGAGAGGAGGATGACCTTCTCTGTCAGCTCAGGTAACATCAAACTGCTGCAGCCTCTCAGAGCTCATGTATTCGTCCTCAGTAATAACATTTACCTTCTTCCCAATACTTTGATGTTGCTTGGTCACACTGTCTCCTGGTTTTCAACTGGGAAATGTTGGAGGGCATGTAACTTAATATTTAGGATATTTGAAAAGCCATGCACCATGAAAAACTGCTGGAGAAGCCTGGGTTGGATTCCGGTTGCCTATTGCCAAGCATGGGGAAATGTGATAAGGTTACAACTCACTTTTAACCCAGCACAGATAGGGTGCAGATTTCCCCTGTGATAATCTACATACTTGCAGTGAACTAGTGCGGCATAGTCATTTGAGTGTTAGTCTATGACTCTGGGGACCAGGGTTGATTTCCAGTTCAACCACGAAACCCACTGGGTGATCATGGGCAAGTCACACTCTCTCTGTTACTCAGATTGGTAGGGTCCAGGGAGGATACCCACAAATTAATATGCTTTAGGGGAATTTGGTACTTAGCTCAAAGGAGAGATATAGTACAGCTGGGGTAACATGCAGCCTCAGGATGGCAACCTAACTATACCAGGTCCAAATTACACAGAACTCCAGAGGCGGATCCAAATAGATTTTGTTTTTTTGTTTTTTTGTTTTTTATTAGGAAATTATCAGCACACACGAGCACACATATACTCACGGGCATACACAAGAGCTAGGGAAGCAAAGGTGGGAGAGTTGGAATAGATTTAGGGGCTTGCTAATGGTGATACGTTACTGATGTGGATCTTGATTCCCATTGATGGGGGTCTGGAACAGAGAAGACTCAATGGCCACTGTGACAAGGGGGAGGGGGCAGCTGGTGTATTGAGGAGCCTAGTATAGCCAAACTAACAGAGTGCCTGCTTACTTGAAAACTAGACCCAAACCAAAGAATGGCTGTTTTACTACCTGTATATATAACCCGAATTGGGTTTGGGGCAGAAACCAAGGCTTGAGCGGATTGGAAGCTCTGCTAAATAGTTTCCCAGGGTAAAAATAATTTAATTTGATAGCTGGGTGATTGATGAGAATGACCTGGACAAATGGAGCCACCTGACTCACCGGCCAGCGCTGTTGCTGCGGCAAGAAGGCTCAATAGTAACTCCACTATTATGGAGTTCCTTCTGCCCCAGCAGCCCTCGTGCCAGTGGGAAGGCCCACCATTGGCTCATTGAGGCAGAAGGGGCAGCCCTTCCACCTGTGGCTGGGACTACATGTCCCGGCCTGCTTTGAGTTGCAGCCGATTGGCTGGCCCAGAGGGCAAGGTGCAGTTCATTGGGTAATGGAGCCTGGAAGGCGGTGCCTCCTCCTTCCTGGGCTCCCCATTGGTGGACAGGCTTTTATTAGGCCATGGCGCATGCTGCTCGGTGCCATTTTCACTCGGCTTGGGTGTTCTGTCACAACTTTTGTTGATGGCAGCATAGGTCCTGGATGTGGTGAGCATGGTTTCCAGGGCTCTGTAGCACTGGATCAGGAGTCCTTCAGACCAGGGAGCACTGAGTGCATGCAGTGTGGCCATTGAGGGGGCCACATTGCTTTATCTCCCGGTGACTAGGGGCATTATCAGATACCACTGTTGGACTGCACAACTGCATATTTGTGCAAGGGTGTTTTTTGTGCTTCTATGTCATCCCGTTGCTTGGCTTTCCAAGCAACCTTGCATGAAGCAACCAGGGTGTTGTTTGATTCTCCAGATCCAGACCTTATGCTTTGGCCAATCCTACCTTTTTAATGTTGGTTAATAAAGTTGTGGCTTTTACCTCCAATTGCTGTATCCTTGTCTTATTGGGTGCCTTCCTCTTCGCAGCAAAGGGGATTAACATTCCTGGCAGGAGTCCTTGTCTCCAGTCGTCCCAAATAATCACCTTCTTTGGCCAGGGTCCTCTAACCTCTCATCGTCAAAGGGCTGAAGCTGGGGACTAGTCAATTCCATCAGGGTGGGTGCCCTCTAACTTCCATGCTAGCCCAAACTGGTTTTCTATATGCGAGCAGGTCTGGCGTCCAGAGTGGTGTCATGCCCAGGTGACCTGCCAGCTTTCCTTTTAATATTAAATTGATCTAAAAATATGAGGGGTAATTGGAAGCCTGGTCCCAGGGTAACATCTCAGCTTCAGGGGAAAACAATGGCAAACCTCCTCTGAAGAAATCTTGCCAAGAAAACCCCACAACAGGGTTGCCTTAGGGTTGCTATGAGCTGAAAATGACTTGAAGGTACACAGAACACACACACACACAGTAGTCTCACTGGGAATATGAATCAACACTAGGGTTTGTAAAATAGAAAGAGTGGGTATGTTATAGAGGCATACATATTTTTATCATATATAAGGAAGAAGAGAAATAGTAGTACAGTTGGCTCTCCGTATCCATGGATTCAACCATCCATGAAAATATTTTTTAAAAATATAAATTTCAAAAACCAAACCTTGATTTTGCCATTTTATAAAGGGACACCATTTTACTATGCCATTGTGTTTAATGGGACTTGAGCATCCATGGATTTTGGTATCCACAGGGTGTCCTGGAATCAAACCCCACTGGATAACAATAAGTCCGTACAGGAGTTCACCTACGTGGGAAGTATCATCTCCTCAGATGGCAAGATTGACAAAGAGATCGATCACAGATTAGCAAAGGCATATAGTGCATTCGGAAGGCTTCACAAAAGAGTCAGGAGTAACAAACACCTGAGGCAAAGAACAAAAATCAGTGTGTACAGAGCCATTGTACTGTCCATCCTCCTCTATGGGTCTGAATCATGGGTCACCTATTGCCAACATCTACGACTCTTTGAACGCTTTCATCAGTGCTGTCTACGCACAATCCTAAACATACACTGGAGTGACTATGTGACGAATGTTGCTGTCCTGGAGCAAGCAGGGATCACCAGCATTGAAGCTATTGAAAACGCAGCTGCGCTGGGCAGGGCATGTTTCCAGGATGGAGGACCACCGCCTCCCAAAAATAGTACTCTATGGTGAACTTGCCACGGTTCAACGTAACAGGGGTGCCCCAAAGAAGAGATACAAGGACTCCCTAAAACAACATCTCAAGCTGGGCCAAATTGATCACCAACAATGGTCTGCCCTGGCCTCACATTGGGAGGCATGGAGACGCACTATCCACAATACTGCAGCCTCTTTTGAGAACTCACGCCGAACGAGTCTCGAAGAGAAATGACAACACAGAAAGAACCACATCTTGGAAACATCACCCAAGGAGACTTTCTGCTGTGCTTTCTGTAACCGGACTTGCTTATCTTGGATCGGCCTTTTTAGTCATCAACGCGCTTGTAGTAAGCGTGGGATAAGTCCTTCCTGAATCTTCGTTAGCGAAGAAAAGCCATATATATATGTGTGTGTGTGTGTGGTGTGGGGTGGTGTGGTGGTGTCAATAGTGTGCTTAATTTTGTTCAGTAGTTTAATTTTGTTTGTTTCATTACTGTTATTTGTGGTTTAGATATATGTGTAAAATTTGGTTGTGTTTAGATTCAATAAACCTGATTTTAAAAAGAAAAGAAAAACCATGCATCTTTTCACTGTTTTTTTCAGTTGGGGTGGAAACACTTAACAAACACACACACATAGAAACACAGTGAAGTATGGATCCATTCTGTGCCAAGGTTGTACTACTACGTGCAGCACTAGGAAAGGGTTGTGATTGCCCTCCAGAGATCATGCTCTAAATCCAGCCCAGGCAGTGAACAATTTTACTTTTGCCAGAATGCACAATGCTGAAGGCATCCACCTTATTCTTCAAGCCATCACAGCCTCTGGAGGGAGATTCCAGCATTGCAGAGAAATAGAACCGTTTCTGCTGAGACATGTTTTTGCACTGACGGTGTGCTTTAAGGATAGGGGTATGGGGAGCAGCAAGGAAATAAATCAGGGGGACAGAAAGCAATCAAGAGTCATTTCCTCTAAAGTAGACAACTCCTTCTCTCCAGGCTACCTACATCACTTTGTATCATAATGGCTGCAGAACTAGAGCCAGAATCCCATTGGCTTAGCCTATGGTGCAAGTATACTGGGAATGGGGCCAAACCCAGACATTTTCCTACCTGAGGTAGAGCAGCAAATGGTACTCTCCATGTCAAGATCAGTAAGTCTAAATCCAATTGCAAGTCTCAACTGCATCCATGAGAACTTGGTAAATCCACACATATCCAAGTTCCATTGATTCAATGAGTCTCCTTAGTGTGCATCTACACTGAATAAATAATGCCATTTGACACCACTTTAACTGCCATGGCTCCATCCTACACAATCCTGGGATTAGGTGTTTTGTGAGGCACTAGCACACTTTGCAGAAAAGGCTAAAGATCTAGGATTAAATCAGATGGAGCTACAGAACTTAAAGTGGTGCCAAACTGCATCATTTCTACAGTATAAATGCACCCTTCATAAATAAGATTTAGGTTACTATTAATGATTGGATGTATATGGGGCCTAAATACTCTAAAGGCATCAGATTCCATCTCATCTTGGAAACTAAGCAGGGTCAGCTCTAGTTAGTACTTGAATGGGAGATTGCCAATGAATACTAGGTGCTATAGGATATATTTCAGGGAACTGGCAAAACCATCTCTGGATTCCTTGCCTAGGAAAACTCTATGAAATTCATTGGGTCACCATAAGTCAATAGATGAATGGAAGGTTCACACACACATATTGCATTTAGGACTACACAGCCAGTCATGGGATGGGGAAGAAGCACCACTTTATGTTCTACCTAAAGCAGCAAAATTTATTGAGCTGTCTGACAAAACACTGACTAAAGCGAGAACGAAAATCACACCAAAAATAGGGTTATTTCTAAATTTGACAACTCCTTCTCTCCAGGAAGAGAAGACAAGGTTTGTTTTTCTGCCAAATTCATGGCTTAAACAAACAAACAAACAAACAAAACATGGTTAATTCCAACCATGGCTTATGATGTGTGAATGTACCCCGTAACAGAGAGAAAATGCTCTGCGCTGCAAACAAAACAAAAACAGTCAAACCTGGAGTAAATAGTTGTAAAGAGCTTGGAAGTAATTAGTTACAGAGAACCACTTTCTTGCACTGAATTCCTTTCTCCAGTTACTTAAGGGTTCATCTTTATTGTAGAAATAATGCAGTTTGACACCACTTTAATGGCCATGGATCCATCCTGGAGAATCTTAGGATTTGTAGTTTTGTGAGGCACCAGCACTTTTTGGCAGATAAAAGCTAAAGACCTTGTAAAACTAAAAATCCCAGGGCCCCAAAGAAGGGAGCTAAAGTGGTGTCAAACTGCATTATTTGTATAATGTAAATGCGCCCCAAGGTAGCTATTTATTTATAACATGTTTATATCCCACCTTTTAACATGTGATCTTACGGAGACACAAGAGCAAAATCAATTTAAACACTTCAAAACAATTCACTTCTACTGGTAAGTGAAAACTTTCCTATTTTGTGGGACTTTCAGGATTTGACTTTGATGGACTTTTAATTTTGTTGATTTTGTAAATGTTGTGTTGTAAATATTTTTGAATGATTTTTAACTTTCTAGATTTTAAAAAAAATAACACATACACAATTACTGATCTTTTTGTATAGTTGTTAATCTGTACTGGTTTTAATAATTTGTATCCTTCTCTGAATCCCATTATTGGAAAAAGGGCAGGATATAAATGAATAAAATAAGAATGTTTCAACTGATGTTGTTTTTTAATTGTTGTTGTTCCTTGTATCGATCCATGAGGAGAGGCAGGTAAGAAATAAATATCATCATCATCATCATCATCATCATCATCATCACAACAACAACAACAACAACAACAATAATTAGAGAGTCGGCATGCTGTAGTGTTTTGAGCATTGGACTATGACCCTGGAGACCAGGGTTTGAGTTCCAGCTTGGCCATGGAAACCCACTGGGCGACCTTGGGCAAGTCACACTCTCTCAGCCTCAGAGGATGGTAGTGCAATCCTACTCTGAAGAAACTTGCTAAGAAAACCCCTTGATAGGGTTGCCATAGATTGGAAACCACATGAAGGTGCACAACAACAGCAGTAGTAGCAATTTGGGGGAAAATTTGTGGGTTTTTCGGGCTATGTGGCCATGGCCACATAGTCCGAAAAACCCACAAAAAACTATGGGTGCCAGCCATGAAAGCCTCCAACTTCACAATTTTGGAAAGTGTTCATAACTATAATGATAATTTAGTACTTTAAAAAAGTAACTGTGTTAACTGTGATTATTTTGTTCCTTCCTGCTCTTAAATCCCCACCCTTGTGTTTGTGTTCTCTCCAAGAAAGAGGGGAGGAAGGAACATGAGCAACTAATGTGTAGACACGTGGGTTTTGAATGTGATTACTTTTGCTCTCCATTGTAAGCGAACAGCTGGCCCATCTGCTGACCAGAATCACTGGGGCTTCCAAACCATTCCTGAAAGTGGAATGTTTCATCTGTAATTCATTTTGTCTTGTGAACTTGACACTGTGTAACCCCCATCCTTGTGACTCAGCACCATGGCAATGCAAGCCTCAAATGAAATGACTATTGGAAGAGTCATCTGATTTACAGAAGCCTCCCTTATGTGGAGCTTGGCCAGTGGCCAGAGAAGGTTTCTCCAAGCCAGCCCATGGATAGCACATTGGAGACCTCAAAGCAGTCTGATTCTAGAGGAGAGGTTCCTCTGCATATGACTGAGGCGAAGGAAAAGTCTTGAGGAGGGGAAAAAAATAGGTGATCGGTCAAATTTTGGCTTTGTTTCTATGGTTATGTTTAAATAACTTTTTTTAAAAAATAGAAGACACACCACCATGTACTGGGCCAGCCTGTTCGGGAAGCTGGCTGCAACAGTTAAGTAAATCCTTATTCGGACCTCTTGAAGCAAGGAAATCAACTTGAACTCAAGTAGCGAAAGGAAAAGTTTCCATGAAAACAAGTAAAAGTGGAGCAGATAAACAGCTCTTGGATCATGGGCAGACTTCATGCCCTCATCCTGTTTTTCTTTTTCTTTTCCACAATGGGCACAGTCTAGAAGGGATATGTGTGTGTGTGTTTTAAGAATTTGCTTTCTTCTTGGTGTTATGGGCCCTCAAGTCAACTCCTGGAGTTTTCTTGGCAAGATTTATTTATAGGAGGTTTGCCATTGCCTTCCTTTATATGTCATAAAACCAGCATAGCTTGGAGAAATTACTTTCAAGCTGTACATGTTAGTGGCCATGCTGGTACAGGATGCTGGGAGTTACAGTCCAAAAAGTAGCTACCCTCTAGTACTGAAAATTAATGGGGATTCTATACTTAGATTGGAATTTTATGTATGATTCCATGAGAGTAAGGGCTGGTATTCTGCCAGTGGCTTAGCCTGCATCTATGCTGTAGAAATAATGCAGTTTGATACCACTTTAACTGCCATGGCTGAATGCTACGGAGTCATGGCATCTGCAGTTCTCCGACAGAGAAGGCTAAATATCTTGCAAAATTACAAATCCCAAAATTCTATAGCGTTGAGCAACAGCAGTTAATGCAGTGTCAAATTGCATTATTTCTGCAGTTCAGATGCAGCCTCAATGATTTATAGGATTTATTTCTATTCCACCTTTTCCGGTGGGGAATCAAAGCGGATTACAGCAATCAAACAAACAGCTTCATTTATATACTGCTTCATACTGCCTAAGCAGTGTCTAAGCGGTTTACAACTGTAAGCTACTTGCCCCCAACAATCTGGGTACTCATTTTAGCAACCTCGGAAGGATGCAAGCCTGAGTCGAGCTTGAACCCTTTTGCTGGTATTGAACTTTCCACCTTATGCTATTGAGTGAGTGGCTGCAGTACAGGCATTTAACCACTGTGCCACCAGGGCTTTTCAATGATGAGTATAGTTCTTTATCGAAGTGGTTGGACATTTTTTTTTCCTGACAAGTACTGTCCATGTTCATGCTGAGGAAGCAGTCTTGTGCATGAGGCACTATTGCTTTTGGTATCACATTGTGCATAATCACACATGTACAGTGTGTGTAGTATGCATGAAGATGCATGTTATATATGCTGATGTATTTGTGAATTTGGATGCGTGTTCAGTTGTGCGACACTGCTATTCCTTAACAACATGGCATTGCACCATTGTGGCATATCTCTGTGAGCATAAAGTTATGGTCTGTGTCTTTGATTTATGCTCTTGGCCAACCTGGGAAATTCATAGTGAGATCTCCCAATATTTACCCTTCCCTCTTTTCAAAACAGAGAGCCAGCATGATTTGAGTGTTAGACAAGGACTCTAGAGAGCAGGGTTCAAATCCTTGCTAGCCCATGAAAACCCAGTGGGTGACCTTTGGCAAGTCACACTGTCTCAGCCTCAGAAGATGGCAATGGCAAACCCTTCTGAAGAAACTTGCCAAGAAAACCCAGTGATAGGGTTGCATTGTGGTTGCCATAAATTAGAAATGACTTGAAATAACAAAACATGCACACACCTTTCAAAACAGCCATAGATCAGGACATTACAGCTGAAATATGATTTTTAGGAAACCTTTCCCTCTTTTAACAAGGAATAATGGAACAACTGATCTTGCAGTGGCATGTAGTGCTTAGGATATTGTATAAAGTGTGGGAGATTTAGGCTCTTGTCCTCACTAAGTTATGAAGGTTACTAGGTGACCTTGAGTCCCACACTCCTTTTCTAAGTTGATCTACCTCACAGGATTGTTGTGAGTAGTACAGACAGAGAACAAAGCAATCTCAAGTCTGAAATGGAGCAGCCATTGGATCATTGGACTATGCAATGACTGAGAGTGCACATTTGGATTATGAAGGATACACACACACACACACACACAGAGATAGAGAGAGAGAGAGAGAGAGAGAGAGAGATTATGTGTTGATGGCACTTGTACTGAATGGCAACACCATGCTGATACAATACTAAATGCACAATTGAGTGAGCAGCCAAGAGACTTCTACCACCAGTTTAAGCACAGGCAGACAGATTTGCATCAGCTGAGAATGTACAACCATGCACACTTTAGCACTACATGCTCAACTCTGCTTCCATGAGCTTGAGCATGAGAGAGAAATGTGCAAGAAGTGCACTGTTCTTTTTATTGATGTTTTTGCATAGTTACTGTGTCCAGTTCTGGGCACCACATTTCAAAAAAGATGTGGAGAAACTGGAGCATGTCCAAAGGAGGGCAACTAAGATGGTGAAGGGTCTGGAAACCTTGCCCTATGAAGAACGCCTTAGGGAGCTGGGGATGTTTAGCCTGGAGAAGAGAAGGTTAAGAGGTGATATGATAGCCCTGTTTAAATATTTGAAGGGATGTCATATTGAGGAGGGAGCAAGCTTGTTTTCTGCTGCTGCAGAGACTAGAACGCGGAACAATGGATGCAAACTGCAGGAAAAGAGATTCCACCTCAACATTAGGAGGAACTTCCTGACAGTAAGGGCTGTTCGACAGTGGAACACACTCCCTCGGAGTGTAGTGGAGTCTCCTTCCTTAGGGGTCTTTAAGCAGAGGCTGGATGGCCATCTGTCAGGGATGCTTTGACTTGGAGTTCCTGCATGGCAGGGGGTTGGACTGGATGGCCCTTGTGGTCTCTTCCAACTCTATGATTCTATGATTCTATGATTCTATGATTCTAGTTTTTAATCTGCATGTGTTTGATCAGTTATAAACTGACTTGAGTCACATTATTGGGAGGGGGGGAGATAAATAAATGAGATTAGAAGTAGTCTTCACTTCTATTTTTTTACTGCATATTTCTGGAGAAAACAGTTCCTTAAACAATAGTTGGCTTGACACATGATGATTTCACATGATGAAGAACTCTGAGGCCAGACCTTCTCAAGTTCTGTCAGCTCTTGCAGGATCAAAGAAGCCAAGTAAATCTAAGAAAATTATTATTGTTATCATAGTTCCTAAAACTCCCTTCAGTTTCCCATGCAAAGGGGTGGGGTGGAGTGGGCTGGAGAGATATAATTTGAGAATTCACTTTATATTGAGATCTAACAGATGCAATGGCAGGCCGTTTATTATTGCCTTTAATTACCATCCACTGAAGGAAGGGCGGTCTGAACCACTGAAGAAGCAGAAATAAGGTAACTTGACTCTCCTCTTAAGTGTTAACTGAAGAAGAACCTCACACAGCGATAAAAGAGAGGTTATGGGAAACTGAAATTCCTTATTGAGTAGGTTAACAACAACAACAACAAAATGTCATAGCCCTGGATGGAGCATCTGATGCTTCTGGGTTTTTTCTCTCCTTCCTCTGAGGTTTTGGCTAATATCAAACTATTCTCTCTTATCATTTGACATGTCTTTTTCTCCCCTGTCATAACTGATTCCTCGTCCATGACAGATTTATGGTCAGAAAAAATAGGCTGCGTCACTCACATCATCTCAACAGGGTCAAAAATTAATCCTAAAAAGGGAGAAGAAGAGAGAGAAAGGGGATATTGCCTGTATTGTTTTTTCAATACTATAATGCCTTTCCACAAATTTATGATGCAGGTGCAACTTTTTCCTATGGCTTTTGTTGTTGTTAACTGCTCTCGAGTCAACCCCAACTCATGGCGACCCTGTCAATGAGACACCTCCAAGATCTCCTATCATCCACTGCTCTGCTCAGATCCTGCAAACCCAGGCCTGTGACCTCTCTGATTGAGTCTATCTATCTGGCATGCAGTCTTCCTCTTTTTCTGCTGCCTTCTACCTTTCGTAGCATTATTGTCTTTTCTAATGAGTTATCTTATCTCATGATGTGGTCAAAGTACGACAGCCTCAGTTTCATCTTCTTGGCTTCCAGGCTTGTCCTGTTCAAGGACACATCCCCCTCCCCCCTTTTTTTGTTGTTCCAGATATTCTCAGTACTCTTCTCCAGCACCACATCTCAAAGGGGTTTATTTTCTTCTTATCGGCCTTTTTCACTGTCCAACTCTCACATCCATACATGGTGATAGGGAAGCAGGTATTTTTTTTTGCCCAATGCAGTACATCTCCATTCAGTTAAAGAGTGAGGAAGCAGAGTTGCCCACAGTCCTATTTAGGGATGTAAATTCTTGACTATTTTTTCCTCCCATGTGGGGACAAATAATTCTAGTAGTTTTCTCCTTCCTGTTGGATTGAGCATTTTTCCATTTTATTCACCTGGCAAAGATTTAGTGCATAGGAAACAGTGTTTCTGGATAATTTGTGGAGAAAACCTCCTTTCAGTGCAAAAAGTAGGTTTTTGTTTGCTCCTCAGTTTTGTGGCCCTCCACTAGTATCCAGAGGACCCCAAACCATTTTTTAAAGATGTTGGCAGACTTCTTTGCCCCCAAACACATTTACAAAAAAGAGAAAATACTTACTGCACACACCCCCTCCACACCTCGACGAGTGCTGTACTACTCTCCAAATACCTTTCCCCCTGCAGTAATGGTTTGAGCATTGGATCACAACTCTGGAGACCAGGGTTCAAATTCCCATTTGCCTATAGAAAGTCATTGGGTGCCCTTGGGTGAGTCATACTCTCTCAGGCTCCGAGAAAAGCAAAGGCAAAATCAAACCTCCTCTGAACAAATCTTGCCAAGAAAACCCTGTGATAGGTTTCCTCTAGGATTGCCATAAGTCAGAAATTACTTGAAGGCATACAACAACAACAGCTCCATGCAATTGCCTCCTTCTGCCCTAAATTAACCATATCTAGTTCAAACAGCTATATTCTGCATATGATTTTTCTTCTGTTTGCAATCACAGAATTAGGAATGCTTGAGATACACTAATTGAATAACTGGAACACTATCTGTTGTAGAAACTATATTTTTAGTTGCTTGAATGACTCACCAGCAAAGACTGCCAAGGAAAGAGGCAGAAGGATACCATCCCCTCAAAACTTGCCAAGATCCCCGTTGCAAGATGGCATGCAACTGTCTATAGGCAATACAGAACAGTGATGCTTTGGATAATGGTGGGTTTTGTGAGTAAGCTAAGGAGAGGCCTCTGAAAGATTCTTCTATCACACCATGTACTTTGCTGTCAAATTTACATGGTTACTAATCCCCTTTTTTTGTACCACTGTGTTGTCTCCTCCTTCTCTGACAGAGCCAAACATGTCAGGCTTAGTGTCACACCTTCACCGTGGCTTGGCGTTTCCTCTCAATGGTTGCATGCCAGGTGCTGAATTAGCTATAAAATAATTTGTGTAGTAAATATTGCTTCTGTGATCTTCATCCCACAAAAGATATGGGAAGAGCTTGTTAAAAATGGAAGAATACTGGGGATGAATCAGGTTGATGGAGAGAAGGGTAAGAGACAATTTCCTGGGAAATGTTTGGGTTCCTCTGGTTACGTTTCATTAAAGCCAATCACATTAGCATTCTGTGTAATCATGGCAGCCTTTAATAATGCCCAACTGGCATTTAATGAAAACAAGTTAATGGAAGGGGTGTAGCTCAGTATTTTAAACTGGTACTTAGTTGCTCTGAATCAGCATTTTGTCAGGTTTTTTTTTTAAAAGCTCTAGTTCTCCTTAAGAACAAAATAAACTTTGTGGCATGAGACCAAAGACCTATCTAGTTCAGCATTCTGTTCACACAGCAGCCACTCAGTTGTCCATAGGAAAACTACTGTCAGGACCTGAATTCAGTTGTGCCCTCCATCTTGTTCTATTGTACAGAGGCATATTGATTTGGATACTAGAGGTGGCATGTTGCTATCCTGTCCAATAGCCAATGATGGCCTCATCCTCTATGACTTTGTCCAGGTTCCTTTGAAAGCCACCCAAGTTAGCAGCTACAACTACCTCTTGTTGCAGTGAATTCCACAGTTTAGCTTTGCACTGCATGAAGTGAAGGCTATGGGGATCACAAAATTCAAAGCTTGATACAATCACATCAGCTAAAAAAAATTTTTTTTGAAACATCAATTTCAAAACAGGCATTATTGCAGGTCTTGTCAATTGTGCCATTGGAGCTGCTTCTGCCATCATACTCTCTCTTCCGTACTTCCACTTAACTCTGCCCCTATGTCTCCTGTCCAGAATACCTTTCAGGCTTTTAAAATTTTTATTTAAATTTTTACTTTGTCATGCTATACCAGAGTTCTGCTAATGTGATTTAAGGTTTTTTAAAAATAAAATAAAATAAATAAAAATAAATAAAGATCTTATTTCTGCTTGGGAATAGTGAAAGGGAGAGGAGGAGACACTGACACCATGTAACTGCCAATATCACAGCTGCCCTTGCAGCGATGTTTCACATGTGAGGATTAGTGTGATAGTGAGCTCACTGATCAGTTTCCCCTGTCAATGAAGAAAGACCCCTAACCATGCTTCAGGGACATAGCAGCTATGGGTTGGAAGCATCATCGTGTGATAAGTTTACCAAAGGTGCACATTTCCAGTTTTAATCATGCTTTGAAAGCCACATGCAAGAAAGTCCAAAGTCCTTGTTTTTTAGAGTCACAATCCAATACTGAAACAGTACACCATGCTACATATGTAATTAATTACTGGTATTTGTTACTAAAAGAAGTATCAATGCCCACTAACTTGGATGGCTTGCAAGCAGGTTAGACATATTGTGGAGGATAGACTTCTCAATGGCTCTTTGTTTTGGTGGGTATGGAACATGGCGGGTATGCTAGGCGTATGGGAAATTGTCTTGGGCAGGTGAGGCATTCATACTACCACCATGTCTTTAGACTGACACCCACCCTCAATCTCAAGCAATGATCGTTTCCATCAAGTAGGAAACAAGGGGAGATAGGAAGCATGGTCATCCCATCATCTCCATTGAAAGAACAGATCCATCAGGCTGTTCCTTCAACTGTTGCCAGGCAGCACCTATTCCTTTAGACTGATTCAGAGTCAGATATGAAGCAGAGGCATTCCATCAGCTTTGCTCAAAGACCAGCTCTATTAATCTTCCTCTTGAAATGTTTCCAGCTGGTTATTATAAGCCTTACTATTTTACTTTTAGAATGAGCATCTCAGTTTGCTCCCCCCCCCCCAGAGTAAATAGACATTAAATGAGTACATAAATAACTGGAGATGCCAGAGACACTGGGATCTGGGGGACGCATGCTGTACTACCAAGCTATGGTTTGTCTCAAATACTAGTTGTCAGAGGGGGCAGTTGAGGTGGCATTGCCTTCATGTTATATGAAAATAGAAGTTCTCTTAAAACAAACACTGAGAAATGTTTCTGGATCCACTTTGAATAATCATGTCTACTGCCCATGCTCATTTTTCTTCTGTGATTAAAATCTGATTAACATCGAGAAACAACCCAATGGAGCATGACATATTCTTTGGCAGAGCCATCAGGTCACAGGCAGGCATCAGCATAATATAATGATCCTTCTGAAAACATTGAATAACCTAAGAAATGAAGATAGATGTTACTTTTCCACTGGGTAAAGAGAACAAAGGGTTGGATCCAGTTTTGGTCATATTTATAGGAGCCTCAAGAGCCAGGTTGATGTAGTGATTTCAGTGCTGGGCTAAGAGTCTGGGAGACCAGGGTTCTGCTCAGCTGTGGAAACCCACTGGAACCCACTTTGGGCAAGTCACAACTTCTCAGTTTCAGAGGAAGGTAATAGCAAGCCTTCTCTGAATCAATCTTACCAAGTAAACCATAATAGGGTACCATAAAGTGGAGTTATTTTGAAGGCACATAACATCAAATAGTAGATCCACTTAAATCAGTGTGGATGAAGAATTCAGAGACAAGGCTGTGCTAATCTGGGATATCAGTATGCAAAGGAAACTTGTAGTACCTTTAAGGCTGAGAGAAAGAAGGTGTAGCATAAGCTGTCATAGACTTAGGGGCAAATCAACTGGGCAGGAAAGAGTGTGATTTCCTCTGTTTTGTCTTTCACTCTATAAGTTTCTCAATTCCAACAATGCCATTTGTATTGTCCTGTTTTCTCTGTCTCCTGAATCATGGTTGGTTTCCCTTTCATACTTTTTTTTTTAAAAAAATTAAGCTGTAATAACAAAATCATGGCATAACATCACAGTGTATTGCACTACTGCCTTAGTTTTTTTTTTTTTTAAGTTGTAACAATTAAAAGTAATGTTTGAAACAGTTAATGCTGTGGCACATTGTACCACAGGAAATGAGAGGAAAACACCCTCACACAGTAAAGTTATCTGAATAGTGATGTCCAAGGGTTAACAGGTTAGAATTACACCATTATTGCATCCTAAGAGCAAACCATATAATAATAAAAAATTACCCCAAAAATCTAAAAATCACAATAAAATAAAATAAATAAATGTAGAGCATATAAAACAGATCAGGAAACAGATATTCTCCTGAAAGGTCTTGTCCTCCTGGCTCAAGCACCAGAAGTAATCTGAGATTTCTCTGCCAGAGATTTCTTTGGGAACCTCTAAGGAAAGGGCAACTGGAATACATTCACAGTGCGCTCACTATTCAATCACTCTCACAACAAAATGGAATGAGACATTTGCACTCAGACTGGTAACTGGACCAATGAGGGAAAGGGGGTCATTAACAGAATATATCCAGCATGGGGTGGGGGGTGGGGACAAATTCCCAATGACTCTACTGAACAATAACACTGGGAGAGCCACAACATCATGTGATAAGGCAAATGTGGGATTAATCCATAATAGTATAAAAGTGTCATGTGGTAAGCACTAAATCCTTCTACAGAGATTTGTACTGAGAATTGGACTGGGTGTTAAAAACCCTTTCCCCCTTTTCTTTATTTATGTAGTGGTAGGGGGGTGAGCCAATGTGATGCAGTGGAGTGAGCATTGGACTATGGGGCTGTACAGATCGGAACTTTGTGCTGGCCTGTACAAGCAGTGAGGGCTGAGCATTCGCATGCTCCAAGCCCTCACCTCACCGCCCAGGTGCCATCTTAGTGTGCACCCATCCACACAGTGCATGCTACAATGAAACACGTCATGCACAGCACCCAAATGTCATCATGGTGTGCCGGCATGCCTATGGCATCCCTTCAGGGATACAAAAAAAAGCTTTTGCTCTCTCCAGAGGCCACAGCATGTGGTTGCCGCAGCTTCTATCTAGGGCAAATATGGGTGGCATTCAGCTGCCTGTCTGTCTCTGGAGCTTAGGGTTCAATTCCCTGCTTGGCCATGGAAATCCACTGGATGACCTTAGGCAAATCACACACTCACAGTCCCAGAAAACTCCATGATAGGTTCACCTTAGGGTTGCCATTAATTGGAAAAGACTTGAAGGCACAAAACAACAACAACAACAACAACAACAAATAATAATAATAATATATTGGTTGATTGATTTCTCGCAAAGGGTTGGGGTATAAATAAATATTATTATTATTGTTGTTGTTGTTGTTGTTAATATTATTATTATTATTAGAGTAATAGAATGTATGTGACCAATATCTGTATATAAGAATGATGGACAATCATGGTGGGACAGGGAACACACACACCTGCCACACTCTCAGATACCTGTGGGCTGTATCTGTCATATACCCTTCAACTCTCCTGATTTAGCAGGGACAACCTTGATTAATCCTCTGTCCTTCCACTTTTTCAGTTGATTTTAATATATCCTAGCTTCCCTCTCCATTTCTCACATTCCCCCTTCATCCTCAGCTTACTTCAGTTGCTGCAAACTGATCGCAAAGTGCAAAAGGAGTTTGTACTCAATTCACTCAGCACAGGGGAGAGGAGAGAGGGATTCTTGCTCTTTCCAGGCTCAGACGAAAGCAAACTGCAGCAGCCTCTTCTAGCTTGTGTCTTCTTCCTCATTAATAACTTCTGCCATCTTAACAACACTCTGTTGTTGCTTGGCCACACATGTTCTGGTTTTCATCTGTGAAATGTTGGAGGGCATGCTGTCATTTTTTGCCACATCTGTTTTTTTTCCAATCAGGCAATTTTGTGATACAGTAAAGCATATCTTGTTTTATAGGAGAATTGCACACCTTGGGGGCTTCCAGAGGTGCTATTTTTGTGTGTTTTGGTCACCTTTTAAATAACCAGCAGATGGAAGAGCTCAGATGTTGCACAGTTGGCCACTGAAAACAGGGCAATTGCTACCCCTGCTACAGCAAATAAAGTGTGGGCAAGATCTTCTCTCTCCCATTCACTCTGGTTTGGCAGCATTATAAAAGTCAATGGTTCCAGCATGTCAGACCAAAGTGCCTTTGAAGTATTGACCAAGTATAATTTGATGGTTAATGATTAGTTCTTAGCATCTTGGCCCAAGGAATATGTAATTCCACAAGGTAACTGTGCCAGGAAATCGTAGAATCCATTACTAATTCTGAGAGGGTCTATACAGGAGGAGAAAGGCAAATGTGAACTCATAAAAAGACAAGTACTATCAGCAGACTTGTATTTTTTTTTATCAATAAATAGGTACAGTTTTTGCTTGATGCTTAAGGAAGCCTGTAATTCAGCATCTTTCCCATCTCATATTATTTCCACTTTTTCCTGTCATAAATATTTTTCTCCCACCCATAAATACTTAAGTACAGTACTTAAAAAAAAGATATGCAAAACTGTGCACCAAGTTCATGGCTGATGTAGGGATCTTGAAAATGAGGAGCTTAGGAGTACAGGCCAGAATTCAGTAAGGGACTTGCATCATCTTAAATGGACTATCATCTGTGGAAATGGAACTGAGCACGTTCACAACATCCAGCCCTGAAGCAAAGGGCTGCTGTGATGTTACTACATACGCGGAACCAGTGATGTGATAATTGTTCATTGGGACCAATGTAAAACAGGACAGATGCACAATGGACCAGTGCAAATTGGGACTGATGCACAACAGGCACCAGTGGCATCCAGATACTGCCAAGGGAGAGCCAATGCAAATTCAAGCCCAATGAGCATTGGGACACTCTTATCAGTGCCCTGACATTCATCCTTTAGAACTTCTGCTACACAACGTAGGGGCTGTGCAGACCAGCAGTTTGGGCTGGCTCGGGGGTGGAGTCGGGGCATAGTGTCTACATGACGCATGCCCCGGCTCTACCTCCAGGATGGTGCGAGACCACACACCACACCGCATGGCATGTAGCATCATGGCGCTCCTCCGGCACTGTGTACAGACAACGCAGCAACGAAGGAGTGCTGCCAAGCTATGGCAACAGGGCTATCTTTTTGCGGCTCCTTTTTGCACCCTGCAAAGGCCAGATTGGGGCTGTGGCATGCAGTTGCCATGGCCCCAATTTGCTGTAACAGGCGTGGCTCCAGGCCACCCCTTCAGGGCTGTGTGTACAACTCCTAAGTTAGAATAATAGAATCATAAAGTTGGAAGAGACTCCAAGGGTCATCCTGCCATGAAGGAGACACAATTAAATCACTCCCGACAGATGGCCATCCAGCCTCTGTTTAAAAATCTCTAAAGAAGGAGACTTCACCACAAGTTCACCACATCTTCTTTTTGGTTCCCACACTGCATCCCAATACTCATTCATATGGTTATTTCCTACCTTGGCTTTAGGGAACTTCCTTCCTCCTTCCTTGTCTCCCAACAACTATAGTTAAAACTGAACTTGTCACCTCATCTCCACACCCACAGTTTTGTATTCTTATGGACATTCACACACACACAGTTTGCTACATAGGTCTGTCCCTGGACTTTCCACTCCACCCCTTGCATCTGAAGAAACAGGCTCAAGTCTACGAAAGTCTATGCTATGGCTTCTTTCACACAGTTTATCTCCAAGATGCTACAAGATCCCTTTGCATACTGATTTTCAAGACTAACGTGACTGTCTTTTAATGTTATGTAACATAGACTGTGATATATATTTTGACTGTAAGCCATAAAGTAGAAGTTTCTAGTGAAACGCCATAGACTTATGGGCCAGTTGCTCTCAGCCTTAGAGGAAAGCAATGGCAAACCTCCTTAGAAGACATATTCGCCAAGAAAATCCTATGACAGACTCAAAATAAGTCAGAATAGATCTGAAGGCACAAAAATAAAAACAAATACAAATACAAAAAAACAAACAAACCAACAACAAAGGATATTTGGAGGAGGGGAGGGATAATGTCATGTAATGAACAGCATGTTGAGTTTGCATTAGGGAGGCCTGATTCTCATTACCCCATTCCTCATGACCAAGTGGCCAGGCTGCCCCTAAAATTTAGCAGACTAGCAAATACTCTCTACATATCAAAGTCAAGATGGAGATCATCCAAAGCCAGCAAACCTATTTTGCCACAAAAGGGAGAACATCCCACAAATACTCATTCCTCATCCCTGTCTGTGAAACTAAATAATCACAAATTAAATTTTCTGTCTTTCCAGAACATGCCAGATCTGTTCTTTTTCTAATAGTAGGGCAGGCCCTGCAGATGTGACCTTAGGCACACATTCACAATATAACTATGTCACAGTATTGTTGTGAGAGAAGGGGATCCAATGCAGGACATCCTGAACACCTCAGAGAAAGTGTGAGACATAAAAGCAAATGAAAAACAGTAATACATGGAGAACATGGAAGAAAAGCACCACATTAATACTGAAGCACGACCTTTCTTTTGAAGAAAGACACTGGGTTTGTACAGCTGTCTGGACCACACAACTTCTTCTGGTCCGTAAGGTGTCATGCAAGAGGAGAACAGAAATCTTTTACCATCATTGTCATTACATCAGAAAAAGGTTCTTTGATTAGTAGTAGGGTTGCCAGAGTGAAAACTGGAGAGGGCTGCTGTACCTTTAATGGCTGGTTACTTGTTACTCATCTATACAACCATTAAAAGTACTAGAGCACTCTTCAGTTTTCAGTCTAGCAACCTTAGCCATGGCAGGCTGATGTTAACAGGATTGCAGCCAGCAAAAAAAATATCAAAAAGTTTAGTAGTTGCATTGAATTAGTGCTGTTCCAGTTTTAACATCATTTATTTAAATAAAGTGATGTAAAGTTGTCATCATGGCCTAAATCCTATTGCTAGTCCCAACTAGACTAGAACCTTTGAATCAGTGGAAACCTGCCAAATCAACACTTGTGTAAGCTTCATTGATTCTGCCTATTTAATACATGAGGGAACAGCAATTGGATTTAAGCCTTTGCTCTCATGTATAAGTTGAGGGCAGGCTTTGGGGCCATGGAAACCTAGGATTTGTAATTTTACAAGGTCTTCAGCCTTCTCTACCTGAGTGCTGGTGCCTCACAAAACTAAAAATTCCAGGATTCTGTAGGATGGAGCCATGACAGTTAAAGTGGTATCAGACTGCAATATTTCTACAGTGTAGATGCCCCTTTAGAGGAGACTGGACAGTACAATGGCTCTGTACACACTGATTTTTGTGCTTCGCCTCAGGTTTGTTACTCCAGACTCTTTTCTGAAGCCTTCCGAATGCACTATATGCCTTTGCTAATCTGTGATCGATCTCAAACAAAACAAACAAACAGCTTCATTTATATACCACTTCATACCCTTAAGGAGTGTCTAACCGGTTTATAATTGTAAGCTATTTGCCCCCCAACAATCTGGGTACTCATTTTAGCGACTTCGGAAGGATGCAAACCTGAGTCGAGCTTCAGCCCTTTCTCTTTGTCGATCTTGGCATCTGAGGAGATGATACTTCACAGGTAGGTGAACTGTTGGATGGACCTAATCACAGATTTGCCTATGGTGACATGGGGGTGATAGTGCTCTTCCTGCGGTGCAGGCTGGTAGAGAACTTTTGTTTTCTTCAGGCTGACTTCCAGCCCAAACAGCTCTGCAGCTGTTGCAAAGCAGGATGTTAGGCACTGCAGAGCTGCTTCTGTATGGGCAACAAGGGCAGCATCATCATCAGCAAAAAGCAGCTCACGGACTAGATAGTTTAGAGTTTTCGTGCAAGCCTTCAGACGGCTTAAGTTAAACAAGCTACCATCTGTACGGTAACATATATAGATGCTGTCTTTTTCTTCGAGGTCTGCTGTAGCCCTTTGGAGCATCATGCTGAAGAAGATTATAAATAGAGTTGGAGCAAGAAAACAACCTTGTTTCACACCATTAGTTATTAGAAAGGGTTCTGAGAGCGCATCACCATATCTAACTTGACCATGCTGGCCACCCTGGCCTCACATCGGGAGGCATGGAGATGCACTATCCACAATGCTGCAGCCTCTTTTGAGAACTCACGCCGAACAAGTCTCAAAGAGAAACGGCAACACAGAAAGAACCACAACTTGGAATCATCACCCAAGGAGACTTTCTGCTGTGCTTTCTGTAACCAGACTTGTTTATCTTGGATTGGCCTTTTTAGTCATCAATGTGCTGGTAGAAAGCGTGGGATGAGTCCTTCCTGAATCTTCGTTTGTGATGAAAAGCCAGAGGGAGATGCCCCTTTAGGATTAAAAAGAGGGAGAGTTAAGGCAATGGTTATATTTAGATATTTGAAGGCTTGTCATATGGAAGATGTAGCAAGCTTGTTTTGTACTGTTGAACAATTTGAATGAATGAGTTCCCATTACAAAAAAGGAGAGCTTGACTAAATATTAGGAAGGACTGTCTGACGGTGAGAGCTGTTTGACAGTGGTAGGGACTACCTCAGAAGATACTGGACTTTCTCTCATTGCTATTTTTAAGTAGAAACTGGATGGCCACCTTTCAGGGTTGCTTCAGCAGTGGATTTTCTGCATTCCCAGGAGGTCACACTAGAAGCCCTTAGGGTATGTTCCAAGTTAGAAAGCTATGGTTCTATCATCCTGGAAGAGAAAATGGTACCAGAAGGCTAGTACTGAAACATGTTAGCTCTGTTTATAACATCATATTCATCAGTATTTTGCAGATGAAAACTGGGACACGTGGTCAAGCAACATCAGAGTGTGGTCAAGAGGGCAAAATTTATTAATGAGGAAGAAAGCACAAGTTTGGAGATGCAACAGCAGTTTGCTTTTTCCCGAGTTTACAGGGAAGGGCAAGATTCCACTTCTTTCTCTCCTCTCCCTTCCTGGGTTAATGGAATGCAAACTACTTTTGCATTTAGACTCAGTTTACAGCAATTTAAGTAAGCTGAGGACAAGGGGGAAAGTGAGAAATGGAGACATTTTTAAAGGAGCTGAAAAAAAGGGACGACAGAGGATTAAATGGGACTGTTTTGGCCAAATCAAGACAGTTGGAGGATATCTAACAAGAGCTTACAGATCACTGAAAAGGAGAGATGTTTAAGTTGCTTATGAAAATGAGCCTGAACTGCAAACTCATTCCCCATTTTGTGCCAGTTTCTCCTTTGAAAAATGGGAATGGGCTATTTCTCTATGATTGTCCCTCCTCCCTGTAGAGAGCAGAGTACAAAAGGCTTGACCGTAAACCTTGCTCCCTCCTTACCTATATTAACTGCTGCAGAATGTCTGATCTCAGCATAATTCCATGATGAAAATACAAGGCAATGCAGCATGGTTTACTGGAAGATGTCAGATGTTCGGATCCATTATTTATAGCGCTGTGTTTTATGGCTAAGCATTGAGCAACCGCAGAGCTGTAATGGCAATGTCAACCTGTCTCAGGAAAACGTGCTCTTGGTGAATCCAGAATAAAATCCATCCCTAGGGCCAATCAGCCAATTAAAACAGAAACAGTGCCTACTGAAAGAAAGACTGACAGGCCAGTAAGATCATAATGCAAGATTAAAAGCCTGATTTTTATATCTCCAAACAAAGACTAAACAATTAGAAAGGAAGATGTACTCCTGGTCATTATAAACCAGTCCAATTTTACCCTGGGAAGTTTTTCTGTTTGTTAGGGCCAGAGTGGTTAATTCTGTAAAGGGGGGAACCTTTATGGCTCTGCCCAAATAAGGGGCCAGATTTCTTTTCAATTTCCATTTTGCATAGGAAGTAAATAAAGGTCAGGCAAACGATTTCAGATACAACATTTAAAACAAGTACAGTAGAGTCTCAATTATCCAGCCTTTGGCTATCCAACATTCCTGATTAATCAACGTCGCAGCTGCTGTGATTTCTTTAAATTTTCTGTGATTTCTTTACATTTTTGGAAGACTGAACTGTTTATACTGTACATCACAATGTTGATCAGTGATTTCTTTACATTTACATTTACTGTTATTGCAATAAAACTTCAATACATTTGCAATTCATAGTGATTTCAAGGCTTTTCTTGGACCTTCCGGATTATCCAACATTTTCGGTTATTTATAGCGCTGTGTTTTATGGCTAAGCACTGAGCAACCGCAGAGCTGTAATGGCAATGTCAACCCGTCTCAGGAAAACGTGCTCTTGCTAAATCTAGAATAAACATCCATCCCTAGATCCAATCACCCAATTAAATTAAAACAGAAACAGTGCCTACTGAAAGAAATACTGACAGGCCAGTAAGATCATAATGCAAGATTAAAAGCCTGATTTTTATATCTCCAAACAAAGACTAAACAATTAGAAAGGAAGATGTACTTCTGGTCATTATCAGCTGGTCCAGTTTATGTTGGATAATTGAGACTCTACTGTAGCTGGTAATACTGAGTTGGATCCAGATATAGGTAGGGCAGGAGGGGAGTTTCCCCTTCTCTTACTCCCTTAGCAACTTCTTCAGCCTTCTGAAAATGCTACAAAGAGGACTAGAGACTGTGTTAAATGGGGTGATTTATGGTGCAGGTAAAAAAGGAGTTGCCTCCAAATTAGATAGCTATACCTCCCATCAGCAGAGCCCTTCTTGCAGCAGATGGCACAGCCTGGATCCAAGTCAATAATGAAAGCTGGTTTCAAGGACCATACAATAGCTTCAGAGGCATTTAAGCACAATTCAAAATGCTTGTTATAATACATCAAGCTCTCTATGATCGAGCTCCAGGCTATTAGATAGATCATCTGTACATCTAGAGGGTAGAAATAATGCAGTTTGACACCACTTTAACTGCCATGGTTCCATCCAACAGAATTCTAGGATTGGAAATTTTGTGAAGCACCAGAACTCTTTGGCAAAGAAGGCGAAAGACCTGACAAAACTACAAATCCCACTTATGGCACTTAAAATAGTGCCAAACTGTATTATTTCAATAGTGATGATGCACCCTGTATCTCCCCATATGATTTTGCCTGGGTCTTGAGATCCTCATGAGAGATCCTTCTTTCATTCCCCACAAAATGGGGATGTAAAAGATAGGCTTTGGGGTGGCTGCTTCTAAACTCTGGAACTCCCTTCCTTTGGAGACTGGTTTGTTTAGCCTAGGGAAGAGATGGTTAAGAGATGATATGATAGCCCTATTTAAGTATTTGATGGGGTGTCACATTGAGGATGGAGCAAGCTTGTTTTCTGCTGCTCCAGAGACTAGAACACGGAACAATGGATCCAAGCTACAGGAAAAGAGATTCTGTCTCAACATTAGGAGGAACTTCTTGACAGTAAGAACTGTTTGACAGTGGAACACACTCCCTCAGAGAGTGGTGGAGTCTCCTTCATTGGAGGGCTTTAAACAGAGGCTGGATGGCCATCTGTCAGGGATGGTTTGATTGTGATTTCTTGCATGGCAGGGGTTGGATTGGATGGTCCTTGGAGTCTCTTCCAACTGTATGATTCTATTATTCTAAGTCAAGGAGGCTAGAATGGCCTCCTCGTCACTGTCTTTCAGTTGGCAAGCACAGTTTTAACAAAATCCAGGAATGGGTATAAGATGAAGCAGGTACAGGGCAGGTGCAGCATTGTGTGATAAGGGACGGGCACAGATGCTACTATCTTGTCATGATACCACTTGGGCAGCCTTGTGTGATAAAGACCAATAAGTAGTATGAACTACTACTATAAGCACACCTTGTGCTTGGACTGAAAGTCTCATTAGCCTTGGACAGCACAACCAATGCTGAGGGATTATGGGAGTTGTAGTCAGCCACATCTGGAGGGGTACAGGTTGCTTAATCTCATTGGTGTTGGATTGCACTGATTGTGTAACTACATTGGGACTAAAGCATGACTAACTTTACAGTGCAGTACTTAACCTTAACTCCTCGGAAGTAAATTCCATTTCTGTGTTTGTCCACTCTCACATTTCATATTTTAGAGACCCCAGTGGATGGTTAGGATTCCCATAAACAACAACAAGGAGACACCACAAGAATGTAATTAGTCCTGCCATGATGTATTCAATATATTTTAATTTACAAAGCCAGTCCCATGACATACACTCATTTTCAATTCTCTGCTGGAAACAGACAACAGTGAGCACACACTATCAAGACACGTGGGCAACTGTGGGCATGCTCTTTACTTGTATGGACAAGTAACATCTCTTTTTACTTAGTGTCAAAAATGCTGGTTTTCTTGTTTTTGCCAAACAATGTCCAGTATTGTTCAAAAATCAATACTTTCTTTATGTAAACAGCTTGCTTGCTTTGGTCCGGAACAAAGATCTTCAGTGCAATATCCAATCCATTTTAGTAATGAAATGACAGAAATCTTCTGGTTTTGAAGTCTTGAACCTGTTAAATTTTACCCATTTGGAATGAGTGGCTCTCATATCAGTGGGGTTTGCAGTGGGTTGTAACATGGATTTTCAGTGGCGTGTAATATGAACTTTAATGAATCATAGAATCATTGAGTGGCAAAGTACTCCAAGGGCCATCTAGTCTTGCTATGCAAGAATACACAGCCAAAGCACTCCTGAAAGATGTCCATCCAACCTCTGTTTAAAGATCTCCAACGATGGAGAGTCTATCATACTCCAAGACAGGCTATGCAAAGATCTGTTCACAGAGCTGAGCATATTGTAGGATGAGGCTTCATTTCCTTTGAAGTTCAAACTAAAACCTGAAACAGATTCACCACCCCACTGATGTGAAAGCCATCAGCCACTGCTGCCCTTCATGGGATGGGAAGACAGGTTTCCCATGAGATCCTACTGATGATATCTATCTATCTGTTGTAGTGGAGGCTGGTGCTTAGAATAAGTGGCAAAGACCCTGAAGTAAAAGACAAGTTGTTTGTGATCTGAATGATCCACATGTGGAGATAGAGAGAGATGGTTGGGATGATATAGCCAAGAAACTACTGTCATTTCCACACTGAATAACAACAACAACAGCAACAACATAAAATTTATTTATATCCTGCATCTCAAATGAGTTTGAGGTGGCTTACAACAGTATTTAAAAGCATTAAAATACAGTAAAAATACAATACCCCATAAACCCACCAACCCACCATAACCAATGATAAAAACAATAAACAACAACAATAAAACAATACAATTAAGATTATTAAAACGAACAAGACAAGGAAGTCAGTGGGAGGTGACTGAGATGCTAATCTGGGAAGGCCTGTTGGAAGAGATCCATTTTGACCACCTTTTTAAAGCTGTCCAGATTAGTAATACTGTATAGCGGATCTCCTCCAGCAGGCCATTCCATAACTTGGGAGTGGTAGAGGAAAAGGTCATAGAATCATAGAATCATTTGAGATAATCCACAAGGGTTAATTCCAGAACTATCCCACAATCATCCCATAATTGGCAATGAATATCCCATTATTGGCAATGGGATAATTGTGGGATGGTGGTAATGTGATGATTGTGGGATGGTTCTGGAATTGACCCTAGTGTGATAATCTCAATAGAATCATAAAGTTGGAAGAGACCACAAGGGCCATCCTGTCCAACCCCCTGCCATGCAGGAACTCCCAATCAAAGAAGTAACCACAGCCAGCTTAGTTTTTGCTGGCTGTGGTAGATTTTTCCCAGAGGACCTAAGTGTGCAGGGCAGATTGTATGCTAGAAGAGAATCCCGTAGATAAGCTTGGCCCAAGCCATGAAGGGCTTTAAAGGTCATAAACAACACCTTGTACTGTGCTCGGAAACTAATGGGTAGCCAGTGAAGGGACTTTAAAATTGTTGTATATATTATTATATATAATCGGTGTATGTATTATAGCACTTTAATAACACTTTAACTACCATGTCTCCACCTTAGGGGATGCTGGGATGTGTCGTTCCTTGACATATTTCAAATTTTGTGCCACAGAACCCCTGTGCCTCACCAAACTACAGATACTAGGATTCCATAGGCTGGAAGTCATAGAAGTTAAAATGATCTGAGAATTATACATACTCTTCCCTAAACTTCTATAGGACATTGTCATGGCAACTGGTCCAGTTGCTCACAGTAGCTGTTAGATTGTAGCATACTGGTGGATTTTCCCAGCCATACTGTCTTGTTAAGCAATCCCTCTTGTACAAAATATTCTGGAGTGGTTTGCCTTGAGGGGGTAATGATCATCCATTAGCTTGTTAAAAGGCCTGCTCTTGGAAAACTGCTAGAACTGGTTCCTGATGTTACATATTGTCCTTGGGATGTATAGCTATAAATACTGGCATGATGGTGCTTCCATGTCAGGTTGCCACCAATCTACAAGTGAAGTGCAAGGAAGACAGGAGATAATGTTGAAGCTCCTTATATTTCGGCTGGAATTCTGTTAGGGACACATGCACCCACAGGTGTGTATACATGTGGGATCAAAAAGTCACCATTGCATGACAGACATATTCTGCTCATAGCAGCAGGAGTGGGGTAGCTCGGACAGCATGTTCACCTGTGCCTTATCTTTGCAAGCTGTACACTATACATGCATTATGTGTTGTGGCTGTGCATCCTATACATTGCAGATGTACATCCTATACTTTGCACTGAGGTTGTGCATCTACAATTTGCATCGTGGCTGTATATCTTGGACTGTGCATTGCAGTTATACATTGTGATTATACATCATGTGTTGTATATTATGTGATGGCACCTAGTCACTGATATGTGTTGTGCAATGTTGCTGTTCTGCATGGGGTTTCTGTAGCACTCATGTGGTGTATCTTCTTGTGCAGGCATTTACACTTAGCTAAGGGGATGTGGGACTGAGGCGATAGTGAGTAAATCGATTTGCAATAGATCCAAAATGACTGGTTTTCAACCATTCTTCTCAAAATTTATTAGCAGTTTTCAGAGTGGAGAAAAAGTTGCTTTTCCAAGAGCAAGTATGATCCCTAATCATGTTCGGTGAAGGATTTTGGGAGTTGCACTCTGAAAAACAGAGCCATCATGATGTATTGGTTTGAGTGTTGGACCAGGATACTGGAAGACCAGGGTTGAAAATTCCCACTCAACCATGGAAAAACCTCTAGGTGAATTTGGGCAGGTCACATTCTCTCAGCCCAAGAGCAAATCTCCTCTGAATACATCTTGCCAAGAAAATCCGAGGATAGACCTGCTATAAGTCACTGTCAACCTTAAGGCCTATCATAGCAAGAATTTTGAAAAGTAATTTTTCTATACCCTACCAACTGGATACCTGATTACATTTGCTTGCAGATAATGAGTGACATCCAACATTTGACAGCTGGAGTGTAGCAGGATTTGATAATGCTACATATGATTGATGCATTGTTTTTCAATGCTCTTAACATTTCACAGCAGAAAGGTTAAGCGATTCCATATTTGATAACCAACAGTTTACTCAATTTCATCGGGCTGTCAAAATCAAAGTGAGATTTCAAAACACAAATAATTCAAAAACAGAGACATTTCACAGCTATCCCTCTATACCAATGTTGCATCTGAAATGTTGTGCACAAAATCTAATTGACAAAATATGAAATACGAGTGTATGGGTGCCACGGACAGGGAGCTATTTTTTTTTCTTCCCATTAACCATTTATATAAGTTAGGGAGACAGCGATCAGTGATTTTCCTCAATCAATATCTTCCCAAAAGGATGGGGCAAGTTGCTGAAAAACATGGAGATCATGTTGTATGCACTCAATTAATCAGCACCAAATACCAGTGTAAATATATTGGGTTGGAGCCACATTTAATAATCCTTAGTATAAACCTGTTGAATTCAATGGGACAAGTCAGAGTGTACCCATTGTTGTTGTTGTTGTTGCCTTCAAGTCATTTCCAATTTATGGGGACCCTAAGGTGAACCTATCTTGGAGCTTTCTTGGTAAGTTTCTTCAGAGGGGGTTTGCCATTGCCATCATCTGAGGCTGAGAGAGTGTGGCTTGCCCAAGGTCACCCAGTGGGTTAGTATGGCTAAGCCAGGATTCAAACTCTGGTATCCAGAGTCATAGTCCAACACTCAAACCACTACACCATGTTTGATCGCAGGGTGTACCAATACTAGCTAACTATAGCTCTTTGATAATAGTTTAACTGTCATGACTCCATTTTATAAAATTCTGGGAAGAAATGTTGGGATTTGGTTCTCAACATTTCTTCCCTTCTCCCAATGTTATGGACTTCCTAGGATTCCTTACCATGAGCCATGCCAGCTGGAGCTTCTGGGAGCTGAGGTCCAATGTATCTGGAGGACCAAAGTGTGAGAACTCCTGTTTATAGACCTATAGGTAGGGCACCTATTACACGTCAGGTGGAATACCTCACCAAACCACAAATCCCAAATCACTATCAGTTAAGATGGTGCCAAACTGCTTTAATTCTGCAGTCTGGATATACCCTGAGTGACTCCAACCTTGTCCCTTCATTTTCCCTCCATGCTTTTTAAAACTATATTTGCTTGATGAAGAAGCTTGTGAGCTTCAAATGGTAGCATGAAATTTTTTTGCCTTTTGCCTTTCAGTAGGCTGAAGAAAGGGATCATCACAATATTGACTTTAGAAATTATTTTATGGAATTTGTCAGCATGGTTACTATTGTTTTTGCACCACTGTTTTAGAGGTTCTTAACCTGTTTGGGGAGTTTGCGTGTGCAACAAACCATTTTGAGAATGTGATTAACACTATGGAATCTTTTTCCAGAACAATACACATAAACATTTGGACAATTTTTTCACAAACAATTTATTTTATTCCATTGGAAATTGATTTCCTTCACATAGAATAGCCTGGGAAGGAAACACAATGCAAGGAACATAGAAAAGACTAGATTTTTTTGTGTTAAATTTAACTGAGGATGCATCTGCACTGCAGAAATAATGTAGTTTGACACCACTTTAACTGCTATGGCTCAGTGCTACGGAATCCTGGGATTTGTAGCTTGTTGTGGCACCATAGCTCTCTGATAGAGAAGGCTAAATATCTCACAAAACTACAAACCCCAGAATTCCATAGCATTAAGTCATGGCACTTAAAGGAGTGTCAAACTGTATTATTTCTGCAGATGCAGCCTGAGAGAGGAAACATTCAAAGTAACATGATACACGAAAAAAATTGACAGGGGCAAGAATCAGGTTTTGTAACCAGTATATGGCCTGCAAGTTAAAAACTCCTGCTCTAGATTAAACCACTAGTTTCTTGGCTTGGCACATCTGATAAAAATTGGGGATTTCAGTATAAAGAAAATGGAGACATCTGCTGGGTGCATTAAATTACTGCATGTCTTTATGTTTAGACACTTGTACCGTATTGCCAGATTTTATTTGGAATGTGTATTGGTGGTTGTCCAGTTTGTTCATTTGGAAAGCAACAAGAAAGCTGATGGAGATATTAACTAAAAACCTATTTCGTCTTGTTTTGCTGTGTAACTGATGTGGCATACTGGATAGGTACACCTGAATGTGCAGGGATCATTTCTTCGGAGAAAATTAGTAATAAAAATAATTTTGCAGTAATTCATAATAATGAATTATTATTATTATTCATCAGTACTACCACCACTGCTTCCAACACCACTAAATAATTTGGACATAATATGCCAGACGTAACTGGCTGTGAAAAAGAAAACTTGGATTCTGTCCTATGGAATAGAAGAAGTGGAAACAAAGGCTGCATCTACACTGCACACGGAGTTTGACACTGCTTTAACAGCTGAATGCTATGGATTTCTGAGTTTGTAGTTTTGTGGGATAGTTGGCCTTCTCTATCAGAGAGTTCTGGTGCCACAAGAAACTACAGATCCCAGGATTACATAGGATGGAGCCATGATAGTTAAAACAGTGTCCAACTGTATTAATTCTGACTGTGGCAGCAGCCAAAGAGTGGGAAAAGGCTGTAAAATTTCAAGAGCCTGCATGATGTAGTGGTTTGAGCATTGTACAACGACTCCTGGAGATCAGCATGAGAAATCTCTGCTGGAGCATAAAAACCCACTTGGGCAAGTCACATTTTCTCAGCCTCATAGGATGGCAATGGCAACCCTGCTGTGAAGAAACTTGCCAAGAAAATGCTATGATAGTTTCACCTTAAGGTCACTATAAGTCAAAGATGACTTGGAGGCATACAGCAACAACAACAACCTGAGATTTGATGGTTCTGGGAAAACAACAACTGTGGTTCCAGTAGTGATAGGTGCCTTTGGAGCAGTTCCAAATGGTCCGAGAAGACATCTGTATGAAATCACTGATAGCAGCCCAGTGACACACTTACAAAAAATAAATAAAATAGAATAAAACTTTTTAAAAATAAGCAATATTTTAAAAATCACACAGTTTGGAAGAGGCCACATGGTGGACTGTGAAACCCACAATGATAATTATAATAACTTCTATTCTGCCTTTTTCCCCAGTCCGGGAATCAAGGCAGCTTATAAAAATTAAAACAGATTCTACCCCAAACTTGGGAATTCTGGGATTTGTAGCTTTATGAGATGTTTCTATCAGAGAGCTCTGGTGCCACAAAAACTACAAATCCCAGGATTCCATAGCATTGAGCCATGGCAGTTAAAGCAGTGTCAAACTACACTATTTCTGCAGTGCAGATGCAGACTAAGATTCTATGATTCTGGGGGAAATGGTCCTCTTTTTTACCCAGTTGTGAGGCAGAGAAGGTGTGGGAAAAATGTTTTCAGAAACATTGTCAGAAAAAAAAATATATTCAAAGAAATTTTGGCTGAGCTCTAAAAGAAACTGTGGTTACAATGATTTGATGTGATATCGACTGTACCAGAATTGTTATAGTTGCTTGTGTACAAGAGAAATGGGAAAGGGAAGCATTAATCCGCTACCAAACTGCCAGAAATCACATCTTGCATTGTCTAAATTCCTTGCCCAACCCCAAGGATAATTGCAATAATTTGGTCTGTCATTAAGAGGTGCTTTGTGGATTTTCCTTCCTGCTCCATGTTCAAAAGTGATTTATTGTGCTGTTTATTGCTTTTTAGCAAAAATGTCAGGAAATCAGGTCACACAGCAATGCTTTGGAGGTCAGAGGGGGAAAGTCATTGGTGGAGGAAGCAACATTTCCTAAATCTTATTGGGATTGTGATGAGTGGAGGACAAGGTTGGGAAAATCTACCACTTTCATTACCCTCCCCACCCCCGCCACCCTGCATTTGGTTATTTAAAATCTCAATTCTTTTCTCCCTTGGATATGAAGTAATCTAGGAAAGCTGATATAATTTTTTCCTCTTTTGCACTGTCTATATTCGATACTTTCTCCGGATGGAGAAGTCCGTATTGTTGCTGCCTGCCATGTTAAAGATGAAGCAACATTAATTTTGCACTAACTTGATTCAGTGCACAGGATTTCAAACTCAGACACTTAAGGATTAATCAGTGAAAGTTGAGCCTTGTCATACCCATTCTTGTCTGGCGTGACAAGAAATAGGAGGGGATACAGTGATGTAGTAATAGGTTGATATCGTGAAATAGAAATAATTTGATGTGGGGAAATAGTGCTATAGTTAACTAGAGAGAAGTGCAAAGAGAGGGAGGCAAGAAATGGAGTGGGAATATGCTCGGGACGAATTGGAAAGGGGGCTGTGACCCAAATGAAATGCAAAGCGGGGGACTGCAGGCTGGGAGGGGGGGGTTGAGGGAATCCTTAAATGTTGGGCTGATTTGGGGACAATTCAGATTTGACACTACCATGTCTGTAGTGAACTACTATCTTGGATTCATGAATAATGCATTAGTTAATACTGGATGGCCATCTGTCAGGTATGCTTTGACTGAGAATTCCTGCCTGGCAGGGAGTTGGACTGGATGGCCCTTGGGGTCTCTTCCAACTCTACGCTTCTATGACTCTATGATTCTATGATTCTAATTTACACAAATATGCTGTCCTGGTTTTTCAGGTTTGGGTCTGATGATCATGACAAGCTTGGATGTTTGTTTTGGTTTTTCTCACATTTTTTTTTAAAAAAATATTTTTTTAAAAAAAACCTTAAGCTTTTTTCATCCTGAAAATGTAGAAAAATATACATTTTAGTAAATACTTATAAAATGCAAACACAGAGAAATTTTCCCTCCATTCCTAGTTGAAGATAAGTTGTTTTTTAAACCTTCTTTTAAAAGAAACAAAAGTTTCAGGCTGTTGAATGCATCTACTTTATAGAATTTTATTGGTCTGATAAGACTTTAACTGTTCATGGTTCCATCCTACAAAATTCTGGGAACAGTAATTTCGTGACACAGTGGGCCCTTCGTATCTGCTGAGGTTTGGTTCCAGGACCCTCCCATGGATACCAAAATCTGTGGATGCTCAAGTCCCATTATATGCAGTTTCATAGTGAAATGGTGTTCTTTATGTAGAATGGCAAAATCAAGATTTGCTTTTTTGGATTTTTATTTGAATACTTTCAAGATGTGGATGCTGGAACCTGTGGATGCAGAATCCATGGATATGGAAGGCCAACTGTATATTTAGGATTATTAGATAGCTTCAGGGCACTAGAGCTTTCTAGTATGTTGCTTATATCTTTCCTAGCAGTATCGTTATTTCTTGATTGTTGTTTTATACCCATTGTAAAAGCAATGAATTTCAAATGATATAACAAAGTACAAAATTTGACATTGTACATAAAGCTTTTCAGACAGGTGACTAGCAGAGTCAAAATTACATTTGGTTCAGGGTGACCATGTGTCCTCATTTTCCAGGGCTTGGTTTACATTGCAGCCTTCTGTCCAGGAATTCCAAAATGTCCTCCATTTCCAGCAGGACTAAGAAGCCTGAATTTATATTTATATGAATGTTCTTAGCTTTTATTTTGTAATGTTGAAAATTTTCGTGAATGTCCTCCTTTGCAGTTATGACATCTGGTCACCCTGATTTGGTTGGGCTGGGAAAGAAAGCTGGACTCCTTAGAAGTTGCTTCCACACCTGCCAAGGAAAGTGGCCTGACTGTAGGAGCATAGTGGCCCAGTTGAACCAAGATCCAGGATGCTCCAGGCATCAGAGAACCTCCCCAAATTTCTCTCCTTGCATTGCTGCACCCAGGGGCTACCTCACTCTTTACACTCAGGTTGTCTTCCCATCCTACTCACTTTCTTTACCACTGGGAAATCTGCAGGAAGCCCCCCCCCCCAGGGCAGTATATCTCCAGGATATCTGCTTGCAGGGAAACAGGCAGGGAGGAAGGGAAACAAGAGAAGAGTCCCTTCTTTGGATTTCTCCAGTTGCTGCATGCCTGAAACACTTCTTCTGCTTGCCCCCAAAGTCCAGACTGGAAGTACTTACCTGCTTGCCCCGGGCCCCCAGCTCCTCAGTTCCTCAGTGGTGGCCCCTGCTAGTTACACAGATCTACTGGTGATGAACAGCTGGGAGCTGTTCCCCACTCCACAAAAAAGTCCAGGGGTTTGAACCCACTTTTCTCTTTTCCTGTAGTTTACATCCATTGCTCCAGGTCCTATTCTCTGGAGCTGCAGAAAACAAGTTGACTGCAGCCTCAATATGACATCTCTTCAGACATTTAAATAGGGATATCATACTACCTCTTAACCATCTTTTCTCCAAATTAAACATACCCAGATCCCAAGTCTCTCCTTATAGGGCATGGTTTCCAGACCCTTCACCATTGTGGTCTCCCTTCTCTGGACATGCTCTGTCCTCTGGACAGTTCTGGGCTAGCATAGTTTCTCTCTTATTCTATGGGCACATATGTAAGTATGGGTGCAGAACTACAGTAGAATGCTTTTTTGTCCTGGGATGCATCTACACTGAAGAAATAAAGAAGTTTGACACCACTTAGAGTGCTGTAACTCCATCCTATGGAATTCTGGGGTTGGAGATTTACAAGGTCTTTAGCCTTCTTTGCCAAAGCATGCCAGTACCTTAAAACTACAAAATCCCAGGATTCTCTATGATACAGCCATGACAGTTAAAGTGGTGTCAAACTGCATTACTTCTACAGTGTAGCTGCATCACTAGTCAGGATTTGCAAAGACCATGTTTTTTCTCTCCTAGAAACTCAAAAGTTCTTTGGAGGATCCCAAAGTGAAGGAAAAAGCTGCTCACTATTGTATCTAAAACTGGCCCTCTTGTGAATAATCAGTGACAATTGAACTGTCAGGATTTCATGGATGCAATGAGCATGCAGGGCTTAATGCCCAGACTCGATTAGCTGTGGGAACACATTGATCTGCAAGTGATGACTTGGCAGGAGTTTTTAACCCCGTTGAGCCAAACAGCAGATTGACTGAGGGAAGACTGGAGACCATTTAGAGGCCCTGCAAGCCATTAATTATGCCCACAATGATTTTATCCCAATCAAAAGATTAGTGTGGACAGGATGCCCCAGTTCCTGAGAAAGCCATAACTTCTAGTGGATTTTGCAATTTTAAAACAAACATTTTAACATCTCAACATATGATCTTCTTGTGTTTTGTGATTTTTAATGCTGTGATAAAGTAAACACATTTGAAAAATATGAGAAGTACAGAAATGTTCTCCAGTAGAAACTTCTAAGGTATTTGTGGAAACAATAGGCATTGGGTGCAAAACAACAGCTACTGCAGGCAGCTGGTGACTTCCACATCAGTGCGTTGGTTCATTCGCTCTGAATTTCACTCCAGATGTTAAAGGAACTATCCAAGGGGCTGTAACCTATCCCCTAAAGAGGTTCAGCACATTGGAAGATTCTCTTAAAGTTCAGATGGCTTGACAACAGTACATGTGAAAGGGATCTGGGACTTCTTTTGAGTGGCCTAAAGGCAGACCCACCTTAAATGCCTCAGAATCTCTTTTAATTACCTTAAAGTGAAATCTCTAACAAAACACAATCCCATTTCAAGGAAAAGCAAAACTGAGGGGCAAAACAGACCACTCCGATAAAGTGGCTCTACACCACCCGATAACCACATGCCATGGGTCTGCAAAATGCTACTCTTTCTAAAAGCGGTGAAAAGCCACTATTGCTGCCACGGCAGCGGCTTTTCGTCGATTCTTCAGTGCAGCGAGTCTAAATGCTGAGCCGAAGAAGGGGTGTGACACTGCCTGCCATCTGGTTGTGCGGCCGGCATGACACCAACATTGGGGAGTAGTCAGGGCATCTGGCATTCAGTTGCCCTGCTCCCACTCCACCCCAATGCCGGACAGCCCCTGAGTTTCCTTTACTTCCGAAACCTGAATCTGAGCCCTCTGGTGGCCAGATAATTTCATGGCAAGTACATACCTCTTCAGCAAAGAACAAGAACTCTAATTTTTTAAAAAAAAGTGTGCCTAGCTTTACTGTTTCTCTTTGTGACTGTTAACTAATGGTATTTTTAAGTACTGTGCTAAATCGAAATTTAGTTCTGGTTAGAGCAGACCTACACTGAATATGCACTGCAGAAATAATGTAGCTGCAGGAATATATTGTGATTGTGGCAGCCAGCAACATGTATATGCTGACAACAAAAACAACAAAATGCATATGCTGACAACAAAAATAAGTATTTTCTACTTTCAGAGAATTCTTTATGTTCACTTTCAGAGAATTCTGTATGTTCACTTTCAGAGAATTCTTGATGTTCAGGGACTTCTGTCTGTTATATAGGATTCTGTGGCCCACAATGCAGTATGGAACTACCGGTAGCTAGGCCAATTGGCTTGGCATCTCTATCATATCATATGAAATGAATGCAGACTATCTGAACTCACCCAGTCTTCTCCACAAGAAGATCAGTAATATTAGCTAAAATGGCGTCTAGGGAAAACTGTGAGCCAACATTATTGTGACCAGTCCTTTAAGTGAGAAGCTGCAGATAGATTTCAAACAAGTGGAAAGAGCTTCAAAACACAGCCTGAACATAAATTGCTTTAGGTAAAAACAACCTCTTCAGTATAATATATGTAATATATAAATATTCCACGTTTCTGTTTCATGAAATTCTTGTGCATTTTTAAAAATAAAAAAGTCAAACTGGAAAGTTTATTAAATATAAGCAAGTTTATTGCACTCAGCTAGTATACATATGCACAAAGTTAAAAGACATTGTTGTGAAACTATCATCAGCCCATTCAGAGCTACCTGTTACGTTTATGAACCAGGATTCTCAAAATATATTTCTAAACAAGATGACCATGAATTCCAGCTGCTTCTGGCAAGGATGGATGATGAAATGTTCAGAAATGGGAAATGGAGCAGCTGCAGCTTGACATGCAAGTAGCCACACTCTCTTCTGCATGGTTCTTAAAAGTATTATTTTTTAAAACATCTGGTTACCAAGAAGAAAATTATAGCTGGAAACCCACTACCATCCTATGCAGTGAACGTTGTTCATTTTACTAGAACAGATTCCAGTCTCACAGCTTTCACCATTATCATTGATTTTTATCCTGAAGATGAGGACTAAAGAAGGAAGACAACACACACCTCCCACCAAAGCAATAAATATAAGAAAACATTACTTACGTGTATTTTGTACTTTACAGCATTATGTATTTATTACATTTAAAATTAGGGTGTGAATATGGTTTGGTGTCTTCCTTTTCTGATCCTCTTTCTTGGTGTGTCTTCCTTTTTTTTTTTTTTTTTGGAGAACCTCTGTTTTGTGTTATTCAAGCTTACTATACCCTGCAGAGAGGCAAGCCCTCCCCTGACTTTGGTATTCCACTTATGTGGCCATAGCTGACCCTGTAGACATGGCTTCTTCAAGGGAAAAGCCATGATCAAGAAGAGATACTAAGATTTGGCTCACAAAACCACCCACGCAGGTTACATGATTGACCATTTTAACACACATTGGCTGGCATTCTACTGCATTCTACCTTATCAAGCATCATTATCTTTTCTAAAGATTCGCATATTCTTATGATATATTCAAAGTATGACAGTCTCAGTTTCCCTTATTTATGCATATGTCCTTTTTTAAAGATGCTGCAGGGGTTGGTATTTCCTTCTTCTCTCTGCAGTGCCCAAGGTCCCCTGCAGGCTTGGCTGCCATCCTCTGCCCCAGCCATTCCCTATTTTATGGGGAGCAGGCAGGATCATAAAAGTGTCTTATTTTAGCCAGAGACAAAATGACGACATCAGTGCTGAGATCCACCAGGTGCATGTCTCAAAGTTGCAGTAATCATTTAGCATCTCTTTTGTGGACATAGCCAGACACTTCTCTGATCCTTCCTGCTCCCATGAAGCAGGGAATGGCTGCGCTGGAGGGATGGCTTCAGAGGTTGTTCAGTAACTTGATGTGGGGTTGGTATATGGCTCAGCCTAGTATAGGCCTGCATCCAGACCTTCTATTCTACTGGTAATGCCACACTGAGCCATACAGGATTCTTTGGACCTTTCAAAAAAGATTATCCTGGTGGAAGTTATTGTCCAATGCATGTGGAGAGCACCAGCCTGCTGTTAAGGTCATTTCTAAGCAGAAGAAACCATGACACAACATTCATCTCATTTTTGAAGAGCACATACTTTCCCTTGGCCAGGAATTTGTCTGATTAATATTATTACTAAGCTCAGCTTATCAAATTATTTAACAATATATCAACATTATCTGAGTAAATATATACAAGATAGCAACTATGTACAAGTCTCTGTGATTCCCGACATTATTAACATTGACAAAAATATCTAAGTTATTATAAGAGTACACCAGGTTCCCATCATTAATGCCCAAACTGTTTACTTCCATTAGTGCTATAGCCTGTATAGCTTTTCTTCAGTTTAGGCAGAAAAAAACAATACAAATCAAAAACACATTTGACTCAAGAGAATTGCTGATGAAAAAGGTTTCGAGTAAGACTGTTGGCATCGACAGTACTCTGGCAGTAGCTGTTCTTGCAAAGTGATGATGAATTTTGAGAATGTAATGCTGAATTGTGATGAGAAAATACCCTTAATTATAGATTTAATGAAAGGTAAAGTCAGGAAACTTCCGCCCCAAATAATTTTACTTGGTCTGCATGTATCAAAGAAGAAGGTGGGAAAATAACTTAGAAGGCCAGTGTGGTATAGTAGTTTCCATGTTAAGACAAGGACTTGGGAAATCTGTTCCTAGTTGCCATGAAACTTGACTAATAAGATGATTTTGGGCCAAGTTCTCTTTTCCTCAAACTGGCTTACATTAGAAGGTGGTTGTGAGAATAAAGTGGTGGGGAAGGAAGGATGAGGCTATGTACAGCCCTTTGAACTAATTGTAGGAAAGATAAGATTTCAACATGAATAATCAATAATTTTAATTGATTGGTGGTATGAATGCCTTTAAGAGTCAAGCCCTTGTCCAGGTTACAGAAAGGGGATTGTGTTTTTTGAGCTCCCTTGTGTAAAACAACAGGGGAAAGTGTTTTAGGCCTGCCTGTGGGTCTGTTCTTTTAAAAAAATATTTTTTTTTGCAAAATGTTGCTGTTTCTTTTAAATACAAGGCAGCATTCAAAAATGTCACCTACACTTTACTAATATAATCCATTCTATTTCCTTGGAAACCGGCCACCCTATTCTGAGGCCTTTTGTTGCCGTTGCTGGAGTAAATGTAAGTGAAATGATTTGTGTCAGGGAATGCCAGGACTAGAAAAAGTCTCTGTTTGACTGCCCTCAATACTGAGGGACTGCCACTTGGAGCATTTTCCCAACAGAGAAACTTTATCAGGTTCTAGACAGGCCCAACCCACCCAGTCTTGATAGGAAGCATTGTAATGGGGGTTCTGTGTTTATAGGTGGTTGGTTCTTATTCTCTGGATTGCCCCACTGCTTCGTTCTGACAGCTGTCTGCAACTTGTCCTTGATCTACCAGATGATGTGGCTAAAATACTATACAGATGCATGTTATGTGGACAGTGTCATTGTATAGTTTATAGTTTAGGTGGCATCAGTGGCGTCACTAGGGTTGGTGTCTCCCTTTGCAGTAACTCATAGTGTCACCCCCACCACCTCCTATTTCACACCATACAGAATCCTTATGCAATGCTTTTTTGCATTGCCATTACTCGTAATTCCTAATTCAATATACCACTGAATGTAATACTAATAGTTGTGACATAAAACAATTAGGAAAATTTAAAGTATATCTTCAGATTACTATATCATATGCACAGCCTAAATGGATTTACAAGTACATCGTGAAAATTTGGTTAAAATGTGATGCCTTTAAAAAAATAAAAATAAAAATTTAAATATTTTTAAATCTCCTAAAGCATTTTAAAGGAAAGCAGGTGAATGCCATAGCCCCTTTCTGCCTAAAGGCAGCTGTTTGAGAAGTAGTGGTGTCACCTCCCCTTAGGGTATCACCTGGTGCAGTCTGAACTCCCCATACACCCCTAATGACACCACTGAGTGATATTGGACTTAGCTGTAGCTGGGTAGAAGTGGGAAAATTTTATTTTTGTTTTGCAGCCACTCACTCACAAACCACAAGGTTGTGAGTTCAATACCAGCCAGGGGCTTCGGGTCAACTCAGCCTTGTATTCTTCTGTAGGTCTCTAAAATGAGCACCCAGCTTGTTGGGGGCAATTTGCTCACACATTAGGGAGTGTTTAAGTGCACTGATAAGCGGTATAGAAATGTACTTGCTATTGCTATTTGTTCCTTTTTTGTTCTTAAAAGAAACAATTAAAGATCTCACGTAGCTTCCTGACTGGTGTGTCCTGAAAGTTTTTAGATGACAAGGTCTATTTAAAAATGGGACCACCATATTATTTGGTATTTTTAGGATGTGAGTGAGCTGAGTAAATAGGAGAATCAGGATATCTTTCCTATTGCAATTTCAGTATGTCTTCATTCTTTGGCCTATGAGATCATCTAATGTGCATCTACATTCACAACAGGAATGTTGGTGGGCATACATTCTATATAATAGCCTTCTAATCAAAGGGTGAATAGTTCTTTACAGAAGGAAGCCCTCTATTTGAAAGATCATCCAGACCAAGCCTGAAGAGCAAGAACCACAAAAAGGATGGGCCGAGGCCAACCTCAAAGTTATCTGTCAGCACTTAGCATCTGGATAGAGTGAAGAAACAGATCAGCTTTTAGTCCCTCCCACATGACCTGAGTTGTTTTTTATTCCTATTTAAAGAAATTATTTCTGAGTCTATATTTATCCACATAAATTGGGCAAATGTTACCCTAACTTGTATCCCTTTTCCTGCTGGCACAGAAGTGGCCATCTTAATATGTCTTTGCAAGAACAGCTGGCTGCTTTGTCACAAAGCAGAGAATTTACATTTCTTATAGCACAGCCATACTATTTAAATACAAAAGTGTGTACCTTGGTCCCACATAATGTTCAACAGTCAGTGACCTGTTAAGTGGCTAGTTAACAGGAGAACCTCCTTTCAGAAGACAACAGTGCTGGCTTGCTTTAATTTCCCTGCCATTTGGTTTCAGAGGCACCAATTAACTCATGCTTCCCTTTTGCTCCTGCAGGAATTTGTTCACTGATAACTCAGAAGAGTTTCATCCAATGTGAGCTTGACTAAAGGCCTTTCTCTATGGCATGAAACCAGAAGGGAATTTGTACAGAACTGGACCTTTGCATAAGGCACATATCAAAAGTGCTTTGATGCTTGGAATTTTTTTTTTACATCTGGGTGTAATCTGCTAAATATCCAAAGCTTTCCCCAGACAAATTTAAACCACCACCTCATTACCATGGCTGTTTTCCATAGCAGATGTTGGCTGTTGCAGTACATGCTTCATGTTTGTTCAAACTTGGGGTTTTGTTGTTATTTTTTCTGTCTTGCTGTGCCACCTGAAAAGGAAAAGCAGAAACCATTGTCCTTAGTGCCATTTTAAAGAATGAGGTTCCTTAACTCATGGCTTGTACTTGGTATCTGCAATCTGCTTATCTTTAACAGTATATCCTTGGACCATTTTCTGTGGCCATAGCTGGGAATTATTTCGGTCTGCATACCTTCCAAACTGAAAGTGGTAATGAAAGGGCAGTACACTCATCCTTCCACATTTGTGGCTTCGACTTTTGCAGATTTGTTTATTCATAGATTTTATTAATATGTTCTCTCAAGGAATATCTAGGTCCTCCAGCACAACTCTATGGTCAACTTTAATGAAAAATTGCACTGAAGGACCTAGAGATTCCTAGAGAGAACACTCCACTAGGCATTTGTAGCTCCTCCAGCACAATTCTATGGTCAATATCTGGTAGATGTTGACCACAAAGTTGTTTGGGAGGACATAGAGAGTCCTAAAGAGGTGTTCTCTCAAGTTTTTGTTATTTGCAGTTTTCCCACATTCACAGGGACCCTGAGCCCACAACTCCAGTGAATGTGGATGGATGAGTATACTGGTAGGTTTAACCTTGAGTTCTGTTCCACAGGAAAGGGAGTATCTGCAGGGATATGAATTTACTGTATATTTCTGGAGCTCTCCATCTAATAAACCAGAAGGGCCTTCACATAATAGTTTCAATGCAAGAAAATTGTTTTTACAGTATATTCAGTCTTCAGGTATGTATGCACTGCCTTTGTGGGTGGTGGACTCTCCTTCTTTGGAAGTTTATAAACAGAAGCTGGATGGCCATCAGAGGTGCTTTGATTCTATGTTCCTGCATGGCAGGCAGTTGAACTGGGTGGCCTTTGTGGTCTCTTCCAACTCTATGATGCTATAATTCTATGATAAGGCTGCCTTAATTACACTCCATAGTGTTTCCCCTGCTAACAGACAGTAAGGGGAAAAAATCTGAAACATTTGGTGAAACAGACACATTGATCATATAAGAAGATGTTGATTCATTTGGTTATATTATGGCTGCTTGTAAACAAAACGAAACGGAAAAAGAGTAATTATGCAACTGCAGAGATGCTCATCTTCTTGCCTCAAGACAGATGGACTGTGAATGGTCACATTGGAGGGAAAGGGAAAGGGGATTTCTTTGGGCACCAAATAGCTAAAAGTCCCATAATAAGATTATCAGAACTAAAACTGTTCTGCTAACAGTTAGCAGGGCCTTGGGGCCCTCAGCCCATCAAGGATATTTCTTTTTGTGCGGTGCTGATGTTCTCTTCTATGTGACTCTAACATCTCAGAAGCATTTGGGACTGGAACATCCCCTCACTGGAATAAAGGATTTTTATCAACCTGTGCCTGTCCACCCATGGACATAACCTATGGAACAAATTTCTCTTCCCGGTTACAACCTGATGGGAATCAAAGGATTCTGCTCCTTACAATCTGTATGTAACATTTTGCCTTGGCCCGGGAGATTTGGAATGAATTGTTTTGTTCAGAATCCTGTTTAGCTAGGATAGCCATGGGCAGTCTTACTGAATTACTTCCAAGAAGATGAACGTAACTGAAGTGGCATTTTTACAAGATTTTAGGAAACAGAAAACAGGAATTATATAAAAAGAAGGACAGTTGCTGTTATCCCAACATATCTGACAACATTAAACAGTTTTAACAAAAGACAACATTTTTCCTGCAAGGAAATGATGATTGGCCAACACAGAAGACTTGATCCTGGACCCAATACTGAGCAAGGTAAAGTCTTGCTTGCAACTCCAATAGCTGCAGGAATTGAGCCCGGATAGCAAAAATCACCAAAAAAGAAGAAATAATAAAAATAGCGCATATAATTAGCTACAGAGGCAGAAGCACAGCTTTACGTGGTGATGATCAACAGTATCATTAGGTGTATGTCAGTCTCAACATGACAGTTAGTTTACACAGAGAAGCGCCTCTGATGATTTACATACCTCACTGTATCTCACAACCTCTTTTTGTTTTATTATCTCCAGTATCAACCATCGCTTTTAAATCAGTGTCAACCACTGCTTTCAAATAAAAGAGAAGACACTGAATGTAGCCAGACAATATTATCAATAGTAACTGTAACAACATGTCCATGGAGTTGAAGTCAGTGGGCAAGGAAACGGGGATGTTTGTTAATCAAAGACCTTGGCGCCAATTAATTACACAGATGCAGTCAATTAATTGATTGAGTATAGTTGAACATAAGTAAAACTGTTTTGAAGCAGAATGCAAACTTTATTATTAGTTTTTTTTTAGACAGGAAGTGCTAGCTAAATGGTGGGTAAGCTTGCTAGTGATAGATTTCCTTTGGTCAGCAGAATTGGGAGGTGATTGATTCCCTCTTCCCTGGATTTCCCTATGCACCTCCAAAACTTGTGGGGTGCACGGGGAAAACCACTAATGCTGTTTTTAAGTGGCATAGAACATTCCAGAGCGGGAGGCAAAGGAAGATGATTTTATAGTCAAGTGCCAGGTTTTAGGCCAATGACTTAGAAATGGTGTTCCATTGTAAGTGGAAGAGACAGGGGGCATTCTTGCAGTTTGAGGAAGGAACTGGCAAAAACACCTTCCTTGCCTAAGAAAGCCCTGTGAAATTCATGGGTTCACCATAAATCAATAGATGATCAAAGGGACACCCACTCACACACCAGTTTTTGCAGAAGTAGTTGCATTAGAAATCATACAGGTTGCATATTTCTTATCCAAAATGCTTGGGACCAGAAGTGAATTGTATTTCTGATTTTTATTTAGATTTTGGAATACCTGTATTTGCATATTCTGTGGTCTCTTCTTATCCATGGGCTTGCCATCTGAGGATTTGAGCTTCCACAGATGGCAAGCTGCATTGTTTTAAATGGACACACATGCATGTGGCCATGCCAGCAGCCACATGAACATCACACAGCCATAAGAAAGAATGGGACTTGAGGTCCCCCTTTTTTGCTGTCCAAGGAGGTGAAGGGAGTCCAAAACAGATCCCCTGTGGATAAGAAGGGACAACTATACATAATGTGTCATAATGAGGCTGTGAAGATACCGAGGATCTGTGAAATGTTGGGAATCCAAACTCAATGCTTGGCGCAAATTCATACCTCCTGCCATTTCACAGATCCTCAGGTCTCTCTCCAGCCTCACAAATACAGTACAAATACATAGCTAAAAAGTTTTGGATTTTGCAACATTTGGAAATTCCATATACATAAGGGATACTCAATCTGTATATCCAAAATCCATAATTGGTTATATAACAATATATTGCCTACTTATTAGGATAGGGTTTTTAAAAAATCCTAAAAAACCTTATGCTGTGATTCTGAAGAAAACTGTCCCTCCTGAAGCTGCTATTTGTATTGGGAGAGATGCTGCTATTGGAAGTAAAGGGAACTTCCAGATATGTGGTGATGGGCTGGGTTGGCAAAAAGTCAGTATTTTAATTAGAATCATACTATGAAATCTTTCTGCATTTGCCGTTTTCCCATGGCTGCTCATTTTTAGGATATAATGCATCTATGCATTTAACAATGTGCAATTCAGACTTAAGTTATTAGGGGGAAAGCTAGATTAATGAACGCAGCAGATTTGGGAGGATAAAGCAGCCTACCCCAGATTAACTTTTGTTATTCTGGACTGAGATCCAATTAAAAGTAAAAAAAGGGGCAAACTTTGCAAAATTTCCAACAAAGGAAAATGCTTGATCTTTTCTATCATGTTTAGATTAACATTGGAAGTTTTGAAATACCTTTGCTGTACCTTGTTTCAAAACAGTATTTATTTCATTTCATTTCATTTTTATGCAGCCTTTCTCCCAGAAAGGGACTTAATGTGGTGCACAGATAAAAACAGTAGTTTCCGCTGTGCATAAGAATATTTAATTCCAAGATAGCATTTTATTAAATACAGTACACTGTTTTGTACACTGATAATTAATCCTCTTAAAAAAAATGATCCCAGGTTCCAGCCATCCATCCCTGGAATTATTTATTTAATAGCACTGATGCAACAAGTTCTCAAAATTTTCCAGTTTGAAAGTGGCCTGTGAAAAGGAGGGGAATATTTTCCCACACTTCCCCATTCATTCATTTTTTTTTCACTCCTTCTTCACTACCTAGTAAGGGTAGTGAATGTGTTCATTGCTCCTGCTGTAGACCATTCCATCCTGCTCCACAGGATGTCAGAAGGGGAGCAAAAAGGATTCCTTCTGGATTGAACTGATTTCAAATACCACAACATAATGGTTTCATCACCAAGTCAATTCAGAGTGACGGTCTTGTATTGCTTTTTTAAAAAGGAATAATGGTGTCCAGCAGAAGCAAGAACTATGGCTGCCATAGCCAAATGGAAAAATATTTTGCTCTTCCCACCCTACTCAAATCTCCAGAAGGGAGAATAGGGCCTACATTTAATTATTAATCCCATCTGGAATAAAACCATTGAATCAACTGAATTTAATATTATGTGTTGACTTACTAAGTTCCCACCAATGAAATGGGTCTACACTGTTTAGGACTAACAGTCAAATGTAGGCCTCCTTCTCTTCAAAGCCTGAGACTAGGGCAACAAAGTTTTGCTGGGGAGTTTTTTTGGCTCAGCCCTAATCTTCAACATCTGAAATTAAAATGACTTACTTGAATGACCCTTGCTGTGCCTCTTTTTCTTTCGCCGCTTGGCTGAGCCTTTTTGGCTATCTTTTTCTACAAGGGCTTGTTCTGAAGGGACCATAGCTGAACAAGTAGAATCAGTCAGTGGCTCATCTGAAAAGGACTTTTCATGAGAGATATCAAGCAAGGAGTCTATGGAAGGCTCGTCATTTTCTTTCGTTGAATCCTTTGTCGTCACAGGCTGAGGGGTCATCACCTCAGGAGTCATCAGCCCTTTGGTTTTCCCAGAAATTTCCTTGATTTCACTGTCTTTTTGGATAGTGCTGCTTACTTGATCATTTGAATGTAAGTTGTTCTGTGAACAAACACGTTCAGATCTGGCATCTGAGTCTCCTGAGCCAACTAGATCACCTCCACTTTTCAAGCTGGATGAATCAGTGCTCCCAAACTTTATAAAAGAAGATGACTGAGATAATTCTAAATCATTATAATTCACATCTTGGATGCTATGAGAAACAGTCCTCTCTTGAAAATCTGTTCCATTGTTGGGCTCCACAATTCCTTCCAAGGTAAATGAATTTAAGGAGGTCTTCTCAGGAGAGGGCTGGGTTGGACAATGCCTGCCATTTCCAACATCACCAATAGGTGTGTGGGAAGCTGGAGAGTCAACAACATCCTTTTGCTTATCGTTTGTAGTATTCGCTCCGGAAACAAGTGTTTTTTCTGGTAACCCTTGCAGGTTATTTTTTATGGTCACACCATCTTCCTCCTTCACTGAGTCTTTTGCAGCCTGAACATTTGGGTCTGAAAATCAAGAAAATGCAAGAAGTTTAACTCTGTTTCTGGTGTTGGTATTTTGAGAATCACAAATGAAGAGATGCTCTTTGATGAATATTCACAGATGGGTTCAGTTGCTACTCATTTGTTTTGTTTCTCCTCCATCATAGAAGGGGAGAAAAGTTAGAATCCATCTTGTGTACAATCATAGTTTGTATTTAAATGCTTTTCCACCAACTGATCACAGGCTATGTTCTGTATATGTATGAGTCCCCACAAATCAAATCAAATTGCCTTAGGGCATGTCTACATGAGCCAATTAAACCGGTTTCTCCCCACCCTCGCTACAACTTGTCTATAGGACGCAAGGCCAAATCCCCCATTCAAGTGTGGACTGTCTTCATGACACGAGGCTAGTTTCACATCAAATCTGCCCTATCCCTATTTTAAATAGCAATAGCATTACATTTCTATACCGCTTATCAGTGAACTCAGCACTCCGTAAGCGGCTTACAATTGCACCCAAGAAGTTGGTTACTCATGTTACTGACCTATGAAAGGATAGAAGCCTGAGTCAACCTGGAGCCCTGTGGAACTGGACTCACAGCATTGTGGTTGCAGTACTGGCATTTAATCTCTGTGCTACCTATTTTAACTGTTGTAAAAAAAACAACAACCCCTCACACCTGTTGTTCCAGGTTTTGCAGGAAAATCCAAAGCACCCTGTAGTGATGATGGGTGTCAACACATATCTCCTGCTGTGCCTCCTGCTGGTGGTGATGTGACTCACACCCTCTAAGGTCACAACAAGGTGCCAAGACAGGTGATTGATGCTGGCCGCTTTATTTCTGTCTTTGGAGGGAGTAACTTGTGCCACTGATGGAAATAATCAGCAGCACAGTGAGATGTGTGTGGACAGTGGCTTGCATCGCTACAGGGTGAGGAGATAACACAGGGTATCTGGGGCCAGAATACTTTGGGAAAAACATGGAGTATTCTGGCCAGTGTAGATGAACCCTCAGAGGCAGTAGACCTTCTGTTGAGGTTTTAAATAGAATCATAGAATCATAGAATCATAGAATCATAGAGTTGGAAGAGACCACTAGGGCCATCCAGTCCAACCCCCTGCTATGCAGGAAATCCAAATCAAAGCACCCCTGACAGATGGCCATCCAGCCTCTGTTTAAAGACCTCCAAGGAAGGAGACTCTATCACCTTCCGAGGAAGTGCGTTCCACTGTCGAACAGCCCTTACTGTCAGGAAGTTCTTCCTAATGTTCAGGTGGAATCTCTTTTCCTGTATCTTGCATCCATTGTTCCGGGTCCTGTTCTCTGGAGCAGCAGAAAACAAGCTTGCTCCCTCCTCAATATGACATCCTTTCAAATATTTAAACAGGGCTATCATATCACCTCTTAACCTTCTTTTCTCCAGGCTAAACATCCCCAGCTCCCTAAGTCGTTCCTCATAGGGCATGGTTTCCAGACCCTTCACCATTTTTGTCGCCCTCCTTTGGACACACTCCAGTTTCTCAATGTCCTTTCTGAATTGTGGCGCCCAGAACTGGACACAATATTCTAGGTGGGGCCTGACCAAAGCAGAATACAGTGGCACTATTACTTCTCTTGATCTAGACACTATACTTCTATTAATGCAGCCCAAAATAGCATTGGCCTTTTTAGCTGCCGCATCACACTGTTGACTCATGTTCAACTTGTGGTCTACTTGGACTCCTAGATCCCTTTCACACGTAGTTTCATTCAGCCAGGTGTCACCCATCCTATATCTGTGCATTTTATTTTTCCGCCCTAAGTGCAATACCTTACATTTCTCTGTATTGAATTTCATTTTGTTAGCTTTGGCCCAGCTTTCTAGTCTATTCAGGTCATTTTGAATCTTGATCCTGTCCTCTGGGGTATTAGCTATTCCCCCTAATTTGGTGTCATCTGCAAATAGAGGTTGGATCTTCCAGGAATGCTTTGGTTTTGCATTCCTGCATGGCAGGAGCTTGGACTAGGTTATCTTAATGGTGCCTTCCATCTCTAAGATTCTACAGTTCTATGATTCTAAGTAAGGTCTGTTTGTTTAAAGTAAGTGTGTAATCGGGTTCAAATTAGTGACATATGCATGCATAATGTGCAGGTACTGTATGTTCTTTTCTTTTTTTGGAAAAGGCACAAGAATTGTTCTGTGGGAAAAGGGGTGACTGAGCAGCAGGGACAAACTCTCTTTCCCCTGCAGAGTGTGTGTGTGTGTGTGTGTGAGAGAGAGAGAGAGAGAGAGAGGAATGATAATGTCATCATTAGTCTGTCTCCCCCTCTCTCTTGCAAACTGCAAGGGGACAAAAGGCAGTTACAGCAGCCCATTTGGTCCAAGGTGACCAGATGTCCTAACTGCAAAGATCAACAAGGCACTGAAAAATGTAGGAATTACAAAATAAAAGCTAAAAACACTCTTAAAAACATAAATTCATGCTTCTTAGTCATGCTCAAAATAGAGGATATTTTGAAATTTCTCCTGGACAGAAGGTTGAAATGTAGGTCCCGTCCTGGAAAAGGAGGATATCTGGTCACCCTGAGTTGGCCACCCTTCTTCCCCTGCATGGCTATTTAGTGGCCAGTGCAGTGGTTCAATGGGGCTTGCTTGCTGCTAAGCACAGAACACACATTTGGAGCACAGCATGCAGGAACATGAGGTTTCACTATTCTCTCTCCATTTACTTATTAGCCATGAAGACAATCCACCTGCATTGCAATTAGCAATGGAAAAAAAATTGATGCATGTGGTAGATTTATCCTGTTACTGATGGCTGCTATGAATATGTTGGGAGGAGTTTTTTTATTGGTATTACAGTTGTCATGTTGTAGTGGTCTGAGTATTAGATTATGACTCTGGAGACCAGAGTTTGATTTCCCACTTGGCCATGAAACCCACTTTGTGACTTTGAGCAGGTCACATGCTCTCAGCCTCAGAGGAAGGCAATGGAAAACCTCCTTAGAACAAATCTTGCCAAGAAAACCCCATGAGAGGGTCTTAGAATCACCATTAGTTGGAAATGACTTGGAGGCACACAGTAACAACACCAATTGCACTTGAGCATGGAAAGATAAAACCTTTCCTGATTCTTGACAATAATCAACTTCCTGTGCTTACTATTAAACAAGCAAAACTCCCTGAAAGGTAGCAATGAATCGACTCTTACATGATTGCACAGGAGGTTTTGATGGGGTCCCAAATAGCAGACAAATATAATAATCTGCACACAGAAAACTAGCATGTCAGGGAGAATAGTCCTTGCCTGATGGATAATTCCTGGTACTAGCAGTCAAAAGACATTCTGCCACAATTGTATCTTTGTCTATTTGATAGTGTAGCCAGATGCACAACAATGAAGACATCTTTCGGGACTTTCTGAGGGTTCACAGGAAGTCCTGAAGAAAATGTCTTAACTTTTCCTCTGGCTACAGTCAAACAGCCAGATGTTTCTTAGCTATTCTTCACTCTCCACTGGCCATTACATAGCTAGCAGAGAGCACAGGAGGGAGATGAGTCCTGATGGTGAGGGAGATGTTTTCTAGTTTGGTCATGGAGGTACTTTATGTCTCCTGATGTAGGATCTCAGCCATAACTTTTTGCCGGTGGGGAAGTGGAACTCCAAGATCCACTGGGGGGGGGGGGGGGGAGTTTGGCCCTTTAGCCCCTGATACTGTCCATCTCTGTTTTAAAAAGAAGCAAACCTGCTAGGAAGCCTTTTTTATGCATACCAGTGAGGAGAAGCTGAAGATGAACAGTTTTTGAACCTTACCAATGTCTTTACCTTTTTGAGCCTGACTGGGTGAGCCTTTGGCAGGAGTGTCTGGGTCACCTTTGTTCCTGGCAGTTTTCCGCAGCTGGAACCCTTTTCTTATATCAGCCAGCAAGGCATCGATAACACACACTTCATCTTGCTTCACGACTCCTTTCTTAACTGTTTTTGGAAATCAAAGTGGGACTTGGCTGAGAACTTATGTTGATGAGGTGGACACATTAGAACCACAACATTTTATTTTCATTCAATCACTGCCTCCTTTTCATTTGGATCTACCTGTATTGGTAAGTGAACTGCATTGAAAAGATACTGTGGTTGAAGTGGTTTTAAAGCAAGGCTATTCCCACTTACTTGAAACATTTTATTTCATTATTTCATTAGTGCTGCCTTGCTGCTCTAAATCTTATGAACAGCTTCATAATCATTCCTCCCTTACCAGAAGATCTTCCAAAACCCCCAATTCTATTTTTTATTACAAAGGGACAAGATATTACATGAGAAATGGTAGATCAGATTTACACATACTGTATATAGAACTATAGATAAAACATAGTCGTGTTTTTTTTTAAACAGTGCAATACTCTATATATCTGCTCAGTCCACTAAATTCAGTGGGTTTCCAAGTACTGCAGTCTAAATTATCTGGAAAGCTCCAGATCATTGGGCTTTCAAATTGCACGAACAAGAGAATTCACACCAACACCTGCCATATTAGCAATACACTATGTATAGACTTTTCTTTCCTGTGGTGCCCCATGGTTTCCTTCATCAGTCAAGTCAAAACATGGCTTTTTATCAAAGCTTTGGGGCCTAATTTATTTTTCAAATGTTGATTTACAGTACATGGTGTTAAATGTTATAACTGTTAAGCTATTTTATCCTGTTAATATGTTTAATATGTTTTTAACTTGTTTATTTTATTATTGTTTAAAAATTCAGATTGTTTAAAACTGTTTATGTTGTTTTACTTACACACCACCCAGAAATCCCAGGTAATAGGGCAAGCTATAAACCCACTGGGTAACCTTGGGTGAGTTTCACATTTTCAGCTCCTTGAAACCCCATGGTAGGTTTGCCTTAGGGCCACCATAAGTCAGAAATGACTTGAAGGCACACAATAACAACAAATAAATATTTTTTTTAAAAAAATAAATAATTAGAAGTAAATCCTGATGAGTTCAGGTTATTAATAGGTACGTGTGTATAAGATTTTAGACTAAGGTAAGAAATCCCTTGAGCCACTCACTGATTTGTCCGTTTTCTCCTTTTTGCCTCTTAGCTTCTTCCTCTTCCAGCTGCTTCTTCCTTTTCTCAGCCTTTGCCACTTGTTCCTTTCGGTCCTTGTTTTCCTGAAGGTGAGAAATATGTCCAGTCTATACCCTTGAAAAATCTGTTAAAAACGTGCCCTCTCTGTGAATCTGGGGTGATAAAGCCACATGATGTGCAGCGTTATCAGAGAAACTGGGATGATAGGGCCACATAACACAAGGCACTGTCCACTTGAGATTCGGGGTATACTTCCTTATTGCAGGACTCTTAAACTCCCAACTTTGCCATTAGTTTAAACAAGCCCTAAGGAGCATTTAAGCTGGCACAGGTTTAACAGCAATAAATCCTGCTTTGCAAACCAAGATGAAACCAAAATATTTATTCATTTGAGTGAATTTATAGCTCATCTTCCTCCTGTTACCATAATACCTAGGGCAGCTAACCATAGAATTTAAGCAACTTGAGAAAAGGCCCAATGTGTAATAAAAGAGTAAAGACAGAGAAGGAGAAAGAGGGATAGAAGCATAGCAGAAGGGACTGTGTATGTGACGAATGAAAATGCAACATAGGACACTACACAGTTAAGGCATGTTAATATCCTATGGAATCCTGGGACTGGAAATTTAGGGAGGAATATTAAGATTCTGAGCCAGAGACCTGTAGTCCCTCACTAAATTACAGGATTCGATAGGATGTTACCATAACAGTTAAAGTGGAAACAGAACACAGCTGAGACAACATGAAGGTTTCCCCCCTCCACCAATTTCAAGGGACAATGAGAGGTGTTCTGTAGAGATGTTTCTCATGTAGCAAAATAGACAGGATGAACAACAGCTGGAACAATAGTCTGGAAGCCATGCCCTATGAGGATTGGCTTAGAAAGCCAGATATGTTTAGCCTGGAGAAGAGAAGGTTAAGAGGTGACATGACATCCAATGTTTAAATTTTATTTTCATGGTGAATCAGAATCACAGAATCATATATTGAAGGGATTTCATACTGAGCATGGAGCAAGCTTGTTTTCTGCTGCTCCAGAAACTAGGACATGGAATAATGGATTCCAGCTATAGGAAAAGAGATTCTACCTCAACATTAGGAAGAACTTCCTGACAGTAAGAGCTGTTCAGCAGTACAATATGCTGCCACAGAGTGTGGCAGATTCTCTTTCTTTGGAGGTTTTTAAACTGCCCAGAGTGCTTTGAGTATTCCTGCTTGGCAGAGCATGGATTGGGTGCCAAAAGATTCACACTCCTTGGCTGTGAGAATGATTCCTTAAGAGTCACCCTGCCACTATTTTCTTGTGAAACTCACAGGCATTTTTACCTTTCCAAAACTTGTAGCTGTTGCTGTTCTTCTCATGAAAACGTTTGGAAGCTTATCTGTGATCAGTAGCACTTAATAAGGGGATCTGATGTTCCTATTTGCTATTCTCTGTTTTCTTCTTTGTAAATAGAAAAGCATAGGTCAAACAGAGGTTGTGTTCTAATCCCTGCCATTCTAGCTTTTAATTCTGGAAAGGTGTTTCTCCTTGCTTGTTTGGGAGAATCCCCATTATGTGATATGTGACCTGCAGTTTGCTGGGGTGTAATCCAGAAATATATTTACCACCCCCTTTGTTCAACATGAGAATGAAGCAGAACAATAATTGGGATCCTGCTATTTAATGATCTTAAATTCCAACCTTTAATGCCTTGATGAAGAGATCCCTGAAAGTTTTCATGGTGCTAAATATATCTTCCAAAGACAATTTGCTGGGATCCTCACAGAGGTAATTGGCAAGCTCCACCTTCTTCGCTTCGATGATTTCAAATTCATCTTCTAACTTTTTGTTAGCAGTTATGCTATCCTGAAAGACATTGCAGTCAAAGTTAAAAAAAATTATAATCAACTAACTGTATTAACAAAATAGAAGAGATCTTCATCTCAAACCAACCTGAATTGCTTTTTCATATTGGGCTTTCACCTCTTCTGTTGATGATGACAACTTCCGCCCAAGTTCCAGAAGTTTCTTTATATTGGAACTGGATTCAGAATGGATGACATCCAGGTTGATTCTGAAAAAAATAATAACAAATTCTATGTTCTGCACTTGCTAAATAATAGGAAGCAATAATGGCCATGCAAAGCTTCTGTAGCGAAACTCCCAATGCTATAAGTTATAAAAGCCTCAGACATTCTAAGCATGCCTCATCATGGAGTCCTCAGTTCATTTTTGTTGCTCTAAATCAGGAGTGGGCAAAGTGTGGTCTATGTGCCCCTGGGCCCTACTTTTTGTGTCTTCTTAAGCCCCTCCACCAGCCTCCCAAATTACCCTTTTAAAAAAGAGAGATTGGTATGCTTTTCTGGTGGTTTTCCTCAAAACTGAAACTATGGTTACCCATGCCCAGACCAAAAAAGGGGAGATGACTCTCTAGTCATCTGGAGGTCTTCCAGCATGACTCTGTGGTGAATGTCTGGCAGAAAGCCGGTGGATTTCTCTGTCCATGGTAAGTCTTGGAATTTAACTTCTGCAGACATGCCAGTTGCACTGCAGTTTGGAAGGCCAGTTACCAGTTTTCTCCTCTCCACTTCCCCATGGGCCACACACCCCACATGTTTCCAAATGCCTCTGTTTTCATCTGAGACCTTTTCAAAATGGTAACTGCAGTGGTTGTTGTGTCACTTCCTGTCACCATTTCGAGAAAATCTCTGGTGAAAATAGACATATCCCATGGAAATGGGGGTCAGACTGTACTACTATGATCTGTTTGGTTTTAGTTTTTTGTTGTCCAGGGCAACAGCTTTTAATGAAAAAAATGCAAACACACAGTCTACTCTTTCATACGAGGCTAAATTGGAAGTATAATTTAAGGTCAATTCAAATGCAATCATGGGTTTTATGTTATTGCAAATTAACTCTTCGCACGCAAATTCGGGCAAGAGGGAAGCCAATTCGAATGCAATCATGGGTTTTACTTTATTGCGAATTAAAGCTTCACATGCAAATTCAGGCAGGAGGGGGTTATTTTTGGGTAATGGGAAGTAATTCCGAACGGAGCAGGGGTTCTTCCGAATGGAGCAGGGGTTCATGTAAATTCGCTAAACAAGCGAATTTACATGAATCTGCATTGGCTCCATTCGGAGTTGGGAGAAATTCCTCCCGTTTGAAAGAGTCCACAGAGAAACACAAACACAATGCATCTTTACCCAGCAGCCTTTGAAACACATTCAAGATCTTTGGGAAGCTGCAGTAAATCTGTGTGATTTTTTTCCACTTCCTAAACAGAAAAAAAAGTTTTCCAGTTATTCGTTTGCAATAGTGATGGTGACTTGCACTACATTTGCATACTAAACAGTTAACTAGCAATGGCTAAAAGAGCAATCTGAATCTCTGACAAAAGCCATCTGGATGGAGGTCTACTCCCAGGATGGTTTGCCAGCATTTGTGGACATTAATATATCTTTGGAAATCTTTGCAAGTGTAGGAAAACTACAAGCAATATTTCTTATATAATGATGCATTTTTTAAAAATAGACATTTTCCAGCATTTTTAAAAATAAATAAAGCAGTGGTAAAATGCCCACCCATGCTACTGCTTCCAAACCTAATATTTTGGCCAGAATCTAGAGAAAGTTAAATCATTTTAAAATATCTTGAACATAATGTTATGACCAGCTGCACTGGAATCTAAGAATATTCAACATTACATGCAAATGAATTTTGAACTATGAGAACAATGATTGACAGGGCACAGAATTTATGATGATTTTCCTAGTGAGAAACAAGAAAAATACCTCTAAAATATGGTGGAGCAGTGTAATGCGGGTTTGGTTTGCTTTGGTTTCTGTTAGTTTGAGTAAAGTGCCAATCTTAAAGCCATCTGCATCTCCTGTGTGACTTCCCTATGAAAGTAAAACACACAATCAAATTAAAAAGCATGAATGATACTTGCTTCAATCATAATACAACATTAAGCCATTTGTTTTGTTTATCATTTATTATTGTTAAATGTTTAAGTTTGGATTACTTACATAGTTCAAAAAGTTTCCAACTTTGAGAATCAACTGACAGAAAATGGGCAACCGGTGGCTGCTGAGAAGATCTGGGAGGAGAAGAATTTGTGTTTTTTTTTAAGTAAAGGCAATCCGAGCAGCGTAAACATGGATGACATGATACAAAAGTAAAAGAGGTAAAATTGAAGAAGTTTTCATATTCACTGCTAAACAAACCCCAGAGCATTGGAAATACTATTGGACAGATACATACCAAAGATCCAAACTACATGTACTATTTACAAGTGACACTATCACTAAAACAGGTTCTGAAAACAAAATGCCCAATAGTACTCAGAATCACAAGCCATCTAGCCTGTTAAAAACACTTACAAGAAAGGAGAGCCCACCATCTTTCAAGATACATCAATTTCACTGTCAAACAGATCATATCTTCAGAGGATTCTTCCAAATGTTTAGTTGGAACAGTCTGTAACTTACCTACATCACAATGTTTTGTGCTTCCCTAGCTTTGATGCTGGCAGAAGTGTGGGGAAAGATGCAATATTGTCACATCAGAGCATGGGGTGTTCTAGCATGTGGGGAAGCAGGGTGGGGTGAATGAAATCAGGATAGGCATCCCTACTATTTCCACTCAGTGATAATGATGGGTGGTAATGATTCTCTTTATGATAGCGTCTAGGGATGGGGCTTGTGGTGGATTTTGACTAGAGATCTCTATAGGACAAATGGAGAGTTCCTGCATGGCAGGGGGTTGGACTGGATGGTCCTTGTGGTCTCTTACTCTACAATTCTATGATTCTAAGTGGGCTTCTCTGTTCTAAAGGATATTATAGAGGGGAGAAGTTTTAGATACATGGCTTCTCTGTTGACAGCTCCTTTTGGCCCTAAGGTAGACAATGCTTCACAATCCAGACTTGTATTTCTAAGCATAAGATAATCAGTGAATAACTGTATGCATAGGGAAGGAGAAGTCAAAATGTGACCCACATGCTGTGTTCCCCAGCATACTCTAGATCCCCTAACATACTCCAGTGGACGACAGCCACCTTTTGACCCCTCCATCTTGGACCTTCTTTCTATTAAGTGCCTCCAAAAGCAAACCATGGCTCCCAGACGTCTCTGAGGGCTGTGGTTTACACTCTAAATGCAAAGTTTGCATCTCTGGAGCTTTCCATTATGTGTGTGTATGTGCCTTCAAGTTGCTTGTTGATTTATGGTGATCACATGAATGTCATAGGAGTTTTTTTTTTTAAAGGAAAGATGTATTCAGAGGTGTTTTTGCCAGTTCCTTCCCCTGAAATATAGCCTACATAACCTAGTATTCCTTGGTGGTCTCCCATCCAAGCACTAACCTGAAGTAGCCTTGCTTAGCCTCTAAGATCAGACAGGATCTGGTGCCTTTAGTGTTCAGCCTGTTTTCCATATCCACATTTTCTGCATCCATAGGATCAACCACCCGTGGATTGAAAATATTCTTTTTTTAATTCCAAAAAGCAAACCTTCATTTCCCATTTTATTTTAGGGACATTGTTTTACTAAGCCATTGTACATAAAGGGATATGAGCATCTGTGGATTTTGGTATTCATGAGTGTGGTGTCATGAAACCAAAACCAAGTGGATACTAAGGGTCCACTGTATTTAGGCACATCTCTGGAACCTGGCCGGGGGGGGGGGGGGCAAAATAACTCTTAGGACTCTTTCAAACGGGGAGGAATTTCTCCCAACTCCGAATGGAGCCAATGCGGATTTATGTAAATTCGCTTGTTTAGCGAATTTACATGAACCCCTGCTCCGTTCGAAATTACTTCCCATTACCCGAAATTAACCCCCTCCTGCCCGAATTTGCATGTGAAGCTTTAATTCGCAATAAGGTAAAACCCATGATTGCATTCGAATTGGCTTCCCTCCTGCCTGAATTTGCATGTGAAGAGTTAATTTGCAATAACATAAAACCCATGATTGCATTCGAATTGACCTTAAATTATACTTCCAATTTAGCCTTGTATGAAAGAGTCTTTAGAATGAAGTCCTTTTTGGGGCCAGCATTTAGAGTGCAAATCATACAAATCACTAGTGTCTAGTGGTATTTTGCCTTTTTGGGAACTCAGTGTTTTGTGTGTGTGTGTGTGTGTGGGGGGGAATTGGTTTGTCCAGAGTGAGCCAAAACTTTTCCCTGGTTCTTCAGATGTCACTCACGCCTTGAATGGTACCTTCCCAGAAGTGTGGGAATCATTTCATCAAGTATGCTGGAGTCTGAACATCTTTTGGGATTGGTATTAGAAAATAGAAGTCATTCTGTCCATGTCAGGGCTAAATGTCATGGTGTATAGATGGTGCAAGACCAGGCTTTCACAGAAGATCCCATATAGTGGGCCCTTTGTTAACTGCTGGGGTTTGGTTCCAGGACCCCCATGGATACTAAAATCCATGGATGCTCCAGTCCTATTAAATACAGTGACATAGTAAAATTGTTCCCCTTATATAAAATGGCAAAATGAAGTCTTGCTTGTCAGAATATATATCTTTTCAAGATATAGATGGTTGAATCTATGGATAAAAAAAAATCCATGGATACCGAGGGCTAACTATAGTTTAATTTGACATGATACTGTATTGTTGTCTTGAGTTGGAAAGGCATTTGGTCTTTCTCAGATTGCTCTGCATGCCACAGCTATATTGAAAACTCCAGCCCTTATTTACCTTCACAGGCCCTCCTGATGGTTTCAGCTTTGGGCTGCAGCATCTCCAGCAAAACTGCGGTCTCTTCACACATCAGCATGCACTCAATCCGTAGCTGGTAGCTAGAATGGAGAATCAATATAAACATCATGCTGTGCCTTCAACACCTGATCATATAACACCTTTCTGGTCAGTCACTGTTATGGATAGGGTTATCAAACTGAAAACTGGAGAGGGGTCCTCTTCCTTTAATGGTTGCTTAGAAGAGGGAATTACAACAGGTTCTTCTTGGACATGCAAACAGGTAACAAGCAACACCAGTGGTCTCCTACACAAGCACTAAAGGCATAGGTGCCATCTCCACTGTTTACTTTGGCAAATCCAGTTAAGGAGTATAGGAGGTTAAAAGCATATTATTAATTTAAATCCTTCTAAATCAGGGATGGGCAAACTGTGGCCATAAATGCCTTTTGGGAGAATGTGAATATTTTTAATACACTTCCTTCTTAGTCCCAGGAGAGTCCTTTTTTAAAAATAGGAAGTTTGCTGAAACTTCTGGTCCCTTCCTGTTGTTAAAAAAAGGCCTGTCCTGGGCCATTAAAACATGGCAAAAACATTCTCCACATCCCCCACATAGAGGGTGTTTGCTGGTATTTTAGGGTTTTTATTGGGGGTGCGAATGTGCCTCCTACATTTGCCCATTCCCAGAGTAACATCATCCTTTTCCAGGACCTTACGTTTCTGCCTTCTGTCCAGGAGGTATTCCAAAATGTACTCCATTTTGAATGTTATGAGGAAGCATGAATTTATAGTTATATTATGTTTTTTTAGCTTTTATTTTGTAATTCCTACATATTTCTTGAATGCCCTACATTTTGTGTTGGCTTGTCCTCCTTTGCAGTTATGATATCTGGTCACTCTGCCCACTCCTGACTCAAATTGGGAAATAAATACTGGGTAGGAATCTGATCCTGCAACCTCATCCTTTTAGGTCAGACATCTGGAAGATACACGTACCTTCCAATTGAAGGCTGTACCCTCCCATGATGACCCGACACACCCCAAATGTTTTTTTCACTCAAAAAGGCCACTTGCCCCCTCTAGTGTTGTTGTGTGCCTTCAAGTCATATCCGATTTATGATGACCCTAAGGCAAACCTATCATGGGGTTTTCTTGGCAAGTTTGTTCAGAGGAGGTTTGCCATGGCCTTCCCCTGGGGCTGAGAGCATGTGACTTGCGCAAGCTCACCCTCTAGTGTGCTTGTGGGCAACTTTGCTATAGTCTGTTTTAGGCCCAGGAGAGGACCACCCCCCCCAAAACAAATGTGACCAGAAAATGCCCACTCCACTTGGAGGCTTCAAGTGCCAAGAATGGCCATTTTGAAGCATAACGTTTCTTTCTTTCTTTGTGTGTCGGTGTGTGTGGCTTTGGGGTGCTGAAAAAACCAGTCCCATACTTGGCTCACCCCTGTTAGTTGGAGATATCTGGAACGGACTGGCAATATAGACTATCTCCCCAGCTTCTTTCTAGGGATTTCACTCATGAACACTCTGGAACATACAACACATCAAAAACTTTGGGCCTCATTAACTTATCACAAATGCTTAGTTTTAAAAAAAAATTAAAATGTTTAAAATTTGTCTTTAATGTATTACTGTATGTTTTTAGTTAATTTTAATTATTGAATTGTTTTAAATGGTGTAACTTGTTCCAATGCTTTATGTAAACTGCCCTGCAATCTTTGATACAGGACAGGGTATAAATATTTTAAGCTCTGATACATAAAAGTACTTGGGAGAAAGGTGGGGTATACTACACTCAGAGAGAGATGGGTGGATTTGCAATTCTCCACCACACAATGGGAATGCCTCTTCTAAGAGTATGGCTACTACATTGCATGCAGAAAAAATTATTTTATGCATATACACATTTTAGTTGATACATTGACTAAAATAAGATTAATTTCATTAACTGGGAGATAGGCCTAATTATAAGGGTTTCCCTTACCTTGGAACTCCAAGGAGAAGAAGATAGAACTGATCTGCATTTGCTAACTTTTCCTTTTCTTCCTTGAAGGATTTTAAGTTTTCTATCTAACAAGAAAGAAGAAATGTCATGTTCGAACAACATTGTAATGAATGGCTTCTGTATCTTGAAAAACCTGCCTGTCCTAGTTTCCCCTGGACTTTTCATTTATTTATCATAAATATAATTCATTTAATGTCAAGTCCCGCAGCCTAACTATACTAAATAACTACAATGGCCCCTTGGTATCTTTGTGTATACCAAAATGTGTGGATGCTTAAGTCCCATTAAATACAATGGTGTAGTACAATGATGTCCTTTATATAAAATGGCAAAATCAAGACTTGTTTTTTTTTGTTGAATTTATATATGTATTTAAAATATTTTCAAGCCATGGACAGTTAAATGCATGGATAAAACATCAGCAAATATGGAGGGCCGACTGTTTATTATGATGTCTGAATTCAGCCATTGCAATCCAAAAAAGAACTGTTTTTGTTAAAGAATTCTTACTTCATGCTTTTCTGGAAGGAGTTTCAGCAGCTGCTTGAGAACCTCAACATCAAACTTAGTGCGATCACCTTTCTGAATCATGTCAACCACTTCCTCATTTGAGCTATGGAGAAAACAGGCTGTTGAATAGATGCAACCACTACTCTACAGGTTTATACAATTATCAGTAGAGAGAGTAAGTAGAGATAGAGGTCTCTTCCCTCACTCCTTTTTATTAACAGTAAAAATCAAGACCACACAATGAAATGGATCTGCAGATAAGTTAAATGTTGTTGTAGGTATTCATTCAATACCTAATAAATTTTGCAGAGACCATTGCACCAAGATGGAATTTTTATAAAGGATTAGTCACATGTAGGATAGATCAAACAATTCCTATAACCCCAATGAATTTAATCATCATCTTTAGAATTTATTTACCTTTGTATACCAGACGTAAGGTACAGAAAATAGGGTTGGTTCCCTTCTATATAGCTGGAAGTGAAAAACTGCTACACATTAAATGAAACTTGTAACTAGCATAATGTAAGGGTGAATAAAATCAGATTGGAGACAATCCCAAGGAAATGCTACAAGAACACACTGACACTGGTTCTTGACAAATGCAAATCTCTATGAATATGCCTCAAGGATGGAAACAATAGTTAATAATATATATTTTTTTAAAAAGTCAAAAATGGGTTTTTCTTCAGCACTAGATTTCTGGGCCTCCTTTTTGTCAGAGTTTTCATAAGATCATACGTTGTAATCTCATGCAAAACTATAGTTTTCTTAATGCCACTTAAATTTATGAGGGCCCCTCCATACTACAAAATAATAGCAGTTCAATTCCATTTTAATTACTGTATATACTCAACTATAAGTCAACCTCATCTATAAGTTGAGGGCAGATTTTGGGGCCAAAATTATGGATTTTGATATGACCCATGGATAAGTCGAGGGTAAAACTTGGGAGCATGTAAAAAAGCACCTAAAGGATGAAGCAAAGAAAAATAATGCCAAATAGCTTGCAAAATTCCAGCAGGGCTAATTGTTTTTGCTCACCTAAAAGACTGGTGTTTCCAGGGCAGCATATGCTCTTATATTTCACAAGGGAATGGTCCCTTTATACATATAATAAGAGTTAAAGTACATCACTTACATTGGCCCATGGATAAGTCGACTCAGGTTTTTCTGGTCCATTTCTTGACTAAAATTTCTAGACTTATACATGAGCATATACAGTATAATGGCAGCATCATATAAGGGTTTTGTAGTTTAGAGAGGGATTGGAGCTCCCTGGCACAGAATTTGAAATGCCTCATTATCCTAGAGATCCCAGGATTACATAGTATGGAACCTTGGTAGTGAAAGTGGAATCAAATTGGTATAATTGTGTTGAGTGAAAAGCTCCCATAAAAATTTAAAGGGAAAAACTGTACACAGAATGACAGATATCATTAGCTAGGAAAGGTTCAGGAACAATTTTTAATAAATGGTTGATCTTGTAGCTACTTTTTCAAGCACAGAAAGCTGTCTCACCACTTAAATTGCTTCAGGAAGATGTTCAGATTGAGGCTTTTCTTGGAATCCAAAAATGTGATCTATTTTAGAAAAGTAAAGCGTTTTAGGTCAAGATTTCAAATAAGCATGCAAATGTTACTAGAGTATAATTTTCTTGGCTTTACCCTCATAGATGCAGCTAGAACAAGTGGTCTCCTGGATGACACCTTAAATGGGCTAGCTCTAGTTTTGTTAAGACGGTGTGCAAGGGTTCCCAGATATGCTCTGGGACCTAGAGGTGTTTATCTCAGGAAGACTGCTGCACTGTATCAGTAAGTCTGTGAAAAAATAGAACTAATAGAACCAATTGCCTAGAGAGGTGAGGTCTTTTTCTCTGAATGTTTTCGAAAAGAAGCTGGACAGCTACCTGCTGGAGGGGAGGTAGATAGACTCAATAACCCATGAGGCTCCTTCCAACTCTATGGAGTTTATTGCATTTTTTTTAAAAAGCGACTTACTCCTTCCATTTTACAATCACTTACAAGATGCAGCTGGGAATTACCACACGGAAAATGCTGCTGATGCCGCTGCCACTGCCTGACTGCACCCTGTCTCAACCCTGGCTCCCAGCCGCTCTTAGCCCATTACTTTTCAAAAATGGGAAGCTCCCAGCTTTGCAAATCAGCCAGCTGAGCGCAGCTGGGAGCCGGGATTCAGGCGGGATGCAGTCAGGCGGCGGCATCAGTGACATTTTCTGTGTGAGAATTCCTGACTTCATTCTGTAAGCAACTGGAAAATGGAAGGTGTAAGTTGCTTTTTTTTTAAATGAGATACTCCTGTGAGTCTATGAACAGGCAAAACCTGGCACAATCCAAGAAGTTTACATCACAAAAACTCATGTTTCATTAGACCAGACTGGAAGAACTCTGATATGGTTATATTCTTCTTGTTGTATGCCTTCAAGTCATTTCCAACTTATGGCGACCCTATCATGGGATTCTCTTGGCAAGATTTGTTCAGAGGGGCTCTGCCATTGCTTTCCCCTGAGGCTGAGGGAGTGTGACTTGCCCAAATCAGCCAGTGGGTTTCCATGGCAATGCTGGGAATTGAACCCAGGTCTTCAGAATCATAGTCCAATGCTCAAACTGCTGTGCCACGCTGGCTCCCATTGCCATCTGGGATATATATGACAGTGATATATTCACCAGTATTAATAATCTAAGATGTACAGTACTAACATCCCAAAAGGAAAAGAAAGGAATTAAGGAAGGAAGGAAGGAAGGAAGGAAGGAAGGATTTCATTCCAATTTCAAAAGCTTCCCTGCCTGGTCACCTAGAGAAGATCTCCTTCATCACAAGGAAAAGGCTGTGGCTGGTTACAGGGATTCTGGCCATTCTGACTGGGGCTTTCTGGGATGGGCCATTAAAACCATAACTATTTTAAACTCTACAAATGGCAATCTACACCCATATTGTAATTTATTGGTGTTGAATGGATTAAGCAATCACCAGATGATATAGAGCTGGTATGAACAAAAGGATCTTCCTACCTCTTTTGGTTCTGTCTTCACCGGGGCAGCTTCTTTTGACTTAGGCTTTGTTTGTGGAAAGCAAAACAACTGCTCTATGCTTGTATAGTCTGGCTCAATGGTCTCTTCACTACTGCTTGTCACTGAAGCCCACATGGAGTGACCCTCTGGAACACAAAAGGCATGTTAAATAATTCCTTCCGAAATAAAAATTCGTACAGTACTCATGCATTTGCAAAGGAAGAGCATGGAATTGGGTTTCAACAATATATATTAAATAACTCTGATAAAAAATGGAATCGAGGAGGTAGCAATTTTTTTGTACTAGCTATTAATATCTGTAAAGCCTATCCAGCACCAACTGGAGAATGGTCTATTCACAGCACAGAATATGAGGCTCACAGTTCAACGTGGAACTACAGATTTGAAGGCTGGGATCGAGTCTACTGGAAGTTAACCTATGAAACTTCTAGAAGATCTCTGGGATCCCCTATCTGAAGGTGTGTCTGAAAGATTACTTTCATGACTAAGCTGATTCCTTTAATGCCCATGTCTGTGTTGTGTAACGCATTTGACCTATAGTCAAATAGAGTGTAATCTAGACACTAATGCATTTGACCTATAGTCAAATAGAGTGTAATCTAGACACTAAAAAGGTTTTCACTGGATTATTAAAAATGTGAATGTTTCTGAATCTAGAAGGTGGTATGTGAGGCATTGGATTACACAATTAATTGAACCTTTTTTAAGAAATCTAACTCGGTCACCCATATTAATTTATCAAAATATAGGGGGCCCACTGTATTGGTGGGTCAGCTATCTGTGGATTGGAGCATTCACCACACCACCAGGCACATACTCACAGATGTGCTGATTCAGATGAATGCATGTTGCAGCCCATTGAATAATACACGGCTTGAAGGTCCACACATTTTTCCCATTCCTGGGGTGGGGGAATTAGAACCAAACCCGCCACAGATGGGAAGGGTCCAATGTATTTATACCCTGTCTCTGTATTTAAATAGGGAAATGAGTAACATAAAAATCAAAGAGAGTTCCACTGTATTTGTGCCACTACCAAGAAAATCCTACTTTGCCTTGCTACCTACTATATTTCATTTGGAGCAGACATATGTAACAGCAATGTCAAAGAAGATCTCAATTTGTGGGGAAGGCTCAAATGGAGGTGAAAGTTATCCAGAGCTACCTACCTCTTGCTACATTGGAAGGGAGCTTCTGCCAGTTCAGCTTCTTCATCCGTAGCGTCGGAGGCTTCACCCTCTTGTGGACAGGTCTGGCACACCCAAGGGAATAGTCAACCCGTGCAACGACGATCTCCTCCATATTGCCTCCTAAAGGTGGAGGGGGTGGGATGCCTCCCATCCCAGGCAAAGGGGGAGGGGGTGGCACCCCTGTCATCCCAGGCAGAGGAGGAGGAGGAGGTGGCATACCTGGGAGTGGGGGAGGTGGAGGGATCCCTATCATTCCTGGCAATGGGGGAGGTGGGGGTGGCATGCCTGGGAGAGGGGGTGGTGGAGGAATCCCGACTGCACCCGGGAGAGGAGGCGGTGGAGGTGGCATACCTGGCAGAGGTGGAGGTATCCCTGCCATACCAGGAAGAGGGGGTGGGGGTGGAGGTGGAGGGATCCCTGCCATAGGAGGTGGTGGTGGGACCTCAGGTGGCATCCCTTTCATGCCAAGGAGTGGAGGTGGTGGTGGTGGTGGTTGTGCTCCAGGGAGTGGAGGAGGAGGTGTTGGTGGTGGAGGAGGTATTGGTGGTGTCAACGGAAGGTCACTAAATAGAGCTGAGTTTTGCCCTGGAGAAGCAGAGCAGGACAATAGCTGGGATGGTGTCACTTTCTCAGACACATTTGAAATAGGTGGGATGCCAGAAGAGCAGGTCACAGCAGGGGAACTCTGGATGGCCCTTGGAAGTTCTCCCAAATCTTCACTGGTCTGAGTGCTTTCATTCATCTTGTTGGCTACTCTTCTGGATTCAGAATTTCTTTTCTTTGGGTGCTTCTTGATGGATAACAGTCTCTCCATGACTTCCTCCACACTATTGCCTTGTACTGTAAAACGATTCATAGAAATCTATGTGTGTGTGTGTGTATGTGGCAGGGAAAGCAGTCCAAAACATACTTCAAACCACAGGTGAACAAGTGTGGCCCATGAGCCACATGCAAATCCCACCCTGGTTCCTAATCTAGGGTGTCTGTGTGGGATTTTCACCATGTTTCCCCTCCCCTGGGACATTTTAGCCCCAGGGGAGGCCATTTTCCAAAACAGGTAGTGAATGGGAAGTGACTTCTGGTTAATTCATGTTGCCAAAAAAGGCCTCTTTTGGGTGTAAAATAGCCAAATGGGGTCCCAAAATGTGATTAAAAAAATTTCCCCATGACCTCTAGAGGTCTTTTGATGTTGGGTGCAGTCTTCCAAGCTTTCTTGGGAGGCTACTCTGTCCTCTAACATCCCACCCCTACTTCATACCAGTTTAAGCCCCTTTTCGTACAGCATGTTCAAAACTTACTGTCATTAGCAAGCAAGATGGCTCTGTTTACTAAGATTTCTAATGCTTCCCACAGCAGTAGGCTGGAGCAATGAGAAGGTTCAAGATGCAAGAGACTCTGGAGAATGGATAGCAGTTGGACCGAAGCTGGGCAGCTGCTCACCTGAAAGATAAAGAGGCCATTTACAAATTGAACTGTCTCCCACATCACTTTGCAAGACAGTAACATTAAAACTACTGGTATTATAAGACCAAATGCTATTATAAGAACAGAGCTGCAAGGTAATCACCACTGATGTTGGCCATAATAGTCAATCGGATTGTGGAAATCATAGGATATGTGGTAGAAATTGCAATGTTCAGCTATGTACTTGTGTAGACAAAACAAGCATGTAACAGTACTGTTGTATCTGCACATAGGATATGTAAAACTCCCAGGATAATTTGCTTCTTTATGCCTCATAAAAAAGCCACAATGCCAGAAAAATATATGAATTGTATTTCATGCAACATGTTTGAACAGCTGATGCAATTTGGTGGATAAGATAGAAACTGTACAGATTTTTGAAGCTATTAATTATTATTCCCAAACAAAAAGACTCCAAATTTCAACTCAGATTCTAGTTTTGTGCAGTTTCTATTATCAAGCCTTAATCCACACCAGGTTCATTTTATAACTGTACAGGATTGTCTGATAATACTTTCACTTCCAGCCCAGAGATACCCAAAGTGTTGTGCTGCACAGTTCTTTGAACTACCAATATTCAAATACATGACAGAAATGTCAAATACATGTAGAAACCAAACAAACAGTTCTTCCTGATATGAGTGTGGGTAGCTAGGATCCCTATTATTTATTTATTTATCTATCTATTTATTTATTATACATGGCACTTTACAAGTAAACAAAAACAAAAACAGTCAGCCCTGCCAAAAGTCTAAAAGTTACACATGTAAATTTACACATTGGGGAAGGACAGAGTAATGCAAATAAAACTAATACAACTGTAAAACAGATTATCCAGATATAACACAAAAACCAATACAAGTAAAGCAAAGTGATAAATACATATTCTCAAAACGGACAGGATGAGAAAACAGTATTAGACGAAAACTCCAAAAGCTTTAGAAAACAATGACGTTTTCAGCTGAGATTTAAATGTGGATTTAAATCTCTGAGGATTTTAAATGTGATTTTTAAATCACAATGTGATTTTAAAACAATGAGAGAATCATGAAAGAAGGACTCATCTACAGTTTCTAGGAATATTATTTATTTTTGTAGTTCTGTAGATAAAAAGTGAAAACAGCTGCCACTAGGGTGCATCCTTTGCGTAAAAAGAAAGAAAGAAAGAAAGAAAGAAAGACACATAAACATGCACATATATTTCTGATAGGGCCTGAGTTTAATTCTCCTCACTGCAACCCACTGTGGCCCACATCACTCCTGAAAAGGAAAGTGTCTGTGAGTCCATTTTATTTTTACTACAAAACTTATTTTGGTTAAAATAAGATGCCAAGGGAACACATGTTGTTTTAAATGGAGACCTTCAGGAATGTGGTTTTGCTTATCAGCAGGATGTGCATGAGTACTGAATGTTGCACACCCCTTCTAGAAATACTGGGGTTTCTTTCTCTTATCAATAGTAAAAGAAATAAATAATAAAAAGGAACAGGTCCTTTTCTGTAGTGGCACTGACTTTATGCAACACCTTCCCAGAGAGACCTACCCAGCCTCAATATTGAGTGTCCAGATATCTAGTTTAAATATGACTTTTCAGAAAAGCCTTTGATATTGGCAGGTGACTGGTACTGGCATTTGCTGTGCTTTCTAAAACTTAGCTGCTGCAGTTGTTTCTGCTCTGATGAACCTTTGCCTTTTAATTTGTTTGGTTTCCTGATTGTGCAGTTTGCTTTTGGCTGCTTGGATGGGAGGCCACCAGTGAATATCAGGTGCTGTAAGCAATGGAGCTTATTGCACGAGTCTTTGGGAACAGGCCTGGCCTGGATAGGAAGGGGCAGGAAAGGGAACAGAATGGGGATATCACCTGTTTTATCACATGCCAGGATGCTGCCAATGCTGCTGGAAGTCCCCGTTCCATTCCCCATCCGTCCCACAGTAGGCGATTTTCAGGAACTGGAACATGTCTGTAAGGCACTTCCGGCGGCATCAGCGGCATTCTGGCATGTGATAAAACAAGTGATATCCCCATTCTGTTCCCTTTACTTCCCCTTCGATTCCACACTGGGTCCGTTCCCAAAGACCTGTGTGATAAGTGCCTATATTTCAGAGGGAGGCAATGGCAAAACCACTTCTGAATAAACCTTGCCTAAGAAAACCCTATGAAGTTCATAGAGTTGCCGAAGTCAACAGGTGAATTGAAGCTACATGCTCACACACTGCTCATTGTTTGACATGTGGCCTTTATAGTTTTCACTGAAGTTGTGTGATTAGCCATTTTGAGCTCTTTGGGAATGAAGTGTCATTAAAAAATGATCCCACTCACTTTGTTGAAGAGAGAAGAGAAAACTTCTTGATGATTGCTCATGTCAATCCCATCACATATCTTCAACAACTCCTCATCATCTTCAGACTTGGCCTCTTCGAATGTCTCACACTGGATAAGTAGGTCATCATCTTCTATGTCTCTGAATGGAGCCAACACTCATAATATTAGCATAAGCATGACAAATAAATAAATAAATAAATTCCAGTTAACATACAGATAGAAATTATTACCCTCAAATTATTGACTATCTCAAACTCTCTACCATACCAAGCTGGGACTGATGTTGTTGAACTGTGACACTCATCAGTATAGCTAATGATGAAAAATCCTAAGAGTTGCAGTTTAACAACGTTTTGAGGGCTGCATAATTCCCATCCCTATTATAATTTTATGTGTTTATGGCTGATGGAGCACATCTTTGAAAAGAAACCTTTTTATATTCAACAAAAAAGTATGTGGGGATATATTTGCAAGTCATGATAAAGTATGGTTTCTTCCACATATACACCTTTAAAGCAAACATTAACTCTGATGAGGAATGAATGGGGGTGGCCTGCTTATGAATTTTTCAGGCTACAACTTTGTCATCATGGAACTGGGGGCAAGGCTACATCTGGCCCCAAAACTGCCCTGAATTCCCCTTGTTACTCCACACATCAGGGCGATGCCAGGTGGCTGTCTATACATGGGTCCTGCTGTGCTGCCTGCTGCCACTGGTGCGAATAATTCCCTCTGAGGTCAGAAAGGAAGCACATAGTTTTGATCACATGGCTGGGCGCCTCACGTAACCTGAGAGAGCCACTTGGGCAAGTTGTGATGGTGCTGGGTGGCACAGCAGGATCCATATGTAAACAGTCACCTGGTATCACTCGGAAGTGCTCTTGGTTTTCCTGGAAAATCCTGAGCAAAAGGCAAATCCAATTTAAGGGATGGAGGGCCAAGATTTGGTGCAGAACTGGCCTCACATAATGAAGACCATCCACACTTGGATCCAGGCTTTGGCCCTGAGTCATGTGGACAGGACACCATGAGGGTGCATGTGGAGTGGTTCCTTTGGCCCATGTAGACATGATCTAGATTTATCTTTACCGTTAGAAAATATTGTAGGGAATTTCTGTAGAATCTGGTGGTAACAGCAGAATTCTGAGCAAATCAGACATCCAAACTGGTATGTTTCTGCATCTCATAGTAGCAGAAAACAACTGATGTCTTGTCTATTTTTTAAAATAAAAAAGCTGAAGGCATTTAAGAACATGATAGAGTGGATAGAGCTTGAAAGTGTCATTAAGTATGGGGATCAGTCAGACCCAGTTCCAGATCCAGAACTATTATTGTGGTTCAAGGCCAAATTTGCCTCCTACCATGGTTCTTGATGTAAAAATACTGGAAGCAATACAACGTGGGTGAAGAAGTAATCATGATGGAAAGGTTGATAAGAGAATGGCCTCCCAACATTATGTGATGTCTTTATACTGCTGTAAATAAGTCTCAATTATGCATTAAAAATTTAATCTTGAACTCACCTCAGCTTGTTTAAAATATCCAGCAGTTGGAGACCTGGAAGTAGGGAATGAAAAGAGGTTGATAATGTAGTTTGCTGGACATAAAACTATATTAAAATTCATTAACAGAATGAAACACACTCTCTGGAAAATAATGGAGAGATCTCCAGGGAAGAGCAATGGTAGCAATTTCTGGAAAAGCGGCAGCTTCTTCTCTGTAGTGGCACTGATTTTTTACAAAAGCTTCCCCAAGGTGTTGGAAATTGTCAAATGATACACAAAAATGGAATTGACCAGCAGTAACCATCTCTGTTACTTTGGGATGCAGCCAAAGGTGGCTTTGTGCTAGTAGGAAGAGCTTCTGGGTGTATCTACACTGTAGAAATAATGCAGTTTGAGTGCTGTAGCTCCTTTCTATAGAATTCTAGGATCTGTAGTTTTACAAGATATTTAGCTTTCTCTGCTAGAGTGTTGGTCCCTCGCAAAACTACAAATCTCAGGATTCTGTAGGATGGAGGAATGATACTTAAAGTGGTGTCAAACTGCATTATTTCTACAGTGTAGATGCATGCTGAAAACTGAGTGTTGTGTCTTCCACATTCTCCTCTATCTACTGCATCCTTCCAAGCTATTTCATGTGCTCCTTTGGGGAGATAGGGGAACCTCAGTGAGGAGGGTCTACAAAGATGGAGTGCCCCACGTTTTGTAAATGGGCTAGCGCAAGGCCACCACTATCCCTCAAGGATAACTCAAACTAAATAGAAGATGTTTGAAATAACACAAGGAAGAAATGTTATGCACTGACCTCCTATGCCAGTGGTTCCCAACCTTTGGTCATCTGTTTGGATGTCAAACCCCAGAAGCCCCAGTCAACTTGGCCATCAGTCAAGAATGGTGGAAAATGAAGTCCAAAATATCTGGAGGACCAAACGTTGGGAACTACTGTTTTAGGGAGAACTACTTTGTGTAATCTACAAACTAGGGAATCTACAAACCATTCACACTACAGAATTATAGTGCTATTGTTCCACTTTAACTGCTATGGTTCTGTTTCATGGATTTTCAGGGCCTGTAGTTTGTTGAGGCACTGGAATACTCTGCCTGAGAATTTTAAACATTGCCAATTCCAGGATTTCATAGGACAGAACCATGGCAGTTAAAGTGGAATAATACTGCCATCATTTTGTGTAGGAATGCACCAAAGACTTATTTTCATTGCACATGAACTGACAACCATTCTTACCGATGAACTCATTCCGGAGCTGTGTCCTTGTTCTTAGTTCTTCTGTCCCCAGTATGACTGCATTGATGGCACTCAGGAGAGTTATCATATATGGCACGTTATCTGTGGCTGAGAGTTCATTCATGATGACACTAAACCGGTACTGTTGGTTTTTCACAGTCTAGGACACAGAAGGCAAATCACTGATACATTGGTTCAAAAGACTATATTTCCCAATCAAGAATGGAATTATAGAATCATAGAATTTTAGAGCTGGAAGGACCATCCAGTCCAATCCCCAGGCATACAGGTATGCACCATTATAACAAACCTATAAGATGGCTATCCGACCTCCAATTAAAGGCTGAACTTTTCAGGCTACTGAATGGCTCTATGGTTTAAATAAAAGGTCTTCCTGATGTTTAGGTGGAATCTCTTTTCTTCTAATTTGGAACCATTGTTCTAGTCTCTAGAGTTGCAGAAAACAAATTTGCTTGATTTTTTTACCTGACATCCCTTCAGATATTTAAGATATTCAGATATTTAAGATATTCAGATATTTAAGAATGGATGACCTTGAAAATCCATTGGCTGACCTTGAGCAAGGCACACTATCTCAGCCTCAGAGGAAGGCAATGACAAACCTCCCTCTGAAGAAATCTTGCCAAGAAAACTCTGTGACAGCTTCACCTTAGAATTGCCATACGTCCCAAATGACTTGAAGGCATACAACAATCATTTCATCTTTTGGCCTTCTCTCTGCCAGTCTAAGGCATAGTTTCCAGATCTTTGATAAAACATAGAAAATTGCCTTATACCAGATTAGACTATTTGGCTGTCTAACCCTGTCCAGTATTATCTGCTCAATTGGGAGCAGCACTTTAGCATCTCAGGCAGAGATCTTTTCATGTTACTACTCGATCTTTTAAACTAGAGATGACAAGCAGTGAATCTGAGTGCTTCTGCAATCCACAGCATACACACTACTAATAAGCTATGTTGTTCCTGTGCTGTTGTGTGCCTTCAAGTTGTTTCCAACTTAGGCAACCCTAAGGTCTATTAGGGATTTTCTTGGCAAGTTTCTTCAGAGGTGTTTTGCCATTATCATCCTCTGAGGGTGAGAGTGTGTGACTTGCCCAAGGTCACACAGTGGGTTTTTATGCTCAAACAGAGAACTGAACCCTGATTTCCAGAGTCATTGTCCAAGGCTCTAACCACTATACCATGTAAGCACCACTAAGCTATATTCAGAGCATGTAAAATTACTTACTCAGCGCATGTAAAATTATGTTTCTAACATACAGCACCCAGAATCTCTTAGCCAGCCTATCCACAGGCCATGCTGTGTGTGCCATTTGCCTTCAAATCATTTCTGACATATGGCAACCCTAATGTGAACCTATTAGGGTTCAGAAGGGGTTTGCCAATGCCCCCTTCTAAGGCTGAGAGAGTGTGACATGCTCAAAGTCATTCAGTTGGTTTTCATTACCAAGCGGGGATTCGAACACACAGGCCATATGGGCTGTGGAAATCTGGGGATTATAGCCCAGAAATTAACATTTCCAAAAGTTGGCAATGCTCCCTCTGTGAAATGAAAAGCAACTCAGGTCACACTATGGGAAGCTATAACTTTTGTAATAACGCCTACAACACTATCAGTTTCCTTCTTGCTGCTGCGGCGTAGGCAGTACCTTCTATACCACTAGCAGTTGGGTGTCACTGAAATCGATTGGCATTTGGCAGCAGATTCAGAATTAAAAAGAGAAAGAGAGCGAGAGAGAGAGAGAGCGAGAGAGAGAGAGCGAGAGAGAAGAATTTATTCACATAGCACGTCATAAACAGATGGAATCCCCTGCCAAAAGATGGGTTAATAATGGACACAGACTTCGTTCTGGTTGATGTGTGCAGCAGAATGAGGCAAGAATGAGTGGGGAGAATGGAATGTAAATGGAGGGATACGTGTCAACTTTTTAAGATTGCTTCTCAATGTGGGGGAAAAAACTTTGCAAGTTGGTAATTTAACAAAGGGATTTTTAGGAGGTGGGAGAATAGGTGGTTAAAAATAGCACCTCGCCTTTTCAGAAATTGATATGTTTTACTCTGCCATGTCCTTCTGCTCGGAGCTTGGAAAAGTTACTTTTTAAAAATCACCATTTAGAGAATCTCCCAGCTAACTGGCTGGAAGATTCTGGGAGTTGCAATCCAAACAGTAACATGCCCAAGCTGTGTTACTACTGTATAACTTCAAACTTAAAAAGCTTTAAAAGGGAACTAGATAGCTTGACAGAAGAGAAATCTATCAACAGCTAATGGCCACAGTTGGTAAACTGAATGTCCACATTCAAAGGTAGTATGCTAAGTGGATTAACTGGTGCAGAGGACAAATAAGGGGAGATGACTATTGCCTTCATATACTACTTGTGGACTTACACTTTTGTTGTGTGCCTTCAAGTCATTTCTGACTTATGGTGACCCAAATGCAAATCTATCATAGGGGGAAGTTTTGGCAACAGTTGTTCAGAGGAGGTTTGTCACTGCTTTCCCCTGAGGCTGAGAGCATGTGACTTGCTGAAGGTCACCAGTAGCTGAGCTGGGAATTGAACCTTGATCTCCAGAGTTGTAGTTCAACACTCAAACCATTATGCCATGCTGGCTGTCCAGACTTATACTGCTTGGAGGCAATATATAAATACTTTAAATAAAGACATACATATACACACACATACCTATGTATTGCCTAGTCCACAAGGTCTTCCAGGGTAGTGCACAACTAAGAGTGTTTTTAAAAGTTCAGAGGTTTTTTTAAAAAAGGAATGTTTAAAATACATAAAAATATTATTTTAAAAACTATCTAAAACAATGCTAATACAATAATTTAAATACAGTGGTCCCCCGGGTTACGAAGGTAATCCGTTCCGGATTACCTTTCGTAACCCGGAAGCTTTCGTTTCCTGGGGGACCGCTATTTTCAATGGACCGCGCGGCCGATTTAAAGGGGCCGCACGGTTTTTTTTCTGTATCCCGGGGGATCTTTCGGATCCCGGGGGATACGATAGCGGTCCTGCTGCTTTCGGATCCCGGGGTTTTCGCAACCCGGGGGATTCGTAAGCCGGGGGACCACTGTATTACTTCCCACCTACAGCTTGTTAGCTTTCAAGTTGGCCATTTTGGGAAACAAGGGACTGGGTTACATTAATGGATCTCTGCCCTAATTCCACAGCGTTATATTTCAAAGTGCACATATATTATGTCCTTCACTGTGCATCTGATTTTCTGCTTGCCTTGTAATGATCCAGAGCATCCAATGCCAAAGCATGTCCATCCATTGAGTAAATACAGAGAGCGGCCAGGAGTTCAAAAACTTGCTTCTTGACCATGATGTTCGAGGTATCAAGTGCTGCAAAGAGAGAAGTCCAATGTCAGAAGAAGTCCAATTGGTATTTTAATATACAACCTTCAAAATCAAATGATGAGGACTGGTTTACGGCTTGTCTACATGGGGCATTTACATCTGTTTCACCCTGCACTAGACAATATAGTCCAAAGGCCTAATTTGACCGCAGACTATGTCTTCATGTGGGAAGGGCAGTCCTGCAGTGTATCCAGGCCATTGTTATTATTGTTGCTGCTGCTGCTGTTGTTGTGTGCCTTCAAGCAGTTTCTGAGTTATGGCAATCAAAGTGACCCTATCTCAGTGTTTTCATGACAAGATTTGTTCAGAAAATATTTGCCATTGCCATCCTTTGAGGCTAAGAAAATGTGACTTGCCCATGGTCACCCAGTGGATTTACATGGCTGAGCCAGGATTTGAGACCTGATCTTGAGAGTCATAGTCACTCTAGGCCATCCCTTCCTTAAAGTGAATTTAAAAGACTGACCATTTGCTTTGTATTTTTCCAGATAATCTGGAGTACTCCAGAGCAACACTGGGCAGCTGTTTAAACAGCGTCTTGATGTGTCACTCATTGTGGCTGTAGTGACTGAGTAGCTCCACTGAGGTTACAAGAAGGCTGGGCCCTTTGATTTTGGCCTCAGAAGAGGTGACTCATGCTAGTGGTGGCAGTCCTGGGCAGCACAGTGGAACAACTGTTTAGACAAACCACCTGGCATCACTCTGCAATGCACAGGTATCAATGAGGAATTTGAGGAAGCATCAGGGCCAGAGTACGTGGAGTATTCTGGCCAATGCAGACCTGCCCTTAGAGATTAACTTGGAGAAGAGAAGATGCTAGCTATTTTTGAATATCAGAAAGGATCATAGAATCATAGAGCTGAAAGAGGCCACAAAGTCCACCGAGTCCAACCCCCTGCTATGCAGAAACTCACAATCAAATCACCCCCAACAGATGACCATCAAGCCTCTGTTTTACTCCAGTCAGCCAGGATAAGGTTGGCTTACTCCAGTAAACCAGGACTAGGATGCATGGCAGGGGGTTGGATTAGATGGCCCTTGTGGCCCCTTCTATGAAATTAAAACCCAGCAGTGGTATAAGAGTATAAAGGTGAAGTAGCACTAAAACAATTCTTAAAAATCTGGAAAATGAGAAAAAGCTTCTTCTTGTGACAATAAGACATAAGCAGTAAGAAAGCCTCGCTTTTCCTCATAATTTCACAAAAATGTTACTCCAGGGCACCGTGGAAAACTAAAATGCAAAGGTATCATGGGCTCACTGCATCAGTGCTGCCTTCTGCCTCCACTAACAAGTAAACAGATGGTATGGCATCTGTCTGCTAACCTATATTTGGCCCCAGACAGGGATGTACCTGTAGGGCAGGTGGCAATATGAAGGTTTTGCCCCACCAAAATAATTCTGCTCCACAAATGAAATTTTCCTTCAGTTCCCAAAATCTGTAGAACTTCAGACTGAGACACTGAAAATTGTTAATAGCTAGAAGTTATGTCACTGCTTTGTTCACATCCCCTTGGTAACATTGACTATCGCTTTTATTTGGATGCCTAAACTGTATTTCTAAATGCTCGACCAAAGTGTTCACTTACTGCAGTGGTAGAAATCTGAGGACAGAAGGAAGGTTTTTTTTTTTTGGAGGAGGGAACAATACATATTTGGATGGACCCTTAGGCTACTTGATTTTTTTAAAAAAAACCCCACTCAATTGAGCTAGATCTAGTTTTAAACAAACAGATCTACAAACGCTATGTTTAGTTAAGTGATTGGGTTTACTGATGATAACAACCAAGAGAAGATTGGGGTTAGGCACGTTGGTTAAACTGGTCTCAAAAATATTTGATAGTAAAGGATTGAAAATTGGGTGAGTACCCAGAATCTGCTACCTGCTAAACCCCAGCGATTTAGTGAAAGACTCTCTAGTACGGTTGCCACTTGCCAGATCTGGCCCTGAGTCCCCAGTTTTCATTGGTCAACTCTATGTTGCTGCAACTTGCAAAGACTCTCCAGAGATCTGTGTTTTTACTGATGCTGCTGCAATGCTACAATACAACAATTTTCAACAAATGTGCTTTATGCTATTGTGGGTGAGAGAATTAATTAGGCATAACATTGTGCAGTACTCTGCATATTTACAACTACCACAATATTCAAGCATTGATTTCAGAAGTAAGTGGCATTGAATTTAATGGACATTTTGTGGCAAGTACAGCTAGGAATTCTTGCTGGTCAGGGGATTCTGGGAGCTAGAGTCCAAAAACCTAACTTTTCTAAATGCTGACCAGAACTAGGGAATGCTAAAGCCCAGAACTGCCTATCTTATTATGTACTGTATATCCTAAGTGTGTTCAGAAGTTGCATGGATTGTCTTCAGTGAAAATTATATCCTAGGAAGTGGGATATAAGTTTAAAGTGTCACAGAAATCAGTCTAAAGAACAATGGTGCACACACAAAAAAACATATGAAAAAGAATAAAAAAATATGTTCTTACCTTGGGAGAGTTTCCTGACATAGCCTTCATTGCTCACAATGTACTCAATGCCTTTCTGGGAGTTCATTACCGCTCGCACACAGTTAATGCATGTTAGCTGCAGCAAAGCATCAGAAATCCTGGAGACACCTCTCCCAGAGAGTCGGTCCAAGGCCTCAAGAAGAAGATCAAGCCCACAGAGTTCCAGAAACTGGACCATCCAGCCATCATCGCTGCTCTCCAACCGTTTCTTGAGCCCCGAGTAGTTCACCACAGAAGGGATTTGCAAGAGGCGGATGCAGAGTTCTGGTTCAGCATTTTCCAAATTGGCCTCTGTTTGATCAGACTCCTGGGACCCCAGCTTTCCCTTCAAGGCTGCCCATTTCTTGTGTGCACCTTCCTTCTTGGCTGACATTTTGGATGGTTTCTCCTACAGGTGGGAGACAAAAAAAAATTAAATAGAAAGCCAACAATATCGTTCTACTGTTTAGAGATGATGGCTTGCCTACAAAAACTGGTGAACCAATCCACAGACAGATCAAGGCCTTCAATCCACCCAAGGCCAACTCTTAACTTTCCAGAGGAAATCCTGATTATGGTGTTATCTGCACATATATTCCTGCTGTCTGAGTTCTATGGATGTTGCCCTAGACAAGAGCCCCATTAAGGCTCTCTGGGAAAACTCTGTTCTGCTCTTTTGTGAGACTACCTTCCCCCATCCTTGTCATCATCCCCAAGGTGAAACCCCTTAATGAAACATCACTGATCACTCCATGACAATACCAGATATCAACAAGGCTTATGTTGGATATACATGGAAGCTGGTACTTGGAATCAATGAAAAAGACATCTTAAAGAAGGAGTAATATATTTATTATAGGTACCACATCCAGAGATAAAAAATGAGGTTTATAGAAACAGAAATGGTCAAGAATATTAATCTTTGGATGTTTATATATTCAAAGATGCCTATTTAGGTTTTATTACAGTACTCCCTAATTTCCATACAACACTCCTCAGCTGGGATTATTTTTACTGCCCATCATTTTGACCCTATTACCACTATATTCTTATCCCTCCATTAGCTTCCCATTCCTTTGAGAATCTGTTACAAACTTTTTCTGTTGACTTTTAAAGCTCTTCATCGACTAGCTCCCTCTTCTTATCAATGCTTGTTTCTTCTCATCCCCCTCCTTGTGCATTAAGATCTCATGGCACCAGTCTCCTGACTCTGCCAAGGTTTTCCTCTTTCCTTGCTTGCATCTGCCCCTTCTCTCTTGCTGCTCTTAATGCCTGTATTCTCCTCCCTACCCAATTGAGAACTATCATTTCCCTGTCTAGTTTTTAGGATGAGTTGAAGACGACTTTGTTTAAGGAAGTATTCCATATTACTGGATGTTAAACCATTATGATGACTTTGTGCTCATTTTATCTTTGCTGTATTATTTTAGAATTGTTTCATTTTGTAATACAGTTGGCCCTCCTTATTCATGGATTTTTTAATCCAAGGATCTGAGCATCCATGGCTTGAAAATATTACAAAAAAGTATAAATTCTAAACAGAAAACCTTGATTTTCCATTTTATATAAGGAACACAATTTTGTTTTCCCATTATATTGAACAGGACTTGATCATCCATGGATTTTGTTATCCAGAGGGGGTCCTGGGACCAAATCCCAGCAGATAACAAGGGCCCACTGTATTGATGTTCTAGACTGTATGGTGTATAGCAGGTTTTATTACTGTTACTATGCTATTTTGATTTGTATCCTGTAAAGCACTGTGTAAATTTTACAGTGCTCTATAAATAAATGTTAATAATAATAATAATAATAATAATAATGTAGTTCACGAACAGAGGAGAATGTATTCCTAAATGATTTTATTGTTGAATTATATTGTTTAAGATGATAATGATCTTCAGTGTGATCATAAATAAATATTTTTATTATTATTATTGTTATTACAACAGAAAAGCCTGCTAGAGAGATGGAAAGAGAGAGAGAAAGAAGCCATCACAAGCTGGGCACACAGGTGGTTAGCTTGTGATTCTGAGACTACAGAGAGAATTAATATTATCCAACAAATGGCAGAGGACACTAAATTTCTCAGTTTAAAGAAATTGGGTCGTGGACCACACCTGTTTCACCACTCTTCAAAGACTGCCTGGAAGTAGCATAGCTTTTCAGTTAAAGTGTGATAGAAGTTCATTCAGTCTGGACATTCAGTCATGTTTATCTTGATAGGCCTAACTTTCAGTATCTTGCACTGCAAAATCAACAGATGAGTCACATTAGGCAATGAATGCAGGTTACCTTTTACAAAACCTCAAAGGCAGGGAAAACCCTGGCTGTCTATCAAGGTATCATTTCGTCTCAAAATTGAAAATGTTTGGGGAACAAGCCAAAATGTTTTGAGTCAGTCAGTCAAAACATATTTCAATTTGCAATCAGCCATTACACAAATATATTACAGACATCGCCAAATATATTACAAATATATTAGACATCAGATGTCTTTGCACACAGGATAAGGCCAAAACCAGGAACGTAGTAGTACTAAAAAGTTATATAGGGCCTAAATACCCTAAAGGTACTAGATCCTGTCTGGTCTTAGAGTCAGCCCTGTTTAGCAGTTGGATGGGAGACTGCCAATGGATACCAGCTGTTATAGTCTATATTCCAGAGGAAGGAACTGGCAAAACCTTTCCGAGTATTCCTTGTCTAAGGAAACTTTTGCCGAATAAAACTCTTTGAATTCATGGAGTCAACATAAGACAACTGGCAACTTGAAGTCATATACCTAGTCACCAGCAGAGAGAGATATCTTTCCTTAACATCAGAATACATACTATATTCTAGAATAAAATGGGTAATAGATTTCATAATTAAAGAATTACAAAAGCAGATTCTAGCTTCTTGGAAAATTGGCCAAGGGAAGAACGTCTAGCCTTACCCTGGTAAAAGGGAATTCCATACTACAATCCACACAGACAGAATCAACTCTAATATTAACTAAGATATGTCAACAAATATGGAAAACAAAACAGTGGGCAACACACTGGAGATGATCAATATACATTCTCATCCACAAAAAGGGAGACACAAAAGACTGCAGCAACTATAGGGCCATAGCATTCATTTCCCATGCAAGCAAAATTATGCTCAAAATTCTACAGCACAGACTCCAATCATGCATGGAGAGATGAATCCCAGAGATGCAAGTGTGGTTCAGAACAGAAAAAAGCACTGGAGACCATAGTACAAGCATATGATGGCTAATGGACTACATCACAGAATTCCAAGAAAAAAATCAGAATGTGCTTCATAGACTATAGCAAAGCATTTGACTGCCTAGATCATCAAAAGTTATGGATGGCTCTTAAAGACATGGGAGTGCCACTACCTCTGACAGTCCTGATGAGAAATCTGTAATTAGAACAAGAGGGTACTGTAAGAATAGAATATGGAGAAACAGAATGGTTTCTATTTGCCCTTTTGACAAAGGGTGCATGCTATCATCCTACTTGTTCAACTTGTATGCAGAAAATATCATATGAAGAGCAGGTTTAGACTCAGAAGAAGGTGGAATGAAAACAGGAGGAAAGGAAATCAATAAGATATGGAGATGACACCATACTACTAGCAGAATACATCACAGACCTGGAACAATTATTAAGAAAGGTCAAAGAAGAAAGTGCAAAGGCAGGTTTAGTGATGAACACAAAGAAAACAAAAATAATGATCACAGAACATCTACATAAATGCAACCTAGACAACGAGGAAATAGAAATAGTTAAAAGATTTCCCCTACTTAGGATCAAACATCGATCAGAATGGAGACTGGAGCCAAGAAATCAGAAGAAGACTAGGACTGGGAAGGGCAGCTATAAAGGAACTAGAAAAGATCCTAAGGAATAAAGATACACAACTAAGCACTGAAGTCAGAATCTCCCAAGCCACTGTATTCCTCATTACCATGAATGGATGTGATAGGTGGACAGTGAAGAAAGTGGATAAGAGGAAAATCAACTCATTTGAGATGTGTTGCTGGAGAAGAGTGCTGATGATTCTATGAATGGCCAAAAAAGACAAACAAATGGGTCATTGAACAAATCAAGCCTGAAATCTCCCTGGAAGCCAAGATGATCAAATTGAGGCTGTCATACTTGGGTCACATCATGAGAAGGCATAACTCTTTAGAAAAGACAATTATAGCCCAGAGGAAATGCTACATGCTTTCAGTAAACAGATATTCAACTTGTCCCAAAGGTGAATCAAGAAGTGTTGTGGTGCACAGGTGGAATGATATACAGTACTGGAATTCCAGGGCCTCAGTGTGGGCAAACTGACAGCTTTTATTCTGGGATGCAAAGACAAGCAGGGAAAAGAAATACAATGGGTTACCATAGAGCAGTGAGTTTGATCCAGTGCAGATATCAGAGCTCCTTCCTTGATATTTCCCCAATGTTCATTTATTTCTTTCTACCTTCTCAGGTACTGTACATACTCATGTACAAGTCTAGAAATTTTAATCAACAAGTTGACCCCCCCCAAAAAAACTGAATTGACTTATCCATGGGTCAATGTAAGTACAGTTGGCCCTGCTTGTCCATTGATTTTTTATCCACAGATTCAAGCATCCATGGGTTGGAAATATTCCACAAACATATAAATCACAAACAGCAAACTTTGATTTTTTTCATTTTATATAAGGGACACAATGGCCTGGTACAGACAGGCATAAAGAGGCGGGTGGGCAGCGCCATTAGGGTTCGTGAACGTGCAGCATTTGCACGCTCACAAACCCTAGCACGTGATGACGCTTGCGTCATCACTTTAAAGCTTTTAAACAGCATGCGTAAGCATGTCGAAGCAACTGCGCAGCTCCATCTAGAAGCAGCGCAGTTGCTTTGGCATGCTTACACATGCTGTCTAAAAGCTTTAAAGTGATGACGCAAGCGTCATCACGTGCTAGGGTTTGTGAGCGTGCAAATGCTGCGCTTTCACGAACCCTAATGGCGCTGCCCAAACGCCTCTTTGTGCCTGTCTGTATCAGGCCATTGTGTCCCTATATAAAATGAAAAAATCAAAGTGGAGCTGTGCAGCTGCAGCAGCAGAAAGGTGCTGAATGGCACCTTTTCTTTTAATTGCACTGCATCTGCGGCACAAAAAAGGAGCAGGGTTTGCCTGCTCCTTTTTTGCTGCACAGCTTCACCGCTGCATCTAGCTTCTGCGGTGAAGTTCCGCAGCAAAAAATGGTGGCACCAGACTGCCCTTTTTGGGTGGTCTGTATCGCCCCATTTTGACTATGGGACTTGGGTATCCATGGATTTTGGTATCCATGGAAGTCCTGGAACCAATCCTCAGTGGATACCAAGGGCCCACCGCACTTTACTTTAACTCTTATTTTAAAAAGGAACCATCTCCTGGTGAAAGGCAAGAGTGTAATCTGTCCTGGAAGCACTGACCTCCCCTCATTTCTATTCTCCTGTCCAGCCTTTAGTATTAGTATTTTGGTATTGTTTTCCTTTTCTTCATCAGTTAGATCCTTGGTTCATGTCTCTAGGTTTTACCCCTTACTTAATCACAGATTATACCAAAAGTCATAATTTTGGACCCAAAACCTGCTCTCAACTTATACATGAAGTCGACTTATAGTCAAGTATATATGGTAACTTTCAAATAATGTTCAATCACAACACCCTTCCTCCATAGCCAGCACCCCAATAGTTAGATACATTATAACATCCTGGCTGGGAATTTTGGGACTGGTAGTCAAGCACAACTAGAAAGGCACTAGACTAGGGAAGACTAGTTCGATGAAATGGATGGGTTTATTGGCTGGCCGATGATGATGATGATGATGATGATGATGATGATGATGATGATTTTAATTTTTTTTAAAAAAAATCTATTTCCTGCCTCTTCCTTTAGATCGAGGTGGGATTCCAACATATTATTAAAATACAGTTTACATCAATCTATACTGTAGTTAATTATCTTAAAAGTCATTATACAGTTAATTATAAAACAGTAAAAATAGCAATAAGAACAATAAAATTCAATCCTTCAACATAGTAGGTTGGTGTTATCTCTTCCATCATTGATCTGGTTAATAATAACATTTTTCCCCCTATGATGGGAAGCATACTCCAACATATCTGGAGTGCATCAGGCTGGGAAGGCTGATTTGAAACATGTAATTTATATCACTTCTCTTTTTTCCAAGACCTCAAGATGATATAAATATCTTCCAACTTCTACTTTTAACATTATAGTAATTTCTGCCCCCCCCCCCCCCCAATTCATGCGGAATACATTCCAAGACCTCCAGTGGATGCTTGAAACTGCTGATAGTACTGAGCCCTATACCTGTAATATTTTTGGACTGCAATTGGCTGTGGGTAACTGAAACCCATGGATAAGGAGGTGGAGTGGGGGGAATATGTTTCATTTTTGGACTGTGGCTCATCACTGACAACTGAAAGGTGGAAAGCAAACCTATGGATAAGAGTGGACTACTGTATAAATGCCCATATTTATATCAACAATATTCTGAGAACATGGATCTTTGATTTTTTTTAATGGTTTTTACAGCTAAACTCAGCTCTCACAGTAAAAATCCTTGCCCACAATAGAAATGTGTCACCAGAAAGGAATGTGCTATATTTCTAGTTTCCTCTGTTGAACCGTATGATACCCATGTGATCAGATTACTGTACTGTATTCAAAATACATCAAATTGATTAAACAGATTTCTAAATAACTTCACAGAAGGCTTGAAATGTGCCTAGGGCATGATATGATCCCCATCCTTATTTCTCTGTTAATGTAAAAATGAGTGCAGGTGATGGAATAATTCTACAGTCTGAAATGGTTTGAGTCCCAATCTCCTTATGCTTTAAGATCATTTGGTGAACCTCTGGCCCTCCAGATGATGTTGGATTGCAATTCCTGTCAGCCCTAGCCAGAAGAGCCAGTACTAAGGGATGATGGTACCAGTAGTTGTAATCCAGCAAAATCTGGAGGGCCACAGATTCAACAGTTTAAGCCTTACCAGAGGAGGCTTATCTTTAAGAACCATGTGAGAGACTTCTTTGGTTAAAGAACACCCACCTTTCCCATGGAGGTGTGACTGAAGGCAGCATAACATTCCTTTTGGCACCAGATCGAAAAGTACATGTTTTCTCAGGCAAGACGAGCAAGTGCAGTACAACAATGTTTTAATAAATAACCAGTGAACAGCATAGTGGGCCCTTGGTATCTGCTGGGTTTGGTTCCAGGACCCTCTGTGGATACCAAAATCCACGGATGTTCAAGTCCCATTAAATACATTATTTAAATACTATTTAAATACATTAAATAGTAAACCGATGTTCCTTATATAAAATGGCAAAACCAAAGTAGTTTGCTTTTTGTAATTTCTACATTTTAAAAAACATTTCCAAGCTCTGGGTGCTTGAATCCGTGCATAAAAAATCCATGGATATGGAGGGCCAACTGTAAATATTTCCAGAGCTGAACTGTACATGGAAGCAGAGGGACCACACCATCCCCATACACTTGAGGATGCTTCCATTAAAGCTTGCTGGTATGGTGCAGAGTTGATATGGTGCACTGGGAAGACTAAGGGCTTCATCACATGAGCCCCATTCTTGCTACAATTACGCAAATGAATGAAAACACAAACATACTGTTGTAGGAGCACCCATTGTTGCGTCTTCATAGTCACGCAACAGAGTCTGCCATCGCCATCGCACTCTCTTCTTGACTACCCCTTAACTATGTTTCCTTGCCCTATGCCCTACCTAGCATGCCTTTTTTATTTTATTTTATTGCTTTTTAAAATACAATTCTGCCATTCTGGTAATGTGATTTAAGTTAAAAAAAGAAAAGAAAAGAAAAGAAAAACCAAAAGGGAAAAAAAGGGAATCAAGTTGTTTGGGAATAGCAAGGGGGAAAGGAGACAAAAGGAGAAGAGGAAACTGTGACACCACATGTCTGCCAATATCATAACTGATCTGGCAGTGAAATTTCACACTTGAGGAGTCCTGGTACTGCCAAGCCATTGGAAGCTATAGACCAGTTTACCCTGTCATGAAAAAGGATGCCTTATCTTAACAACACTTGGCATACACAGCAGCTACAGTATGGAGGTGATGTTGTGTGACCAGTATAATCAAAGGTGCTATTTTATGACTATAATTGTGGTTTTAAAGCTGTGTGCAGTGATCTCCTAAAACAGGGAAGACTCAATCTCAGTTCAGTGTGGGATAGCCATTCGTCCTAATTGACAGAAGTTGTCCTCTACTTCGGGGGATGATCAAGTCCAGGTCTGGTTTGATAAATCATAAAAAAGGAGACCAGGAGGGCATTGAAGTTTTGGCAAAATGCTTAGAAGACAACAGACTGACCAGTCCCCACTTACTCGGGGCCCATTCACATTACAGAGTTATAGTGTTATTATTCTACTTTAACTGGCATAGTTCCATCCCATGCAACCCTGAGATTGGCAGTTTAGGGAGGGCACATGGCCTAGTGGTTTGGGTGCCGGACTGCTACTCTGGAGACCAGGATTCGATTCCCAGCTTGGCCATGAAACCCAGTGAGTGACCTTGGACAAGTCACTTGCTCTCAGCCTCGGGGAAAAGCAATGACAAACCTCCTTTGAACAACTCTTGCCAGGAAAACCCTGAGACTTAGGGAAGCCATAAGTTGGAAAAGACTTAAAGGCACATAACAACAACAATTTAGAATCTGCAGCCTGAGTGTCTTACCAAATTACACAATTCAGGATACTATAGCACGGAACCATGGCAGTTAAACGAGAATAATGGTACTATAATTGTGTAGTGTGAATGGACATAAGGTGACAGTCTTCTCCGCTATATGAGATGTGTAAGGTTTCTATTTAGAGTGCAGCAAGTATTTATAAATCTGCACCTATAATATAAATTAGCATATTCAAATATTATGTAAATCTATGCCTCTTTTTTGGGCAAATGCATAAACAGCCACCCTTTCTGAAGGTGACCTTAGGGCCAGTTATTCTGGTCTAATCTAACATACCTCACAGATTTATTGTGAGGATAAAGTGAAGTCATGGAGGAAAAGAACTCCATATGTTATCTGGAGCCTTTGCAGAAAAAAATGGGATGAGAATGTAATAAATAATTAAGAACAAGGGTTAGTGTTGATCTGTTAGTTTCTGTTTTTTTTTTCTGGCTGCATCAGCACTGCAGGAAAAAATCCATCTTGACACCAACCTCACTGCCATAGTTCAATGCTATGGAATTCTGGGATTTGTAGTCTTGTGAGATAGTTTTCTCTGTCAGAGAGCTCTGGTGCCAGAACAAAGTATAAATCCCAGAATTCCGTCGCATTGAGCTATGGCAGTTAAAGTGGTGCCAAACTGCATTATTATTATTATTATTATTATTATTATTATTATCTGCAGTGCAGATGCAGCCCCTGTCATTCTAGAATTCTGAATGGTTTGGATATCTGCCTGGCTGCTAAAGATGAAGAGGAAGAAGAGGGAAAAGATGATGAAGAGGAAGAAGACTGGTTCACCTATGGTAGGAAATATGAAACAGTGAATAGACTTTGTATGCAGATACTGTGAAGCAACAGGGAATGATACACACACCAAAGTAATAACTGCAGGGAGCTTTTGACAGGCAACTGTTCCTAGCCAAATCTCTTGGCCTCCATTTGCCCTGACTTGGGAAAAATTCCCATCAAATTCCGAGTACTGCCCCTTTCATCCGATGTCTCAAAGATCCCTTCTAGGCCACGCCAAAGAAACTAGGCTTGGCAGAAAAGAGGAATTTGTGGGGAAGGGAAAAATCTTGCTTTTCTTTCCCCAAGGCTGCAAAACCCTGTTATGCAATCATTTGAAAACAACCATTACATGTTTTTCATTCTCCTGGCAAACTCAGAGCTGCTGGAATATGAAATTATTATTTTGTGCTTTCCACTTTCCTGAATGATAGAATGCAACAAAGCAGTTTTACAGTTTTCTTGGAAAGAGAGGCCAAGCAACCAGTCATATTTCATTTCACTTCTTTACTATACTGTTACCTTGTTAATGTTCACAAAATTAATGAAGGTTGGATATCCCTTATCCGAAATGCTTGGGACCAGAAGCATTTTGGAGTTGGGATTTTTTTGGGGGGGGGGGGGATTTTGGAGTACACAAATAGCATAATATGTGCCTGTATTTTCGAGGCTGGAGAGAGACGTGAGGATCTGTGACATGGTGGGAGTTGTGGATTAATGCTTGGATTCCTGCCATTTCACAGAACCTCAGTCTCCCTCCAGCCTTCAATATTTTTGCCACCAGCCGCCCACCCATTTTGGAGCTTTTTTGGATTTCTGGATTAGGGGGGCTCAACCTATACTGATAAAATCAACTTTTCAAAAAGATTTTTTTAAAAAGGTGTCTAGACCTCTGTGAAACCCTCTCAAGATCTTTGCAGAGGAGATGCAGAAAATGCTGTTTTTCTGTGTGAAAATTACCACAAGTGAATTTTGCAAAGAATCAACCCTAAACTGAAGATTCTTACCAGCCCATGATTCTCCATGTTTGGGTTTCCCAACACTTGACAAACACTTTTGTAAAAATACTTTTTCAAATAAAGTCAAATAGTAATTCCATCATTAGCCCTATCACTTTCCCAGGGCAAGCTGCCTGCCTGAAGCCAAAAACAACAACAGCAAAAACAAACAAACAAAAAACCCAAAACCATTCCACATTATATACAAAAGCTGACTGGACTGGCAGTTTAATTTTTACTTTATTATCACTGATTATAGGAATTGTACCCGGGGGCAGAGTGACAGCTATAAGGATGCAGGCCTTTTGTCTTCCAACTCTAGTGTGATGCTGCAGCAAAGAAAGAAAACAATGCATTAATAGAAGCCTGCATTTTCCAAATGAAGGGATATAACAGCCCCACTATATTCTGCACTAGTCAGGCCTCTTCTGGAGTATTATGTTCAGTTCTGGGCACCTCATTTTGAGAAGGATATAGATAAGTTGGAATGGGTTCAGAAAAGGGGGATAATACAAGGTATGACAAACAAAACATATGAGGGCATGTACAGCCGGGTGAAAAGAAGACCAGTGCATCACTAGGAGAATGTTGGGAATGTGCACTGCACTGGGTGACACCCACCATAGGAGGGCTTCTCTGTGGCATCATATATGTGCATGTGGGCTCCCCAATTCCCACAATGGCTGCTCCCACCTTCTGGCTGGCAAGAGGTGCAGCTATGGGGGTGACACCATGAGCCTAGTGATGCCACTGGAGAAGGATGAGGGGTGAGATGATTGCAGTCTTTAAATATCTTAAGAGCTGTTACAGAGAGGAGGATGCAGGTTGGTTCTCTGCTGCCCAGAGGGTAGGGTCAGGTCAAATGTTTTTATGCAACAGATGGGTCGATCTCAACTGAATATTAGAAGGAAAGACTTGATGCTATAGCAGTTTGGCAATGGAACCAATTACCTAGACAGGTGGTGGGATCTCTTTCTGGATGACTTCAAGACGAGGCCTGACTATTATTTCCCTTGATTTGGAAAATGTGCTTCTATTAATTCAAGGTAAAATATTATTTGCCTTCTTTGTTGTAGAATCACACTAGTGTTGGCTGGACAGCTACTTCCTGGGGATGCTCTTCCTGGAGATCCTGCACTGAGCAAACCTGGTGGCCTTTGAGGCATCTTCCAACTCTATGGTTCTATCATTCTATAATTCTACTTTGTCACCATGCTCTCCTTAGCACCTGCCACCTGAGGTGACTACCACACTCAGTCCTGATGCTGCTGTTGCCAACATATGACAACCTAACAGAGATTTAAAAAATGGAGAGTTTGGTAAATTGTAGGGAGGAATGTGACGACACAATGTGTTTGACACATGCCCTCTACAATACATTTACAAAACATGCTTGAATGTGGCCCAGAATTCTTTGCAATACACCTTCTTCTATGGCAGATGTTCAAGAATGTCCCTGCAGCTAGGTCAGTCCATGACATGCTCTTTAAAGGCAGAAAAGGTGTGGAAATTGTCTGCTTTAAAAGCATAAATGTCAGCAGACTTGCCTCTTCAGCAGATGCGACCATTCATGTTCACTGGGCAGGGAGGGAAAATTCTTCATGGGGAAAGGTGGGGCAGGAGGAACTTGTGAATCTTACAAACTAAGTTTTAAAAAGAATGCAGACAGTTATGTTTGCTGTTTGGGTCCCAAACCACTTAACACTCATCCAGGAACAGTATTGCACACAAAAGTGATACTAAATGAGAAATGAAGCCCTTATGTGGTTTCAGAAATAAGAAATTTCATGAGAATATGATGAGGGAGCATGAAGAGTGAATTAAACAACTGGTTAGCAGACTCAAGTGGGGATTCAATTTTTCTTTGCTTCACCTAAAACAAAAACACCCCCAGCTTCCTTATTTTTTTTCCTTGCTTTCAATGACTTGTTTTCCTCTGCAGGCCAAAATATGTTCACCTTTCATTCATCAGAAAAAAAAATTCAAAATACAGTGGAGTGCATTGGATCATAGATCTGTCTTCCACTGAGAGAATGGCTCTGCTGACAGAAGGTGCATTTACCTAGTTTTGGTAAGTCTCCTCCCTTCTGCACTACCACAGTTCATCTTATTTACCTGGGTTGCCCACCCTCTGTCTAGCAATCTCAGGAAGCCAAAGAGTTTGCCAGGGTGGGCACTGAAAGAACTCTCTTTTCATAGCACAGTTGCATGTATTTAAATAAGGATTCTCGGATCTCAGGGTCTTCTCCAATTCCCAGGAGCAAACAGGGAGCAATCTCAGGGTGAGAGCACTACTTTGAAAACCATGACACACACACTCTCTCTTTATTTGCATTTTCTCATTTGTTAGACTTGGTTTTGATTTGAATGGCATTCTCTGTGCAATTGTGATTGATGTTTAATGCACCATTATGTAATCACATCAGAATAGAGGCAGCATGGCATACTAGTTTGAATGTGTATGTTATACTGGGAACTATTGCAGTTGTTGTGGCTTAGTGGTTTGAGTGTTGGGACTACAACTCTGGAGACCAAGGTTTGATTCCCTGCTTGGCTATGAAACCTACTGGGCAGCCTTGGGCAAGCCACATGCTCTCAGCTTTGGGTAGGCAATGACAAGCCTCTGCTGAACAAATCTTGCCAAGAAAACCCCATGATACGTTTGCCTTAGGTCTCGAGGGTGCTAAAATCTCAGGGCCTGGGATAATCTTGACCCAGCAACCTAGCCTACATTTGCCTCCACCCTACTGTTATTCTTGATCAGTTAACATGCATATGCTGGTTAGTGTCAAAGTCAGTCAGGAAATTCTGGAGACAGTTTCCTGCTTGTGAGTCTTTCTGAAGTAAAAATGTTCAGTTAATGTGTTTCCTCTCCACCTGTGTGTAAAAGATTTTAACAGAGACAGCTCTTTGGCAGAAATCCAAATGAAATCTATCCCTGGATTATTTCATATGGCTCTGTTGAATAGCTATTGACTTACACAATGCTTTTTCATAGGCACTATCTCGGTGATGATTACATCAAATTCTTAAAGGTATACCAAGAGAATCCTATATGCTGATAGCAAATCCAAAACCTTACGTACCCCAAACAGCATAGGTTCACAGAGGAGGGGAGATTCTAACTGAAAGCTTTTGTTTTTTGGTTAGTTAAAACTAAGAATCCCAACCAAAGTAATAGATGCATGGAATTGTGAACATTCATAAGGTATGATACTGTTTAAAATGAACATTTTCCCCAACACACAGCAATCCATTTAACCCCCTTTTTATTTTTCTGTCCTCTTTTTAAACTGGATACTAGTACTGTAATCTAATTTAAAGCTAGCCAACAAAGAGAGATTAACAGCTAATGACCAAGTGAATGAACAGTGTATAATGGACCATTAGTAGATTGGGTGGGTGGACTTTTTAGGACTGATGAAAGAAGAGGAAAAACAGGCTAACTGTTCTTTTGTTTGCAAAGCCTAAAGAATTGATATATAGAACTGAATCCCACTTTTGCAGCTTTGTTGCCCACCCAGAACCAAGAGGCTGAAAATGTCTTAGTAAGGCACTGTGTGTTCGTGTGAAGTACTTGCCATGCACAGCTCCCGCTGCTCTCATTTCTTTCTGTCAAAACAGCACCTCCCAAACTAGCAGTGCTGCCAAAATGCCATCAAAACATGTTGACAAAATGGCACCACTAAAATTGGCAATTTGATTCCCATTTGACTTTACAGCAGAACTGCTGAGATTGCAAAGTATGACTGGCCAAATGCAACACATTCATGGCTGCAGTGGGATATAAACCCACTTCTGAGCAACACTTCAGCCACTCAAATATCTTGTGATACAATGGTTAGAATGTTAGGCTGAAGAGGTTACCGCATGAGGTACTAGTGATGGAATCGAAGTGGAATTACAACCTATGATTCCTCTCTTTTTTGCATTATGTTGTCACTTATATGTTGCTGATCCATTATTATACTGTTATTATCATGCAGTTTTGCATTAACGAGAGATATCCATCAATAATCACCAATATCGAAACATTCAAACCATTGTGCAGGTGTGGATTGTTCTAGCACTACAGTAACATTATTGCAAGGTTGATGTGGTGCTAGTGAGTGTGTCATCACCCCTTCACCATGCTTTTGTTATGTCAAACAAAACAAAACCTTCTGTTTTAGTGAAGAAGGCTGGTTTTGCTTAAACCTTGAGATGCTCATTTATTTATGTATATATTTCTGGTAATTATCAGAATCCGTAAAATATAGCGTGGGTTGCAATAACTGGATTTGTTACTTAGCTTTTTGTTGTTGTTGTTGTTCCATGTTTTCTTGGTGAATTATACTTTAATCCAATATTTTATTTTGGCATATGGAATTTAAACATGTTGCAACAATCTGTTTAGTTTTCAGTCTTCATCAAAATAATTTTTCAAAAAAGTGTGCACAATGCATGAAGAAAAGGGAGAGAAGGCTGGGTTCATGTGTGTTGTGCGCAAAACAGAAGCCAGAGAAACATTCATTAGCTGGATGGCCATCTTTCAGGGATGCTTTGGTTGGGAGTTCCTGCATGGCAGGGGGTTGGACTGGATGGCCCTTGTGGTCTCTTCCAACTCTACGATTCTATGATTCATCACAAAATAAGGATTGTTGTGCTATTGAAAGGTAATGCAGAAATCAGTGCATTAATAGCGTTATTGCTACCACTGTAATTGCGCTAAATTATCTGATTACAGTACAAAAGCACCCAGATATGGTACTCTCATGAAATTTAACAAATCCAGTTTCTAGTCACTTGGAGTTTGTAGGGAATTCACGTTTCCTAAGGCTTCAACCTTTATTAAGGAAACAAAAATATCAAAAATATCAAAGCCAAACCTATTAGGGTCTAGCTTTTAAATCAGCAGAAAGTGGTCTTTTGTCTTAAGATGCTTGTATAAGAACTGAGGGTGACACAAACAAAACTTTACTAATGGCTTAAGTCTACATATGCATAAGCTACATCCTAACCTATCTAGTGAGTAGTTCAGATAAAAGAAGAAGTCTTTAATCTCACCATCTTTCGGAAGAAAGTTGAGAGAGCATGGTGATGGAGAGACTGAAAGGAAAGCAAGAGAATCTTTTGATATGCTTATGGCGTTATATGGTGGTTGTGCAATGGCCCCTCATTAGTGTATTACGCATTAATAGGCATGTGCGATGTGCATCCATGCTCAATGTGCAATGCATATATGCAACTGTGCACATTCCATACCTATGCATCATGTCCATCAGTATACCACAGTACTATATCTAGGACCCTGCTTCCATGCCCCAAAACACACTGTGAAGTGTTGTGTATGTGTCATATGTATCCATGTTCAATGTGAAAGGTGCATATATGCACAATTATGTGCATTGTACACCAATGCACAAAGCTTATTAATACACAACAGTGCTGCATGGAGAATTTCATTTCCGTGCTCCAAACATGAAGACCTTCATTGTGCAACACTGCAAAAATTTAGTGTGCAGGCATAAAGGAATTACCTGCGGATGTCACTGACAAGCTGCCAGCCATAAATATAATAAATATATAAATAAACATGCAAGCCCTAATGAGTTTGAAGTGAAATAAGGACAACACAACCTGAAGTGCACAGCATGGTGTGGAGCTCTTTTTTCTGTCTTTGTTTCTTTTCTTAGTCTATTTTCACCACATGTCCATGGCCAACCAACAGCTCTTTCTCACAACCTCTCTGGACCTTTGCAATCTAATAAAATGTGTCTCAGTACAGAGCTGTGACTCATAGGTGGTATATTTATTCTTTATGGAAGAGGCAGGAGGGGTGGATGCTAGTACGTATGTGCTCATCTCTCTATCCAAATCACTGGGAAAAAATAAGCATTTCTGCTCCTTACTTTCACATATCATTGTCCAAATGTGATTTGATGTTAATTTTGTGAACGCACACGCACCAACATGTACATTCTGTTGGGTTTTATTTTGCTCCGAGGGTGGGGTGAAACTTGCACAGCCTTGGACAGCTCCTGCTTTTCCTCCTCTTCTAAAAACAAAACAAAACACTTTTCACACCCCGATGGTCCAACAAAAAATCAGTCTGACCATATCATACTGATATGATCATACAGATCTGATATATGATAATGTAATTGGGCATTGGACTGTCTCCTGATGTTCTGTTAGCATTAATAAAGGCTTAACTTGAAAAGCAAATAGCAGCTTCAAAGGGAGATTTTGTTTTTTGTGTGTGTTAAATTGCTCTTTCCCAGTCCTTAACAGTCCTGAGGATGTTACTCCTCTGCTGCTAATATACAATGAAACATTCATGTTAACTGAAATCATTTGCAAACTTTTCCACCCTCTTCTGCCCATTCACACACTTGCCGTGTTCACAGCAAAGACCTTACTGAAGACAGGAAATGAATATTTCTGTAATGCCGTCAACATGCCTGATACAAAAACCACACCTGTACAAAATGCTTAGTCAGAATATGAAAAAATACTAGCTTATCAGTAACGAACCAGTATGCTGGCACATACTACCCAATTGCTCCCATTTCACTCAACTTGCAATGATGAGTAAAAAAGGTAGCCTTACCTCCAAACCCTGCCTTGTTTCTCCTCTAACAAACCTCTTTGTGAAGCCAGAGTATGTAGCTGGTTTGTATATCCTGGCTAGAGATGTGAAGGCCCAGAAAAAAAAATGATAAAGTTTGGAAACACCTCACTCTTAGTTGTTTTGTTTTCTTTTTAGCATTTTAATTCCAAAGCCTTCCCATCTTCCAAAAATGGAAAAATTGAAAATGGGCAAAAAAGATTATGTACAGATTGAGTCTGTCTTATTTGAAATGCTTTGGACCAGAAGTGTTTTGATTTTGGTTTTTTTTAAAAAATTAAAAATTAATTATTTTGGATTTTGGAATATTTGCATATGCATAATGAGATATCTTGGAGATGGGGTCCAAGTCTCAACACAAAATTCATTTATTTTTCATATACACTTTATGCACATAGCCTGGAGATAATTTTATACATAACATTTTTCATACTTTTGTGCATGAAACAGAGGTCTGTGTACATTGTGCAAATTTGTGTAAAAATTTGTATAAAATTTTTGTAAAGTTTTATAATGATCAGTTTGAAATTTTGATGAGGAAACCTGATTTCTAAATAATATCCACTTTTTAGAATTTGATGTTCATTTTTAGCTGATTCTATTGATCTAATTTGTTTTATCTGTATATCTGATGCATTGATTGTTAATAAATTGATTGACAGAAGCTGAATCAGGTCTAATAGTTGGAGTTACAGATATTCCATGATAAAATTCTGCAGCAATGGAAGCGCAAGTCTGAGCCCACCCAAGAAGTCTGTGATATGACTAAATGATGCAAATCAAGCACAAGCTTCAATTGTGCAGATTTTTTCTGCTTCTATTCGCCATGGGGGTGGTAGGAGCAGGGAAAGAAGATGCAGCTATCCCCACACAACCTTTTGGGCTCCTTGCAGAGTGTTTTTCTCCTTTGCAGCAATTCAAGTAATTTCTGACTTATGACAACCTTAAGGCAACAATATAAGCTCTGAAAGCAAAGTGAAAGCTTACATTCACTCTCCAGCTGAAATCAACATCCCTAGTTTGTTTCGTAGCTAGGAGGATATGCACAGTCTGTCCTTAGTACACTTGTCCTTTTTTCTTTTTTGGTCTTGTTTAAAATCAGCATTCATCCGGATTCAGGAAACATTTCTGAGACCTTCTGTTTTACTGCAGGGCTTAATGCTAAGTATATAAAAACAGTCCAAAGATACATCTAGCCCAGCACATTCTGCAGAGCTTGGAAAAATTACTGTTTTGGAGGAGTACAATTTCACTGGTCATGCTGTTTAGGGGATTTAGAAAGTCATAGTCACAAAAAGTAACTTTTCCAGGCTTTGGTCCTCTCTGCCATTGTGACCAGAGAAATAATTCTGCAAAGACAACAAACAAGGCAAGAAAACCCAGGGTTGGGGGAAAGGTGGGATATAAATAAATAATAAGACAATAGTCACATCATCATCATCATCATCATCATCATCATCATCATCACAACAAACCACTACATAAATGTTATTATTATAAATCACTGCATGGTCAGTATATTAAAATCATACAAGGAAAAGGTAAAGAGGGAAACATCTGGAAATGGTTACAGAACAGGACACAAGAAACTGAAGGACTGACAATTGCAGCTCAAGAAAGGCATTTCAGACAAACAGCATCAAGGCAAGTACTGGAAAATAACTATATATAGTAAATGGTCTGTGTAAAATATAAGATGAAACTATCATTTATTAGCTGCTGCAGCACAATTATACAGGATGAGAATAAGAAAAGCCAGGATAAAGTGATTGCAATGATGCACTGAAACCTATGCGAACAATATAACTTGATGGTACATAAGCCTGAAGAAGCTCTTGAAAATGGTGAAGTAAATTCTTATGATACTTGAAGATTCAACCTAATAAACTATTAGAACATAATATGCCCAACATAAGTGTGGTTGAGAAAAAGAAGCTGGATTAGATATGGCAAACCAAAGGACAGAAGATCTGAAGACCTTAAAGAAGGGAAAAGATTATGAAATCTTGAGACCTACAAATTGATTCAGCATCTCTGAGAAAAGAAAGCAGCTGTGGTTCCAGCAGTGATAGGTGCTCTGCAGGCAATCCAAAATGAATTGGCAAAACACCAAAATGAAATTGCTGTAAACAGGATGACAGTAGGACAATTACACACCTTATAAGGTGACACATTGTCCAACAATACCTTACTGATTCTTAGATTCCTCGAAAGAATCTGAAAAAATGATGGTTCAAAACTCCAGTCAGATGGTAGATGTTGAAACTGAAATAAGGCAACAGTCCTATACCTGCTGTTGCTTTCCATTTTCAACACAGAGATTTATTTACAGTCATCCCTCCACATTTGTGGCTTTGACTTTTGCAGTTTTGATCATTTGTGCCTTTGCTTAATATGTTCTCCATAGAAATCTAGGTCCCCCAGTGCAATTCTGCCAGAAGTTGACCATAGAGTTGCACTGGACAACCTAGGGATTCCTAGAGAAAACACTTCTCTAGGCATTTTCAGCATGATTCTATGTCAACGTCTGGAACATGTTGACTACAGAGTTGTGCTGGAGGACCTAGAGATTCCTAGAGAGGTGTTCCCTCAGGTAAAAAAAAAGTAGTTATTTATTTGTAGTTTTTCTACTTTTATGGGGGCCCTGCTCCTGTAACCCCAGCCAATGTTGGGTTTATATTCTGAATATAAAATATATAGAGAACAAGTAGCCCTCCAGCTGTGTTGCTGGACCAAGACTCTCATCCTCCTTGATCATGCAGGTTGAATCTGATTGAAGTAGGAGTCCAACATCTGGAGGGCCACAGACTTCCTCCTCCTGCAACATAATGATTCTCAAGGTTGCTAACAACAGATTGTAATAGCTCAGTCCTTTTCAAAAACTCTCTTGGTCTCATGCACAGACTACCTTCCCCGAATCCTGTTATTCTGTATGTCTCATGCATTCATTCCTTCGGTTTTACAGATCAATACACTTAATGGTTTATATCACAAAAGTAAAATAGATAAATAAATACAACATAATGTGATCACATAATAGCAGGCATGTGAGATGGCATAAAATGTGAGATGGAGAAATTTCAGACTTTTGCAAGGGCCACATTCCAGTGACGGGGAGGCCAAAGACAAAAAATTGTGACAAAAAACACCATCATATTTTAACTTCAAGCTCTTACAGACAGTAACTAAACCTTAAGAGAGGCATTTGAAACTTTTACAATGAGGATTACAAAGTACAAATGCTTGGAAAACAATTAAATGGTGATGTCATAAGGGGGAATATGACCATCTAGAGAGCCAGCATGGTGCAGTGTTGGACTATGACTCTGGAGACCTGGGTTCGATTTCCAGCTCGGACATGAAACCTACTGGGTGACACAAGTCACATGCTCTCAGCCTCAGGGAAACCTTCCTTGAACAAATCTTGCCAAGCAAACCTATGAAGGGGTTGCTTTAGGTTGGAAACAACACATACACACACACAACCCAAGGAGGGCCAAATTGGGATTTTAGGAGAGCCAAATTAGACCCTGAATCACCACTCCTGCCTCAGCAGAACCAAAATAAATGTTTTAAATGTATACTTGCTTAACTGGCACACATTGTTTCAGGGCCATTCGTTGTTCTATCCTGTGAAGGTTGTGTGCCCCAGTATATTTGTTAATTTCAAAGGAGCCATGTGTTTTTTTGTTGTTGTTGTTTGCAAATTGAATAAGAAGAAGCTGGAAACAGTGGGAAAGCACACACAGGATGGGCTTGGCAATCATCTGTCAGTTCATGGAGAAGGCACCACTCAGCAGCCAAGCAATGCTTTGCCTAGAGATGGTCCCATGTACAATTACTAAAAGAATCAAGTGGCAGGTGATGGAAAAGGACCTCTGCCTGAAAGCCATTGCCAGGCATAAAAGCAGTGCAGTGGTCAGACTCAGCAAATGCACTTGGTGCCATAGGAGAGCCACAAACACACTTGGTGCCATAGGAGAGTACATTTTTTCAGCTGATGTGAACAGAAATTATGGATAGCTTCTGTCCTTCCTCTGTGCCCATGGGCATGTAATGCCATACTAACTTTAGAAACACAGAACCAATACAAGGACTATCACTCATGCTGCATTACACTGAGGTTGTTGCCACACTGCATAATTGATGGATTTTGACACTACTATAGCTGTTGTGGCTCCATCCTATGGAATCCCAGGATTTGTTTTTGTTGTGACGCCAAATCCCTCTGACAGAGGTGACTAACACCTCACAAAACTATGGATCCCAGAATTTCATAACACTGAGCCATGGTGGTTAAAGTGGTGTTAAGCTGCATTAATTCTGCAGTGTAGATGCAGCCACAGTCATTTGGAGAGATTCAGTGCTACATGCTGAATATCCTAAGTTTGGTGCCTTGAAATGAGTTCCCATTCTTTGCCCTTCTGCCACTCAACAGTTTTGCTCAGTTTTTTGTTCAAGATAATGTAAGAAAGTGGAATAACCCATGGTTGGCGTAGCTTCACCCTAACATTTTTTTTGGTGGGTGGGTTGCTTGCACCACAGGCTGCCGAGATGGTTCACCTCCATCCTGGGAAAGGAATAAAGTCAGCCCTCCTTATCCACAGATTTTTAATCTACGGATTCAAGCATCCACAACTTGAAAATATTCAAAAAAAGTATAAATTCCGAATGGCAAACCTTGATTTTCATTTTATATAAGGGACACCATTTTGCTCTGCCATTATATTTAATGGGACTTTAGCATTCATGGATTTTGTTATCCACAGAGGATCCTGGAACCAAAACCCAGCTGATAACAAGGGCCCACATATGTCCATGGCAAGAAGAAATTTTATTAATTCAGTAAAAGGCTACTTTGTAGGTTCAGGGTCCTGCTATGGGAAGAAGGCAGGACATTTACTGGATTTGTTGAAAAGGAGATGTGTCTTTTGAGAGACTTATCAGTCACTACCAAACAGTGAATTTAAAAATGCAATTATATACATGTTTATTCAGAAGTAAGACTGATTGAGTTCAATGAGACTTATTGACAGGGAAATGAACACAGAATCTTACAAGCCTGGATTTCATCTGCTCTTTCCTGCTTTAATTTCTTCTATTCTTTCAGGAGTATTTCTTCCCCCAATGGGGAAAATAGCTTGACTTTAAAGGGCAGTGTAAATTTTCACTTCCATTATTTTATTTTTATTGCTTTGCAAAGAGGAATCATTTGCCAAAAGGAAAGGGGGGGGGGGGGGAGAGAAAGCTTTTAATCTATTATCCTGTCAGCAAATTGTACTATATCAGAGAACCCAACAGGATGTCAATGTTAACATTATACAAACATCAGCTTTATAATGTCTTTGGTGAGAGAAAACAAGCACTTGTCAGATAGTCTACAGGAAGGAGTCAGCTATATCTTCTGATGCACATCATACACTTAATAAAAGCACAGTTAAATTCAGTGACGGTGAACGTCCCGTAACCTTTCATCCTTATTTTCAAAATAATGCAGCAGGAACCATTTTTATAACTGTGCTGCTTCTAAGGAAGTATATATATTTCCCCGTAAATGGATTGCTCAGATTGCTTTGTAAAAGCATTTCTAGATGCTCTTGGGTAGTTGACCTTTACTTGGGTAGCTGAGGTGTTAATCACAATGCTGTGATATTGAGTAAACTCTTAGTTTTCTTAACTCATGCATGATTAATGCTGGACCATCTTTTTTCAGCTAGTTTTATGAACAGAGCTGCTAAAAACACCTATGTGTAAAACCAGGATATGATTCCTCCCACCCATCCTATCCAGATGTTTTAGCCTAAAATTCCCAGAAACTCTACTCACTATAGCCTTCCTTAAAGAACTGTAGGAACTGCAGTCTAAAACATTTAGAGGGCCTAAGTGTCCCCAACTCGAGTTTTAAAAGTTAGCCTACGATTGTAGTAAAACACTGCAATTGCAATGTTGATAGTTTCTCAAGAGGAATCATCTAGACGTTTTTGTAATTGGATGTAGTATAAATATTACAAATAAATATATAATAAACAAATAGACTATGTATTATCTGAAGCTCTACCTCCAACTGTCAGAATTGTTCAGGGACACTATGGATTAACCCTCTGTCATCGAACTTTTCAGCTGCTTCTAAAATGTCTCTGTTTCTCTCTACTCCACCCCCCCCCCCCCACTTTGTCCTCCACATATTTCAGTGGCTGCAAACTGAGTTCAAATTGCAAAAGTAGTTTGTATAGTATTGGCTGAGCAAGAGGGGAGAGGAGGGGCCAGAATATTGGCCTTCCCAGTAAGCTCAGGCAAAGGCAAATAGCTGTAGTTTGTCTTAGCTTGTCTGTTCCTCCTCATCAATAACTTTTGCCATCTTGGCTACACTCTATGTTGCTTGGCCATACATGTCCCAGTTTTCAACTGCAAAATGTTTTGGGGTGTGTAAGCTGACACTGTTGAAAAATTATAGAGCAAAATGAAAGATAAAAAAAAAAATGAGCGCAAGCAGGCAACCATCCTGCCCTTTATACTAAAATGACTAGTTAGCTTTGGATACCAGTAAAAAGGAAAACAAAAACTAGAGAGCATCCAAGGGTATCTTTTAGAAAAAATGAAGACATGTCTCAAGATGCTATAAAGAGGGTATGTATTTGCTATAAATCCCCAATGTGCTTCAGCTTCTAGATTTTCTAAAGGTCTTTTCAGGGATATATAATCACAAAGGCACAACACATATAAGAAAAGTCTGGCTTTTATACACATGCGTATGTTCTGCCAGTAAGCGGTTTTAGATTTCCTGGCTCAGAAATATCTGTAGCTTAAATTTGAAGTGGGCATGTACACAATATAAGCAATGTAGAGATACATTAGTGGTATTATGTAAATGGCTGCCATGTATTTAAGTGGTGTCCTATTGTGATTTTTACAGAGACCCTGAAAAAGGTTTAAAAGCAAGATGAAGCTTGTTAAGCTTTTTTTGCAAATAAAGGTCATATTTTTAGCATCCTGAGATCATAGAATCATAGTGTTGCAAGAGAACACAAGGCCCATCCAGTCCAATCCAAGCATCCCTGACAGATGGCCATCCAGCCTCGGTTTAAAGGCCTATAAGGAAGGAGACTCCACCACTCTCCAAGGAATGTCTCCCACTGTCTAACAGCTCTTACTGTCCACTCAGGAAGTTCCTCCTAATGTTGAGGTAGAATCTCTTTTCTTGTAGCTTGTATCCATTGTTCTCTGGAGCAGCAGAAAACAAGCTTGCTCCTTCCTCAACTTGACATCCTTTCAAATATTTAAGCAGCACTATCATATCATCTCTTAACCTTCTCTTCTCCAGGCTAAACATATAACAAGTTCCGTAAGCCATTCCTCAAAGGGCATGATTTCCAGACCTTTCACCATTTTAGGTGCCTTCCTTTGGACACGCTCCAGTTTCTCCACATCCTTTTTGAATTGTGGTGCCCAGAACTGGACACAGTATTCCAGGTGGGGCCTGGCCAAAGCAGAATAGAGTGGCACTATTACTTCCCTTGATCTAGACACTATACTACTATTGATGCAGCCTAAAATAGCATTGGCCTTTTTCCCTGTTGCATTGCACTGTTGACTTATGTTCAACTTATGGTCTGCTAGGACTCATAGGTCCCTTTCATATGTTGTCTCCTTAAGCCAGGTTTCCGCCATCCTATACAGTACCTTACATTTCCCCATGTTGAAATTCTTTTTGTTAGCTTTGGCCCACCCTTCTACTCTATTAGGGCGGAAAAATGAAATGCACAGATATAGGATGGGGGACATCTGGCTGAATGAAACTACATGTGAAAGAGTCCAAGGAGGATTAGGAGGAACTTCCTGACAGTAAGGGCTGTTCGACAGTGGAACACACTCCCTTGGAGTGTAGTGGAGTCTCCTTCTTTGGAGGTCTTTAAGCAGAGGCTGGATGGCCATCTGTCAGGGATGCTTTGATTGGGAGTTCCTGCATGGCAGGGGGTTGGACTGGATGGCCCTTGTGGTCTCTTCCAACTCGATGATTCTATGTTGTTGTTTTGACTCTATGATTCTATTGAGGTCATTTTGAATTTTGATCCTATCCTCTGGGGTATTACCTACTCCTCCTAATTTAGTGTCATCTGCAAATTTGATAAGTATGCCCCTTATTCTTTCATCCAAATCTATTCTTTCATCTATGTCTTGTTTAGCATTCTCAGCTGTGGCTCCAAAGTTATGGTACGACCTGCCAGAAGAGATTCATCTGATATCTACATTGGAGGCGTTCAAAAAAGCATTGAAGACGGATCTCTTCCGGCGGGCATATCCACCTGATCTTATCTAACTCCCAACTGAATCAGAGCTACCCCCCAGTTATTGTGATGTACCTGTTTTCGATGTAGTTGTTTTGAAATTGTGGTAATGTTATATTGATTTTATTGCTTTGTATTTTTATCATGTTGTAATTCCATCTTGATCTGTAGGGAGAGTCAGGAGATATAAATAAATTTATTATTATTATTATTATTATTATTATTATCATCGATAAAGATGTTGAATAGCACTGGGCCCAGGACAGAACCCTGTGGGACCCCACTGGTCACTTCTCTCCAGGATGAAAAGGAACCATTGTTGAGCACCCTTTGGGTTTCGCCAGTCACCCAATTACAAATCCATGTAACAGTTGCATTGTCGAAGCCACATTTTACCAGCTTGTTTGCAAGAATGTCATGAGGAACTTTGTCAATGGCCTTACTGAAATTAAGATATGCTTAATTCCCTTCATCTACCAAGCTGGCATCATCATCATCATCATCATCATCATCATCACTATTAGAAGATAGAGAGATCAGATTAGTCTGGCATGACTTGTTTCTCTGAAACCCATGTTGACTTTTTGTGATTATGGCATTGCCTTCTAAATGTTCACAGACTCTCTGTTTAATGATCTGCTCCAGAATCTTTCCTGGTATTGATGTCAGACTAACTGGACGATAATTGTTGGGATCCTCTTTTCCCCCCTTTTTGAAGATGGGGACAACGTTTGCCCCCCTCCAGTCTGCTGTTCTCCAGGAATTCTCAAAGATTATTGCCAATGGCTCTGAGATTACATTTGCCAGTTCTTTTAATACCCTTGTATGTAGTTCATCTGATCTTGGATACTTATATTTATTTAGATTAACCAGGCATTCTTGTACTATCTCTTTACTTATTCTGTGCTTTTCCCCTATTGTATCCTCTGCTCCATTTTCCTCAGATTGAGCACCCTTTTCCTTTTGTGAGAAGTCTGAGGGAAAGAAAGTGTTGAGTAGTTCTGCCTTTTCTCTGTCCCCTGTTAGGATTCCTCTTTGGTGATTTCCCCTTTTTTCCATTTCTTATACATGTCCCATTTAAAACTTTGCTCATTTGAAAGTTCTTTAGTCATCCATCCCAGTTTAAAACACTTCCCATTTTTCCTCGTCATTGGAACTGTTTTAAATTATGTCTTCAGTATCTCCCTTTTGAGAAACTCCCATCCAACCTGAACTCCCTTCTCTTTTAGTATTCCTGATCATGGGATTACCCCCAGTATTTCTCTAAGTTTACTGAAATCAGCTCTCCTAAAGTCTAGAATTTGTGTCTAACTATGCCTGGCTTCTCCTTTCCACTGTATAACAAACTCAAGGAGAACATGATAACCCTCACTGGAGGATCCCACCACTTGCACCCCATTAACCAGGTTGATGGTTAGAATCAGATCTAAAATAGCATATCATCTTGTTGCCTCTTCCACCTTTTGGACAATAAAACTGTCTTCCAGGCAAGTGAAGAATTTGCTAGACCTTAAGGATTTCATTGAGTTTAACTTCCAGCAAATATAAGGCTAGTTGAAGTCACCCATCACTTCTACATTTCTCCTTTCTGAGTGTGTGGTCATCTGTTCTAGAAAGGCATCATCCAATTCCTCTGTCTGCCTTGGGGGTCTGTAGTAGATTCCTACAATAACATCCCTGTTATTTCCTTCCCCTTTAATTTTTATCCAGATGCTATCCACTAGGCTTCCAGGGCTGAAGTCCTGGATTTCTTCACTGGTGTAAACATTTCTGACATATAATGCTATTCCTCCTCATCTCTTTTTTTCTTTTGGGGCACCAGTAAGCATCTGTTTCTCCCCAAATAATACATTTTCTTTTATTTATTATAAAATTGGTGGGTTTTGCATTCCTTTCCCCCTTCTGCTTTTCAGATGGTAAAACTGAGATATATGTGCTTAGATAGCATTGGCAGCCACTGTCTGTAGCTGCTGCCTATGCAATGTAGCAGCTTAATAGAGGATACAGTCACAATTTTGCTTGTTCATAACTAGGGCTTTAATATTTTTGAAATTCAAAAATGTCAAAACAGTATGATTTTTATATCCTATGTCATGAAGCATTTTATGTTGCCAAAGCAGTAATATACCTAAAGAAAATAAATGTTGAACATATTTGAAATCGCTTTCCTCACATTTCTGTGTTTCCTTCCTGGAAAAAAATGTCCCTTGTGGCCTCAACATTTCCAGAAATTTTAAATCTCTATCATCCACACATTAAAAGATCACAGGATCGTCCTCTATAGCCCTGTATGATGGCCACTCCGTCTGCTGAGTGTGCATTCAGAGGCCATATGTATCTACACGCAATTGTGAATACACTCCAACATTTCATAAATAAAAACTGGGCAAATATGGGTCGAGCAACAGCAGAGTGTGTTAAGGATGGCAAAAATTATTAATGAAGAAGAATACAAAAGCTAGGAGAGGCTGCAGAAGTTTACTTTTGCATGAGTCTACAAGAAAGAGCAAGGTTCTTTTTTTCCTCCTGTTCTATGCATTGTTACTTGAGTGAATTTGATTTGCAGAAGCTAAAATAATCTGAAGACAAGGGGGAAAGTAGGAAAAGAGAGAAATTGGGCCATTTTAAAAGAAGCTGCAAAAGTGGAATGATTTAACAGGGCTGTCCCTGCCAAATTAAGGCTGTTGGCAGGTACACTGTATGTACAGCTGTTCCATGTGCTGGAAAATTCTGAGTTATGCAGCATACATCCTTGAATGCAAGAATTCTAAGTGTAATCTTGACACAGACTAGCAAAGTGACTTTTTTGGACTACAATTCCAGGAATTCCCTATAATGTGGCCATGCTGGCTGAAGTTATAGCTGAAAAGAGGTCATTATTTCCAAGCTCTGATCAGTAAATACTGTGTATACTCATGTATATAAGTCTAGAATTTTTAGTCAAAAAATTGACCACCAAAACCTAGCTTGACTTATCCATGGGTCAATGTAAATACTATACTTTAATTCTTATTAAAAAGCGAAGCATTCCCTGGTGAAAGGCAAGAGTGGAATCTGTTCTAAAAGTACCGACTTCCCTCTCATCTCTCTTCCATCCAGCCTTTAGTGTGAGCCAAAACAGTTGTGCCTGCCATATTATTGTAGGTTCTTTGGCACTGTTTTCCTTTGCTTCATCATTTAGATCCTTTGTTACATGTCCCTAAGTTTTACCCTCGACTTATCCAAGGGTCATATCAATATCCATAATTTTGCTCCCAAAACCTGCCCTCGACTTATATATGAGGTTGACTTATATTCGAATATATGGCATGTATGACCACATGGGTGCTGGATGTGTCTGACCTGATAGCTCTTGTATATAAAACTGCCTCATTTATTACACATGATGCATTAAGCATCAAGCATAGATGCATAGAGTGGGCCATTCAAATAAAATGTACCAAGTATTACAAACAGGAGTATAGCTGGGGGGGGGGGGATGAGGCCATTGCCTCCTCCTCCTCCTCCATAAGATTTCTGACACTCCAATGAAATTCTTCAGTCTCCAAATTTCTGTCAATATAGAGAACGAGGCACTGTAAATTATTCACACTTAGAATTTTTCTATTTTCTGTGTTTGGATTGTTCCCTTGGCCACTTTGTTTTCCCCTCTTCTTTGGAAGCCTAAATTGTATTTCTAAATGTTCAGCTGAAGTTTTAATTTCATTTTGGGGACTGGAGGGAAATTTCATTGGGGAAGGGGAAAGAATTCTTATTTGGGGAACATGATGCCCTTCTTCACCCTATCCAGTAGCTAGACTTGGCATTTTTGAAATCTGAATTGCCCACTCTGTGTAACTATCCTTGATGATCCATGCTTAATGCCATCACCAGGATCACCCTTGTAACATTAGCAATGTCTACCATGGATATCACAAGGGGGCTATCCCTAGATCTCAGGTTCTGGCTCTGAAATCTCAGATCCTAGGACAATTCTGACCTGGCAACCTCAGCAGGCCAGGAAACAAAGCATGATATCCTCACAGGTGTGTGTCTGTGGGGGGGGGGGGAGTTCTGAGAAGCAGACGATGTGCATAACCTTTCTGGAGTTTTATCAGCCTATACCAACCTGGCAGCCTAGGAGTAGACTATAAACCAGTGTGGTATAGTGGTTTGATTATTGTAATAGCACTCTAGGAGACTAAGGTTCAAACCCCCACTCAGCCATGCAAACCCACTGGTTGAAATTGGGCAAGTCACACTCTCTTAGCCTAAGACCTCCTGTGAACAAATCTTGCCAAGAAAACTCCATGATACATTTGCCTTGTTGTTGTGTGCCTTCAAGTAATTTTGATTCAGGACGACCCTAATCGCGGCAAGCTTTCTTCAGAGGAAGTTTGCCATTGCCTTCCTCTGAGGCTGAGAGAGTATGACTTGCCCATGATCACCCAGAGTGTTCCCATGGCTGAGGAGGGAATTAAACCCTGAGTCCTAGGCTGCATCTGCACTGCAGAAATAATGCAGTTTGACACCACTTTAACTGCCATGGCTCCATGCTATAGAATCCTGGGATTAGAATGTTGTGGCACACAACCTCTCCGAGAAAAGGCAAAACATCACACAAAACTACAAATTCCAGGATTTCATAGCACTGAGCCATGGCAGGTAAAGCAGTGTCAAACTGCATTATTTCTGAAATGCAGATGCAGGCTAGTCTAATACTCAAATCACTATACCATACCTGCTCCCTACATTTGTCTTATGATCATGATAAATTGGAAATAAATTGAAGGCACACAATCCACCCATAACACCTAGCTAGCCAGTGCAGGATATATGGAATAAAAAACATAAGGTATCATGCAAAGTACTTAAGCAAAGAATTAAAATAAAATCACTTTTCTCTTGCCACGTTTGAATTTTCCCATGGATTTTTTCAATAAAAGTCAAAGCTTCATTTTGACTGACTGCTGTGTTCACTGTTCTGGGAAATGAGTTGGCAAAAAGTACTGTACTTCTCCCCTTTCCTTTCCCCTCTTCCTCCTTCATCCACCCATCAATAAAGGAAGATAGAGGCTGGGGAGCTATTTTTGTAACACAGGAGGCATAATAATGCATTATGGATTTCGCATCAGTAACCACATTTTAATGTTAAGCTTATTTTGGTGGTGTAATCCATAAATCCTCATAGAAAGTGAGCTGCTGAGCAAATTCTTAGAAAAAAAAATCTATTCAGTGCACTATCTGTGAGCAACAGCATAAAAGGATGCTCAGGAAACAACGGTGATACTTCAAACTCCATTATAAGAGGGAACTGGGAAGGATCACTGGAAGCCAGCAGGGTTTCCTTTCATTGCTGCATTTGATGCGGGTTTACATGGCATATTATTGATACAAATAACACATACAATCTAGTCCAAGACAATTTAGCAGCCTTCCTTCTATACAAAAATAATATAGCAATGATGATCCATTATAATTATTGCCAGGATAGGTAACTACTTTATATCCATTTCAACCAACAGTCTCTGTAGTTCAGCATTGTGTGCACCAGAAATGCAGTTCCTCCAAGTTTGGGGCCTACTTTGGGAAAGATACAATTCCTATCATGTTCACACCTACATTTAAAAAATAAAATAAAATAAAAGACTCCCTACATCCTCTAGGGGCCACAAACCTTTGCCAAGTTTGGGGCTAACTGTCCTGATTTTGGAGGGACAATCCCTAGCAATCCTCTAGTGTTCCACTTCTCCGGGCGCTATTAAAATGTTCCAGTTTCTCTCTCCCCTTGTCCTCAGCTTACTTTAAGTTGCTGCAAAATGATGTGAAATTGCAGCAGCAGTTTGCCTTCAAGCAACTGAGCAAAGAGGAAAGGAGATGAGGAAGCAGAAACTTGCCCTTTCCAATAGACTCAGCCAAAAGCAAACTGCTGCAGACTCTCCTAGTTTGCCTGTTCTTCCTCATTAATAGCCTTTGCCATTTTGTTCACACTCAGATGTTGCTTTGACACACCTGTTCCTGTTTTCATCTATCTGTTTTACACCCTGGAGAGGCTCCCCTCCAACCAACAGGAAACAACCAGAACTCTCAGTCCAATCAAAAAGTAATATTCCCAAGCTCTAGACCCAAATAAATGAGTCCAAGAGCAAACTTGAATTCTCCCTAGAAGCCAAGATGACTAAACTCTGACTATTGTATTTTGACCACATCATGAGTTGATGTGACTCCGAAATGAAAATAATGCTTGGTAAGGTAGAAGGCAGTGGGAAAAGAGGAAGATTGTGTTATGGGTGGACTGGACAGCCTCGATCAAAGAAGCCATGAGGCCCTGAGCTTACAGTACCTGAGCAGTGCTGTTGATGATAGGATGACATATGAGGTTCCACATTTATAGGACTACCATAAGTCAAAGTTGGCTTGAGAGCAATTAATAACAACAATGAACAGAGGGTGCTCCCGTGTGTGTCGTGGTGCATGCATCATTAATCTAAATAGGGCTTCCCATCTGCATGACCTCAAGTTCACATATGGGAAGCCTATGTATGGGACAGGCCAGGTGTATCAACCAGAGCTGGCCCTGGTTAGCTTCCCAGATCAGACAGGATCTGGTGTCTTTTTGAGTAATATGTATATCCAAGAGAATATGTTAAATCTAGACACTGAGCCTATTAGAATCTGGAAGGAAGAGAAGTAAGTCTATCTCATCTACCTTACTTATAGAAGAATATGTTGCAGTCTTAGCTGCACCATGCAAGTGCATGGTGGAATTTTAGAAATGAAATAAATTCCTGAAGCATTTCTAGTCTAGCAGAAAAGAATACAGTGGAGGGAAGGTTGGATTGGAGAAAAAAAAGGAGGGTTTTTGGGGTGGTGGTGGTGGATTGGGAGTAGCAAAAGGAATGTGACCACGGCAGATAACCAACATTTTGTGAGTGGGCTGTTGAAGAGAGATTGGGGGGGGGGGGCAAGGAACAAAGCAGCAGCAGGCTTGGATGTGGGGAGCACAGTGCAAGGCAAATTGAGATGCTTTTTTTTTGGACTAGATTAGAAACAGTGCCAGCGGCAGAGGTATTATTTGCTCAGCCCACCTTATAGAACAGAGGCTTCATCTTCCATTTGGATGAACTATCAGAGGAATTAAATACAATGCTAGGCTGGTTGGGTGGGGGAACAGAAGAACACATGCTTTCCTGGGTTGGTTGTGCATGACTTAGCAGAATTGAATAGCCATCCCGGAGAGATAAGTATTGTAGGAAATAGACTACAATGTGATTCCAAACAAGACCCTTAGTGGAAGAAAGAGTGTTGCCTTGCTTGTTAAAAATAATTCACTGTAACTGACAGCAACCTGGTTATTTCTGACTATCATAACAAACAGACCCAACTGAGCCAACAAAAATGTATGCTGACTTATTGTGAGCAGTCTTTAGCATTTGTCTTCAACAGGGGACATTAAAATACATGTGCGTTAAAAACAGGACAGTTCTTTGAAACACATATTAAAGGTTTAGCATAAAATAACTGAAAACGAGCATGGTGTAGTGGTTTGAGCATTGGGCTACGATTCTGGAGACCAGGGTTCAATTCCCTGTTCAGCGGTGAAACCCAGTAGGCGACCATGGGCAAGTCACATGCTGTCAGCTCGAGAGGATGGCAATGGCAAACCCTCTCTGAAAAAACTTACCAAGAAAACCCTATGGTTTGCCTTAGGGTCATCATAAATTGGAAATGACTTGAAGGCACACAACAACAACAACAACCACAACAACAGTCAGATTGCCATTTTGCCATTCAGTAATAAATCACATTGGGCTGATCTAGACTGGTAAAAAGGGGCGTGTTCATGCCTGCATGAAAGTGTAGCCTTTAGATGACCTACACTGAAAGTTTGGCATGAACACACTTCTTTTGCATTTTAGTGGGGGGAAAGCAGCTTTAAAAAGGACCTGCTTTTCCTAGCTTCTTTTTAAAAAAGGTGTAACTGCGCAGCTGCGTCTAAATGCTGCAGTGCAACTGTGCAGTTTCTTAAAGCTCCCAAACCCTAGCTCCAGCTCTAATCCGAACCCTAGACATGCGCAGTAGGGACTCTGGAATGCTGTAACTGTTATGCAACTGTGCATAAAATGTTAATTCATTCATAAAATAAAGAAGTTTATTCATAAACTTAAATTGTAACAGATTTAATATATTTTTAAGGGGGAGGGATGCAGTTTGTTTTATTGATGTGTAAATGTGTAAGCTGCCTCAATTGATCTCAAAGGGGTGGGGAAGTAATAACAACAACAACAACAACAACAACAACAATTATTATAAAATAAAGGGGTCCATTCATGGTGCACCGATGCAATTGCGCACTTTAAAAAGGGAAGCGAAACCACAATGGTAATTTGACAGATCTTCATAACTGCACAGTTCACGTGTGATGTACCTGCACAACTGCGCAGTTCACAGCTGGCAATACAATTGCCTGTACGATGTACCGGTGCAACTGCGCAGTTCGCAGCCAGCAACAACAACAACAAAAATAAATAAATAAATAAAAGGTTCAGTGCCCCATTCATTGCCACCCGTGCAGCTGCTCCGCCTGTGTTTCTAGCATCTTGACAGCTTCCAATGTAGTTGCTGAGCAACAGAAAAGACATCAGATAAGTCGTCCCCACACCTCCTCAGTGTAGCTGCCCTATACCTTTTTATTACACACCTGGGACTTGCAGTAAAGCTGCTAAGCATTAAGGAAAAGGCAACTTCATGTTGCCCTTTCCTGCCAATCTAGAAAGCCCCATTGTGGCTAATTTTCCCTTTTTTGAAATTTTTCATTCTGGTGTGCCACGCTAAGATTTACACCAGTCTCTCTCCCTGCCCAGGTGAGATAGCAAAGCAATCTACTATACATGCAAGATCACCAGATCACCAGATGTCAACTTATAGAAAGGATCAGCAAGGAGCAATGTTTGTGTTATATCTGGCTTCCCCAGCAAGCCGATATGTTAAGAGGAGTGTGTGGGAGAACGTAAAGAGAAATGTAAAAGCTAGATATAGCCTTGCTGCTGTAAGAAATCTGAATGATTGAACTGGACAAGTTTTTGGAATAATGCCCATATTCACCATGTATTCTCTACACACACCATAAGGCGGACAGCAGAAACATGTTCATTTTTCTCTCTCTAAAGGAAACACAGTGCCTAAGTATTACAAATTCTGCATCAAATGAATAACAAGCCATGTGCTTGAGAAGAAAATTATAAGAAAATTACCAAATCAATTGAGGATCCTATAAAATGGCAAGTTCCACAAGATTATCAGGCATTCACAAAATTTGGTCAAGTTTAGTAACCCAACCATTTTTAGAGGGTTTTATTTTTAAAAATACAAATTTCTTAGCTCTTCGAAATGTGGAAATGAGCTTCAAATGTGTTAGCTAGTGGTTCTCTAGTTGTATACTGTAGCTTCATGGGTGTTTCTCAATGATAATTAAAAATGTTATTATTTGCTGTCAACCTGAACTTGACTTAAACAGCAATGCTATGACATGCCCATTTTAGATTGGCAAAAAGAGGTGTGATGAAGGCTGCATGAAAGCCCAGCCTTTAGATGAGAAAAAGGGAAAGTGTGCCATGAAGAGACCTTAAAGAGCCCTGGTCAAAAGCCAAACATTACTTACCCTTAAAATGAAATTGCAAACATAGCTGTGGAGCAATATTGTTCCACTTTAGAACTCTTTGCCCCTCTTGGCTTTCTTGATACAGAACTGATGATGTGCAAACTTTCCTCTGCTTCATTCAAAATCTACTTAGTATTCTGAAGGTTAAGAGACTTCCTGAAAAAAGGGAATTTGTTTCTGATTTTGCTCTTCCCCACTAGTAACAATGTTACACACACACAAACATCTTCTTCTAGGAATGGTGGTTCAAAGAACCAGCTGTGGTTAGACTACTTGGAAATTCAACTGCTTACCACAATTGAAACAAACATGCTCGCCAACAAATGTGAGATCTTTGCTTTAGATCTGGATGAGAGAACAACCACATACATTTGAATGAACTAAATTAAGAAGGTATTCACCCCTCCCCACCCCAAAAGGCTACTGTTTGAGTAGGCTGGTCACATCTTTCCCAACAATCAAGGAATTTCATCCAGAATAAGAGTCAACATTAAAGAGTTTTGCCCATGTACCAGGAGCCCCGGTGACACAGCAGGTACTGCAGCCACAAGATTATGAGTTTGATCCCAGGATTCCAAGACTGACTCAGCCTTTCATCTCTTCGTAAGTTGGTAAAATAAGTACCCAGTTTGTTGAGGGCAATTGGCTTACACATAGTAAACTGCTTAGAGAGTGCTGAATTCACTGATAAGCAGTATAGAAATGGCTGGGCAAGCCTGACCACACATGCAGAGTGCCTTATTTTATGTCTTATACCACTGAACGACTTCTGGAGAAAATAATGCTCAATCTGTACTGCACAGAACCTCATTTTATATTGTAAATTAAGAGGAGAATTTCTTCATAGGGGCTGATGATGTCTTCCATGCTAGTGGGGCAATCAATTTGCTCCAGGTTTTGGTTTGGCCTATCCAAACTGCTGATGCTGTCATCAAAATAGGTCCAGTATTTTGGATAGGTTATCTTAAAGTTCAAACTAAGATCTAGAGTGGATTTACCATCCCAGTGATGTGGAAAAAACCAAGTCAACACTGCTTCTCAAAAAAAATATCCAGATTTTCTTTTCCTTTCTAGTGCAGAATACATGCAGCTCCAGATACTACTGATCTTTCCAGGAGGCTAGGGGGGGTTGTTGTTTTGTTTTTGCATTTAACTCTCTAGCTATTTGAGTCTTTGAAACTTCAGAAAGTATTTTTATAGGCTGTAGGAACTGTTTGCCAATGCAAATCTCAGAATCTACTGTTCTCAGAATCAGCCAAGAACCTTGCTTGCTTTTACTTTCCACAGAAGGGGCGGGGGGGGGGGGGGGGGGAAGAAGGCTGAGAAATTGCTGCACAGGCGCCTCAACCAGATTTGCAATTACATTCAGCGGCAATAACTCTTATACTTGCGTATGCTAGGATGACTCAACAGTAGGCGAAAGGAGAGACAAACAACACCCTCTTTTATTCCTGTTTCTATAGCTGGCTCCATCAAATTGGTCCTCATCCGCCATAGCTGGCATCTGGAAACAATTACTGAGAAAGTCTGTTGTATTATATTATTCTTTCCCATCCTCAGGAAGTTGTTCTTTACAGTTTTTAGTCCATTGTCAACAGGATCAATCACCCAAGCCCTACTGTGCCCGCCACTTGCAAAACAACTTGAAACTGCTGCTCTTCATTAACATTCCTGCAGTGCTAACATCTGAACACCAAACTAGAACAACAAGAATGGGGTGTCAAAAAGACACACCCAGATTTGCAGCATGAAGGATAGGGAGCAGGCCAGATTAATTAAGCGAAAGGATAGGAAGAATGTTAAAAGTTTGGGAGACGGGTTAGTGACCTAGCTTTTATCTTCTAAGCTAATCATCCATCTTCTCTCTTGCTTTCATGCCCTCTGGCACTGCACTGCATGAGAATTTCCAAACAATTTCAAAGATGTTTGCAATTCCAATCCTCTTTCATACACTTCTAGAGGCAGTAGCAGCTATGGCAGCAATTCGAAAAGGAGTCTAGCCAGCACAGCAAACAAGTTATTTGGAACCTTCCAAGCTGCTTCACACATCACATATTTAGATGCTTGTGGTGTTGTTGTGTGCCTTCGAGTCGACCCTAAGGTGAACTTATCATGGGGTTTTCTTGGCAAGATTTGTTCAGAGGAGGTTTGCCATTGCCTTCCCCCGAGGCTGAGAGCATGTAACATGTGCAAGGTCACCCAGTGGGTTTCAAGGCCAAACTGGGAATCGAACCTTGGTCTCCAGAGTCCAATATTCAAGCCATTACACCACTTATGCTTACACCTAAATGTGAGGAATCTTGCATCTGAAAAAGTTGATTATAATCCATGACAGCTCACATCATAAAAACAAATCAGTTACTTTTTAAGAAAAAATATTTCATTAGATTTTTAAATGTAAAACACTTAATTATAAACATAACACAATTCTACTCTAAATAAAAATATGGCTTAAATCATTCCCAATCCTTCCCCTTATAGAAAATTATTACAATTCACACAATAACCACAAGTGCACTAAACACAACTGACACAATCTATATTTGACTTCCCTCTTCTCCAGTCTGAACATACCAAAGCTCAAAATACATGATTGTATCAAAGCTCAAAATACACAATTGTACACCAGAGTGGTGTAATGGTTTGAGTGTTGGACTATGTTTTTGGAGACCAGGGTTCAAATCTATGCTGGAAACTCACTGACTAAGCTTGGGTAAATCACACTCTCTCAGCCTCAGAAAAGGGCAAACACAAAAGCTCTCTGAACAAATCTTCCCTAGAAAACCCCATGATAGGTTCACTTTAGGGTCAGCATAAGTTGGAAATGACTTGAAGGCATGCAACAAGAACAATATTGTCACAGTCTCACTAATATTATATATTCTTTTTTAAAACTTACTTCAGCACCTAAAACAAATCAGTTACTTTTAAAGTTAAAATACATCTAAACAGGATGTGAAGAAAATGGATTAGATTTGGTAAGGGGGCTATATGTGGTCTTAACAGCTTTTTTGTGTCTCTTAGATTGTCTCCAGATCTTTCCTCATAAACCCACATATTCTTCTGAACACACTAAGAGTTCACATGGGGTGATATTCAGCCAAATATTAGCCCTTGTAAGGGAATGAGATGGCCATCATCATCATCATCATCATCATCATCATCATCATCATCATCATCTTTATTTGTATCCTGCTCTTTTCCCAGAACTGGGACCCTTCTATTCTTTCTCCTCTTCTGATGGACAGTACAGATTATGGTGGCTTGAACTACAGTAGACCTATTACATCAAGGACTGAGGGGTAAGTATACACTTATATACAGTATTAAATTATTGGGTCTATTATAGATGGGAGCATAAACTGGATTCAGTCCATTGCATGTCAGCAAGTCCTCTTGCTTAGAAGCTAGAAAAGGCCAACTCACATCCAAGGAAATCTAAACTGACCAAATATTCAGGTGGCCAGATGAAAAAGGGAACATGATCCTTCAACCTTTAGCAGATGCAAAGAGGAAAGAATTTCAACTACTGTACATTTTTCCAGTTTAACACCACTTTAACTGCCACAGCTCAATGCTATGGAATTCTGGAGACTCTGTTTGTTAGGGAGCCGTGGTGGCACCGTGGTTAAATGCCCTTATTGCAGCCTCAAGGTTGCAAGTTCAATCCCTGGACCCCAAGGTTGACTCAGCCTTCCATCCTTTCGTAGGTTGATAAAATGAGTTCCCAGCTTGTTGGGGGCAATTAGTTTACAGACTGTAAAGCGCTTAGAGAGTTCACTGAGAAGGGGTATAAAAATGTAAATGCTTTTGCTATTGTAGAATCGCCAGAATTCCATAGCACTGAGCCACGGCAGTTAAAGTGGTGTCAAACCGGATTGTTTCTGCAGTGCAGATGCAATGTTAGTTAAGTATACTTAACCAAGTAAGTAACACAGAATTTTGGACTATTTTTTGTGGTTCCAAAGTACACAGCACAGCAGATAACAAAGGAGAGTGCCTAACTTTAAATCAGATTGCTTATTCCAGGGGAGGCTGTGAAATAATTCTTTCTTCCAGGTCAGTGGCCTGTTCTATTGACAGAAACTCTCCTGGGTCTCAGGCAGAGGGATCATTCCCTGTTACTGCCACTTGAACTTTCTTCTGTGTCAGAAATGTTGGAGACTTGGAATCTTTCTCCTTGCAATGTGGGTGTTCTGCTACTAAACTGCAATACAGCACTAGCAAGTACATCACTTCCTAATCTTCTTTTTATTTACTTATTTACAATTTCATCGCCCATTTTTCATTGACAGCACCCTTCCCCCGGCTGCTTGCAGGGTAATGAAGACAGATACAAAGCCATGAAATTAAAATTGAGCCATAAAAATATAGAGCAACTGGCATTTATCCAGTGCTAAAAAAAACCTTGAGCATCCCATAGCAGCAAGGAGAAAATTAGAACAACTGAAAGGCAAAATTAAAATGTCTCAACCTGAAGGGCACAAGCCCATCTTGGGAAAGTTACTTAATTGGACTACAGCTCCCCAAATCCCCCAGCCAGCAAGGCCAGACTACAACACCCAGAGTCTTCTAGCTGTCATGGCCAGTAGCTTGCTGGATAGAAATTTTGGGATTTGTAGTCCCAAACAATTTCTCCAAGCTTTATCATGAAAAGAGAGGGGGTTAACTGGGACTTCATCTCCCTCCTGATGGTTTTGATTTAATCTTATGAACTACTTTTAGAATGTGTGACAGGTTAGGACAATGAAGAAACCAGCCTAAATCCATTTTTCATAGGACAATATGAAAAAGGCTTCATAGGCTAATGGTTTCTCATCTAAATTAGCCTCCTTGTAAGCCTCAATATAGTGGCTTCTTTTCTTCAAATGGAGAAAGAAGGATAAAGATTGTTATTCATTGTACTAGTTGGTCACTCAATCTATTTTTTTTTTAAAAAAATACATGTTGTCATCACATCGATCAAGAATATTGATTATATTTTTATCATAAATTTCTTCCCAGGTGCTCCTGGTAGCATAGATGGTTTCCTTCCTCCTATTTTTAATCCACCAATAACACTATGGAGTTTATCATATGAAGGAGATCGGGAGTTTATCCTGTGGATATCCCAGATAAAATTGTTTAATTATACGAAACAATTTCACACGATGTTGCATAAAACCTGCCATTAAAGTGGTCACAAAGAAGCATTCACGTGCATGTTTTTACTTTTGGGATTTCAGTGGCAATGCAGTTCTGATATCACATTATTTGCACAATTGCAATGATAATGATAATCATTCATGCAATTACTCACCATTTTTGCTTTAGTTGCAGGATGCTTTAAATGCACTTTAATCTCTCTTTAATGCCAAAATTAGCCCCAGTGTGATAAACTCTTATGAGGTAGTTTAGACTCAGACAGTAACTGGTTTCAAGAGTCACCAGTTTCATATCTGAATGAGGATTTGAACCTGGGTTCCCCCAGTCGCAGGACAATATTCTAACCATGAGGAATTTCTCCACATTGCAGAAATAAAGCTGTTTGACACCACTTTAACAGCCATGACTCAAAGCTATGGAATTCTAGAATTTGTAGATATGTGAGATTAGCCTTCCCTTTCAGACAGCTCTGATGCCCCACCAAACTACAAATCCCAGATTTCTATAGTGTTGAGCCATGGAAGTGGTGTCAAACTGCTTCATTTTTGCAATATGACATCAACCTATAACACACTAGCTCTGAGTATACAGTATGGGAAGTTTTCTTAAACTAGGTCAGACTATTTGTCCGCCTAGCCTAGACATGTCTTCTAAGAATGTCAAGATCTCTCCAGGGCTAGAGAGGAGAGCTCTTCTAACCCAAAAAAAAAGTAAATTCAATTTCAAGGAAGTTTCCAAAGGCTTCATTTTCGCTTAAAACCTGTAAGGTAACCAAGCAACTAAACAAAAACAGCTTCATTTATATACCGCTTCATACCCTTAAGGAGTGTCTAAGCAGTTTACAATTGTAAGCTATTTGCCCCCCAACAATCTGGGTACTCATTTTAGCGACCTCGGAAGGATGCAAGCCTGAGTCGAGCTTCAGCCCTTTGCTGGTCTTGAACTCGCCACCTTATGGTTTTGAGTGAGTGGCTGCAGTACAGGCATTTAACCACTGCACCACTAGGGCTGAACTAAGGCTTCAAAGAGGCATTTCAGACTTTTAAAATGAAGAGAAACCCTTACAAAAATTTGGAAACCACCAAATAGCAGTATTATTAGGGAAAAGGACATAATCCCAGGTTGCATCCGCACTGCAGACATAATCCAGTTTGTCACCACTTTAACTGCCATGGCTCAATGCTGTATGACATTTTGGGCTGATCTAGACCGGCAAAAAGGGGTGTGTTCATGCCTGCATGAAAATGTGGCCTTTAGATGACCTACACTGAAAGTTTGGCATAAACGCACTTCTTTTGCATTTTAGTGGGGGGAAAAGCAGCTTTAAAAAGGACCTGCTTTTCCCAGCTTCTTTTTTAAAAGGGTGTAACTGCGCAGCTGCATGTAAATGCTGCAGTGCAACTGTGCAGTTTTTTTAAAGCTCCCAAACCCTAGCTCCAGCCCTAATCTGAACCCTGGACATGACCAGTAGAGACTCTGGGATGCTGTAACTGTTATGCAACTGTGCATAAAATGTCAATTCATTCATAAAATAAAGAAGTTTATTCATAAACTTAAATTGTAACAATTTAATATGTTTTTAAGGGGGGAAGGGATGCAGTTTGTTTTATTGATGTAATAGTATTTTAATGTGTAAGCTGCTTTGATTGATCTCAAAGGGGTGGGGTATAAATAATAATAATAATAATAATAATAATAATAATGGGGTTCATTCATGGTGCACTGATGCAACTGCACACTTAAAAAAGGGAAGCGAAACCACAATGGTAATTTGACAGATCTTCATAACTGCACAGTTCATGTGTGATGTACCTGCGCAACTGCGCAGTTCGCAGCTGGCAATACAATTGCCTGTATGATGTATCAGTGCAACTGCACAGTTCGCAGCTGGCAACAAAAAAAAATATTAAAGGTTCAGTGCGGCCAAAAGCCCCATTCATTGCCACCCGTGCAGCTGCTCCGCCTGTGTTTCTAGCATCCTGACAGCTTCCAATGTAGTTGCTGAGCAACAGAAAAGACATTAGATAAGTCGTCCCCACACCCCCTCAGTGTAGCTGCCCTATACCTTTTAAATACACCCCTGGGACCTGTAGTGTAGCTGCTAAGCATTTGGGAAAAGGCAACTTCATGTCACCCTCTCCTGGCAGTCTGGAAAGCCCCTTTGTCTTCTCTGTCAGAAAGCTCTGATCCTACAATAAACTACAGTTCTCAGAATTCCACAGCAGTTAAAACCAGTGTGAAACTGGATCATTTTTGCATTGTGGATGCAGCCCCGGGGTTCCCTAATCTTGTTTTAGAGCCCTAGCAAGGGTCTTACCACCTGTGCCCTTTTCCCCATCCAACTGGAAATGCTAAGAACTGAATCTGAGGCTTTCCATAAACAGACCATATACCCTACCATTAACCATAACGTGTTGACTTAAACTGAGCAATATTATATATGCACATTTAAACCGTGGTTAACGTGCCTAGCTGAGGTGTGTACCTGTGTGAGAAGAAACAGATAAAAGTGGATTATCATTTGGTAAACAGAGAGGCCAGAGAGATAAATTGTAAGCCCAGAATTGGAGCAGCTATAATGCTTGACCATGTTTGGGAAACCACTTCCAAGTCCTGATGTGTAGCTAATCTTTAACCACTGGTATAGAATAACTGAATCACAGAGTTGGAAGAGACCACAAAGGCCATCCAGTCCAACCCCTGCCATGCAGGAATACACAATCAAAGCACCCCTGACAGATGGCCATCCAGCCTCTGTTTAAAGACCTCTAAAGAAGGAGACTCCACCACTTTCCAAGGCAACATATTTCACTGTCAAACACCTCTTACTGTCAAGAAGGTCTTCCTAATGTTGAGGTGGAATCTCTTTTCCTGTAATTTGCATCCATTGTTCTTTTGTTCTAGTCTCTGGAGCAGCAGAAAACAAGCTTGCTTCATCTTCAACTCGACACCCTTTCAAATATTTAAACATGGCAATCATGTCCCGTCTTAAACTTCTCTTCTCCAGACTAAACATACCCAGCTTCCTATGCTGCTTCTCATAAGGCATGGTTTCCAAACCTTTCAGCATTTTAGTCACCCTCCTCTGGACATACCTATGGACCCTTTCGCATTACTTGGTTTTAGCACTATTATATCTCAGTTATAGCATTATTTATAGCAGTATTAATCCCATTGGGAGAGAATCCCATTGTGAGAGAAAGCCAAGATATAAATCTTTATAAAGATATAAAGCCAAGATATAAATCTTTGAAACAAACAAACAAACAAACAAATAAATGTAACCATGTTGATTGCATCCTATGGAATCTTAATTTGGTGAGGAACTGGAGTTCTTTGCCCAGGGATACTAAATAAACCCTCCATAAATGGCAAATCCCAGGATTCCATAGGACAGAACCATGGCAGGTAGAATCATAGAATCATAGAGTTGGAAGATACCACAAGGGCCATCCAGTCCAACCCCCTGCCATGCAGGAACTCCAAGTCAAAGCATCCCCAACAGATGGCCATCGAGCCTCTGCTTAAAGACCTCTAAGGAGAGAGACTCCACTATACTCCGAGGGAGTGTGTTCCACTGTCGAACTGCCCTTACTGTCAGGAAGTTCCTCCTAAGGTTGAGGTGGAATCTCTTTTCCTGCAGCTTGCATCCATTGTTCCACGTCCTAGTCTCTGGAGCAGCAGAAAACAAGCTTGCTCCCTCCTCAATATGACATCCCTTCAAATATTTAAACAGGGCTATCATATCACCTCTTAACCTTCTCTTCTCCAGGCTAAACACCCCCAGTTCCCTAAGGCGTTCCTCATAGGGCATGGTTTCCAGACCCTTCACCATCTTAGTTGCCCTCCTTTGGACATAGTGGAATCATAGTGGTATAATTATGGAGTGTGGATGGGCCATCAGCCTTCTGACATAGAGGTTCCTGCAGATGCCTGCTGCAGCATCCAGCTACATGAAGATAACTGGGAACATCCTGATTCATCTTCCTGCTCTCTGAAAACAAGGAAATGGCCATGGTAGGTGGATGGGGGCTGCAATGCTTGCAAAGTGGGTTGAGGAGGGTAAGTTTGGTCACTGTGTGCTCAGAAGTATAACTTGTTGCTATTGTGTGCCTTCAAGTCATGTCTGTCTGACAGCTAACTGCAGCTCCACTTATTTCAATGGGTTTACTCTAAGGAGGATTAACAGGATTTAGCTCACACGATTCCAGTTGTGTATTTTTGGGAGGGAAAGGGGGGTGGACTGGAGAAGCAGTTATCTAACTGAAATAAAAAACAACCATGAAATAACCAGACACTCATCAAGATAAATCTTGGATGATATTTTGGGCTTAAATTAAAAGGTAATGAGTGCAGTTTGGGACATGTACTAAGCACAGATCAGATTCAAAGAGAAACAAACTGAATGATGACCTGAGCTTTTATTTAGAGCACAAAATAATGTGTCAGCCAAAATTGGAAGGAAGAAACAACACTCTAAGATTACATTTGCGTCCATCAAGAAGAGAGGACAGGGGTGAGAAAACCTGCTGAGGCTGCTCATTATTTTAGATAGGATGCACTATTAATCACATCTGTGCAACTTCAGAAAACATTTTGTCAACATTGCAGCAATGTTTTGAGACAGGCAACATTCCAAAGCAGGGTGTCTACTACCTGAGGCTAGTGTTTGTTTGATAGTATTTGTTGCAAGATGGAATAGAAGGCATGCTTATCAAATCTGCAGATGACACCAAATTAGGAGGCTTAGTGAATACCCCAATGGACAGGATCAGAATTCAAAATGACGGTGACAGATTAAAGAGCTGAGCCAAAACTAACAAAACAAATTTCAAGAGGGGGAAATGTAAAGTACTATACTGTACTTAGGTAGGAAAAAAAATGAAATGCACAAATATTGGATGGATGACACATGGCTTGACTACATGTGAAAGTCACAAGATGAATACGAGCCAACAATGTGATGCAGCAGCTAAAAAAATAAATGCAACTCTAGGCTGCAGCAATAGGAGTATAATGTCTAGATTGAGAGAAGTAATAGTGCCGCTTATTCTGCTTTGGTCAGGCCTCACCTGGAATACTGTGTCCAGTTTTGGGGAATACAATTCGAAAAGGATGTTGACAAACTGGAATGTGTCCAGATGAGGGCAACCAAAATGGTAAAACATCTGGAAGCCATGCCCTATGAGGGTCAGCTTAGCGTTGGGTATGTTTAGCCTGGAAAACAGGTGGCTTATAGGGGACATAATGGCCATGCTGAAATTTTGAAAGGATATAGTATCATACTGAGGATGGAGAAAGCTTGATTTCTGCTACTCGAAAGACAAGAACATGGAACAATAGATTTAAGATACAGAAAAGAGATTTCACTAAAACACTAGGAAGAATTTCCTGACACTGAGAGCTTTTTGACAGTGGAATATTCTGCCTCTGAGTGCGATGGAGTTTCCTTCTTTAGAGCTTTTTAAACAGGAGATGGATGGCCATCTGTTGGGAGTGTTTTGACTGTGTCTTCCTGCATGACAGGGGATTGGATTGGATGGCCCTTGAATGTCTCTTCCAAATCTAGGATTCTATAATCTATTACCCAATAAGCAGTGAATGAAATTTTTGTTTTGTTTTGAATGAAAGAATCACTGCAGCACGGCAATACAGCATTAAGCAAAAGGGATGCGGATGCAAGGAAAATTAGGTTTCATATTCTGTTAGATTTATCTACTACTGCTTTTATTTTGAGTACAGAAATAAAGAAAAAGACTCTTATGCTATCTTAAAGACTAATAGCATTTCATGGACTAAGGTCCACTTTATATGAATCATAATGGTGTGGAGTAGGGAGAGGGGAAGATTATAAACAATGAGGTCAAATGGAAATGATACTATTGTTGTTGTTAAATGCTTCGAGTTCTTTCTGATTTATGGTGACCCTAAGGCAAGCCCACCACAGGGTTTTCTGAGTGTGTGACTTGACCACTGTGTTTCCATAGGCGGGCAGGGATACAAATCCTGATCTCATAGCACAATATTCAAATAACTATGCCATGCTGACTCCTAAATTAAACTGTATAGAGGTTAAGTTTCCCTTATCCGAAATGCTTGGGGACAGAAGTGTTTTGGATTTCAGAGTTTTTCAGATTTTGGAATGTTTGCATATAATGAAATATCTTCACGATGGGACCCAAGTCTAAACATGTAATTCATTTATGTTTCGTTTACACCTTATACACACAGCTTTAAGGTCATTTTAGATGAAATATTTGAGAACAATTTTGTGCATGAAACAACGTTTGTGTATACTGTGAACAATCAGAAAGCAAAAGGGTCACTATCTCAGCCACCCAAGTGGACAATTTTGGATTTTGGAATATTTTGAATTTTGGTATTCCAAATACAGGAGACTCAACCTGTCAAATAAAAATAAATATATATATATACAAATACAGAAAAGGCAGTATCCACCCCATTATGAGCAGTGGTCAGTTGTCTCAGACAACTCAAACAGCCTTGACTATCAGGATAATCTTCTGCCCGAGACAAAGGAGGAGATGGTTATCACTCTCCATTCCTTGTATGGAAGCTAACCGGAATGGCAGTGAAAGCACACTGTAATGAAAGAAATGGAACAGTGACCTCTGCCAGACCAGATGGCATCAGAATTGGTCAAGGCATAGAGGGCAGCCTGAATGATAACACTTTGCTGCCACTCCCTGGCCTTCAGGATCTGTTATCTAAACTACAGTTGTCTCACCACATTTGCAACTTTGACTTTTGCAAATCTGATTATCTGTGGTTTTGATTAATAAATTCTCTCTAGGAATCTCTAGGTCCTGCAGCACAACTCTGCCAGATGTTGACTATAGACCAGTGCTGGAGAACCTAGATGTTCTTAGAGAAAACACTTCTCTAGGCATTTGTAGGCTCTCCAGCATGATACTATGATCAAGCTCTGGCAGATGTTGACCATGGAGTTGCACTGGAGGACCCAGAGATGCTTAAATACTCTCTCAGGTAAAACCAACAGGGCTTTTTATTTGTGGTTTTCCCACATTCATGGGTGTCCTTCACCCCTAACCCCAGCAAATGTGGAGGGACTTCATTCTGCCTAATGGCAGGACTGGCTCCATTCAATCCATCGGTGAACACAGATTGAGGATTTTTTAAAATAAAAACAAAACAAAACACCTTTCTCCTGACTTGAGTCAAAACCACAGGGCACAAATTTAATCTCTTGGTGAATATAACTCAGCAGCCAATTGTTTCTAATATCCTATTGTGATTTTTAAAACTTTTAGCTGTTTTGCAAATCAATTTTGATTAGGAGCTCAGCGATGGATCTGTTAAGTGCATAGTGCCAGTAATTTCTGCCCATGTGATTCAGTAGGTTCCCATGGAGGTCCATCTAGCAATATGAACCACACTAGGGTGGCAGGTATGGAATAACACATTTTGGCCTGAGCAAATGAGCAATGCTTGTAGTCAACACTGGAAGCAGTTTGGGAGCAACCAAAGCGTGGCGTCTGGCATCAAACCACTCCCACAAGGATATACATAAGGACTCTCTCCTCCACCTTCATCTTCATATTTACTCAACCTGCCCTTGAGGAAGGGTGGGAAAGAATTTGAAGGCTGCAATTCTAGGAAGGAGTGGGCCCAGTGATCTCAGTGAAACCTATTTCCAGTTAAGTACACAAACAAACCCAGCATGGTGTAGTGGTTTGAGAGTTGGATTCAGGGGCATCATTAGGAGGGTGCAGGGAGTGCAACACTAGTGATACCATTTCTTGGACTCCGAGAGGCAGGGGTTCAAATCCCTACTCAGCCAGGAAAACCCATTGGGTGACCTTAAGTAAATCCTCCTCTTCATAATAATGAACTTTTCTTAGGCTGCATCTGCATTTCAAATATATATATATATATATATATATATATCGTCAACCTCATGTATAAGTCGGGGGGGGGGCAAGGTTTGGGGCCAAACTTATGGATTTTGATATGACCTGTGGATAAGTCGAGGATAAAATTTAGGGGCATACAGCATAAGATTTAAAGGATGGAGCAAAGCAAAACAATGTCAAAAAACGTACAAAATTCCAGCAGACATAAATCTTTGGGCTCATTCTCAAGGCTGTATGGATGAGAGACTACTGTTGCCTTTCACCAGAGGATGGTTCCTCCTTTTAAATAAGAGTTAAGATACAATGGGAGCTTGTTATCCGCTGGGGTTTGGTTCCAGGAACCTCAGTGGATAACAAAATCCATGGATGCTCAAGTCCCATTAAATATAATGCCATAGCCAAATGGTGTCCCTTATATCAAATGGCAAAATCAAGGTTTTCTTTTGGGAATTTATACTTTTTTGGAATATTCTGAAGCCATGGATGCTTGAATCCTTGGATAAAAAATCTGTGGATAAGGAGGGCCGGCTGTACAGTACTTACTTTGTGGATAAGTCGACTCAGTTTTTTTGGGTCAATTATGTGTCCCAAATTTTTAGACTTATACATGATTATATACAGTAATCCACTTTGACACCACTTTAACTGCCATGACTCAGTGTGAAGGAATCCTTGGCACTGTGGTTTTATGAGCCATTGAGCCTTCTCTGTCAGAGAGCTCTGGTGCTTCAACAAATTCCATTGCACTGAGCCAGGCAGTTAAAGTGGTATCAAACCAGTTTATTTCTGCAGTGCAGGTGCAGCCTCAGATGCTTTTCCCCCCAGTAAGGAAGCCTCAAGGGGCCTGCTAATTTTGCTCCTCTTGTCAGCTTCAGAGAACAGCAATGGCAAACCTTTTCTGAGCAAATCTTGCCAAGAAAACCCTGTGTTAGGTTCGCCTTAGGGCCGCCATAAGTCAGAAATGACGGGAAAGCACACAATAGTGACACCAACGCAGAGATTTGGGTTGTACGTGTTGAGTTGATGGAGAGGGCATTGTGCGTAGCCCTTTGCACTGTGCCCACAAGATTACATGCTTGTGCCCGCTGTAACAAATGTAACTACTGTGCCTGCCCACACCACCCACTGCCCCTTAACAGACTCACTGTTATTTCAAATGCCAAGTTCCCTTTGACAGATATTCAAGGAAAGAGAGAGAGAGAGGGCAAGGCATGCTTTCCACTCTCACATGAGGGGGTGTCGGAGTGGTTTTAGTTGAGCCATCCTTACCATCCAAAGGGAGTGAACTTCAGCGGCACCTTTGAACCCATTTGGGAAATGGGACTCACTCTACCCAACTTTTAGCTGTTGGATTGATGGACTGACTGATTGATGGATTGATTTGCTCGGCCACTTGCCTCCCGCTGGGGGACCCAAGGCAGTTCACAAAAATATAAGGGGACGAGAAGGGCTGTAAAACCTACAGGGGGCAAGTCACACTCTCTCAGCCTCAGAGGATGGCCAGGGAAAACTCCCTCTGAATAAATCTTGCCAAGAAAACCCTATGAGCCTTCATTGAAAGGGACCTGAAGACATACAGCAGCAGCAAAGGGCGATGGGTGCAAGTGAAGCGATGGGCTCCACCTCGCTAAAACTTCACTTTCTTTTTCTTCTCCTCTTCCTTAATCACCCTTTTTAGACTTTTAGCAAGGCCCAAAGTGTTTTACCATCATGCTGTTTTAAGATGCTCCTGCCCCATTGAAGAGCCAGCAGGGTTGAGCATCATCAGACTATGACTCTGGAGGCCAGGGTTCGAATCCTGGCTCAGCCATGGACACCCACTGGGCGACTTTGGGCAAGTCACACTCTCTCAGCCTCAGAGGGTGGCAAGAAACCTTGCCAAGAGAGCCTCATGATAAGTTCACCTTAGGCTCGCCATAAGTCTGAAATGACTTGAAGGCACACAACAACAACAACAACAACAACAACAACAAGAGACCCACTGATTTTGGAAGAAGAAGAAAAAGAAAGGAGGAGGAGGAGGAGGGGGAAAGAAGAAGATGATGGAGAAGAAGGAGGAGAAGAAGGAGAAGGAGGAAGGGGGAGGAGAAGGAAGAGAAGAAGAAGAAGAGGAAAGAGAGGAAAAATAAGAAGAAGAGAAGGAGAAGGGGAAGAAAAGAAGAAAGAAAAAGAAAAGGAGGAGGAGAGGAAGAGAGAGAGAGGAGAAGGGGGAAGAGAAGAAGAGGAAGAAGGGAAGGAGAAGGGGAAGAGAAGGAAAGGAGGAGGAAGTGGAGGAGGAGAAGATGAAGAAGAAGAAGAAAAGGGAGGAAGAGGAAGAAGAAGAAGAAGAAGAAAAAGGAGAGTGAGGGAGGAAGGGGAGGAGGAGGAGAAGGAGAAGACGAGAGGGATGAGAGAAGGGAGAAGGCCATTCCGGATGAAGGGGGCTCCCTCCCAAACTTCCCAAACTCCCTCCTCCTCCTAATAATAATAATAGTAATAATACTAAGGACCACCCATCCTTTGACGGGGCTGTTCCTGCGGAGAGGCCTCCGGGTGATGGGGCTGCTCTTGGGCAGGGGCTGCTGAGAGGAGGAGAGCCTTCCTTCCTGGGGCGAAGGGGGACCACCGGGCTCCGGGGCTGCCCCGAACGAACCCACCCGGAGCCCCTGAACAGTCCCAGCGGGGGATTCCTGCTGCAGCCGGGAGGCTCCTTACCTGCTCTGCTCTTGCCTGCCTTCCTCCTCCTCCTCCTCCTCCTGCCCTGGATCCTCCCTGGATCAGCCCCAAAAAGGGACCCAATAAAGCCAAGGCAGGCTCTCTCTCTCTCTCTCTCTGCGTCTCCGCAGCAGCAGCAGCAGCCCAGAGGAGGAGGAGGAGAGGAGGCCTGGTCCCTCCCCGGGTGGAGCAGCCCGGCCAGCCCACGATCCCACGTGGAAGAAGAAGCAGCAGCCTCCTCCTCCTCCTCGCCTCCTCGGGGAAAGGCGAGGCCCTCGTCGGGAAGGATCTCTAGGGCGAGGCGGAGCCTGGGGAGGATTTGGGGGGCAGGGGTAGGGCTGGGACTGGGAGGTGTGCCAGGGCCATCCTCTGAGGCTGAGAGAGTGTGGCTCTTGACACAGAGAGTGGAGCATCCTTTGAGGCTGAGAGAGTGGGACTTCTGAGAGTGTGGGACATCCTCTGAGGCTGAGAGAGTGCGATCTTTTGAAAGACTTGGGGCATCCTCTGAGGCTGAGAGTGTGGCTTTGGAGACAGTGGGAAATCCTCTGAGGCTGAGAGAGTGGGACTCTTGAGAGAGAGAGAGAGTGACATCCTCTGAGGCTGAGAGAGTGTGACTTTCGGCAGATTGTTTGGGGCATCCTCTGAGCCTGAGAGTGCGTGACTTTTGAGAGAAAGTGACATCCTCTGAGACTGAGAGAGTATGACTTTGGAGACAGTGGGACATTCCCTGAGGCTGAGAGAGTGTGACTCTTGAGAGAGTGAGTGTGAAATCCTCTGAGGCTGAGAGAGTGTGGCTTTGAAGTGTGAGTGACACACTCCGAGGCTGAGAGAGTAGGACTTTTGAGAGAGAGCGACATCCTCTGAGGCTGAGAGTGTGTGTACTTTGGGGTGGGTGGGTGGGGTGCCTTGGCCGTCAGTGTTTCCATGGCCCAGCCGGGATTCGAACCCGGGTCTCCAGAGTCCTCAATGAGTCCAAGGCTCCACATCCCTGTCACTCTTCACCTAGCACAGGGTTTGGGAAGCTGCCTTGAACCCCGAGGAAATATGTCATTTTAATTTCATGGTCGCCTTAAATTAAACATTGGCACCCCCTACAAAAAGGAAGAACGCATTTGGAGAGGAAGAAGTCCAATTTCTAATCTGTAGCCCCCAAAATCAAACCACAGACAATGCTGCAGGAGAACAAGTTCAAGTTTCTTTTTTTTGTTTTGTAAATTCCTTTTAAAAAGTCCTTGATTCAAAGAGTTTACTGTACAAATATCTGATTACACAAAGGATTTCCCCCCTTTTTCTGATGTAACATTAAAAAACCCAAAACACCGACAAGGATTGAACTGAGTGCATAAAAAGCAACTCTCAACGGATCCATTCGTTTCTAATAGATTCAGGGGAAAACCAAAACAAAACAATGGCTACGTTCACACTGGAGAAATAAACCGGTTTAAGTGCCACGGCTCAATGCTGTGAAATTCTGGGAATTGTAGTTTGTTGTGGGGCCCAGAGCGGAGCGGAGCTCTGCTCTGGACCCCACAACAAACTACAATTCCCAGAATTTCACAGCATTGAGCCGTGGCACTTAAACCGGTTTATTTCTCCAGTGTGAACGCAGCCAATGAGTGATGCTGACTCTTCACTCCTGACTGAAGCCACTCTGGTCCAAAACTCACTGCAGAAATAATCCGATTTGGGACCGCTTGAACTGCCCTGGCACAAAACTCGGGAATTCTGGAAACTGTTGTTTTGTGAGACCTTGGAGTTTATCACACTGGGGCTAATTTCAGCATTAAAGAGAGATTAAAGTGTGCTTAAAGCATCCTGCAAATAAAGCAAAAATGGCAAGTAACTGTGCGAGTGATTATCACACTTGTGCAGGTAAAGGGATATCAGAAAAGCATTGTTGCTAAAATCCCAAAAGTTAAGAAAAGCACATTAATTCTTCTTTGTGACCACTTTAATGGCGGGTTTTGTGCGCTGTCGTGTGAAATTGTTTTGCACAATTATTCAATCCCCCCCCCCATGATATTCACAGGATAAACTCGCAATCTCCTTCGTGTGACAAACCCCATTGAGCCTTCTCTGTCAGAGAGCACTGGGGCCACAAGAAACTACAATCCCCAAGATTCCCTAGCACTGAGCCGAGGCAGTTAAAGTGGTCCCAAACTGGATTATTTCTGCAGTGTGTTTTGGACCCATGTCACACATCCCTGAAATTCCATCTTGAAGCCCAGCTTAGTGGTTGGAGTGCTTCTGTGGATGGTTTCAAGGAGTGATTGTTGTCCCTGGGTGCCTTGAAGTCATTTCCGACTTATTGCAACCCAAAGGCAAACCTGTCACAGGGTTCTCTGTGCCAGATTTGTTCAGAGGGGGTTTGCCTTTGCCTTCTTCTGAGGCTGAGAGTGTGTGACTTGTCAAAGGTCACCCAGAGGGTTCCTGTACCCCAGTAAGAATTGGAACTCTGTCCTCCAGAGTTGTCATCAAACCACTACGTCATGCCAACTGTTTTTCAAGTAGGCTTGCCAGACTGACAACCTGAGCACACAGATTTCAGCAGGTGTTGCTTGCCAAACAGCCAGGTAACCTGTCTCAGACCTTGGGGAATGCGGCTGCATACCTTTCAGAGTTTCGCAGTGAAAAATGTAGTAGATGGAGTGGGTGCGGGAAGAAGGCGGGTGTTCCAGGAACATGTATGAGTCCTAAACCAAGACTTCTCTCCATTGCACAGATGAAAACTGGGCCAATGTGACTGAACAGCATCAGAGTGTGGACAAGATCATAGAATCATAGACTCATAGAGATGGGAACGACGCCAAGGGCCACGCAGTCCAACCCCATTCTGCCATGCAGGAATTCTCCATCAATGCATCCCTGACAGATGGCCATCCAGCCTCTGCTTAAAGACCTCCAAAGAAGGAGACTCCACCACGCTCTGAGGGAGTGTGTTCCACTGTCGAACAGCTCTTATTGCACTTTATCCCACTTCTAAAAAAGATGGGAGCATATTGGAATGGTCCCATCAATATTGTACAATAACACTAAGATTGTCACACATGTGAAAATCCTAGTGTTATTGCACGATATTGACAGAAGCATAGCAATATGCTCCCATCTCCTTTGGTAGTGTGATAAAGTCCATTTGTTCTTCCTAATGTTGAGCTGGAATCACTTTTTCCTGTAGACTGAATCAATTGCTCCATGTCTTAGTCTCTAGAGCAGCAGAAAACAAGCTTGCTCCATCTTCAGCACAACACCCTTTCAAATATTGATACAGGGCTATCATATCACCTCTTAACCTTCTCTTCTCCATGCTAAACATACTCAACCCCCTAAGTCTCTCCTCATGGTTTCCAGACCCTTCACCATTATGGTCACCCTCCTCTGGACACACACCAGCTTGTCAACATGCTTTTTAAAATTGTGGTGCCCAGAACTGAATACAAAATTCCAGGCGAGGCCTGACCAAAGCAGAAGAGAGTGACACCATTACATCCCTTGATCTAGACACTACACTTCTATTGATGAAGTTTAGAATTGCATAGTCTTTTTTAGCTGCTGCATCACAATGCTGGCTCATGTTCAACTTGCTGCAAAGTCATTCATGATGGAGAATGCACAAGTGAGGAAAGGATGCAAGCAGTTTGCTTTTGTCTGAGTCTCCTGGGCAGGGCAAGATTCCAAAGGCTCCTCTCCATCCTGTTGAGCCAAATGAGTGCTAACCCCTTTTGCACTTTTAACTCAGTTTTTAACAATTGATGCAAGCTGAGGAGAAAGGGAAAAAGTTGGAGGAGGAAAGAGAAACTGGGACATTTTCAAAGCAGCTGAAAAGGTGGGAGTGCAGAGGATTTGACCTTGTCAAATTGGGACAGTTGGCGACTGTGCTGCTGCCAGCCAGGGTTGATGAAGTGTTGGCAGCTGTGCTAGGCCTGGGGATCAATTTTGTGTCCCAAGAGGGTCCAGGTTTCATGTGAATAGCCCAAAATTCCATAAAACAAAACAACAAAAATGACTAGGAATCTACGTCTGGTTTTGAAAAACTGGCATTTTTAATGTGAAATGGTATGGAGGAAGTATGTAGAGAGAGATCTTGTAGCACCTTTGAGACTAACTGAATGAGAGAAGTTGGTAGTATGAGCTTTCGTAGACATGTTTTTACTAGGTGCCTAAATGAAACCAGTATTGGTACCAGTTGGGCCACCAAGGGGAGAGCATTGTACAGTTGGTGGTGCCACAGCTGAAAAGGCCCTCTCCCACATCTTCACGTGGTCTATTGATCTCACTGGTGTAACACAGAAGAGGACCTTGCCCAGAAAACTTAGAGCTCAAAATAGACTTTGGAGGGGAGGCACATTTGGCCCCTGGATTGCCCTTTGCCCATTCATGATGTTGACAGTGGACCAGTAGTCTAATCTGCTATAAGGTGTATTCCTCTTTTTCAACACCTGTCTGGATCCTTTGTCATCCAAAGAAAGCTAAAAAATTTACAGTCCAAGCCAAGTGTGAGGAGTACATTAGCACAGATGTTGGAGACATTAGAATTTTCAACCACTGACCATGCTGTCTGGCGGATTCTGGAAATTCATTGTGCCCATACTGTCTGGAGGATTGGAGAATTGTAGTTAAAAGGGAACATTTCCAAGCTCTGAAAGTTGTACATCATCCCTGACCATGTTGGATGGAAGCTGGAGTCTTCCAGAAGCTGGGGAGGCTACATGTTTCCCTCCTCGGCTCCAGAGCTTAAGCTTTGTAGACACAATGTATTTGCAAGGGAGCCATGTTCCCTATATTATCGCTGTGACTGTGTTTGGCTTGGATTAGAGTTTTACCACTTCTGTAATGTTCGAGTAGCTATCTGGGGTGACTCACTGTAGGTTTCCATTTCAGGTTTTTCATTTACATTGGAATTTCGCCCTGGAGCTCGTTTCGAAGAATGCAAGGCCTTGGTTTGAGCTAGCCTCCCCCAATCTGGCACCCTCCAGCTGTATGAGACAACTGTTCCCATCACACATAGCAAACAGGACCTGGGTGATGCCAGTTATAGTCCAGCAGATTTGGAGAGCCCCACATTGAGGAACCCTGCCTTGCAAGATGTGAGATTTTGAGAACTCACACAGAGTTCCTTTCTCTTCCCCTTGATATCTCTAAGCAGCCCTTAAGCATGAAGAAGAATAGTGTGATGGAGAATGATGGAAGTTTTTGGAGTACCATTTAGTTGTCTCAGACCAAAAGTTCTTAGTAGAGACAACAACAAAGATCTGGGTGTCCCATGCTTACCTGATGTGATCATTACCATCCTGCTAGTGATCCTATCTTCTGTAATAGCCAGAGTTCGCTCTTTATTTCCTTCCCAAATGTGATTTTATGGAATGCTCTGCCATGAGATGTGAAAAAGGGCACATACATAGGTAGTTTTAAAAGGCAAATGAAAGCCTATGTGGAATAGTGCTTTGAGTGATGGACTGAGATTTAGAACTAGGTTTTAGTCTCTGATAGCCACAAAATTCACTAAGGAGTTTATCACACGGGAGGAATTTCTCTCAATTTGAATGGAACCAATTCGAATTCACGTAAATTAGCTAGTTTAGTGCATTTACGTGAATTCTAATTGCATTTGGAATGCGTTCAGAATGACTTCCCATTTCCCGAAAATGACCCCCATTGCCCGAAATTGCATGAGATACTCTAAATACGCAATAACGTAAAACCCATGATTGCATTTGGACTGACTTCCCTTTTGCCGAAATTTTGTGAGATACTCTAATATGCAATAACGTGAAACCCCATGATCGCGTTTGAATTGCCATTGCATTATAGTTCTTCCTAATGTTGAGGTGGAATCTCTTTTCCTGCAGTTAAGAGATTCCACCTCAACATTAGGAAGAACTTCCTGACAGTAAGGGCTGTTCGACAGTGGAACACACTCCCTCGGAGCGTAGTGGAGTCTCCTTCCTTGGAGGTCTTTAAGCAGAGGCTGGATGGCCATCTGTCAGGGATGCTTTGATTGGGAGTTCCTGCATGGCAGGGGGTTGGACTGGATGGCCCTTGTGGTCTCTTCCAACTCTATGATTCTATGATTCTATAATTCTGTTGTATGATAAACTCCTGTATCCTTCAACTAGTCCCTTTCTCTCAGCTTGACCTATCTCATAGGGCTAGAGAAATACCCATGTTAGTCTGGAATGTTAGTATACAAAAGGATCTTGTAGTGTGGTTGGGACTAACTGAGTGAACTATATTGTAGCGTAAGCTTTTGTAGAATTCATCTGCTTCCACAGATGCATAGAGTAAACCGGTGCCCAGTTCATTCCATGCATCTGAGGAAGAAGACCAAGTCTACAAAAGCTTATGCTACAACATCTTTTACTCAGTTAGTTTCAAAGGTGCTACAAGATCAAAGTGTTGTTGTTTTGAAGATAAAGCAATGAGTGGGAGAGCTATGTGTACCTTCTTGAGTTTCTTGGAGGAATGGAAGGACAGACATGCAGTAAACAAATACATACTTGGAACGTACAGATTTAGAGGCAGTATACCACTGCATGCCCATTTGCTAGGGATGTTCCCTTGGCACACTTATGGCAGTGGCAGGTGGTGGCATCTACATCAGTGGAACTGTGAATCTACTCTGGATATTATCTTGGAGTTTAAGGAGCTATCCAAAGTGCTGACCTCCATAATTGGTAATCCAAAATGGAACTTTACCAAACTTGAATAGTGCATTTCAAGTTTGGAGTGGGAGCTACCGGTTGCCACTTATGGGGCATTTCTCAGAATTCTGCTTGGACACTGTGGGGAAGAATCAATATTCCTCACCTCCAGCAAAGCTCTTTCTGCAATCTCTTTAGCACTGTCACCAGCCATGCAATATCAGCTTCCAAGAATGTTTTGACCCATGCTAAGGATGAGCTGCTGGAATTCAGAGAGACAATAGGTCAGGACACTTCACAGTTAGCAGGGTGGCCACTGACACCTTGCTGAGAAGGAGAGAATACGTCAGCCAAAAAGGAAGGCAAGCGAGGACACAAATTGGCACAAAATTGGCAAGTGCTGAGTTATATGTGTAGATGTAACTTCAGCTGGAATCCTGTGCGTGGGCTATGTAAGTGTAAATGTCTGCACTTTTATCTGAGAGTAGCAGCAGCTATGAAAGAAGATAGGGGGAAAAATCATCCTTTTTATCAGGAGAAGTCTGCCAGCTTTGAGAAGCCTCTTTTCCAGTGGGAACTTTGGAGACAAGTTGCTTGGGAAGGGTGGCCTGTACAGTTACATGGGCCATGGTTGATGTTCCACTTCAAGGTCCCTGCTCATTTCGTAGGATTAAAATAACAACAGTAACAACTTCTGGCCAGACAGGCCTTCAGTTTTGTGACAAGTCAAATGGAGAACTGTCCTCTGTAAAGTAGGCCATGTGGCTATCTTGGCCTCTAGACTTAAGTCCAGAAACACCGGAGTGAATAAGCACTCTGGCCCTGCAGTTAAAATATCAGACACCCTCCTGACCCCATTTCACTGCTACTGAGGCTGCATCTGCCCTGCAGAATTAATGCAGTTTGACACTGCTTTAATTGCCATGGCTCAGTGTTATGGAATCTTGGGATTTGTAGTTTTGTGAGATATAGTGGACCCTTAGTATCTGCTGGGGTTTGGTTCCAGGACCCACTGTGGGTACCAGAATCTGTGCTCAAGTCCCATTAAATACAATGGGATAATTATGTAGCATCCTTTATATAAAATGGCAAAATCAAGGTTTGCTTTTTAGAATTTATATATTTTAAAAATGCTTTCAAACCGTAGATGGTTGAATTCATGGATGAGAAATCTGTGGATATGGAGGGCTAACTATATTTAGCCTTTTCTGTCAGGGAGCTCTGGTGTCACAACAAACTACAAATCCCAGGATTTCATAGGATGGAGCCATGACAATTAACGTGGTGTCAAACTGCATTAATTCTGTAGTGTAGGTGTAGCCTCAGACAACAATGAGAGACAAAGAGTTCATCTCCCTTTCCACCATGACAAGGATTCAGTCTGAATCAGACCACTCTTTCAGACGTGGGAAATTGGAAGTATAATCCAAGGGCAATCCAAACGCAATCCTGGGGTTTCACGTTATTGCGAATTAATTCTTCTCACGCAAATTCGGGCAAAAGGGAAGTCACTCCGAATGCAATCATGGGTTTAACGTTATTGCGAATTTAAGCTTCTCATGCGATTTTGGGCAAGGGGGGGTTATTTTCGGGTAATGGGAAGTAATTCCGAATGCCTTCCAAACGGAGCAGGGGTTCAGGTAAATTCGCTAAACAAGTGAATTTACATGAATCCGCATTGGCTCCATTCGGAATTGGGAGAAATTCCTCCCGTTTGAAAGAGTCAAGACTCTCAAACAAAGTAGGACCTTACCAGGAAATCTGGCTCTAAATCTTGTTAGTCCAAGCTATGGTACATGCACTAAATCAATGGGAACTTGGCAAATCAACACTAATGTAATATTTCACTTTATGAGCCTCATCTAATCAGGACTAACAATAGCATGTCGGTCTATATCTAATGCACCATTCTGGTTAATATTTCTGAAGGTCAAATTTCCTGGAGTTAATATATTTTCTTTCTCCCAACAGGGTTTCCTCAGAGATGTGTCCCTCAATGATCAAAGCTGTCGATTAAAACTCCTTTTAACGTAGAGTAACAAATCACAAAGCAAAGCATGCTACATGCAAAATATGCAGGTAAGGAAAATCACATGCTGTGACAGACACCTTTTACCCCAAAGGAAGCACTGCTTTTCAACACATGCTAAACACAGCACCCTAAAAACACAGACATCGCTGAAGCTGCCCAATACAACAGAGACCATTATTCCAGTGATATTGTTGTGTTCTTAAACTGAAAATGCTTTGGTAGAAAAGTGTCATGTAAGGATTAATGTACAAATGTGTACCATTTGAAAGTGAACATGCATTTCCTAGGTTTTGGAAGGATGTGGATTTTGGACTTAACATTGACAAAAATCTCAGGGCTGGTAGATCTCCAGCTTCCTTGGCAGTGTCTCATCCATTTGGCTTTCTCTCTTCTATAGTCCAATTCTCACTCTGGCCTAGTTCATTTTGCTAGTGGTGTATAAGAATGTCAGGCAAGCAATCAATTTGTGGCAGCAGTAACAGCTGTGACTTTGCAAATTGGAATTTGAACTGTGACTCGCAACAAAATGTTGCGGGCATTGAACTGTCATGTTCAGGCCAGTGTATTCCACGCTCCTCCTACCTGGTTTTCTGCCCTCCACAACATTCATTCAGGCAGCATTCGGTGGTCATAAAATACATATAGTCCTCACTCTGTTGTTCAGGGGTTTCCCTCTACTCTTTAGATGAACTACCCGCAAGATTTTGTGTATTTTTTTCTCCTCCAATGCAGTGTTCTCCCAGTCTGGCTGGATGACTTTCCAAAGTCACTTCTTGAGTCATCAGGTTTCTGTGGTTGACAAATCATCATCACATTTCCTCTATGTATGCACATCTATTTTAGCAGCCCCAAAGGAGGAGCAGTCAGGGAGCAGGGAGAAAAGCTGAAGTGAAAAAGTGCTATTGCAAGATTTCTGCATAACGCAATTGCTGTCCTCTGTGGTTAGCCAGGCCCTTGGAGAAGAGATGTGGGTCACACCATCAGCATTTAACTGGGCAAGATTGCATCTTCTGTAATGATGTAAAACATTATGTTGAAGTAATTTAATCTCCATGAATCTTTTGAGTGTCGGAACGGGCAGATATAATGGGATTGAGGGCCCTTTCACACTACACCATTATAACAGTACGATTCCATTTTAACTGCCATGGCTGTATCCTGTGGAATAATGGGATTTGTAGTTTGGAGAGGCACTAGTAAAAGCCATTGTGGTGTAGTATTTTGAGTGTTGGGCTATGATTTCTGGAGATCAGGGTTCAATTCCCTCCTTGGCCATGAAACCTTGAATAAGTCACAGTCTCAGCCTCAGCTAAAGCAACATCATAAGGAAAGCTCAGTTCACTGCTGGTGGATCTGTTCAAAGGTACTTCTGTAGAGTTCAGCATCTTCTTGGGTCAGTAGAAGGTGGAAGAATAAGAAGAGACAAAGTTCCATATGTTATGTCGTGGTCAAAAACTTTTATTTTTTTTAAAAAGGCCAATTCATTTCATCCTTATCACCAACAAATGTTCACTTGTGCAGATGGCACCTCCAGAAATGTCTGAGGCTCAAACAGCCCCTGAAGGAGGCCAACTGGTGATAAAATCAAAATGTGTTGTGCTTTTTTTTTTAAAAAAAAATAAAGATTTTTGACCATCACATAGAACATGGGACTTTGCCTCCTTTCACTCACCCACTGTTAATACATGCTTTCCAGTTTTTTGTTCTTGCCAGTACAAAGTGGCCACCAGTGGAGGCAAGTGACTACCATGTCAGTGGAGCAATGAATCTCATCCAGGTCCCCCCCCCCCACCAAGATGCTGAACCCTCTCCCCAATATAGCTTCAGCACCTTGGATAACTCCTTTAATGTTTGGACTGAAACTGAGAGTGGATTCACTACCTTGTTGACACCAGAGCAATGAAGCTCTATGGGGTACTTGTTTCCATGAAGCCCCTAAGACTGGAGAATGAATTCTGCAGACAGTTATAATGGCTAATAACCATTACTAATTATTCCATCTTCCTTGAAGGCTGGTGTAGAAGAGTACTGTGGTGAAAAGACTGAACTGAAAGCCAGGAACTCCCTATTTCAAATCTCACTTCTTTGCTTCTGGCTTCTGGCAAGCTATTTCCTCTCAGCCTATCCCTCTGCATCATAAATACAGCAGATTATAATGCTGATTTACCTTACGGGTTGTTGTGAGGGTTATAGCTGAATACTGCAGTGTCGTTGCTATGAGACTAAAGTGAGAAGGAGAACAATGCGAACTTCCGGGACAAGAGTTGGGATATAGAATCATAGAACTGGAAGAGACCCCAAGGTCTATCCAATTCAACCTTCTGCCATGAAGGAACATACAATCAAACCACTCCCAACACATGGCCATTCAGCCTCTCCTTAAAACCCTCCAAAGAAGGAGACTCCACCACACTCCCAGGCGGTGTATTTCACTGTCAAACAGCTCTTACTAACATGAAATTCTTCCTTATGTTTAGGCGGCATATATAACAAATATTAGCTGGAATCAATGACTTGTTATAAATACTTTGCCTAAAGTTATGCACTTGAGAATGGTTTGCATTCCCGATCCCTACATATTCAATACAGTAGGGAGTACAATAGACATTGTGAAAGTCTCCCAGTCTGGACTTATTGGACATCAGTTGCTGTTAGTGACAGGATTCTGCTCTCCTGTTGACTGGGTTGACATAGACGGATGCTTCCAGACCCTTCCCACATATGAGCTCTGGTACGAGGAGGAATTGTGAGAGGGATCCTGCTTCTGACTATCGTATCAAAAATTGCTTGTGGGAAGCGGGGTGGAAACACCAGTTAACTTCATCCCAATCAACAGAAGAGCAGATTTCTGATAACTTGCAGCAGCTGCTGCCCAGTAAATCCAAATTGTGAGTCAGGCCAAGAGATGCTACTGAGCTATGAAATATAATTATGTAGCTAACTCTCTGATCTAGAATGATGTCTATTTCTTCATTCATTTATTTATTTCTCAGAATGCTTATATTGTTGACCTTCCATATTCACGGATTCTTTATGCACTGATTCAAGCATCTACAGTTTGAAAATATTTTAAAAACACATAAATTCCAAAAAGAAAACCTTGGCTTTGCCATTTTATATAAGGGACACCATTTTACTGTGCCATTGTGTTTAATGGGACTTGAGCATCCACAGATTTTGTTAACCACTGGGAATCCTGGAACCAAACCCCAACAGATACCAGGACCTGAAAACAAAACGAAAACAATATAGACTTTCAAATAATAATAATAAAAAAATAATTTCAACAGACTAAAGCTGTACTAAATTATTTAGTTAGTTAAACCAGTCTAATGCCATGAATTAAGCCCCCAAAAATTTTGATAAAAAAGACAAATTTTAGTTTTTAATAAACAAATATGCTCTGGGCACTCAAAAGTGCTGTATAAACTTTGAATATTATTACCTTGTTCAATTTTTTCTAAAGCCATTGAAAGCAGATCTTGGAGGACTTATTTGTTGTTGTTGTTGTTGTTGTTGTTAACAACAGCTTCCAGGATTTCCCAGCCAACTTGATCAGTCACCATGCCAGCTGGATGATTCTGGATGTTGTAGCCTAAAAAAGAATTTTTTCCATGTTGTTGCCTGAACTTTGAAATACATCAACAGGACTGGAATAATCAGTCCCATGCCTGAGCCTCTGAATTTCACTTTTCCATTTTATCTTTTCATTGTATTTACTTCCAGAAAACATGCAGGACTTGTGTTTTAATTTAAATCTCTTTCCACACCTCTGATTACTGAGAGGGTGTGGTGCCCTCTTTTGCCTCCATTTAATGAGGTTCTCAGACTGGTAGAGTCAACTGAATAACATGGTGTGGTTGCCTCATATCAGCCTTATGCCATTCTCTTTATGAGGGATATCAAATACAAGTTGTACTCTATTCAGTACAGTGCATAACAAAACTGCAAAGTACTCAGCGGCTGATTATATTCCTTTGGCACAACTAGCATTCACAATGGGCCAGAGTCTACTTTGTGGGTGGTAGGCCTATATTAAATTAACAATAAATCCTGCTGTATAGAAAATGTGGAGAGCTAGCATGGTGCGATGGTTTGAGTGTAGGACACATCCCTGGAGATCAAGGTTTGATTCCCCACTCAGTCATCAAAACCCATTCTCTCTGAGAATTACATTTTCTGAGCCCCAGAAAACCCCATGATAGGTTCACCTTAGGGTCACCATAAATTTAATAAATTTTAAAAACATGTCAAGTTTTGATTTGGCACTGATATGATTCCAATGTTGTGCAACAGTCCCAATCCTCAATGTGTCTGAATGGAACACATTACTTACATCGAAGTATGTACAATGAGACACATTGTACATTGGGACACTTGGTGCATGAGAGCCCTGTAGTGCAGTGGGACATCTTGCGCAGTGCTCCTGTGTATCATCACAATTCACTAGCATGGTTGCATGCCATGTTAATGATATATCTGCATCATCATAAAGCTACATGTCATAACCTCTGATGCAAGATCTTGGCCATGATTTTAAAATTTTTATTTAAGGCATTGGTTTATCATCTCTCAACCTGCAAGGGTCCCAAAGATGGCTAAAAATTCTTAAAACATTAAATGCAGAGCTAAAAACTGACTCAAAACACTCCAATGCTGGTATCCTGTTAGTGGCAGTTTTATGCCATTTTATTCATTAGTTCTAAGCCCCCCCCCCCCATCACTAAAATATGTAAGTCGAAATCACAAAGAAGTAGCAAGCAAGAAATGAGACGGGTAACAAAACAAATTCCTTTCCTTTTCTGACCTTTTAAATGAGAGAGATAAAGTAGCTTTCCAGAGGAAAGCAACAAAAAGCAACAAGCAAGTCATGATTCAAGGAACAGAAAGAGTTAGGGGCTGTATAGACTGCCCCTAAGGACAGCCTGCCACAAAAAGCATCTCCTTTCTGCACCATGGAAAGAGTACCTAGTTGCTGGTGCCATGGCTTTTCTGCAGCCCTTTGGTGCTGCATCATCTGGATGCAGCACCAGAGAAGTGCCATGATGCTGCCCGCCGTGTGGTGTGGCACGCGGTGTCATGGCAACATGGGGGCGGAGTCGGGGCATGTGTCATGCAGATGCCATGCCCCCACTCTGCTGCTATGCCAGCCTTTATGGCCGGTCTGTACAGCCTATTACTTTCCTAACACTTTTAAAACAGAGCCAGAAAGAGCCAGCTTCTTGTACCTCACAATAGCAAGGCAAGCATATATGACTCAATCCAGTGGCAATGGATGCTCCCCTCATCACCCCATTGATATGGGGAGTCACAAGCCATCACTGACTTCAGCTTTCTCCTTGCTTGTTGCCCTCATGCATTCAAAGAAATTCCTGAATAAGGCTTGAATACAGTGGGCTCTTGTTATCCACTGAGGTTTGGTTCCAAGACCCCTTATGGATACCAAAATCCATGAATGCTCAAGTCCCATTATATAGAATGGTGTAGTAAAATGTGTCTTACACAGAATGGCAGATCAAGCTTTGCTTTTTGGTTTGTTTTTTAAAAAAATATTTTCAAGCCATGGATGGTTGACTCCATGGATACAGAGGGTCAACTGTATATGAAACTATGAGGTGAGTAGTTTGGTCATGCTCTTGCACACATAAATTGAGTTGAATCCCAGATTGAGTTGTCTCAAAATAATGCCCTCTGGAACTTGTGGTTAAAGCCAGGGTGGTGTGTAGTAGATTGAGTATTGACCTATGATTCTAAGAATCTAGGGTTTGAATTGTCACTCAGCCACAGAAATCCACTAAGTGACCTTGGTTAAGTCATACTATCTCAGCTTTACAGAAAGATAATAGCAGTCCCATTTGAACAAATCTGGCCACAACATCCTATGATAGATTCACCTTAGGGTCACCACAAGTTGGAGGTGAATTGAAGACATACAACAGCAGCTGCCACACTGCAAAATTTGACAGTTTGACAATGCTTTAATTCTCATGGCTATAGAATCCTGAGATTTGTAGTCTATTGTGGCACCAGAGGTTTCTGACAGAGAAGGCTAAATATATTCCTGAATCTATGAAATCCAGAATTCCACAGTATTGAGCCATGGCACTTAAAAAGGCATCAAATGGCATTAATTCTGCACTGTAGACACAGCCAACAACAACAAAGAATGTGGTTGTGCAGCTCAGGCTTGAAGGTAGTTCAGAAGAGAAGCACAATCTTGCAAAGGCTTTGACTTAGAACACTTTAAGCTCCCTTAATGAGTTTCTGTTTGGACAAAGATCTGACACTCCACTTAGCACCTGACATTGTGGAATGTGCTCTCCAGGTCTCCTCAATGACTCATGTTTCATGTTCTCTATTATAACATTATGGAGTGTTCATCAAGCCCCCGGACCCCTTTGAAGTGAAGAGGCGAATAATTTTACAGTAACACTTTTGAAATGCTCGTTTTGAGCATAATCCACTTGTAAATGTTCATCAGCATGAAGGTCAGAAAGCTCAGAGCAAATGCTTCTTTGCTTTGAGATGAGAAGCTCTTGCCAAGATTTCATTTCCTGGAAAACAGAATCCAAAGGCAACAGAGATCCAGCTATCATCTGCTGAGATTTCTTTCCAGAAGAACATCTTCACCCCCCTTTATGTCTGTGTGTCCTATTTCATCGAGGCTGACCTTAGAAAAGATACTTTTGTTGGACCATAATCCCAGAATCTTCCAGTCTGCTTAGACATGGGAGATTCTGGGAATTCCATGCAGTCCACAAATATAATTTTTCTAAGCACTGTATAGAGATCATTCCTCTACTTGGAAGGCTGTCACCAAGCACTCTTCTGTTTGAAGGTGCTTCTTTTTGGAGGCTTGTGCAATCCAAGTCTAGTGTGAAAAAGAAGGAATCAGCAAAGGGACAAACTTTCACTTTAGCTCAACCTAACAAGGTTGTTGTGTGGAGCAGGACAGCCTCACATACCAACCTGAGGTTACGGGAGGGGAGATGGAACATAACTGTAATTGGATTTTGTAATTGGAATATTGACAAACTGGAACATGTCTAGAGGAGGGCAACTAAATTGCGGAATGGTCTGGAAACCATTACCTATGAGGAGCAGTGTGGAGAAGAGAAGGTTAAGGGGTGACATGATAGACATGTTCAAATGTTTGCAGGAATGTCATACTGAGGATGGAGCAAGCTTGTTTTTGACTGTTCCAGAGACTAGGACACAGAGCAATGGATTCAAGCTACAGAGGTTCCACCTAAACATTAGGGAGAACTTCCTGATGGCAAGAGCTGTTTGACAGTGAAATATGTTGCCTTGGAAAGTGGTGGAGTCTCCTTCTTTGGAGGTCTTTAAATGGAGGCTGGATGGCGATCTGTTGGGGTAGCAGAACCTAAAGTCAACTGCATCCTTCATCTTGCTCTCCATAGCCATTAATGGCCCTAATCTTCATAATGTCCACCACTAAATAAAGAATTGACAAATTGATTAATGATAATATTTTACAGGGGGTTCATGAGAAAGTGATAAGCAATTAGCACACACATGCCATGGCATAAAACATTTATAGTTTTAAAAAATTCCACCTCTATTTCATTGCTGTAAATACAAGATCAGGAGAGAGAAATTAAATGAAAATCACATGGAAATCTACCAGGAGAGCTTGAGCTATGTTCGACCCACTCCTTCCAAGAGAACTGTGAACGTACATTAGATTTTGGCTGCAGTCCTAGTTATGAATTGTTTGAAAATTTCCCACTGAATTTACTGAGGTTTGCTGTTGAGTAATCATGTTGAGGGTCAATCCTGTACCAATGCAGCTTCAATACATTACAATAATTATATATATATGTGTATATATATATATATATATATATGCACAATATGTAATATAATACAAATATAACAGATTGATACACTAACTATACTAAGACAAAGTTGCTATTTCAATTGCCAGTTATATTGTTATAATTTGAAAAAATATTAAGAGAAAGCTGGTATTTCAATAGCCAGTCAGTCATATCAATATAATTTGAAATGATACACATCTTCAATATAATGTATTAAGACAAAGTTGGTATTTCAGTAGCCAGTCAGTCATGTCTGAAGATATTATCTGAAGATATGCACACTCAAATATATATAGAGAGAGATTGAGAATGTGTTTATCTTTTATATGCATATGCATCTTCCTCTTCTCTTCCTGAAACAATACATCTAAGAATGTTCAGTTCAGCACCATTAGAGTGTATTCTAACTGATAAACTACTAATACATTCCCATATAAAATATTCAGACAAAGCAACCAGAATTCATAATAAGAAGCTTCTGTTTAGTTTGTTAGACCGTTAATCTGTTTATCTAGTAAAGGGATCTCATTTGTTGGCTATTGAAACCACATAAAAATTTCCATCATTCTGATGGATTTCCTCAATAATCCATCTCAATAATCCATAATTCCTTATCCATATCAGTAGTGTCTAAACATTTCAACAATCATTCTATAATAGAGGTGATGGTGGTGAAGCTTTTTTCAAATATGTATTACAAATAATTTTTTGCAACAGTAGGTGTTAGTTATAAACCAGGAATGGGAAACCTGTGGGGCTTCCATAAGACTTCATCCAGGATGGACAAGGGTAGGGGGACCAAAGGTAGTTCAGCAACATTTGAAGGGCCACAAGTCCCATCACCCATAGGAAATATGTGGACACTATTTATTAATTGATTTATGATATTTCTATATCATCTCCCAGTCTACATTGCCCTTGAGGCAATGCACAAAGACAAGCAATTAAAACATTAAAAATATAGAATGGTTTAAACATTTTAAGCCAATCTAAACAGAATCCTAAAATACAATACTCTGTATTGGTAGCCATTACTTGCAATGTGTTATTTCGAGGCTTAGCTAATAAGTCCAAGAACTCCTTTCATCAACCTTTTTTCCTTTTATCTTCAAATTTTATCTTCAAATTGTTTCCAGCTTATGACAACCCTAAGGTGACTGTTTCAGACAGTTTTCTTGGCAATATTTGTTAGGAGGGGCTTGCCGTCACCTTCCTCTGAGGATGAGAGATTGTGACTTGCCTAAGGCCACCCAGTGGGTTTTCATAGGTATTTAATCTCCAGTATCCCAAAATCACAGTCCAGCAACCAAATTACTACACTATGTTGTCTGCATCTGCACTGCAGAAGTAGTGCAGTTTGACACCACTTTAACTGCCATGGCTCTAACCTATTAAATTCTGGGATTTGTATTTTTGTGAGATACTTAGCCTTCTCTGTGAGAGAGAACACAGACTACAAATCCCAGGATTCCATAGGATGGAGCCATGGCAGTTAAAGTGGTGTCAAACTGTATTATTTCTGCAGTGCAGAAGCAGCTGCTGTCTCTTGGAATTAGACAACCATGGTGATCCTCCAGCCTCCTGTCTCCTGTTGTTGTTGCATGCCTTCTAGTTGTTTCGAACATATGACAACCCTAAGATGAACCTATCATAGGGTTTTCCTGGCAAGTTTCTTCAGAGGGAGTTTACCATTGCCATCCTCAGAGGCTGAGAGTGTATGATTTGCCCAAGGTCATCCAGTGGGTTTACATGGCTGAGCTGGGATTCAAACCCTGGTCTCCTAAGTCCAGTGTTCAAGCCACTACAGCATACTGGCTCCCCCACTGTCCACAGGCCAGTAAACTGTGAAGTTGCTAAAACATGGGTTTTGGTCATGCATAAGGTCCATAAATAATTTTTTGCAACAATAGCAGGAACAAAAAGATTTATTCAGGTTTAGGACACACATTTCAACTGTCCCAATTTGGCAGGGGCAGCCCCAATTAATCCTGTGTTGTCCCACTGTTCAGTTTAAAATGTCCCAGTTTCTCTTTGTCCACCTCACTTTCCTCTTTTTGCTTCAAATGGCTGCAAATGGAGTTCAAAGAATGCAGCCGGGGACAGAAAAGGGAGCAGAATCTTGCACTTCCCAGCAGGCTTTGCCAAAAGCCAACTGCTGCAGTCTTTCCTGGCTTGTGTGTTCTTCCTCATTTTGTAACCTTGGCCATCTTGACCATCATTGTTTATTGATTCTGAAAAAGCAGGTTGGTGTAGGATCAGTTCTGATTCTCTCCATCCCAAGTGAGCAAGCTGTTTTCATTTTCTCTGTCTTTTCTCTCCAGTTTCTCAGGGGTTATTCAGATGGTGCAAACAATTCTGGTAGACTGTGGATTGAATCTGTGTTGCTTGTGTGAATTTTGAATCCATCTGATTAAGTTGGGGGGACTGACAAAAAATCTCTCAAAACCCAGGATAATTGATGTGGGGCTTGGTTTTCTTTTCCTTTCATGAAAGATTCACATTGTTGGTTAATCCAGTAGCCAGTGCGGATAGATCTAGGATAAACCAGGATCAAACTCTGCATGCCTCGATGTGAATACATCTGCATGATCAACTCCATCTTTATTCACATTGCTAACATGTGTGAACAACAGAACTTGCAGAGATGAGCATAGATATGGTTCTCATCGGCAATCGGGAATGTGTACATGAGATTATTTGCATAGTCGCATTGCAAAACAAAATGTATGCACAACGTCTCCAAGTTAAGGCAGAAGCAACTGGGTCTGAACTTTAAAGCTGCCAGCCCACTGCTGTCTTTTCAGTCCCAGGCCAGAGTTTGCTAAATGCAGTCAATGTTTCATATGAGTGCATCAAACAGATCCCCTTTGTGAGTGAGACTCAAGTCAGGGAGGGGGTAGTGGGAAAAGTCATGAATAACATCTCTCAGTTGCGCTCAGATTTTCAGCTGGAACAAGAGGCCAACAGCATGCCTCCTTTGCATAAAAGGCAACACATTTTATGCATTTGGCCTTCAAGGTTTTTTCTTTGTTGTTATTGTTTTTACAAAGGGCTGCCATTCGTCATCGAGAGACAGAGAGAGAGAGAATGAGAGAGAGAGAGAGAGAGAACAAAAGGGCAGAAGGCTTGTTATAAATATGCCCGTTCTGGAAAGAGAGATGTCATGCTTAATGGTAAACAAAGGCACAAAACCTTGGGCGATGAAGAGAAGAAGGAGGAGACAATTCGTTGTCTTGGAAAAAGAGCATGTTTCTGTGTTTTGATACTTACCTTATTCAAGATCTGAAAATAATAAGTTACAAAACCAATAACAACAACAAAAATGTTTAGCCAACTTTGGAAAAACTGATGTGTGGCGATACACCATGCTTTCTGTTCTCCTGTGATACACCCTCCAACATTTCAAGATACGTGGCCAAGCAATATCACAATGTGGCCAAGATTGCAAAAGTTATTAACAAGGAAGAACAGACAAGCTAGGAGAGAGGACCCAGCAGTTTGCTTTTGCGTGAACGTACTGAGAAAAGAAGTTTTGGCTTCTCCTCTCCTCGCCCACTGCTGAGTGAACTGACTGCATACAACGTTTGCACTTTGAACTCAGTTTTCAACAACTGAAGTCAGCTGAGGATAAAGGGTGAAGGGAGAAGAGGGGAGAGAAACCAGGACATTTTAGAAGCAGATGAAAAAGTGGCAAGCAGAGGATTAATCAGGACAGTTGGAGGTTGAAGGCAGGCCAGGTGGGGAAAAGAAAGGGAGAGGGAGGGAGAAAATCTGAGAGAAGGAAAACTGACACTTAAACATTTTGTGGAATTTTAGCTGGAAACTATGATCTCACAGGAACAGCTTAGGCATGACTTGTGCAATAATAATTTCAAGGCTGCCTTCAGTTGCTGTTGGCATGGGTACATGGGTTGGCATGTGACTCATGGCTGCACATGCAGCCTGATGCACAGAGGGCAATTTCCATAGATGAGCAAAGGAAATGCGTTTTTTTTTTTGAGGGGGGGGGGGGTAAAAAGAAATGATTGTTATTGCAGCAGAATGCTGTAGCTGTGTTATTTAGTACAAAATGGAAGAGAAACCTAATATAGAATTGCTTTGTTTAAAAGAAAAAAATGAGTATAGTTAAGGGTCATTTATCAACTGTATGCTGTCCAGTGTTTAAAAATAAAATCAGAAGCCCGATCTAGACACGCCAAAAGAGGCTGGCTTCCGCCCTGCCTCCGCAAGTGGGGTGGAGTGGGCGCCCAGGGCACCTGCTGAACCCGCTTAGAGGCCACGGGGAACCAGAAGTTTGCCGCTTCCCCGCGGCCTCTGGAAGCGGTGGGATGGGGCCACGGAGGATGCCAGTGCGGCAGCCTCGGCCCCATCCCGCAGCTTCCTGGGGCGATTGCGGACCGCCCCTTTTGGGCGGCCTAGAATCGCCCAGAGAGGCTTAGAACAAGCTTATATTCATACCAGAGATTACATCCTCAACTGCAGGCTCTGTTCTCTCTGCCATACATCTCCCTCCCTACTATATCTATAATGTCCTCCATCAAGCCTCCTTGACTCTCCTGCCCACTTTATCCTCATAACAATGGGATGCCCCAGGATGCCTTGTTTTAACTATGTATTAAGAAGCCAAACCCTCCCTCCAGTCCATCTGCCCTGGTCCAAGCTGCAAAGGGAAAGAAGAACCACTGGACCTCATCCCATTTCCCACCACTTTTTCCTTCTCCTTTTTGTGCTTAGATTGTAAGCCTGAGGGCAAGGAACCATCTAATTTTAAGATTGTATGTACAGCACTGTGTAAATTTACAGTGCTATATAAATAAATAGCAACAACAGCAACAATAATCCTGGAAGGTAGGTTTGGATGAGAAAAAGTTCCTGGTACAAAGCCAATGTTCCAAATACCCTAAAGCATGAGTTCTGATCTTGGAAGCCAAATAGGGTCAGTCCTAGTTAGTACTTGGATGGGATACTGCCAACCATGTGGATGGGATAAGAGACTGCCAACTACAGTCTGTGGCTTTATTTCAGAGGAAGGAGCTGGCAAAACCACTTCTTAGTATTCCTTCTCCAAGAAAACCCTATGAAATTTATGGGGTTGTCATAAGTCAGCTGGGGACTTAAAGGCACACACATACAGAGTCATCGACTGAGTTTGATAGAGTAATGGGATTTTGAACTTGGATCACTAAGGTCCTAGTCCAACACTCTAATCACTATGCTATTTTCCCCCAATACTGTATATTCATGGACCTTGTAGTGGCAAGTCTTCCAATGATTTAAGAGCAAAACAGTGATTGCCATCTTTTTTTTCTTTTTTCTTTTCTTTTTGGTGAAGGAACTACTTGTCAGCATATACATTCAATGCATATGGGAGTCTCTGCAATGTATGAAATGTCTGAAACTTGAAATAGTTTTATTTGGACTTTGCCATCCTATATGGTTGGCAACCCTCTGGCTGAATTATTCCAGGAAATGGCATTCAATAGAATAATATGGTTTGAGTTCTGGATTGTGACTATGAAGATCAGGGTTTGATTCCCTGCTTGCCTGTGGAAACCCACTGGGTGACCTTGGATAAGTCACATGCTCTCAGCCTCAGGGGAAAACAATGGCAAACCTCCACTGAAGAAACATGCCTTAGGGTTGCCATAAGTCAAAAATGACTTGGAGGGACACAACAACAAAGAATAATATTTGCAAGTATGGAAACAGATATGTGCTGTGTAGTGCCATCTGCAAATATTTATGTGCATATGCAGGAAAGACAAGGTACATTCACACATTCTTGTGGAAATATTGACTGGCATTCAGTATTCCAGTTACAGATCTGTAATTACTCCGTATTCAGTCACACTATGTATTCATGTTCATGGCACTCTTGCCACAATCAGAAATCTCCCCCATCCCTCCTTAAACTTCAGGGATCTGGGTGGAGGTCTATTCAGTTGGTGTTTTGTGGGCAGCAGGATTATGTTTTCCCCTCCTTGCAGACGGCAAGGGTGGCTGCAACAATTGGAAGCAGGAGTTGCAATTCCTTGTCAAACTTGTTGCAATGGGAGGGGGCTAGATCATCTTACTGTATCCCAGTCACCAATGGAATAGACCTCCATCAGGATTGTGCCATATGTATTAAGAAGCCGAGCCCTCCCTCCAGTCCATCTGCCTTGGTCCAGGCCCCAGAGGGAGAGAAGAACCACTGGACCTCATCCCCTTCCCACCACCTTTCCCTTCTCCTTTTGTGTTGTCTCTTTTAGATTGTAAGCCTGAGGGCAGGGAACCGTCTAATTATAAGATTGTATGTACAGCACTGTGTAAATTTACAGCGCTATATAAATAAAGGCTCATCATCATCATCACTCACTGTGACTGTTGGCTGTTAAAGTAGGTTAGGAGAGGTTAGTTCAGAAGATGATGCCTAGTAACTAAGCCAGCAATATAGGATTTTGGCTGCTGTTTCTGAAAACCCTGGGATGGATCTGATTCATGATGAATGACACATCTGGCAACTCAAATATTTTGACAAAGGCTAGCATCCTGTTGGTGTTTTATGCACAGATACATCCTCTTAAACACACAGCTGTTCTTTCACAGCAATGGTAAAATGTCTGTATAATCTGTCCACAGATTCCTTATCAAGGTTTTCCATTGAGTATCCATGGATTTTGGTATCCATAGGGAGGGGTCCTGGAATGAAACTCTGGCAGATTCCAAGGGCCGCCTTATTCCATTTATAGTTGCGGAAGCAGAATTCCACAGCTGTGTGAACATAGATTTTACTCTACTCAAATTTATAATGTAGAATTTTGGTCAAGGAATCCAAAAGCCAAACATGAGTTTAGGTCCAAAAGTGAGATATTAATTAGCAAGGATCAGCACCCAAAGGTGGCTGTGTGGTTATAATCTTACGCACAGTAGGAATGTGAAAATTTTCAAAAACGTTTTTAACTAGGTGAGTTTTTCAATGCTATTTTTACATTTCAGGACTTTCTTGCAGAACTTTTTGCAAGAATACAAAAACATTGTATTTCCGCAATTAATATTGTGTACACAGAGTTCCAATAGCCAGCACAATGTAGCACTTTGAGTGTTGGCCTATGATTTTGGAGATCAGGTTTCACATACAGTACCTGCTCAGCCATGGAAACCCACTGGGGGACCTTGGCCAAGAAATACTCTCTCAGCCTCACAGGAAGGCAAACACAAATCCTCTCTGAACAAATATTGCCAAGAAAAATTTGTGACATGTTCATTTTGGGTTACACAAGTCAGAAATGACTTGAAGACGCAACAACAACAATAACAACGTTCCACAATTGTAATGTTGCACATGTAATTGTGCCTGCTTAGATTGTGCATAACAGTTTGTTACTGTCTTTAAAGAACCACTTTATCCCCTGGGAGAAGAAAGGGCATTACAAATCCCTTACTTCACAATGGGGCAATAAGTAGATACATTAGCAGATACGTAGTTGGTTGGACAATGATGGTATTCATCAAAAGGATGGTGTAGCACATCCGTCATGTAACTGCATGTGTGTAGATTTATACTGTGCAAGCACTGTGTAGGTTCTTGGCCAATATTTCTGTGCAAAAGCATATTTCCCAGGAGAAAAAAAATCCCCCCAAAAATAGTTTTGTGGAAAAACTCCCTATGTGAAATTTTCACAATAAAGCTTCAAAATGGGTTGTTATGTACTTTCAAGTTGATTCTGATTTATTGTGATCCTATGATGGACCATATCATAGGATTTTTTTGCCAGATTTGGTCAGAGGAGGTTTGTCACTGCCTTCCTCTGAAATTGAGACTTGAATCAGGTCACCCAGTTGATTTCTGTGGCTGAGTAGATTCCTGGAATCCTAGCCCAATTCTCAAAACACTACACCATGCTGGCTCATTGTCTGACTCTACTGTACTTTTAATAGTTATTTTTTATAAATATTTACTCATCAATGAGATAGAAAGTTTGTCCAAGTCATTTACAACATGCCAAATTTATCACAGGTCTTTCTTGGCAAGATTTCTTCAGAGGGGGTTTGCTTTTGCCTTCCTCTGAGGCTGATAGAGTGTGATTTGCTGAAGGTCACCCAGTGGGTTTCTGTGGCTGACAGAGGATTTGAACCTTGGTCCCTCAGAGGCCTAACCCAACAAACTACTACACCATGCTGGTTCTGATCAGTGGGATTACCTTTGTGTAAATATACACATAATTTGGTTGTCAAATTTCTGCAGTCACTTAACAGCTCCTTGCTCAAAGGCAACAGTTCTGCTGTCAATTTCCACGTACGCTGTATTGCAGCCATTCCCATCTTCTCCTCAAATTAAAGGGGAACTATGACTCAAGGATCTAGTGAGTCACTGTCGTTGCTGGCCCTAATCTTGTGGTAGTGCCACTGACGCATCATTGTTTGCACTCTGGATCAACAGCTGACCAAACAATCCGAGCCCTTGTTTCCAGCTATCAGCTTTGCACTGGGATGTTTGATAGCTCATCTATAAAGTCTGTAATCAGAGCAGGCTTGGGCTGACAATAAAAGCAAGCTAAGAAGCTATCCAGAGACAAATAACTGAGGGCCAAAAATAGTCTAGACATCTCAGTTCAGAATCTCTGACAGTTAGAGGAGCCAGTATGTACTATGAGTGCTATGTGCACTAATGCACATACAAGTTGCCTTTTGTGACTCCAGCTCCCAGTTTCCTTGCCCAGCAGCTGGGCATTCTGAGAACAGCTGTGGCATAGGGATTTGAGTGTTGGACAACAACTCTGAAGACCAGGGTTTGATTCTCCACTCAATCATGAAACCCACTGGGTGATCTTGGCCTTAGGGGAAGGTAAAGGCAAGCCTCCTCTGAACAAATCTTGCCAAGAATACCCCACGAGGGAGTTGCCTTAGGGTTAGCATAAATTGGAAATGATTTGAAGGCACACAACAACAGCAAATAGCCCCCAAACAAATGCTTCCAAGTTTTGGCATGTATGTACTACCCCCTCTTTGTTGTTGTTGTGTGCACCCTCTAGCTGTTTCCAACTTACGGCAACCATAAGGCAACCCTATAATTTTATCCAGAAAAAAATCCTACTGAATTATAAGTTAGCAGTCTTTTCTAAGCAAACTCAGTCTTTTCACTAACTATTGCAGAGAAGAGTGGGTGGCATTTGCCTTGCCAGCTACAGATTAACAAGATTCCCATGCGTCAAGGAGCAGGTACATTTGCATCTCTCCTTTCCCCACTCATCCAGCTGCAAATCGGAATATTCCCCAAAGAGAAAGATTTTTTTCCCCAGCAACTAGAGTGATCCCCTGAAGAAGTCTTCTTGCCAGAAGTTTGCTTAAGGACATGGCTTTTATAATCTGGCATGCGCATGATCTGAGCTAAGACCCACAAAACAAACAATTCAGCCAGGCCTGCTTCACTGCTCTAGCTATTCTTAGCTTGTGGGGTCACTGGCATGTACAGGAAAAGAAAAAGGACACATTCATTTCCTATGGGAAACCTCCTCATAGTGATGACACTGTTTTACGTCCTGTGGGAGGAAATGATAAAGGGATTTTGGATACATTAACTGGAAGCACCTTCAGCTGCTAATGGCCACAATGCTCTATGTGGAGAGTAGGGCTTTGGGACTTCAATTCCCAGAATGCTGTTGGGGGGGTTCTGGGAGATGTGACCCCCCCCCCATAGCTTTTCCAAACACCGTGAAGGATTGTCATATTTAGAGCATCAAGATAACCTCAAGGTTTTAGGCTGCTTTAAGCAAATAGGTCAGGTCTCTTCTACGTGATACTATAGCACTGGGACACCATTTTATTCACCATAGCTCCATCCTATGGAATCCTGCGATTTCTAATTTTATGTGGCCTTTGGAGTTCTCTTCCAGAGAGAGGGAATGCCTCATAAAATTTCAGATTCCAGGATTTTGATGTAGCCCTAGCAATTGAAATAATATCAAAGTGCTATAATTTTGCAGTGTGATTGTTATTGTTGGAAAACATTCAAGGGTAGCCATATTGAGGATTTAGCAATGTGCGATATCATCGACAGTCCACAAAACATTGACACCTTTATTGGGCCAACCAAAATTCACATTACACATGTCAAGCTTGCAGCATGTATTACGTGCATTTTGGTTGGTTCAATAAAGGTATCATTCTTCTGTGGATTTTGGATGAGATTGTACTTTGTAAGTATTATTGCTATTGTTATCACAACCACCATCATCGAGGTCTACAGTAATCACCAAAGCTAGACTATTTGTCTTGGTGCTAAAGCTGACAAGGGCAATTCTCCCTCCCTGAACTGACAATATATATTTTCATAGAGGTGTGTTTGAGTATAAAAAGGAAAGGGAGTGGAGATGGGGGAATTTAGTGGCACCTTTAACCTTTAGCTGATTTATTTTATCATGGGCTTTTGTAGATTTCTGCACTTGCCCTACCTTAATGCCAAAATTAAAGCAGGGTGCATAAGAAGGAGGAGGAGGAAGAAGTAAAAAGCCGAAAGGAGAGTCTCACTTTTTGATTCTTTCCAAACTTAGCTCTTCCACATGCTCAGCTATTTGACCTAAGCTCCAGAGAGTTTACTCTGTCCTCCTCTCTCCTCTTTGCTGTGTTCCCAAAGAAATTACACAGATTAGTCTGGCTTTTTTTTTTTAGAGGAAGCATTTGACCCATTTCCTCCAATTGATTTTTCTTCTCTTGAAGCAGTAGGCTTTCCTGCTTTATTGGAGAGGAACCTACTGTAACAAATCCCAACAAAATTCTAATGATCTAATGCAGTGGTTCTTAACCTTTACCTTTCCAGGAATCCCTTTACATACATTTTGTTGCTGCAGATGCCAAAGACTTAGCTTAAGATTTAAAGCCATGATGATGATGAGGACGACGATAAACTATATAATAATATAGGGAGCCCTGGTGATGCAGTGCTCAAATGCCAGTACTGCAGCCACAATGTTGTGAGTTCAATCCTGAGGGCTCCAGGGTTGACTCAGCCTTCCATCCTTTCGTAGGTCAGTAAAATGAATACCCAGCTTGTTGGGGGCAATTGGCTTACACACTGTAAACCACTTAGAGAGTGCTAATTCACTGATAAGCAGTATATTGGCTTACATGTTGTAAACCATTTAGAGACTGCTTAGTTCAGAATGAAGTAGTATGGAAATGTAAATGCTATTGTTGTTGCTATACCACCAATAAACAAATACTGGACTATTAACAATTACACCATCCATTAAACCTTCTCATCAGAAGTGCCAAAGCGGGAGGAAATTTTCTTTGACTTCTTCCTGCCAGTTTGCAGCTGGAGCAGCCAGCCAACTTTCCCTTGGCTCATGTTACATGGTTGCTCTGCTCCAGGGAAGAAGTGGGATGAGCAGCTTTCAAACATCTGTGGACCCCCTGTGAGGATATCGCAGCCCCCTGGGGGCCCTTAGACCAAAGGTTAAGAACTACTTATCATAGAGTTGGAAGAGACCACAAGGGCCATCCAGTCCAACCCCCTGCCATGCAGGAACTCCCAGTCAAAGCATCCCCGACAGATGGCCATCCAGCCTCTGCTTAAAGACCTCCAAGGACGGAGACTCCACTACACTCCGAGGGAGTGTGTTCCACCGTCAAACAGCCCTTACTGTCAGGAAGTTCCTCCTAAGGTTGAGGTGGAATCTCTTTTCCTGCAGTTTGCATCCATTGTTCCACGTTCTAGTCTCTGCAGCAGCAGAAAACAAGCTTGCTCCCTCCTCAATGTGACATCCCTTCAAATATTTGAACAGGGCTATCATATCACCTCTTAACCTTCTCTTCTCCAGGCTAAACATCCCCAGCTCTCTAAGTCGTTCCTCATAGGGCATGGTTTCCAGACCCTTCACCATTTTAGTTGCCCTCCTTTGGACATGCTCTAATTTCTCCACATCCTTTTTGAATTGTGGTGCCCAGAACTGGACACAGTATTCCAGGTGGGGCCTGACCAAAGCAGAATAGAGTGGCACTATAACTTCCTTTGATCTAGACACTATACTTCTATTGATGCAGCCTAAAATAGCATTGGCCTTTTTAGCTGCTGCATCACACTGTTGACTCATGTTCATGTTATCTAATGCACTAAAACATATTTTGAATGGGAGCTAGAGTGGTGTAGTAATTTGAATGTTGGATTACAACACTGGAGACCAGGGCTTGAATTCCTACTCCATTTGATGTACAGGTTTGGAGAGCCTCCACACTAGTAGCAGTCTATCTTTAATAAGTTGGGGAATTTGGCTTGACTAGCAAGAGTGGGGTAATGTCAGGATTGAAGTATCAACTATACTAGTACTTGCTGATGAAGACTCCAGGCACAAGTGGACTAATTAACTTTTATTTGAGAAGAATATGAAAGAACACACATATGAGATAGACTCTCTCTAACACCCAGCATACAGAGCTAACCAAAATAGAAAAATGAAAAGAAGCAGTTTAGAGTTGGATCACAGGATAATACTTGCAAAATAGCCTTTGGCCAAGGTGATGTCATGGGAAACAAAGACACGATAGCCATTTAGAAGGCCCAAAAGGGTTCTTGAGGTGGTGACTTGCTGTGATTTCCAAATGATGAAAAATGCTCATTTAATTGATAGTAGCTTTAAAGACTTCACAACACCCCAACAACATCTGGAGTACCCAAATACAAGCTGACAGGAAGGGTTTTTAGGAACACATTGGAGTGAAAGGGAATTCCGGTCTCGTTTGATCTAGTTGCCAGAACTCATCTTTTGATACTCAGTTTCTATAAGTAATGCAAAGCTTGTGGTGTGTTTGTGTGTGTGTATGCATCCTTTCTCAAGCCCCTTCACCATTGTTTTCAGCCTTCCACGTGTCCAGGGTCTATGTGATAGATTCACAATACTACTTTCCGCAGTGTTTCATACATCATTGCAGCCTCTGCATCCCATGCTGGCTTAAAATTTGATTATCAAACTATAGCTTGGATCATGGAGATATTGGAGCGCTTACACCTTGGGCAGGTCACACTCTCTCTGCCTCCAAGGAAGGCAATGGCAGACCCACTCTGAACAAACCTTGCCAAGAAAACCTCATGATACATTTGCCTTAGAGTCACCATAAGTCAGAAATGACTTGAAGTTACACAACAACATATTTTGAGCTTTAGCATTAATTAGGGAATCTAGAAAGTTAGGTGACATTGCTAGCTAAATAAGTGAGTTCATAATGGAATGAGTTACTTCCAAGCTCTGCCTAGGAGACGGCGGCAGTGGAGTACATCCACAGATGTCACACAAAACAAGCAGGAAGGCAACCCACTCTTTGCCATTTGTGCAGCATGCTGGACCAGGCTGGCTGACACAGCCTGGAAGCCTGAACATTTTAAACATTTTTGAAGGAACACGCTTGCGCTTAAGCAGAGGATTAAGTATGCTTAGACAAAAATCTCCTCAGATAAAGTTTGAATGCTCGATCATTTTACGAGATTGTTACTGTTTATTTTTAAATGCCCCTCCCTGGAGTTTCAGAAACCTGTGAGAGTGTTTTAAAGGATAGGGTAGTATATAAATGTTTGCTCTTGTAGGATACTGGGGGAAAAGGTGAAATGAAAGAATTCTGACAAGACTTGGAGAACAGAATATATATGGTGCTGTACTGTAATAGGGTGCTATGCTGCTGTTAACTTTAGTTTTTAGATAGCTCTTTTGTTATTCTTAATTCTATGTCTTAAATGGTTTTTAATGATATTGACAGTTTGAGCAGAGTCACAGTTTTGGTGAAAAAGATGGGGCATAAATGAAATTAATATCTTGCATCTTGTTAGTGACTTCCATATGCATAAATTCCCCTCCTGAAGCAGTTAGATATTTTGCTTGATATTGAAATCTGCATTCACTTGAAGACTGTGGAACCAGAGATTTTCTCCCCCATCCCTAAATCTATTGCCTCACTTTGCATTGTGGTAGGGCTGGTTGCTGTTGTTGTGTGTCTTCAAGTTGTTTCCAACTTAATGCAACCCTAAGGCATCTATCATGGGGTTTTCTTGGCAAGATCTGTTCAGAGAGGGTTTGTCATGGCCATCCTCTGAGGCTGAGAACGTGTGAATTGCCCAAGTTAACCCAGTGGATTTCATGGCCGAGTGGGAAATCGAACCCTGCTCACTAGAGTCATATTGGTTATTCAGACAGTGAAAATAATCCAGGTAGAATCTGGGTTGAATTTTTGTTGTCCACGTGCATTTTGAAAGCATCCCATTAATTTTTTTTTCCGGGGGTGGTTGCAAAAAATCCCACCATATAACCCACGATAATCTATGTCAGTCCCCCTCCTCCACATTTTTTCCAAAAGTTTTGCATTATTGACTGTGTGAATAATCAATGCGAATAGACCTGGGATAAACTGGGATAAAACTCTGCATGCCTTGAAGGTGTTTCAAATACATCCACATCATTCACTCCATCTTTAGTCAAATGCTGGCACATGGGAGCAACCAACAGCAATGCACAAATGCTGACACATGTGAGCAACCAACAATGATGCACATAGATGTGGTTCCATAGTATGAACAACAAACCTAGAATGTGTGAGTGAGATTCACATAGTTATACTAATGGACAACCCCCCCTGAAGAAATCTGGCCAAGGAACTCTGTGCTAGCCTTAGGGTCACCATAAGCAAGAAACAACGCAAGGAGTGTATTGCGGATATGTGCCTTTCGGTATGTTGTTGTTGTTAACTGTCCTCAGGTTGACCTTATCTCATGGTGACCCTATGGATGAGACCCCTCCAAGCTCCCCTGCCCCATTCTCAAGTGCAAGCCATAAATTTTCATGATCTACGCAGTCAAAGTTTTGCTGTAGTCAATAAAGCACATGAACATTTTCTTCTGGAATCCATTATCCATGGTATGTTAGCAATATGATCCTTGGTGCCTCTTCCTTTCCTGAAACCAGCTGCCACCTCTGAGATTTCATGCTACATATATGGTACTTTGTACAGATTGAATGGCACCTCCCTTCCTCCAGATACCTTCCCATATTCTCTCTTGCAGTTCTCTTATCTCTTTTCACCACCCCTCTGGCATGGGAACCACCAGCTGCCACCGAAAAAACCTAGGGCATTTTATAAAAATGAAGCTGAAGAATAGAGACAAGAAAGATATAGCATGAGAAGGAAAAGTTCATTCCCTTGCATCCTGTTTCACAAAGTCAATTCTTACATTGGAATGGAAGCTATTGAAGTGGAGGGCATAATGCAAGGATTAACTTGGTTTGATAATGGTGCACACCAGCAAATTTCAGAAGAAAATCTGTGTGCGCTTTATTGACTACAGCAAAACTTTGACTGCATGGATCATGAAAAGTTATGGCCTGCACTTGAGAATGGGGGGGGGGGGGAGGGGGGGAAGGGGAGGGCTTGGAGGTGTCTCATGCACAGGGCCACCATGAGTCAAAGTCCACTCAAGGACAGTTAACAGTCCTAAAAAACCAAGTTAGCCCTTGCATTATGCATGTGGGAGACCCTTTTGTGATTATCCTCTTAGCTACTGTTTAAAGAAACTATTGCTAGCATTACTAAAGGGCCCCTCTTTTCTCCCTTCCATTGTTCAAGCAATCATATCATCCAACATTTTACAGATTAACACTGTGACCCATATGGCTGAGCAATACCAGAGTGAAGTAAAGTTGACAAAGTTGTTTATGTAGAAGAACACACAAGTCAGGAGATGTTGCAGCAGTTTCCATTTGCCTGAGTCTACAGGAAAGGTAAAATTTCAGTAAACAAAAAAAACCAAACAAAAAAACCCAGCTTCATTTATATACCGCTTCATAGAATCATAGAATCATAGAATCATAGAATCATAGAGTTGGAAGAGACCACAAGGGCCATCCAGTCCAACCCCCTGCCATGCAGGAACTCCAAGTCAAAGCATCCCTGACAGATGGCCATCCAGCCTCTGCTTAAAGACCCCTAAGGAAGGAGACTCCACTACACTCCGAGGGAGTGTGTTCCACTGTCGAACAGCCCTTACTGTCAGGAAGTTCCTCCTAATGTTGAGGTGGAATCTCTTTTCCTGCAGTTTGCATCCATTGCTTCGCGTTCTAGTCTCTGCAGCAGCAGAAAACAAGCTTGCTCCCTCCTCAATATGACATCCCTTCAAATATTTAAACAGGGCTATCATATCACCTCTTAAGCTTCTCTTCTCCAGGCTAAACATCCCCAGCTCCCTAAGGCGTTCTTCATAGGGCAAGGTTTCCAGACCCTTCACCATTTTAGTTGCCCTCCTTTGGACATGCTCCAGTTTCTCCACATCTTTTTTGAATTGTGGTGCCCAGAACTGGACACAGTATTCCAGGTGGGGCCTGACCAAAGCAGAATAGAGTGGCACTATAACTTCCCTTGATCTAGAAACTATACTTCTATTGATGCAGCCTAAAATTGCATTGGCTTTTTTAGCTGCCGCATCACACTGTTGACTCATGTTCAGCTTATGGTCTACTTGGACTCCTAGATCCCTTTCACATGTGGTCTCATTCAACCAGGTGTCCCCCATCCTATATCTGTGCATTTCATTTTTCCGCCCTAAGTGCAGAACCTTACATTTCTCCGCATTGAATTTCATTTTGTTAGCACTGGCCCAGCTTTCTTGCCTATTCAGGTCATTTTGAATTTTGATCCTGTCCTCTGGGGTATTAGCTACTCCTCCCAGTTTAGTGCCATCTGCAGATTTGATAAGTATGCCCCCAATTCTGTCATCCAAATCGTTAATAAAGATGTTGAATAGCACTGGGCCCAGGACAGAACCCTGTGGGACCCCACTGGTCACTTCTCTCCAGGATGAAAAGGAGCCATTGTTGAGCACCCTTTGAGTTCGGCCAGTCAACCAATTACAAATCCATGTAACAGTTAACTTGTCTATCCCACATTTTGCAAGCTTGTTTGCAAGAATGTCATGGGGAACCTTGTCAAAGGCCTTACTGAAATCGAGGTATACTATATCCACAGCATTCCCTTCATCTACCAAGCTGGTAATTTTATCAAAAAAAGAGATCAGGTTCGTTTGGCATGACTTGTTTCTCTGAAACCCATGTTGGCTTTTTGTGATTATGGCATTGGCCTCTAAGTGTTCACAGACTCTCTGCTTAATGATCTGCTCTAGAACCTTTCCTGGAATTGATGTCAGACTAACTGGACGATAATTGTTGGGATCCTCTTTTTTTTCCCTTTTTGAAGATGGGGACAACGTTTGCCCTCCTCCAGTCTGCTGGGACTTCTCCTGTTCTCCAGGAGTTCTCAAAGATTATTGCCAATGGCTCTGATATTACATTTGCCAGTTCTTTTAATACTCTAGGATGTAGTTCATCTGGTCCTGGAGATTTATATTCATTTAGGTTAACCAGGTATTCCTGTTCTACCTCTTTACTTATTCTGTGCTGAAATTCCTCTATTCTGTCTCCATTATCCTTAGGTTGAGCACCCTTTGCCTTTTCTGAGAAGACTGAAGCAAAGAAGGTGTTGAGTAATTCTGCCTTTTCTCTGTCCCCTGTTAGCATTTTGCCATCTTCTGCACGCAGTGGCCCCACTGTTTCCTTCTTCCTTTTGCTGCGGACATATCCAAAAAAGCCCTTTTTATTGTTCTTAACCTCTCTAGCAAGCCTGAGTTCATTCTGCGCTTTAGCTTTTCTGACTTTACCCCTACATGTGCTGGCTATTTGTTTGAATTCCTCTTTCGTGATTTCTCCATTTTTCCATTTCTTATACATGTTCCGTTTAAAACTTAGCTCATTTGAAAGTTCCTTAGTCATCCATCCTGGCTTCTTGAGACATCTTCCATTTTTCTTCCTCATTGGAACTGCCTAAGCAGTGTCTAAGAGGTTTACAACTGTAAGCTACTTGCCCCCAACAATCTGGGTACTCATTTTAGTGACCTTGGAGGGATGCAAGCCTGAGTTGAGCCTGAGACCTTTTGCTGGTCTTGAACTCGCAACCTTATGGTTTTGAGTGAGTGGCTGCAATACAGGCATTTAACCACTGCGCCACCAAGGCTCCTTTCCTCTTCTCTCCCTCTGCTGTTATTTCAGTACAAACTATTTTTAAACTCAGGGCCTATATAGACCGGCACTTTGTGCTGGCCTGTGGACGGAGCCAGGGTGCAGTTTCCACATGTTGGATGCCCTAGCCCCACCCCCAGGGTGCCATTTTGGCACGCACTGGTCTACATGGTACGCGCCATCATGGCGCAACTCTGGCACTGCATCTACACTATGCAGTGCCAAAGGGGCATCATAAAGCCGCACTGTAACTCTCTTGGAGAGCCCCAAAAGGAGCCACTTTTTGTAGCTCCTTTTTGTGGTCTCTGGAGTCCAGATCAGGGCCATGATGTGTGGTTGCTGCTGCCCTGATCTGGCCAGTAAAGGGGCGGCTGCATGCTGCCCATCTATACAGCCCCTCAGTTTGGAGCAACTGAAGTAAGCTGAAGAGAAAAGGAGAATGTGGGAGGAAGAAAGCAAAAGGAGGACATTTTAAAAGCAGTTGAAAAAGTGGGACAGCAGAGTATTAATTGGGACTGTCCCTATCAAACTGGACTGTTGGAAGGTATGAACATGTAGGCAGGAAAAAAAATGGTATACCAAGAGTTGGTTGCAAAATGTGTTAGGACAAGCTTTTCATCTTTTTGCAGCTATGATGACTCACAGCAGCACCCTGAACAGAACATGTACACCTTCCAACTGGCTGAATAACAGTCTGATGTGGCTGGGAATGTGAAAACCTCTGCCTCAGTGTCAATGCATTTCTTCCAATTCTAGCTGCATCTTCCTACTGTCCTCATTTCATGTGGAGTTGTGAGTCTTTACTATGTGTCAGTGCATCCATGGAGATTCATGCATATCTTTGCATATTTTTCCCTAATCCAAACATTAGTTTATGCATTTTATTTAATTTTCACATTTCCTCCACTCACTAAAGAGTGTTTGTGCATATTTTCTCCACTTGTGAGTTTTTTATCCTTTGGTGTTTAAAAATGTATGGATTGTTTTGTGCACAGTGTATTTCCCCAAAACATTTGGAAGCCTCGCAGTGCATATGTGTAGATTCTTATTGCAAGACTTGTTTAATCTAATGTTAAATCAGGCTGGAAAAAGAGACCTCTTCAAACAGAGGACTGTCATCATCATTAGCCCTTTGAATAATTTCTGACCTCTGCAAAGTAGGACATGTAGCCAACCTAAGTCACTTGCAGCCTGACCTATTTCACAGGATTTTTGCTGAGATAAATTATGCAGAACAGAAATGTAACATAAATGTAATAAACAAAAGTCAATTATTATTATTATTATTAACCTTTATTTATATAGCGCTGTAAATTTACACAGTGCTGTACATACAATCATAAATTAGACGGATCCCTGCCCTCAGGCTTACAGTCTAAAAGAGACAACACAAAAGGAAGAGGGGAAGGTGATGGGAAAGGGGGTGAGGTCCAGTGGTTCTTCTCTCCCTCTGGGGCCAGGACCAAGGCAGATGGACAGGAGGGAGGGCATGGCTTCTTAATACAAAGTTAAAAGGAGGCATCCTGGGGCGGATGGCACAGTCCTGGGAAAGCTTCCCTAAATAATGTAGTCTTTAACTCAGTTTTGAACCTGGTTAGGGAAGTGATGAGGCGTGCATGTGGGGGAAGAAGGTTCCAGGAGTGAGGGGCAGCAAGTGAGAAGGGACGAATCCGGGATGGGGCAGTGGAAATCCTCGGCTGGGACAGGAGACCTAGACTACCAGAACGGAGGGTACGAGAAGGAGTGTGAGGAGAAAGAAGTTCAGACAAGTAAGGAGGGGCCAGTCCGTGGAGGGCTTTGAAAGTCAACAGCAAAAGCTTGTACTGGATGCGGAAGGGGAAGGGGAGCCAGTGAAGGGAGGATAAAAGAGGAGAAACATGGTCAAAGCGGCGAGCAGATGTGATAATACGTGCAGCTGAGTTCTGGACAGAGATTAAAGGATGGAGATGAGAGAGAGGAAGCCCTGTCAGAAGGAGGTTACAATTATCTAGTCGTGATATCACTAGGGCATGGACCAGAGTCTTGGCGGTGGAGGCTGAGAGGAAAGGACGGATTTTAGCAATGTTGTAAAGAAAGAATCTACAGGTCTTGGCGGTGGCCTGAATCTGGGGAGTAAATGACAGCGAGGAATCAAAAATGAAGCCAAGACTGCGGGCTTGCTGAACCGGCTGAATAGAAATGCCGTCAACAGAAACAGAAAAGGAGTATTGAAGGGTGGGCTTAGGTGGGAAGATGAGAAGCTCTGTCTTAGACATGTCAAGCAGAAGGAAGGGGAATGTTCCTCCTCCACATATGTATATATCCTGGATTCACCTATGAAAATGTATGGACAATGTATAAAATTGAGTACAGGTGGTATTTAACACTAGACAGGTTATAAAAATGTATAAGACTAGTTCTAACAAATTTTGGGAATGTAAACAGAAGATAGTGTCTTCCATATGAGTTGGACCTGCAATAAAACACAGAAATGTCAGACTCAGATTTGTACAATCATAGACCATGTTGAAGAAAACAGTTTGCTTAGCCACAGAAAATGTTAGATGTTCCTAGTATTTTCCAAGTTAAGTTAAACTTGCACAAACTTTCTGAATCATGTTCCAAAACACCTTGACTTGTTCTGCTGAAATGATACCAGCAAGAACACATAAATATAATCAAAAGAACAAGTGTGATGTGCATAGCTTGGAAACAGAGCTTGATTCTGTTGAATTTGTCTGCATGTCATAGCTTTTCGTTGCTCAATTGCTGCCACTGAATGTTTTCATAAGAATTCTGTATAAAATTGGTTTCTTTGCTTGTTTGGGATGGAACCGGGCTACCAAGCCAAAGTTCACTTGACACTGTGTTTTTAAATAAACTGCTAAACTCAGTCTACTATTACACTCCATTTGTGAACCTTACAGATTTTTTAAATCCCCTTTCAGTACCTTTTTTTTTTTGCCATTGTATAGCTTCCATATCCAGCTCACAGTTGCACAAGCAAAATTCTGCAAGTGTAACTGCTTTGTATGCAGTTCTGCATTCTTGGTGCTGTGTAACAATTTGTCAGGCCTTCCACTACTGTACCCCTTAATTCACTGGGACTGAGGAAATAAGAGGAACATTTGCAGATATTCTGTTGGTTGCATAATGCTGGTATTCAAGCAGAAGGGTGGGACAGCATAACACCACCCCTGAACTATGTGAGTGCTGAGTTACATGATGCAAGCATGATGTAGGACCTTTGGCTCTGTTTTTCTGTTCTGCTTCTCTAGATGAGAATTGGACATAATAATCTCAGTTTACCATCACAGCTGGGTCATACAGGAAGAATGGAAAGAGCATCTTCACCCTGAAAAAGCTGTGCATGTGGCTAATCATCACTCTAACAATTGTGACTGTCAGTATTTCCCATGGATGGGCATTGTCTTGACTCAGAGAAGGCCTCTTCTGCTAGGGATTTCCATTCTGGTAGTCATCTGGGTCTCATCTCATGAGCCCCATTCTTGCTGTGATCTTGTTAGCAAAAGTAAATAGAGACATATCACTTGGGAGCCCTCTATCAACATCCATTCAACAGCATGACTGGGACTAACAACAGTCCCTTGGCTCTTTTCTGGACCCCCCTTAAACTAGCCTCCATGCCCTATTGCCCTACCCAGCATGCTATCCATGTTTTATTTTTATTTTTATTTTTATTTTTGGTCCTAACCCAATTTAGCAAATATAGAAATGTGATTTTGTGAAACGCGGGGGTGGCGGGGGGAGAGATAGAAAAGTGAGGAAATAAAGAAAAATGGTTTATCTGGGATAGCAAGGGAGAAAGAGGAGAAGGAGAGACTGAGACCACATCACTGCCCAATCTCGCGACTGCACTGGATAAATTTATCACACCAGAGGACTAATGCCACAGCAGCCCATTCGGGAGATCAGTGATGGTTATCCCCATCAATAGAAATGGATGCCCTAACCATGCTTTGGAAGCACAGCAGCAACAATTTGGAGGCGACGTCATGCAATATCACCAAAACGTCATGCAATATCCAGCTTAAGTTTCGATTTTAAAGAATCATGTGATAAAGTCCTCAGATTCACCAGCATATTTCTGCATCCAACTTGCATGAGATTCAGGGCTTCCTGAATGGATTAGTCCCCATTTATATGCTGCAGATGGCAGCGTAATGCCCCCCCCCTTTACACTGATGTAAATGAGAAGCAAATTTGCAGAGTGCACGAGCCAGCAGTTCCACAGCTGCAGCCAGTCGCTTCTTTCCAAGATCGGGATCTGTCCTCTTGACATTAAACAGCTGTCTGCAGCTATTTTCTTTTTCCACAGACAAGATTTGAACATAACCGAATCACTCTACAGATTTTTCTTTTTTTGAAAAAAATGTTAATGGGGAACAGGTTTTTCCTTCCCTTGGTTGGCAGATGCCCAGGGACATTATATACAAATACTAATGTTCCAGACGCAACCTGTTTCCACCCCCATAAAAAACCAGTGTTAATGAAAAAGGTTCCAGGGCTTAGCATGGACTCATATTTAGGGTGACTTATGAGCGAGAGGAGCAGGGGAGGGAGAGAAAGGGGGAGTGGGTAGATGGGATGAGGAACAAGAGAAGACAGTCACCCTGTCAGCTGGGGAAGGCAGAAAGTGGATCTGGTGAGTGATCTTCACTAGACTGGCAAGGACTCCAGGCTCATAATTGTCTAAAATGGGGTGGGCAACTCTGGGATCATATATGACTGAGGGGTTTCTAGGGCAATATCCTCCTTTCACCCCTATATGATCTTTATTTTCTCAGAATAACCAGTTGCATACTCAGAACTGTAGGAATTTTTTAAAAAAAGGAATCTATGATTTTAAAAGGGGCTTGGGGAAGAACCCCAAAATGAAGCAAAAGGGCAGGTTGCAGCCCCAAATAGCATGTCTTCCAACTGTCCCAATTGGATGAGGACTGTTCCAGTTAATCCTCTGTTGTCCCACTTTTCAAACTACTTTCAGAATCTCCCAGTTTCTTTCTCCTTTTCTCATTTCTTCCCTTCAGTTGCTGCAAACTATAGCGGGCCCTTGCTATCTGTTCGGGTTTGGTTCCAGGACCACCCATGGATACTAAATGCAAGTCCCATTGAATACAATGGCATAGTAAAATGATGTCCCTTATATAAAATGGCAAAATCAATATTTGTTCTTTGGAATTTATATATATTTGGAATATTTGGAATCTGTGGATGCTTGAATCCGTGAATAAAGAACGATGGATATGGAGAGCCGACTGTAAGTTGAATGTGCAAACATAATTTGCCCTCAGTTAATTCATCAGGGGGAAAGGAGAGAATCTTGCACTTCCCTGTGGGCTCAGGCAAAAGCAACTGATGTAGTATCTCCTAGTTTGTGTGTCCTTCCTTGTCAATAACATTTGCCATCTTGATCATACTATGATGTTGCTTGTCCTGGTTTTCACCTATCAAAATCATTTTAAATTTAGGAGGGGGTGAAGAATGGAGGAGAGGGTTTGACACTTCGGGGGGGGGGGTCAACATGTGGTCCAAAGGCTGAACTTTGACCATTTCTGCTCTGTGATAACAGTAACAAAAACGTATTTTTCCCTGGCCCGATCCAGTGTGGTGTAATGATTCTCAAATCATTACATCAAAGTATTGGATTATGACTCTGGAGATCAGGGTTTGAATCCCCACTCAGCCAGGGAAACCCACCAGGTGACCTTGGGCTAGTCACATTCTCTCAGCCTCAGAGGAAGGCAAAGGCATATTCCATCTCAACAAATCATGACAAGAAAACCCCGTGATAAGTTCTCCTTAGGGTTGCCATAAGTTAGGAATGCCTTGAAGGTACACAACAACAAACCTCTAATCGTTTATGAATAAATTTGTGTTTTTTTTTTAAATTAAAGACATTTCTGTATTGCCTCCCCAGGCCTAGTTACTAGAAACATGCAGGAATCTGCTTGTTCTCCATATTCCTATCATGACAACATTGTAAAAACCTGTCCTGGCATCCCTCAGGAGACAGTGAGGGGGAGAAAGGGCTGAACTTGACAAATGGAGATGAACAAGGCAGTCTGTTCTTCAGTTCCAGGCATTAGGTACCATTATTACTTTATTTTTCTAGTGAATTTTGTTTTCTTCTTGCTCCACCAAGAGGCCTTTGCAAGTATTTCACACCTGGCTTTCTAAATTTCTTTCTTAATTCAAACCCAGCCTTTCCTTTATCCTCAGCAATCTAGCCCTTCACGTTACAGACATGTGAATTTTAATGGCAAGATGGGAAAAGTGTCAGGCACTGTGAAGTCTAAAAGGAAGTTGTGAGAAGTCTCAGGAGTTCTAAAGTAGGGTTAGAATTTAGAATTTTGTTCAATCCAACACTATTCTTTTCCATTCCTAGCAATGAGGTCCTGCTTATGGGCTTTCCTGCTTGGCCACTGTGAAAAACAGGATTCCAGGATCCTTTCACACTACATAGTTATATCACCATGATGTCATTTTAACTGCTGTGCCTTCTTCCAATGGAATCCTGGGTTTTCTGTGGTGCTAGAGCTATATGGTAGGGAATTCTAAATACACCATGAGACTATAAAGCCCAAGATTTCATAGGATGGAAGCATGGCACTTAAAATGGAATCAACAGAGCTGTAATCATGTACAGTAGTGGAAAGGGCCTCTGGAGGTAATAGAACTTTAGGATCATCCAGCACAATGTTTCCTTTTTAATTTCAGTTTCTTAATGGTTTTTAAAACATCAGGGATTTATTTTTATTTTTTATTGGATTGTTAAAAATATAGGCTGGAATCCTGTATAAGATACCTATTTAAGTATACTTAACAAAGAGTATATTCACACTGCAGAATTAAAGCAGTTTGGTACCACTTTAACTGCCATGACCCCTGGGATTTGTAGGCACCAAACTACAAATCCCAGGAGTCTGTAAGATAGAGCCATGGCAGTGAAAGTGGTGCCAAACTGCTTTAATTCTGCAGTGTGTATGCACCTTTGTTAAGGATACTTAAATATAATTAAATAAATAAGTAACTTCTCTTGGCCCAATCCTTTCTTCCCCAACCTGATGGAAATGTCATCCATGTATGCTCCAATTGCCCATAGAAATGATCTCCTTCTCACCATGCAGCTGGTGTCTCATAAAGTTGGATTTTCTGGTGGTGGTTGTGGTTTACAATCAGGTCAATAGTATCACAATCATGAATAAGTAGTGATCACACGTATGGAACCGTTACCTACATTTACTCCTAACTATGCATAGAATCATTGAATCATAGAATCACAGAACAGAGTTGTAAGAGACCACAAGGGCCATCCAGTCCAATCCCCTGCATAGCTGTTTCATATTCATTATTGCTACTCTGTCACAATTCAGACAGCATTGCCATGATTTTCATTTCCTCTTTAAACTAACTTTATCATTGAGTTATTGGCTATGTGGAGGGAAGGAGGTCCATTTTGCCAGCAGCTGGCACACTGAAATTCTGGACCATGCCAACAACCATCAGGTCAGAATGCACAGGGAAGCAATTGAAATCCACAAACAACTGGGCAGCTTCAACAAGAAAGAAGAAACCCTTAAAGTGAACAAAATTTGGCTACCAGTCCTGAAAAACACAAAATCACGACACAGCAAATGCAAACAAAAAACCACCCAGGGTCAGGGGTTTTCCCAGCAGACAATGATCACTAATTCAACAGACACTAATCCTCTGTGCATATCCTCCCACCCTGAGGCCTTGCCATCAACACAGAACAATACACAGATTAAAATGGAAATCACTCCTCCGTACCCAAGGTCACACAGTGTGTGTGTGTGTGTGTGTGTGTGTATCCAACTCTCTTGTGCCAGCATTCTCTGAAGATGCCAGCCACATATGCTGGCAAAACGTCAGGAATAAACTCTTCTAGAACATAGCCCCATTAGCCCCCCCAAAAACACAAAAAAGCCTATTGAACATTTATGTTTACAAGAGAGAAATGTATTACTATTCACCATGCACCTATACTTCCCAAATATTGTTTTTCCTCCACCCCTTCTGAACATAACATAACATAGGAATCAAACCCTTAGGGATGTGGTCAGGTAGACAGAAAGGAGAAAAGCGGCTCGTAGCCATGCTTTCTCCAAAGGGGATATTTTTAAAGCAGTCACAGGACTGATCACTCAGTTCCTGAATATATTCTCCATGAGTAGGTGGGAGGAGAAACAGAAGGTTTTCTTCTTGGACATGGTTATGGCTGACATGCTTATGGTGATAAATTCCGTATATCACGTTGCTAATGATGGAACTGAATGGCATTTTGAATATGGATGAGGTGTCCTTGTCAAGGTGAGAAGTCTGTTTCAATACCAGATAACTGCCATTCATTGACATTCAGGACCATGTGCTGATGCTTAAGCATCAAGACTCATTGGGGAAAAGGGGTGTGGAAGTGACATTGCCAGTCATTTCAGGAAGGGGTTATTTAGGAGCAAAGGAACAATTAGGGTGCTTAAAGTTGTGCATATGCACACCAGAGCTTGAGGAGTTTACTCTGGTTTAGGCATTGGACTATGACTCTAGAAACCACAGTTCAGTTACCAGCTTGGCCATGAATCCCACTGGGTGACTTTAGGCAAGTCACATACTCTAAGTCACAGGAGAAGGCAATGACATACCTCATCTGAACAAATCCTGCCATGATAGGGCCCTTAGGGTCACCATATATCAGAAATGACTTGAAGGCACACAACAACAACAACAACAACAACAACAACGGTCTTCTGCAGAAGGGGCACAGGGAACAACACAGGAAAAGGAACCACATCACCTGATGTGTCCTTTCCGGCAGGTTTGCCAAGTGAAGAAAGCAGAATCCAGTTGCTTATTCCCCATCATAGAATCATAGAATCATAGAGTTGGAAGAGACCACAAGGGCCATCCAGTCCAACCCCCCTGCCATGCAGGAACTCCCAATCAAAGCATCCCCGAAAGATGGCCATCCAGCCTCTGCTTAAAGACCTCCAAGGATGGAAAAGCCACTATACTCCGAGGGAGTGTGTTCCACCGTCGAACAGCCCTTACTGTCAGGAAGTTTCTCCTAATGTTGAGGTGGAATCTCTTTTCCTGGAGTTTGCATCCATTGTTCTGGGTCCTAGTCTCTAGAGCAGGAGAAAACAAGTTTGCTCCCTCCTCAATATGACATCCCTTCAAATATTTAAACAGGGCTATCATACCACCTCTTAACCTTCTCTTCTCCAGGCTAAACATCTCCAGCTCCCTAAGGCGTTCCTCATAGGGCATGGTTTCCAGACCCTTCACCATTTTAGTCGCCCTCCTTTGGACTCGCTCTAGTTTCTCCACATCCTTTTTAACTTGTGGGGTGCAGAACTGGACACAATATTCCAGGTGGGGCCTGACCAAAGCAGTATAGAGTGGCACTATTACTTCCCTTGATCTAGACATTATACTTCTATTGATGCAGTCTAAAACTGCATTGGCCTTTTTAGCTGCCGCATTGCACTGTTGACTCATGTTCAACTTGTGGTCTACTTGGACTCCTAGATCCCTTTCACATGTGGTCTCGTTCAGCCAGGTGTCCCCCATCTTATATCTGTGCATTTCATTTTTCTGCCCTAAGTGCAGTACCTTACATTTCTCCATGTTGAATTTCATTTTGTTAGCTTTGGCATCAAAGCAAGCAGAAGACATCCCCCCTTCCAGCCACAGCAAAATTCCACTTTCTTCATCCCCCTCACTTCCCCCTTATAAGCATAAATAAATAAAGTAAATAAAATAAATAAATAATAAGAAATAATTCTGCTTATTCTTCAGTGACCTCATTTTGATCCTGGTTCATCACTGTTTCCTTATAACGCCACCATTCTAGTCCTGTGTATTGTACTGTACTAATTCATTCATCCTTGTCCTTCCATGCTCAGCTTCTTATCGAACTCTTCCCTAAAACTTTAATATTAGCTGTAACATTTCCAGTAAATGCATGTTAAAATGTATGTGGTGTGTATGTGTCTGTTGAGGTCACCTTCCCACTCAACCTGTGACATATCTATACTGCATGATGATATCAGTTTCATACCACCTAAATGGGCATGGCTCAATCCTATGAAACCCTAAGATTTGTAATTTAGTTAGGGATTACAAGCTTTCTTCTGCAGGGCTCTAGTTCACTCCTCCACATTAAAGCACTAAAGCTATGCAACGGAGAGAGTTTCTGACCAAATGACGAATCCCAGGATCCTATAGTATGGAGCCATTCCAGTTAAAGTGGTACCAAACTGATATCTGTATCTAGTGTGGTCATGCTGTAGGAGGCAGCAATGATTAAACAAATCAATGGATGGAGACCAGCTGCTATATCAGCTAAAAGAGCAGCATACCATATGAAAGTGCTCAGTAGTAGAGCTTTAGCTGCTCCATTAAGCAGTCTGTTTTACTCTACTGAATGGGAACTGCAATAGCCAGCATTGACATTAGAGGGAGACATAGTCCATTTGACGAAGACCCCAGTTTAAATCTTTAAAGAAAAAGAAAACACATTCATATTACTGGAGACATCATACAGAAAAGAAATGTGAAATGTTGTTTCAGCCCAAAGAAATGATCGACAAAGGGAATTGGCTAGCTTTGGAGAAAGCCAGAGGATTTGGTTTTGCATGTCATAAACTGAATGTTGTTGTTGTACTGAATCAAAAAGGTTGCTTCTATTATAAGATCCACTTTGAAAAGAATATAGAATCTAGGGAGAAAAACTATGAGACACCTTGAAGGGGCTTTCTAGATTGGCAGGAAAGTGTGACATGAAGTTGCCTTTTCCTTAATGCTTAGCAGCTGCACCACAGCCTTTAGATGGAGCTGCGCTGTTCCGCAGTTTTTAAAAAAGAAGCTGGGAAAGCCAGCACCTTTTTAAAGGCGCTTCTTCTCCCCTAAAATGCAAAACAAACAAACAAACAAACAAAAAACACACAAAAAACAAAAACAAAAAACAAACAAACAAACAAAAAAGCGTTTTCATGGCACACTTTCCCTTTTTCTCATCTAAAGGCTAGAGTTTCATGCAGCCATGAACACACTTCTTTTTGCCAATCTAGAAAGCCCCCTTGTGTCCTGTTTAGAAGAAAGGGGGATTATAAATAAAATAAGACCATTACTATATTGTCTCTCATTGAAGCTGAATCTCTTATAGTGGATTGGGGGAAGCCTTACTGTCTGGTGGATTCTGGGAATTGTACTCCAAATTTAGAACTTCTGGTTTTTCAAAAATGCTAATCCTGAGTCCTGAAATGCCTGGCTGGCAAATAATATCATCTTCTTTCCCTTGCATTTTCCCTTATCCAGTGAAGAAAGGTTCTTTCTGGATGTTTTTCTTCCCTCTTTGTTCACAATCAGACATCTCCTCCACTGCAAATGGGCAGTTGTCTGCATATGTGTCCAACTGTGCCACTTAGCATTACCACCACTGGTGCAAATTCTTCCCTCTGAGGTCACATTGAGGTAACCAGCCATGAAATTGATGCTGGGTGCCTTGTTTTTGATCTCAGAGGTAGCAACTACTGCCAGTGGTGGTGGTGCCAGGTGGCACAGTAAGACCATGAGTAGATGGCTGCATTGCATTGCTCAGAGTGAGAAAGTAACAGGGGAATTTGGGGCATGTTCATGGCCAGAATACTTGGAAGCAACGTCAAGTGTTCTGGCTAATATATTTAAACGTATATTTTCATACCATTTCCTGTTTCTTGTTTTTAGCCACACCCATTCTCTTCCAGTATTTGGTAGTTTTCAATTTGGTCCAAGTTTATTAATCCTCCAGTTTGTAGTTTCGAGTCTTCTCTCTCTTCTCTGTATTAGAATAGCACATGTTACATAAGTTCTTATTACAAGATGTTATGAAACCTTTAGTATTTATAAGTGTAGCAACTTCATACATTTTTACCAAAAAAGACTATTTGGTAGTTTTCAATTTGGTCCAAGTTTATTAATCCTCCAGTATGTAGTTTCGAGTCTTCTCTCTCTTCTCTGTATTAGAATAGCACATGTTACATAAGCTCTTATTACAAGATGTTATGAAATCTTTAGTATTTATAAGTGTACCAACTTCATACATTTTTACCAAAAAAGACTAAACCTGCTTTATTTCACTATTACACCCTGTTTGTGGGATGGTGGCAGTGTGGAACTCGTTGTTGCTCATCTTCTGCTCATGAATATTAATTATTCTGCTTGTGAGATACACTAGTAGCTCTCATATTGTCCCCAACTGTCCACCCTTTCACCTTTTGAATGCAACGAATGCTGAAAGAGACATAGATCTCAAACAGACCGGCAGTAAGTGCAGGCTTTGGGGCAGCATGGGTACGTGGCATTTAGATGATGCAAACTCCGACCCCACCCCTAAGCTGGTCTCATTTTGCCTGTCTGCCCAGATAGCGGGCAGCATTGTGACACTCTGGTTGTGCGACATTTATACACCGCATGCCGCAGGAGTGTACAAAGCTGCTGTGTTGGCTGAAAGTGTGCCCTTTTGCTGGCTAAAAAAGGAGTGGCATTTTGCTGCCTCTTTTTGAGCTGGCCAGTAGTCTGGATTGGGGCCATGGTGTGCAGTTGCCGCAGTCCCGATATAGCACTCAAAGGGGAGGCATCACACTGCCCCTTTAAGGCTGTCTGTTTGGGCCCATAGTCAGCATATAGAAGTGTGAATCAGCTTTGCTGGTTTAGAAACAGAATGCTATATATTTTGTCTCATATGTCTTCATAAATTACATTTCTTATAACAGCTGAATTCTGCTTTGTGTGTGTGTGTGTGTGATTAATAGCTACCAACTATGGTTTATGTCTCTCTGAATATGGTACATTATCTGCTGGAATGTCTCTATTTATAGCAGATAAGAACTAAATGGATTTCTCCTTTGTACTCTAACAAACAATACCTTCACTTTTCTTTCCCCAAATGGCTACATTTCCCCCTGTTCGGCACAGAAATGGAGAAAACGTTATTTATTCTGTCACGCTGCTTTTCTTTTCTTGCCAGACCCAATAGAAAGTTCATGCATTTATTGGTATTCTGTAGACTGCAAAAATAATTATAGACTTTGTGTTGGCTGTGAATAGTGTTGACTATCAACAAATCGTTTTGTTTTCCTGTTTGGGATTTGCAGTCTGCTTATTTGTATTTGCTTGGGTTAAGTTAACAATAGGCACAACCCAGCCAAGGTTAAGCACTTTGAAGCATATGTCTAACATTAAATTGATGAGTCTGACAAGTGCTTATCAAGGGCAGGAATGCATCTATCTGACATGTTAGACATTTACATATGTATAAATCACCATGTGGAAAAGTCAGTCAGGGTTGAGGCTGGTGGCACTGGTCCTATCCTTTGCAGAGCTGACCTGAGTTATTTTGCTGCCAGAGACAAAAAAATATGGCAACCTATTTCCAGTCCATCCACAGTGGACAACCAAAGTAAAAGCTCAAACTTGTTGTCTTCAATTGCCTACACGTCAACTCTGACTCATGGGGGCTTTCTAGATTGGCAAAAAGAAGTGTGTTCATGGCTGCATGAAACTCTAGCCTTTAGATGAGAAAAAGGGAAAGTGTGCCATGAAAACGCTTTTTTGTGTTTTAGGGGAGAAGAAGCGCCTTTAAAAAGGTGCTGGTTTTCCCAGCTTCTTTTTTAAAAACTGCGGAACAGCGCAGCTCCATCTAAAGGCTGTGGTGCAGCTGCTAAGCATTAAGGAAAAGGCAACTTCATGTCACACTTTCCTGACAATCTAGAAAGCCCCCATGGTGACCCTATGAATGAGACATCTCTAAGTCTCCCTGTCCTCCATTGCTTTGCTCAAGTCCTGCAAATTCAGGTCGGTGACCTCTCAGATTGAGTCTATCCATCTACCATGAAGCCTTCCTCTCTATCTGCTGCCCTGTACCTTTCCTATTCTTATTGTCTTTTCTAACGAGTCTTCTCAGAATATCACCATGATATGACAGCCTCAGCTTAATTATCTTGGCTTTCAGGGAGAGTTCAGGCTTTAGAAACCATTTGGTTTTTTTTTTTTTTTTTGGCTATCCAGAGTATCCTTAGCACTCTTCTCCAGCATCAGATCGTAAATGCATTTATTTTCTTCTTATCTGCTTTCTTCACTGTCCAGCTCTCACATCCATACATGGTAATGAGGAAATATGATGACTTGTACAATTCTAACTTTAGTGTTTAGTTGTATATTTTTAATCTTTAGAATATTTTCTAGTTCTTTCTTAGCTGCCCTCCCCATTCCTAGCCTTCTTCTGATTTCTTGGCTGCAATCCCCATTCTAATCAATATTTGATCCAAGGTACATGAACTCTTTTACTATTTCAATTTCCTCATTATCTAGGTTGAATTTATGTAGCTCCTCCATGCTAATTATTTGTTTTATTTACATTCAGCAGTAAGCCTGCCTTTACATTTTCTTCCTTACTCTGCCTTCCTAGTTGTTCCAAGTCTATGATGTTTTCTGCTAGTAGTAGGATGTTGTCCAAATATCCTAGATTGTTGATATTCCTTCCTCCTATCTTTATTGCTCCTTCTTCTGTCTCCAAGCCTGCTCTTCATGTGATATTTTCTGTATGCATGTTGAACAAGTAGGGTGATAGAATGCATCCCTGCCTGACCCCTTTGCCAATTGGGAACCATTCTGTTTCTTCATATTCTTTCCTAATAGTAGCCTTGTGTCCTACGTATAGATTTCTCATCAGGACTATAAGATGTAGTGACACTTCTGTTTCTTTAACTGAAATTTACTTCATTACTAATGACTGGACATCATTTTTCACCAAACTTAGGGATCGTAGGCTAGCTTAGAGAGCTAAGATCAAGGCATGGGGCACCCACATGCTATCATTTCCCACCCTCATCTTCTTGCTGCCTGAGGTTGTTGCCACACTGTTCCTCATGAGAGAATCAGGCCTGCAGATTTTGCTTGGAATCCATGCTCAACACCTGAAGGACCTCTCTGGGTATATTAATGGATTTATAATGGAGCTGGGCTATATGTAGAGGAATCTATGAAAATCTGAAAGGAGGTTTACATGTGAGCTTTATGAAAATGTGAGCTTGGAAAATAGGCTTAAAGGGGGCAGTGCCAGCAGCTCCAGTCCCAACCACTTGCTCTCATCACACACATTTGTACATGAATGGATCTGCACCCAAAGCAGCTGCTGTGAGCACATTCACACAGGAACTGGCTTTGGGAATCAATTGGTGACTGAGATTGCTTGTCCCCATCCCAAAGTTTGGGGCTGTTATGTGAATGTGCAAACAGCTATCCTGCCCTGGGGGAGAGGGGAGCAATGATTGTGGCTGCCAACATTTTCTCAAAGCTAGATGCTGTGTGTACATTCACGCAACAGCTGGTTTCAGGACGTTGTTGGCAACATCCTCAGATGCAGATGATGATGATGCCTTCAGTATACATGGTGCTTCACATAAATGGTTTACAGTTGTTAATATGACAGTTAAAAACATTACATTATTAAAATTTAAGATTTAAAAGTCTTTAAAACAAAAGCAAAGACAAAGCAGCATCCATGTCATGTGAAGGCCTGGCAGCATAAAAATATCTTTACCTGTCATAAGAAGGACAGCAGGGATGGATTATAAATCCATTAGTCCTGGCCTCCCTAGGGAGGGAGTTCTAAAGCTTGGAAGCAGCCACTGAGAAGGCCCTCTCTCTTGTTCACACCAAATGTGCCTGAGAGGGTGTGGGACAGAGAGAAAAGCCTCTCCCAATGATCTTAATACTCTGAGGGGCTCATACAGGGAGATACGGTCCTTCAAATAGCCTGGACCCAAACCACATAGGGCTTTATAGGTCAAAACCAGCACTTTGAATTGTGCCTGGAAATGCACTGGCAGCCAATATAGTTGTTGCAACAAAGAAGTGATATGTAGGCATACTCATGATGGAGCTGTGCCTGCTTATTTTTTTCTCACTGTCTCTTAGAGCACTTTTTTCTGACTACCAATGAAACAAAATCAAAATATTGTATTGCTGTCAGTAGAGGCTGGTGGTTCCCATAACCATCAGACAGGTAACCATGGAAGATACTGTTTGCCACTGAAACTAACTGGGCCAGACTGGCCTCAAATATGTTTGTGATTTCAGGTACCCCTAAAATCATGGTAATACATTCAAACAGAGCAAATTTGCACCACAGCATTTGAGTAGCAAATGGTTGTAACAAATGGCTGTAACAGGTCTTTATATAGCACACTGTGACAATCAACTTTCTCTGCTTGTTTTGGAAAGCATTTTCCAGGTTGCTCCCAAAATTTAACAGCATGGTGGTTAGGGCTCAGGCCCACAACAAACTGTTTCTCACACCTGTAAAAATTCCCTACCCTCATATAAACCAAGAAGCTTCCAATATCCCAAGAGAAGGAGCAACCTTGCCATGAATTCTATCTGTCCATAGCACTAAGTGGAAACAACTTCCTTAGTGTCCATGAATCCAATAAAAACAAAGTTTGCATTAAGGTTTAATTAGTCATTAATATTGATAAAGCATTCATATGGCTTTACTACATATTGAATAATAACTCGCAAACATTCCCCCACCAAAAAAGATTAAGAAAAAATACATCTTAATAAATTTGGGTAGAATGGTCTATTATTTATTCATTCATGTATAATTCTCATTCCTCTTCTATCCAGATGGGAGATGAGCAGGGAGCCTCTTGGGATTCATAGACCAGCCATAATTTTTATTCTCGTTTTATTCATTTTACAATTGCCACTGAATTAAATATGTTTTCAGAAATCCAAAAGATGATGTTTTAGTGAGCCAGATGTGCAATTTAGGTTCACTGAAATTGGTGATGTTGGATAGTGCCTTATTTTAGTCAAAACCTGGAATGGCTACTTTTCAGACTTAAGAATTCCTAGAAACTTCCAGCTAACATATCTGAGATGTGGGTTTTTTAAACAAATTAAATTGATTCACTGCCTTTTTTAATTATAGTGTTAATAAATAACTCACTGTGTTAATCATTGTGATGCTTGTTGCATTTTTGTTACTTGAAGTAACTTTAGGATTGACAAAAGCTGGCATAAAATGTGAAAATACTCTGTCAAAATCTCTCTTAAAATCCTCCAAAAAAGGGAGTTGAAATGGTGACTTTAAAAAGTAATATTAAATAGCTATCTAAAGTATTGAATCTATTTCAGGTATAGAGTTCAACACTTTGGGCAGCCTTGAAGCTGCCCCAACCTCCCCCCATCACCTGGGGTGGTGAGGTGGCTCTCTTTCTTGGCATCATGCTGAGCCAACACATCCACCACCATCACAGTTCGCTTCTGTGGTAAGCTAGCTGCACTGATCTGTCATACAAAGTACCATATATACCCAAGTATAAGCTGAAAAACCTATGCCAAAAAATTGACCCCCAAAACCTGGGTCAATTTATACATGGGTTCATATAGCAATTATGGGCTGCGGAGGAGGAGGAATGGCAAACATTAGCCCCCATGAGGCTCCTCCACCACCTGGCTTTCTCCCTTGGTGAGAGCCTGGATGCAAATGTGAAGAAAGGATGAATGTTCACCTTTCACCACCCAGGTTTCTCTTGAGGAGGGAGCTGGGTTGTAGAGGAGGAAGAGGGGTGAGTGCACCCCTTCTGTCTCCCCTGCTGCCTTCTTGCCTGGCTGCCCTTTGGCTGCCCTATGTGAGTGGCCAGGCAAGCAAGAGAGTGGGCAAGGCAGTGGCGGGGAAGGCAGGGGAATCTGCAACTGCTGCTTCTGCCAGCAGACTTTACAAGGCTTGGCATGGTGGCAGCTGGTCAGGGAGAGAGGCAGACGAGTGAGATGGAGTGGTGGGGCAGGCCACGACCATCCCCTCAGAGCCCCTCCACACTGCTGAGATTGAGTGGTGGGGCAGGCCACTCAGAGCCCCTCCAGCCACTGTTTCTCATCTTTTCCCTTCCTCCTCCAGCTCCTTCACTGCCTGTATGCCCAATCTCAGTTGTTTGCAACCAGCCCACGTGTCCCCTCCATCTTGCCACCTTCTCTTGAGATAATACGCAGGCCAGCTGCAGACGACTGAGGGCATGCAGATGGGAGGTGAAGTAGGACCGTTCTGAGTCCCGAGATTTTAACCTCGACCTATCCATGGGTCATGCCAAATTCCATAATTTCTCCCCAAAATCTGCCCTTGACTTTCACATGAAGTCGACATAGTCAAGTATATACAGTAATTCATTGTGTCCTATGGATATCTGTATGTCTTGTTGATATGTGCTCACATAACCTGTGGTTACTTGAGTGAATGTGCTTTCAAGTTAATGATGTAAAATAGATTGTTGTTGTTAACCACCTTTGAGTCAATCCTGACTCATGACGACTCGGTGGATGAGACATTTCCAAGACTCCCTATGCTCCACTGCTCTGCTCAGGTCTTGCAAATCCATACCCCTAACTTCCTTAATAGAGCCTACCCATCTAGCATGCAGTCTTCCTCTGTTTCTACATCCCTTCACCTTTCCTAGCATTATGGAGTTTTGCAGTGACTATGTGCAGTGACATAGTGCAGTGACTATGATGTGACCAAAGCAGAACAGCCTCAGCTTAATCATCTTGACTTCCAGGGAGGTTTCAGGCCCTATATTTTTTAGGATCCATTTGTTTATCTTTTTGGCTGTCCATGGTATCCTTAGCACTCTTTTCCAGCACCACATCACAAATGAATTTATTTTCTTCTTATTTGCTTTCTTTACTGTCTAACTCTTGCACTGTATGTGGTGATGGGGAATACAATGACTTATGCAGTTCTAACTGTCACGGTCACATGTATGTCTTTACTCTTCAGGATCTTTTCTACTTCTTTCATAGCTGCCCTCCCCTTTCCTAGTCTTCTTCTGATTTCTTGGTTGCAGTCCCCATACAGGAACTCTTTTACTATTTCAATTTCCTCATTGCAAGGTTACAAAGTAGTGCTCAGTACTTTTCCATGCATATATAAATGGCACAAGGAAGGAAGTGCTCTGTAAATTCCATGCACACATCCAGAAACATCTTTCAAACTGACATAAAAACAAGTTTAAATTAACTTAATCCAGAAAAACCTGACTTTCTCTAAGAACAATATTCTCAGATCCATCCATCCCCATGTGCAGCAATGATATGTGTTGGGTTTTTTTAAATCCATTATGGTTTTCCCACAGGCTACCATTATATTTAAGTAAGATCAAGGCACTACTTTCACAAAGTTATGTTTCATAGAAGCTCTTATTAAGCACTCCCTCTTGTGGAGTGTAACAATAGATCAGATCAGAGCACTATCTTATGAAATGCTCTCAGGGCTCCCATTTTAGCCCACTTTTAGCTGCTTCAGAGATCCCTTAAGATGCAACAAAGAGGAAGGAGGTTTTATTGCAGGCTGCAGTTCCCCCTGAAGACCCCCCCCCCCACCAAATCAGGAAAAGACAAACTGGGGAGAAGTAGAGAAGAGCATGAAGCAGAATTGTTTGTTTTGACCACATGAGGACAGATTAGAAGGCCATGGTGCTGAATCAAGGATCCAGTTTATTGAAAGAAATGCATTTTTGTCACACACTTAGACAAACCAGAATCTGCACGTAATGGAAGCCCTAAACTCATGGCTTGTACATCTAACAGAGTTTTCTAAAAACTGACAAGTCGCTCACACCTTCCATATGTACTGAGAAAACTTTTCACCAAGCTAACATTCCTAGAAGATGTTTTAGTTATCTTTTTAGGCAGAACATCAAGTTGGAAGAGACCACAAGGGCCATCCAGTCCAACAACCTGACATGCAGGAACTCACAATCAAAGCATCCCTGACAGATGGCCATCCAGCCTCTGCTTAAAGAAGGCATCATGAAGTTGGACATCAACAGATTCCTTTCTTGTAAACAGCCCACCCAGTTCCTGTTCATTGCTATCAGGAAGACCCTGACACTTAACTGTCACAGTGGAGCAAGATATGCTGGTGTAACTGATGCCAGTGACATTGGTGCTAGGCAACAACAGGGAAAGGGGTGTAAAAATCCCAAGGGAAGTTATTTTAAATTGATTTTAAGCCAGCATGACACAGATTTGGTGCAGAACTGGTCTTATGTTGTGAAAACAGTCTGCAGTCAAATCAGGGATTGGGATCTGAATCTTGAAGACAAGTCGCTGTGAACATAGAGTGAAACTGTTTTATTTGGTCTATGTAATGATTCTCAAATTTGGTCCTCCAGATAGTTTGGGAGCAGTGGCTACCTGGCGTTGGTGTCACCTGGTGCAGTGCAGGGGCGGGGGGGGGGTGCAGACTGCCATGATCTCGAGAAGATACTTTCCCCCAACAGACACCATCACTGGATGAGGCAGTGCCATGCCCTCTGGAGGGCCCTTTGGGTTTCACTGTGGCTGCTGGACAAGTGAGAAAGGGACACAATGCCCTTTCTCACTCACCCATCAGCTGTGCGTCCCACCAGGTGTACCACTCTATTGGCTAACACCCCCCTCTGGGATTTCACCCAGTCCGGTTCACATCCCCTACATCCCCTAGTGATGCCACTGCTCTGGAGGACAGCTCCTTGAAACCCTACTCACCATGACTCCTGGACAGTTCAAAATATCTGGAGGGCAAAAGGCTCTAGGCCACTGTCTTGAACTACACAGGCACACTTGGTATGTAGCAGAGAATTCTAAGTACCTCACCAAGCTACAAATCCAGGGATTCCATAGGATGAAGCAATGGTTGTGAAAATGTGATTGCCCTGCTACAACTGTGTAGAGAACTTGCTGAAAATAGTCTACAGTACAGAATACAAATAGACTCTGGCGGTGTTTTTGGAAACCCTGAGCAGAAAAGCTAACCTGTCAGATTCCAGTAATTGGGGGAATTTCCACTTTCTTCCTGAAGCATGTCAAGGACCTGCATTGCATTTCCAATATTAAATATGTCATGTATTTCGTTTTTCTGTCTTGTTGCTGATGAGGCCTTGGAACCCTGTTGTTTTCTTGATGGTACATCATAATTAATGCTCCTGCTTTTTCTATGTTTCTAATTATTTTTTGTCATTTAGGAAGCTGGAGGTGGAGGCAGTTTTCTTTATGGTTTTCTGTATTTGAAAGACAGCCGGTTTGTTTCATTTCAAGGACACACCTTTTTGCTGCCAGCCCATAATGGGGTCAAATTGGAGAGATTCTGAACCTTTGGCCCTTTCCTCATTAGTAAACCAAAAGAGTGCTTTTATATTCTTCGCAGAGGTGTTTCTTGTCTCTTTGGCCATTATAGTACCTTTTGGGCAAAAACAAAGCATTTTAAAGAGGTTCACGTAATTGTCATTGCCTTGAATGGAATTATGGATATTGGTTGCTTTACAACTGCTTTCTTCTCACCCCTTTCCTTCCTTTTTTGCTTTCTTTCCTCTCCTCTAGATTGGGGACATGAAACAAAGCCTATAGAATGATTCTGTGGGATTGGGAGTAGGTCTGGTGAAGAGGTTCATTTGGTTTGTATTTTCATAGAATCATAAAGTCATAGAGTTGGAAGAGACCACAAGGACAATCCAGTCAGGAATATTCCAGGCAGGAATATAGAATCAGTGATTTCATGTGAAGTCACTTATTTTCCCATATTTGGGCTAACACAAGAGCCATGTTGCATGGAGTTTTCTGCTCAAAATAAGGTGACAAAACAAGGACTGGAGGGCAAAATCCACAGGACCCCAAACCATTCTAGGGCCTCTGAGGATCTAAACATCAGGGGATCATTATGGAATGATCCTACATGGGTAGGATCTTGGTTCCACCACCATCACAGGCACACTTGGTATGGAGGTAGCCTTCTTGGTGGCTGCTCCCAAGACCTCTAGGAGGTCTGTTGGCTCCTCAGCTGCTGTTTTTCAGACAGCAAGTAAATACCTTTATATTCAGGGAGGCATTTTGTGTTTAATACATTGTGTCAGATGGAGCTTTTAATGGTAGGGAGAGGATGTTGTGTTTCTATTTTATTATGTTTTAATTCTGTTATTAAAATGCTTTTTAACTTGTATTTTTAACTTGTGTTCTTTAAAAAGAAGTTTGGTTTAATTGTGTTTTGACTAAGGGTTTCTTTGAGTTGTACAGTTGGCCCTCCATGTTAAAAAAATTCTTTATCCACAGATTCAGCCATCCTCGTTTTGAATATATTAAGAAAATATTCCAAAAAGCAAACCTTGATTTTGTTATTTTCTATAAGGGACACCATGTTTCTAGGCCATTGAATTTACTGGGACTCAAGCATCTGAATATTTTGATATCCATGGGGGTGGGTGGGTCCTGGCGCCAAATCCCAGCAGATACCAAGGGCCCACTGTACATTGGCAAAATATACCCCAGCTGCTTTGATAACATTGGGGACCTCCTGTGTCCCACCAATAAGCTCAGTAACTATGGGAAGATATGGAAGAAGTCCTTCCCAGCTGTGGTACCTCACTTGTAGAATACCTTCCTCTTGGAGACACCAGCTCTTTTTACACACCAAGTAAAACATGATGTAGGCCTTAGGATGCAATGGTTTTACTTCAAAATACTTGTGGACGTGGTTCTAAGCTGCTTCAACCTGTTAAATCCGTTTTAAATGGTGAACATTTTTAATATATTTTAATCTATTTAAATTATTTTGTTTTAAAGGTTAACAAAAAGTTTGTACGCTACCTTGAATCTTGTGCTGGGAGAAAAGTATAGTATAAATTCATCAAATAAATAAGTGAAACAATCTTTATTTATTTATTTATTTACATTATATCCCACCTATTTGTAACTCTGCATATGAAGTTCCATGTTTTCCTAATTCCTACTAGAACCTTCTGCTGTCACTTTTCAATAGATCAGAGAGGGAGGTGAAGACAAAATCAAACCATGGAGCTGGGCTCAGCTCAGTTGGAGGCAAGAAATGACGGTGTGCTCTCAATTGGAGTTCACCAACTTTTTCCTTCCCCTAGTTGCTCAGAGCAGCCAGATCATCATGGTTTGAATTACCTTCTCGCCTTCCCTCTGGTAAGAAGGATTAGGAGCAGCTTCTTCTAGGGCTTGACAGTTGCTGGCTCTGTATGTGTGTAGCTTGTGTGTATATATGTGAAGCTTACACAAGTTACTCTATGCACATCATATACATTTCTTCCTTAGGATTGAGCTCAGGGTGACCAAATGCCATGACAATAAAGGAGGACAAAGCACTGCAAAATGTAGCACTTTCAAGGAAAAGAGAGGACATGGCCACATCAAAGCTAAAAACATACAAATATAAATTTATGCTTCTTAGGCATGCTCACAATGGAGGACATTTTGGAACCAAGGCACCAAGGTGGGGAAAGTTGATTTAGTAGAATTATGGCAGACATGAAGTGGTGGATTGCAAAGATTTGTTAATTATTCAGTGATTTAAATAAGATAGGCAAAGGGATTTTATTATTGATTTCAGTATAAAAGTTATGAAATCCAATATAATACAGGAACACAGACAAATTAGAAGGCCATTAAAAACATGAGTGAATTATGGTTTTATTAAAGCTGCAAGATAACAAGCTGCAACCCATCTGAAAATAAAAGGTCAAAGGGAAAAAAAATCAGCGTACGGAGCGTTAATGGACTGGGGAATGGGGCTGCACTAATAACTCCCGTGCATAAAAATTTATATTTTTCAACCTAGCAATCATTTCTTTTACCCTATTGGGTGTTTTAAAAGTGCTCTTGTGTATATAATATTAATTTTGCCATAAAACGGGAGGCAGTAATTCAGGCAGTAGCCCATGCGAACTATTCAGTTTAAAAGTACTATTTTGTGATATTTGTGGTTATGGTCTTTTTTGCAATTCAGGGTACAGTGAAAAAAATATATTGATTCAGTTTAGGGAAAAACAAGTTTTCTTTTGCAAATGCATGATTTCCCAATCCAGAGGTCCCTGCATATTCCTCCCATCTTGCTTTCATTGACGAAGCCCATAATGTGAGACAGTGGGATGAGCATCACATAGACTGGTGCACTGCATTGAAATCTAGGCAGTTCTGCCTAGGAATGCTCCCTTTGTCATTTAGGAGAAAAAAGCTAGTGTGAGTAGAAGGATGTAATTGGGGTTTACAATATAATGGGTGGCATGGAGAAAGTACCAGTGTGTGAAGTGCTTTGTGCTAGAACCATCGTGGTGTAGTGATGTGAGCGTTGGACTCAGACCTTAGGAGTATATGTATGTGCCTTCAAGTCATCTGTTGAGTAACGAATTCCATAGGTTTATGAATTTCACAGGGTTTTCTAAAGTCTTGTTTGTACTGGCAAGGATATCGCAAGGGCAGCCTGGAGTATCCTGCCCCCCCCACTGCCCTGACTTGCCACCATTAGCTGTCCCTCCATTCCCACACCATGGTGACTGTCTGCATGAGTGTCCCACTGAATCATCTGGCACATCTGCCACCCCTGCAAGTTATTGAGGTCAGGTCAAGGTGCCAAGGTGCCAAGTGATGGTCAATGCTGGAAGCTTTATTATGATCCCAGAATAAGCCACATGCACCAGGAGTGGACACAACAGGTGGCCAGTGAGATGCCAGTGTAGACAGACACTTTGGCATGGGAATGGAAGGCGATGGATTTTCCCAGAAGATCTGGAGCAACTAGTAACTTATTTGGATGCAACTTAACATAGTTATGCCGAGGTTCTGGTGTGGAACATACCAAATGTTATCTGGACTACTCTCACCAGAACCAAGGGAATGGCTGTACATTGTCTGAAGAGGACAAATCTAGAATGGGATGGTGGTGGTCTTTTGCCCTGTGATGACAAGGTCTAAGGCACAACTCACATAATAATGTAGGAGGTGGAGAAAGTTTGTTTCCTGCTGCTCCAGAGATTAGAACACAGGCCAATAGATTCAGAGTATATGAAAAGAGATTTCACCTAAACATTAAGAAGATTTTTTTTTTACTCTAAGAGCTGTTCAACAGTGGAATGGATAACCTTGGAGGGTGGTGGACTCTCTATCTTAGGAGACCTTTCAGCATCTTTGAGGAGTGCTTTAGTTGTGTTTTCCTTCATGTCAGGGGGTTGGAGTAGATAACCCTTGTGATCCCTTTCAACTCAAAGATTCTTGGAAGAGGGCTGAAAGGGAGTGATGTTATGGCACTGAGTGGCCTCTAGGTCTCTTAGTTGTGAACAGCCCCAGCAATTCTGGAATGGTCTCAATATGACTGTCTTTGAATCTTCCATGGTTACGGCATGTGTGAGTGTGTGTAGTTTGGGTGTAATTTATATGAAACATACAAATATTACTCTATGCACACCATATACATTTCCTCCTTAGGATTTGGTTGAGCATTCCTGTTGATAGGAAATTGATATAGATCAACTGTGAGAGTTTCTTGGGGGGGGGGGGGGATTATTAATCTGTATTTATTTAGCATATTTATAGGTTACTCTGGCCCTATAAGAGCAGCTTACAGACTGTTGGTTTGACAGTTCCCTGCCCTCAGGCTTGCAATTTAAGATGTGACACAAGGAAAAAGGAATGACAGTGGCAGAGGTATTACCACTTCTTCTTCCCTCTGAGGTCACAGTGGCAGTTGAGATGGAGAGAAGGCCTTTCATCTGCTCCTGGGCATAGGCATAATGGAGCTGCATCTGCCCCTTCTTCTCTTCCTGCAAGGGCCAGGGCATGGTAGTTGGGACTGAGGAAGGGCCATTCATCTGATTCAGGGCCAAGGCATGATGGAGCTGTATGTATCTCTTCTTCTTTCCCTGTAAGGACAGGGCAGTGGCAGTTGGGAAGGAGGAAGGACCTTTCAGCATGTCCAGAGGGGGTGACCAAAATGGTGAAGGGTCTGGAAACCATGCCTTGTGAGGAGACTTAGGGAGCTGGTTATGATTAGCTTGGAGAAGAGATGGTTAAAAGGTGATATGACAGTCACGTATAAGTATTTGAAGGGGTGTCAACTTCCTGATAGTGAGAGCTGTTCGACAATGGAACACACTCCCTCGTAGAGTGAAGGAGTCTCCTTCTTTGGAGGTTTTTAAATAAAGGCTCAATGGCCATATGTTAGGGTGCTTTGATTATGAGTTCCCGCATGGCAGGGGGGTGGATGGCCCTTGTGATCTCTTTCAACTCTATGATTCTATGGTTCATATGCTTCTGGGCCTAGGTATGATGGAACTGTGTCTACTTCTTCTCTCCTTGAGGCCAGGGCTGTGGCAATTGAAATAGAGGGAGGGCTGTTTATAGGCATAGGTATGATGGAGCTGTACCTGCCATCATTATTTTTCTCCCCAAATGATGATGCTAGCCCCAGTAGCCTTCCTACCTGAATGAGCAGAAATACCTCTTGATTGTCGCAGTCACTCTAGCAGGCAGGCTGGCTGTGAGGCAAAGTTGTTTCATCCCGAAGCTTATCAGGCATAAAATATTCACATACAACTGTGCTTGAAGCTATGGATACAGTATTCCAGCCACCCAAATAAATGGAAATAAGTGAAGTAGGACTTAATAAAATCCCTGCCATGCTTGGACTGCATATTTGCTTATTTCCTCTCTGGGAAATGAGGCTTCGCATTTCAAATCCAGGTGTGTCATTTTATCTACAATTTCATCTTTGTGAATATGGGTTTCCTGATGTCTCACTTGATTTCCTCCTAGTTTTGTGATGTCTTTATTCTTTAAGAAACTTCCTCTGATACAATATAGAATGCACAGAATCTTAATTTCCACATGTGTCCTATAACCTAAGAGGAATGAAGCACTTCATGAAAAAAACATTTGGTATTTTGCTGAGATTTCTCTTATTCTGATGTTATAGTTTAGAGTCACTGTATTTTGATCTTTTCCAGCAATTCTGTATCCTAACATTTTTTCTCATCTTGTTTATGAATAAATCAATCCTTGGAAGAATCATGCAATTATGGTTCAATAGGTCAATGATTCATACCTAATCCAGTCCCTGGATAAGTAGATTTGTTAGTCTGCTTTCTACTACTACTACTACTACTACTACTACTAAGATCATAGGGGCAAACCATATGGGCAGGAAAAAGTGGCTTGAAGCTGCCTTTTCTGAAGCCACATTGAAACCCCACCAACCGCACTGCTGGCTCCCAAGGCAGATGGAGTGCTCATGTCATGACCACATGACATGGCTTCAAGCCAGGAAGAAGTGGGAAAAGGCTACTTATTTTTGAAATTGCTTTTCTCTGCATTAGGGCACTTTTCTGCTGGCTTCAAGGCATGTGTCATTTGAACACCATGCCTTCAAGCCAGCCTGAAAGCACCACTTTTTGCTTATCTGTTTAGCTCCATAGAGAGAAAATTGGACCAAATTCTTATTTGTCCCTAAGTGTTATCATCCTCACATTTTATAGTAGATGTAACAACACAATACTTTCCTTATTGACCTTCTCTGGGGACCTTGTCGACTAAAGTGCAAGTTAAAAATTCTTTAAACAAACAGTGCACTTAGTTGTGAGCCGCCTTGGGTCCCATTCAAGAGAAAAATGGGATTTTAATTAAAAGTGGGATTTTTAATTAATTAATTAAAAATAAACACCTGCCCTCCTGCTGAGCATTTACAGATGTATTACCTAGACTCTTGGAAGTGTTCAGTGTTCATTTTTATGATCTCTATACTATAACCATGGTTGCAAATGCTTCATGTACCATAGCAGCAGGTACCCTCATGGAGTGATGGAGATCTGTTCTGCCAACAAGTGGGGTGCTGCAGGATTACATTTCCAGACCCTTCCCACTAGTGAGCTGTGTTGCAACAGGGCCCCTGTTTCTGCTTGTCATACCACATCTCATGCTGCAAATGTCTTCCAACTCTTCCAACTCTAGCTGACCCCAATGAAGTCATATTTCTAACTGACTATCAAAAACATAAACATTTTAAAATCTTGACTATTAAAATCCTAATTCAATACTGTACTCAGTCAATCACCAATCACCTCAAATCCCATGTTCTCATCCTCCCAACAGACTACTTACATTAATATCTTTATATACACGCAGCACATAACTATTCCACATGTTGTTTCCTCTAAAATACATCCTGTAATGTATATACAAAAGTCTAGGACATCACATGGAGCACAACTGTCTGCCAGAGGATAAACATGATGTGCTAAGTAGGTCTGTGATAAAAAGCAGGGTTAGTATCCTGAATCTTGGATGTAGAAGGGGAAGTGATGAATTGTGGGTATCAAATCTAGGCAGAAAGACATGCATAAGATATATGGAACCAACAAATATGAAAGATTTCGACCCAATGGGGAGCCCATGTACTGATCCTCTTTCTTACATCACTTTGGAGTTTATCAGATGGGAGGAATTTCTCTTTATTGTGAATGGAGCCAATTGGAACCAATTCGAAATCACGTGAATTTGCTAGTTTAGCGAATTCACGTGAATCCGTATTGCGTTTGGAATGCATTCAGAATTACTTCCCATTACCCAAAAATGACTGCCCATTGCCCGAAATTTCGTGAGATGCTTTAATTCGCAATAACGTGAAACCCCATGATTGCGTTCGGATTGCCATTAGATTATACTTCCAATTTCCGACATCTGATAAGGTCCTTTGTTAAATCAGTCCGGTTAAACTAGGGGCCTTGCATAACTATCAGAGACAATGACATAGATATTCAACACATTAACTCTTATAAACAGAAGCAAGACATAACAGTGAGATGAGGAGCAGCAGAAAAAGAACTAGCTTCCTTCTGGGAATGGTATTAAAATGAAAATATTGCCAAAATATCTCTGGGGCAGCAGAAAACAAACCTGTCCCCTCCTCTATGTGACAGCCCTTGAGGTATTTAAAGAGAACAATCACGTCACCCCCTCAGTCCTCTGTTCACCAAGCTGAACATGCCCAGCTCCTTTTACTTTTCTTCATATATTTCATTCTCTGTACCTTTTACCATCTGTGTTGTCCTTGTCTGAACCTACTTCAGCTTGTCTATAGCCATCTTAAAACGAGGCACCCAGAACTGAATACAGGACTCCAGATGAGGCCTGGCCAGTGCAGAATATAGTGGGTCCAATGGATTCAAATTACATGAGATTCCACTTAAAACAATATGGTCCAAAACACATGGTGGAAATAATCTAGTCTGAGACCACCTTAACGACCCTGGCTCAAAGCTAGGGAATTCTGGGAAGTGTAATTTTGTGAGACATTTAGCCTTCTTTGTCAGAGAGCTCTAGCACCACAATAAACTACAATTCCCAGGATTTCCTAGTACTGAGCCAGGGCAGTTAAAGCAGTCTCAAATGGGATGATTTCTGCAATGTGTTTTGGACCATAGAAGATCTTCCTGACTGAGAATTGCTTTAATTAAGATGTGTGTGACACCCAAGTTGTTGTATCTATTTCAAACAATACCTATAATTCAAAACGATGGGCCCTTCAAAAAATGGAACAAAGACATATCAGATTTTATTTGGGAGGGGAAAAAACCTAGGGTAAAACTAAAAACACTTCAAGATAAAAAAGAAAGAGGAGGATTAGGGGTGCCAAATTTTAAAATATACTACTACTCATGCTGCCTTGAATGGATCAAAGATTGGATACAGATTAAAAAAGGGAAACTATTACAATTAGAGGGAGTAGACAACAAATACGGGTGGCACGCATATCTGATTTATGACAAGGCAAAGGAAGACAAAAACTTCAATAATCATTTAATCAGGAAAACACTATTAAAAGTATGGACGAAATTTAAAAGATTTATTGTTAAGGAAATCCCGAAATGGACATCAACAAACGAAGCGTTTTTTAATGAAACTAAAATGACAGAGACAAGCTGGCTAACATATAAAGATCTGCTGAAACAGAAAAAAGAAAATTATGATATTAAAACATTGGAAGAATTAAGAAATGAAGGTCATAAGGTGAATTGGTTTCTTTATAGACAGATCTGGGAACAATATAAAACTGATACAAAAAACACACAAATCATAATGGATGATTCTGACTTTGATAAAATAATGTTAAATGACTTAAATCATTTCATTTCCAGAGCATATAAAATGTTACTTAGTCTAGAAATGGAAGAAGAGACAATCAAACACTTTATGATAAGTTGGCCCCAGGAGGTAGGGAAAACAATATTCTTGGACAGTTGGGAAAAAAACTGGAAAAGGAGAATAAGATACACATTAAGTGCTGAAATTAAAGAAAATTATTACAAAATCCAGTATAAATGGTATCTAACCCCAATAAAATTGAGCAAAATTTATAAAAACAGTAACAAATACTGCTGGAATTGTAATAATAAATTGGGCACATTTATACACATGTGGTGGGATTGCGACAGGTCCAAAAAATATTGGAAACAAATCCAAGGGGCCATAGAAGAAATGATCAAGGTCAAACTAAAGTTCGAACCGACTGTATTTTTATTAGGCATGATTGAGGAGGAAGCAGTGGAAAGAACATATGGGAAAATAATATTCTATATGCTAACAGCTGCTAGAATAATTCTAGCTAGAAAGTGGAAAAATAAAGAAGGACCGAGCCTAAATGAATGGTACATAAAACTGTATGATATGATGTTACTAGATAAATTAACACTCATGTTACAAGATCAACAAACAAATGACTCTGAATCAGATTGGGACTTGATTGTAAAACACATCGACGGGAAAAGAAGCAACAACAGACTTTCTCCTAAGTTTCAAACTATATCTAGCTGATAATGTTAGAGGTCAGAAAAGCAAATATACTAAATAATACTATTTTAGTTTGTGGTAATCTATTTGGAATGATGTAGGTGTCGACTTGAAAGAAGTAAGGAATATGGAGATATTTCATTTAATGTACATATATAGGGTTGTAAATGGAAAAGTTAAATCAAGATTATATAGAAACTAAAGGAAGTCTTTTTAGAATATAAGAAGTTGAGAGAATACTGAAGATAAAGGGGGAAGAAATCTCTACTGTATTATCCGGTTTGATATGATGCATGACAATTAATGAGATAATTACAAACTTACTGTGACGCTTCCTACCTTTTCCCTCACTTCTTAACCTACCCTTCCCTATCTTACCGCTTTATTTTCCTTTTCTCCTCTTTTTTTCTCCTCTTTCTTTTCTTTTCTTTTTCTTCCTTTTCTTCTCTCCCTCCCCCTTTCCTCCCCCTTCCCCTCCCGTATCTCCTCTTTCTTCCCCTTTCCCCTCCCGTATCACCTTTTTTTTTCCCCGTTTTTTTTCACTTTTTCTCTTTTATATCTTTAACTCTTCTTTTTATTCTCTATTACACCAAGTTTTTAAATAATTGCCTACGAATCAAGTGTATAGCAAATGTATTACGGAATATTTGATGGCATGTATTGTTTTTAAAATTAATAAAAGTTTAAAAAATAAAAATTAAGAAGATCTTCCTGACTGGAAGAGATTTTGACAGTGGAATAGACTACCTGAGAAAGTAGTAGACTCCCTTTCAGTGGAGTCTTTAAAACAGAGGCTGGATGGCCATTCTGCATGGCAAGGGGTTGAACTAGATGTCCCTTGGGATTCCTTCCAACTTTACAATTCTGTGATTCTATGAATATTGCTTGCTCCCCATGCATATATGGAATGAAACTGACTTTGCAAAAATGCAAGAAAGGTGCTAAATATCGTCCCTCAAGGGAACTGATCCTAGAAAAGGCTGCCGCTAGAATACTAATAATAATCAGAGAAGCAGATAGCAGTGGTTTGGTTTGTGCCATGGCATTAGGTGGAACACCTTACATTGCAGCACTGTAAGCATCATCTCTAGACCCATCACATCCTTCCATGCGACATGTGCCAAAAGAATCACTTCTAAGGCAAACATTCTTTTCGCTTAATGCAAACCGGTGTTCACACTGCCAGTCAGCAGAAAGCTTCATAGGCCCTTTAGGCAACTTAAACCGTGATTAATCATACCAAAGCTCCACCTCCACTTGAACCATTAATGCTGCTGGTAGGTTGAAGGCAGGATAATTTATGGCTTTTCTTGATCCAGTTAGCTGTGATGTCTGATTAATTTTGGCTCTGGGATTAAGTCAGCAAACGAAAGTTGACATCCACAAGCAAGTGATATATATTCTTTTGCCCCCTAAGCTCTGGGGAAACGGCACTATCTGTTCAGATTACTTTGAAAATAATAATAATATTATTGTATCTTCAGTTATAGCCAGAAGGTGGCATTCTATACTAGTGGTTGTATTAGTGCTGAAACAAACTTTATCTGATTCTCAATTGCACATTTCCTGGTCCTGACAAACCCTGTGGATAGGCGGTGGGGTAGCTTGATATTTGCAAAAGATTTTGCTGTTGTTCCTAGACAATGGGACCAAAAAAAATATATGGAAAAAAGATATGTTGGCTTTAATTGCTCAAAAACTCCAGAAATAGTTTTCACTTTATTTCTTTGTCTGCTGTTTCAAATATCATCTAAATTCACAGAATCATAAATATTCATTTTGCGAGACAGTCTGATGTGGGGCTTGTCTACATGGGCAACATTAAAGTCCCAATTCATTTTCACCATGAGCAGTCCAGATGATGTATGGGAGGATTCGGGTAGAATCTGGTCCTTAATCATTTACTCAGGATTTGAGTGGAAAATCCAGATATTGACATGTGTGTGTGGACTGCTCTCCACAGTGATGTGGGGCTAGGGGCAGGAGAACTTCTTGCTGGGTGGGACTGATTGGATAAACCTAGTGTGTGTCACCCAGTAAGCCTACTGTGTGTCACCATGTTTTTCCTTCAGTATACAGTGGATCCTTCCCTTATGTGGGGATCTGTTCTGGACCACCCTGCATAAGGAAAAAAAGCACATATGTGTTAAGAAGCCGAGCCCTCCCTCCAGTCCACCCGCCTTGGTCCAGGCCCCAGAGGGAGTGAAGAACTGCTGGATTTGATCCCCTTCCCCACCACCAATCCCTTCTCCTTCTGTGTCATGTCTCTTTAGATTGTAAGCATGAAGGCAGGGAATCGTCTAATTAAATGATTGTATGTACATGCTGTGTAAATTTACTGTGCTATATAAATGAAGGATAATAATAATAATAATAATAATAATAATAATAATAATCTCATTCCCCATTGAAAATAATGGGGCATGAGCACATGTACCATTGTTTTCCCCCATGTGGCTTCTGCATAGGCTAGAAGCTGCATATAGCGCGTCTGCATATGGTGCAGGTGCACTGTATATTCAGCCATGACAGCAGTGGAGAGGGGTGTAGAGTGGGCTACCTCACCCTTCCTCTCCCCTGCCTGAGTGTTGCATTTGTTTTACTGTTTATACCCTTCTCCCTGCCAACTTTCACTCCATCAATTATATTGTGTCATCTTTGTTTTGACTTCAGTGACTGGTGTGTGCACATTCCCTCTCTCCCGTCAATCATTCACATGCTTGGTCATGTGAAGATTGCAAACCTACTAAAATCTATTAGTAATAATATAAAAACCCATAATTTAAATTAATCTAGACAGGCTTGCCAGAAGACACTGGCCTTTTTGTTTTTTTGTGTTGTGTGCCTTCAAATTGTTTCTGACTTCTGGTAACCGAATCATGGGATTTTCATGGCAAGATTTGTTCAGAGGAGGTTTGCCATTGCCTTCCCCTGAAGCTGAGGGAGTGGGACTTTCCCAAGGTCACCCAGTGGGTTTATATGGCCCAGCTGAGAATTGAACCCTGGTCTCCAGAGTCACAGCCTAACATTCAAGCCACAATACCATGCCTTTACTACTGATTTAAACTCAGACAGTGTCTCAAACTGGGAAATCTCTCCTGGCAGGTCATTCTGCAGTCTGGGGGCAGCTGAAGAAAATGTCCTTTGGGTGACATTTGCCAGTCTAGTTTGGATTTGTTGAAATAAATGTCACCCAGAGGATCTAGGTGTAAAGGGTGGGTTGTATGGGAGAAGGTGATCATTTAAGTCGTCTGAATCATGTAGGGATTTAAAAATAAAAACTAGCACTTTGTACTTTATCCAATAACTGACTGGCAGTCAGTAAAGTGTTTTTTCATATTGGTGCAATATGGTCACTCCTAGATGTAACAGTTATCAATCTGACTGTCATAGAACTGTCATAGAACATAGAATGTTTGGAACTAATTGAATTTTCCAAATTTGTTACAGAGGCAGCCTAATGTAGACCCCATTGCAAAAGTCCAGCCTTGAGGTAACCAGTATGTGCACTGCCATCTTTAGTTCCTCCAGTTCTAGACAGGAGTGCAGGTAGCATAATGGCTGAAGCTGATAATAAGTGATCCTAACCATCCCATCTATCTGGGTTGTCATTTGGTGGGATTGGTCAAGGAGCACCACTGAACTGTGAACACAGTCATTCAGGGGAAGCGTAACCTCTCCAAACCCAGGTTAATAGTAAGCACCTCCATCTTGTCTGGTTTCAGTTTCAGTTTGTTTTTCCTCATCCATCCTTACCTCCTCCATGCATTCATTCAGAGGAGACACACTGTCCGAGGGCCAGCATGCCGTAGTGTTTTGAACATTGGATGACAATTCTGGGACACCAGAATTTGAATCCCCAGCTTGGCCATGTTAACCCACTTGGTGACATTAGGCAAGTCACACTTTTCTTGGTATAAGAAGGTGGCAATTGTAAACTTTAATAAACTTTCAAAGAAAACCCCATGAAAGGTTGAAGACACACAACTGACACACAGTCCTTAGTGGACACTGTTTTTGAAAGCATGGACAAATAGAGTTGGTTGTCATCACCATACTGATAATACTCTTCCCAATGCTTCCAGATGATCTCTCCCAGTGGTTTCAGGTAGAGGTTAAATAGCATTTGGGGTGTATGAGGGCATATGAAGAATGGTCTTTCTGGGTTCCAAAAAAGACCTTCCTAAATTGGCACAGGATCCTGCAAAATGTTATGGAAATACACCCTAACTTCTTAGTGTACATCTTGGAGCATTTCAGGGAAAACCTGTTTTTGAAAACATTTGCAAAAATTATTTTTGGTCATTGGGGGAGCATTTTGGGGGACTCAGAATGTACTGGTGGCTGCATTGCCCACTCCTGGCCTAAATGGATCAGCAGATTGACTTAAGTGAAAGTCAGTTCTCTAACCACTCTGCTTGCCAGCCTGAACTACTACTCTAATGACAATGACCAGGCTATCTAGGGCTGATGGAAATGGAGATCACCATCATCTGGAGAGCTATAGGTTCCCCCATGTTGTCCCCCAAAATCTGAAAGGTATAACTAGTCCTGATGAGGGTTCAGTATTTGAAGAAACAGTAGCAACCCACCATGATATACTACACTCTGGTACATTTTTGGCAGTTATTTCTTACTTCAGTGAGCAATGTCAGGTCATATTGGCTTCATTCTCTGAAAAAAACACGTTTGTTTGGTTTTTTTTTTTAAAAAAAAATAATGCTGTGTGCCAGCACTCTAGGAAGAAAGAACTGGCTGCCCTGTTTCTCTGACGCAAAAATTGTCAACCGGGTTGTGACAGCAAGGACCTTTGCTACCCATGATAAGTGGCAGATTGATTTCTTCTTTCATACTCCAGGTGACATTTGCAGCAGCGCTGACAGGTTGCTTTTCTATTTCCCCCTTTTTTCTTTCTTTTTCTCTTTTTGGCTGGTGGGTGCCATGTCTTGTCTTGCAGTGCTAGTATACAAATTTTCAATGGTCACTGTTGCGGCAATTCTTTCATGTTCAAAGCATTTGGACATTTGAAAAATTACTGAAGCAATGCACTAAGATAGAAGGGGGAAAATAACCCACAGAAAAAACAGTTCTTGTTGCTGGGAAAATCTGGTGGTATAGCAAATTCAATATGAGATGAAGAGTTTACAGAGATGTGCTTTCTGGCATTTAAATTTGCTGATACAGAGTGTTTGCAGATTTTTATAAATTCTTTCCCCAGCCACAAAAGGTTTCTATTTAGTGAAGGGGTGAGCATAGTGTAGCCTACTGAAACTCATTTTTTGGCCTTTGAAACTATCACCCCCAATTATTTAAAAACATGTTACAATTTTCAGGCAATTTTTTGCCCCCCAAATACAAGAAAACACACAAAAGTACTCCCCATCTTTACAAGCTCCCAGAACTCTGCCTTGACTCCAAATGCCTCCATTTTCCTTTGCAGTCAAAGTCCTTCACATCTGGGTGGGCATCCAAAGCTCTTGCTTCCATATTTCAGACTTGTGTAACTTTAGTGCAAATCTACACTATTACTCCAATTTGTTATTTTATAATTATTTATTTATTTCATTTGTATGCTGTCTTTCTGCCTTTAATGGCTTTAGTATAGAAACTGCAAAAGAGCAAGAAATCTCTAAGGAGTTTATCACACGGGAGGAATTTCTCCCAATTTTGAATGGAGCCAATTCGAATTCATGTAAATTTGTTAGTTTAGTGAATTTAGTGAATTCTAATTGCATTCAGAATGCGTTCATAATGACTTCCCATTTCCTGAAAATGACCCCCCATTGCCCAAAATTGCATGAGATAGTCTAATACGCAATTATGTGAAACCCCATGATTGCGTTTGGAATGACTTCCCATTGCCCAAAATTGCATGAGGTGCACTCATACGCAATTACATGAAACCCCATGATTACGTTCAGATTGCCATTGCATTATACCCTCAAATTCTGTCGTATGATAAACTCCTAAGAGGTGGTGGATTTTGCATGTTTTTATAATAGGTTTGTTCTGTTCTATTCTCATATCACTGCTTTTATTTTTAATCCAGTTTAAAAAAAAAACCTTGCACCTTGATTTTCATTTGCATTTCATACAGATTTCTACAGTTGGAAGGCATACATATTGCCAAAGTTTGTATGATTCTCGATTCTCATGCAGCTTTTGAAGGCTATTTGCATTTCAGGAATTATTCTGCAAAAACAGAATAATTCACATCTGGCTGTTTTGCACGGAAAACAGCATATTTTTTTTGCACATTTTCTTCATGAAAAATAAGATTTCAGTGTAGAAATATTAATTCATGTGCAGAAAAAATGCTGTTTTCTACATAGAAATCAGCTATATACAAATTGCATACAGAACAAATGCCCAATTACAGCAGGTTTGTTTTTGCACAGCAAACAACATTTTCTATATAGAAATTAATATTTCTGCATGGAAATATTATTTTCCATGCAGAAAATGCTGTTTTCTGCACAAAACAACCATGTGCTGGGTGGAATAAGTCCTGAATTGTGCGTCTTCTTCTCATCAGGGTTTCTTGACACTCGAAAAACATGTTTCTCAACATTTTTTAAGAATACTTTTGATTATTCTTTCCAACCCTTGTTGATGAAACTGACATGTTATAAAGCATGGCTTTGTTCCTTCCCTTGCAAATTCCTCATTGACAGACATGATCAAGCTGCAGCCTTAAAACAGGTTGCTTTCCCGGAAATCTCTTTTTGCTTTGTTGCAGGCCACACAAATCTGGAAATTACACTTCTAGAACATGCATGCAGAGATACACTGCAGAACATCATTCAGAGTGTATACAAATTGACAAGGGAAAAAATTTACAATCGTGATTCTCTCCCCCCCCCCAGCTGACGGGGAAATTAATGTTCTCTATTATGGGCATTTAATCAGTGCCAGCTTCTAAACACACTACAGAGATAGAAGATGGATTGCCCCCAATATATCATATCTATAAAATTGGAATGCTAACTTCATAAGAACGGGAATGACACATTGGTTTCTCACAAATGGAGCTCCGGAACATAGTGGGGGCATTGGCAAAATTGCAATCAGCAGGGGCAAAATAAAATGCATGCCCATGGATGTATGCAAGTGGGGTGTGTGCATGTGGAGCAGGAAGCCAAGGGAGAACTTATTGAAATCCCATTAGTTCTTTAATAACGGAATGTGTAGTAATTCATTTGAATGAGACACTGAGTTTCCATTGAAATGCCAATGCTCCTACTGTGCTCAGTGTGTTGTCCAGCCGATTGGCTGTTATAATGTTATGAAATTAGCTTTTCGAGTTTGTACAGGTTCTTAGAAATCCCCATATAGCCTGGGTAGGTGTTTAATTCAATCCTTTGTTTTTAAAGCTATTTGCAGCCTTTACGTCAAAGGTAAGCAGGCTGGGGAAAATCACTTGGCAAATAAGCTCTTACAAGATGCAGAATAAGATGGAAATGGTGGTATAGTCATTGTTCATTTATTCAGTTCCCTGCCCTCTAGTTTTTGTCCAGGATGACATATTCACACTGGTGATACTGTGTTTTGTGCATCAGGGACAAACATGCCACATCTCATCCCAAAAAAGAAAAGATATGACATAAGCTGCGCCTGTTCTGTGGGATGTCTGATCTGGCCACAGTAATGCACATATTAGGTGCATCCAATTTGGATTACTGTACTGTACTCTATGGCTGCATCCACACTACAGAAATAATCCAGTTTGACACCACTTTATCTGCCATGGCTGAATGCTATGAGGTTCTGGGAATTGTAGTTATGTGAGTTATTTAGCCTACTCTGTCAGACAGATCTAGTGCCAAAACAAATTACAGTTCCCAGAATCCCATAGCACTTAGCCATGGAACTGGAAGTGGCATCAGCTTGGATTATTTGTGCAGTGAGGATGCAGGCTAGGTGGAGTTACCCTTAAAGAGTATTTGGAAACTTCAGCTAGTTCAAAGAGATACAGCCAGATTGTTAACTCTAGTACGCAACTTGCTGCAATAACTCTATTAGTTGCTGGTTGGTTTCAAAGGTGGTGGCCTTTAGAGCCCCATACAACTCATATCCAGGTTATCTGCTCTCTGTTCTCCATCCTGCTGCCTTTCTGCCAGCAGGTGAAGATGTTTTTATTCAGGCAAGCCTTTGAATTTAACTGTGGAGGAGTAGTGTGCTTGTAGATCCAACAGGGCCAACTGTATCTGCAGGATACAGTGGGGTGATGAATCCATCCCAAACTGTAGTCTGAACGTATTTGGCATAATCCTTATATAGGAAAACAAAACCATCAGTAGGATTTGAACTGTGGAATCTGCGTGCAACTCACCTTGTCTCATGCAGTGATCTGTGCTTTGCTGCACATATATTTCAGGGAGGTTATCTGCTAGCTGCTAGGCAGAAGTATGTAGACAGTGTTGGGTTTGGATCAAGTGAAATCAGAACCTCCTCAAACCTAAACTTCATCTCCAACTAAATTTGCCTTAAAATGACCCATTATTATAGAGAGCTTGGAAAGGTTACAAGATGACTACAACTGCTATAATCTCCTAGGAGCCCACCCTGCTGTCCTGCCACAATTGAGATAGTTTAAGAATGGAAGCATACCAGTTTAGCATAATTTCTTGTCACATTTTCTCCCCACGATAGGGGTTAAAATAACCGAATCTTAGAATTGGAAGAGACCTCAAGGGCCATCCAGTCCACCCCCCCCCCCCATGAAGGAATATACAATCAAAGCAACCCGAACATATGCCTATCCAGCCTCTTTTAAAAAACCTCCAAAAGAGACTCCACCATTCTCTGGACATTGCTTTTTATTATTATTATTATTGTTGTTGTTGTTGTTGTTGTTGTTGTTGTTGAACAGTTCTTTCCTGTAGTTTTATACCCATTGTTCTGGGTCCTCTGGAGCAGGAGTGAACAAACATGCTCCATCTTCAGTATGACATCCTATCAAATATTTAAACAAGGCTATCATATCACCTCTTAACCTTTTCTTCTCCAGGCTAAATATACCCAGCTCCCTAAGGGGGTCCTCATTGGACATGGTTTCCAGAAAAGTAACTATATGGAACACATATGTGGAACTATATGCACTATAGTACCTAATGGAATGTAAGGCAGCAGCAGGCTGGACATGATGTCATGTGATAGGCACCAGTCAAAGACTCTTTTATCATGTTAAAGTGCTGCTTCATAGCCCCATGTGATGAAGTCTGTAGCCAGTAGGGCAACTCATTTCAAGCTTACCTCCTGGCAATGAACTGCCCCCCAAAATGGCTCTCAACAGAGAAATGGTTCTCCAGCTTCTAAAAACCCGTCAAAGCTGAATTTGAAAACATTTACTTTTTTTTTTTTTTGACTGTTCAGCCAATGGCTGAGAGATTCTGGGACAAGGCATGCAAACAAGTAGTATTTCCAAACTGTGCTTGTAAATCTTCCCAGATTCCTTCCCCAGTCTGATTTTCCAATGCCCTTTAAAGTTGAAGATTTATTCTCAGCTGCCCTACAGAGCAGAACTGGATAGAATGTGCTTAAGTTACAGAAGGGAGTCAATTTGGGTTGAATTTTATGCAGTGAGGTCCCTGGTGGTGGAGTTTTTGCAGCTTTGGGAACTTTGCAAGGTATCTTCAAGCATCCTGGTTATATCACCTGGTTCTCAAAAAGGTGAGTGGAAGGAGGGATGGAAAATCAGCACAGAGGGAAACCCTTAATGATGAAACCTTTTGCTTTTTGCAGGCAGCTTTACTTTTCCAATAAGACACACATGGGTATTATTTATGGCACAGTAAATCCAGGCCTGGTACACTTGGCCTTCAGCTCAGGCGCTTAACAGCACACAAGGCGTGACTCGCTATGGCCATAATTCATGCCCCGTCACAGCTTTTGGCTTAATTACAAAGCACTAAAAGATGAAATAACAAAAATAATGATGGGAATAAAAATGGGTGGAATAAAATATGTATAGCTGAAAGTAGGGGAGAGTGGTCTGCTGGACAGGATTTCACCATTCTGTCATCAAAAGGCCAAGGCTTTTTGTGTTAGCCTGTAACTTGCAATGCTAGCCAAAGATTGAATTCATGTCAGTTGGAGTCTCTTGCATGCAAAAGATGAAATATAAGCAGTGTCTTGGTATCTGGAAACAGAACTAATGAGCCTCAAAGGATAATAAGAAATGATGATGATGTTGATGTTGATGACAATGATGACTGGCATCCTGGTGAGCAGTTACAAATAGCACCAGTAAGCAAGTTACACATTCATAACTGTTCAGTATTCATGCTTTCAGTATTCAACAGGAGCATATTTAGGGGTTGCGGAGGATGTGGACTGCACTAGGTGACACCTCAAAAGGGGGAATCTCCTGGTGCACTTGTAGGAAGGGATTCTATTCCAGTTGTACTGCTGCACCTCTCTGGGGATAGACCAGGCCTCCCAGACACGGGAAGGCAAGGAAGATGGTTGGGATGCTGTCCGCACACCACAGTGAACCCTTGGAGGCCACTCATTTTGCTTACTGGTGCCTGAGCCCTTTTGGGAGTTGAAAACAAGGTGGATAGACTGGAACAACCTAGGACATGCACAGATGACTTCAAAGTGCACAAATACTGAGACATTTTAAGGGTCGGAGTTAGCTAGAGAGGACTGCATTACATTTGCAAGGCAGTCAGTGTAATTTTATCCAGAGCTGGGAAAAGATGCTTTTTTGAGCTGTGGTTCCCAGAATTCCACAATATTGCACAGACTGTGAGAGCTATAGTCCAAAAAAGTAATTTCTTCCTAGCTCTAGTCTCATTGGGTCAATGGACATTCCCTCATGCCTGTATTCCACTGGCCTGCCTTCCTCTTCATACCTGCAGTGGAATGTAAGATTTAAACGAATCACAGCATGCTGCACACAATCACCATACATTTTCCGGAAAATATATATAAGACCCAAGAAGTAAACTGATTTGTTAGATCAGAACAAATGCATTCATATTTCCCCACCTGGAGGTGTTGTCAAGGAAACTCAAATGTTGGCTCTGGAATCAATGATATGTTTGTGTGAGTGTACACCTGCTTTTGGCATTTCTCTGCCTCACCCTGGAATAACTATTATTTTGAAAATGGCTGATTTCAAATGAATCTAGCCACCACAATAAAAGCATATTTAAAAAAAAATAAGCCTAGTGACAAAAAAGCAACAACAAATCACCAAATCACAATACACTGTACAGATAAATTCTGTCAAAGGTCTTAGCCTGGCAACAAAAAGACATCAACACTTGAATAAAGTGATTAGTGGGAGAGGGGAGTCTCTAGGCGATGTCTGCAGTTTGTTTCACTTTTCTGTATGTATGTACTCAAGTCTTTTGCTGCTTCTTCGCCTGTTAAGGGGAAACTCTCTTTTCAAGGAATCAGCAAGTGTCTCTGTTTTTCTTTCACAGAATCATAGAATTGGAATATTCCCCTTAGGGCCATCCAGTCCAACCCTATACCATGTAGGAATACACAACCAAAGCATTCCCATCAGGTGGCCATCCAGCTTCTGTTTGAAAAACCTCCAGAGAAAGAGAGTCCACCACTTTCCAAGCCTCTCCACTGTCAAACAACTCTTAGAGTCAGTACATTCTTATTAATGTTTAGGTGGAATCTCTTTTCCTGTAGCTTGAATCCATTGATGCAGATCCTGCTCCAGGTCTGGAGCAACAGAAGACAAGTTCACTCCATCCTCAACATGGTACACTTTTAAATATTTCAACATCTTTTAAATATGTCATCTCTTAACCTTCTCTTGATATTTGTTGGCAGTTCCCCATCAGTCCCTATGCACATCGATTGCTCTGTTGGCTTCCCTGTTGGCTAACCTAAGAACAGCCATTCACCAGGTATGGACACTGCTGAGATGCCCATTTCTAATTCCTGCAGATGTAAGTCCACCCATTTATTCCTAAATATACTGACTCTCAATCATAAATCTTATGACTTACAGCCACACTATCTGAAAGACTGTATCTCCTCACACAACCCTGCTAGAACTCTAAGATGTTTGAGAAAAGGCTTTCTCTTGGTCCTGCCATCATCACAGTCTCATTTGGTGAGGACATGAGAGAGAAAGGTTTTCAGTGGCTGCTCCCTCCTTTCCGCAGGACACTGGGCTGGCCCCTTCCCTGCTCTCCTTTTTCTGGCAGGCTAGCAAAAAAGTCTTTATTTAAGCAGGCTTTTAATATATAACTGCACCCAGGGAGGGTTCTTATTAGGGTGTTTGCTTTGGTATGTTTTTAATGGTGTTGTCATTTTAACTCAGTACGTTTTTGAGTAGTCTATATTTTTGACTTGTTATATTAATGTGATTTTTTAATTGCATTTTTAAAATTTTACTTTTTAAAAGAGCATCTTTTGGGAGCAACCTTGGGTCCAATTCAGGTGAAAGGAATAAATAAATACATAAATAAATAATTCTTCCTTCCACCCCATTTCATTCACACGAACCATTTCCCTCACTAAAACTAATAGAAAAACCCAAGTGTCTGAGGGACCAGTCAGATTTACATTTTTTTGCATGGAGAGATTAGCATCTGTGAATTGATTCCAAATCACCGTTCCAACTATGTTTCAAGGTGGCGAATCTCTTAATGGCATTTAAATTTGGTCTGAAGTTCTCAAATGCCACCATTCCAGATCAAAATGGAGGTGCCTCCATTTCCTGAATGGTGGCTGTGTGATTCGAATCAATCCAATGGCTTACTCACACTATTGGAGATGCAGATCATTGCAGTTCTTAAAAAAAAGAACTGCTAAGGGATCTGGTGCTAAATGCACCAGTTTAAATGGGCTTTTTGGTTGCCCCCCCCCCATGCAAACTGCACTGAGTAGAGTTGGTGCAAGTCTGAATGAGAGGGGACTAATTCGGATTCCAAACCAGGTTCTTTTGTAGTGTGAATAGGGCCTTTGTGACTTTGATGATTTTCAGATGAGCACTTATTGTTGGGTAAGTCCTGGTAAAACGCTACTAAAATGTTTAGGAAACACGTGTGTCTGAACGCCTGATATGCTTCCTAAACATCAGGGAATTGTCAGCTCCCCTGAATCATTTGGGGAGTAGCAATTTCCTATGAATGCAAAGTCTTCCTAATAAGACAGAAGAACAGTTCAGCAACATGTGTCATGGCTTCCATTTCAGTGGGGTGGTGAATCCATACCAAGATTTTAATCCAAAGACTAAAGCATTTCACTAAATAGATTCAGTTCTGGGTTAAAGTCTGGGTTAAATCCTGAACAGAATGAGTTCACTGCACAGCTGTCACAGAAGAAGCTCTGAATTTTATTTCAGAGTTTAAAAAAGATCTATCCAAGGCGTTGAACCGATTTTGGACATTGAATTTAGCACCTTGGCTGAAACAAAGCCCAGAGAAGTTTCACTACAACCCTGACATTTAATGCTGTAGCTGCTGCTGTGGGCCCAGTTCAGAATCTGATAGAACTGGTAGAATCTGACATTTCCCCAGGAAATTCATCTTGGAATAAGAAAGGAGATATGGGAAACTGACCTATCCTTGGTGACAAGAGCTCTCATGTGGCTTCTATCATGTGCTGCGGAAATCTAGCTGCCATTTAGAGGGTTGGAGCCCTTTGAATTCTCTTTTCTGAGGAGAGGCTTAGGGAGTTGGGTATTTTATCCTGAAGAAGGGAATGTTAACTGGCAAAACCACCTCTGAGTATTCCTTGCCTAACCCCCCCCCCCAATCCATGGAGTCACCATAAGTCATGAGGCGACTTGAAGGCACTTAGTACACAGAAACATTTTTAAGGGGCTAGACAATGTGTAAGAGAATGGTGTTTTCAATGCAGTAAATATTTAATCTGTAAATATTTTTTTTACTTTTAACTTACATAGATAAATAATTGTTTTTGCTTTTATACCTTTTTAACCTCCGGAAATACTATTTAACTGAAAACTTGGATTGAGGCAAGGCGTTGGTGGTGGCAGCACTGGATATAGAAGGGCCATGCCCAGTGGGAATGGAAGATGCATAAATCTTCATAGGAACCTTGAAAGCATTTAGACAGTCGCCACAGTTGATGCCACCCAAGCGGGACAGGAGTAAGTCCTTACACTGATTGCAGAAATGGGGATCAGGGAAAATCCTCACTAGTGTTTACTGTGAGTCTTCACATTTGTTGGGTTAAAGGGTAGAAATCCCATATTTTGTCACAGTGGTGGGATTTCCTGAGGTGGTGAGTGGTGGCAAGGGAGAGATTGCTAGAGAGGAAAACCCACCACAAAGTCATTTTAGTTTCTCCTTGCCCTTCAACAATCCAATACATCTGATAAATAAAATATTTTGAACATTTCTGCACTGTACAGCACAGGAAAACTCATGCCAGTGTTTCAGAATGTCTGGATAGGATACAGCAGGTTGTATTGTATTCTTCAAGAAGGCTGGAGCTACTCAAGGAAGGAAGGAGTGGAAGCCCAAAACAATGTCAGTGACATTTTAAAAAAAAGATTAAGAGGAAATGAAACAATAATGGTGTTTGAGGCCAATGATTCACAGGTAAAGAGTGCACTGAAAAATTAATCTGGGGCTTGTGGGAAATTTTGCTGGCATTGTATTGAAATCTCTTTAATGGTCCCCTTGAATACAGCAATTTAACAGAGAATGATCCCCAAGAGATTGGACATATAGGGAAATGTGTGAATTAATTTTGTTGTTGCTGTGGTTGGAAAAAGTTACACTTGAATTCAAAGGAACTCCTTGGAGGAAAGGCCACAAAAGGGAGAAGGGAAACGCATCCATTTAGCCTTCCTATATAATTTGTTCTACTGTTGTCAAAATCTGTTGAGATTCCACACACATACCCTGCCGCCAATGTAATTTACATGGATGGTGATGTGGTGATGCAAGGAGGTCAGGTAATACAGACCAGCAAACAAGAATGTTTGATTTTAATATGGAAGAATTCTGGTTTAGGATTTTTTTTTAATTTGGGCATGTCAGGTTCAAAGACTGAGATATTACTTTTCAAAAGTACTTTTCCTTCCTGCACCTCCTCCCTCCCTCCCTCCCTCCCTCCCATTATATTTTACCTTTTCTCCAAAACAGGCCAAATAAAATGATTTTCCCCTGCCTTCATGGCACCCAGTCTTCATGACAGAGGGCCAAAACCTCAGTTTCAGTGTTGATAGTCTTCAGAGTTGTCTGCATGGGCTAAAAGGCCCATGTCTGTCCCCTGGCCTATTGTCCAGTTCAGGCAATGCAGGCCAAAACTCTGGGGGCAGGATCAGGCCCAGTCCTGCCAGACTGGATGCAGATCTGGGGGATACAGTCTGATCCCAGGATAAACAGCTGTTACCTTGGGTAATTTGGCCCCTGGATTGCTGCAGTTTCCTGGGAACTCTATGATCTTGACTTGCCGTGATCATTACCTTGCCACACCGTCGTTCATACTCAGAAGCCCCCCTTTGCCATGTCTGCAGTGTAAATGGTGTGCCTGGCCATGTGGGTCCAGCCAGGTGCCTCATTTCGACGTCAGACACAGTGACAGGGGGCTTCTGAGTAAGAGCGATGCTGCTGCAAGGTGAGGAGCCTATGCTGGTAGCAGGTCCTGGGTTGACATGGGGACTGACCAGGTGAATACGAGGGACAGGATAGCATGGGCTGAGCCTGCGCTACCCTGGCATGTCTGCTTGGCCCCTTCATGATGTGAGGCCAGTCTTGCAATGAATCCAGGCCATTCCTTCTTTAAACCAGATTTAAAAGATTTACTTTGTGCTCCAGATATTCTTGGAAGATCAGGAGCACTCCAGAGAAAAGCCAGGTAGCTGTTTAAACATTCAGCCAGGTGGACCACTTGGCACCACAGTTGCTGGCACGAGTCACTCCCTCTGAGGTCACAATGAGACACCCAGTAATGTGATCAATGGAGGGTGGCTCATTTTTGACCTCAAAGGAAGTGACTTGTTCCAGAGACAGTGGTGGTGGCACTGGGTAGCACAGCGGAATGTGTGTGTAGATACCCATCCAGTGTCACTCTGGAGTGGAGCCAGAATATTCTCAGAGCATCTCAGAGTATTCTGGCTGGTGAAGACCCTGAGATCCAAGGCATTTTATAAAAATTAAAACAGATAGAGCTTAAAAATGTGCATTATATGAAAGTTAAACATATTGTTAAAAATTAGAAGCAGCTAGGTTTGAGCATTGGACTACAACTCTGGAGACCAGGGTTTGATTCCAGGCTTGGCCCTGAAACCCACTGGGTAACTTTGGATACATTACATGCTCTCAGCCGCAGAGGATGGCAATGGCAAACACCCTCTGAAGAAACCTGCCAAGAAAACTCCATGAAAGGTTCTTCTTAGGGTCACCATATATTGGAAACGACTTGAAGGCACACAACAACAAACAACTGAAGCATAAACTTGAAAAAAGAGCAACATGTACAATCAACACAACACATCAAAGGCACTTTCCCTTTGAGCAGCCAATCCTCAAAAGACCTGCTGAAACGGAAAGGTTTTCACCTACCTCCAAAAGGATAACCAAGATATCACCGGCCTAACCTCTCTAGGAAAGGAATTCCAGAAGGTCCTCTCCTGTATTCCTACCAGACGTACCTGTGAGGGTGGTTGAACAGAGAGAAGGACTTCTCCAGAAGCTCTCAAGACACAGGAAGGCTCATATAGGGAGATACAAACCAGCTGGGACACACAGGAGTGTCCCTGTTGTTGTGACAGGGAGAAGTCAGAAAAGTTTTCTCCCAATCAATCCGAGGAACAGAAATCTGGGGGATGGAGTGGTGTTTTCATTCATGGAAATTTATTCTGTCCCCTTGGATCACCAGCCTTACGCTTCCTCCTTTAATTTACATTTATAACTATACTTAAGACAGGATATGTTTTATTTCATGCTGCTTAAGATCATTTGCTGCCCCCGATGATCAGGCATGTTTGATTACCCTGTAGATTAAAGCGAAGGAATTAATTGCCATCTTAATTACTTGCAACTTTTAATTAATACTCACAAGGGCAAAAAGAAAAGGGGGAGAAAAAGGTGTGTGTGTGGGGGGGGGGGGGAAGAAAATTAAAAAGGTTCCAGAATGCAAAATGAGGATTGCTTTCTAAAGGCAGTGGTGACAAGTAATAATCCCGGGTTTGGACTGGTAAAGTGCAAGAGAAATTTGGGGCATTTCTGATAAATATGTGTACCTTGAAATGAATGCAAACACCACCTATTTCCCATGCATCCATTTATCCAGAGCAAAATTCACTCTCCAGAGGTTCTTAGATTACAGTTCCCAGAATTCCTCATCATTACTGATAGAATTTGCAACCTACCATAGCTGGGAGGACCACATGAATCTCTGTTTTACAAGCTATATGTCCCCCCTTGTGATCACATTACGAGCTGCATAGTGTTTTGGAGCAAGCTGTAAGAATGATGGTGGGAATCCTCCATCATGGTCTACATTATGTAACTTTATGTATAACTACTGTGTAGCAGAGTTGCTAAGAAACCCTGTTAATGAATTGTAAATATGTGTAATGAGGCAGTGGCAAAAGCATCCCAATGTGTATCAGCATTCCCTAGTCAGTATCCCCATCATAACAGGCTGATGCATAATGGGACCGATGCACATCAGTCCTGCTGTGCATCAGTCCCTATGCACATCCATCACCTTGCTGGCTTCCCTACATAGTAACAGAATAGCAACCGTTCACTGCATATGGACTATGGACATTGCAGAAATGCCCAGTTCTAATTCGCACAGATGTAAATCCACTTTTGTTGTTGTTTTCAAGTCATTTCCAATTTATGGCAGCCCTAAGGTGGTTAAGACACCAGTTCTGATAATCAGAATATTGGAAGGTTGGCAGTTCGAGGCAAAAGTGCCGCTTGATGGGGTGAGCTCCAGTCACTAGTCCCAGCTTCTGCCAATCTAGCAGTTTGAAAGCATGCAAATACATGTGGGTAAATAGGTACCACTTTGGTGGGAAGGTAACAGCATTCGGTGCAGTCATACTGGCCACATGACCACCAGAGCAGTCCTTGGACAACGCTGGCTCTTCGGCTTAGTAACGGAGATGAGCACTGCCCCCTACAGTCAGATACGACTAGATATACATATCAAGGGACTATCTTTACCTTTAAGGAGAAGTTATAATGGAAGTTTCAAGGATTTTGGAATGTTTGCTCTGTCACGCATATATTTGACAACGTGAAAGAAGAAGTATACAGCTGAAACAAGTGTACAGCTGAAAAATATACATGAACCTGCTTTAGTGGGTTGCCATGACTGATGGATGGGCTCAGAGTTTGTTTAACCTCACTTCTCTGTTCCCAAGATGAGTGGTGTTTGAGACTTTAGAAATTTGATTTTGTTTGGACTACAGCTTCCAAGAAACTTTTTTTTTTGGTATAAACATTCCAAAATTGAATTCGCAGCCATCCCTATTCAAAACAATAACTTACATGGAAAGTATTATACTAGCATTTTTCAACCTATTTAAATCCATAGCCTCTTTGGATAAACATGAAAAATCCCACAGATCTTCCCAATAATTTCATTTGAGATTTGAAATATTGCAACTAAAGACAGTTCAAAGCCATTCTAATTTTTGAAAGTAGGTGCACTATTGCATAACTTAGCTTGATGGAATGAGTGGCATGGTAAGAAAGGAACAAGTATACTCCTCCATGCTCAGTTTTGCAAACAAAAAATTATAATATATGTATCATCTATACAGTATTTTTGTCAAGTTAGCAATGCCTCCTCTGAAACCACAGTGGGACTCTTGGTAGTGAGGGACACTGCACTGGTTGAGAAACAATATAGTATAGTCTTGCAATCGACCACTTCATTATGTAAAAGACATCTGTCACTTTTGACAAGATGAGAAGTTACATGTGCAGACTAGGACATTAGGAGTGGTAGAACCCTCTGAACCAAAGGCAAACATTTCCTCTGCATGAAAAATGGGAGCAATGCACTGGTATGCCTTATTTAACACTTCTTGTTTAACACTTGTGGTGGCTAAAAGGCTATAAAGCTTGCCCTAGAGTTTTCTTTACCACTATAAAATATGCCCTCTTGAGACAGCAATGAAAGATTATTTGTTTTACACACTTATCAGGAAATGGGAGAAGGCAGGGGTTGGGGCAGAGTAAATATCCTTCCCATAATTTAGCAGCTAGCTGAATGCAGCACTCTGGCATTTATGATGACAGTGCCATGAGAGGAAATGATGATACAGTTTGTTGTGGGTGAGTTGGTGGTGGGCAGGTATAACAGCCAACAGGGTAAACAAGAAAGCTTTTCAGAGGCAGTAACCGCAGTGGAGAAATAATCCAGTTTGACACTTCTTCAGTTGCTGAGGCCCAATACTATGGAGTTCTGGGGGTGGTAGCTTTGTGAGACATTTAGTCTTCTCTATCAGAGAGCTCTGGTGTCACAGCACCAGGATTCCACAGCATTCAGCCATGGCAGTTAAAGAGGTGTCAAACTGGATTATGCCTGCAGTGCAGATGCAGCCATAGAATCATAGAATCTTAGTGCTGGAAAGGTCTGAAAAAGCCACCTAGTCCAACCCATTGCTAGGCAGGAAAATACAACTAAAGCACTCTAAAGAGATGACCATGCAAACCCTGTTTAAAAACTTTGAAAGAATGAGGGTCCATCACCCTCTGAGGCAGTCTGATTGCTAGCCTGTCATTAAGAATAACATGAGTGACCTTGTCAAAGGGCTTACTGAAAGCAAGATATACTATATCAGCAGCACTCCTCTGATCTACCAAGCTTGTTACTTTATGAAAGAGAGGGAGGGAGAGAGGGAGGGAGGGAGAGAATGAGAGTAGATAGACAAAGCATGTGCTTTTCAGGGCACAGTGGTGAAATGTATAACTCGTAAAAGGGTGATCAACTGTGATGAGTCTGGGGCAACATTTCTGCCTTGAGACTGTCTGGAAGATGCATGAACTGCCAAAATTGACACAACCAGAAATGGCCAGAAATGGATTCAGTCACTGAACCTGAAGGATTCCTAGAAAGGCATTCACTCTTTTTCCCCCAGAAGATGATTAGCTCTGGGCATCTGGAGGGGTAGCAAAGACAACCTTGACTTTGCCCATCCCTATAATTAAATGCATCACATTTCTTTCTTATTTACTCATGATTCACTCATGATTCACTCATAACACTCATGATTATGTGGTATTTATTGGCAGTGTACAGTAGCCTAGTGCTGAGCTTGGGGCTATGGAGGAGCAATACAAACTCTAGATGCTGCTGTCTGAGGAGAAATTGGGGGAAAATGACAAAGCATTATTTGTTGCAATGTCAAAGGAAAGCAAAAGATGGGGAAATCGGCCTTCTCCAATATTTTAACTGTTTAGCCTGTTTATTGTGCAGAGCAATCTACTCAGGGGTTTTTTTGTATTGGTGAAGATACTCCAGGAACAATCCAGAGTATCCTGGCCCACAGGTGGAAATGGAGAGTTCTGGATCTTCCCCCAAAATCAGGGATCAACAGGTAAGTTCTATTCATTTTAACCTTGTTTTGCCCCATTTATGGTATGGGACATGCCAGACATGGTCTGAACTGCATGCACCAGAATCGGGTTCTGGGCTGTGTTTCATCCAAACAGGACAATGACAGAATGGGTGGGAGAAACAGGACTTTTGCAGAAAAGGCTCCAGGGTTAGAACAAGAGGAAAAGAGATCTAGAAGCTGAATAGACCACCCCTAAGGGACAGCCTGCAGCTGCCTCTTTCTTCACCGGATCAGGGCAGCTGCAATTACATGCCATTGCCCTGTTCTGGCCTTTCTGCAGCACAAAAAGGAGCTGTAAAAAAGTGCTCCTTGCCATGGTGGTGGCACCTTCTGGGGCTCCTTTTGGCACTGTGTCATCTGGACATAGCGCCAGAGGAATGCCGTGACACCACCCACCATGCGGTCAGGTGCACGTCATGACGGCAGCATCAGGGCAGTGCCACGGCTTGCATTGTGTGGACACCATGCCCCCACTCTGTCCTGAGGCTGGCATTTATCACTGGTCTCTCGAGACTGTTCATGTATTTTATTTAGAGAAACCCCTGGAGCTGGCTTGCAAGTCTACTGGCAGCCATTATGGAAAAGTAATGTAATTTCTCTAGCTCAGAGTAGGAAAAAGCAGGGCTTGACCTCAGTGGAGGAGGAAGGGAGTTTAATAATATCAGTTACATGCAGAGATAGAACAAAATGAAAATGAAGAGAGGGATCTGTCTGTCTAGTGTTCCCTTAACTATTGGTTGAGATCACTCGCTTCAAATGTTGTCTGTTTGTTTGTATTCCATTTATATCCTGCCGTCCCCCCATATAGAACCCAATGATGCTGACAATACCTTTTCAACACTAAGGAGCCCTAGTGACACAGTGGTTAAATGCCAGTACTGCAGCCGCAATGTTGTGAGTTCAATCCTGGGGCTCCAAGTTTGATTCATCCTTTCATCCTCAGTAAAATGAGTACTCAGCTTGTTGGGGGCAATTGGCTTACAAATAGTAAACCACTTAGAGAGTGCAGAGTTCACTAATAAGTGGTATACAAATGTAAATGCTATTGCTAACACTCATGAGCAAATGCTACTCCCTTGATTGTAGAATTCCTTGAATATGAGAAAGTTTTATTGCCTCTTAACTCACTTATATATAAAAAAACCCTGTCCACTGTAGTTGAGGGTAACTTATTACATAGGATACGACATTTGCTCCTTCTAGAGCTCCATATGCCCTGTGGACATGCTTTGAACTTTTTAACACCATCAGAGCATAATTTGTGCGGGGGTGCCACAAGGTATATGGTGTGGCTGTTACCAGTATAATTCATATTTGGGGAGCCTGACTAGTGTTGTTGTAAAGCCAGGATTCACAGGACTGAAAATATCACCATGTTTTGTTTAATACAGATAATATCATCTCTCACTACTCTGAAGATTTCCTGTTCTTTCTGAACTTAGCTGCATCCTTCACAGCAGCTATGAGAGAAAGGTACACTGTGTCCAAACTTTCTAGATATTTAGGTTTCATAATCAGGTGAAGGGTGAGATCCTATTTTTGCATGCAAATATATGGGCTTTGTGTATGTGTGTATAATTCTTATGGTTTTTTGCACGTGCAAAAACCCACTGTTACCAGACACATGAGGCCTTTTTTGTGAGAGACTGCAGGGTTATTATACACATACACACACACATTCCCCAATTATAGTGCCCACACAAAATAGCTACAGCATATTTGCTGCTTTTGTGCAAAACCCAGCAATCTTGTTTTAAAATTTTGGGTATTTGGGAACAGTGAGGGTTTTTTGTCCCCCAAACTTGTTTTTCACACAAAAGCAAAAGAGAAAAAAATCTAGCACAAAGAACCTACATGCATGTATTTTTGTACATAATAATCCCCTGGAAAAACTTCAGGTTGTGCAAATGCCAGGCAAAAAATGCACAAAATTCTCAACATGGTGCTGTTCTTCCCAGATGGTTTTCTTGTGTGTCAAAAACTCTATTTTGGGGTGTGTTTTTTTTTTTTTTTGGAAGAACTTCCTTAGCACGAGCATACACGAAAAACAGAGATATGGACCATGGCAGATGGAGTGGAGGGAGGGCCCTTCTTCTTAGTGTGCCTAGGCTGGTCTGCCTTTCTCTCCCTCTGGCTGGTGCTGGATAGAGGGAGGCCCTTCTTGTTTTTCAGGCAAGGCCTGATGGAGCTGGCCTGCCCTTCTCTCCCTCTGGATGATGCAAGCCTTTTTTGGGGTTGGCAGATGCAAAGCCATTTTTGCTTGTCTTCACCATACTTAAAGCTACCTGAGGCAGGCATACTGTGTTTCAGTGTGAACCAGCAGGACTAGAAGCACACCTGGCAATCCCTCCACAGTTGGATACACAATGATTTCAGAAGCTCTGAGATCTCTGGAGGACCCTCATGACACTGATGTGTTTGTATGTCTGACTATGTGGGACAAGAGGGGGGGGTAGCCAGACCTACTCTGATCCTACCCCCTCCCCCATGTTGTAGCACAGAATGCCTGTATGAGGCAGTTTCGAGGCTTTAAAGTATGTTGGGGGTGGTAAATCGTGTTAAGATCAGCATAGTGTTAAGATCCATGATGAGGGGATGTTGAACTGAGGCCATCATGTTACAACTGTAACTTACATCTTGCCTCCATTATTACAAAAAAGGAATGAATTACCGGCAACCCATGATTTCTAATGGATTATTTCCAAACTCTGGTTTCCTTGTATGTCTGGTGAGCAAGCCCAGTGACAGTCTTCTCTTCCTAATCGATCAAAACCAATGTGGTATACACACTACCTATTTTGAAAGGCATATAGGTCCCTGTAGCACAACACCCAATTGGACTCCCCATAAAAGCCCTAGCAAAATGTAGGGACAAAGTCTTTGCAAAGTTATTTTCCCAATTAGTTTCTGGGCAAAGTACAAAGTGTTGGTTATCACCTTTAAAGCCCTACATGCGTTGGGTCCAGGTTATCTAAGGGATTGTCTTCTCTTGTACAATTAATCCTGTATACTCAGATCTTCTGGGGAATGTTTGCTCCAACCAGCCAGGACTAGACTGGCAATGATTTGCCAGAGGACTTTTTCGTCTGCTGCCCCCAGACTGTGGAATGACCTGCCAGAGGAGTTCGAACAACTGAAAGTGCTGACAGCATTTAAAACAGTATTAAAGGAGCCCTGGTAAAATAAGTACCCAGCTAGTTGGGGGCAATTGGCTTATAGATTGTAAACCACTTAGTGGTGATTTCACTGATAGGTGGTATAGAAATCTACATGCTATTGCTATTGCTAAAGACATATCTCTTCTGGCAGGCCTACCCAGTCAATTTTAAATCATGACTTTTTAATTGATATATTTTAAAGAATGTATTATATGAATGTATTTTAATGGTTTTATAGTATTATATTTTAACTTGGTTTTATGTGTGTGTGCGTGTGTTTTTAATTTTGTTTGTATTTTGACATGTTGTACCCTGCCTTGAGCCTTTTGGAGAGGCAGGAAAGTAATAAAATTTGTTGTCGTTATTTTGCATCCTTTGCATTTAAAAGGACATTAGAAAGAACAAATTGTGGAAAAATCAGACAGAACTATGGAGAGCAATTTTTTTTTTCTGAGACATTCAGTTTGAAGAGCGATCGATATGGCAAAGGAAGGATAATAGAACAGGAGGCTGATCTCAGAGAAGACTTTAGGACAGGAGAGGGAAACCAAGACAACAATCATCTTCTAAGAGAACCCTATTGCAAAACTATCTAAGCTTCAGAAGAATAAATTAGATAAAAGCTGGAGGTAACGAACCTACAGAATTCACTTAACCTGTGTTTGATAGGCTGGAAACAAAAAATTAAAGGGCTAGAAGGAGAATGTGGAAGCATCAGAATGTGAAAATAATTAAGGAGACCATTTCACTTTAAAAACCAATCACTCCAGGGAAGGTACTACAATTAACGTGCGGCACATTTTGAAGATGAGTAATTGTGGGGAAAGGAACACAAGTAAACATGAGCGTCAGTTCACCAGCATGATGCTGTGGCACAGAAAGTGAATGGCATTTTCATAAATGGTGGCCAGATTCCTGTATCAGCTGCTTAGTTAATTAGTTAAGTATACTTAACTGAGTAACATCCTCTGGCCTGACCTCACACATACACACACCAACCTGACAGAAATTTCATTAAAAAAATTCTAATATTTATTTTTTAAAAATTAAATAAATATTAGAATTATTTAAAAAAGAAATTCCATTCTTGCATGGCAAAATGGACCTCCTCCTCATGTAGCCAATGTCTAGTACAGTAGGTTGGTTGGGTTTGTGTGTGTGAGAGAGTTACAGCCATGGCAATAGTGTCACAATCATGAATAGTGATTGTGAAAAGGCAACAAATAGATGCACTCATCCATAACTGTTTCATATTCACAATTGCTACTTACTGTATATACCCATGTATAAGTCTAGAAATTTTAGTCGAAAATTGACGTCCAATACCTGAGTCAACTTATCGATGGGTCAGTGTAAGTACCATACTCTAACTCTTACCACAAAAAGGAACCAGCCTCTGATCAAAGGCAAGAGCTTAATCTGTCTTGGAAGCACTGATTCCACTCTGTTCTCTTAACCATCCAGCCTTTAGTGTGAGCACAAAACAGTGATGTCTGCTTAAATTTGTAAGTTGTTTGACATCGTTTCCCTTTGCTTCATTCTTTACATCCTAAGTTTTACCCTTGAGTTATCCCCAGATCATATCAAAAGCCATAATTTTGGCCCCCAAATCTGTCCTCAACTTATTCATGAGGTCGACTTATCAGTACAGTTCAGTACATACAGTAGTCCTGATTTTGATACTATTGCCTCTCCCCCCTTCAACTTACTTTACTGGGCATCAGCTGAATGGGGAGAATGAAGCCCATTCTGCTTATGATCAGAGCATTGGTGAATGACATTTTTATAAGTTTTATTTTTGGAGGAGGGGGCTCAGACCAGAAGTATCCATAAGTAAGTACTGTAGTTGTTACAAGATTCAAGCCAACATTCCCCCACTCCCCAAATATGCCTGTTTCCTGTAGAGAAGAAAAAACTGATAAAAGGTTCAGGGGAGAACAGGAAAAAGTCTTTTTACCAACCTGAAATGGAGAAAGGGGCCAGGAATGTTTCTCTCTCCCCACCCAGTCCGTCACACATTTCTTGTTCTCCCTTCATAGAGCACTGAGAAGTGTTTTAAGATACAATCCAAGGCATATTTATTGAGACATAAACTTTACTGTGATCAGCAAGGCTTACTCTTTGTAGAATGTAAGGATGTGATCATTGAGTTGGAAGAGACTTCAAGGGCCGTACAGTCCAACCTCCTGCAATGCAGAAATACACAATCAAAGCATCCCCCACACTCCAAGGAAGTGTGTTCCACTGTCAAACAGCCCTTACTGTCAGGAAGTTCCTCCTAATGTTGAGGTGGAATCTCTTTTCCTGTTGTGAACTAGTGCGGCAGCTAAAAAGGCCAATGCTATTTTAGGCTGCATCAATAGAAGTATAGGGTCTAGATCCAGGGAAGTAATAGTGCCACTCTATTCTGCTTTGGTCAGGCCCCACCCGGAATACTGTGTCTAGTTCTGGGCACCACAATTCAAAAAAGATGTGGAGAAACTGGAGCGGGTCCAAAGGAGGACAACTAAGATGGTGAAGGGTCTGGAAACCATGCCCTATGAGGAATGCCTTAGGAAACTGGGGATGTTTAGCCTGAAGAAGAGAAGGTTAAGAGGTGATATGGTAGCCCTGTTGAAATATTTGAAGGGATGTCATATTGAGGAGGGAGCAAGCTTGTTTTCTGCTGCTCTAGAGACTAGAACACGGAACAATGGATGCAAACTGCAGGAAAAGAGATTCCACCTCAACATTAGGAGGAACTTCCTGACAGTAAGGGCTGTTCGACGGTGGAACACACTCCCTCGGAGTGTAGTGGAGTCTCCTTCCTTGGAGGTCTTTAAGCAGAGGCTGGATGGCCATTTGTCAAGGGATGCTTTGATTTGGAGTTCCTGCATGGCAGGGGGTTGGACTGGATGGCCCTTGTGGTCTCTTCCAACTCTATGATTCTATGATTCTATAATGCATTTCTGTAACAATCGTCAGATGAACTCAGCCTGTTAGTGGACAATTACAGCTCAGGTTCACACATAAAGAAAATGTCTCATACTTCCTCACAAGACAGGCAAAGTTAGGGTTGTACAATCAGTTGTCTCATTTCGGTCTTCAACAGGAAACATTTTCCTTTTCTATCCAATAGGTTTTGTAGTTTTTCTACCAGTAAAAAGTGTATCTGGGGAGGAGGGATTTCTTCCAAGAAGTCTCTGGAGGTCAGAACAGTCCTACTTTGACACTGTCAAGTTCAATGTACAGTGGTACCCCGGGTTACGAATCCCCCGGGGTACGAAAACCCCGGGGTATGAAAGAGCCGGGGCCGCAAAAACGGCCCCGGTTCCCGAAAAAAACCCCAGGGTACGAAAAAAAAGCGTGGCCCCTTTAAATTTGCCGCATGGTGCAGCAGACAAAGCGGTCCCCCGGGTTGCGAAGACTTCCGGGTTACGAAAGGTAATCCGGAACGGATTACTTTCGTAACCCGGGGGACCACTGTAAATTGTTTCCATCTCTAGGAGAACTACAACCTTCTCAGCCTCCCAGTTCTGTGGCTTCCATATCCATAGTACAGTGAATCAATTCCAGGTTTTAATTTGAACTTCAGTAATTAAAGGGCATACTGTAGCCATGGTAGTCTGTAGAATCAGTATGTAGAGAGATCTTGTAGTAACTTTAAGGCTAACAAATCCAATAATCAATTCAATTCAAGACCTAAATTCTATTGTTACTTTTGACTAGAGACAATCCACCCAATCAGCTGGCTTTACCTATGTGCTGACTCACCATTTAATAATTGGTATGTAGAGAGATCTTGTAGCATCTTTGAGATTAACTGAAAGAAAGAAATTGGCAGCATGAGCATTTGTAGACTTCAGTCAACTTCCTCAGATGCATTTAATAAATGATTCTATGCTCTATGCTTGTTGGGACCAACCAACAGGCTTCCTGCTTGAGTCTTTACTTTGATCCCATTTTAGGGATTGAGCTGAGAAACTCAAATAGTACCTTTAAAATTTGGACTGAGGCCCAGAGTAGATTCAATGGCACATGGGTACGGATGCTATCAAACATCACAACAAACTTCTGAAGGAAGCCATTTCCAAGGAAATTTTCTTGCTGAAAGATTGCTTTATGGCTGAGCAAGCCTGTTGGGGATGTTAGCTTCTGTTTTCCCATTTCCAGGTCCACTGCACCATTCTTACACAGGTTACGTGTTGCTTATCCAACATGCTTTGGAACAGAAATGTTTTGAATTTCAGTTACATATATATATATATTGGATTTTGAAATATCTGTGTTTGCATTTACGTACATAGTGAGCTATCTTGTAGATGGGACACAAGTCTAAACATAAAACTTATTTATACACCATATACAAATAGCCTGAAGACAATTTTATTCAACATTTTAAAGTAATTTTGCAAATGAAACAAAGTTTGTCTACTTTAAACCCCCTTGAAAGCAAAAGGGTCACTATCTCAGCCACCCATGAAAGTGTTGGTTTTTGGAGTATTTCAGATTTCAGAATTCTTGATAAGGGAGAATGAACCTGTATTGTAAATCATTTAGTATACCTTTAGAACTATATTAGGGTTAAGGGTTGGAGCATTGGACAATGACTCTGGAGACCAGTGTTCAAATCATGGCTTTAAAATAAGAACCCACTGTGTGAACTTGGACAAGTCAAACTCTCTCAGTCTCAGAGGATGCCAATAGCAAGCCCCCTTTGAACAAATCTTGCCAAAAAGAAAAAAAAACAACCTCTTTTTGTGTGCCTTGCTTGGTCTGCACACTGCCTCTGCAGAAACAGGGGTGGAAAGTGCAAGTGGAACCAGTTGGAATCAGTGGGTGAGGCTGTGTAGATGATCTGAAAGGATTCCACGCCAGAAGAAGCAGGAACAGAACTGAAGGAAATGACAGATAGTACTCAGAGATTCTGGGAAACATCTGGAGCACTGGAGATTGGACTCTTTCAAACGGGAGGAATTTCTCCCAATTCCGAATGGAGCCAATGCGGATTCATGTAAATTCGCTTGTTTAGCGAATTTACCTGAACCCCTGCTCCGTTCGGAAGGCATTCGGAATTACTTCCAATTCCCCGAAAATAACCCCCTCTTGCCCGAAATCGCGTGAGAAGCTTAAATTCGCAATAACGTTAAACCCATGATTGCATTTGGAGTGACTTCCCTTTTGCCCGAATTTGTGTGAGAAGCTCTAGTTTGCAATAACGTGAAACCCCAGGATTGCATTTGGATTGCCCTTAGATTATATTTCCAATTTCCCACGTCTGAAAGAGCCCTCTGAGAATCCCTGATCTAGAATAAGAAAAATTCCCCTTCCCTGGTCTATGTTGTTGCTCTCTTACATCCAGAATTAAAACCCAGTTCTTACATTCTGGCTTCCTCCAGGAAGCTGCCCATCATAGTAGGAGCCAGAATACAATTTCCAGGGAGCATTATCAGAGCACACATGCACCAATATGACAAGGTTGAACCAAACTCCTGGAAAGCTTCAAATTAAACGAGTTAATTCAAAATGCAGCCATATGGGGGCTTGCTCAGAGCTTGGACATGTCACTTTTGGGACTATAAATATCATAATCCCCAGCCAGCATGCCCTATGTGACCATACTGGATGAAATAATTTTGTATATTGTAGTCCAAAGAATTCTATATGTTGTAGTCCCTGGTCAAGAGAAAAGAGAGGTAGAAGGGAAGGCTTTTTAAGCAACCAAGATAGGTAGCTGTTACTGAAAAGGGAGCATGCCCTTCTAGCTGGCCGGGCAAAGAGATGAATCATTCGGCTGCAGGAAACCATTCAGAATATCAATGTCACTCAGTGAGGCAGGATTTGACATTATATCCCATGGGCATGGGCAGCGTGTCCATGGAATGCCAATAATAGACATGAGACTAGAAAGGGTAATGCAGGACATATGGCAATGTCAGGAGGTCTCAGCATGTCTCTGGCTCTAGCCAGTGATAAGAGCAGTTTTGAATCATTTGCAAAGGGAGGAGGACTAAGGGAGGAGGACACTTGGAAGGAGAGGGAAATTCCTCTGAAAAAGATAGCCATCTATGCCAACATCATCAGAGCTCATAAACTCATAGCAAAAACAAAAACCAGAATCCCCAACTGGCCATGCTGGTGGGGGATGCTAGCCCCCCAAAATAACCTTTCTGAGCTCTGGATCTCTGGTACATCACAAAAAAATCCAGCAACAGTTAGGCAAATTTCAAGGAAACCATGGAGTACTATGGGGGAAGACCTGTATATAATACATACATCAGCCCATTTCATACTTTTTTACCTGGTTTGTCTGTAGTTGCTAACAGAAACTGACACTGTTGGCTTCTATGGTCTAATCTACACTGCAGAAATAATACAGTTTGACACTGCCTTAACTGCCATGGCTCAGCGCTATCAAATTCTGGAAGGTGTAGTTTTGTGAGATATTTAGCCTTCTCTGTCAGAGAGTTTGGATGCTGCCTCAAACTGAAGATCCCAGGATACCATCACATTGAGCCATGACAATTAAAGTGGCATCAAACTGCATTATATCTGCATGTGGGACACCCCAGTCCTGGGCATTATCATAGGCCTACGAGGACCTTCCACTTACCTTTCTTGACAGGGTGGTTCCACATGCCACACAACAAATTTTTAAGTTTTGTATGACCACTGAAGAAGACGCTTCTGTCGAAACGCGTTTGGTCCAGGTTTTGGATTGTAATGTGTAATGAGCCAACTGCTTTATCCCACACAATCCAGTCTCAGTGGTGTCTCTCTTCATTGTATTCACATTCTTTTTTCTAGATTATGAGACACAGGAGAATTGGTATCTTTGTGATTTGCAGTCTTTGGTCTCATTTTTAATATTTTTATTTGTCATTATAAACTGTGTTATCCCTTGTAATTTAGCCTCAGATGTGTCTCTTTCAATTGTATTAATCTTTTGTTATGTTATGAGACACAGGGGAATTATTACTTGTATGATTTGCAGTTTACCTAGTACAGCACTGATTGGCTCACCAGCCAGATGGTGTTTTTTATCTCTTAAGTAAATGCATTTGTTTGTTTATTACATCACTGTGTGTTTTTCACATTCATTCCCCTAAACTTTTTGTCCTCCCACTTGCTTGTTTTTGTTTAGGGCATCAACTCTCAGTTTTTCCTTGACTTGTCTCAAATGGAGCAGAGAATCCATTCTGGGACTGGAACCTGGCTAGTGATACGGACATGCATTACATGCCTGTATGTCCCATTTTGAACAGGGTGCAAAGTACTATTCTCTGGACAGTGGCACACTATCTGACCCTCCTGGCAAAACCCTATGGGGCTCCTGGTATGGTGGAAGGAGAAGGGGAGGGAAGGAGGCAATCAAACAAAATGGACTGCCTCTTTTCCCACTATGGTTCTAGACAGAAAGAGAGAGAGAGATGTCCAAGAATGAGGTCATTATTCCCCTGCCTTTCTCTCCAAAACACTGCAGGGGGACAAGAAGCAGTCCTTCCTGCTCCCTCCCTCCTCCTCTATGGCTGTTTAAGGGCCATGTTAGCAGCTGGGGTGAGGGACACATTGTCCTGTTCTGATGCCTCACCATCAAGGATGATGTAGCAGAGTAGTCAGGTCAATCCAAGTCAAGCATAGTCAAGTGATCAATCCAAATGACAGTCCAAAAGGGAGGTCCAAAAGTGTCGTCTGAAAATGGAACAAAGTCTGAGGTTGTCAAGCAATGCCGAACAGCAACACAAGTCAGGATGGTTGTGTCTACCATGAAAGATTGGTTGTGAGCAACTGGTTGCCTGAGGAAGGTGCCATAATTTATAGTTGATTATTAGCAGCAGTATCACAAGGGGAGTGTGGAGAGTGTCAGATCATACTAGGTGACACCCTCAGCGGGGTGACACCACTGCTTCTCAAACATCTGCCATTTGGCAGAAACGGGCTGTGGTGTTCACCTGTGTTCTTTTAAAGTGCTGAAGAGATGGTGTGAGTGAGGTGACATTCAGTGGGAAAAGAAAAGAGAGGCCTCAAATTGAAAAAAAATCTAGATTTTAAAATTGTTAATTTTTCAAAAAATAATTTTAAAAACATTTTTTACATTTTAAAAAATCTTTTAAAATTTCCTTTAAAAACATCTCATTTTACCAAATTTTCACTTTAACCACACAAAACTAAGTACATGCACATACATTCAGGCTGTGCATATGGTACTGAATTGAAAAAGTTTAATTTTGCACAATTGACATTGCATTCAATAATATATGGGAATTGTGGTTTATGAGTAACATTAGTACAAAAACATTACTAAGGATTCTGTATGTTGTGGTATAGGAGGAGGTCAATAGGAGGGTGACACCATGAATTATTGCACTGGGTGATGCCAGCTCTAGTGATGCCACCGATTATCACCAGACAGCTTTTTCCCGATTAATGAGTGTCTGGCATTGAAATGCTCCAACTTATGCTGGGTTTCTCTCTGACTGTTATGATCTGTGATGGAAGGTAGTGTGAGCTCTGTATCATGCTGTTCAGAAACTGCCATGCTTTCTTGGCTTTTTGTCACACTGGTGGGACCTTCTGTCTCACTCCCTGGCCTCTCTGCCTCCCCTTCCCCTTGTCTCACTGTCTGAATTTGAGTCCTCAGGTTATGCAGAACACATATGGAGCTGTGGTGGGCATAGTGATTAATGCACCACATGTGCCATCTTGCATCTCAGCTTGGGTTTTCAGTCTAAATTTTAGTGGAGGTATTCAAGGTGTTGCCCCCCCTCCATACGTTCAAAACTTTGAACTCTACCCTTCTATGAAGTTGCTTCTTATTTACTATGTATATGCAGCTTTTCATGTGGTGGTGTAGTGTCAACATTATTTTTCTTACTATTTCAAATTGCAGCTTTCCTAAAAGCTGTGGGAGAGACAAATGAAAATGTAGTCAATTAAAAAAAATGAAATTGTGAGTATATAATCTGTAAAAGGAACACAACTGTTAGACTATCAGCTCAAACTCTTCGCCCTCTCTGCTTAAACCCAGCAATTTTAGAAGTATTAAATATGTACAGCTCCCCTCCATCAACCTAGTAGAAGTGACCATTTGCATAAATATTGTTTGCAAAGAGCAATTAGCACTTCATTTACATGTGGCAAAGTAGTCATTTGCACATTTCACTCGCTTCCTCTGAAAAGCAATTTCTTCACCCGTGTGCGCAAACCTGATGCATCACATTTGACGTGATAATAAAAAGAAGCTAATAGATAATTTGAAAAGCTGGTGTCAGCTGTATGCTGAAATATTGATTCAGATAACTGATGTTTTGATTTGGCAGTGCTTAGTGGCTGAAAGCTAAAAATCCTATCTATCATAATTTTTTGAAACTGAACTCTTTACAAATAAAATAAAATGCCAGCGTTTGTTTTTGATGTGTGTGGAATGCTATAAGTGGGGCTTAAATGAATGCTTTTGCTAAAAATATAATAAATGTTGCCTGGCATACTATTAGGCAGTCATGATGTTGTACCTTGTAAGTGTTTGGTATTCACATTTACAGTTGTGGCACCCTTGGCACACTTGCAAATGCCCTTCAGACTGACCTTATAATCTAGACAATCCTACCAAGTGAAGGAGTTCTGAGACACTGGTGAGTTGGGTGCTAAGGGGCCATCTATCCTCCTCCTATCAGTGAGCCACAGTGCAACATGTCCTTGTCATTTCCCCCTCCTATTCTGGCATCATCCTGTTTGGATAATGCACATTTCAAACCCTGGTTCTGGTATGGCATCTTGCATGTTCTGCACCAGAACTGGGGGATAACAGTTTGAAATTACATTCTGGAAAGATCTGGAACACTCGGTTCCCATGCCTGTCTCCACAGGCATCCTGCTGTGACTCAGTGCATTCGCTGCCACAACAGGTCACTTGTTCTGGAAGGAGGCATATGGATCTGTCATTCTTCAGTGTCAGAACAAGGCACCCAGCTATGTGACTGTCATTGAGCTCCTCATTCTAATCTCAGAGGTGAGTGACCCATGGTGGCAGCAGATGTGCCAAGTGATTCATGGACAACTGCATAGTGCAGGACTGGAGGACTAGATAATAGAAAGAAAACAGGGCTGCTGAGGGGTCTGGATACTCCAGGCTGTCCCAGAGTACCTTGGCCAGTGCACCAAAGCCCAGGAGTCACAACAAGAACCTGCAGAGATCATTGCTTTTGCTTGTCTCATGGCTGCTTGCTAAAAGGAGGCATATGGACCTGTCATCCTTCAGTGTCCTGCTTGCCAGCACTGCAGAACTCCATCCCTTGGTATGGCTGCTTGGATTTTAAGGTGGGTTTTGGTGGTGGGTGCAGGAGACATAGCATAGACGTAACATCATACATATGAATCCAGTGCAGGATCTTGACTGTTGTTATTACCATGAATGTCACTGAACATTTCAATAACACCAGCAAGTTGCTGGGAAAAGCTTATTAGTACTGTTAAGGATGCAGCTCAGCTGTCTGTACATTTAATTGTCTGAGATGAATGACAACTAATCTTATTCTTTTTATTGATTTGATTTGTGTCCTATCTTTCTCCCCAAATAGGACTCAAAGCAGCATACAATACAGGTTAAAACAAAACAGCTAAAACAAAATGTGCCACAAAGTTACAGAAGCATTAAACTATTCATTGTGTCTTAAAAGCAATTAGAAGCATGTAAAACATATCCAGTGAATCATGTTATCTTATATGTCCAAAATCTGAAAGCCTCAGTTTAGTCATTTTGGGTTCCAGCAAGAGTTCAGGCTTGATTTGCCATTGGACTCATTTATTCATCTTTTTGGAGTCCATAGCATCTGTGCAGCCTTCCTCCAGCACGGCATTTCAAATGAATTGATACTATTCCTGTCAGCTCTCTTTATTGTCCAGCTTTCATTAACCATACATAGAAACTGGACATATGAATGATTCATTATCTGCAAGCTGTTTGTCCTACTCCCTCCCCCCATTATCCAATGCATCTATTCTGGTCACCGCATATACATCAGCTGGTGTCACTGAATCTAGTTATCGGTAATCAACAAGAGATTGGGTAGACCGATTGGCTTTCAAATCAATATGCTGTGGGGCTTTCCAAAAGTCAACTGATTCCCTAATGTCTCATGTCATTATTGTTTTTCTAGCTATCTGCTTTGTTTTTGATGAGATGGGATGGTGGCAGAACACATATTTGGAAGTCTACAGGCAAAAGGATGTGATAGCTCATTTCTTATACAGGGACTTGCAAAGCAACATAGGTCCACATGCAAAATGCCCTTGGTGCCAATCATACTGCTTGGCTGATGCTACTGATCAGCAACAAAGGTGGTGGAGGTGGAGGATATACTGCTGGGTAGTCCAACCCCCTGCCATGTATGAATACACAACTCATGAAAGATGCCCATTCAAGAATGCCGAGCTGCATTCTTAACTGTACTAATAAGCTTTTCCTACCAACTTGCTGGTGTTATTGAAATGTTCAGTGACATTCATGGTAATAATAACAGTCAAGATCCTGCATTGGATTCATATGATATGTCTCCTGTGCCCACCACCAAAGCTCACCTTAAAATCCAAGCAGCTGTATGAAGGGGTGGAGTTTTGCAGTGCTGGCAAGCAGGACACTTTTCACAGAAAATAAGTTTTTCCTAAAGGTTAGGTGGAATTTGAATCCAATGGTTTGTGTACTAGTCCCTGGAGACAGCAGAAAACAAGCTTGGTCCATATTCCACCTGACATCCCCTTATATATTTCAATATAGCTATGTTGGTCTTCTCTTCTCCAAGCTAAACATCATTATCTGCTGCTCCAGAGAACAGGTATTCAAACTACAGGAAAACATTAGGAAGAACTTCCTGACAGTAAGAGCTGTCCAACAGTGGAACACACTCCCTTGGAGGGTGGTGGAGTCTCCTTTGCAGGTTTTCAAACAGAGGTTGGATGGCCATCTATCAGGGGTGCTTTGATGGCATGTTCCTGCATGCAGGGAGGTTGGACTGCATGGCCTTTGGGGTTTCTTCCAACTCTATGATTCTGTGATTCTAGGATTTTCCACAGTTACTTCTCATAAGGTTTAGTTTCCAGACTCTTGATCGTCTTGGTTCTCCTTCGCAGGACACATTCCAGCATGCTGATATACTTCTTAAACTGTGGTGCCCAGGACTGGACAGAGTAGCCTTGACTACCTCCTGTTAGGAATGTTGTAATAAAGTAATGGGAGTTTCTCAGAAAGGAGATACTGAAGGCGCAATTTCCAACAGTTCCAATGAGGAAGAAAAATGGAAGATGTCTCAAGAAGCCAGGATGGATGACTAAGGAACTTTCAACTGAGCTAAGTTTTAAACGGAACATGTATAAGAAATGGAAAAATGGGGAAATCACCAAAGATGAATTCAAACAAATAGCAAGCAAGTGTAGGGATAAAGACAGAAAAGCTAAAGCGCATAATGAACTCAGGCTTGCTAGAGAGGTTAAGAAAATAAAAAGGGCTTTTTTGGATATGTCCGCAGCAAAAGGAAGAAGAAGGAAACGGTTGGACCACTGTGTGCAGAAGTTGGCAAAATGCTAACAGGGGACAGAGAAAAGGCAGAATTACTCAACACCTTCTTTGCTTCAGTCTTCTCAGAAAAGGCAAAGGGTGCCCAACCTAAGGATAATGGAGCAGAAGACAGAATAGGGGAATTTCAGCACAGAATAAGTAAAGAGATAGTACAGGAATACCTGGTTAACCTAAATGAATATAAATCTCCAGGACCAGATGAACTACATCCTAAGGTATTAAAAGAACTGGAATACTGTGTCCAGTTCTGGGCACCACAATTCAAAAAAGATGTGGAGAAACTGGAGCATGTCCAAAGGAGGGCAACTAAGATGGTGAAGGGTCTGGAAACCGACTTAGGGAACTGGGGATGTTTAGCCTGGATAAGTTAAGAGGTGATATGATAGCCCTGTTTAAATATTTGAAGGGATGTCATATTGAGGAGGGAGCAAGCTTGTTTTCTGCTGCTCCAGAGACTAGAATGCAGAACAATGGATGCAAACTGCAGGAAAAGAGATTCCACCTCAACATTAGGAGGAACTTCCTGACAATAAGGGCTGTTCAATGGTGGAACACACTCCCTCGGAGGGTGGTGGAGTCTCCTTCCTTAGAGGTCTTTAAGCAGAGGCTGGATGGCCATTTATCAGCAATGCTTTGATTGGGAGTTCCTGCATGGCAAGGGTTTGGACTGGATGGCCCTTGTGGTCTCTTCCAACTCTATGATTCTATGAATTGTAACCAGTGGGAAAATGTGGTGTAGTCCCTGACATACTAGGAGATAAAGAATTGGTAGTCTTTCACTCACATCAGAAAGCTAGAGAAGCATTATATGCTCCAACTGCTCCAGTTTGACAGGGACAATCCAAATTAATCCTCTGTCCCCCTCCTTTTTCTTATAGCTGTGGTACTGGGGCAACACATAAACCACCTCTAAAAACATAATTCCCTAAAAATAAAATAATATTTATTATCCATATTGTCGTATACATACCTATTACCAGAAATTTCTGGTGCTGTAATTTACACTCTCAACCACAGTGGACCTTCCGAGTATTAGAAGGAAGGGACTAGGACTACCAATGGGTTCATATTTATGGATTTTTCCTCTTCCCACTTTCTGCCTTGGTCCTCAGCTTACTTCACTTGCAGGAAACTGAGTTCAAAGTACAAAAGTAGTTTGTATTCAATTACCTCAGTAGTGACAGAGGAGAGGAGGGAATAGAATATTGCCCTTCCCATAGGCTCAAGCAAAAGGAAAGTATTGCAGACTCTCCTAGCTTTTGTGTTCTTCTTTATTTATAACTTTTGCCATTGTAATCACACTCTCAGGTTATGTGGTCAAGTCTCAGGATTCTTGGTCCTGCTGTAGGATAAAGCAATAATGCAGCACAGTACCAGCTATCAGTATGGTGGAAAAACACCTGGGAAATTTTGCTCCAGTTGGTGATTTGATGATCCCAGAAGCCATTGCTAATTAGCATCCTGTGTGGTACTTAATTTAATTTTGCAAGTTGGCTCTTTCCCCTTTCTCTTTCTTCTCCACCCTTTTCATTTCTTTTTGATGGACGCTCTTGTACGCAGTATAAAAGCCATGCAGTGTAAAAACCAGTCTTAATAACTGTCTGAGAAAATAAGGGAAGAGGCTATTTCTCACATCAGACTTCTCACCCTGCATGACAAATGCTAGCCTGGGCAGATTAAAAATCAATGCACAGCACAATATGTCATACATAAAAGCAAGTACATGCAGTTAATTGGCAGGTCATCCATTAGGTGCTATTAGTGTACATGTCTATGGCTATAGTACAGAAACTATTGAGACAGGGCAGGAGATGGATTATTGGCTGGTGTAAATCAACAAAGATCTATCTTGAGTCTGATCGAGTGACTAGGATTTAGGGTATTTCAATGTTCAGCTAGCCTTTGCATGAATTGCTCTGTTATATTCTGCTGTTCAAAAACCATGCTGTCTTTGATTTGCAAATTGCACTTGACTTTCTTTTTCTTTCTTTTCCCTCTTTCTTTCTTTTGGAAAGGCAAATCTAAAACATGGGAACCTCATGAAAATAAATACCGAAGTAGCCTTTATTGCATGGATCGGCAACAAAACAACCCATAGACCACTTCTGACTGATCCTCGTGCTGCTACGTTTGGGTCACACCACCTTCCCAGTTCACCATGTGTTCCTTTTCCTCAATTCTGGTCTCTTACCCCCTCTTTCTTTCTCTTCAGGGAGGGAAATAGACTGTCTACCCTACAGCCTTGTTGAGCTGTGTAAAATCAAATAAAGCTGGTTCTTTTAGGATATATAGGCAATAAAAGCACCAGAATTGTGCATCATTGCACTGGCATATAAACAGCCTGGTGCCAATGTGGGACTATGGCAAAACAAAAACCCAAAAGTATGTTAAACAGGGCTGATCATCAATAATGCAATGGATGTAATTACAACATATACAACATATACAATTAGACAGTCCAACCGGGGAGGCATGGGAGGAAGGGTGTGTGTGAAGGGGGCATGAATGGGGGGCTTCCATGATTGTGCTTTGCCAATGTATCACTTGGCACACTGAAGCACCAATGCACTGTACATATGCACTGATGCACTGCACACATGCGACAGGCAGGCATCCAATGGAATGACATCTGGGCAGGAAGAAGGAGGTAATTGGAGGTTACATGTAGTAGGTGAATTTTATAATCCATATTTAGTTAACACTATACATATGCAGAGTGAACTAAAATGGTTGCTGAACCAAAGTTTAAAATGGCTGAAACTGGAGCTAAGTGAAGGTCTTTCAAGAAATGCTGAACAAACAGGAGAAAGCAAGAAAATGTTTAGGTACAAAGTGCCCTGTTACATTAAGCAGAGGCATCACAGTGAAGTCAAAACATAAAACATCAGATAGTGGAAAACTGTGTTCAAGAGCTTACAGGAAAAGTAACTTTTGTAAGGTGACCTGATGAGTCATAAGTGGGTTTTAATTATTCATGTGTTCGTTTGCCTGATTGCATGAAATTCATTTGTTTAGAGTTAACATTGGCCAATAGAAAACATTTTTGGAAATCCTTTGTGTAAAAACTTTAATCCCATCATCTTGTTTTTGGGTCTCAGTCTTTGGAAACCTGAATTTTCCACTGAGGACATTTTATTCTATGCCAGCTGAATAAATCTGGAACTTTTAACCGACTCTGGGTCCTCTTGGCTTTACTTCACTCTGTCATACTGAGGATTGTGTAAACAGTCCTAGCTGAACCCATTTTTTCCCATTACAACAGAAGGTGTGTTTTTGTAATGGTGCACATGCATGGAGGGGAGGTGACAACAAAGAAAATAACCATGCAGTGCAGGTTGACACTCTGTGATGTAGACAGCCTGTGGGTGTTCAGACCACTTTGGGAGTGGGCCGTGCAAATAGCAGGGTTTCAACCTACTTTCAGAAAACCCAGGATCAAGCTGTATTTTCCTGCCCATCGGCTCCAGCCAATTGAGTACATAATGAAATACAGTATATCTGCAAATAAGCCATTTGAAATGAATTTATATTTATAATAGTGTTTTTAGCTTTTATTTTGTAATGTCTTAAATTTTTCTTGAAATGTAACTTTGTGGTGTTTTGTCCTCCTTTGTGGTTAGGACATCTGGTCACCCTGTGCTGGGACTTCAGAGTCCAGAAAAGCCACAGCGCAGATACCCCAAGGTAATGATGTGCAGTCCCTTACTGGCTCTTCTGGTCTACACCAAGCTTTCTCAGGGCAATTCTACAGGAATCTCCTCTGGACTATGCACACTCTTGTACTCCTTGTCAATAACACCTATGTTCTGATGGACATATGCTACTGATGAATGGTACCTGTGTCTAATGACAATATGTATTATGATAACTAGTTATCTCTAAGCATGTTTAATAGGTTAGGAATTAATCTTAAGCAGTGGTTGCATACCCTCCAACTGTCCCAGTTTGGCAAAGGCATTCCCAGCTAATTCTCCCTTGTCAAGAAGATTAGCATAACAGGACAATTAGCACTTGTCATCTGCTTCATACAATTCGCATCTGGTTTCCGTTATAGGCTCTTGTGGTGCAAAAGGACTCCCTAGACCCCTGGCACCATACAGACCCACTAGTGCTGATGCTGATTTTCAACAGCAATTGCAATTGAAACAAATTTGGCCCCATGGAATTGAATAGTGAGACATCATATGGGAGGTTCAGTGTAGGACTCCATGCCTAGGAAGCTGCTCAGCTTTATTGCTAGAAAATATGTCCCATCTAGGCAAACACTGTGGGTCCTTGTTATCTGCTGGGGTTTGGTTCCAGGATCTCCCATGGATAACAAAATCCATGGGTGCTCAAGCCCCTTTAAATATAATGGCACAGCAAAATGGTGTCCCATATATAAAATGGAAAATCAAGGTTTGCTATTTGGAATTTTTGCTTTTTAAAAAATATTTTCAAGCCATGGATGCTTGAATCTGTGCATAAAAATATCCGTGGATAAGGGTTGACTGTATTTTGCTCATTCCCCATTTCAGTTTTTGTTTACTTTTACATCTTTCAGTTGAAGAGTAAGACAGAAAAACACCCCCAATATACCCTCAAGCTGTGTAGGAGCACACCAGAAACCACTGGGCTTGGAAAAATTACCTTTTTATATGATTACTCCCAAGAAATCTCCAGCCAGTAATGTTGGCTAAGCAATCTTGGGATAAGTAGGCAAAATGATCATAATAATTCTAAGCTTTGACCAATACCACATAAGGAAGAGTTATAGCAAAAACAGTATACCTGTTGAGAGATAAAGAAGGAAAGTTTATGGGACCTAAAGATACTGGAATTCAGGGCAAAATCCCCTTCACTAAATGTGGGCCTCTGGAGGGACAAGAACTTGATGGAAAGTGGCTGCATTCTTTCAGACAATACAGTTACATTATACAGTCACAATACTGAGATACTCTTTTAACTGCCACTGGCCTATCCTATGAAATCCTAGGATTTGTAGCTTTTTGAGACATTTACCTGTAGAATTCTAAAGTCATACCAAACCATAAATCCCAAGATCTCATAGCCATTACTCTTAAAGAGATATCAAATGATGTAGTGTCCTTTTCAAAAGTAGCATACATGATGGATAGAGCCAGCATGGTGTAGTGGTGTGAGTGCTGGACACTCCAATGACTTTGGAGATTAAGATTCAAATCCCACTTGGCCATGGAAACCTAGTGGGTGACCCTGGGCAAGTCACACTTTCTTAGCCTCAAGGGAAGGCAATGTCAAACCAGCTTTAAACAAATCTTGCCAAGAAAACCCTGTGATAGGTTCATCTTATTGCCATAAGTCAGAAAAAACTTGAAGGCCAACAACAGCAACAGCTCCCAATTTCCAAAATAACTAGTGATGGATTGTGATACTGCTGCCATCATGCAAAATATGGAAAAACTATTGTTTTGGTGACAAAAGCTCTCAGAATCCATCACTGCCCATAATTGATAAGGGAGATTGGAAGTAGTAATCCAAAATGTAACTTTTCCCCAATCTAGAAATGGCTAGCCCCTTTCCTTTGATGTGCCATCAGAGCCGACCAACCTGACCATGAGCTACCCAAATGATGTAGTGCAAACACAGCTTCTTACAGCATCTACATAGCAGTTCATACTAGTCCATCCTTGCTCTCTCTCTACTTGAAAATGTACATGTACCAAATCTAATGAGCCATCATTGCTTCCTCTCTCTTCCTCTCCACCCTCCAGCTTGTTTACTACCTTGTGAAATGTAATGAAATGTCACTGAGTTCATGAATCTTTCTGTCCCAGGCTTGTGAGTTACTACCTGAATTATGGGTCAGTTTCAATCATCTCCAAGAGCCGATTTCTACAGCCTCCCAGATGGCTGGGCTTTGTGTTGCTCAAATAATGGGAAAGCTATCTTAAACAGACAACTGGGAATTTCCCCCTCATTAACCCAAATTCCAGAGTGGAGCAAAGCTTGAGGAGTGACTGCAGATGCTAATATTTAATGTATATACAATGCCAGCAATGCAAAAAATGGTTCTGTGCAGAACACAGTAGTGGACAAAACCTTTGCTGAGAAGTTTTTGCAGAACTTTAGAGCTTTTGAGGAGGGCACAAGTCATGTCCGTCTAGCCAAGTCAAGTCAAATACTTTTTGAAGTCATCAGAAGAAACCCTTTCCCTTCCTCCAAAAGCTTTTACTGTATTGGAGCAGTGGAGATAGAGGAGATATGAAAATGCTGATAAATGCTGAAAAATATACATTACTTTAAAGAAGTACTTTTTATAGATTTTAGGTGAGTTTAAGACTGAGAATATTATGTCACTGCATTTCTGATTTTATGTATGATTGTGAAAGCAAGATAGTGAAGAATACCGGCAGGACAATGATCAATTCATTTGAAACTACAGGAAAAGAGATTGCACCTAAACGTTAGGAAGAATTCCCAATAGCAAGAGGTGTTTGACAGTGGAATACACTGCTTTGGAGCAGTGGCATCAGTGGGGGGGGGGGGTGCAGGGTGACACACCAGGTGACACCCCAAAAGGGGGTGACACCACTGCTCCTCAAACATCTGCCTTTCGGCAGAAACAGGCTGTCGTGTTCACCTGTGTCCCATTAAAATGCTAAAGAGATGGGTGGGGTGAGGCTCAGTGGGAGGAGATAAGAGAGGACCCAGTTTTTTTTTAAAAATAAAATGCCAAATTTCAAAACATTATTTTTTTTAAAAAAATTCTTTACAAAATCACATTTTACCAACTGTTCACTATAAGCACATGAAACTATGTATATGTAAATACATTTAGGCTGTGTGTATGATATTGTAATTTGAAAGTAAAATTTTCATTGGGCAAGTTGTAACACTTATTACCATTAGATTCAGTGATATAGGGGAAATTATGATTTATGGGTAGTATTAGTACAAAAAAATCCTAAGGATTCTGTATGGTGTGGTAGTGGAGGAGGCCAATGAAGGAGGTGACACCATGAGTTACCAAACCAGGTGAATGGCAGCTATGCAAAAGCAACAGTGTGCATAAACTGTGATTTATTTTTTTTTTTTAAAGTCCATCATCTCATCATGTTCCCAAGAGAGCCCCCTCCCCAGCTTTTGTGAGCTCTGGGAATCAGCCATCAGTGCAGATAAAGGGATTAATTCACCAGCATCGTACTAGGAGATGACTAAACTGAGGCTGTTGTACTTTGGGCATATTATGAGACATTGGAAGAGATGGGTGGATGTGGCCCCAATTGTATTGTTGAGACCTCCAGGAGCCTACGGCACACCCATTCTTTCCTCCATTTGATCTGGCTCCTTTTCATGTTCTTGAACCTGGACCTTGTTTGTTGACTCTGGATGCTGTTTACCTGACTTGGACATTGCTGAACTTTGTGTGGAACTTAAGGCTTGTATTTACTGAAGTAAATGCTGAACTGTAAGGGTGCTTGCTCATTAGCTGCTGGCTATCAGCTGTGTAGCAACCAGCCTTTGACTGGTTGCCTGGAATGTGTGTGGGACAGAGAGCACAAATATGTCAGTCTGGCTTTCAATTTGAATTTTTGAAATCTGTTCTTTCTGTTCTTAACCTGAAGAAATTTGAGAATCGTTTCATGCTCTTGTCAAAACCAAATGAACAAAATACTCAGCTTCTAGCACTGGCTAAGTTCAACAGGTATACAGTGCTTATTCTCAACATGGAGAGGAGTATATTGCATCCATCTGTCCTGTGGCTGTTGCAAATGTTAAAGGTGGCAGGAAAAAAGAAGGAGCAACCTTAATTCCACACCACAAATATGGCTGAATATGTGGCTTCTGCCACACTGCAGAATTAATGCAGTTTGACACCACTTTAACTGTTATGGCTCCATCCTATGAAATGCTGGGAACTGTAGTTTTTTGGGGGCACCAATGCTCTGACTAAGTATCTCCGAAGCCTAAATATCTCACAAAGCTACAAATTCCAGAATCCATAGCATTTAGCCATGACAGTTAAAACAGTAGCAAACTACATTATTTCAGCAGTGCAGATGCAAACTTAGAAGAGCTATGTGCTCAAACTCCTCTATCTGGACATGTGTTAATTTTTGTCTCTTCCCCATCTAAATTTGTAAAATCTCAGTTCATTTCCCCCCGTTCCCCTATGATGGAATTTGCCATATGTCAGCAAGTTCTTATAAAAACATGAACTAAATCCTCACCCACACCTCTGGCATCTTTTTATGGAAAATCAGTGTTTGAAATCAATTGCTGATTACCTTCCTGATCACAGAACTATGTGCCCTCATTTATCCGAATGCACAGAAGAGACAGGACTGGGGATACAAGCAAAATCTGCCATGGAATATGCTGGCACCATAATTTTCCTGTTCCAAAGGGCTGGCATCCTAATGATGCAGAATTGGTGGCTGGATGGGAAAGATCTGATGTTCTCAAAATGTGTAGATATATTTATGTGCCTATGGAAAACACTGTGTTATTTTGAAAAGTGATGAATGAGATGCAAATTAAAGAAAAGAAGAACATTTTTAAATATTGAAATGTGTCTAAGTGGCTTTGAATTAGCCTGACTTGGGGGGAAAAATAAATTTTATATGAGGTGTTATTTCCTATCTCAAATTTGCTAATGTGTGTGTGTGGAAGGGGGTGATCTGGAAAGAACACTGTGCAGAAGAGGAAGTAGATGAGCACATCTGACTTGCTGAAATCATGCTGATTATATTTGATTGGTACATCACTTGGCAGGACACATCAGTGTTGTGTAGTGACATGAACATTGGACCATGACTCCGGAGACCAGGGTTCAATACCTGCTTAGCCACGGAAACCCATCGGGCAATCCACTGATGTGTCCTGCCAAGTGATGTACCAATCAAATATAGTCACCCTCTCTCAGCCTCAGAGGAGGGCCATGGCAAACCACCTCTGAATAAACCTAGTCAACAAAACCTTGGCCCTGTCTGTATGAGCCAAATACAATGGCCTCCCTCTGTTCCCTTGGTAGGGAGACCAGACAATTCATGGCCCAAAGCCCCGTTCTGGTGCAAGCAGACCAGATGACTGCCAGCTCATTCAGCACTAGAACTAGGTTTTATTCCTCTTATATCAGATTTTGAAAAGTCCCTGTTTCCACTTTTTTGATCTTTCTGGAAGTTCTGGGTCCCTGTATTTTGATGCTAGGCAGCTGGCTGCATGAACACTGACTATCCTGGTGTGTTCAGTGATGCCACCGGTTGCTTGCTCTGAGGTCAGAATGGCACATGACCATCACTGGATGCCTTGTTCTGACCTCAGAGCTAGGTGACCCACAGTGGCAACACATGAATTGGGTGGCTTAGTAGGACAGGTGTACAGTCAGCTACCTGACACCAGAAGGGAGGCTTTGCAACTGGAGGGTGGGGGGAGGACAGCTTCAGGGCCAGGATACTCCAGGTCATCCCATGCCAGTGCAGACGGGGCCGTTGTGACATCTTAGAGTCATCATAAGTCAGAAATGACTTAACGGCACACAACAGCAACAAAGACAGGATGGGAGATTCCACACCAGCACCTCCACCAAAGAGTAGAGCTACTATTTGTTTTATGCCTTCTAATTGTGACAGAGGAATTCTGTTTGCTTACACTTATTGAGAATCCCAAGGCCTGGTTTAGACATTTCTGTATCTGTTTTAATAAATTAGGGAATCATCTCTGACATCAAGGCAGCCTGTCGGGTTTTGATGTTAGTATTTGGGACCTGGGAGGCTAAGGGGATGGGGCGGGGAACCGATCAGAGCTACAACCCATCCTGGGGAAATGAACGCTCTTAAAACAAAATGGATGGTTGATTAATCAGCACATTTCCTCCTAATAAAACATGTCTTAATGAGCTCTTTGGAGGAGAAGAAATCTATCATTTATTGTACAACAATCAACTTGAGAGCCTTGCTATGTCAGAGAGAATAATTAATGGCCTGAGAGGGCTCACGAAGCAACAGCTAGAATGTACTAGCCCATCAGTCATTCTGTGCAAAAACCCAGAGCAGACAATCTCACTTGCCCTGTGGGGGATTTGGGAGAGGTGGTTAAACAGAGATACGAGGGAAGGGGGAATAACATCAAAGCATGCATATCATGCTCATCATGATTTATCCCAGTTGTTTCCCAGTTATCCTGTAAGAAGCTATGGCACAGTCTCCATTTTTACACACAGGGCCCATATTGTGTATCTGACAGTGACCCAGGATCTTTTAAAATCACACTCTTTTGTTTGGCAGAGAATTTCAGGTACCTAGCTCCATCCCTTCCTCCTGCATTTGGATGAATTCAGTTCCTTAGTACCTTGAAAACATTAAATTCTTGACAGTAACCAAAAGCTCTGGGTCTGCATCTGCACTGCATACACAATGCATTTGACACTGCTTTAACAGTTATGGCTTCATCAAATGGAATCATGGGATTTGTAGTTTTTGTGGCACCAGAGTTCTCTGACAGAGAGGGTTAAATAGCTCACAAAACTACAAATCTCAGAATTCCATAACATTGAGCCATGGCACTTAAAGTGGTGTCAAACTGCATTATTTCTGCAGTGCAGATGCAGCCTGAATCAAGTTTTTGCTACATCTTTCATGAAATTTGATACTGTCTTTGGGTTCAGGTGAAAATTTTTGGGATCTAGGATTTGTCATAAAAGTAACACCTGCTAAAATTCTCTCTTCTACAAACCAAGGTGCAAAAACAGTCTGTTCTCATTTCACCTGGCAACTTAATGTGACAGTCATATAGATAGTTGAATATGGCAATCACATTCCCTCTCAGTCTTGTTATCTCCAGGCTAAAAATTCTCATGTTGCTCAACTATTCTTCATAGGAGTTTCCATGGCCCAGTGAGGATTTGAACCCTGGTCTCCTGAGTTCCTAGTTCAACCTTCAGTCAACTATACCATGCTTGTTCTCCAGCAAAACAAATTATCTAGATAGAAATATATAAAAATTAGATATAATATAAAGCAAACTGGTAAATACATATGATCAAAATAGAAAAGTTTATATAAATAAATATTAAACTAAAATTTAAAAAGATTTTGAAAACATGACAGTTTTTAATTACGATTTGAAAACAATGAAGGAAGGAGCAATGGGCAAATGAGCTCATAGGAGCATGGAGCAGCAAGAAAAAAAAAGGAGGAAGCTGAGTCAAGGAAGGGGGAGCCTTGGTTGAGTAAGAAGCCTAGAGTTCTTACAACGGAGATCGTAAGCAGGCTGGTAAAAAGAAATGAGGGCTTAAAGACAGGGAAGGACTAAGTTGTGTGGGTCTTTAAAAGTGTCATCACTGGGTATCCAAAAGCAAGAACTTGTTGTAATCTGAATACACAACTATTGCTTCAGAAATATCTTGGACACTCCAATCCAGCTGCGCAACCAATTTCATACTCAGTTGGGCATTTGCATTTGAAAGCTGCCTTGTTTTGGATTTTCTAACTGAAGAGCAGAATCTAGATAATCAGAGAAATTGTGTGAGACTGAAATAGACAGAGAAATAAATTCTTTGTAGGTTTATGGACAATGCTTTGATGTGAGTCTGTATCTCAGCATCAAGATTGCCACAAAATATTGCCAATGATCTTATGATTTTGCCAAATTACAGATTTTTCTTTTCTTCTTCAATCTTTGACATGAAGTGCAGTTTTATTAAATCTGAAAACGTGAGAATTAGGCACTGTGGAACATCACAGAGATAAGCTGGTGTCAGCAAAACGGCAAAACAGATAAAGCTATCTCAGGGAGGAGAAGCCAACATAATAAAATAAAAGAAAACCCTTTCTGTTGCTATAGATTGTGGGGAAATCTCATTTCAGTTTAGCAATCTGGACAAAAAGGTTAGCCTGGCCAAAAGAAAAGACAGTCTTTTGTGACAGAAAGGAATAGTCTGCTCTATGCTTTCCCTTTCTATGCTTAGAAAGTGGGAAAAAAGAGGTAGGAATTGTCTCATGTGATTAGATATACAGTAACACAATAGCTGCAGGTACCAACCATAGGAAAAATTACGCAGGATTATAAGGGAGCTGGACATATGGCAGGGTAAGAAAAGCTCTTCAGAAAAGCTATATAGGAGCTGCACTATACTTGGTTCAAAATACAAAAGTCACTTGCACTTCATTAATTCAGCATAGGGGAGGAAAGGAAGGGCAGAGTCTTGTCCTTCCCTGTAGGCTCAGGCAAAAGCAAACTGCGGCAGATCCTCCTAGCTTGAATGCTTTGTCTCATGGATAACTTCTGCCATTTTGACCACACTCTGATGTCATTTTGCCACATATATTCCAATTTTCATCTGTGAAATATTGAAAACTGTATGATTGTTATTTCAGTGGATAGACTTTTAAAATTCTGGGAGAAAGAATCATAGAATCATAGAGTTGGAAGAGACCACAAGGGACATCCAGTCCAATCCCCTGCAGTGCAGGAACTCTGAAATTAAAGCATCCCTGACAGATGGCCATCCAGCCTCTGCTTAAAGACCTCCAAGGACGGAGACTCCATCACACTCCGAGGGAGTGTGTTCCACTGCCGAACAGCCCTTACTGTCAGGAAGTTCCTCCTAATGTTGAGGTGGAATCTCTTTTCCTGCACTTTGCATCCATTGTTCCGCATTCTAGTCTCTGGAGCAGCAGAAAACAAGCTTGCTCCCTCCTCAATATGACATCCCTTTAAATATTTAAATAGGGCTATCATATCACCTCTTAACCTTCTCTTCTCCAGGCTAAACATCCCCAGTTCCCTAAGTCGCTCCTCATATGGCATAGTTTCCAGACCCTTCACCATCTTAGTTGCCCTCCTTTGGACACGCTCCAGTTTCTGCCGTGGCATTACCTCTGGCCTTTTTGAACGCCTGAACAGGAAAACAGCAGTGGTGGCAACAGTTTGGCGCTTCCCCTCCAAGGAACATCAAGAGAGTAGAGGATCCCCTTCTTTCAGGTGTTCCCAGGATACTTTCACCTTTTGCCACTGTATTCAGAGGAAGAGGATGGTTCCTGCTTTTTATGAGTTAATACTGTACCACAACTCTTGGTTTTACATCCTTTTTGACATGTGTGCATTTTCTCAGCCTTGCCTATGCATTGTCACCATACACATGTCTCATATAGCCACTATTTATCTTAGCTTCCTCCTTATCCACCAAGCCTTTAGGGCGAGCAGCACAAACAGTTATGCTTGCTGGAATTTTGTGGGTTCTTTGGCATCATTTTCCTTTGCTTCATCCTTTACATCCTTTGTTATATGGCCCATGTTTTACCCTTGATTTAACCACAGGTCATGTCAAAATCCATAATTTTGCCCCCAAAATGTGCCCTAGATTTATACATGAGGTCAAATGAAACATGAGTATATACGGAAGTAGAATCTCGTTTCCTGTAATTTGACTTCATTAGTTCATATTTCCAGTCCCTGGAACTGCAAAAAACAAGCTTCTATGTGACATCCCTTCAGAGATATAAAAATGGTTATAATGTCACCTCTGGAGAGAAACCCACCAGTCAATATCAAAGGGGCTAATCATACCATGGTGAACAACATTCCGAGCCAAAAATTAAACTTAAGAACCCATGCCTGTGATTCAACTGTCATTTGACCTGTCTCTAAATATAGGATTGCATTGGGCACACACCTTGGAAGTTTGTTGACGTTTGTTGATGTTTAATCAGTTGATCATAATCTATCTATCTATCTATCTATCTATTATGTCACCTCTCTGTTTTCATCAAAATAAGCATATAAACATTGACATGAGTGAGCCTGCATCTACACTGTAGAAATAATGTAGTTTGATGCCACTTTAACTGCCATGGCTTTGTCATACAGAATCCTGGGATTTTCAGTTTTGTGAGGCAGCAGCACTCTGGCAGAGAATGCGAAAGACCTTGTAAAACTACAAATTCCAGGATCCCATAGGCTGAAGCTACAGAATTTAAAGTGGTTGCACTTAAAACTCATCTTTCGCCATTCAATTAAATGTAGAATTGTAGAATGATAGAGTTGGAAGAGACCACAAGGGCCATCCAATCCAACTCTCTGCCATGCAGGAACTCACAATCAAAGCACCCCGATATATGGCCATTCAGCCTCTGTTTAAAACCCCCCAGAGAAGGACACTCCACCACTCCAAGGGAGTGTCTTTCATTGTTAAACAGCTCTTACTGTCAGGAAGGTCTTCTTAATTTTGAGCTGGAATCACTTTTCCTCTAGTTTGAATCCATTGTTCTGGGTCCTGTTCTCTGGAGCAGCGGAAAAGAAGCTTGCTCCATCCTCAATGTAACCCCTCCTCAAATATTTAAACAGACCTATCATATCACCTCTTAACCTTCTCTTCTCCATTCTAAACAGCCCCGGCTCTCTAATTTGCTCATCATGGGACAAAGTTTCATTCTTCACCTCTGGATACATCAACTTCCTTTTTGATTTATAGTGTCCAGAACTGGACACAGTATTCCAGGTGGGGCCTGACCAAAGCAAAATAGAATGGCACTATTACTTCCTTGGATCTAGACACTATACTTCTATTGTGCAGCCTAAAATTCATTGGCCTTTTTAGCTGCTGCATTGCACTGTTGACTCACATTCAACTTGTGGTCTGCTAGGACTCCTAGATCCCTTTCACATGTAGTCTTGTTAAACCAGGTTTCCCCCATCCTATATCTATGCATTTTGTTTTTTTATGCCTAAGTGCAGTATCTTACATTTCTCCCTGTTGATATTCATTTTGTTAGTTTTGGTCCAAATTTCTGATCCATCAAGGTCATTTTGAATTTTGATCCTGTCCTCTGAGGTATTAACTACTCCTCCTAATTTGGTGTCATCTGCAAATTTGATAAGCATGCCCCCAATTCTGTCATCCAAGTCATTAATAAAGATGTTGAATAGCACTGGGCCCAGGACAGAACCTTGTGACACCCCACTGGTCACTTCTCTTCGAGATGAAGAAGAGCCACTGTTGAGCACCCTTTGGGTTCAGCTGGCCAGCCAATTACTAATCCACCTAACAGTTGCATTGCCAAACATTGTGCAGGTTTGGATTCTATCTTTCATGCATGAAGTAGCACAAAAGCTCCAGGAATCTAATGCAAAGCTTTCTGCATTTCACCTTATGTTTAAATCCTTGAATTATTGGTAAAATCATTTTGCCCAGGGCACAATGTTTACAACTCTTTTCAGTCTTTGAAGGTCTGACTGGGTCTATATAGGAGTTTAAACAAATTCTCAGCAGTGGGAATAAAATCCTGCCCCACTGCTGCAACTGCAGTTTTACACCTCTGATCAAACTGCAGCCTCTGGAAGGGGAAAATCTATTCTAAAGCTGGGAATATTTCTATCTGCAAAACAGTTCCTTATTTTCAATTATTTATAATACAGGACAATCAGTTTCTTCTGTGACCAAAGTGGATTCAACCTTCTCTGCAGGATAAACTGATAACAATTCTTGGTTTTTCTGATATGCAGTTACACTGGGTCTGCTTTCTTCTTCAAGCAGAAAAGCTAACTTTTATTCATACACATTCAGGCCGTCACCACACTGCAGAAGTTAATATAATTTGACATTGCTTTAACTGTCATGGCTCCTTCCTATGGAATCCTGGGATTGTTTGTTGTGGCGCCAGAGCTCTCTGATAGAGAAAGCTAAATATATTGCCAAACTGCAAATCCCAGAATTCCATAGCACTGGGCCATGGCACTTAAAACAATGTCAAAATGCATTAATTTTGCAGCACAGATGCGGTCCCAGATAAAAAGAAATCCTAGTTCTAACTAGCTAGGCAAAAGTAGTGAGGGGCCGTGCAGGAATCCTAACTTTTGGACAAAGTCAAGATGTCTTCTCCTCCTTAGTGGACTGAATCCCCATTACATTGTAGAGAGAATGTGGTTTGACACCAGTTTAACCACCATGGCTTCAGCCTACAACAACAACAACAACAAATACTGTACAGCAGCAAAGGAGTCCATGAAGTATTCAGGACCATGGACAGCACTCTTTAGAAACTCTTGCAGTCAGAGTGGCTCTGCTGTCCTTGGTGCTGAAAAACACTGCGCCCCACTGAGATTATGCATGAGACAATCCTTCTGTCCACTCTTGCTTTGTGATAATAAAATGCTGGAGCTCAAATCCAAGAGATTTTCCGGACCAGGAGATAAGTGTGTGTATATTTATGTCATGCCCACAACCTCCCCTAGTGAGTGTCTGCACTGTCTGTGGGCACACATGAAAGTCTTCTCTCCGTAGTACATATCTGTTCAGAGTTATAGTAAATGTGTGTGATGCTTCTGGGGAGAATGGGAATTAGATGTGTTTAATGTAATCTTCCCAGGCTGCAAAGAGCACCTTGAGCTGGACTCACAAAAGTTTGAGATTGAGCATTTATCCTGTGACTATCCCAGAAAAATCGCATAATTGCACAAAATGATTTCACATGATGTTGTGCAAAACCCGCCATTAAAGTAGTCACAGAGAAGTATTAACGTGCATCTTTTAACTTTTGGGATTTCAGCGACAATGCATTTCTGATATCACTTTATTTGGCCAATTGCGCGTGATAATCATTTGTGCAATTACTCACCATTTTTGCTTTATTTGCAGGATGCTTTTAAATGCGCCTTAACCTCTCTTTAAAAGGGGTTTATCACACTAGGGGGCAAACAGGATTTAAACAGGAATTAAACAGGAAATGTCCTATGTTAAACATAAGGCATTTCCTGTTTAATTCCTGTTTAACTCTCGTTTAAATCCTGTTTGCCCCCTAGTGTGATTAGAGAGGATGGTGGGGGAAGAAAGCAGAGCTGGGGGGAATCCATTTTAAGGACAGCTACTCCCCAAATCCTCCACCGAGCATGGCTACTCTTGAACTGAAGTTCCCCTCATCCTTCATCTAGGGAGGTCCCAACATCCAGAGGAGGAGGAGAAGGGAGAGGCACATCTAGCTGGGGGTAGTTCTTCTTTGGGTTCAGGTGCTGCCCCCCTCCTTCCTCCAGGGGTGGATCTTCCTCTTTCCTGGTGGGGGATGCTGGGCTTTGCAATCCCCCCCCCCCCCAACAAGCGGTGGATCCGTGCTGCTGCTGCTGCTCCTCCTCCGAGAGGGCGGTCCTTTTGTCCCTTTCCCCTCTCCCTGAGCCTCTCTCTTCCTCTGCGGTGGAGAGGATGGCTGGTGCTGGTGCTGGCTCTGGGTGGGGGTTGGCGGGGGGCTCCTCGGGTGGTGCGCAGTGGGGGGCCTGGCTGCTGGCGGGGCTGTGGGGGCTGGTGGTGGTGGTGCCGCTCTCGGAGCACAGCCGGGACTTCCGGGGCCGCTGCCTGCTCTTCACCCAGGGACTCTGGCTCGAGGCCAACCTGAGCGCCGCCGCCGGGGACCCCCAGCACCACCAACACCGCCACCAGCAGCAGCAGCAGCAGCAGCGCTTCACCGTCCAGGAGTGGGGGGACCCGGCCGCCTGCCGCTTCGGCCTGGCCGCGGGCCTCCTCTCCCTCCTCCTGGCCGCCGCCTTCGCCGCCAGGGCCCTCCTCGCCCTCGCCTCCGGCAAGCCCCGAGGAACCCCAGCAGCAGCAGCAGCAGCAGCAGCAGCAGCAGGAGGAGGAGGACAGGAGGAGTAAGTCGGGGAGGAGGAAGGGGAGACTGCAGAGACAGAGGAGGAGGTGGCAGAGAGGGAGAGAAAGAGGAAGGAGAGGAGGAGGAGGAAGAGGATGTGGAGGGGAAGGAAGGAGTGGAAGAGATGGAGGGAGCAGAAGATGGAGGAGGAGGAGGAGGAGGGAAAGGTAGAAGTGATGGAGGAGGAAGGAGAGGAGGAAGAAGAGGTGGAGGTGGAAGAGGTCATGGATGAGGAAGGGGGAGAGGAAGGCAAGGAAGAGGAGGAGAGCAGAAGATGGAGGAGGAAGTGGAGGAGAGGAAGAGGAAGGAGAGGAGGAGGAAGAGATAGAGGTTGTGGAAGAGGAAGAGGAGGAGATGGAGATGGAAGAAGAAGAAGGGGGAAGAGGAAGCAGAGGAAGAGGAGGAGATTGAGGAGCAGAAGATGGAAGAGGGAGAGGAAGGAGAGGAAGAGGAGATGGTGGAGAGGAGGAAGAGATAATGGAGGAGGAAGGAGAGGAAGAGAGGGAGAAGAGGGGGAGGGGGAGAAAGAGAGGTTTATCACACAAGGGGGGGCAAACAGGAGTTAAACAAGAGTTAAAAAGGAATTAAACAGGAAATGCCTTATGTTTAACATAGGACATTTCCTGTTTAATTCCTGTTTAAATCCTGTTTGCCCCCTAGTGTGATAAACCCTAATAAGGTTTTGGAACAGGTGATGCGAAAGGAAAGGGAGGAGGGAGAATGGGAGTAGTAGTAGTAGTAGGGATCCATCTGGCACGTGGTCTCCCTCTCTTTCTACTGCCCTCTGCCATTTCCTAGCACTATTGTGTTTTCCAGTAATTCATGCTTTCTCAAGACATGGCCAAAGTACGACAGACTCAGTTTAGTCATTTTATCGAGATCCTATCTTGGGGTTTTCTTTGCAATGTTTCTCCAACAGGAGGTTGACATTGCCTTACCCTGAGGTTGAGAGAGTGTGACTCCCTCAAGGTCACCCATTGGGCTTGAGTGGCTGAACGGGGAATTGAATCCCAGTCTCCAGAGTCATTGTCCAAAGCTCCAACCGTTGTGCCACACTGTCTCCACTAAATGCTAAAATGTGGATTGTCCAAGGCATGGTATTCCCCCATCGCCAATTATGAATGTGAGAGCCTGACAGTGGAGAAAGCGGATAGGAAGAAAATAAATTCCTTTGAGATGTGGTGCAGGAGAAGAGCGCTGAGGCTACTGTGGATGACCAAAAACATGAAGAAATGGAGTCTAGAACAGATCAAGGCTGAAATCTCTCTGGAAGCAGACTAAACGGAGGCTGTCGTACTTTGGGCACAGCATGAGAAAGCATGAACCACTGGAAAAGACAATAATGCTAGGAAATGGTAGAGGGCAGGAGAAAGAGAGGGAGACCACGTGCCAAACGACTGTATTCAAACATAGAGTCCACAGGCCTGAACCTGCAGGACCTAAGCAAAGCAATGGAGCCTTGGAGATGTCTCATTCAAGGGTCGCATGAGTTGACTTCAGCTCGAGAGCAGTTAACTACAACAGCCATCTCTGCTAAAAAGTACTGGTGCCTCACAAATTCTGCAGGATGGAGCCATGACAGTTAAAGTGGTGTCAAACTGCATTATTTCTACAGCGTAGATGCACTGGGTGGTGTTGTCCATTTCATTGCATGCAGCCTCCTATCCTACCAATACACACCTCTGAAGGACCTAAATACCCCCAAGGCACCCGGTCATGTCTGATCTTGGAAGCTAAGCAAGGGTCAGCCCTGGTTAGTACTTGGATAGCAGACCTCCAGTGAATACTAGCTGCTATAGGCCTTATTTCAGAGGAAGGAACTGACAAAAATAATCTGTTGCTCTTCTTTGCCTAAGAAATGCCTATGAAATGTATGGGGTCACCGTAAGTGACAACTTAAAGGCATACACACACACAATATGCCAAGGTGAAGTGGACCCATTATGGGGCTTCCTCTCTGGAAAATGTGTTAAAAGGAGTGACTAAACATAGGCACTAATCCTACACAGGTCCATGAACACTTGGGATTTACAGCCTGAATCCTATTGTGAATCTTCACTAGAGTAGATCAGTTGAAGTGATGGGTCTTATGTATGTGTTGATTTACATAAGAGTTGATTTTCAAGTTGAGTAGATCTTTGGAATCGATGAGGATCACTTGTGTGTTACTATTAAATTCAATGGGTGTATGATGAACACTTTTGATTTATAGCCTGAACCCTACTCTTAATCTCGGATTGAGTAGATCCATTGAATTGATAGCATTTACCTACATTTTGACTGACTGTTGAACATTAAATTCAGTGGATCTACACTGAATATTTTTGATTTATGGTCTGAATCTTATGCTTAATGTGAAATTGAGTATATTACTACTACTACTACTATATTTATTTTTATCCCACTTCCCTCTCAAAATATGACACAAAGTGGAGTGGATCCCTTGACTTAATGGGGCTTATCTATATGTTGACTTAACACTGGACAACAAATTCAATGGGTCTACCATGTTGTGACTGATCAACAGGATTCAGGACTGTGTATTAATTTATTTACTTCAGGCCAATCCCTGTAGTAACCTCTTGTGAATCCTAGGCTCAGTTTTCTGCCAGAAGCTACACAGGATATCAGAAATACAGAACAATAAACAAGCAGACAGACACTTGGAAGGGCCAACATTCCCTTTTCTGAAAAAAATGGGTGTATTTTGATTAGGAACCCTGAAAGCTGTTGAAAAGGTGAAATGCTGCTTCTGAAAGCTTCCAAGGGAAACAATTCACTTATTTTTTTGCCTAGAAAAAAAATGGTTCATGGATTCTGGAGGCCCTCAGACAGATGGTCAGATGTGGCCTCACTTTGCTCAGCCCCAATGTACTTACTATACTTCTGGTCAGTGAATGGTGGTAGCAATGAAACAATAGTAGTAACAGTAGTGATGATGTGCTTATAATATGAAGCCAAAGGATTTCACACCCGGCATCCATAGTTTTTTTGTTGGGTTTTCAGGCTTTGAGGCCATGTTCAAGAAGAGTTTATTCCTGATGTTACACCAGCAGCTGCGGCTTCATCTCTGATGAAGATGCCAGTGACAGCTGATGGTGAAACATCAGGAATAAACTCTTCTTGAACATGGCCTCAAAGCCTGAAAACCCCACAATAAACTATGTGCTTATAATTTGGACTGACACTGAAACCTGTGAGATTTCTGCTGGGCCATGAAACTCATTGAGTGACCTTGGGACAGTTGCATCTTCTCAGCCTGAGCTAACCTCAGAGGGTTCCTGTGAAGCTAAAGGGACCTTTGACATACCTTGAAACTACTTTAACTGCCGTGAAATCTTGGGATTGTCATTTTGAGGAGGCACTGGCATTCTCTGGCCAATAATTTCAAAAACCTCATGAAGCTATAAACCCCCCCGATTCCATTGGATGGGGAAATGGCAGCTAAAATGGAATTGAGGCGCTCCAATTGTGTAGTGTTGAAAGGGCCTCAAATGAAGAGGAGGAAAGCTGACTATCCTCCTTAGGGCTCATTGGAAAAAGGGCAGAATTTCTATGTAACAACTAAATAGGCATGCAGAAACTGAACAGTGCATGCCCATAGTTGTATACCATCCAACGGCTGTTCTATTTTGTCATCTTCTTTTAAAATACCCTGGTTTCTGTTTCCACCTCCCACTTTCCTCTTTCATCCACAGCTTACTTCAGTTGATGCAGACTGAGTTTAAAGTGCAAAATTAGTTTTGGGCTCAGTTAACTTGACAAGGAGGGGAGAAGTCTTACCCTTCTCAGTAGACTTATTTTGATCTCCTTTCCCCCAGCCCTGGCTTTCCTGGACCCAGTACCTAAATTCCAGATCACTTCTGCTTAATATAATATTTTTTCATGTTCTTCTTGCACTTTTTAAATGACATTTTGAAGTTGCTTGGTTGCACAAGGCCCATTTTTCATCTGAGAAATGTTGGGGGGTTTGCAGATGATGATGATGATGATGATGATGATGATGATGATTATATATTTGACACATTCCTCCCTCCAGGAATGAGTTACTAGATCTGCATTAATCACAAATTGTTCAATTGCAATGAATGAGTCCCATCTTCTCTGATTCCCACACTATCCTTCTGGCCATCATTTTGGAAATTTTGATGGAATTCTACCCTGCTCTCCAATACTGTTTACAATCAATTGCAATCAATTGCAAGGGGCAGGCTGAGCGCTCTTCTGCTAGTTGAATGTCAGTGTTCATAGACAAGGTAGATTTATTTTTGACCTCAGGCTCACCCCTCCCCTCCAGAGGTCTGGACAACAACCATAAAATATGCATGTAAAATGAATCAATGAAACAAGTTCCTCAAGGATGAAAGCCTCCACCATCAAATGCAGCTTTATAGTGGGGATGAATTTGGACAGCTCAGTATAGGTGAGGTTATAAAATGCAATTATGAATTAATTGCATCTGAATTATGGGCTGAATTATGGGATTTTAGGAATGCTGCATCCTTCATCCCAAGACCATCTAGTAGTCCATGGGTACCTTCACACATTCATAGGAAGAATGGTCAAATTGTTCTGCTCCTCATAGTCTAATCTGATTTATTTTTTACATTTATAATCCACCCTTGTTCTTTCTTGACTGATTACATTCCTACTCCACTCTTCCTAAAGAGAGCTTAAAACAATATATAGGGCACATGATTTGTCTCACTTGAACAACCCTGCAAAGTAGTTAAAGCTAAAATGAAAATAATAGATCCAATGTCACTCAGGCTGTGCCTGCATTACAGAAATAATCCAGGTTGACACTACTTTAACTGCCGTGGCTCAAAGCTATGGAATTTTGAGAACTGTGGTTTTGGGAGAGAGCTCTGGTGCCCCACAAGCTACAGTTCCCAGAATTCCATAGCACTGAGCCATGGCCGTTAAAGCGGGGTCAACTTGGATGATTACTGCAGTGAGGACACAGCCTCAGTGAGTTTTATGGCTCCATTTTGGTTTGAGCCTGGACATCCCAAGTTCTGGTCCCTCACCCTGACCACCTACCACAGATTTTCATAAAAGTAATGCCCCAGACAGCTAACAAAAATAGTCAAAATCATATGCTATATCACAAAAAAGATAAAAATGTTAGTTAAAAATAGGTATGTAAAAATAGAGAATAAAATACAAATTCATAGGGAAAGACCAGATCAGTAGAGTAACACAAAGCCCTATTTAAATAAAAATATTTGCCTGCTAGACTAACCTCTCTCTGAAAAAAGTTTGAAAGAGGGCAACCACTAAAAAGGACATTTTATAGACTATGGTCAGCCATGAAAAAGACCCTTGGAGAGTCCCCATGCCCCACACCCTTAAGTTTTATTTTACTTTATTTTTACTCAGATCACCCTTCCACCTGCTTCTAAGTTGAGGCTGTTTTAGGCCCAGAAGAAACACAAAAGTAAATCAAAACTCAACTTCTGGTTTACTGTCTTGTTAAATAAAGGCATCTCCTTGGCATACAGCAGACCAGGGTGTGTATCTGTTTGTTCAATTATTGTGCTGAAATGGCACTCTGTACTCTTTAGCGGCTGTCTAAACGAGATTTCTGAGTCAACATTTTTGAAATTTTGGGAGGTTTGGGAAGTGCAAAATTCCCCTTGCATGTGGCCCATGATCAGCCTTGAGCTCCTCAGTTGTGTAACCAGGGACTGGAGCAGATTTCATTTTTCATGTAGATTTATCTCAGAGTGTATCCCAAAGCAAAACCACAAGAGAAAATAAAGGCAGACAACACATTATGACACCATTGTCTGCAGAGCAGACATTTCCAGATGATTGGAAGGAAAGTTTATAATTGTGAGTTTATAATAAGATGTGTAAGTCGTGAGTTTATAATATGATGTGCAAGTGATTTCCATGGAGATGTAGATCTAGAGCACTGCTAAAATAACACACTCTGTAAATCTGACCTTTGAGATGTGTGACAATTAAGCTCAGCATGCCGTATGTTGTGAAGAGGGTTTCATCCAAGAAAAATGAACCACTGCAACATGCATTGAACAGGGTAGGTAGAGACACAGAGCCTTAGCAGGCTTAACACACATAGTCACAGACACGAGCACACACATTCTTCAACTCAGCCCCATAGCCCCAGATCCACATTTCAAAAGATGAAAATGTTTCACCTTCACCTTCTGTGGAATCAGTCTGTTTTGTTGTGTGCTTTTGAGATGTTTCCCCCTTGTGTGACCCTAAGCTATCACAGAGTTTTCTTGGCGAGATTTGCTCAGAGGGGGTTTGCCATGGCTTCCTCGGAGGAGGCTGAGAGTATGACTTGCCCAAGGTCACCTAGTGGGTTGCTGCAGCTGAACATGGATTTGTACCCTGATCTCCAGATCCCTAGTCCAACACTTAAACTATGATGCCACACTGGCTCTTCAGACTGTTTGTTGTTGTCTTCGTGTGCCTTCAAATAGTTTCCAACTTATAGCAATCCTAAGTTGAACCTATGCTAGGGTTTTCTTGGCAAGATTTGTTCAAAGGAGGTTTGCCATTGCCATCCCCTGTGGCTGAGAGCATGTGACTTGCCCAGTGTCACCCAGGGAGTTTCATGTCTGAGCTGGGAATTGAACTCTGGTCTCTAGAGTAGTAGTCCAACACTCAAACCTGTTCACCTGCTAATAAAACTTTCTTTCATACTAACTTGTAATACCCTCAGGATGGACATCTTCTGTGGGTCTTGGTGACAGTTTTTCCCACCCTCCAGAGGCTGGAGAGAGGGCCATAGCCTATTTAAATGTGAACGACTACTCCTGGGTTTTTTTTTTTTAAAGAGAGACAAATAATCTTTCCAAAATGTCTGGCAGGGAAGGGGAATCTGGAGGATTATGCAGAGACTTGATGGTACGGGAAAGGGAGATTGTCATTTAGCTGTCACATGAGAATGTGCACAAAAGTGGTCTCTTTCTCCTTTAGAAAGCAAAGTACACAGGCATGTGTACCTCCTTTTGGGTTCTCATGACCCTCTTGGATGCAGTGCCTGATCTTCCCTTCAGACTGCACTTTATTTCATGAAAAGGAAAAGACCAAATGGAATATGAAAGATGTTCTAATGTTCCTAAAAATCAGGGTGAGGTTAAAGCACGGGTTAAGTTGAAGTGATGGTGGTCTGTTATTAGGAACAAGGCAAAGGAAGAGGAGGAGAAAGCTTCTTAAACCCAAATCTGTCACTTGCAATTTGAAAAAACAAAACAAAACAAGGAATGCAGCATCTGGATTTTGCTGTCTTAGCATGAAGTGATTGTTTAGTGTTTTGGACATTTCGGGGTTTGATGCTAAAGACAGCCTTTTGGTATTTTGAGCATGTATATTCTATAGGCACCAGATCCTATCTGATCTTGGAAGCTAAGCAAGGTCAGCCCTGATTAGTACCTTGATGAGAGACTACCAATAAATACCTGGTGCTGTAGCTATATTTTAGAGGTGAGAACTGGCAAAACTACCTTTGAGTATTCCTTGCCTAAGAAAACCCTAGAAAATTTATGAGGTCACCATAAGTTGACAGGTGACTTGAAGGTACGAATACACAAGGAAATGTGTACTCTTTTGCCTGCTTCTCAGTTTGAACAGTTGATCTTCTTGCCATTGGCTGAGTAGTAAGGGAGAGCTGACTCCATGTTAAAAAGTTAAAGGCCTGGAGCCCTTTTACACTAGGCAACTATAGCTATAGCTTTTTAGCCGCCATAGTGACATCCTATGCAATGCTGGGATTTGCAGTTTAGGGAAGGATAGTTAGAATTATCAGCCAGAGAGCTCCACTAGTGCCTCATGAAACTACAAACCCCAAGATTCCATAGGATGTAACCATGGCTGCATCCACATTACAGAAATAGGCCAGTTTGTCCTCACGTTGACTGCCATGGCTCAATGCTATGGAATTCTGAGAACTGTAGTTTTGTTGGACCTTTAGCTTTGTTGTCAGAGAGGTCTATGCTACAACAAATGACAATTGCCAGAATTCTATAGCATTGAGCCATGGTAGTCAAAGTGGTGTCAAATTTGACTACTTCTGCAATGCAGATGCAAGCCATGGCAGTAAAGTGGGATTGTAGCACCATAACTAGGTAGTGTGAAACTGAAAGGGCTGCTGTTCTCTACATACAATGGAAAGAGCCAGTGGAATCCTGAAGTGGAAGAATGGACTGTACCAGTTCAGAAGGTGGGGTCCATCCACAATACAGCATTATGATACTATTATTGCACTTTAACTACCATGGTTTCATCCTGTGGAATCCCAGGACTGACAAATTCCTGAAGCACTAGAGCTCTCTGCTTGAGAATTCTCAATGCCCTTCCCTAAACTCCTAATCCCAGGATTCCATAGGATGGAACCATGGCAGTTAAAATGGACTGATAGTGTTACAGTTATGTAGTGTGACTAGCCTTCAGTTGGTTGGCTGTAGTTTTGAGGGAATACCTACCAGAAAGTAGTGATAGATCTCAGAACAGTATACAAATAAAACTAATATAGATAGAACAATCTGGAGAGATAGGCTCAACTACATGCTGATGTGTTAGCTTTTGATGTATAGAATGGGTCCTTGGTATCTGCTGGGGTTTGGTTCCAGGACTCCCACTGATACCAAAATCTATGGGTGCTCAAGTGGCATATTAAAATTATGCCCCTTAGATAAAATGGAAAAATCAATGTTTGCTTTTTGGATTTTTTTAAATTCAAGTTAGGATGGCTCAATCTGTGGATAAAGAATCTGTGGATACAGAGGGCTAACTATATGTATTAAAAATGTACATGTCTTTTTCATTTGGGTGGACAGTCAGAAACGTTATCCTTTCCAAGCAGCCTGCAGTGGCACAATCTACTGTACCACCTCAGGATCCTACCACCATATTTTGCTGCATGTGGAAACCAGCCTTGAGATGATCCTCTGATGAGGATGGTATAGTTTCTACAAACTAGAACTTGGAAATATTGCTTTTTTGGACAATGACTCTCAGAACCTGCCAGCAGCAGTGACCACTGGATATGCTGGCTGGGGATTTGGGAATTTGTAGTACAAAATACAAATGGATTCCTTCACTAAATGAAGTCACAGCCCTGAGTCTGCAAGACTTGTGCAGGGCTATAGGCAACAGTGTGACATGGAGTTTCTCATCTATAAGATTGCCATAAGTCAAAGCTGCCTTGATGCCAGTTAACAAGAAGTCCAAAATAATGTTTTCAGGATCTAGTACAGTGGGTCCTTGTTGTCATAGAATCATAGAACCATAGAGTTGGAAGTGTAGTGGAGTCTCCATCCTTGGAGGTCTTTAAGCAGAGGCTGGATGGCCATCTGTCGGGGATGCTATGATTGGGAGTTCCTGCATGGCAGGGGGTTGGACTGGATGGCCCTTGTGGTCTCTTCCAACTCTATGATTCTATGATTCTATGATTCTATGAGACCACAAGGGCCATCCAGTCCAACCTCCTTGCCATGCAGGAACTCCCAGTCAAAGCATCCCCGACAGATGGCCATCCAGCCTCTGCTTAAAGACCTCCAAGGATGGAGACTCCACTACACTGAGGGAGTGTGTTCCACCATCGAACAGCCTTAACTGTCAGGAAGTTCCTCCTAATGTTGAGGTGGAATCTCTTTTCCTGCAGCTTGCATCCATTGTTCCGCGTCCTAGTCTCTGGAGCAGCAGAAAACAAGCTTGCTCCCTCTTCAATATGACATCTCTTCAAATATTTGAACAGGGCTATCATATCACCTCTTAACCTTCTCTTCTCTTGGCTAAACATCCCCAGCTCTCTAAGTCGTTCCTCATAGGGCATGGTTTCCAGACCCTTCACCATTTTAGTTGCCCTCCTTTGGACCCGCTCCAGTTTCTCCACATCTTTTTTGAATTGTGGTGCCCAGAACTGGACACAGTATTCCAGGTGGGGCCTAACCAAAGCAGAATAGAGCGGCACTATTACTTCCCTTGATCTAGACACTATACTTCTATTGATGCAGCCTAAAATAGCATTGGCCTTTTTAGCTGCCGCATCGCACTGTTGACTCATGTTCAACTTATGGTCTAATTTATTGTCCACTGGGGTTTGGTTCCAGGACTCACAATGGATACCAGAATCCATGGATGCTCAAGTCCTATTAACTATAAAGGTGTAGTAAAATGGTGTCCCTGATATAACATAGCAAAATTCAAGGTTTGCTATTGGAATTTATACTTTTTGGAATATTCTCAAGCCGTGGGTGCCTGAATCATGGATAAAGAATCTATTTATATGGAGGAGCAACTGTAGTAATTGCCCTGTTTTCCAGTGTTAACTGACAGAGGCTGAAGTTTACATGGTAATCCCAACTGTCTCAACTGTTACATATTCTATCATTGGTCTCCTTTCTAATTAGGATGAAGGAATTCTGAAATTCCCCTCCAAATTTTGCTCTACATTTTAAATGATTTTGTTTGGTTTCTGAAATGGTTCAAAATAAATTAAGAAATCTTCCTGTATTCTGTAGATAGAGAGTGAAACACTCTTAATATCTTCGGTCCATTACTGATTCTCCTTCCCATATGCGTGACTGGTGTACATGACTGTAGATATAAAACCCCACTAAAATCCCTCATGCAAAATCTTGTTATAATGTGTATGATAGCATTGAGATTCTTCTTCTGTTGCCTTTTCTGTTCTTTTCACATTGCAGAATGTTACAGGTAAGCTTCAGTAAACCATTACAAGAAGAAGGTCTTGATGCTATCTTTTGTACATACAATCACGTTGAGAGTGCTTCTTCTTCCCTGTCCTGCAGTGTTTATCAGTGCAGACAAGGACAATGTTCATATGAGACGCAGGGAGGGGATGCAGATGAGTTGTAGAAAACTGTAGCAAACAGAGCATGCTCTAATTTTGGAAATTGTCCTAGTTAACATTCAGGAGATGGAGAATTCAAGACAGAGCTAATGAGTGAAGAGGGAAAACGGGAAGAAGAAAGCAGAGCCAATATTTCACTCATCTTTGTGGAAAGGATTTGATGCTAGTATTTAAGTGCTTACTGTGATGCAGAAATCATTCCAGATGTTGGGTGGGTTTGTGTTAACGTATTTAAAATGATCATGTCTAGCTGGGGTACACTGAAAATGAGTAAGCAAATACCTTGAGAACTGGTACATTTGACAGTTCAGTTGGGCCTTCTAGGGATGTGGCAGAGTTGGTTGTTTTGAGCTAGGTCAGGGATCCTGCCAGGCAGTACATAGAATCATAGGAGTTTATTACATGGGGAAAATTGGAAGTTTAAAAGGGTCAGAATCCGCACTTATCCAGCATATTAGGCACAATTGCGCAAATGTTTTTCACACAACGTTGTGCGCAAACGGTTTAGAATCTGACAAGAAAGCGACATGAACCAGGAAATAAGCATTTTGGGAAAAATATCGGAAATTCATTTACATTTCATTCACAAATTTGCTTTTTTTGCCCAATTGCTATAGTGTGAAAGCTACTTGCGGTTTATTGGATTCTCCCTGTTTTTGTGTTTGTTGCCAGGTTTCCCATGGTTTTGGGGGGTAGGTTTACTTCCATTGCTGCAGAATAAGTAAAATAATGTATGTCTGAGTCCTGGCCCTCTCCTCTCTCTGTCTGTCTCTGTATGTGTCCTGCCTCAGCCGCAGCGATCCCCAAACTGTCCCCTTTTAAGGGATTTTGGACTTCAGCTCCCAAAATCCCAGGCTATTGGCCAAGAATGCTGAGGATTCTGGGAGCTGAAGTCCAAAATCCCTTAAAGGGGACAGTTTGGGGATCACTTCATCCTTCCCTCCAAGCCAGAGCTCTTAAAGAAACAGCTACTGAGGCAAAGGCACAGACAGAGCAAGAGAGACAGAGAAACGCTAGTTCCCCCCTCGCTCTTTCCTGTGTCTGTCTGTCTGTCTGTCTGTCTGTCTCCTGCTTCAGCCTTTCCCCATAGCCAGGGCTCTTAAAGGAACAGCTTTGCTGTGGGAAGGCAGGGACACATACACAGACACAGATTTTTTGCGATCTATGTCTGAAAATTGTTTGTGCATTTGATTATTTTTTTTTGGGATGTACACACTTTGATCATTATCATTGTGGAGGCACATTTGGTCCCATCATCTGAAAACCATTCGCACATTTGTGCATAAGTGCAAATTGATCTCAGATTCTGCACAGGATAACAGCGCTTTCAGTGTGAAAACCATTTGTGCAATTGTGAGTTAATAACAAGTTCTTACCATTTTAAACTTCTCATTTTCTCCCGTGTGATAAACCCCACAAACTGTGTCTTCATAGAATCTTAGAATCATAGAGTTGGGAGAGATCACAAAGGCCACCCAGTCCAACTCCCTGCCGTGCAGGAAGACACAAACCAAGCACTCACTACAGATGCCATCCAGCCTCTGTGTGAAAACCTCCAATGAAGCATTCTGCTGTTGACCAACTCTTACAATCGGGACATTCTTCCTAATGTTTAGGTGGAATCTCTTTTCCTGTAGCTTGAATCTATTGATCTGTGTTGTAGTCTCTAGAGCAGCAGAGCTTGCTCCATCCGCAATATGATATCCCTTCAAATATTTAAATATGGCTATCATGTCATCCCTTCTAAACATACCCAGGTCCCCAAGTCACTCCTCATAAGACATGGTTTCCAGACCTTTCACCATTTTGGTCACCCTCCTCTGGACATGACCCAGCTTCCCAACATCCTTTTTGAATTGTGGTGCCCAGAACTGGACACAGTACTCCAGGTGAGGTCTGACCAAAGCAGAATAGAGTGGTACTGTTACTTCCCCCAGTCTAGTTATGCTGCTTCATGTTTGCCTGGATACCTTTTTCTCCTCTTTGCAGCTGTGGAAATAGATCCGGAATGCAGGCTGTTGTTGTTCTTGGCCTATGCAACACATTATCTATGTTGAGATCCCATACCAGGTACTTTGGCTCTTGTTTTGGCTGTCTAAATCAGGAAGCATAATAGGGAAACTAACCTGAGGCTATCATACTTTGGTAAGGTAGAAAGCAATAGGAAAAGAGGAGGACTGCATTACAGATGGATAAATGGAATCAAAGAAGCCACAGCCCTGAGTCTGCAAGACCTGATCAAGACTTTTGATGGGTGACTTGGAGTCTCGGAGTGACATGGAGTCTCAGCCTCAGGGGAAGGCAATGACCAACTTCCTTTGAACAAATCTTTCCAAGAAAACTCCTTGATAGGTTCGCATTGGGGTTGGCATAAGTCAGAAACAATTTGACAGCATACAATACACAAATTCAGGGCCATCATAAGCTGAAGCAGACATGATGACAGCAACGATGGGTAACACATGTCATGGAGTCTTGCTATATGTGGGGCAGTCTTTTAATATGTGGGGCTAGAGCAGGGTTAAACAATACAGTTTCATATGAAGCTGGACTGTGAGACCCATCAGCCAACAATGGAGTGATGGGATCTGTCCAACAACATCTGGAAGGCCACCTGTTTCCCCTTCCCTATTTTAGGGACAGTGCTGAGGTTACTGATGAGTCATACTTGTCTTCCTTTTCTCCCCCATTTCCATTGCAGCTCTTTTTTCTATGCCTTCCTGAATCTGCTGATCAGCGCCTTTGTGGTTTTTGTCATCTTTATTGCCAGCACTATTGTGAGTGTTGGCTTCAACATGTGGTGCGATGCTATTACCGAGAAAGGAAGTATGCCAAATAGGTGGGTACTGACAATATTATGTGTGTGCTTGGATTTTTTTTTTAATTTAAAAAAGAACAACAGTTTCCACCCAGAAGGAAATCAGTGGGAAGCAATAAATAAAATACAGTTATTAAAGCAAGGAAAACAAGGTATGATTTGTTCAAGCATGGCTGACAAATGAGTTCAGAAAGAAAATGCTTTTGGGGACTACAACTCCCAAATACTCCCAACTAGTATGTCCAATGGATTTGCTGCTTGGGGGATTCTTGGAACTGTAGTCATAAAAATCATAGAATCATAGATTTGGAAGCAGTCCCAAGAGCCATTTACTCCAATCCCCTGCCAGGGCAAACATTTACTGTAACAACATCCCTAGACTTTTCTTAGTCCAGAAAAGTAATTTTCTTCCAAGCTTTGAGAATAGGCTTCTCCTTAACCTGATACCTTTAAGAGAAACAAAAAGCACTGTGTTATATATAAAACAGAGCTGAGAAAAGCTCCTTTTTTGGATTACAGTGTGTCCATGCTGGCTAAAGGATGCTTGAAATTGCTGTCCAAAAATGTACCATGTCTGTACTCTGATAGAGTCATTTTGGTCTGAGTTTGGTAAATTGATAAGGTTATTCATGGTGGAGACATTAAAATGGCTGGACAGTTGTGAACTATGAGACTCAGCTGAAATGTATTACCTACACAGTCTGAGACACACAAATTGGAATGACCCAAATGTTTAATTAGTTCTATATGTCTGTTAGAACAAGAAATGTCTTGGCCTGAATCAGGCATTTTATAAAAACAAGGTAAATGGATGTGTGGAAGCAAGATCATGTCAGCCATGCCCCCATTATTTCCATTGCCTCTCACTAAATCCCTGAATAATGGGTGGGTTGATTTGGAAGGGTTGTGTTTGCTTGTATTTGCTTGAATGCAGTTAGAAGCTTCCATATGAAATAGAGCTTGACTGCAACTCACAGCATCTCCAGCACATGACTGTGGTTGCTGAGGATTCTGGGAGTTGTAGTCCTGAAAAATGACTTCTCCCAACCTCTGTCTTTACACACGGCCCCATATCCTATTTAGGTATAACACCTGAACAGGAGTAGGACCTCTGTGTCACAAAATGGGCAAGCATTTCAAGAAGCACCCTGATTACTACAAACGTAAAGGAGCCCAATTGTATGTTTTTCCTACTCCCACACAGTCTACAAAAAGAGAAATGCACATATGATTCTTAGACTCAAGTCTCTAGGAATGAAAATGGGACATAAGAATTTGTGACATCAAATTTGCCCCATAATACGGTGCAGAATCCCAAACTACTAATATTATTTATCCAAAACTACAAGCGGGACAAAATGGTTGGTTTGGGTGTCTATAGTTGCCCCTTCATACATTTGAACAGTGCTTGGTGTTATTTCTTTTACGATTTCAGTTCTTAGAATCCTTCAGCTAGAATGACCAGGGGCCATTCTTGCTGGTGGATTCTGGAAATTGGATTCCAAACATTAACTTTCCTGAGCTATGCATTTGAATTTACCTGGGCAAATTTCTGGTTGCAGAGGAATATATATTGCATATGCTTCCAGTCTGCAAGCTAAATTTACTATATTACAAAATATTAAATCCCAAGAAAAATAAAAAAATGTTTAGTTGACCAATTATCCAGTGCATTCTATCACTTTTCATTTGTTATTAGATTAAAAATATATTTAGTGATTTTTTTAATGAAGCCAGTATGTGCTTGATACTAGTAGATAAAAGTGACATTTTATGTCATATGATATAGATTAATTGCACTGTTAAAGCATACATTTTATGTTTCACCTTGTCATATGTTGTAAAATGCCATTAGTGAATGTTCTGTTTAGGGCTGCAACGATTATTCGAATATTCGGTTAAAAATGCTCTCTGGGTTTTTTGGTGAAAAAACCCAGACTGACAAATCGAATATTCGGATAAGCATCCAAGATGGCTGACCACACTGGAAAGGCGAGAAAGAGAATGAAGAGAGAGCGAGGCCTTCTGAAACCTCAAAAACCCCGGATATTTTGCACAGCACCAAGTAAAAATTCCAAGTTATTTGTTTAAAACAGAAAACCAAAAATCCGTAGGCAGATTCTTTCTCACCAACTCTTTGCTCTGGAGCGTCTGAAACCAAAAAAATTTGCAAAAACCTCCCTTCTTCTGAAGTCTACTCTTTTGATGTCAAAAGGTAATGGAGGCTCATAAGATGGGTTTCATTGTGGGGTAAAACATATTTGTGGGTTGATGTTGAAATGGGTATGTTTGTGGGTGGATTTGTGAGTGGGACTTAGTAAAAGGAGAGGTGTTAATTAAAAAAAAAACTTTATTGAAAGCTTTTTAAAAAAGTTTTTGGGGCTTTCCATGCATTTTGTTTTGTTTTATACATTCCCATTATTCTAATTCCTCTTATTCTTTGTAAACCTTCAAACAACAAGATATTGTCGTTTCATTTAGAATAATAGGCTTAGAAACTTTAAGGCCTTTACTGATGACTAGAAAAAAGTATTTCGATTCACCCATTACAATTGCCATTATAATTTGATTTACAAAAAGTTTCCAAGAAAGTAAAAGAGTTGTCAAAACTGGATACATTGTGTTGAATCTTATTGTTAACTTGTCTTGTTAAGGGAAACCCATGCAATCACTGGGAATTACACCTTGACTCACCAGTCACCTATTGATTCAGTGGGTCTACTTTGCTCCTGTCATTGTGAGATGTTCCTTTTAAGAGGTGCAGCTGTTGTTCTGGTGGAGCTGAGCCTTGCCATTGTTACAACATCTCTTTATAGGTTCACCTTTCTCCGTAATCCCATGGCAATGGGTGGTGGAAATTAATATTAAGCCTAATATAACAAATCAATTGAAACTATAATCCAAAACCAGGGAATTAAAGAATGTAGAGTCTGTTTTTTCCTCCTCCAGAGGTGGTCTCTGGCATCAGAAATTTCTGCTGTATTTGTTTCCTGTCCTGCATCCTTTTTTGCTCTGCAAATTATGCTTGTTGAGGTCTCACCTCACCTGAGTGCAACCAGAATTGGTTTTATTATCTTCTATATTGCAGGTTGCTGTTCCAGAATCTTGGAGACATGTTTTCCCATTCTGTCTCCTGCTCTCACTGAGGTTTTTTTCTAGCCCCTTTTTTTCTAAGCTGGTTTCTTATAGAATCCCTTCCCCCTCCAATAAGATTCATTGTCCTTAATAATGGTTATGTCGTTGTCTGCCACCTAGTGACTGAAGATGGTTCTGTAGTTTACAAACAGATTTTTTTAAAAATCCAATTAATTTAAGCATTTAAAAAACCAAATAATCTTGACATCTACCTCTTGGTCCCCTTATCATCCATACCAAGTTTCAGATGTCAGGGTCATGAAGCTATTGTGTTCACAGAGAGATACACATTCATCTACAATGTTTATGTTTATAGACTAGCAGAAGTACCAGTAGCAGCTTTGTCTGGATTAGAAACCATTTCGTCTTTTCCACTTTCCTTTCCTCCTGCTGTTTTTTATTTTCCCACTCCTTTCTGCTTTATTTCCAACTCTTTTTTCCTCTCATTTCACCCCTCTCCACCCTACATACCAGGTATCACACACCCATATTTCTCCGTCCATTTGAGACCCCACCAACTCAGAGCTTGGGAAGGGAGAGGAAAAGGTTTCTCTTTGGACCACAGGTTCCACAGTCCCCCCATGCTGTCTTGTGGATGTTTAGAGTTTTAGTCTAAAGCCTAACTTTTCTGGGCTGTATGCTAACTATTCCATTGATCCCCAAGCTGCTTTTTTTGTTGGATAGGGGTACAAATAGCTGAAGTGGGGAAGAGGATGGAAAACCCTATTCCACACACAATGCCTTTTACATAATCGTTTTTAAGTTTTTTTTTTTGTTTGTTTGTTTTGGATTTCAATCTCTGTTTCTGGAAGCATAATCCAGAAATAGAGATAATGGCAACAACCCTTCTCTGTTGAGCTCTGTTGAGCATCTGGTGTTCAGAGAGAAACTGTTTCTGAAACACAACCCAGCAGTTCTGGAAAGTCTCCAGTAGCAAGGAGAGAAGTGAAAATCTCCAGGTCTGGATTTCATTGCATTTTTCTGAATGTCATCTGCATTCTCATCCCATCTCAAGGTTTTGTCCCCCCCCCCCTTTTATGAGAAAATATGTATATTTTTGGCATTAAAATACACATTTTTGTATACATTTTAACCCGTGCATTTTGTATGTATTTCCTCATCCGTCAAAAGGTGTTCTTAGATTATTAGTCTGAACTAATATGACAATAATGCACATGTGCCATCTTTTCAGTGGCCATTCTGAAAGACCTCGGCAGACCTGCAGCTTAATTCCAAAAGGGAGATTCAAATAGACATCCACATAGTTTCTCTCTTGCTCTTAATTCTCAGGAAATTGGAAGAAATGGGAAAACTTGGCAAAGCACTGGAAGGGAGGTTGACATTTTGGCCCTAGCTTTGTTATTTCCTCCCTTTGATAAAACTGCAGTAAGCTCTGTTAGGCTTAAGATTTCTCAGAAAGGCTATTATATGAAAGTCTATCTGTGTTTTCAAGGATAGCAGGTTGATTGTTTTATAATGAAGATGTGGTCATCCAGTAGTTTTATATATAGCAGTGGGCTGCTAGAAAATGAAACATTATAGAACAGGATTTAAATGCTTGGTTCAACTGAAGCTCGTAAGGTCATTTGGAATTGCTGAAATGATTTTTGTTTCTTTCCCTTTCATCCAAAATGTCTTCTCCCTTTAGCTGTGAAGAATTACAGGATATAGATCTTGGGCTGAATTTAGAAAACTCAGCATTCTATGACCAGTTTGCCATCACACAGGTAAGCCAAGTGATAGTGCCCAGAGCCTCTCTGTTCTGTTTGAACTGACAAGTTGCCACTCTGGAAAGAATCTGTAGGTCATAAAGGAGCTTATCACACACACTTTTGTCTCCATTCTGGGCATGGGCAGGGAACACGCATGGCTGAGTGAAAATGGAGTTTATTGCATGCTAAACTGTTGGCAAGGCATCCACATGCCATCGCCGACCCTAACTCATCCCTGAGCTGAGCTGAGACACATTAATTTTGCTCAGCTGAAAAACTTTCTTGCTCAGACGGAATCTTTCTGCCTGAGTAAAATTCACATGCCTCACCTGGCTTGGGGACAGGTTAGGGTCGGTGATGGCATGGGGATGCCTTGCCAACAGTTTAGCATGCGATAAACTCCGTTTTCACTCAGCCATGAACATTCTTTGCCCGTGCCCAGAACGGAGACAAAAGTGTGTGCAATAAACTCCTTAGTCATCCCCATGCACTAAAATATCATCCTCTGAACCCAGTTTCATCGAAGGTCAGTGCAAATATGCATATACCTCATTGCTTTCTTATTATTTCACACAAAAGTATTCCACAGTTTGCAGCTGGATGTATGAACAGAGGACATTGAAATGCAGAATGGCTTAGGTGAAAGATAATGTTCCTGAGGTTGCTTTATTCACACATTTAAGCCAAATAGGTATTTCAGAAGAAAATAACTAGGAAGGTGAGGGTTCTGAAAAACAAGTACTATGAGGATTGCAATGAACTTGGGACAGCAACAACAGCAACAAGGATGCTGATGATTGCGTACCTTCCTCCCCCCTATGGAATGAGATGGGAAACAACAGTTTTAAACATCAACAAATAGACACATAATGCAGTTAAAAACATAAACACCAATTATAAATATGTAATGAGTTACAAAAGCATTAGCATCAGTTAAAAAGCATACATATTAAAAGCAATCCATTCATAATTTTAAAACTCGTGATTTAAAAACTATCTGGATAAGCCTGCCAGAAGTGAATGGTCTTTAATGCTGTTTTAAACTGAGACAGTGTATGCAGCTGTCAAATCTCTTCTGACAGGTCATTCCACAATTTGTGGGTGACTGAAGAAGAACAACATGTTGTACTTGCCTGGAAACTAATAGCCAGACAGCGGAGTGATTTTAATATAGGTGAAATACAGTCATTCCTAGATGGACCACTCTGGCTGCCATGTTTTGCACTAACAGAAGTTTCCAAACTTGTTAGAAGCAACCCAATGTACAGCACAGTACAGAAGTCCAGCTTTGAAGTTACCGCACATGCACTGCCATCTTTAAGTCCTCCAGCTCTAGGAAAGAGGTGCAGCTGGCATATAAGCTGAAGCTGATGGTAAATACCATTGGTTGTTGTATCTGTCTAGGATGCTATTTGGAGTGACAAATCCAGACCCACCCACAAGCTAAGAACACAATTTTTCAGGGGGAGTTTAACTTCATCCAGAAATGGTTGACACATTTCTAAACCCAGGTTAGATAGTGCACACCTCTGTCTCCTCTGGATTCAGATTCAATTTGTTTTTCCTTATCCAGCCCATTACCACCTCCAGTCATTCATTCAGAGGAGACACACTGCTGTGCAGGAACACACAAACAAAGCAGCCCCAACAGCTGGCCATCTAGCCTCTGTTTAAAAACAGGAGATGCCACCACTCTCCGAGGGAGTGTCTTCCACTGTCGAACTGCTCTTACTGTCAGGAAATTCCTCCTAATGTTTAGGCAGAATCTCCTTTCCTGTAGTTTGAACCCATTGCTCCAGGTCCTAATCTCTGGAGCAACAGAAAACAAGCTTGCTCCTTCCTCAATTTGGCACCCCTTCAAATACTTAAACAGGGCTATCATATCACCTCTTAACCTTCTTTTCTCCAAGCTAAACATAGTCTCTCCTCATAAGACATGGCTTCCAGACCCTTTACCATCACTCTCCTCTGGACATGGGCCAGCTTGTCAACATCCTTTTTGAATTGTTGGTGTCCAGAACTGGACGCAGTATTCCAGGTGAGGCCTGACCAAAGCAGAATACAATGGTACTATTACTCCCCTCAGTTGGTCTTTTCAGCTGTTGGATCACAATGTTGACTCATGTTCAACTTGTGGTCTACTTGGACTCCTAGATCCCTTTCACATGTAGTCTTGTTAAGCCAGGTGTCCCCCATCATATACCTGTGCATTTCATTTCTTCTGTCTAAGTGCAGTACTTTACATTTCTTTGTGCTGAAATTCATTTTGTTAGTTTTTCCCCAGCTTTCTAATTTATTAAGGTCATTCTGAATTTTGATCCTCTCCTCTGGGGTATTAGCTACTCTTCCTAATGTAGTGTCATCTACAGATTTGATAAGTATATAAAACATGGGTGGGGCACCTCAGGCTTTGGGCTGAATCTGGTCCTCCTGGGGTCCCAATCTGCCCCCATCCCCACTCCCAGGTTTTTCACAGTTGGCCATGCCACCTTCTCCATGATTGGTTGTTTTACAGCTTTTGTATGTTTTTCTCTCATTCTAAAAGTTTGAACCTAGTCTTAGTTATTGCCAATAAGTGTTTTCAGCTAAATTACACTGGTGTTTTGGTTCCATCCTTCTGCTTTGGCCCTTCACATCACTGGAATGCATCCCCAGAGAACTTACCTGAAATTAGATTTGTCCCTTTCATTAAAAGAGATTCCTCTTTATTAGGAAAAGAAGTAGTATCAAGAATTACTTGATTATAATCTCTCTCTCTCTCTCTCTCTCTCTCTCATATCTAGTTTGGCCTCTGGGCTGCCTGGTTGACTTGGCTAGGAATTACCATTTTGGCCTTTTTGAAGGTTTATCATAACTACAGGCAGGAAGACCTTCTGGATAGCCTGATTCATGAAAAGGAGCTTTTGCTAGGACGATCCTCTTCACGAACTTCTTTTCAAGATGAGAAAAGTGGTATGATCTAATGGGCAGACAACCTGGTTTGCCCATCAGGTTGTAGGTTTTGCAATTAGTCTGTTGGGGTTTGAGAAGGGAAATTTTGTTGGCATGCTTTCAAAAGCTTTTAAAAAAGAAAAGGAACCTGGAATTAAGCATCCTATTAAAAGAGATATTATCTGCAGAGATCTCTCTACTAACAGAACCCATAATGATGGTTCACTCTAGCGTGTACATCTCAGTTAATTACTCAACAAGTTTCTCCCAAATATACAAAGTCTTTGTCCAATGAAAGGTATTCTACTAGAATTAGGTATCTCTGGGGATTAATTTATGATGATTCATTCATACATGCAAAACATCCCTCAGTGCTACAGTTAACCTGTGATGAACATCCATATGTGAACCAATCCATAGAGGGTAAATTGTTTGCATTTCTTTGCTAAGATTTACATAATGTTGCCATCAATTGCTTATTTACTTTTGAGTATTTGGTTGGCTTTACAGTTGGGGACTGCAGTTTATATTTCTGCTCCAGGTGTGAGACACAAGCCTAGTTCATACAATCAGCTGGTCTCCACAATTTGGGGGACACAGCGTTGAATCTAATACTTAGAGGAGATCCACTGAAATCAATGAACAAAGTAAGTCATGGTTAGTTTAATGACCATTGATTTTAGTGAATTTTCAATAAGTATGATTAAATTTGGATCTTATCCAATATCATGAATGATGTTGGCCTCTACATCAGTGGCCAATCATCTGGATGTCTAATGTGAGTTTCCCTTCTTGAAGGAAAGGAATGAAGGTTAGGAATTGTCCAAATCAAATGTCTGTATATACAGGATATCTGTAGCTCATATTATGCATGATATTACATTATATTGCATTGCATTACATTATATTTAATACTGTGTCTTTCTCCCAGCACAGGATCCAAGGATGTTATTTTTGTGGTGGTTTGAGGATTGTTTCTCTCCTCCATAATCTGAAAGCTGAAAGCTCGTGGTGATCTAGTGAATGGCTGAACTAGATGTTGCAAACATTGCAAACTTACGTTGGAGGCATGCCTCAGTGGGAATCTGCTGCGTAGTTTAAATAAGTGGTTCTCAAGCTTTGATCCTCCAGGTGTTTTGGGCTTCAGTTCCAATCACAAGCTGTTTGGGGCTTCAGGGAGTAGAGGTCCAAAATACAGGGAAGAACAAATTTTGAGAACCCTTAATTTAGACAAGAACAAAGTCTTAGACAAGAACAAAGTTCAACATGCCTTAGGGCATATCTACTGATGGGAAAACTCATACCCACCTCATAGCCATGGCACATTTTTCTGGTCTGCCATGATCCCGTTAATGCCAGACTCACTGTGGTGAGATTGAAGTAACCTGTCACACTTTCTCTCAGGTGAATTTGCAAAGGTATAAAAGGGAAGTTCTGTGATGTTCACATGTCCTATTCATTGCAGTATTCTCAGCCACACATAAGATTATCTGGATCCATGCAAATGTGGGGTAAAAGGCAGTTCTTGTTAATTTTAATCAGATTCTCCACAAAACCCCTTGCATGTCACAGATTTTGCTTGCACCCAATTTGCAGCCACAATGAGGTGAATATGTTTTTTTGCAGGGCAGTGTAGACACATCCTTGCTACTTGTATGGCACAAAGGCAGTTGAAATAGCAAGGAATACTAAGCCCCACATTTTAAACACATCTGTGGGCCATATCCTCCAGCTTCATGCAGTATTAGTTGTGAGGATAATGGTACTGCTTTAAAATTTTGCATCCCCACCTTTAAACTATGTACAATAGCTATCATATACAGGGTTAATTTGTTAACAAATGCTGTGCCCATATCCTGAAAGGCAGTAATTGCACCTAAACTGGAGCTGGCATGCTAAAAATGTTCCAGTGTTCTGTCAGCTATCCAGTCATGTGAATCAGCAGTTCTGGTCTTCTATAAATTATCAACATCATCATGGTTGTTGAGTAATTTTCCTGTGTGTTCAGATTTATCCAGAATTACAAGTTAAAGAAAGTCACTGAAATTTGAAAAAAAATTTTTTTTAGCAGAGCTGTAGCTAGATGTCACACTCACTCATGACTGAAATAAAATCTAAATCTTAGCTTGGGATTTCAGAATGTGGAACACTGAATAAGAAAGATAACAAAGATCCTTTGCAAAAAAGAGAGAAAGAGAGAGAGAGAGAGAGAGAGAGAGGGAGAGAGAGAGACACTAAAACATTTGTATCATTATTTGCCAAAAACTCACCTCACAACCAAAAAGACCAAAGCATACTTTTGTTGAAATGAATTTCTTGCAATCCAAGATAGCCAAGCAGAAAATGTGCAGATCCTTTTTTTTCCTCTTTGTACTTTTAAATTTGTTTCAGCGTCAGCTGTTTGTTTGTTTTTGTTTTTTTAAGAAATTGGTCCTGATAGGAAGTACTAGAAAAGGTACAGAGTAACATGGTTAAGTAGAATTTTTAAAAAACTTATTATAGTGATTGGGGCAGGCTGGGAGGATAATCCATTGTACCATATTAGGTGTGCTCTGTAGATCTTCCTGAGAGATCACCAAGTGCACTTCAGCTTCGCTTCAGTTTTGAGGTTAGCATGTGAAATACATTATTTATTGCTTGGTTAAAATGTAGTAAAAGAGGCAACGGTTAACAGTTTGCCTTGTAAGCAGTTCATAAATAATGCCTGCTTCTTCATATATGCAACTAGAAACTTAGTGGTATAGTCTACTGTACTAGTGCTCTTTTGTGATATTGCTTTCATAAGGTCTGTGAAATTGTTACAAGACCACTGCTTATAAGAGTACAGCTATGTGTAATAAAGTGCAAAAATGTCAAGCTAGGCAGTCAGTTGATGGTTGAACTGGGACATTTTCTCCCTTTGTTCAAACTACTAGAAATGACAGTTACAATCTAAGAAAGTTCCACCCCAGCAAATGTTGAGCCTAGGATTTGTTTTTAGGATTAAGGTTTCCCACTGACATTATGCAAATGTAAATATAGATTAAACCATGGTTAGTGTTAATCAAGGCTTGCCATTTTAATCCTGATTAAGATTCCTCTCTCCCAATATAATAATATGGTTTGCTTTAGCAAATTAAGCCAGCTTCAAGGTGCAGTCAGAGAGTGTGATCTTTGTCCCTCTATATGTGGCAAATATGGGATTGTTTGGTGAAAAGGGCCATTGAGTGTGAACTGAAGTGCCATATGCAATGCAGTCCCGAGGAGACCTTGCATTTTCTCCATATACATCGCAGTGCTGGTCATTTCTCTATTCCAAATGTAAACTCCTGCCCCAAGCATCCTGTAACTATTAAGATTACTGCATTGTGTTCTCAGAACGTTCTCAGAACAGTACAAAACAGGAGTGGATGGGACCGGAAGTGGCTTTTCCTAGATTCCTAGCTGGAGGGTCACTTCCATGAGACCCTTGCATCTAACCAAAGTTTTAGAGCTTGGAAGTGCAACTTTGTGAACTACAACTTCCACAGTCCCTCAGCTGAAATGACTACTGGCTGGGGGGGGGGGGAGTGGCTTTCTGGGAGCTATAATCCAAAAAATTAACATTCCCAAGCTTTTGCTAAAATTCAATGCTGCTACCTTTTTCTTATTTCTTTCTGTGGCTCTCAGCTATAATAAAGGGAGGATTTTGGTCTTCCTAGTAAAGGCCTTGCAATTAAATCTTTTTGGGTGATGTGACATATAGCAGGGCGTCTGATGATGATTGTAAATTCAGAGGCATATGGGAAGTTATCAGTTATCCCAGCCCCAAACTACATTGTTATGCGTGCTTACTTACACATGCAATAGTAGGTTTGTCATCAAATTCCTCATCCAGCAGATTTGAAGGGTCTGCTAGTAGCAAATCTAGAGAACCAGGATTATAAGGGGTCCCCTCAGTATCTCGTGTCCTTCATTTTGCCGAAGTGGAGAGTCTCTTTATAGTTCACATTTTAGGAGCAATCTAAACAGAAACCCAAACAGTATCATTCATGTGGAGGACATTTTTGCTTTTCACTCAGGGTATAGCCACACCACAGATCCCAATTATAACACTTTGATACTATTTAACTGTCATGGTTCTGGGGTGTGGAATCCTGGGATTTGTAGCTTCAACTGCCCTCGCTCAGTGCTAGGGAATCCTGGGAATTGTAGTTTATTGTGGCACCAGAGCATTCTGATGGAGGAGGCTAAATGTCTCACAAAACTACAGTTCCTAGAATTCCCTAGCACTGTGTCAGGGCTGTCAAAGCAGTATCAAACGGGACTATTTCTGCAGTGTGTTTTGGTCCATAGTGTTAAAGTGATATAACAGTACTATATCTGTGTAGTATGGATTCAGCCAGGGTTTATTCCCCTTTCTCCACTGCTGCTATTTCTGTGCATTTTCTGAGTGAATGGCAAATTTTGTTGCTTGAGTTTTGGTCTGAAATGTGAAGGCTTCACAAATGTACCAACAGCTTTATGCAATCTGAAATTTTGTTTCAACAAGGTTTAGGATAGATTATTTCCTCTGTATAAATTCTACCATTTGAAGTTTGGAATTAAACCTTGGACCTTCTGCAAGAAAAGTTGTTTCATGTAGTGGAAACCTTCTTCTGACATGTATTGAAAGAAGAAGAGGAAAAAATTCAGTGTAAAGTTAACGATATTTTTCTCCTTCTCTAAGTGTTCATTCATAAAGCCTTGATTCATATTTACGGTGGATGAACGTTTTAATTGCTGAAGTTATGCTTGTCATGTGTATATTTCTGAATCTTTTTATTTATGTAGGGGAAACTGTTAATAATATGTTAAAAGTTTTGTGTGGCATAGATGCAGTGTGTTTTATTTGCAAATGAAAAATTGATTAACTTTATTTATTTATTTATTGTACCTAATATTCCATCTTCCTCCTAAAATGGGATCCAAGACAGCTTTCAAAGCATTTTTAGCAATTCTACCTCCATTGCCATTTAGTAACTGTTTCAGTGAAAGTGAATATGAAATTTTTGAAATTCTGCACCATTGTTGAAACAGAAAAATGAAATTTAAACATGGTGTCCCAAATATTGGAATCAATTCATTTCTCTGCCAGACTGTTGATAACCTCCTTGATCCTTGAACTTGACTGACTGATTTAGGCATCATGTCAGTAGGTTCATGATTTCTTAAGGGCAAATAGAACTGTAGTGGAAGAATGTGGATCCAATTTGGCTACTTAGAATCTGGACATCAAAACAGATTTAGCATGAACAAATCCAAATTAAAAATAAAAGAATTTGAAATTAAAAAGTAAAATTTGCATTTGTTCCAGCATTTCATTGAACAATTGTTAATATACACTTCCAGCCTTGTATTATTTTTTAGAATCCTTATTAATTTTTCAATTGGGAATAAATTGCATAGTACGGGCTGGAAAACAATTCTTTTTTTTTAATTTTAAAATGCACACTGCTGCCTATTTCATACAGAGCTGAAGAGGGAGTTGTTTTATACGTGCAGCAAATCGTAGTTAATATTCTTTGGTTATAATACTTTGTATTACTTAAGCAAAACTCATGTAGCAAGGCATATTCTCCTTATCTGAACTAAAGGCCATATTACCACTGTATTTTCTAAGTTTGTGTGTGGGCAGAGAGTTGCCTAAAATACACACTGTTGTTGACAGTTAATGAATATGTTTTATATTAAGTGCTTCTCCCCACCCCTAAGCGGGCTTCTGATGTGGTGCCATATATTAATAAATTGTCTGAAAGGTTTGTGTGTTTTTGGTATTTCTTTTAAGGTGAATGTAAATGATCACAGATAAACTGATTCCTCATTCTGTCTCTTCAAGTGGATGTGAGAAAAAAAAAATGGCACAATTCCCTTAAATGGCAACATTGCACACTCAGCCAAAATCCACCCTTAAAATGTGCAGAAGTGCAATTGTTTAGTATATATTAGCACAGTATAGCCTTCCTCACATATTCCTTTTGCAGTGTATTTCCTCCTTCATGGGCCTTTTGTCCTGAAAGCCAGCTACGTCTCAGTGTATCCACACTGCAGAGATAAAGCAGTCTGACACCACTTTAACCATCATGGCTCCATCCTGTAGACTCCTGAAATTTGTAGTTTGGGGAAGCACCAATCTCTTTTGCAGACCAGGCTGAACAGCAAACCAAAGTAGAACTCCCAGGATTCCAAAAGATGGAGCCATGGTAATTAAAGTGGTGTCAAACCACTTTATTTCTTCAGTGTGGCAATAACCTAGAAGGTTAAATGTACTTACTGATGAACCAAGCTAACTAGTAACCCCCTTTCTGAAAGGAGTCATAGATTTTTTTTCTCTCTAATTGCCACTGTAATGCTTTGTTTCAACTATAATGGGAGACATGTGCTTTTAAGCGACAATTGTATCATCATGCCCAAGGCTAATGAAAATGTGTATTTTGTTACTGGGGTTTCAAAATCTTTTAAACAATAATGCAGCTATATCATAGACAAACAACCCAAATTGTGCAAAAGAGGAACAGGTTTAGTGTGCAAGGCTAGTTTCTCCTTTCTTTCACAGCTAATGTTTGCATTCCTTTAAAGTGAAAGAGGGATACTCCACTTACCAGGCATGAGGGATGTTCTCCTTCTGCAACTAGATACTACTCTTTCTTCTCTGGATTTGATCTCATAGCAGTGGCACATAGCTGGATTTGGCTACATGACAGTATAAGAAGCCAAATGAGACTTCCTACCCTCATCCCAACATTTTGTAGGTAAACACAGAGAGGAAAATTCAAAGGTAGCAACACTGAGAGAACTGGTGTGATGTACTGGTTTGAGTATTGGACCAATATCTGTTGTTGTGTGCCTTCAAGTCATTTCCTACTTATTGGTGACCCTAAAACAAACTTATCACTGGGTTTTCTTGCAAGTTTCTTTAGAGAGGGGTTGCCATTGCCATCTTCTGAGGGCAAGAGAGTGCAATCTGCTTGAAGTCAGCCTATGCATTTACATGACTGAGCCAGGATTCAAACCCTGGACTCCAGAGTCATAGTCCAATGTTCAAACCACTACACTATAATGGCTCATGTACAGGGGCCAAAAGCAGATGGAGGCAAAAAGCTGGCTCACCTCTGGGGTTTCCTGATTTGCAGGGACAACCCACCGACTGCATCGCTGGCTCCCATAATGTTGTTGCACAACCCACAAGATCCCCTCCCACTGTGGGAATGGATGGACTGATCGTTGCTACAAACCAGTCCGCACCACGTGGCCAGTTGTCTCCCACATCTTGCTCATCTGCACTACCAGCCCATTGGACACACCATTGTGACCATTTGCTTGATGGCATGATCAACTGACTGACCGTACATTGCATCGATGTGCCCAGTGACACATTGGCTCAACATGATCATGGAACCCCTCTACATACACCCTTTCTCCCCATGCCCTCCTGATGGGCTAGGCAGTTTGTTAATGTTTGTATTAAATCCATTTTATTGTTGGTAATCTGACGTGTATTGTGGCATAGTGGATTGATTGTTGGACTACGGCACTGGAAACCAGGGTTGGATTCCTAGCTCAGCCATGAAACCTTGGGCAAGTCACATACTCTCAGCCTTAGGGGAAGACAATAGCAAACCTCTTCTGAACAAATCTTGCCAAGAAAACCCCATCATAGGTTTGCTTTAGGGTCACCATAAATTGAAGACGACTTGTAGACGCATATTATTTTACTTCATAGGGCGTGCAATGGGTCATTGTTGATGCTGGCCTCTCATATGCCTGTGAAATTGATTGGTGGGCAGGCTACAAAATAAACAAATAAGCAAATAAATAAAGGTCAACTAGCCCCTCACCTATCTCCGCACCAGCATGCATTCCATTCGAGTTCAATAGTTTGTTTTTGGCTTGAACTGGAGCAATTGGGGAGTTATTTTGCTCCATTATAAGGCCCCAGAGCACAGCTTCGGTTTTTCCCCTTGCTATATCAGCTACATCCATAATCTGAACAGGTGAGTTCCAAAACATGGTAGGACCGTTTCTTTCAGCCTGTCTGGATAGCCCCTGGGAGACCAGGATATGAATCCCATCTCAGCTGTGAAATCCCACTCAGTGACTTGGGCAGGTCACACTCTCTCATCAGAGGAAGGCAATGGTACCTTTCTCTGAATAAATCTTGCTAGAAACTCCTTGGAAAGGGACAACACCTGTCTTGAGTTGACTTGAAGACACATAACAAAGCAGCAACAGCATCAAGTCTGCTTTCTTCTGGTATCATAAAGACATGGCAGAAAAGGGGAGATTAAGGGAGAGCCTGAACCATGTGACCATGCTGACTTGGGTATTCTGGGAATTTTAGTGCAAAAGCAAAATGTCCAAGGTCTCAAATTGATGAGATGACTGTAGACATGGACTAGTCTTATCTGAAGATGTGGGTGACAATCTACAACATTTTGCAATGAAATAAACTGGTTAATCCGAAACCCCTTGGGTTTATAAACAGAGGCTGGAAGGCCGTCTATTGGGGATGCTTGAATTGTGAGATCCTGCATGGCAGGAGAATGGATTGGATGGCCCTTATGGTCTCTTCCAAAGCTATGATTCTATGATTCTATGATTCTATTATTCTCACTCTCATGAGCCCATGAGAGTTGTAACCCTATGAGAGTTATAATCCAACACATAAAAGTTGTAACCCAAAACACTGGGAGGGTTCCAGGTTGGGGAAGGTAGTGCTTTGATGATGACATTGAATCTCCATAAATAACATTGTGCTGAATGCATAAATTTAGCTATATCCTATATGTTGTTGAAATGGAAGATGGAGTAAGCCACTGGCCAGGTCTCCATCTTAAATAATGTCTCCAGTCAAGCACACCCTGAGCATAAAGCACTTGCTCATTTTTGTGTTTGGTCAGGGCACTCATTATAGGAGATGTTCTTTTTGGTCCCCGTCCCGTCCCCCCCCCCCCCCAGTGTTTTGTTGTTTCTGTTGCTGTGCATTTTTAATAATGTATTTTCTTCTGCTTTGCTCTCACAGAATATTTGCTGCTCCATGGTCACATAAATTCCAGTAATGATGTACACTGGGCCCTTGCTATTCCCTGGGATTTGGTTCCAGGACTCAAATCTGTGGATACTCAAGGCCCATTAAATTCCATGGTATAGTGAAATGGTGCCCTTGTTAGTGTAAACAAGCAGATGCACAGGTAAAGCAATCTCCGATGCCTTTGGAACTACCGGCGACCTTGGAGCTGTTCGGCTTTATCAGGAATTCCTCCTGCCTGCTGCTGATGAAACAAACTGGAGCCAAATCTCTCTCCTCAGAGGTGTTTATTCTTAAAGTTGCTATATTTACAAGTATATACACGCCCGTCCAACAAAACTCTCCAACCATCTATCCACTCCGACTACCCAACAACCCACACTGCGGTGTGCAGGCTATTTATAGATTTGTGCCATGCGGTCACAAACCCCTCCTCTTCTGGTGACTCTTTTTCCTTGTGCCACCAACAATGTTGTCCCTTCACTCAGGAAGACTTTTGATGTTACCCAGGCTTACGTGCAATCAAGCACATGTCTGACCTTGAACACTGTCTGCTGTTCCACAAATCTATAAATAGCCTGCACACCGCAGTGTGGGTTGTTGGGTAGTCGGAGTGGATAGATGGTTGGAGAGTTTTGTTGGACGGGCGTGTATATACTTGTAAATATAGCAACTTTAAGAATAAACACCTCTGAGGAGAGAGATTTGGCTCCAGTTTGTTTCATCAGCAGCAGGCAGGAGGAATTCCTGATAAAGCCGAACAGCTCCAAGGTCGCCGGTAGTTCCAAAGGCATCGGAGATTGCTTTACCTGTGCATCTGCTTGTTTACACTAACAAGGGTTACGGGCCCAGATCGTTATCTGATAAGGCATCTCCGTTTGTGCTGAAGAGTTCAACTGGCTGTGTGAGAGAGGTACTTTGTTGCTGTGTTGTGCTGTCAGTGCCGGAAGACTGGATGGTAAGATTTTTGGACTGTTGTCTGTGTCTTATCACAATTGACAGTAGAAGCTGGGAAAACTGCCAGGACTCTATCTTTACACTGCTTAATGATGGAGGCAGCTAAATTTCCCAAACTAGACGAAACTAATTATGCAGCTTGGAGTTCCTATTGTGAGGCTTTGCTGGTCAGAGAAGGACTGTGGGATGTTGTTGAGAGAGGACCCACAGCAGATACTCTTGACCGAGATAAGAGAGCAAGAGCTACAATTTTGCTTACAATCACGCCGTCGCAGATCAACCATGTCCGGGAGAAAAGAACCTCAAAGGCAGTTTGGGATGCTTTGAGGGAGATTCACCAATCTAAAACAGCTCTGTCAAGAATGATTTGGTGTAGGAGACTGTATGCCTGCAAAATGCAGAAAGGACAATCACCAGAGAAGCATCTGGAGATCATGGCTGATTTGTTCAGCCAGGTGCAGATGAGAGGTGTCGTCCTTGCATCTGAGCAGAAAGCATACATCCTGCTTGGGAGTCTTTCTGATGATTTTGAGAATATTCTGTGGAGTCTTCAGTGTTTTGATGAATCACAGATTACTGCGGAGCTGGTGGCTGCACGTGTCTTGGAAGAGAGCCAACGTCGGCAGTACGAGGCAGGGCTCCAGAGGCAGCATGCAGTACCAAGACAAACACACCCAACCGAGGCTTTCAAGGAGCTGCAACCGGAGAAGGCAGCTGTGTCCAGGGAGAGAAAGTGTTTCCACTGTGGGAAGCCAGGCCATCTCAAGAAGGACTGTAGAAAGCTGGCAGCAGCAAGGAAACAACAGCCTAAAGATCCTGTGAGCAGGAAAGGTGTTGTTGCTGTGGTAAAGAACAATGACTATAAAGCCCATCAGGCTGTAGACCCCATTTGGTTATTAGATTCTGGAGCATCGTCGCATATGATTAATTGTGATAGGCTCCTGAAAGATAAGGTGCCATCTAATGTACATTCAGTTGCTTTGGCTGATGGTGCATCAAGGGAGGCAAAAGTGATGGGAACTGTGTTCATCCCAAGTTTTGGAAAGGACTTTTCAAATGTTTTGTGTGTTCCTAAGTTGCAAAACTGTTTGGTTAGTGTGTCTGAATTAACCACCAGTGGGTATGCATTGAGTTTCAAAGGGGATGATTGTACTATTAGCATAAATGACCAAGTTTGTGCTAAAGCAATCAAAAGAGACAAAATGTACTATATGGTTGACAAGGCAGAATGTTCAGTAGTCAACAATGTGCCTTTGCACTTAGACTGTGCTCATTACTACCATAGAGTCATGGGACATACAAGCTTCACAAGTTTGGGGAAGCTGGGGGAAGTGTGTCCAGAATTTAAAATGTCCACTTGTTCAAACCACCTGGATTGTTCAGTTTGCAGCAGGATAAAGCTGAAGGCTTTTCCTGTGGCCAAACGCAGCAAATGCACCACACAAAGACCTTTTCAGGTTGTGCATGCTGATTTGGCTGGTCCTTTGGCCAAAACCATGGGCAAAAATCAGTACTTCATGGTCATTGTGGATCGTCACACGCGGTTTTCGTATGTGATGCTCATGAAGGAAAAGAGTGAAGCTGCTGAACACATCAAAAATTGGGTCAATATGATTGAAAGGGAGTTTGAATACAAAGTAGGATCTTTGGTTACAGATAGAGGTGGAGAATTTCTATCTAATAACCTGAAAAATTGGTTGAGGAGGAAAGGGATCCGCCACAACACGACGAACGCGGCCGTTCCCCAGGAGAATGGCTTAGCGGAGAGACACATTGGAGTCTTAAAGCAAATAAAAGATTGCATGATGCTCGATGCAGAAGCACCAGAGCAGCTTTGGGGGGAAGCAATTTTGACAGCAAACCATGTTGCCAATCGCACTTGGAATTCTTTTGTAAAGAAAACTCCATATCACATGCTGTATGGGAGACCACCAAATCTCAAATACCTGAGAGTTTTTGGGCAGTATGCAAATGTGTATGTGCCTGCAAACTTCAGGAAAAAGGGGGATCCTAAATGGAGAAGGTTGATGTTTGTGGGGTATTCTGGGAACAGCTATAGATTTTATGTAGGTCATGGGGAAATCTTGCTGTCCAGAAGTGCCAACTTTGAAAAACATTCAGGTTGGGAAAAGCTCCATGCCAACAAAGAGGTTTTTCTCAAGCTGGGGCAGAGTGACATAGGTACTGGAAATGGAGGGGTGCTAAAACAAGAAGCATCTACTGAAAGTGAACCCAGTACTTCTGCACACCATCACACACAAACACATCCAAATTTGCACTCACCAGTCACTACACAAAAGTTTGAAAAGGTGTCCATGAAAGACACAGAGGTGCAAACTAGTTCTGAGAGTGAGGATGAAAAAGGCAGAACAAAAGTGATTGTGCCAAGGAGAACTCAGAGGGTGAGGAGACCTCCAGATAGATTCGTAGTGCAGGGTGCAAGAGCTTGTTCAGTGATGGCAGATGAGCCAGAGAGTTTTGAGGAATTGCAGTCATATCCTAAGGAGGAGCAGGAGAAATGGTTTTCTGCCATGGATCAGGAGTACTTGTCTTTACTAGAAAAGGAAGTGTTTGAGATTGTGGAGAGGCCTAAGAACCACAAGGTTGTAGGTTGCAAATGGGTTTTCAAGAGGAAGGAAATGCCGGATGGAACCCATAGATACAAGGCGAGACTGGTTGCAAAAGGTTTTTCGCAGCAGAGGTTTGAAAATTTTGACAAAACTTTTTCACCTACTGCAAAGCCAGAAAGTTTAAGGCTGGTATTAGCTTTAGCAGCTAGGAAGAATCAAGTAGTGAGACACTTTGATTTTGAAACTGCATATTTGAATGCTCATCTTAATGAGGAGGTTTTTATGGAACAACCTTTAGGTTTTGACAAGGACAGGGATGGAAAGGTTTACAAGTTGAAAAAGGCATTGCAAACAACACTAGGCCAGACATTTCGTTTGCTGTTGGAGTACTTAGCAGAAAAGTAAGTGTTCCAAAAGTAGAAGACTGGACTAGAGTGAAACATGTGCTGAGATACTTGAAAGGAACCAAAGAAAGAAAGTTGGTGATACAGGGCAGTGAACAACAGCTGGATTGTTATGTGGACAGTTCATTCGCATCAGAATTGCACGACAGAAAGTCAGTGTCAGGTTTGCTTGTAAGATTTGCTGGTAGTCCAATAATTTGGCGCAGCAGGAAGCAAAACTGTGTGGCTTTAAGTACTACAGAAGCAGAATTTGCAGCATTGTCTGAAATTGCAGGAGAGATCCAGTGGATAAGGCAACTGCTTGTGGATTTGGGAGAAAAGTGTGAAGAGCCTACTGTAGTCCATGAGGATTCACAATCATGTATTGCAATGTCTGAAGCTGAGAACTTGAAGTGTAGGACAAAGTACATTGGTGTGAGGTATCAGAATGTGAGAGAGATGGTTCAAAACAGAATCATAAATCTGGAGTACATTGACACCAGGGACAACATTGCTGATGTTCTCACAAAAGCTTTGCCAATTGAAAGGCATGAACAACTATCATGTTTGATAGGCATGGCACAATAAACACAGAGTTTGGCTGTTCAACGAATGTAAACATCGGAAGATGGCAAACACATATGTGGCAAAATGATACACATCTGTACATTTTGGAGGGGCATGTTAGGCATTGAGGCTCAACTATGAAATGTACAGATGTGCACAAAAGGAAACCAGGAAGCATGGGCATAATTGTCTGCAGCTGAAGGCTGGAACAGCAGACAGTGTTCAAGGTCAGACATGTGCTTGATTGCACGTAAGCCTGGGTAACATCAAAAGTCTTCCTGAGTGAAGGGACAACATTGTTGGTGGCACAAGGAAAAAGAGTCACCAACAATGTTGTCCCTTCACTCAGGAAGACTTTTGATGTTACCCAGGCTTACGTGCAATCAAGCACATGTCTGACCTTGAACACTGTCTGCTGTTCCAGCCTTCAGCTGCAGACAATTATGCCCATGCTTCCTGGTTTCCTTTTGTGCACATCTGTACATTTCATAGTTGAGCCTCAATGCCTAACAGCCCTTATATCAAATGGCAAAAACAAGATTTGCTTTTGGAATTTGTATTATTTTTAACATATTTTCAAGCTGGGGATGGTTGAATCTGTGGATAAAAAACCCATACATACAGAGGGCTGACTGTAATAGGAATAAAATAACAATGTACACTTTTAAAAGTTTAACAAGCTGACTGGTCCAAGAGGGAAAATAAATTTTAAAAGATTACATAGCAACAATAGTCTGTCTGTCACCTGAATGAAAATGATTAACAAACAGAATTGATAAATATAAGCAAAACATTTTGGTTTTCATTTCCTTCCATTGCTAACTATGAAACCTAGCTGCACACAAGGTAGTCATTTAGAACACTCTTCTGTTTCCAGCATCCTTTAATGGATGATGGTGTTATCTAAGTTGAGGGCATGTGGTGTTAGGATCTTAAGTCTATACATCCAACATTTCTCCATTTTGTTGTGAATGTGTGAAGGTGATGGCACCTCAGCACCACAGTAATCATTCAGTATCTTTTTTGTGGTTCCCACACAAAAGCAGGATTAAGAGTACATCCAGCTATTCCCAGTAGTCTCAGCATCTGTGGATATGGAGAGTCAACTGTACTACTGAAAAGTAGAGGCAGAGGAGTCCTGCAAATCAAGTCCTACAAGTTTTGGGACAGTGCATATATGTCAAATCTAATATTCAGTTTGTAGTAGTGTTAAAATATATATTGGGACTTACATTGTGATTGCAATATTGCATTGAGATTGCAATATTCAATTATAGCTGGCTCCACAGAACCAAGGAAGAGGTACAAAAAGCATGACAGGGCTTCTTCTGTAGCAGCAACTGTGGAACTCCCTGCCAAAGGACACAAGGTTGGCTTGATCTCTTCTGAGCTTCAGGTGGGCAGCTACCACTGTTCGTCATTGCCTTTGGCCCTTGAAGTTTCTCTAGCTGGTTGTAAATTATTTTAAGGATTTTTTTGCCAATTATTTTAAATGTTCTTGTCAATGTATTTAATATTTTCTATAACCTCCAGGGCCTTGGAGGGCAGAGGCATAAGATATATAAATGCATTCAGTAAAATAAATAAAATGTTATGTACCATATATACTTGACTATAAGTCGACCTCATGTATAAGTTGAGGGCAAGTTTTGAGGCCAAAATTATGGATTTTGCTATGACCCATGAATAAGTCGAGGGTAAAATTTAGGGGCATATAGGAAAGGATCTAAAGGATGAAGCAAAGCAAAACGTCATATAACTTCCAAAAGTCCATCAGACATAACTCTTTTTGCTTATTCTTAGGACTAAATGGATGAGAGAGTAAAGGGGATCATTGTTTCCAGGACAGATTATACTCTTGCTTTTCATCAGGGGAGGGTTCCTTCTTTTAAATAAAAGTTTAGATGCAGTACTTACACTGACCCATGGATAAGTCGACTCAGGTTTTTTGGGTCAATTTTTTGACGTAAATTTCTAGACTTATACCTAAGTATATACAGTATCTCATTTATTGCATCTCTCATTGCTACTGACCCACTGTAGCTAGGTCATGATGACGACTGCATTATAGATCTCTCTCTCTCTCTCTCTCTCTCTCTGTATGTGTGTGTGTGTGTATCTATGTAGTATATAGTATATACTGTAGTTGTTGTGTCTTGTTTCGACCTTATCGTGGGGTTTTCTTGGCATGATTTGTCCAGAGGAGTTTGCTTTTGCCTTCCTCTGAGGCTGAGAGTGTGTGACTTGCCTGAGGGTTTCCATGAATGAGTGGGAATTTGATTCCTGGTCTCCCAGAGTCTTAGTCCAGCACTCAAGCCATTCAACCATGCTGGCTCTAAGAAAGAAATACAGAAACCAAATAAATATAGAAAATCGGAAGAAGCCTCTGTGGATAGCACTGTTATTCTACAAGAAAACAACAACCATTTCTTCTCTGTTTAGTTAAGAAAAAGAGGCTTTATTTCTTCGACTGCATTCAGAACTTGTCCTGAAGTAAAGTAGCCCATTGTCTCCAGCCCGGCATGGTTCCACTCGTATGGCTGTCTATTGCCTCACAAGCCAAGTCCAACATTTCAAAACAACTTGTCTGATCTGAAGGATGACGATAACTAGCTGGGAGTGAAATTCTTCCAAGACTTTGAGATTTTGTCTCACGCTGGTGTAGTAGAGACTCACAGCCAAGAGGAGAAGCACACAACAAAGCAAAATCCCCAGGATCAAAGGCAAAATGCTTGCTGGCTTCTCATATGCTGGGGCCAAAGTGGAGCAGAGACACAAGCATGGAAAGATAGAAGTGGGAGAGATTAGAAGAAGAAAAAAATTTACAGACAGTTTTACAAACAGTTTTACCCTCCCACTTTTGTCAATCATACCGATTGCCAGATCTGTGCCACAGCTGGGAAATAATAGTTGTCCTCATAAGTATATAAGGAGAGAAGGAGTTAACAACAAGTAACCTGATTATCTGCAATACATTACTTTTGAAAGATAATGACCAGCATTGCCAAAATAAAAACACTGCTGAATTAATACATTCACACCGCTTTAACTGCCAAATCTCTGGTTGTTGTTGATGTTGTTATTTCTTACCTGCCTCACTCCATTGATTGAGGTGGAGAACAACAGCAATCAGCAGGCAAACAACATCAGTTAAAAGTCATCAGTTAAAACACACATCAATTTAAAAGGACCAATAAAATGCACAACCTTAGATGTACAATCCACATTTAAAATTCACAATTTAAAATCATCTGGATAAGCCTGCTGGAAGAGACTGGTCTTCAATACTGTTTTAAATGTGGACAGCATATTCAGCTGTCAAATTTCTTCTGGCAGGTCTTCTGACATCTTTCAATGCTTTGAGATGCTGGGATCTGCAGTTTTTGGTAGCTAGTTAGCCTTCCTTGCCAAGAGAACTCTGGTGCCACAACAAACTACGGCCCATTTTAGATTGGCAAAAAGAGGTGTGATGAAGGCTGCATGAAAGCCCAGTCTTTAGATGAGAAAAAGGGAAAGTGTGCCATGAAAACGCTATTTTGGCACTTTAAGGGAGAAGAAGCACCTTTAAAAAGGTGCTGGATTTCCCTACTCCTTTTTTAAAAAGTGCGCTATAGTGCAAGTGCATCTAAAGGCTAAGGTGCAGTTGCGCAGTTAAATGGGGCTCTGTCTCTTTAAGGCGCCCATTTAAAGGCAGCGCTCCAGGTGCGGAGCATAATGGATCGTGGGTTGGGAGCATGTGTGGTGTGGAGTTCACTTCTAATTAAAACGCTCAATGCCCTGCAGGTGTAAAAGCTGGGGTTTAACCGCGCAGTTTTTTAAAGCTCCCAAATCCTAGCTCCACTCCTAATCAGAACCCTAGACATGCGCAGTAGGGACTCTGGGATGCTGTTACTGTTATTCTACTGTGGATAACATGTCAATTCATTCACAAAATAAGGGGGTTCATTCATGCTGCATCAGTGCAACGGCACAGTTTAAAAAGGCAGAGGAACCGCAGTGATAAACTGCTGAACTTTTAAATTTTTTTTCCTTGCCGGCTGCGAATTGCGCAATTGCGCAATTGCACAATTGTGCAGTTCCCAGCAGGCAATGATAATTTGCTGTACTGTGTACCTGCGCAATTGCGCAATTCGCAGCCGGCAAGGAATTTTTTTTTTTAAAAGCGCGGCTAAAAGCCGCGTTCATTGCCACCCATGTAGCTGCTCCGCCTGTGTTTGTAGCATCCTGACAGCTTCCCATGTAGCTGCTGAGCCACAGAAAAGACCTCAGATAAGTCGTTCCCAAACCCCTCAGGCTAGCAGCCCTGTTAAAAGCAGCAACCTTTTAAATGCACACCTGGGGCTTGCAGTCTAGCTGCTAAGCATTAAGGAAAGTGCAACTTCATGTCACACTTTCCTGCCAATCTAAAAAGCCCCTAGATATCCAGGATTTCATAGGATGGAGCCATGACAGTTAAAGTGGTGTCAAACTGCATTAATTTGGCAACATGGCAGCAGCCTGGCATGGATTCCTGTATCTTTGATGGCTAAATATAGAAGGGGGAATTTCAGCAGTTGTTCCTTGTTACCTGGCTGTGTGGCAAGCCACACCTGATGCAATTCTTGTACACAGCTGGTCACACTCATTCATCTTGACCAACTACAGAAACCTGCTGTGAAATAAAAATATGGGAACCATACCTACTGGCTTGAGCTCTTTGGGAATTGTACATGTAACTAACTACTGAAAAGAACATTTGCAAAATGAGATGAGAAAATGGTATGTTTTGAAGCAACAGCAGGATGAGTCTTAAACCTATTATCTTTTGTCATGCCACATTCTTTCATCCATGTTGCACCAAACATTTTGTGCCTCCAAGTTGCCTACCAATTTATGGCAACTCCATTAATTTCATAGGATTTTCTTTGGCAAGAAATATTCAGAAGTGATTTTGCCAGTTCTTTCCTCTACAACACTGCTTGGTAACCACATCCAAGGCTGCTGCCAGACTACAGAAATAAAGCAGTTTGAGGGCTCATTCCCACTTACATTTAAACCAGTGTGCGATTAACCTTGACTCTGTGTTGGTAAATCAATCCCTTGTAATAGTTTCTTTTTTTGGCACAATTGTCATCTGCACTAGTTTGCACAGCTTCAGAATGCATGCCAATCATCTGTGTGTCATCAGTGACATAAGCGGCAGCCCAGCTTGGGAACTATATTTTTTAAAAAATAGAATTGATAGAAGATTTATTGATTTTGCAACTACTTGCAATCAGTGAAGCAAGTAGTTGCAAAACCAATAAATGAAACCTTCTATCAATTTTATTTTTGAAAAAAGTGATAGAAGATTCGATTAATTGTTTTTGCAACTACTTGCTTCACTGATTGTAAGTAGTTGCAAAACCAATTAATTGAATTTTTTTAAAAAATGTCATGCGCCCACAGGTCACGCCACAAGCACAAAACAGTACTAGGGAGGGGGATGGTGGATCTACCAAAAACTGAGGAGGGATGGTAAACACCCCTCTACCATTAGTCCCTCACCTCCAGAATGATGTGATTCAGATTTGTTGTTCCCACTTGTTGAACATGCTTTGGAACCGATTCTTTTCAAAAGAACTGCTAGGAAACTAGTGTCGGGAAAAAATTGTTTTTTGTGTGTGTGTTTGCCTTGCTTTATCCCATCAGAGGTTGATCAAAGTAGGATTGGAACCAGTTTCAAATGGGAACAATGATCATATAAACCGATCAGCAATTCACTTTAAATCGTAGTGGGAATGAACCCTGACACTACTTTTAACTGCCATGACTCAGTGCAATGGAATTCTGGGATTGGTAGTTGGGTGGGGTACTGGACAGTGGGGTGTAGTGGTTTGAGTGTTGGACTAGGACACTGGGAACCTTGGGCAAGACACACTCTCTCAGCCTCGGGGGATGACAATGTCAAATCCCCTATGAAGAAACTAGAAGGGAAAAACCTATGATACTGTCACCTTAGGGTCACCATAAGTCAGAAATAACCTGAAGGCACAAAACAACAATGTGCAACTGGATCTCTCTGACAGGAAAGGCTTGATATCTCACAAAATTACAAATTCCAGGACTCCATAGCATTGAGTCATGACAGTTAAAGTGGTATCAAACTGCTTTATTTTGTACAGTGCAGCAGCAGCCCAGGAATCTTGGTGGCAGTAGAAGTAGAGATGTGGTCGAGGTCATGGCAATTGTGGGGAAAGTGATGGAAAGGGATGATCTAAGCATTCTCTCCAACACCTCCAACACACACTGCATGTCACATCTCTGCTATAAATTGTGCCCTCACTTTGCAGCTGTGTGGCAGCCATTCAAGTTTCTGAACCCCAGCTCCATCACTGAATATATTATTCTGGCCCTTTGCCCTTGAATATGGCTCTTTGGCACACTCTGGTTAAATAGCAACAACGTAGACCTCCCTTCAAAAGGAGAGGGAATAACTGTGATAGAATCTAATGGAGCGTTAAAAGGATTTGATTGTATACAACAAGAACAGGATTACCATAATTAATGCGTGTACTTGGATCTCCTCCCTGCCATTCTTCCCCCTTCCAATGCATTTCAGCAAAGAGAGGGAGCTTAAATGCTTCTTAATGCTATGGGAAATTATTTAATGCTCGCAGGCAGTTTAAAAAGAAAGGAGATTGCATCACCTTTTGCCTGGTGATGTTGCTGTGTGCCTTGAAATCATTTCTGACTTATGGCAATCCTAAGGTAAATTAATCGTGGGGTTCTCTTGGCAACATTTGTCCAGAGGGAGTTTGCTCTTCCCTTCCTCTGAGGCAGAGAGAATCTGACTTGCCCAAAGTCACTCAGTAGGTTTCCATGGCAGAGCAGGAATTCAGACCATGGTCTCCCTAGTTCAACACTCAAACCACTAGACCGTGCTGGATTTTGAGCTGGTTACAGTGGCATCACTGGTGTGTGTGTGTGTGTGTGCGGGCCATGTGGATGGCACCAGGTGACACTCACTGCTCCTCAAACATCTGCCTTTTGGCAGAAACAGGTTGTGGCATTAATCCATGTCCCTTTAAAATGCTGAAGAGATGGTGTGCATGGGGCAAAGTTCAGTGGGAGGGAAAAGGAGAGCTGCCAGGTTTTTAAATTTAAAAAATAATTAAAAAAAAATCTTAAAAAATATTCTTTTAAAATTTTCTTTAAAAACATCACATTTTACCAAATTTTCACTTTAACCACATGAAATGATGTACAGGCAAGTGTATTTAGGCAGTGCATATGGCATTGTAATTTAAAGGTATAATTTTAATGTTGCTAGTTGTTTATGTCATCACTATTACCATTACATTCAGTGGTATACAGGAATTACTATTTATGAGCAACATTCGTACAAAAAACATTCCTAAGGATTCTGTATAGTGTGGGATGGGAGGAGGCCAATAAGAGGGTGATACCATGAGTTACTTAGATCAAACACTCTTAATTCTAAGTGTATGCCTCTTGGATTCAGCTGAGGGGGGGGGGATCTCAGGATTCAGGTAAAAGGAAAGTGGATCTCAGAAGCTCTTAAATTATTTTTGTTGCTCCTACTGTTGTTCAAGTCACTTCCAGGTTATGTCATCATTAAGGCAAATGTATTATGACATTTCTTGCCAAGATTTATACAGAAGAGGTTCACCATTGCCTTTATCTGAGGCTGAGAGTGTGTGACTTGCCAAAGGTCACCCCAGAAGTTTGCATCCTAGTCTAACACTCCCACCACTACACTACTTGGATCTCCTGCCCCTTAGATAGACAAGTGGTTCCCAATCCCAAAATGTTGCTGGATTTCAATTTCTAGCAGCTCCATCCAGCTTGGCTAATGATCTAAAATTTCTGGCATTAGCTAGCCAACAGTATGTGAGGATCCAAGGCTGGTCTCCCTTGGTGTAGATTGAGCAGGGAGTTTGCCCTCAATCCATGATCTAGACCTTTTCATCAGGATGCATAGTTTGGGGAAACTTTAGTTTGGCTCTTAGAAGAAAATCATCCCAAAATTTCACTGGGAAAAATAATTTGGGAGATGGGAGGGGGGCATTGGAGGGCTGTCTGGGGGCTTTGGACCCCACAAAATTGAGGTTCTGGTATTGCATGTGACCTGCAGGGTGAAGCTTTCCTACTCAGAGACAGACAGTCTGATTCAGTCCAAGGCAGCTCTTTGTGTTCCTATCATTCTAAGAAATGGGTTAAGTAAATAAAGAAAAGACCCAGAGTGTGACTTATGGGAGAAGCACTGTCAAACCAATATCTGCTGACAGTTTGCTGAGCTAGACAGAACACTGGCCTGACCCAGTGTGGCAATTTTTATGCAAGTTGCTTCGTTGTTATTTTATAATAACAGTATTCTTTTATATAAAGCTATTTGAGTATGGAAAGTGCTAGCGAACACCCGATGCACGCCTTGGGTAATAATCATTTTTTACAAATACTGTGCAGAATGTAGTCATTTGTCTGGTATATGGGCACAGCCAGTAAGAGGATGATGATGATTATAATTTTTTTTTTAAAAAAGGAAACACTCAACAAAACAAAATACCCTGTTCTGTATTATTATGGGTAAAGGTCCACTATTTACTTTGGCCTATTTAAATTAGCTGCTATTACTAGTGCTGGAATTCATGGTAAACAATTAAGCTGTCATGCCGAGGCAACATGGAAGAAAGTAGGAGTCATAAAGGCAAGCAACCAACCCATAATAATGTATCAAAAAGTATAAGGGGGAGCAGGCAGAATGCTAAAAGCAAATCATTTTAAAGCACCCAAGAAACTGAATCAATGTTCTCTAATAGAGTCAGGAGGAACTATTTGCTGCAAATGATTTATTCATCTTGAATGAAGCCCTTCTTTCCGCTTGCAAATTATCTCTGAACAGGCTTCCATTTTCTTTGTTAAATCAATTGCTGTTTAAAATTACTCTCTTTGTGCCTTCTGTGAATAAATGTCAGCCTGTCGCTGCCTTGCTAACGCCTTCCTGCGACAGCTGATTCAAATGTTATTCCACTTGTACAGTGTGATCTTTTTGTACTGTGGTTGCTACTGTTTGAAACAAATGGCACAAAATTGTTTCTGGCCCTTAATTGGTCGAGGAAAGACCCTCTGTTCCCAGTTCCAAAGCTGTACAGTCGTCTCTCCTGAGATGCGTGGGATCCATTCTGAACCCACTGTGAATCCAGAAAAATGCAAATATTCTAGTCCACGTTGGTTAGAATGGTGGCGCGCTCCTATGTACTCCGGTGCACTTGCGCCTCTGCCACACACACCATTTTGTCCTGCCCTGCTTGCCATCCATGAAGGAGCAAGACTGCAGACTCCAAGTCCGTGAACGGGGAGGGACAAGTGTAGTTTTCAGCTGGTGCATTAATCTGGCCCTAACATTAGGCAGAATAATGTGAATTTATGGCAGAGTGATGTCTCAACCAGAGGCTTCTTGACACATGGCACAGCACATCCTGTGTTATGTCCCCATTTAATATATATTTTTTATTCCTACAGTAAATCTGTGCTATTGATATTCTACATCAGCTATTTAGTTACATATGGATAGCTCAGGCTGCATCTATATTGTGGAATTAATGCAGTTTGACACCACTTTAATTGCCATGACTCAATGCTATTGAATTCTGGGGTTTGTAATTTTATGAGCTATTTAGCCTTCTCGGTCAGAGAACTCTGGTACCACAACAAACTACAAATCTCAGGATTCCACAATTGTCCCATGGTTAACACATGGAGAGAATTCAACTTACCAACAATGTAGTCACAGTAGGAAATGTCTAGGAAACAGAAAAAGGAAATGATTGCATTAATGACATTGCAAAGAAAGACTTCTTTGGTTTCATAAAAGAAACCAAAAAAGGATATTTTGTAAAGGACCTAGCTGTAATTTGGAAATTGCCAAGTTAAACAGACACATTGAAACTTAACACAGTTCACTTGCAAACATAATGAGCTGAATTTCAGCTGTGGAAATAATTCAAGCTAGTTTTAGGTGATCACAATTTCTGGAAAGCAATTTTAGTACCAGCTCCTCCAACAGGCTGCCACCATCCAGATGGGTTAGAACTGAGGGGTGTTGACTTCTATAAAGCTAGCCATTGGAGTTATATACACATCTGGAGAACACTAGGTTTAAGCAGGCTGCCTTACGTTATCTTTTCTCTGTGACACTCCTTCTCTGATTGACTTAAGACATTTTCAAATTCCCTTGTGTGTACAGAAGTGTGCAAGCATGCAAAAAAAAATTATTATTTTTTTATTTAATGATTCCAGCCTTTTGTTGTTGCTGTTGTTAAGACTCTCCATTTGTTTTGTTACCAGTCCATCTGCATCTGGATTTTGGATCTGGCTATAGTCATACAAACCTTAATTATATATCATTTGGATTACTGTAACTTTTAAAAAGGTGAAATGCTAACACTGATTCATTTTTTAAAAAACAATTATTATTATTCAGTCCCTAACCTGCTCTGCTTCAGTTAGCCTGTTGCCCTCAACTACATTGGAGAATGATGTTATATCACAATTATTCAAGTAAAATTTACTTTCCAAGTTGCTCTCAACCATTCAGTACCTATGCTGTTATTGGGAACAATAGTGTGAAATGGTGGGGGGGGGGGGAGGACATTTGGGTGTTTGGATCTCTCCTCAAATAAATATTCTGTTCTTTGTTTTCAAGCAGTGTAACAGCACTGAACAAATATTATCAATGATGCCATGAGAATTAAACCAGGAAATGGATAGAGATGTCCAGACCAGGGATTTTCATGGTTCAACAATCACTGCAAGCCATTGATTGGGGTGCAAGAGAGGGCCTTCTCAGTATCCATTCCCAGACTTTGGAATTCCTTGCCAAAGGAGGCTTAATTGGCCCCCTTTTAGTTGACTTTCCATCATCAAGGAGATTTAACCCATTTAAGCTGGTCCATTGGTTGAAGGAAGTTTTAACATGTTGGGACCTGGGGTGAATATTGAGAAGGCCTTCTTTTTGCACCCCCACCAATATCTTCAAGTGATGGATAACCCATGAAAATTCCTAATCTGGACATCTCTGTTCATCTCCTGGTTTAATTCTGGTTGTGGCACCAGAGCTCTCTGGCGTGTTATGGCACCAGAGCTATCTGAAGGCAAAATATCTTACAAAACTACAAATCCTAGTATTCCATAGCATTGAGCCATGGAAGTCAAACTGCATTAATTCTGCAGTGTAGATGCAACTTGGCTGCTATTTCGTATCTCTCATTGCCATGCTTTTAAAGGGGGGATGTTGATTTTACAACATGTTTTGTTTTAATTTATTTTTTATCATCAGCTGTCTTGACCACTTGGCAATTTGGAACTGTTTGAGTGAGAGATGGGATAGAAAATGAAATCAGTTGCTTTACAAACAATTCATCCTAAATGGTTTCAGTCCTAAACCTGCCTTTGGGAATATAGGAAAACAGAAAGTTTTTTTGGAGGGGGGGGGGGAAATGGGCACCCCTCCCATGTTATATATCTTGGATCCCTAGACTTTCGTTGATATAGTTTTAGGATTTCACTGGAAACTGGATTCTAGTCTTTAATAATGTGATCATACCTGATGACTTGCATGATACAAGTTTATGGGCTGTCTTGAGTAGAAGGTTATTGTTAATATTTGTTGCAGCTCTAAGATGAATGATGATGTGAATGGGTTTGTTGAAGAAATAAAGCCTGTTGCGAGGGAACAAGGACTTTTTATAACAAAGCTTCGGTGTTATTTCCCCAAAGAAAAATGTGAACTATTAATATACTGAGAATAGAAGTAAGGATTGTTTTTTTTTTTTAAGCCAAACTTATTATATTGCTGAAGTATCATCCAATAATGTCCTGGAATTGTACTTGTTATTTTTTTTTTAAATCCAAACCTTGGTTCATGGACAAAGTTCAGCAAATGGAAAAAGATCTATGCTGCCAAAAACCTTTCATTTCCCAATCCATTGCTGAGCCATATTGATGGTTTGTGTTGACACATGGCAAAATAAAATATGTCAGAGACCACTTCCACTAAAGGATACATATGGTAGTGTCAGCAGTAGAAAATGAGGATTTCTCATTTCTGCATCCCACCTGCAGTGTCTTACCAAAATATTCCAGGTGTAATTTTTCATTTTGGAACTTGAGACTGAAGTAACTCTATAATAGCTGGTGTAAATGATAGAAAGCAAAGCTTAAGTGTAAACGTTACAGTTTTAAACACAATTATCACTGCCAGGAACTGAGTCCCAGTGAAATTAGTAGGACTTTTTGGGGGGGGGGGGGGAACTGGATCACAACTCCTCAGACTAAGCATCATCATCATGGGAACACATACCCATGCAGAAGTCGGCGTATCCATTTCACTTTTAAGAATGGCAGCATGCACAAGGGTTTCTAGAATCAGTGCTAAAGCAGCATCTAGAGCCCATTCAAACATACTACAATAGGAAACTCCAAGAGATAATGTCGTGTATTGACAGAAGCATTCCTCAGTCATAGGCAGAGCTCTCTCACATCATCTTGTATCTAATACTTTAAAAAAAAAATAAAACTCTCTTTATTGTTCTCTAAGTATCTTTGATATCTTTGTAAACAAATTATAAAAATACTAAATATTTATCCATTAAATAAATAAATAAATCTCTACAGATACAAGCCATTGGACCTTGGACCTTCTACATGCAAAACATTTGCCATGTCGCAAAGACATAATCACAAAGTTGTAAGGACCATAAGGGCCATCTAGTAGGAATACACAACTAAAGCATTCCCAAAAGATGGCCACTCAACCTGTTTGAAGAACTCTAAAGAAGAAGAATCTACCACCCTCCAAAGCAGTCTATTCTACAGTTGTACATTTCTTACAGACAAACAGTTCATTTCAATATTTAGGTAGAATCTTTTTTTGTTGTAATTTGAATCCACTAGTTAGTTTCTGATCTCTGGAGCAGCAGACAGAAAGCTAATTTCATTTTCCACATATTGTATATGACATCTCTTCAAATATTAAATACAGTGCACCTGAATCATATGTGGGCAGCCATATGCGGCTTTCACCGTACGCTGAAAGCTGTGGCCAGAAGCAGCAATAGTGCACATGCCCATGGTGCACATGCTGCACCGCAGGCACGATCCCAATTGTTTTAAATGGGGATTCACCATACCCCTCCCTTATGTGAGGGGGTCCAGAACGGATCCCTGTGTAAAGAAAGGGCACACTGTATGGTTATCATATCACGTGCCAGTTTTCTCTTTTCTAAGCCAGTTCCCCAAGCTGTTCTTTACAAGACCATAAGGGCCATCCAGGTAGACATAATCAAAGCATCCCTGACAGATGACTATCCAGCCTCCATTTAAAAACTTCCAAAGAATGCGACTCCACCACATTCTGAGCCAGCATGTTCCACTGTTGAACAGCTCTTACCATCAAGAAGTTCTTCCTAATGTTTTGATGGCATCTCTTTTCCTGTGGTTTGAATGCACCATGTCCTAGTCTCTGGAGCAGCTGAAAACAAGCTTGTTCCATCCTCAATATGACATCCTTTCAAATATTTAAAAATTGTTATCATGTCCTCTCTTAAACTTCTCTTCCCCAGGCTAAACATGCCAGCTCCCTAATCCTATGCAACAGAAACAGACTATCTTGGATTGTTATTCTCATATACTGGACATACCATATACAACCATTTCTTCTGGTTCCTGGAATCGAACTCTTCTCTTGGCTCTTTGCTTGTTACTGACACCTTGATTGATAGATGATCTTTTTCTCAGTATGGAAGGAGGGTATTTGGTGTAATTAGTCTGATAGGGAAGGAATGTATCCGTATTAGTATTAATATTATTTATATTTTGCTTTTCTGGAACTCACGATAGCTTACAAATTGTTAAAAGCAGTACAGAATAAAAATATACAAAACATCTATATATATCCACAAGATATCTATCTAACTAACTATCTAATTTAATAACAATTAAATAATTTATAGATTAGTTTCTTTATTTGATATTCAGTATAACTAGATCCTCACTGGACACATCTTCAGTGCACTATAGTTCAGACACATCATGAAGTGACATGACTCACTGGAAAAGATGGTAATGCTGAGAAAATTGGAAAACAGTAAGAAAACTACATTACAAATGAATTGTTTAAAGAAACTAAGCCAGAGCCCTGACTTTACAAGACTGAGGAAAATAGATGATGACTGGGCTCTTGGAAGTTTCTCATTCATAGGGTCGCCATAAGCCAAAGACAACAAGAACACTTAGATCTTTGACTTAAACCATGTTAGAAGGCAAAACTGTATTTTGAAGGCCCCAAATATCACCCAAACCTCTTTACCTTGCCCTGTTTTGGAAATATTGGAGTCTCATTTTATGGCTGTTTTAACCCACCCTCTCCCAACCTTGGTAAAGTATTCCTTCTCAATGGTTCTGTGACACCAGCCTTTCATGAATTGCATATGTGAATATGATATCATGATCGTGTTTAGTTAATCCGACCTGGCTATATGGTGACATCAATCAAAGTAAATAAGGTATTTGCATTGTCCCCATCTTGAAAGGGGTGGTATAGGGCAAAACTTTGAAAAGTTACTGGTGTAACATCACCCAGAACCTTTTTTCTGGTTGGCGTATTATGAGAGCTGTAAAAGAGTTTTCATTGCTCAGGGAGTGTGAGTAAATCTACTCTATTGCATCAATAATGAGCTGAGATCTTCTCCAACAAAATTGTTGTTGGGGCATTGTGGCAGTATAACTGTCATGCCTTCCCTGGACAGTTCGTCTTCCTTGGAAGATGAAGCAGATGTACCCTTGGAGGAGCTACAGAAGACACCTGATAGCTAGCCAAGTCCTCCTTCAGTTCATTAGATCAGGTTGGGTACAGAGCAATAAGAGGAGCAGGAGAAAAGGCTCCCTAGTTCCTGAGAAAGGCTGAGGCTCAGGCATCTGTCTCATTTCTAAGGACTCCTTCTCAGACCACAAACTAAACATGAGCCAACAGTGTGAAGCAACAGCTTAAAAGCCAATGTGATTCTAGGCTGCATCTATATGGGTATAGTGCCTAGACAGAGGGAAGCAATAGTGACATTTTATTCTTTTTTGGTCAAATCTCATCTGGAATACTGCATCCAGTTCTCAGCACCACAATTCAAAAGAGATTTTGGCAATCTGATATGTGTCCAGGGGAGGGGGACCAAAATGCTGAAAGGTTTGAAAACCATGCCCTATAAGGAGAGGCTTAGGGAGCTGGGTATGTTTAGCCTGGGGAAGAGAAGGCTAAGAGGTGACATGATAGTCATGTTTAAATATATGAAGGGATGTCATATTGAGCATGGAGTAAGCTTGTTTTCTGCTGCTACAGAGATTACAACAAGGAGCAATGGATTCCAGCTATACCTAGGAAAAGAGATGCCACCTACACATTAGGAAGCCTTCCTGATGGTAAGAGCTATTTGACAATGGAATATGCTTCCTTGGAGTGTGGTGGGGTCTCCTTCATTGGAAATTTTTAAACAGAGGCTGGATGGCCATCTGTTAAGAGTGCTTTGAATGTGTATTCCTGCAAGGCAGGGTGTTGGACTGGATGGGCCCTTTGGTCTCTTCCAACTCTGTGATTCTAAATCACAAGAAAAGAGATTCCACCTAAACATTGTGGGAAAAAATTATGTCGAAAACTTGTTCAGCACTGGAATATATTGCCTTGGTAGGTGGTAGACTTTCCATCTTTGGACGTCTTTAAACAGAGGTTGGATGGGCATCTTTCAGGAGTGCCTTAGTTGGGTATTCCAACATGGCAAGGAGTTGGACACGGTAGCCCTTATGGTCCCTTCTAACCCAAGATTCTGTGACCCTATAAACCTCTGCTTCTCATTGCAGTTGAGCCCTAATGGCAACCTTACTTTAACCAACAGGTACATAAAGACGAAAAGTCACCTCATTAGTTTCATGGCTCAACAGGGAACCTGAGTTTAACTCTCTTGCCCCAAGTACAACATAGCTACTGCTGCCCAACATGTGCTCCATTGCTCTCAGGAACTTTCCTTCTTTTCCTGATTTTTGCATCTGAGTTAAAATCTGCAGAAAACTACCCAGCTGTGGAAGAATCATATATCTCTCCCATGCCAATATGGTTATGGCCACATTTTATACGTTTTACAAATTAGACCCATTATTACAGTAATAAAGTGGTATTTGTACCTTAGAATTTCCTACAGACATTACAGTAAAATTATTGATAGGATTTTAGTTGAAAAGTGACAAGATTTACTGTTCGGGAGAATTTTAAGGACCGTAGTAAAACTCTAGGGACCTTCCATCATTAAATATACATCTTTCAGTCAAGATGGCTTTGCATTGATTGCTGAAATGTGCTTTTTTATTGTTCCTGCCATGTCAATAGCATGAGGAAGAGCTTATACTTTTGTTTTTCCTAGGGCTATTTGTAGATCGAGTTGGTTTTGTGTTCTTCCTAAGACTTGGAAAAAACCAGACCCCTGTACAATTTTTCTCTGATATGAAGCCTCTTTATTGCTCTGTGAGATGGAGAAGACTAATGCTGTTCTTGATTACCATAAAGCCTCCAATTTATGAATGCCTCAGGAACAGCAAGATGGATAAAAGTGTTACTACATAATCCACACAGTCAGGGACCATATCCCATGAGAGAGCAGCAGTTTCCTTAGAGAAGTCTGGAGTTTTTGAAGTTTTCTACTGAGGTTTATCGGTCGCAACCCTTTTGCAACAAGGGATTTAGGGAACTGTTTCAAAGGGCTGCTTCCATGCCTCTAAAAAGGAATGCCCAGGGTTTTTCTTTGGTTCAAATTTTTAAGCACATCAACCAGAGATCCTTTAACACTACACAGTTATAGCACTATGTCTTCACTTTAACTGCCAGGGCTACATCCTATGGAACCCTGGGATTTGGCATTTATGGAGGGACATTTAGAATTATTTTCCAGAGAGCTCCAGTCCTTCCCTAGACTACCAATCCAAGGATTCCTTAGGGGGCATCCATGGCAATTTGTGGGATCATGGTGATAACAGGTGTATTTACAGTGTAGAAATAATGCAGTTTGACACCACTTTAACTCCTGTAGCTCCATCCTATGGACTCTTGGAATACAGTTTTATAAGGTCTTTAGCCGTCTCTGCTGAAGAATACTGGTGCCTCACAAAACTGAAAATCTTGTTTTTCTGTAGGATGGAGCCATGACAGTGAAAGTGGTGACAAACTGCATTATTTCTACACTGTAGATGCACCCACAAGTGTATAGTGTGAATAGGCACATGCTTTACATTTCTTGGAGAAAATGGCACGTAATCCACTTTTGCTGTTGTTGTTTGCCTTGAACTTTTCAATACAATTCTTGATTCAAAAATGTATGAAAAATGCACACAAAAATTAATATTTGAGGTTCAAATGCATAGGTGTGTACAAAGAGGTATATTTTAGGGTAAAATGTATACAAGAATGCATATTTGTGAAAAGAAGTTCAAAAATGGCAACATTCCAGGCATGCACATGTGGGGAGTTGAAAATCATAGAATGATGAAGAAATGGAATGGAACTGTGAAACTGACTTAGATAGTGGTCTCCATTCCAACCTTTCCAATGTTCTCTGAATTTTGTGCATCTCCACAGTCGCCCCTTTTTAGTATTAGCAACAGTCAGTGGTAAATGAATGGAGAAGTGACAGATTTGTGATATCACAATGAGCCTGGACAAATACCGGTTGTGATTGTCTAAGCTGTGATGTGGTTACAGAAAGGCTAGTCAGGCAAGCTGGGATGAGAGCTAGAAGAATGTAATTTTCCATGCTACACCATTCTTCCACACTCCAGATCTAATGGTTACAAGCAGCACAAGAAGGCAACAGATGTTCTTGATGTTTGCCCCCAGCTTTAGGGAAGTATAACATGCAGGCTTGCAGATATTGGGCCATAACTCATATCAGCTCAGCTAGTACGACTGATGGATATGGACAATGGATTTTCTGTCCAACCATATCTGGAGGCCAACCATTTTACCACCCCAGTTTTAGAAGTACATGCTGTCAAGACCAGTGATGCCAGAAACCCCAGAATTCCCATGAGCTGTAAATATGATAGTGAGTCGAGGTGTAATATCTGTTAAAAGTATTCCAAGATTCAGTCTTACCTTTTCTTTCTTGTACATTGGAAGATCTGAAAGAAGACCTTCATACTGCAAAAAATGGACATTTGCAGAATTTCTGAAACTCTTGTGAATGTGGCTCTTTCATGGCTTCTGCAAAGATTGTATAAGGCATGGGAAGTTACTTTTAAAAAGGATTTCATTACAGGGAAAAGTTACAAACTATTTATCTCAGAGGTGGGGAATGATAGTTGAATAGGTTAAAAGAGAAGGTAATAAAGAATTTATTAGAATCATAGAATCATAGAGTTGGAAGAGACCTCAAGGGCCATCCAGTCCAACCCCCTGCCATGCAGGAACTCTCCATCAAAGCATCTCTGACAGATGGCCTCTGCTTAAAGGCCTCCAAGGAAGGAGGCTCTGTCACATTCCCAAGGAAGTGTCTTCTACTGTCAAACAGCTCCTACTGTCAAGATGTTCTCCCTAATATTTAGGTGGAATCTCTTTTCCTGTAGCTTGTATCTATTGTTCGAGGTCCTGTTCTCTGGAGCAGCAAAAAACAGGCTTGCTCCATCTCAATATGACATCCTTTCAAATGTTTAAACAAGGCTTTCATATCACCTCTTATTATGATTTTGGCATACAATAAATGGAAATAAAGATAGGGAAAAAAGAGGATACAAATACTGTAAAAAAATTTTGGAAAGGAAATAGACAATATATGAAATCATGGATAAAATATACAATTGCAACTAGTTGTATTTAAGGGAAGAGTGAATGTTGGTTTAATGTTGCATGAATGAATGAACATAGTATATGTTGGAGTATCTAATTTGTTAGAATTGTTAAAGAAACAGCTAGAACGATATGTATGTATGATTGTAAGAGAAATATAAGATTGCATTTATGATGTGTTTATGATGTACTTAGGATATGATATATTTTGTATATTTTTCTGTTCTATGTTTTATGGTTTATATAATAATTGTGTTATATTTTTAATTTCAATAATATGATTAATGTTTTTTTTTAAAAAAGGATTTCATTATCATTTTGTGACCTCCAAAAAGGAGTTAGCTGTTATTACACTTGAAATATTAAAGCTTTATCATGATCTCAAAGTAACTATAACAGTTACTTCTGTTTATTTAGACCCACCATAATTATGCTACACATCACTAGCAGAAAATCCATCTATGTTGTGTGCCTCCTCCTCAGTCTTTAACAAAAAAGATGACTAAAACCATTACATTGATACCTCAAAAGGCATTAATGTATCCCTGTTATATTACGTTGGGGCTTTTTAGATTGGCAGGAAAGTGTGACATGAAGTTGCACTTTCCTTAATGCTTAGCAGCTAGACTGCAAGCCCCAGGTGTGCATTTAAAAAGTACAGGGCAGCTAGACTGAGGTTTTTCTGTGGCTCAGCAACTACATGGGAAGCTATCAAAACACTACAAACACAGGCGGAGCAGCTACATGGGCAACAAGAAACGCGGCTTTTAGCCGCGCTTTAAACATTTTTTTCCCTTGCTGGCTGCGAATTGCGCAATTGCGCAGGTACATCATACAGTTGGAGCTTATCACATGGGGGAGTACAGGACCATTCCGAAAGAGGGAGAAAGTGAGGTCAGTTCGGAAATGCACGTGATTACGCACAAGCTCATCACACACAAAACAAGAGAGCATCTACACAAAAAGAAAATGCAGAGTCAATACGAAAGAATTCATCACATGTGAACATACTGGTCGGCTTTCTGTTGCAAATTAAGGCATCTTGGGAAATGGTAGCAAAGGCTCATGGGAGTTGTAGTCTGTGTTCTGTCAGAGCATTATATTGAGTTGTCTTGCGGTTTCAGCCCTCTGTCCAGGAGGGATTCCCATATGTCCTCCATTCTTGAGCAGATGCCCCCCTTTTCCAAGTTGACCAGGCACGTCCTCCTTTGCCAGGACACGTCCTACTTTTCCAGCCTTCTTTTTGAAGAGGAAGCAGGAGGGCCAGGCGTGCTCTGGCCAGGCTCTGGGGGTCTCTTCCTGGCTCCTTCCCTCCCTCCCCGCTGCCTTCCTCCTCCCTTTGGCTGAGAGAGTGTGACTTGCAGGGAGGAAGGGCAGCGGTGGTGCTCCAGGTCCTCCTGATGCTGGGCCAGGGCAAGCTGGAAACAGGAGGAGGAGGAGGAGGAGGAGGAGGAGAGGGACATGGGGCCCCTCTGCTGCCCTGCTTCCCTGCAAGTCACACTCTCTCAGCCAAAGGGAGGAGGAAGGCAGCCAGGAGAGGGCCCTGGAGCCTGGCCAGAGTGTGCCTGGGCCTGCCTTCTCCTCCCCCCTTCGGCTGAGAGAGTGTGACTTGCAGGGAAGCAGGGCAGCGGAGGTGCTCCAGGTCCCTCCCCTTCTCCTCCTCCTCTTGCCAGCTTGCCCTGGCCTGGCTGAGCGCCTCCAGTGCCCTGCTGTCTCCCTAGAAGTCACACTCTCTCAGCCAAAGGGAGGAGGTGAAGGAAGGTGCAGGCGCACTCTGGCCGGGCTCTGAAGGTCTCTTCTTGTCTTGGCACCTTCCCTCCCTCCGCACTTGTATCGCTACCTTTAAATGGGTGCTTTAAAGAGACAGAGCCCCATTTAACTGTGCAACTACACCTTAGCCTTTAGATGCAATAGCAATGTTGCACCCTTTTTAAAAAAGTAGTGGGGAAATCAAACTACTTTTTAAAGGCACTTCTTCTCCCTTAAAACTCCAAAATAGTGTTTTCATGGCACACTTTCCCTTTTTCTCATCTAAAGGCTGGGCTTTCATGCAGCCTTCAACATACCTCTTTTTGCCAATGTAAAATGGGCCAATGATGATTTAAATTAGTTGTGCCTATAGTGAAAAGGAACCAATTAAAATTGCCTGATACAAGTAATAAGTTACTTCCAAGCTCTAGTCTAGATATTTAAAAATAAAAAAAATGTGTAAATGTAAGTATGATGTAGGACCTCAGCTACTCTATTTTATGAAAAAAAATTGTACAAAATAACTTTTGCAAGAAAAGATTTAAAAGACTGAAAAAACTTGCAGTGGTTGCTGATTTTCTTGACTGGCATCTAATTGTGTTGACACAATTTTTCATCATTTCAGAGAAAATCTGTGCATATTCCCTGCATTCCTAGATTTTTTTTAAAAAAAAATACACAAATATAAAGGCCAATTTACTAAAAAAAAGATTTAGAAAAATTACTTTTTTGGATTACAGCTCCCAGAATCCCTCATCATGGCTAGCAAATTCTGGGAGCTGTAAGCCAAAAAGGTTACTTCCCCAAGCTCTGCTAGCCCACAGATGATAGAAACCTGCAAATACTTTACTAGTCTTGACAGATAGCATAAGTTACCTGGGGATTCATTTTCTTCCTAGTTCAGCTTGATAAAAGAAAATGCTGCTTCATCACAACTGGGGCTGCCACATTTTGGTGTTAAAGTCTTTTCGAACAAAGCTGAAGGGAGAATAAGAAACCAGTAAACAGAAATGTACACTGAATGGTGGGAAAACACCATGTTTTGAAGCAAACCTGTGCAAGAACACAGGAAGAACAACGACTCCTAAGTCAAACTTGTGCAGTTACATGTATAGATTACTTAGTGAATGTAACAGCTGCATGTTTTGGTCAGGCCTCACCTGGAATACTGTGTCTAGTTCTGGTCACTACAATTCAAGAACGATGTTTGCAAGCTGGAGCATGTCCAGAAGAGGGTGTCCAAAATAGTGAAAGGTCTGGAAACCATGCCTTATGAAGAGCGACTTAGGGAACTGGGTATGTTTAGCCTAGAGAAGATGAGGTTAAGGGATGACCTGATTTATTATTATTGTTAACTGCCCTCGATTTGGCCTCAACTCATGATGACCAAGTGGATGAGTCTACGAAAGAGAATTCTGCAAAATGCTTCACATTATGGGAGTACTCCTTTGGGCTGAGATCCCACCTCAATATTATTTAGGATATAGATCTGTATGTGGAGTTATGTATTGATTGTGCCATGCAACCCTCATGTTGAATGTCAGCATTGCACAATGAACACCTGAATACACACCTGAATGTGCAACCAAGTGCACAACTGAATTTTTACATCATATGCATCTCACATATATCCACATCTTGGATGGATTTTGTTTTCCTGTGCATTGCATGCATGTAATTCACATGCACATGAGATGTACATTTGCATGCACTGCAGCCACAACTCTACTTCTGCAATTCTGAATTAAGCACAGACATTCTGCATGGGACAGAGGTGTTCAACTGCTTTTGTGGCTGAATGTAGACATGCATTCTAACAGGATTCTGGCTAGATTCTTCTTTTCATGAATAATTCCACAACCCTGCAGAAAGGACTGTGAATACAGTGAAATGCTCCATCTATGCTTCTTCTTTCCAACAGTAGGAAATCTAGGAAGAAACATTATGCATTTTTTAAAAACAAAATGCACACAGGAAAGCAGTGTAAACAGTATGAACTCCTCATCCCCCATATTTCCTCCTGCAGGAATAAATACTTGAGACAAGCAAACTACTTTGTAAATGATGCCTTTGTATGGGTTCGTATAGCCTGGTTCAATTATTCTAAAACCTAGCAATTTTCTCATATCATTGAATCTGGTTTTATTGCAAATAGGGTCATAGAAATAGTCATTTCCAGTGATAATGGACTTAGTTTATCTTAACTATTAACACTTCCAGAGGATGTGTGTGCTTGCAGAGATACATTTATGTGTATGTATATACGCGCACGGCTGCGCATATATTAATAATGAAGTAACCTTATCTCATACAATCTGAAAACAAAATCGTGTAATAGTGGGCAGCAAAGTGTGTCGGTGTAACTGAAAGCCTCAGCACTGGGCTCACAGAACAGGCTGCTGATGAATAAATCAGAAAGGATGCTTCCCCTGTTCCACCAGCTTCCCATGTGTCAACTGATCCTCTGTTTAAGGTTCAGGATGCATTTGACAAATAATAGGGGTACAGCCTCTGTTCACAGCAAGCAGGACAGATGGGATTCCCCTTTGTCAGATGCAATTATTCTGAGCCATGTAAAACAATCACAAACACCATGTCCCATAGCAACCTGATTCAAAGGATGCTGCTTAGAGGATACAGTTTTGGCTATACAGAAATAACTCTTCATAGACAGATGTGCTCAACCCCTAATAACCCCAGATGTGCTCAAGAACCCTTAGGCCTGTTGCTGATATATGATATTGTTTGTATTTTACTATGTTTAAACTATAGTTGATTTAATCCCTTTTTAGGGGTGGGAGGTGGGGATGGGATTGGTTTATTTTAACTGTTGTGTTTTAACTTCTTGTCGTAACCTGCCCCGATTGCTTGCTCAGAGGGGCAGGCTAGAAATAATAATAATAATAATAATAATAATTATTATTATTATTATTATTATTATTATTGTGTGAAGTTTTTAAAATGTTTTTCCTGGTAATGTTCTTAAAGTGGAAAGATCCAGGTCCTAGACCCCATTGGGCCATGATACTCATTGGATTAACCTAGTGCACAGGCCTATTGTGAGGACAGGATGGGGAAGAGGACAGCCACTGGCTCACTGAAGAAAAAAATGAGATGCAGTAAGTGTAGTTGATTAACACAGGCTGAGCTCTAAAATCCAAGATGATGATGATGATGATGATTATGATAATAACAAAGCACAATGACACTGCATGCCCATTTCTGTGTCCACAATTTTCAACTGAATATAGACTTCCATGCCAGACAAAAGTATCCAATTGCTTCTGTAGGTAAGCCTATACCTGTATAAGTCATTAGCAGCCAGATATAATACGAAAAAAATTTAATGTAGCTGATAACCTCAAACATCAGTCTTCAGAAATAATAATAATAATAATAATAATAATAATAATTTCTAAACCGCCCCTCTGAGCGAGCAATCAGGGCGGGGTACAACAATTAAAAACATACACAGTTTAAAAATTACAATCTAAACAATCCATACCCACCTCCCATCCCTTAAAACAGGATTAAACTAAGTCATAATTAAAACAGTATCAAATTTAAAAAACACTCAATCTCGAGGTCCAATGTGGCAGCCACATGTCCATGGGAGATAGGAGGAGCTAGACATCATTCAGGCGGCAGGAGGATTAGCTACTATCCGGGAAGGCTTGCCTGAAGAGATGCATCTTGGTCACTTTCTTAAAGCTATCCAAGGTTGTAATGAGACACATCTCACCCGGCAGGTCATTCCACAGCCTGGGAGCAATAGCAGAAAAGGCCCTCTGGGAGGTCTGTGACAGTCTAGTTTTGATAGGCTGTAGCAGGTTCCTCCCAGAGGACCGTAGTGACACCGTTTTGGCTATAATCCTGTTGGCACTCATCATCTGGAGTTGGATATTAGAGTAAATAGTAAAAAGGACACAAACTACAACATGATTACCAGATTTCAAAGGCCCCACCCAGCATGCCTTTGAAAAGTCACAAGAATAAGATATAGCTGGACCTTGGTTGCATCTGCACCACAGAATTATAACAGTATAATATAACTTTTAATTATAATGGCTGTGTGATATAGGATTTGTGGCTTAGTCAGGTACTTAGAATTTTGTACAAGAAAGCTCGAATGTTGTACAGTGGGCCCTTGGTATCTGCTGGAGTTTAGTTCCAGGAACCCCCATAGATTCCAAAATCCATGGACGTTCAAGTCCCATTAAATACAATGGCATAGTGAAATGGTGTCCCTTATATAAAATGTCAAAAACCAGGTTTGCTTTTGGAATTTATATTATTTATGAATATTTTCAAGCCATGGATGGTTGAATCAATGGATTAAAAAAAAAAATCCACGTGGATACAGAGGGCCAACTATAGTTCATGAGAAGGGAGGAGACCAGTGGTCCTAAATTTTTAATCCTGTAACTATTTTGGACTTTAGCTCCCAGAATTCCTGACCCTTCACCATGTTACCTAGGTCCTTTCAGAACTGAGGGTCCAAAGCACCTCAGGACCAGAAGCTGAGAGCCACAAAAAACAGGGTTCTGTATAATCAAAGTGTGGCCATGGGTGCATCTACACTGTAGAAATAATGCAGTTGGACCACCACTTTAAGTACTGCAGCTCCATCCTGTGGACTCCTGGGATTTGTGATTTTACAAGGTCTTTGGCCTTCTATGCCAAAGAGTGCTGGTGTCTTAAAAAACTAGAAATCCCAGGGTTCTGTAGGATGGAGCCATGGCAGCTAAAGTGATGTCAAATTGTACTATTTCTACAGTGTAGATGCATCCTATTATGCTGATACCAAATTGCTATGATGCAGTGTGGAAGCATCTCAGAATCTTTGGAGAACTAACATTTACTCCATGCTTCTCTCCACATCAATGTATAGACAGGACAGATTGAATGATCAGTTTCAGAGCAGCCCCCCAAGTTGGTTCAGCACATACCTGCCAAAAAATGGACTCTGAAGATTCACACAGGTGCATCGAACATGGAAGTCATGGACTGCAAATGCTTTGGTAAAAGAGCAGCTGTTCACCTTCCTTTCGGGCAAATTCTTTATAGCTGTCAAAGATGCTGTAATCAGACAAGGTTATCAAACCTAGTTCTCCTGAGACCTGGAAATAAGATCCAGAGAAGAGCCGCTGAGCTGTAAGAGGCCTAAGGCCCACTAAAGTTTCAATTGAAATTAAATGAAGAGACTTGAGTGGCTCAGAGAGCGAGAAACGAAGCTTCAGCAAAGACCAACAGGCCCCAAAGCTTTCAGCTGCCTCTCGAATTGACGACAGAAGCAAGGATCTATGTGGCTCGTAATGGAATCCGATAGCAGAACAAAACACATACCTGGGAAGCAAACTTTGCAAGTGGCTGAAGCATTTAGTTGTGTGATTTCCCTGACAGATCTAGATTTTCCCCTCTGTTATGGCTGAGTAGTTTTATTGCTAGATCAAATTAAGGAGAGAGGTAGCAAAGGGATAGCGAGGCTGATTTGTCTTTCGACTTGCCAAGTCTTAAAATGTGAACACCTCCCAAAATTGGAAAGAAGAGATTTGGCACTGGGAAACATTGTGGAGTTTCAACACAGAATGAGACTCAAAAGTAAGGCCTTAGAAGGGCTGAGCTTACTTTCCTGACAAGATTGGTGCAGGCTGTATGAAGGACTGTTTAGTGCCTTGTTTTTTCATATGATGTTGACTTATGGTCTGTGAAGATGGGATATAAATCTGGGACTATTTTGTCTTTGTCTTTGAAAAGGCGAACAATTGCTGTAGTTTACTCCCTGCCTCAGGTGAGAAAGAGAGAGAAAGAAAAAAAAAATCTGTGCTGTATTCTTCCAGTATTCGCAAAACCCAATGTTTTCTGGGGTTCAATGTATTTCCATCATATATTTTGCACAGAAATATATGATATACATCACTCCAATTCACTAGAAGGGTAACTTACCATGTCAAGGACATAGCTATGTCTACATCTGCAATACAGAAATAATGCTGCAAATCCCAGGATGCCATAGGATGGACCCATGATGGTTAAGCGTTGTCAAATCGCATTACATCTGCAGTATAGATACAGCCTATGACATCATAAACTTCAGTGTTACCTTTGATGCAGTATCTTGGCCTTCATTTGTTACACAGAAACATTATTTCCAGGATAGAAAACAAGTTATCTGTGAAAAGAGTGGTTTGAGGGCAGAAAAAGAAGGTTGTTTCTGTTTAGAATACGGGGGGCCCTTCTTATCTGGTGAGGTTTGGTCCTAGGACCCCACCCCACCCCTGTGGATACCAAAATCAGTAGATGCTCAAGCCCCATTGAATACAATGGCATAGTGAAATATTGTCCCATATTTAAAATAGCAAAATCAATGTCTTTTTTGAATATGTTCAAGCTGTGTATTGTTGAATCCATGGATAAAGAACCTTTGGTTATGAAAGGCTGATTGCAACTCCCTTCAGGGTGTACAAATACCAGAAGAAAACAACACAAAAATCTCACTGCTCTGTTGTTCTCCTGGCAGAGTTTCTTGAGCACTCAGAATCCCTTTGCATAACCAGGCAATACATGCCAATGAAGACTCTTTCCATTGCTGCCTTAAATTGCCGGGCACATTTTAGCTATCAAATGGGATGGGAACTGGAGTAAGTTTTCTGATGAGATGGATGTTTACTGCAAAACAGCTGCTTTTATTTGGATGGAGAATAGAGAGTTTTTGCAGCTGTTTAGTAAGAAACAGCTGCTGATTGTGGGGAAGAATGCTGTTTTCAGCAGAGCTGGGGTGGGGTGGGGGACTTTTTGGATGACTCCATGAATCCCCAGTAGCTTGCCTGTAAAGAAGTGTGCTGCAGTCTGTAAAAGCGTATGCTGAAATGAATGGGCTAGTCTTAAAAGTTCCACAAGACTTCTTTTTACCTCCCTCCTTTCTTTTTATAGTGCAAAGCAGTAATTTTTCTAAGGTCTGCTTTTAGGAGCTAGTTATCTGTCTATTTGTTGCTTCTCTCTTCTATCGGTATCTTTGTTGCAATTGTTGCAATGATGCAATAAAGCAGATTCTGAAGAGCAGGGTATAAATACAATAAAATAAATAAATAATCAGTACCAATGCCAAATAGACTTTACATGTGTAATACAACTCAAGTGGAAAATCTGGCCCACTTCTGGCTGGAATGTCAGTTGAATACCCGTGTTACAGAGTGTTGTTTGTTTTTCTTGCTATTATTTGTTGTCAGCTTGCCTTTGACGTCTGACTATCACAGCCCTTGCAAAAAAATCAAAATTTTGGTTGCATACCAATGGCATATAAGTCTTTCCCTGATTTCCACTCCACTATATGCATCTGAGGAAGTAGACTGAAGTCAGGGGTGCTATTCCTGCATGGCAGGGGATTGGACTGGATAGGTCTTGTGGTCTCCTAGCACCTTATCAAACGTTGGAAATTGGAAGTTTAATCCAATGGCAATCCGAACGCAAATCATGAGGTTTTATGATCTTGCGAATTAAAGTATCTCATGCAATTTTGGGCAAAAGGGAAGTCATTCTGAATGTAGTCATGGGTTTTACATTATTGAGAATTAAAGCATCTCACGCAATTTCAGGCAATGGGCAGTCATTTTCGGGTAATGGGAAGTCATTCTGAATGCATTCCAAATGGAATAGGAATGCATGTGAATTTGCTAAACTAGCGAATTCATGTGAATTCGAATTGGCTTCAATTGGCTCCATTCGCAATAAAGAGAAATCCCTCCCATCTGATAAACTTTCTACAGCTCTATCATTCTATGATTCTAGGAGGAGGAGGACAAAATTATAGAATCATAGAGTTGGAAGGGGCCCTATAGACCATTGGGTCAACCTCATGCTCAGTGAAGGAATTCCAGCTGGATCATCCCCAGCTAATAGCTGTCCAGCCTCTTTATGAAGACATCCCGAGAAGAGACCACAACACCTCTCTAAGCAATTGGTTCCATTGTTGAACCGTTCCTTCCCATCAAAATGTTGCTTCTAATGTTCAATCAAAATCTACCTTCCTTCAATTAAAACCATTAGATCTGATCCTATCTTTTGAGGGAAGAGGAGAAGGGAGAGGAGGAAAAGAGAGCCAGTCTGGTGCAATTGTTCCTGTGTTGTGTTTTCATGTGGCTCTTCGTGTCCAGTCCTTGCAGGGTTTTTTCTCTCCATTCTTTTCCTTAGAAGCAGAATATGTAATAGAACTTTGTAAATTGAAATTGAATTAACTAGGTCTCAAAAGGGCCATCAAGGGCCATGCCTCCAGAAAAAGACCCGCTTCCAGAAAAAAAAAAAGGGGGGGGGGAAATCCTGCAAGGACTGGACATGAATGTCCATGAAATATAGGAATATGAGAAAGGAATATGATACATATCTGTATCCTCCATGGAGTTCAGTGCATTACAATGTGCAATGGAGTGGGAGTGAGCTTGGAAGAGCGAATTAGAGCTTGGAAAAGTTTTGGACTGCAGCTCCTGTAATATCTCTCTCCATTATTCCATTGATCCAGTCTTTCTCTTCTAGTTTGGGCAACCAATTTGATTTAGGTCATTTCCTCCCTAAGTCTGGTATGGTGGTTTTAGTGCTGGACTAAGGGGCTGAACAGACCACCCCTAATTACATGCCATAGCCTCAATCTGGTATTTCTATGACGCAAAAAGAAGCTGCAAAAAGCAGCTCTTTTTTGTGCTGCAGAATGGGTGCCTTAGCCATGGTGGTGACAGCTTGTTGCCACAGCACATGTAAGCGCAGAACCAAAGATGTGGCGTGACACCGCCCTCCATCTGGTCAGGCGGGTGGCGTGGGGGCAGAGTCCAGGTGGGTGGCATGTGGCCACCATGCCCCCACTCTGCCCCGGGGATGGCTCTTTATACCAGTCTGTTGAGGCCCTAAAACTCTGGGAAACCATGGGCTTTATCATACCAGTCGCTTTCTCTTTGTGGTCACGGGAAAAATAAAAGTGGCAACTTACTGCTTTTATTGATGCCTTTGCTCAACTGCAATTTCTTTTGTGCAATGGGGGACTTCTGCCCCCAGCCTGCACCCTTTTCATTCTGTCCCTTAACTTAACTTCACTCTTCCTCCCTTCCTGGCATGTCTTTGTTTTTGTTTTGTTTTGTTTTAAACTTTTGTCATGCAATTTAAGAGCTCTGCAGCTCCGATTTAATGTTTTAATTATTTTAAAACAAAACTTTGATGCTCTGGAGATCTGAAATTGCATGAAAACCCAAGTTAAAACAAATAGCAAGAGGAATAGGGAAAGGGGGAGGAGAGGGCAGTGATAGCACATGACTCGAAATTGTGCAAATGCCCAGGGAATGGCTTTCCACACCTGGGGCATTGCCCAATTGGCAGCTCATTCACAGGTTTTCCCCGTGAATCAAAAGGGATGGCTCGGTGATGGGGCAGCTACAGGAGGGAAGTGGCATCATGCAATTCAGCATCACTGATGCCACTTCCCTCCCAATTAAATCATGGTTTAAAAGCCACATGTGATAAAGCCCCATAATTCAAATCTCTACTAGATCATGGAAATCCACTAGGTAACCTTGGGCAAGTCCCACTCTCTCAGCCTCAAAGGATGCCAAAGGCAACCTCCCTCTGAACAAATCTTGCCAAGAAAATCCCGTAATAGATTTAAACCCTAAGTCTAATACTCTTATCCTTAAGACCATTTCTCCATTCAACTTGAAGTGGAAAAAAGAAGAAGAAGAAAGGAAAAAAATGCCAGAAATAAGGTCCTTCTTATGGTGTTTGTCATTGTTTTGTGCCTTCAAGTTGTTTCCAACTTATGGAGACCCCAAAGTGACCCTATCAAGGGTTGTGTTTGCAAGATTTGTTCAGAGGAGGTTTGCCATTGCCTCCCCCTGAGAATGAGAGAGTGTGACTTGCCCAAGGTCACCTATTGAATTTCATGGCCCAGCTGAGAATCAAACGCTGGTCTCCAGAGACCTTGTCCTACACTCAAACTACTACACTATGCTTGCTCTTTCTTTATGGGATATAGGGAGTTTAATAATTTATTTTTCATTGCAAATATCTCTTGCAAACAACCCTTTGCATACATCTCTAGCACATATATTTTTATTTTTAGGAAAGCATGTAGTGGAAACAGAAGAAGAGAAGTAAAATGCATCTAGGCATCTATAAAGTCATGTACTTGCCTGAGATTCCATGGAAGTTCTTACTGCCTGCCAGAGGCCCCATCTGCAAATGAGCTACACGCAGAGTATTCCCATGTGTTTATACTGGAGTAGGATGTTTAACACTCCTGTCATTTGCCAAAGATCAAGTGAGAGAAATGTCAGTGCCAAGAAGCAAAACCAAAAAAGAAGCTACAGCCAGTGCTGAAAATACTGGTTTCCTTTAGCCTATGAAAGCTTTCATTATTTGTGTTCAAAATGGCTAAGCAAGAACTCCGAAGACTGGTTCCCTCATCCCTTCATAGCTCTTGAAATAGACTTTTGCTTTTGAACCCACAGTCTTGATGTCTTGAAAGATATGGCTGTGCACAGATTTGCACAGGCAAAGTCCATTTTCTGATAATCTTTTAGAGGCTACTTTCCATATTTGGTCATAGATAATTTTAATACAGCATCAATCCAAGCAAACAACATATAGAGCCAGCATGGTGTTGTGGGTTGAGCATTGCATTATGACTCTGGAGATCAGGATTCAAATCCCTGCTTGGCCATGGAAACCCATTGGATGACCCTGGGTGAGGCATAAGGGGGCTTTACAAACTGCCCCTCCAGGGTCTAGTCTATGCCCCCCCTGTTTGCTGCGCAATGTGCCGCAATAATGAAATGGCGCAGCACTGCTGCGCAGCAAGGAAAGAGTGCACAGAAGTGTTCCTTCCCTTTGTGTGCTGGATTGGGGCCTGGGCAGCCTCACTAGCAGCTCTTGCAGCGCCAATCCAGCTTTTTCCAGCCCAAATTGCCACTTCTCTTTCAGCTTGAAAAAGGGTGTCCATGGGGCATGCAGTCCCATGGACACCTCGGGAGCCCACGGACACTCCAGGAGCTCAGAAGCATTACTGTGGCACTCTGGATGCCACAGGAACGAGCTGCTCCCCAGAAGAAACTCCCTTTCGGAGCCCCTTCCGAGGAGATCTCCCCAAGGAGCTCCAAACGGGAACTCCCCAAGGCCTCCCTGGAACTTCAAAAGGGAGTTCCAGGCAGGTCTTGGGGAGCTCCCTTTCAGGGCTCCTGGAGTTCCAGGGAGGTCTTGGGGAGCTCCCTTTTGGGGCTCCTTGGGGAAATCTCCCCAGAAGGAACTCCAAAAGGGAGTTCCAGGGAGGCCTGGGGGAGTTCCCTTTCGGGGCCCTTGGGGAAATATCCCCAAGGAGCTCTGAAAGGGAGTTCCCCTAGGCCTGCCTGGTTTTCTCGGACCATGGAGAAGTGGCAAAATGCCGTTTCCCCATGGTCCAGGAAATGGGTGTCTTTGGGGCTGCATGCCCCAAGGATACCCCGACAGCTGCAGCCATGTGAGGAATGGGCCAGCTGGCTCCTTCTGCCCGTGGCTTCATTCTCACAGTGGTCTAACCACTGCAGGAATGAAGCAGTCAGGTGGCACACGCAGCAAATAGGAGCTGTCTAGAGCAGCTCCTTTTTTGCTGCCCTGCTTACAGGAAGCAGCGCCTTTACAGTGCCACTTCTTGGGCGCCCTGTTTGGGCAGCCAGCAATGGCAACACTGTCATGGTGGCCCCTGTGTGAGGGTGTCGCCATGGCATGCAAGGGTTAGGGAGCATGAGATTGCTGCATGCTCCCTAACCCTAGAAACGCCCCTAGAACGTCCCTTTGTGGATGTCTGTATCAGGCCACAGTCTCAGCCCAGAAAAGCCTATGATAGGTTCACCTTATGGTCACCATAAGTTGGAAATGACTAGAAAGCAAACAAACAACAACAACAAAATCCCTGATTTATTGCAAAATATAAAATCATCTCCCCCTCTGCCAGTCCACACACTCCCCAGAACCACTCCCCAAAACATTCCCATTAAGTGCTGAGATGTGCCATTTTGCTTCTCTGGAGCCTTTACATCAGAGCCAAAGGATGCAACTCAGCACTGAATGGGAATGGCCTGGCTTCAAGCGATGGAATGGGACAGTTTTGAGGACACTTGGGTGTGTAATAAAATCTGTTTTCCCTCAGTCGTGCATGGCCCCAATCGAATCATCCCCTACCTGTGCCCAGAACTTTAAAAAAAATGTGAGCGATAAGGTTAGGGGTTTCATCTGCATGGAGAGAAAGACATCATTTCTGACCATAATCAGAGCATGGGTGAATGATGTTTCCATAAAGTTTTCTTTTGGGGAGGGGAGTGGGGGCTACTTTGTTGAGTATACTTAACTAAGTTAAGTAGTTATGTAGTTAAGTATACTTAACTAAGTAGCTGATACAGGATTCCGTCTTATAGTCTCTTATTGGAAGGCAACCACTGCTTGATAGATTATCCAGTATGAGTGCATTATTACATTAACCCTGTTCTTGCCACAATCGTGCAAGTAGAAGAAAACAAAAACATATCAGTTTGGAAGCAGCCATTCTTATGTGTCCTTGCAATAGCCTAACTGGGGCTATTTCTGCCATCTCGCTCTCTTTCACACTCCCCCTTAACCCCTTCTCCCTGCTGTTTGTCCTACTGAGCATGCATTTTCATTTCACCTTATTTTTATTTTTACTTTTTATGCTATTGTGATTTAAGATAAAAAAGTAAAGAAAAGAAATAGAAATTTTTAAAAAGAAAATCAGCTGCTTGGAAATTATGAGGGAGATGGGGAAGAGGAGGAGACTGTGAAACCATGTGATTGCCAATATCAGAACTGCCCCGACATTGATGTTTCGCACCTGGGGCTAATAGGACTGGAGTCATTCACAACATCACCCCAGCTGATTCACCTTAGAAATGCAAGCAGAATGAAAATGGTGACAATTTATACAGGTTGTTGTTGTACTTAGGAGGGACTTACTTCAAAGTTAAGATGTGTAACATTTCATTGGTTTTAGTGGAAGATACTTAACGAGAACTGATCTGGAATTTCATCAATGAGCTGTGTGTTGTTGATGTTGATTTTTTTAACCTGAGACAATTTCAGATATTTGTGTTTCCTCCTCTGCCTCTGACCTAGGAAAGGAGGAACATTTTGCCAACTGTTCTCCACCAGCAGGGTGAGCAGATGTTCTCCTTTTCAAGGACCTTTCAACCTTCTGTCCTGGAGGAATTTCAAAATGTTATCCATTTTGACCATGACTGAGAAGCATGAACTGATATGTATATTAGTGTTTTTAGCTTTTATTTTGTAATTTTTGTATTATTTTGTAATTTTGTAATTTCCTCATTTTTGTGTGAATTGCCTACATTTTTGGTGCCTTGTCCTTCTTTGCAGTTAGGACAACTGGTCACCCTATCCAGCATTATGCTTCCCACAGCCTGTCCCAGTCCACTAGCCAGATTTGCCTGATACTGGATTGATAGACACAGGAGATGATCAAGTTGAAATTTGCCATCAGTTCAGGTATCCTAACTACTGTAACTATTATTTTTGGGGATAAATATAGCTATGCTGGTTGGGGGAATTCTGGAAAGTAACTTGTTCAAACTCTGGGTATTTGTACATCACAATTGCAGGCAACGCACTGTAAATTAATAGAGGTGACACAGTCTATAAATCTATGTTTGCATTTCTCTTTAGAAAACAAACCATCAAACCCACCTTTGATAATCAAAGCAGATGCTGATGGCTAATTGGTATACTTCAGCTTTCTTTGTTCATCCCCAGGGCAGTTGTTGCTTCTGCTGCTTTTGCCAGAAATACCCCAGCTCTTGTGGCAATTTGCCCATTACCCCCTTCCTCAATTAGTAAACATGAAACAGCAGGTGGCCTGCATGCTGAGCACAGCGATAGTCCACACGCAACACGGGGAGTCTGCTGCTGTTTGGTAAGTTTGAAGTTCACATTCTATCAGGCCCATGCAGAAACTGCTGTGTTACCAACTTTTTAGAAATTCCTCCCAGGTCTCCTCTGTGTAGTGCAAATTGTTCCGCACTGCTGTTTGCTGATACGGAGTATGTTATGAATAACATGGAACCTATCGGGTAGAGGCACTATTTAAGTGAACAGCTGGATATGAATTTAAAGGGATGTATAGAAATCTCAGTGACATTCTCCACTGTGAATTTTTCACTTTCCTTTCCTCCTCCCTTCCCTCTTTCCTCTTTCACTTCATCTCACAAATAGAAGCAGGTGGGCTTCACATCCATGTGGGGCTGGGCATGTTAAAGAAACCATATGAGAAACCAAGCTACAAGTTCCAGGGTGAGGGTGGGGGTAATGTTATCACACACCCATACTCCACACTCGTCATTCTCTGCACATGGACCAACATCCTGAACCTTTTCAGAAAATTTCAGTGTCAGGGTGTCCAGAGCTGCATATTTTGCTTCTTGCCTTCCATGGTTTTAGAGGCAGGTTGAAATGCCATGATGGGAAGCAATTACCGTAAGGAAATGGTAATCTCACAGGTGGTATGATAATAAAGTAGAGGAGGCAGGCATAGAGTGAAAGTAATTTGCTGAGAAGAAACTGGATGAGAGAAAAAGAAGGAGGTGGTATGGGAAATGAGAGAACCAAGGTTGTTTTGAGTTTGTAATAAATGAACAATTATCCTGTTCAACAGTGAGACACACTTTCTCAGAGTGTGGTGGAGTCTCCTTTTTTGGAAGTTTTTAAACAGAGGCTGGATGGCCATCTGTCAGGAGTGCTTAGATTGCATCTTTCTGCATGGCAGGGAGTTTGGACTAGATGGCCCTTGTGGTCTCTTCCAATTCTCGGATTCTATAATAAAGTGGACTAGAACCAGTGGTTGAGATCATCTGGTATGGAAATCTGACAAGTGCTGTCTGCTATAGCAGCGATGGGTAGAAAGAGAGCTCTCTTGGGGTCCCCTATGGTCAATCAGTGGCTCATTTGAATGAGGGAGACAGAACTACATCATGTTGAGACCCATCTGAGACTGAGCAGAACACAAAAAACATTGCACAAGTAAGGTACTGGTTACCTCCTAGCATCTTATAAAAAGTACTTTCATTTGCGTAACCCCTGCTTTTGCACAGAAAACAGCCTTTTCCATGTAGCTAACATATTTGTGTGTGTGTGCACATAAAACCGTTTTCTGCCCCAGAAAAAAATTTTTCAGACAATTCTGTGTTTTGTGCTAACCCCCATCCCTCCAAAAATGCTACTCCAAATTTGGTGTAGAAGAAATCCCAAACTATGAAGAGTCTCTTCAGGATTCTCCTTGACAGGGGTTTCCCAGCACTTGTGATAGAGGGTTCTTGCCGTTTTTCTGGTATCCTTGAACATTCTCCCTAGAAATGTTGCCTCAGCCTCACAACCTTGGCCTGGTTGTAAGAGACAAAAATTGCTCATTGGACCCCCTTTCTTCTATACTCCATGTCACAAATGGAGGATCATAACTTTCATAAACTGATATGCTATGTGAGACTTAATGAGAGATAAAACCATCCAGACAATGGTTAAATGTTTTTAATAGCCATTGGTTAGGAAACTGAGGCTGCATTTGCAACTGCAGAAATAATGCAGTTTGACACCCCTTTAACTGCCATGGCTCAAGTGCTGTGGAATTTTAGGATTTGTAGTTCTGTGAGATATTTAGCCTTCTCTGTCAGAGAGCTTTGGTGCCACTACAAACTACATATCTAAAGATTCCATAGGATGGTGCTGTAGCAGTTAAAGCAGTGTCAAACAGCATTATTACTGTGGTGCGATGCAGTCTGAAACTTCCCCGCATATATTTCTCTCAGAATTTGGAAGTTTAGCAATCATCTTTGCTGAGGTTGCTGCATCTTGCAGGCCGGGACCTGCATTACAATTGTCTTAAAGAGTCCATTTGTTACTCCCCTCCTCAGTTCCTTTTATCACTTTTCTCATCTCAGTAATTTCTGCTCCTGTCATAGCATACTAATGGGTGGGGAGGAGGCAGGTGACTGTGAAGGAAAGCAGAGTTGTCCATTAGAGACAACGTCTCTGTTCAGACATGTCAGTCAGGTGGAAGAGGCCAGGAGACCTCCTGACTTCCCAAATACGCCTCATTTGCTCGGCTTCAAAACAGAGAAGCAGGACCTAATGATCACAGAGGCAGAAATTCCCTTACGCTCCACCTCACCTCTCTTGGACTGAGGGATGTTGCTTGATTGACCGTGCAGGAAAAAAATGTCTTTGTGTATCCAACAGTGTTTAATTCCCGACTTTTGTTTTTCAAAGGGAAGGCTGTTGATGTGACCTTGTCAAAAACTGTTTGAAAAGCCAAGGGAGAAATGCTTTGTGAAGAGGCCTCAACTCCCCTTATTGGGGACTGGTTGGAACTGCAACAATTTGATTTGTCTCTTTCCTACAGACTAATAATAATAATAATAATAATAATAATTTATTTCTTACCTGCCCCTCTGAGTGAGCAATCAGGGCGGGGTACAACATATTAAAAACATATTGTTTTTAATATGTTTAATTTAATATATTTAATTTAGGATGTGGAGAAACTGGAGCGGGTCCAAAGGAGGGCAACTAAGATGGTGAAGGGTCTGGAAACCAGGCCCTATGAGGAACGACTTAAAGAGCTGGGGATGTTTAGCCTGGAGAAGAGAAGGTTAAGAGGTGATATGATAGCCCTGTTCAAATATTTGAAGGGATGTCATATTGAAGAGGGAGCAAGCTTGTTTTCTGCTGCTGCAGAGACTAGAACGCGGAACAATGGATGCAAGCTGCAGGAAAAGAGATTCCACCTCAACATTAGGAGGAACTTCCTGACAGTAAGGGCTGTTCGACGGTGGAACACACTCCCTCGAAGTGTAGTGGAGTCTCCATCCTTGGAGGTCTTTAAGCAGAGGCTGGATGGCCATCTGTCGGGGATGCTATGATTGGGAGTTCCTGCATGGCAGGGGGTTGGACTGGATGGCCCTTGTGGTCTCTTCCAACTCTATGATTCTATGATTCATATGCAGTTAAAATCCTCCAGCATTCCCACCTCCCTCCCCTTAAAACAGTATTAAACAAATCATAATTAAAACAATCGAGATTTAAAATACATATTCCTTCAAGTCCCATGTAGGTGGCTGGATGGGGGCAGGAGGGGGGAGGTCATCAGACGGTGGGAAATTAGTTACTATCCTGGAAGAGATGCGTCTTGGTTGCTTTTTTAAAGCCTTCCAAGGTTGTAATAAGACACATCTCATCTGGCAGGTCATTCCACAGCCTGGGAGCAATAAAGCTTTGGACAGGTTAACATTCTAAAGTGTGTTTGGGGAATGCCCCTGTGTCAGGATGTTTATTGATGTATGCATTTAATCTTTCTCCCAACATGGCATCAGGGGCATGCAAGTTGTGGGCCTCCCCTATTGATGTAGTCTCCAGTGTTTGGAGTCTGGGGAATGGGATGCCAACTCAGAATGGCACCCAGCATGTCAGAATGACCTCAGCACACCAATGATTTGTGCATTGGTCTGCAACTCTGCAGACCAGGGTTCAAATCCCAGCTGGACCATATAAACCCACTGCATGATCTTGGGCAAGTCACATTCTCTTAGCCTTAGAGGATGGCAATGGCAAACCCCCTGTGAAGAAACTTGCCAAGAAAACCCCATGATAGGTTTGCTTTAGCATCACCATAAGTTGAAAAAGACTTGAAGGCACACAACAACAACAACAACAACAACAACAACAACAATGGACTTATTGCCCCAGAGACAGTAGTGGAAAAGCATATATATTGAGAGTCATTGATGATTTTTCCTGTCAGTTAAAAAGTGTGCTCTACCAATGACTGGAATGCAAAGCTGCAATAGGAGAGACATGATGCTGTGTGATAACTACTGGCCAAAGATGTTGTTATTCTGCTGTTATTCAATTTAGTAGCTTTGTGTGATAAAGTCCAAAATCTTCCCCTATTCTTTCCATCCATCTGCATGTCAGGAAGATAAAGGGAACAGGCAAAGCTGTTTTGAAATGGATGGGAAGAACTGGAGGACTTTGATCCTGACCAGAGAAGCTGGAGAAGTTTCAAAGCCAGCTTCCCATCTGAACTGGACTACTAGATTCTCCCCAAGTTCATATGGAAGAAAAGGCTCAAGAGAACTTTGATGGTGATTCTTTACTTCTATACGATGCTCAACGTTTTATTGGTGTATTAAGAATGAAGAGCTTCAGCAAAGTGTTGAAAGGAGGGAGGGAGGAGGAAACTGCTGAGCCATCCCATTTTTTAAACAGCAAAAGGTATTAAAAGCTGTTGATGCAAAGGGGGAGAAGTGGAGAAGAAAGAGGTTGAATGAATTTGATTGCTAACTTCTCCAGTGACAATTTCACTCCATCTCCTATAAAACCTGGTATAATGAACTGAGTAATTGATGCAATTAAAGATTTTTTTAATCCAATATTTTAGCATAGTCAAGTCGCTAGATTATAAGCAGCTGATAAAAGGCAACCACTGTGACCTCTGATCTCACTTAATCAAAATGATGGAGATAACACAGGCAGCTTGTGCAAATGGGCCTCACCCTGTGCCATTCCGCAGAAGGAGGAGAGAATAACCCATTTACAATCCCAAGAACTCAGTCAAATTTTATTTACTAAGCATGTTCCCTCCTCACTTGCAGTTATTTCCCAGTGGTCCTAAAACTGTAATGGATTGTAATGCTTCCATTTGATGTGATTTCTGGCTGCGAGACCCAACACAGTGAATGATAGTCAGATGGTTTCCTGCTGCAACATTTTCACACATCATGTGTTTCCAGCAACAGGGAACACGATCTGAATAGATGTTCCTTGTATTTACTCCCTTTGATTCTCATCTAGGCAGTGCCTTAAGCACTCTTGGGTTTTAGGGCAGAGAAGGGGTTTAACAGTGTTGGAAAACCTGCATTGGGGGTACACTTTCTGGAAATCCATTTATCTACCTCTCCCCTCTCCCTAAATTTTTCTGTTCAGTGCCCTCTGTTTCAATCTGAGCTGATTTCATTTTCCTTCGGAATGTAATTGCCGAGCCAAATCTGATTAGTGATGAACCATGATGACATCTTTCCATTCACAATGTGTTCCCTGATTGGCTAACTTTGTATTGCTGTCATACAATTGCCTTTGTTTGCTTTTTGTGACATAATTGCAAAGTCACATCTGACCAGTTATGGAACATCACAATACGACTCAATTCCCTACATAATCCCAGTTGGACTAAGACCACCTAGTTTATTCCTCTGTGAGGAGCCAGTGGGAAATTTGTTCACAATGAAAATATTAAAGAGGGCTGAAAAACAGTAAATAGTCTCACCGGCAAAGTATTCTCTGGTTAAGATTTATGTGTTACTGAAGTAAATTGTTTTGACACAAAATTTTAAAAAACACATTTTTTTTTGCCCCAGTCTTACTCATTATGATTTGCCAACCTTAGTAGTACTTAGACAGCTAAATAATCCTTTGTCATGAACAAGGATATTTCCATGGCTGTCTTTCCCCACCCACCTGACAAATAACCCAAATCCCTTGTAATTGCAATGTCAGGTCATGCAAGTCTTTAATAAAAAATATCCAAATTGATGGTTATTTCCCAGAGTGGGTGATGGATGTTTTGAAGGCATTAGGGAATCACCAACATCTAATGGCAGAATGACACAAGAAATATAGGAAGCAGTTTTACAAGTCCCTGGTTTAATCACTGCAGTCTTGACAAGTAGGTGAGGGGGAAACAAAGCAGTAAATCTAACCAGGGCTTTTTAACCCTTGGACCAAGAAACATGGACTGAGTGCCAAGATATACCTTAAAGAGTAAAGACATTTGAGCCAGAAACTTGAACAGAAAGTAACAGCATTGGTGGTGATGGATGAAAACCTAAACAATCTATGGTCCAAAACACACTGCAGAAATAGTTTGGTGAGATGTTTAGTATTCTCTGTCAAAGAGCTCTGGTGCCAAAATAAAGTACAATTCTCAGGATCCCCTAGCACTGAGCCAGGGCAGTTAAAGAAGTCTGAAACTGGATTATTTCTGCAGTCTATTTTGGACCTAAGTCTAATATAACTGGTGTTCTGATCCAGGTACTTAGCCTGAGCCAGTGGTATCCCCATGCTGGATGTCACCTGGTACAAGGGAGTAGGGTGGGGGGCTGGTGGTGTGCTGGGGGCTGGTAGTGGTGGCACCCTGGCCCTCCAGGTTTTGCCAAAGTGTGTGCTCTTCCTCGTCGTCTCAGGCCAGCCCAGCCTGCAAGAGTGTACACTCCCTCCTCCTCCTCTCTGTCCTGGGCTTCATCTCCAGGGGAAAAGGCCATGATGGAGCAGCCCGCAAGGACATACATGGTCTCCTCCTTCTCTTCCTCCATCCTCGATGTTTTCCTTGGACAGGAACCACAGGATGAAGCAGCCTGCAAGGGCAGGTGCACACATTCCTCCTCTGTCCTAGATTCCTTTCCAGGGTCAAAACCTGGGACAGAGCAGCTTACAAGGGCAGGGGATTGGACTGGATGGCCCTTGTGGTCATTTCCAACTCTATGGACTCTTTCAAACAGGGAGGAATTTCTCCCAACTCCGAATGGAGCCAATGCGGATTCATGTAAATTCGCTTGTTTAGCGAATTTACATGAACCCCTGCTCCGTTCGGAATTACTTCCCATTACCCAAAAATAACCCCCTCCTGCCCGAATTTGCATGCGAAGCTTTAATTCGCAATAACGTAAAACCCATGATTGCATTCGAATTGGCTTCCCTCTTGCCCGAATTTGCATGCGAAGAGTTAATTCGCAATAACGTAAAACCCATGATTGCATTCGAATTGACCTTAAATTATACTTCCAATTTAGCCTTGTATGAAAGAGTCCTATGATTCTATGATTTCCTCCTCCTCCTCCTCCCCCCCCCCCCCCCCGTCCCAGGCTTTTTCATAGAGAGGAAGTGTGAGACCAAAGCAGCCAAGAAAGGGGAAGAGAGTCCTACCAGGGGTCACCCCTCTTCTGTGTGTCACCCAGTGTGGTCTGTACCCTTTGCACCCCCCTAGTGATACCAATGATCTCAGTTGGTGGTCTCATTCTTAAGGTGGAGAAATAGCATATTAAGTCTTTGCTATGTGAAAGCCACATGGACACTTGGCAGATCCCAATGCATTTTTCTTTCTTTGAAAGAAAAGGGGAAAAAAAGGTAAGAAAGAGAAGAATGAAAAGGGAATGGAATGGAATGGAATGGAAACGTATTCTCTACATTGCCCTTCAGCACTCTTCATTGGGCAAACAGGCCAATCTCTGTGCCAGAGGATAAGTTGGTATGAATCAGACATTAGGAAGGGGAATACACAAAAACTTGTTTTGGAACACTTCAGTCTTCTGGGGCATTCCATCTCTGACCTTAAGGCAGAAGTCCTTGAACAACAACAACAACAACAACAACAAACTACAAAGATTAGAAAGGGAAACAGCTAAATTACAATTTATCCAGAAGCTCCGATCCACCAACACCCACAGCATTGAAGTGAGACAATAGCTTCCTGGCACACTGTACATAACACTGGTTAACATCCGAACCTGACAAAAGTATCTTAACCAGTTCATCATATCTTCTTTCTGGTTTTCAGCCTGCACACACCACATTCCAAAACTCCCTCCATCATTCATATGGTCATCCATCCCCCATGGCCTTCAGCAGCATCTTTCCTCTGGCCTTTATCCCTCAATTACCATAGTCAACACTGAAATTCTCATCTTATTATCATACCCACAATTTTTGCATTTTCATGGGTATTCTGATGATAAAGACCCTTCCTGGGTTCACCAAAGGTTCATCCCATGCATCTGAGGAAGTAGACCAAATCGAGGCAAGCATAAGGTACAACTTCTTTTGCACAGTTAGTCTCAAAGGTGTTTCAAAATCACTTTACCTGCTGATATTCCAGACTAATGTGACTATGTCTCTGATTTATTGTATCAATAAAATAAACATCTAGCCATATGCTGGTTCCACACACAGGAACAATTCAATTTCAAACAAAGTAATATTTCTGCCTGAACGCTCTCTACTTTCTTAGCTCCCAACAAATCTATTCAGATCTCCTCCATTCCTCTCTTCATAACTGTCCCTACCTCTTTTTCTAACTGTGCTTTATCTATCTTTGTCTATATTGCTGTTTCTGATTGGCTTTAACTAACAGACAAGCAATATTCTTTCCCCCGTAGTCACTCCAGCCCATAACATTCTGTGAGCTCTGATTGGATGGCTCTACCCAGGCTCACCCAACTTCTCATTTCATAATTTTTTTTTTGTTTTACATATTTTGAAGACTACCATATATACTTGACTATAAGTCGAGAAATTTATGTCCCAAAATTACCCTAAAATTTTAGGTAGACTTATAAAAGGGTCAATACATCAGTAGTGCTTAGAAAGGTCCTAAAGCAAGCAAGCCTGATGCCCCAATCTCCATTGAACACCACTTCCTTCCCCCTTCAGTCCATTTTGCAAGCCTTTGTTTCCTATCAGAAAATTTCTCCATTTACAACTCTCCATTTAAATCTACCTGCTTCCTTTTTCAATCCGATGTTAAAATCTCTCCTCCAGCACCTGGCCATTGGTTGGGAGAGGTCCAGAGAAGGAGAAGGAAGGACGGAAGTGGTATTTGCCCCATTCCATCCTTCCTTATAGCCCCCTATCGTCTTATCTGCGGCTCATATCAAAATCCAGGAGTTTGACCCTGAAACTTTCCCTCAGCTTATACGTGAGGTCAACTTGTTCATGAGTATATATGGTATGTCACAGACTGAAATGATTCATATCCTTCCAGAATTCTCCTTGTCAGGGAAATGCAGTTTTCATTTAATATTCAAATATTTCAAATATTATTTTCTTTCCTAGAGGGAGGGAGGGCAATAATGTAATCCAGTCCTCCACACGGTGAGTTATTCATATACATTGGTGAAGGGTGAGAGGAGGAACAAAATTTAAAAGGGGTCTTTTCCCATGCTGGTCTGTGGAAAAATGCAAGAACCTGGAAAGATAACCTGGAATCCAAATTAAGATGTAGCCTGAGCAGGCTTGGTTACTTTCAATGTGTAGAATAGACCTCTAGAGCTAACTAGAATCCACAAAGCCACTGAAACTCCATGTTGAAAGCAATTTGTACCCTTGCTTCCCCTTTTCCCAGAGATTTGAGACAATAAAAGTTTGTTAGACAGAGGACAGCTATGAGAAAGAATCTGCTGTATCTAATGATGCAAACCCCTCCTAGTTTGCTAACTTCCCAGGAGCTAGTTTTACAGACCTTCATTGTTTTCAGAGTGCAACATTTTTCGATTGCAGAACTGTACCCTTTTTAAAAAACTGACCAGAACATTGGTTGTATCCATGTTAATTGTCAATCAACTTGCTTTTGCTCATATGTGACTGATTCCCATGAGCTCATACTGACCTGAATCTTTGCTGTAATCAATAAAGTAATCCGTCTTGCAAATGACAAGTATCTGGCATGTCTGTCCTTCTCTTGGGAGAGCCCCCTTTGATCAATGGTAATATTGGCTTGTGAGTAAGTGCCTTCCTTGGCTGGTTCAGGGCCCACTTGCTTTCTGAAACCAGGGACCTGGCAGAATTATGGTATTATAGATGCTGTCCAGCATTGGCTGCATTATATGTTTTACTGTGTTTTATAGTGGTGGGTCATGGGAATAACCTTTTTTACCATAGCAAAAAGAGTTTCACTCTTATACACCTCACATTTTATTTTTATCCTTTAGGTTTGGCCAGGGAAGGTCACCAGAACCCTACCATCTATTTATCAGTTTGGATGTTCTCAGAGGCTACTCAGCTCTAGAATTCCTTTCCTGAAGACCAGAGGTGGACAACTGCAAAAGGGGCAGGGGCCTTTACCCCTTCCCCCTACCCAGTAGACTGTATCAAATCTGAGTCTTCCAGAGATCTAGGCAGATGATGGCTTTGTTCTGTGTCTGGCAGTAGGGCAGAGCCAGTCTCTTGTCTAATGTCTTCTGGTCTCTACCAATCATTAACTGGTATTAGCAGGGGCTTCTGCAGCTAAAAGGTGGGTCAGGGGGATGAGAGAGGCAACTTTCATAATTCTGCATGTGCATTTTTATGCTACATCTCTGCAATGCAGCATCTTGACCATTATTTGTAATAAGTGTGTTACAAGTTGTAACATTATTTGTGACAAGTGTGTGCATTACGTTTCCTCCCCACTCCAGAACACTAATTATTCTCTACGACTGCTGAGTTAGCACTTGATTTTATGCATTTTAAAGTTGCTATTGGAGACTTGTTTCTTTCCCATTCAGTCCCACACTACATAGGAACAGATTTTGCTTTACTTCTTTTATTCAACTCATTAATTTTCTAAGTAACCTTTGAAAGGCAAGGGGTGAATATAGTGAATCAGTAAGCAAGGAAGTTCCTAAGCAGAGGTAGCATAATATGAAAGAAAGACATAACTATCCTTCAAAAGTGAAGTGTTTTGAGAATGAAAGATCTGGGCAGACCCTAAAGGCATTCCACTATAGAATTTTTCAAGGCAGATATTTTTAGAGACCATTTTAAAACAAGCTTGACTAAGGCCTTACATCTGCCTGAGCTTTGTAGGTCATTATTGATCTATCCTCTAGTAAAACCACAAAGGTTGTTATATTAACCATGAAGCATAATGAAAATGGCCATTTTACAACTTGTGCTTATTATAAAACGATGGACCTATTAAAATGAAATACTTATTTGATGCATAAAGACCAGCCTCTCCCCAAATCAGTTTAGTAATTCATCCTGGTATTTGTGATTTGTTGCACTGGGAATCCTTTTGTCTTTTGTTCATTTCTGCTCTTAAAAGTTGACATATGCCTGGGACAGACAGGCAGGAAAAAGCAGCTCTAAACCTGCATTTTCTGGAAGCAGGTTGAAACTCTATTGTCACACAGACTGCTCCCAAGGTAGCCCAAATGTACATGGCCCAACTGCATGGCTTGGTGTTAAGCTGCACCTCCCCACCATGCATGTGCACTGTTGTGCAAACACACCACTGGTGACTCCTTGCTGCTTAGATGCCATCCCATTGGACAGCTGCCCCTTGGATCTGCCACACAATCCCACCTGTGATCCTCCACTGGGACATGTCATTGAAGTATCAGTGTGCCCAGTAAAACACTGGCAAAGCACAATCCTGACCCCTCACATGCTCCCCCCTTTCCCCCCATGCCCCCTCTTGGACTGTCAGCTTTAGGGTTAGGGTTAAGATAGATTGCTCCTGCAGAACTGCTCTGGCACCAGGGTATTTATATGCAGGTTTGAAGGTGCTCATTTTCTGCCTTGAGTCAGAGTATTGCAGCTTCTTTTTGCCACAGTTTTTAGCCCCAGAGCATGTTTTCAATCTTGTTTCTACCCACTTTGTCATCTAAATGACCCTCCTTTAAAGCTGCTGGAAACTGCTTTATTTTGCCTGTCTGTTTCACCTCATAGCCTTGACATTAGATTTCATAAGTGGTAGTAAGCATTCCATTAGACTGCCATTAGATGTAACCATGGATTGTCACCCCGTTGATATTTTTGTTGTGTGCCTTAAAGCCATTTCTGATCAATGGCAATGCTAAGGAGAACCTGTTGAGGCATCTTCTGCCAAGATTTGATCACAGAGAGTTTACCTTTGCCTTTTTATGTGTATTTTACATTTTAAAAAATTCTTTTGTACATGCGGTTGTACTTTTTTGGCCATGCCATAATTTCTGTATTCGGTTCAGTGTGTAAGTGGAATTCCACAAGCACAACTTTTTCACATACAGTTGTACATTCTGATACAGTACACAACTATTTAGAAATGTCTACAATTACTACTTGATGTGCTGGGACAGCAGAAACAACAAGCATGTTCACAGATATGCAATTTGCTGTAATATCAGTATTGTGCAGAATGATGGTGTAGCACAACCACAGTGTGGTTAGTATGCAAAGGAATCTTGTAGCACCTTTGTGACTAATTGAGCAAAAGACATTGCAGCATAAACTTTTGTAGACTTGGGGCTAGTCTACAAGGTTAAAATATTCATCATTCCAGTTGAATAGAATATGATCAAGCCACATGCAATTCAAAATAGTTTTTGCACCCCCCCCCCCCAAAAAAAATCCTTGAATTTCACAGGAAAAGACTTTATAGTTTTTTCACGGAGTACCACTGAAATTCAGAGAAATGCTCATTATTGCGCATGTGGCCATCTGTCTGATTTTGTGCATTCAGATGACTGTGCAATTTTGGCAGGGGTGGTGGTGAATAGATGGCTATCGATGTGAATCATTAAGACAATTAACCATCAGTACAAATATCTGAAAACGTGCATCAATTTGCACACTATACTTATTAATAGACTAGCCCTGTGTTTACTTCCTCAGGTGCATGGAGTGAACATGTGCCCAGGAAGGACCTTTATAATCACTGTATGAATAGCCATAGAAATGCAAAAACCTATGGGTATGGTGACAAATTCAGTTTTCACTGTGATAGCTGAGAGAGAAATGCAGGAGGAAAGATACCTTTACCTACTGCTCTACCTTACCAAGGATTGTCATCTTTTCTAGTGGGTCATGTCTTCTCATCATATGTCCAAAGAATGACAATCTCAGTTTAGTCTTCCAGGGAGAGTTCAGGCTTGATTTGCTCTAAGACCCATTTATTTGTATTTTAGCAATCCATGGTATCTGTAGAACTCTTCTTGGGGACCACATTTCAAATGAGTTGGTTTTCTTCCTATCAGTTTTCTTCACTGTCCAGCTTTCAGAACTAAACATAGAAATTGTGAATAGAATGTGAATTTTTCTTTCTTTCACTACTTATAGGAAGGATGAGCAGAGACCAATGTGCTGTCTTGGTTGCATACTAGTAAAAGCTGTTGGCTTCCCTTTCAGGAGCATGGTGAATCGTCTCTATGTTTTAATCTGAAATTTAAACAAGTGATGCATCAGTAGGAGTATAGTGTCTATGTCGAGGGAAGTAATAGTAGAGCACTTTATTCTGCTATCTCCCCTGGAATACTATGTCCAATTTTGGGCATCATGATTCAAGAGTGTTATTGAAAACCTGGAGCATGTCCAAAGGAGGGCAAACAAAATGGTGAAAGGTCTGGAAGCCATTACCTATGAGGAGTGGCTTAGGGAGTTTATCCTGGAGAAGAGAAGGTCAAGAGGTGACATTAGCCATATTTAAATATTTGAAGGGATGTCATATTGAGGATGGTGCAAGCTTGTTTTCTGCTGCTCCAGTGGCTCAGACAATGGAGCAATAGATTCAAACTACAGGAAAAAAGATTCCACCATAATATTAGGAAAAACTTCCTGACAGTAAGAATTATTCAACAGTGGAAGATGCTGCTTCACATAGTGGTGGGAGTCTCTTTCTTTGGAGGTTTTTAAAGAGAAGCAGAATGGACATCTGTTGGATTGTGTATTCCTATGGAAGGGGGTTGGACTGGATGGCCCTTGTCATTTTTTCCAGCTATGATTCTATTATTCTATCCTAGTCACTGAAAACCAGCATCATAATGCTTTCAATACAACGGACAGCATTTTGAACTTCAGACTTAATGCCACAGTAAATTTACCATTCTGTTGACCTCAGAGCTCCCAGGTGCCCCTGGCGCAAGAATTTGAGATTTCCCAGCTTCTTTGGAAAACTTCAATGTGGAAGTTCAGCTGACATGCAGCTTTTTCCTGTGTTTCTTTAAAATTATCTGAATACAATGGGAAAAAAACCCTGCCACTGTAACAAAAGATGTTTCAGTATTGAACATGCACTCTGTCCATTGAAGGGATTTTCATACTATTTACAAATGTGGGACAAAAAAAAACCCTTGCTATTTCAACCTCACTTGTTCAAATGGCCTTGAAAATTATATGGTTTCTATTATGCTTCAGGGTTTATAGCTTTGCTGCTTCAAATTTAATATCTCTTCCCATTATGAGTTAATTGCTACTAAAATAGTATGGCTGTTATAATAAGTATAATATGCTTGCATGGAATTCTTAGAGATGTTGCCTTTTTGTAATGATTATTAGTATTATTATTGGGAAGGATAGAAATAGCACATTGAGGCAACAAGTATGAGCAATCATAAAGGCTATGGATGACACAGATTACAGGGCATAATTTGGTCATTATTTATTTGATTGGGTTAGGTAAATGAGGAAGGTTAATTTCCAGGAAATTTCAGCTATTTTTTTTTTTGAAGTTAATAGGCCTTACTTCAACTATAGGTAGATAAAACAACAGAGTTTATGTACATGCATGGTTGCAGTTCTCTGATACTAATTCAACTGCCATGGCTCCATCCAACAGAATCCTGGGAGTTGTAGTTTGATGCGGTATTTGAATGTCTCTGTTATAGAATTCAAGTGCTCTAGTCCAAAAAAAAGGAAGAATGAGAGACTTTTCCCACAAGATCTGGGAACTCAAAAGAATCTTCAAAGCAAGGGCTGGGATGCCCTACAACAAACAGAGAGAACATATTACAAGATCAGGATGAAATAAAAGGACATTGGAAGCAATACACTGCATTTCAGTGGTGCAGTGCATATAAATGCCACACCACCTAAATGCTGTAAACCCACCACATGTGTGGTGAGCCATGCAGCTTTCTGGCAGCCTAGGGATCTGAACACCACACCCCAACACTGCTGGGAAGATGGCTTTATTTGCCAGTCTGTTTTGCCCCTTAGTCAAACAATTATTCAGCACTGAATGGGGCAGCCTGGCACCGGGGGATGGAATGGGGCCCTTTTGAGGATGCTATGGTGTGCATCTGTTTTTTCTCAGTCGTGCATGCACTTGAGCATCCCACTTCCCTTTCCTATAAGGGGGGGGGGGAGGGTGCAATAAAATTCTAAGACTGTGGAATGACCTGCCAGAAGAGATTCAACAGCTAAATACACTTTCTGAGTTTAAAAGAGCATTAAAGATCAATCTCTTCTGGCAGGCTTATACAGATTATTTTTTAATTGTGAATTTTAAATGATGGATTTTATATATGGATTGTCTTACTATGATGCTAGAGTAGTAACAAATGGATTCAAATTACAAGAAAAGAGATTTCACCAAAACATACAGAAGAACGTGGAGTTGAAGGCTTTCATGGCCGGCATCACTAGTTTTTTGTAGAGCTTTCAGGCTATGTGGCCATGTTCTAGAAGACGTTTCTGACGTTTCACCAGCATCTGTGGCTGGCATCTTCAGAGAATGATAGCCTGGAAAAGGATTGGATATATATATCCTGTGTGACCCTGAGAAGGAAGGAGTAATTTGCAAATGTATTGTTCTGTTGCTAATGGCAGTCCTCAGGGTGGGAGGATGTGCAAAAGAGGATTAATCTCTGCTAATTGGTGCTCATTGTCTGCTGGGAATCCCCTGACCCCAGGCTGTTTCTCATTTGCATTGGTTGAGTCTCATTTGCATTGATTGATGCAGCTGTATGGCATCCCTTCAGTGCTGCATCATTTGGAGGCGTCTTGATGCTGTGCGCTGTCTTGGACACTGAAATTCTGGGCCATGCCAACTATCAGGTCAGAACGTACAGGGTAGCCATTGAAATCCACAAACACCTAGACAATTTCAACAGGAAAGAAGAAACCCTTAAGGTAAACAAAGTTTGGCTAACAGTCCTGAAAAACACCAAAATCAAGACCCAGCAAAATGCAAATGAAATCCACCCAGGATCAGGGTTTTCCCAGCAGACAATGGATCACTAATTAAATAGACACAAATCCTTCTTGCATATCCTTCCACTCTGAGGCCTTGCCTTTCAGCAACAGAACAATACACAGTTTAATATGTAAATCACTCTTCCCAACCTAGGGTCACCCAGTTTATATATAAAACCCACTCATTTCCATGCCAGCATTCTCTGAAGATGCCAGCCACAGATGCTGGCAAAATGTCAGGAATAAACTCTTCCAGAATATGGCCATATAGCCTGAAAAATCTATAAAAACTATTGTAAGAACTGTTTGATAGGAGAATAGACTGTCTGAGAAGGTGATGGATTTTCTTTCCTTGAATATCTTTAAACAAAGGTTGGATTGACACTTTTCAGGAGTACTGTAACTGGATATTCTGCATGGCAGCTAGTTGGACTAGGTGGCCTTTGTGGCACCTTCCAGCTCCAAGATTATTTGATTCTATGACTGAACAGCAACAGGCAAAACCTGAGTGCACTGTTTTGCTACGCAGATACCTCCTGGCTGCTCATTATTTATTTCAAAGAAATTCGTAATCCCTTGGAACAAAAATACAGGCCTGAATCCTGAGCACAGGACACATCTAGGCGCTCAAGGAACTAAACACGCCACTAGTATTTATTAACATAGGCTTGTAAATCAAAGAGACGGGCATGTCTGCCGTCTTGTCTGAAATTATTGGTTCATTCATCTTAGCCTTATTAAGCCAGTCGCATCTATCAAGGTCATATAAAAAAAAGTGTGTGTGTGTGTGGGGGGGGATATACATGGCTGTCAGTTGCCCTGTGGTTAAATACAGGTATAATGCTTCTGGCAAGCCCTCTGTTCCTATTAATAAAGCTTTAACTTGCAATCACTGCAAGAGCCTTAAGAATCAGAGGTTGTAGGCACAAGGATAATTTCCTGAGGCAGGAGGCTAGAGAAGCCAAAAGAAGAAGGAAGAGGGTGTAAAGACATATTAACATCAAACACAGTATGTGTCTTCTCTCTCTCTCCTGAGAAATCTTTAGATCTGCATTTCTAAAGTGCAATGAATCTTTGCTCTCTCTCTTCGACACTTTAAAAATTATTTTAGAACAGAACTCATGACCTCATGTATATTGCCAGGCTGAGAAACTGGTCCTGCATATTTCTAGTTGGGCATTGGCTGTAATGAGCAAAAATACATGCCATCCTAAATATCTAAGCCAAGATTCTATATCAGCATTGTATAGTGAAGATCTTTGCATGGGATGTCACACACTGGTTGTGCTATGCAGCCCTTGTATTAAATAGGAATGTCATGGAACTCAATGTACAAATGAAAACGCAACCAAATGCACAATGGATGCCCATTGGGCATCCCCGTGTGCAGTGGCACAGCATGTGCAACTCCATGCAACTTCTGCAACAATTGTGGATGTTCTTCATTGGATAAACATGTGTCCTGTTTTAAAATACATGTGAAAGGGATCTGGAAGTCTTAGCAGACCACAAGGTGAGCATGAGTTAATGGTGTGATGCAGCACTCCTAGACTGCATTAACAGGGGTGCAGTGTCTAGACTGAGGGATCTACTAATAGTACCACTTTATTGTGCTTTGGTCAGGCCTTACCTGGAATATTGTGTCCAGTTCCAGAATTAAACAACAACAACAATGTGGACAAGCTGAAGTGTATCCAGAGGAAGGTGATGAAAATGGTGAAAGGTCTGGAAATCATGTCCTATGAAGAGTGGCTTAGATGATGATTATGATGATTATATTTATATCCTGCCCTTTCCCCAAAGCTGAGACTCAGAGTGGCTTAAAATATTTAAAAAATAGTAAAATTAAAAACATACATTGATACATTAAAGTAGAATTAATAGATAGATAGATAGATAGATAGATGAGAGATTTGTTGTTGCGTGCCTTGAGGTTGTTTTCCAATTTATGGTGACCCTAAGGCAAAGCTATCATGGGGTTTTCTTCAAAAGATTTATTCAGAAAGGGTCGGCCATTGCCTTCCCTGAGGCTGAGACCATGTGACTTGTCCAAGGCCACCCAGTAGATTTCATGGCTGAGCTAGGAATCGAACCATGCTCTCCAGTGTCAAAGTTCAACACACAAACTGCTACAATATGCTGGGTCCCAGACAGACAGATAGATAGATAGACAGACAGACAGACAGACAGACAGATAAGTAGGCTTCTTCATTTCATCTATCTGTCTGTCTATCTATCTATCTATCCATCCATCCATCCAGTGGACCACATTTTTTGTCTTTTGCATTTGAGAAATTGTTCAAAGCTTCAGCCACTGTAACTTGTTAACTGCCGTTTAAGTTGATAGAGTGAGAATTAGTAATTAAAATTAAAGTCATTCAGTATAAGACATGTAAAACAAAAATCTCTTTTATTAGGCATGCCAGGCTAATTTTATATCCTGGGGTGAACAAATAGCATGACAGTCACTTACATGAGGGTTCATTTGGAGCTGATAAGTGATTGAGAAAGAAAGAGTGGAGCCATTTTCAAAAGAATCGTCCATCCAATGCATTGACTTCTTATGTTCTCAAGGAGGGTGTGAAAAGCACAGTTCTAAATATGCATATATTTTGTGGCAGTGCCCATACATCCCTAAGATGACTTGCCCAAGATAACCCAATGGGTTTCCATGGCTGCATGGGGATTTGAACCTTCGTCTCTCAGTCATGTTGCAACACGCAAACCCCCACACAATACTGACTCTCCTAAATATGAATTATGGAAAACCAATGTTTCCTACTTGTGAATTAGACCACATTTTGAACCAGAACTCTGTGTGCCTTGTGTACGGCTGTCATAAGCTCATTTTTCTTCTTCTTCTTTCATTCCCCATTAGCATGCTTGCATGCATTCCATTTCAGTATTAGATTGCATTTTATTCTGCAAAGAAGCATGTGTGTGTGTTTTTCACATTTTCCCCCAAAATGCATGCACATTTTATGTATCTGTTTTTATATACGTTTTGCAATAAATAAAATGTGTTTTTGCCCTTTCACTCCAAAAATGACAACATTTTTTACCCATGAAATTCATTTACTCTGAAATTCATTCATGGTTTGTAAACCTTTATTTTCTTCTGCAACACCTCACCAGCCTCAGAAATGTACAGATTTTAGATACTTGATGCATTCTGTTGCATTGTCCATTTGGAGAGGCATGAAACAGCTATTTCCATACTGAATATATTCATGCTCCATCCATAGTCTTTAGAAGTTTAATGTCTCAACAGATCCTTTTCTGACCTATGGAATCCTGGGATTGTAGTTTGTGGTAACAGAGCTCTCTGACAGAGAATGTACACAAAACTATAAATTCTAAAATTCCAAAGCATTGAGCTATAGCAGTTAAAGCAGTATGAAACTGCATTAATTCTGCAGTGTAGATGTAGCCTAGGACTGCACAGCCTGCTAACCTTAACATTTTACAGAGTACAAAGAATTTCAGAAAACAGTAACTTGCTTCAGGGATGGTGACAATAAAATGAGATGTTGAGTTTTGCAAATAATCAGGAAATCCCTTTCATTAGACATTAACCATTGCTGCCTGAAAATTAGCTATAGTGTTTTCATGCTGAAATATTCTTTGGGGGGAGGAAAAAAGAATAGAATAATCTTGTTTATTGCACATTTAAAAGACGATTCTTGGAGCCTATTTCTTTCTGATTTGATTTTTATGGAAGCTTAATTTAAAAAAAAAATCCATTGAAGATGACAATGATTGATCTGCTATGGATTTTTATATTATTTCCATGTGAGAGAAATATGAAAGAACATTTAGAATAAGACAGAAAATAACAGTTCAGAGCTGCCAATTCATCCCTTTTTTCTGTTTATTCCACCCCTTCTGGATTTTTCTGCCACTTCATTCTGTCTCTCTTTTTGTGTCCCTACACTCTTTGTGATCCTTCCCTCATTTGCTGTCATCCTTTTTATCACACAGCATCCTTTCTCTCACATTCTTTCTGCAAACCCATCACTTGATCTCTCTCTTTCTGTCTCTCCCTCTATCTCTTTCTGCCATTCTATAATGGCTATGTCCCTTGACTCGGGCAAATGGGTTCTAGAATCTGTAGCAGTATCGTGATTAAATGCGAACATTTGTCCATTGGCTTGAAAGATTTCATTGGTGTTCAGTTTTTTGTTTACTGCTGTCAAGTTGACTTTGACTGATGGTGACCTCATGAATGAGAGACCTCCAAGTCATTCTGCCATCAACAGGTCCTGCTGACTCAGGGCCATGGCTTCCTTGACTGAGAGTGAAATGTGATCTTCCTTTTTTCCTACTCCCTTCTGCCTTACCAAGCATTATTATCTTTTCTAGTGAATCATATTTTCTCATGATACATCCAAAGTATGACAGTCTCAGTTATGTCATCTTTGGCTTTAGGGAAAGTATAGGTTTGATCCATCACATGGGGAAAATCAGGGGAAAATTGGGCATTTAAACAGCGATTATCCCATGCAAAATGTGATATCGCACTTAAGATTTTCACACACATTGCTATTAAACAGGCAATAAAGACATTCTCTTCTCTCCTTCTTTCTCCCCTCCTCCTTCTTTTTTCTTGACTAATTGCAGGGGTATGGGGAGCAAATCAGAGCATTGCCCTTCCAAATAAGAATTCTTTCCCTTTTCCAGTGAAATGTTCCTTCAGCCCTGAAATTTCTAGCATTGCAGTGTTAGAGTACACCACCTTTTTGATGTGTGCTCTCAAAGAAAACTCATATAATGTTCTTTCTTTGCTGAAGTATGGATATACTGTAGAAGGAATGATGGAGGCATTTAGTCTTTTTAAAGGATATGTTCTCCTACTGAGCTGTTACTCCTCTGTTGTCAGAGATGATGAGGAAAAGCAGCAGGGACAGACATCAGGGACAGAGCAGGAGAGCCTGAGAGTATCACGAAAAGGAACAGCCACTGCTAAGCCTCGGAGGAGGCGCGTGGTCGTGGTGGGGAACTCCTTGCTGAGGGGTACTGAAGCAGTGGTTTGTGGGCCTGACAGGATGTCTCGGGAGGTGTGTTGTCTCCCTGGGGCAAAGATCCATCATGTGACGGAGAGGCTGACAAGACTTGTCAAGCCTACTGACCGTTATCCCCTTCTTTTGGTTCATGTGGGAACCAATGATACTGCAAGGCACAGCCTTCAGAATATCAAAAGGGATTATGAGGCTCTGGGAAGGAAGCTGAAAGAGATGGATGCACAGGTTGTCATCTCATCCCTACTCCCGGTAGAAGGGCATGGTCCAGGAAGGGAGAGGAAAATAGCAGAGGTGAATAACTGGCTCCGTAGATGGTGCCGCCAAGAACAGTTTGGGTTCTTGGATCATGGGCTGCGGTTCCATGAGGAGGGACTTCTGGCAAGGGATGGACTGCATCTCACGCCAGTTGGCAAAAACGTTTTTGCCAACAGTCTGAAGAATCTGATCAGGAGGGCTTTAAACTGAGTTATGTGGGGGAGGGAGACATTATACTGGAAGGCAAAAGGGATGGAGAGAATAGTCCAAGTGGCATAGAGGGAACAAGGCAAACAGTGCAAGGACCCAACAGTAGGAGGCAAAAAAATGTGCAAAAGCAGCAAGTAAAGAGGACACATGGTCTTAAATGCCTCTCCACTAATGCACAGAGTATGGGAAATAAGCAGGATGAACTTGAACTCCTAGCACAACAAGGGAAATATGATATAATAGGCATCACTGAAACCTGGTGGGATGAGTCTCATGATTGGAATGTAGAAATTGAGGGGTATAACCTTTTTAAGAGAAACAGGCCAAGCAGGAAAGGAAGAGGAATAGCATTATATGTCAGGGATATTTACACCAGTGAAGAGATGCAGGAAGTCAATACTGGAAGCCAGGTGGAGAGCATCTGGATAAAAATTAAAGGAGAGGGAAATAACAGGGATATTACTGTGGGAGTCTACTACAGACCCCCGACTCAGGCAGAGGAATTGGATGATGCCTTTCTAGAACAGATAATCACATACTCAGAAAAGAGAGATGTAGTAGTGATGGGTGACTTCAACTATCCTGATATTTGCTGGAAGTCAAACTCAGCCAAATCCTCAAAGTCTAGCAAATTCCTCACTTGCCTGGAAGACAATTTCATTGTCCAAAAGGTGGAAGAGGCAACAAGGGGATCAGCCATTTTAGATCTGATCTTAACCAACAGGGAAGACCTAGTTGATGGGGTGCAAGTGGTTGGATCCTTAGGTGGAAGTGACCATGTTCTCCTGGAGTTTGTTATGCAGTGGAAGGGAGAAGCTAGGCATAGTCAGACACGCACTCTAGACTTTAGGAGAGCTAATTTCAATAAACTTAGAGAAATACTGGGAGTGATCCCATGGTCAGGAATACTAAAAGAAAAGGGAGTTCAAGACGGATGGGAGTTTCTCAAAAGGGAGATATTGAAGGCACAATTTCAAACAGTTCCAATGAGGAAGAAAAGTGGAAGATGTCTCAAGAAGCCAGGATGGATGACTAAGGAACTTTCAAATGAGCTAAGTTTTAAACGGAACATGTATAAGAAATGAAAAAATGGAGAAATCACGAAAGAGGAATTCAAACAAATAGCCAGCACATGTAGGGGTAAAGTCAGAAAAGCTAAAGCGCAGAATGAATTCAGGCTTGCTAGAGAGGTTAAGAACAATAAAAAGGGCTTTTTTGGATATGTCCGCAGCAAAAGGAAGAAGAAGGAAACAGTGGGGCCACTGCGTGCAGAAGATGGCAAAATGCTAACAGGGGACAGAGAAAAGGCAGAATTACTCAACACCTTCTTTGCTTCAGTCTTCTCAGAAAAGGCATAATCACAAAAAGCCAACATGGGTTTCAGAGAAACAAGTCATGCCAAACGAACCTGATCTCTTTTTTTGATAAAATTACCAGCTTGGTAGATGAAGGGAATGCTGTGGATATAGTATACCTCGATTTCAGTAAGGCCTTTGACAAGGTTCCCCATGACATTCTTGCAAACAAGCTTGCAAAATGTGGGATAGACAAGTTAACTGTTACATGGATTTGTAATTGGTTGACTGGCCGAACTCAAAGGGTGCTCAACAATGGCTCCTTTTCATCCTGGAGAGAAGTGACCAGTGGGGTCCCACAGGGCTCTGTCCTGGGCCCAGTGCTATTCAACATCTTTATTAACGATTTGGATGACAGAATTGGGGGCATACTTATCAAATTTGCAGATGACACTAAACTGGGAGGAGTAGCTAATACCCCAGAGGACAGGATCAAAATTCAAAATGACCTGAATAGACTAGAAAGCTGGGCCAGTGCTAACAAAATGAAATTCAATGCGGAGAAATGTAAGGTTCTGCACTTAGGGCGGAAAAATGAAATGCACAGATATAGGATGGGGGACACCTGGCTGAATGAGACCACATGTGAAAGGGATCTAGGAGTCCAAGTAGACCATAAGCTGAACATGAGTCAACAGTGTGATGCGGCAGCTAAAAAAGCCAATGCAATTTTAGGCTGCATCAATAGAAGTATAGTTTCTAGATCAAGGGAAGTTATAGTGCCACTCTATTCTGCTTTGGTCAGGCCCCACCTGGAATACTGTGTCCAGTTCTGGGCACCACAATTCAAAAAAGATGTGGAGAAACTGGAGCATGTCCAAAGGAGGGCAACTAAGATGGTGAAGGGTCTGGAAACCTTGCCCTATGAAGAACGCCTTAGAGATCTGGGGATGTTTAGCCTGGAGAAGAGAAGGTTAAGAGGTGATATGATAGCCCTGTTTAAGTATTTGAAGGGATGTCATATTGAGGAGGGAGCAAGCTTGTTTTCTGCTGCTGCAGAGACTAGAACGCGGAACAATGGATGCAAACTGCAGGAAAAGAGATTCCACCTCAACATTAGGAGGAACTTCCTGACAGTAAGGGCTGTTCGACAGTGGAACACACTCCCTCGGAGTGTAGTGGAGTCTCCTTCCTTAGGGGTCTTTAAGCAGAGGCTGGATGGCCATCTGTCAGGGATGCTTTGACTTGGAGTTCCTGCATGGCAGGGGGTTGGACTGGATGTCCCTTGTGGTCTCTTCCAACTCTAGGATTCTATGATTCTATGATTCTGTTTATGTAGTTTAGTTGGCCATCCCTTAATGGGGAGCAGTCAAGCCACCACCTCTTTTTCCATCCTAGTCAACAAGGTCAAGGCCATGGGTTGATTCACAAGCCCTACAGTGATCACTGATCTATTACTAGAGGCACTCAAAACATTTTTCTTAACATTATTTCTCTCCACATAAAACCCCCCAACAACATTGAGACTGGGTAGCTGTGGGATTAGTCTACTTTTCCATTAGCAGAAACCCTACCTTGGTGCTGTTTGTTAGCTATTATATGGAGAGAGGGGTGGGGAAAAAATCAATGAGAGGAAAATGCAAGGCTGTTTAGCATGAGCAAAATGGATGGATCAGGTCCACTGGGTCAAACACATTTATCTTTAATGTCCAACCTGTTGTTGAATGATTTACGGCCTTGTTCTATGGGATATGAAACAATAATTCCACTTTTGGCGCTTAGACAAATGGTGCTCTGAAACTGACAAGAGTCTTCCATGGTAACTTATAAATCTAGGTTTGCTGCTGTTGCTTCCTCCAGCCCTGTCTTGTGCATGTGAGGTCTCTGAGATGCACACCAAGGGGTCTGATCCACAATAACTCCTCTTCTCATTTAACTGCAGGAGGCAACATGGCATATATAATGAAATACATGTTCAGTTTGTTATTGATTTGAATGAAGAACCTCTCACATGTCATGGAGCTTTATGTAGAGGCACTCCTGTCTATCTAAGTAGGCCACACTGAGCTAATATAAGCAACCTATTGCCTTAAGATGGAAACTTGGGTTTAAATTGGAAATACTTCTGCAAGCAATCAGACTCCTGGAAATGGAGCAATATCCTTCTTGTTATATCCATAGTGTAAAAGCGATGCAGCTATGGGAGAGGGAAGCAAAATGAGGACATTGCTGTTTAACTGCCCTGATGATACACAGCTCTGACTCCATCTTATGGATTTCTATATTTTGTAGTTTGGGAAGCTTCTTATGAGAGGGTGCTGAAAAGTTCTTTCTTTCTTTTTCTTTTACTTTCTTCAAGGACCACATATTTTTATTATATATAGAGTTTGGATGTGTAAGCCTGCAATCAATATATACACATACTTTACTCCCTGTTGACATCGTTCTAAGATATTCACAGTAGAATCAAGCTTCAGGTTAGTGTGAAAAGGCCATAAATGTGGGAGGGAAAATAAAGATATGCTTTGTGTTTTAAGGCATTTTAAACCTATATATTAATAGCCTTAAAAGGATTGTGGGCTGGTACAGACCAGCACTAAAAGCTGCCTTTCTGCTGGTGTGGGGGTGTGAGGCACATGACACACATCCTGACACTGCTTGGAAGCCACCAGCCGTCCACAAGTGGGCTGGCTTCACAGTGTTCCTGCGGCACAGTGTTTAGATGCTGCATGTTGCCCTAGTGCTGCTAAGCTGTGGTGGCATTTTGCCACCTCTTTTTCAGCCAGCAAATAGCCAAATCAGGGCTGCAGAATGTGGTCCTCTATACAGCCATCTATTTCACCCCTAAGTTAGATTTATAATTTTGAAGCATCATAAAAGTAAGTTATTTTTTTAAAACAAATTGTTCTGCATTAAGCAGATTATTTGGTTTCAGATTTAAGCAGTAACACTACTATATATATATCTTAGATGAGAAACTGCTGCAGCCATCTGCTGACTCAACAGATGACCATATATTAATCACAGCTCAGGTTGTTGTGGTGGATTTATAAAAGAAGGCCAATATTCTTGAATAGTTCTTGGCCCAACGAAGAAGGGAATGACCTAGACTAGGGCCATGAAATTTACATATTGTACTATTTTTTACATTAAAATTTACATATTGTACTATTCCACATATTCAACCTGAAGTTTGACGTATTTGGCACAATGTATTTGGCACATTGTTTCTCAATTTTTTTTTAATATCCTTCCCCCAAACCCCTCAAAACATCTGCTGTCTGGTCATTGAAATACTACTCTGCTGCTCTTATTACATCTGAATAATTTGAAAATGTCCCTCCTTTCTCCAGAAGTGGGAAGTGCTGTGACAGACAGTGGTGACAATGGGAGAGAGCTGGGTGCATGGTTGCTTGTCACCTCACTCTCATTTGTCTTGGAAATTCCTTTGTTGGAGCAAGTGCTGAATGGCTTAAAAGAGAAAGGTTTGGAGGATAGCATTGGATGGTTGTAGCTATGGGGATGTAGTTATGTTACTGTAGCTACATCTCCCAATGAAGGAACTTGGCCAATGTATTTTGCACAAACACTTTCACAAAAGGAAAGTTTAAAACAACTTGAAAAGCTATAATATTCTTGCCCAGCAGAGAGAAAACTATTAACACCCATGGTTCTTGCATAGGAGAAAGAAAAAAGGGAAAAATTATGGCCACTGAAGCAGTTTACAGGACCAGGGCTGCATCCAGGATGGACCCCGGGTGGGAATTTGGAAGTGATTTCTGTGTAATAGGACCTATTTGACTCCCAAATTAGCAATGAATTTGGGAAAGGTAAGCTAGGGTTTCAACCCCATGCAATGACTCTGGAGACCAGGGTTTAAAACTTGGCTCGTCCATGTAAACTCAGTGGGTGGACTTGGGCATGTCATACTCTCTCAACTTCAAAGGATCACAATGGCAACCCCTTCTGAAGAAACTTGCCAAGAAAACCCCATGATACATTGACCTTAGGATCACCATAAGTCAGAAATTACTTGAAGGCACACAACAACAACAACAACAACAACAACAACAACAACAAGTTACCCTACAGGAGCAGTTAGACAGTTTTCTCTGATGCAAATATCCATATTCAGTTGAATGTTGTGGAAACAGATTTTTGCATGCAGAGCTCATTTAGTGCCATTACACATTGCACATGCAGATAAGCTTTGTCCACTGCAGTCACTCATTTCACATTTGTTTGCACATTCAGTTGCACAGTGATGCAATTCACTAATACATAATCAACACCTAGATCCACTAATGTCAAATTATACTCCACCTTCTCCATGTAGGAACTTAGCTTTTTCCCTTCATTTGTTTTCAGTTTATCAGTAGGGCTAATAGGTGAAGAGAGTGAGAACACCATCATCTGGCTTGCCAAAATAATCAAGTTAATTCAGTTTGTCATTTTCAGTATCCCCACATCCAAATCTCTAAAATCTTTTTCAGAATCCTGTTGATGACATATATGTACCTCATGCACACATATAGTATGCTCTTTTTTGAATGGGGTGAAAAAGGCTGTTCCCTAGCAGTGATTGAGGGAAGGACAGTTTTTTGTCTTCTTATGCCTTGCAGTTTGCTGGAGAGAGCAGCAGACAATTTTTGTCATAGTTTTTTTTTGTGGGTTTCTTACAATAGTTCTTACAATAATTTTTTGTGGGTTTTTCAGGCTATGTGGCCATGTTCTGGAAGAGTTTATTCCTGACATTTCGCCAGCATCTGTGGCTGGCATCTTCAGAGAAGATGCTGGTGAAACATCAGAAATAAACTCTTCTAGGACATGGCCACATAGCCCAAAAACCCACAAAAAACTATGGATGCCAGCCATGAAAGGCTTTGACGTCACAATTTTTCTCATTCTTCTTCCTGTCTCTCCAGGAAAATGCAGGAGAATCAGGAGGTGTCCCCTCTCTGACCTGACATCTTGCTTCCTTCCCCTTCTATGTTCATTTAGTAGTGACATCAGCAGCCCCATAGGGGTTGGGTCCTCCCTATGGCGGAAGAGGTTAGGCATGGAGCTATAAATTTATTCACCTTATGCTCAACATGTGCCATCTACAATCTCAGTCTGAAGGTTATTTCCATCCCACCAATGAAAATCTTTCCAAGATTTATTTTTATAAAATTCTTATAAAAACTGTCTCAAAAGAAAATCCTCACCCATCATGCTATACTTGCTACACATCAGGGGGCTGTAAAAGGGAAAGCTGGAAGAACTGGGTGGCAAATTGGCAGAAAACCTCTTCATCTTTATATCCCTTTCCAGGCAGGAATCTGCAAAATATGGATTAACCTTATTTTCTGACTATCCTTTGTCTCTTTCCTTTTAATGGCCCCGCTTTGTTTCCCCTAATAAACAGCAATTTGTCTGCTCGGTGCTAAGGAATTAATCTTGTCAATTATCTGATGCATCTGTGGAAGTCTATCTCATTGTCCAATAATTGCGACCTCATCGGAGGGCTTTTCCAATTAAGCGGCAATTTGGCGGGGTGGTTAATTGTGTTTTACTTTTCTGATATGCTTTGTTGACAGTCGCAGAAGAACCAAATTACAGATAACAGCCTGAGGAGGGGACGGGACCTCATCATAACTGAAGCCTGGAAACAAGATTGCAGGTGTCCTGTTTGAGTGGGAAGGATGCAATTAAAGAGGGAACAGCTAATGGATGCTAGGAGAAGGTCACAGAGGCTGTGAGGGCTCTTTGCTTATGAAATGGGTCTAGGACAGTCTGGGGTGGGTCTGATGATTTGTAAGAGCATTGATGCAGGGTGGGTGGTATGTTGTGTTTTTTAAATAATTCACCAGAGGTTCACATGTAAGGTTTCTTGGCCTTTGTTATCTGTCACTTGAGGCTAAGAGAAACACAGAGAAAGAGGCTTGGCCAATGGTTTGAGAGTTCCTGGTCCAGAAATTTCCAAATTTTGATTCTACACAGCCCCCTGAAGAAGGCTTTGAGAGAACATCCAGACAAAACATAGAATCATAGATTCGTAGAGTTGGAAGGGCCATCCAGTTCAACCCCCTGCCATGCAGGAAATCTCAATCAAATCATCCCTGACAGATGGCCATCAAGCCTCTGTTTATATCAGGCTTTTTCACTAAAAGAAAATCAAATAATACAAAAATCTATTTATGAGCTGCATTCCCATGCTACCTTGCTTCCAGTAACATCAAGGCAATATCCATGGCTCTCTTCTTCACTTTATTGTAGGGCAAGTCTACATGGACATTTAAACTGGTTTTCTCCTGCCCTCATTTTGCACTGTCCTCATGACACAGGGACAAAGCCTGGATCAGACTGTGGACTATCTTCATCAAGGAATACTAGCTCTGAATCTAATCTAGGCCACCCCTCCCTTAAACCTCATTGAGAAACCTCACAGTTTGAACTGGATTGACCTGGAAAAACATTGGAGCAATCCCAGGTAACTGTTTACATGCTGGGTGCCTCATTTTCATCCTCAGAGGGAGTGACGTGTATCAGCGGCAACAATGCTGGGTGGCACAATGGAATGTGTATATAAATATTCACCTGAACTTAGAATCATAGAATCATAAAAAATTATTGCACTCTTGGCCCCTGGCACAGTCCAAGAATGGAACAGAAGAGGCCAGGAATGAATGTGGAATGAGTGGGGAATGCATTTTATTGCACACAAGTGTCGTGAACGTACCGAAACATGATAACTCTCTCTTGTTCGCCCACCACCTATCTCCTGGCACTGATATCTCCAGGCACTGATATCTTTGGTAGTGTGTTTCAAAAGCTCAACAGAGGCCAAGCAGTATTTCAAAACACTAATAAAGTTTATTTGTAAAATAAAGAAGTAAATTATGAAATATAATTAAAGCTTTGTTTGTCCTATTTCCTTAGTGACAGAAGTTCCTTCAAACAATAACACTACAGCCACTCAGGCAACCTTATCTCCAAGATCAAAGCCAAAATCTTCCTTAAGACCTCCAGGCTTATCCTGAGCCTCTCTTCCTCAGACTCCATCAAGCCTATCTAGTCCCTACTGGACTCCTCAGACCCTTCCCTGGTCTATAAACTAACCTACAAATGTTCCCACAGGAACCCTAAGAGCACACTCTCCCTCCGAGGTGCCTCTTCCCTTCAAAACTCCAACCCAAAAAACCCCACTTTCGAATTCTGTCAAGGCTCTTTTATAGCCCTGCCCAGCTAGCTTCTCATTGGCTGGACTCCTGGTGCTCTGTGATTGGCTGTTTCCACGGCCTGCTCACTAGAACAAGTTCCTCACTCATTCAGTTCTGTTCCCTTTCCGTTCCAGATCTGTCCCAGAGGAGGAGATTTTTGAGAACTGTTCAGAACAGTTCCCAAAAATCTCCTCCTCTGGGACGGATTGGGAATGGAAGGGAACAGAATGGAATGAGTGAGGGACTTCATTGTGTACAGTAAAATGCGTCCCCCACTTGTTCTGTTCCCTTCCCGGTCCCTTTTGGCCTGTTCTTGGACCAGGCTGGAGCCTGGTGTGATAAACTCCATAGAGTTGGAAGAAACCACAAGGTCCATCCAGTCCAACCTCCTGCCATACAGAAACTCAGCCTCTGTTTAAAGACCTCCAAGGAAGGAGACTCCCCAACACTCCAAGGGAGTGTGTTCCATGGTTGAACTGCTCTCATTGTCAGGAAGTTCCTTCTAATGTTTAGGTGGAATCTCTTTTCCTGTAATTTACTTCTGTTGTTCCAGGTTGTATTCTCCGGAGCAGCAGAAAACAAGCTTGCTCCATCAATAAGACATCCCTTCAAATACTTAAACAGGGCTATCATATCACATCTTAACCATCTCTTTTTCAGGCAAAGCATATCCAGCACCCTAAGTCTGTCCTAATAGGGCATGGTTTCCAGAACTTTCACCATTTTGGTTGTCCTCCTGTAGACACACTCCAGCTTGTCAACATTCTTTTTGAATTGTCGTTCCCAGAACTGGACACCATACTCCAGGTGGGGCCTGACCAAGGCAGAGTAGAGTGGCACTATTACTTCCCTTGATCTAGACACTATACTTCTATTGATGCAGCCTAGAATCACATTGGCCTTTTTAATTGCCACATCACACTGTTGACTCATGTTCAACTTATGGTCTCCTAGGACTCCTAGATCTTTTTCACACATATTATCATTAAGCCACATGTACCCCATCCTATATTGTTCCAGAGTGCTCAGTTAATGGGGAATTCAGGGCAGTTTTGGAGCCAGAATTTTCCAAGAACAGCCAAGGTTATTCTGGCCAGTGTAGACCTGCCCATAAAATAACAGTATTTTAGAAATGGAGGAGACTGCAAGTGTAATCTACTCTAACTCCTCTGCTGTGCAGGAATACAATACTAAAGCACTCCCATCTAAGTCCCATTTAAAGATTTCAAAAGATGGAGACTCTACCATTCTCTGAGGCAGTTCATTCCAGTGTTGGAACAGTTTTTCCTAATCTATACGAGGGGGTATCCAAAATTTTTAATTATCACCTTTAAAGAAATTGACATAAAGTTTGTTTTGGTTTGTAGTTGTTAACTGATCTCTATGTAGTCACTATCTAGATTTATACATTTTCCCCAGCATATCTTGACCCTCCGAATACCTGATATTGCAGAAGCCTGCAAATTGCACCTGATGAGGATTTTACACTTTCGTCACTTCTGGCAGAGCCAGTCACAAAAATAAAGGACCCAATGAGCTGATTTTCTCAGCAATGTGCACTTAGGGACAGTGACAAAATTTCACCAATATGCCATAATAACTTCCGGATGATAATTATTACTTTATGATACCCCCTCGTAAGGCACAATCTGCAGACTTCTACAATATCAGGTATTTGGGGGGCCAAGATACGCTATGAAAAATGTATAAATCTAGATAGTGACTACATAGAGATAAGTTAACAACTACAAATCAAAACAAACCTTCTGTCAATTTTTTAAAAAGGTAATCATTAAAACATTTGGATATCCCTCGTATGTGGAATCTCTTTTCTTGTAATTTTAATCCACTGGTTCATGGTCTGGTCTCTGGAGCAGCAGAAAATAAGCTCACTCCTTCTTCTGCTTGACATTATTTCAGATATTTAAAGATAGATATCATGTCACTAACTCCCTAAATTGGTTTCTAGACCTTCGATCAACTTGGTAAATCTTCTGCGGACATGTTCCAGCTTGTCTGGATAAATTTCAGGGACAATTTAGCCACAGTAATCTGTTCACTAGTATCTTCCTGATTAGACTACTGTAATACACTGCCCTTGAAGATACCTCAGAAAATGTAGCTCAACTGTTGACAGGATTAGCTAGATTGTTGACAGGAACAACATATAAAATCCATATAATATCAGTTTTAAAAGAATTGCACTGGCTGCCAATATGTTTTTGATCTAAATTCTAGATGGTGATGATATTTAGATCCTTAAATAGTTCAAGACCACTATACTTGAAAGAGTGCCACTCTGTGCATGTATCTGTGCAAGATTTAAAGTCTTGTACTTTAAAGTCTTGCACTGTGTCCCAACAGTTAGAGCAATATTGCTGGTGAAGACATGAAAAAGGACTTTCTTTGTAGTGGCATCCCAGATATGGAACACCTTCCCCTTGCAGGCCCAATTGGTACTAATGTTGTCAGTGTTTAGGGCCTAGATGATTTTACAAAACCCTCCCATACACATGGTTTCAATTCCTTTTAAACTTTTTAAACTCTTTTAACTTATATTTTAATTTGTTATTTGTTTAATATGTTTTAGCTTTTACAATTATTGTAATAATTTATACTATTTAAAAATCTGTTAGATTGGTTTTACTGTACAACACCCTGGTATCTTCAGAGAAATGGTGTGTGTGTGTGTGTGTGTGTGTGTAAATATTTTGTAAGTAAGTACTGTATATATACTCATGTATAAGTCTACAAATTTTAGTCAAAAATTTGACTCACAAAACCTGAGTCGAATTATACACAGGTCAATATATGTATGTACTTTAACTTTTATTTTAAAAAGTAACCATCCCCTGGTGAAAGGCAAGAGTTAATCTGTTCTGGAAGCATTGACCCACCTCTGTTCTATCATTCATCCAGTCCTTAGTGTGAGCATAAACAATTATGCTTGCTGAAATTTTGTAACTTCTTTGGCATCATTTTCCTTTCCTCCATCCTTTAGATCCTTTGTTACATGCTCCTAGGTTTTACCCTCGATTTATCCAGGAGTCATATCAAAATCCATAATTTTGGCCCCAAAACCTGGCCTCAACTTATACATGAAGTTGACTTATAGTTGAGTATATACGGCAAGTAAATCTATTGATCATATTGAGACCTGCCTCCATTTTTTCTGTGGTTTTTAAAAATTATTACAAGCAAAAATCAATCAGAATGTTCAATTTCTGGCTTTACATTCCACTGGTATCTTTAGGAAAATTCTATTTTTATGAATGACGGATTAAGGCGGGGGAGGTTTGCTGCAGGTTAAGTATATGGTATATTAAATGGGAGGGAATGGTATTTCTGCAAAATGCACCTTCTCTGTCTCCTTTTTTTCTGCATTGTTTTCCTTTGTTCCATCTGACAATAGTAATCACCAAAGGGGTCCTTTAGGAACATACTCTCAGGTTACGACAATTTAAGGAGTAGATGGCAGCTTAATAAAAGGGTTCTCTGCCTCACACTGCAAATGGAAATTATTATTGTTATAACAGGCAATGTTGAGAATTTAATGGAAGCTGTTTCCTGCTATACCAATTGAAGAATTTTTTTTGGTGCTATTTGAAGTGCTTATACATTACCCTGGATAATTGGAAACGAGAACGGTAAGCATTGTGCTAATTTCCAAGAGACCCTGAAAGTGAAACTATCTCAAAAGGATGATGAAATTGACTGGACATTTGCTCTTGGAGAGAAGAGGGTAATGTGAGCTAGCAAGGAGGGCTGATTTTTAATAATCTAAGAAGTTGTTAGTAATAATGAGCAGTAACTGTGGACTATTAATCACTGCATAATTAAACTGATTTGCTCTTGGCTTTGCCTTTTCCAGGATTCTGCCTTCCCTTCCCATCGGCAATACATCCCTTCCCATGATGATGTATTGCACTAATATATCTTTGGATCAGGCTTCCTTCGTAATGATCTATTTGTAAAATACATCATGGGAGTGAGGAAGAGGATGATGATATACTACCACATGGATGATGCCATCCTGAGCAATGGAAAGGTCAGACAACAAATTCAGTAGAGTTATGGGCAACACATCATTTCACAAGGAACTTTTTTGATGCTGAAAGAGTCTTGCTGAAACCAAAATCACTTTCCCTGTGTCCATTGCAGGGAGACAAATCTCTGGGAAGCCACCTAGCTGAGAAAACTACAAATGAGCTGTAAGCTTCCCTTTACCATTGTCAATTTCCCTTTACATGTTGTCAGTTTCCCTTTACCATTGTAACAATCCAGTATGACTTAGAGGTACAATGCATGCTTGACATGGCAGTTCAGTGGAAAAGAATATTGCCTAAAAGCACCAACTTCTCCTGCTTCAGGGGAGGAGATATTAAAATGGCTTCACTTGAGCTAACTTACAAAAATGGTTTCATTTCTTTAGAATTGTGTGCTTTGGTTTCAGGGATTTCCTCCAGCAAATCAAGCATGTCCCAGCATGTCTCTTCATTCCTGTCATGTATTAAAGGCCTTCCAAGAGCAAGGAGTTTTGCAAGGTCAGTTTTGCCTAGGTTTGGAAGATAATGTAAGCCTAGGTTAGGAAGATAATGTAAATATCTGCTCGAAAATATCCCCTCAAGTCGCCTGTTGACTTACGGAGATTCTATGAAATGCTCAGAAGTGGTTTTGCCAGTTCCTTCCTCTGAAAAATAGCACACAACACCTGGTATCCATTGATGGTCTCCCATCCAAGAACTTTCCAGGGCTGGCCTTGCTTAGCTTTCAAGATGGTGCCTTTAAGGTATTTATGCTCAGAAATGTTAGTTGGATAGACAATTACATAGTTGCTCATAACTTTTTCAGGTAATGGGGGCTAATGTTGTTACTTTTGAACATTTTAATGAGAACAAAGTAAAAGTTAATGTTCTTGCTTAACGTGTAACATTTGCTCATTAGAGAGCTGGGGATGTTTAGCCTGGAGAAGAGAAGGTTAAGAGGTGATATGATAGCCCTGTTTAAATACTTGAAGGGATGTCACATTGAGGAGGGAGCAAGCTTGTTTTTGGCTGCTCCAGAGACAAGGACCCAGAATAATGGATGCAAGCTGCAGGAAAAGAGATTCCACCTCAACATTAGGAGGAACTTCCTGACAATAAGGGCTGTTCAACAGTGGAACACACTCCCTCGGAGTGTAGTGGAGTCTCCTTCCTTAGAGGTCTTTAAGCAGAGGCCGGATGGCCATCTGTCGGGGATGCTTTGACTTCCTGCATGGCAGGGGGTTGGACTGGATGGCCCTTGTGGTCTCTTCCAACTCCATGATTTTATGATTCTATGATTCTAAATTTAAAATGCTAATGAGGGCATTTTGTGGGATTTTGTCTTTAAAAAAAATTTCTCAATTAAAAAGTAACATACTAATAATGTATTACTAATGAGTAACATTAGCTGCTACTTTAAATATTGAGTGATGGCCAATGAATCAACCTATATATAAATGTATTGCTAACACTAAAATACTAACATATTTTGAATTCAAAGATATAGCTGTGGATGAAATAGATTGGAAAGAGAAACAACAGAATCAGAATTTATCCATAAACTACAGTCTCTCAGCAATGGATTGAACAGGAGCAATAGCTTCTTGGCTCACTACACATATTTCAACACTATCTGGCTCCATCTTCAGGAGGCAATCCTGCACTCATCTACAGGCTAGTTTCCAATGCCAAACTGGTCTTGCCTCTTTATTTCCACACACACTAACCAGTTCACAATGTCTGTGTTCACCTGAAACTGGTCTTGCTTCTTCATTTCCATACCTAAAGGATTTTGCATTGGAATTGACATTCTCACATACCTATGGCATATATATATCCGTTCCTAGTTTCCACTCCACTATATGCATCTGAGGAAGGAGACTGAAGTCTACAAAAGCTCATGCTGCCGACTTCTTTCAGTGTCTAAGGTGCTACAAGATCTTTCTACATACTAGTTAGTTTATTTTATTTAAATAAATAAACAAATAAATAAATTTATTATATTTATATGCTGCCTTAGTCCCAGGCTGGGACTCAAGGTGGCTTTCTTAACACATTAAGAATGTTTACAGCAGATGCAAGATAAATTTTAAAAACATCACATTAAAACACTATAAAACACCTTAAAACTTTTTTTTAAACAAGCTTTTCAAAGGAATGCATCCAAGCTCTGTAAAAGATACATCCCATTACTATACAGCCCCCAAATGGGTGGCTAAGCATTCCTTTGTATTATATAGGATTAATCACCCATCTATCTGGGAGATGAAAAGGCTTTGAATGTTACAAGTTGGGATGCCCCCTTTGTCTGAAAGGGACTGATCGCTTCTCACCCTTTTGGCTAAGATGAAGTTTTAAAGTGTTTTAAAGTGTTTTAATGTGATATTTTTTTAAAATTTTATTGCATCTGCTGTAAACATAGCTCTTTTGTGGGGTTTTCATGATATGTGGCCTTGTTCTAGAAGAGTTTATGATGGTGAAACGTCAGGAATAAGTTCTTCTAGAACATGGCCATATAGTCCAAAAAACCCACAAAAAACTGTTGCATCTTCTCTTCATAAGAATCATCCAAAGTTCTGAAAATTATCCCCCCCCCTCCCCAAAAAAACACATTCAGCATCCTGTACTAGCCTGTTAGAGCTCTAAGATCTCCAGGAGAGACCTTTCTTTCTGTCCCATCTTCTTCTCAAGCTCCTTTGGTGGGAACAAGAAAGAAAGCTTTCTCAGTGGCTGCTCCCAGACTTCAGAATTCTTTTCCAAGGGAGGGTAGGAGATCCTCCTCCTTGCTTTCCTTCTCCTGGCAACTGAAAACCTTTGTATTCCACCAGGCTTTTAGAAATTGACCTTTTAATAGTATGCTGTGTTGTTTTATTGATTTCATGTGGTTTTCAAACAGTTTTAATTTTTGTGTGTATGTATCTTCAAGTTGCTTGTCAATTGTGACTCCCATAAATTTAATAGGGTTTTCTTAAGCAAGAGACACTTAGAGGCAGTTTTGCAAGTTCCTTCCTCTGAAATATTGCCTACAGCACCTGGAATTGGCAGTCTCCCATGCAAGTACTAACCAGAGCTGACTCTGCTTAGCTTCCTCAGATGGGATGTTGAGTCTTTAGGCTATATGTTTATAGATTGTTCAATTTTTTTTTAAAAAAAGTTTATATTTATCCTTTTTTATATTTTGCATAGTTTTTAATTTGTACTGCTTTTAATAAGTTGTAAGAAACTTTGAGTCCCATTACTGGCAGTCATGGGATATAAATGAATTAAATAATAAATAAATAGGAAGCACTGGCATGTCAAGATATAAGGAGAAGACTATGAATGGGAAGGGCAACCATGAAAGAGCTAGAAAAGATCGTAAAGAGCAAAGATAACAACTGAGCACTAAAGACAGAATTAAAGACTAGAGCGCAAATGGTGGAAGACTCGACTCTTCTCCGACAGAACTCGCCATAGGCAGCATCTTCGCGCCTATCGGGAGGCTTTGCGTGCAGCGTGGAGATCCTTCTGCTCTGCGCGTCTGCAGAGTCCCGCTCAGCAGAGCTGTTTAGGGTTGTGGGGGAGCTGACGCGGGTTCTCCCTGCGCCAAATCCCCTACTGGACCCAACAACAGCCTGCTGTGATGAGTTTAACACCTTCTTTGCAGACAAAATCTCTCGGATAAGGGCCGACTTGAGCGTCAATGTTTTGTCAGAGCCCACAGGTGAGGTGTCCAATAACTCAGTTGCTGTTTCTTTACTGGATGAATTTCGACCTGCAAGTACTGAGGACATGGACAAGCTCCTTGGAAGTTTGAGAAAGACGACTTGCCCTCTCGACCCTTGCCATCTTGGCTGGTGACCAAGGAGGGGACTCACTGAGAACATTCCTTTGGGATGTGATCAATGCATCCCTCAGGGAGGGTCTTTACCATCTAGTCTAAAGGAGGCAGCCGTTAGACCCCTCCTGAAGAAACCCTCCCTTGATCCCCTGGACAAAAACAACTACAGGACAGTCTCCTTGCTCCCGTTTTTGAGCAAGTTGATCGAGAGAGCAGCCTCCCAACTCCAAGCTGTCTTGGATGAAACCGATTATCTGAATACATTTCAAGGGCTTTAGGATAGGACATGGAGTTGAGACTGCCATGGTCGCTCTGGCCGACAACCTCTGCCTGAGCGTCGTCAGGGGTAGTGTGACCCTGCTGGTGCTCTTGGATCTCTCAGAAGCCTTTGACACGGTAGATCATTCCATCCTTTTGGGTCGACTGAGAGAGTTGGGGATCGGAGGCACCGCGCTCTGGTGGTTCCGGTCCTTGATCTCTGGGAGATCCCAAAGGGTGAGACTCGGGGACAGTTGTTCTTCTAAAATAGAGCTTAATTGTGGTGTCCCTCAAGGCGCCATCCTGTCCCCGATGCTGTTTAACATCTACATGAAGCCGCTGGGTGAGATCATTCGGAGGCGTGGAGCTCAGTGTCTTCAGTATGCTGATGACACTCAGATCTACCTCTCCATGACAAGATCGTCGGCCCAGACCTCAGATGGTGTCTCTCCTCTCAATAACTGTCTTGCGGCAGTAATGGATTGGATGAGGGAAAACAGGTTGAAGCTCAATCCGGACAAAACGGAGGTACTAATTGTCACAGGACCGAAGCCAGGATTGGGAATACACCTCCCGGTCCTAGATGGGGTCACACTCTCCTCGAAGGACCCTGTTTGCAATCTGGGGGTACTTCTCGATTCATTGCTTCACATGACCTGTCAGGTGAATGCGGCAGTCAGGAGTGCCTGTTATCAGCTTCGGCTGATCCGCCAGATGCGCCCTTTCCTGGAGCCGAAGGACCTAGAGTCAATGGTACACGCTTTGGTAACCTCACGATTGGACTTCTGTAATGCACTCTACATGGGGCTACCCTTGTGCCTAACTCGGAAACTTCAACTAGTTCAGAATATGGCAGCCAGGCTTGTCACGGGAACATCGAGGAGAGAGCACATAACACCGGTGCTCAAATCTCTCCACTGGCTGCCGATTAGTTTCCGAGCGCAGTACAAGGTGTTGGTTTTAACCTTTAAAGCCCTACATGGCTTGGGTCCATCTTATCTGAGGGACCACCTCCTCCCATACAAACCCCCCCGCACACTCCAGTCTTCTGGGAGGAACCTGTTGCAGCCTATGAAGACTAGGGTGATGCAGACCTCCCAGAGGGCCTTTTCGGCTGTTGCTCCCAGGTTATGGAATGACCTACCGGACGAAATGCGTCTTATTACATCCTCTAATTGCTTTAAAAAGCCTTGAAGACGCATCTCTTCCGGCAGGCTTTCCCAGAAAGTCCTTAACCTCCCGGCTCTGCTTGGGTTAAGCTCTCCCATTAACATCTTGTCCCTGATTTCAATGCAATGGGTTGTTGTTTTAAATTGTAATTTTATTATGCTGTTTTAATTGATGTTAGTTTAATTCAATTTTAAGGGGCGGGTGGTTGGGTATGGGTTGTGTATATTTTATCTTGTATTTTTTAATTGATGTAACCCGCTTCGATTGGATACAGAGGAGCGGGCTATAAATAAATTTATTATTATTATTATTATTATTATTATTATTATTATTAACCAAGCCACGGTATTCCCCATCACTATTTCTGACGGCTGGACAGTAAAAAAGGGGATAAGGAGAAAATCAATACATTTGAGATGTGGTGCTGGAAAAGAGTACTGAGGATACTGTGGGCAGCCAAAAAGACAAACTAATGGATCCTTGAACAGATCCCCTAGAATCCAAGATGATCAAATTGAGGCTGTTGTACTTTGGCCACATCACGAGAAGGCATAAATCACTGGAAAAGACAATAATTCTGGGAAAGGTTGAGAAAAGTAGAAAGAGAAGAAAGCTGCATGCCAGATGGCTAGACTCAATAAGGGAGGCCATGGGCATGTTTCTGAAAAACCTAAGCAGTGCAGTGGAAGAAAGGGAATTTTGGAGATACCTCATCCACAGGGTCACCATAAGTTGATGTAGACTTGAGGGCAGTCAACAACAACAACAACAACAACAATGACAACAACTGACATGGAAGCTAATAGCCACAATTGACAACAGTTCTTTTGCAGCCTTCCCATGCACGTCCTTCTCTGAGGGAGAAAGGGGACGGTCATTTCCCTGGAAAAGTTGTACCAACCACTTCAGTTTGAACAACATCCTTGGAATGTCCTTTCAATAACCACTGGTGCAAAGGAGTACTTTGATGGACTGTTATATTCCATCTTTACAGATACACTTCTAAGGTTCTTCATTAGAAATGATATTTTTAGGGGCAAAGAGATGTAAAGATTTAGCCAGAAGCCTTTAGGCTGAGCCAATGGATGGCTAGTGATGAGAAGAAGCCATACAGCATCTCCAGATAATCCAGTACTCATCTCCTAGAGGAGAGGCAGTGCCTAGTACAGAGTGTATGAATTATCTTAGGAGAGATTTAGTGGGCCTGAAGGAATCAGATTTCTTTTAAAAAGAAAACACCAGCAAGGTTGCAAAATCTCATCAGGCATTAAATAATCCCCATAGATAGCATTCTGGGGCATTTATGATGCCTTCTGGGTCTCTTGCTGAATTCCACATGCTCACTTCAATTTGATTTCTTTCAAAAAGAAGCCTTTTTGAAGAGTGTCATGGCTTTGTAATTTGAAGCCATTGCTTGACGCTTAGCGTGGCACTTCTGTATTATTCGGTCTGCTCAGCAGTCAGACTTGCACTGAATTATGGGAAGTAACAGAGCAGAAAAATTCTCTCTTTCTCCATCTCAAATGTAGCAAAATGAAAAAGAGTGGTGGGGCAAGATTTTCCTCTCTCCCTCCCTTTTCTTCTTTCTTTCTTTCTTTCTTTCTTTCAGAACAAATCCATTATAAAGATGCATCCGCATTCAGACTTGTAGAAAGCATAATTAGACACCACTGCTTTTATGAAACTACCTTTCGAAACATCCAAGCTGGATTTTCATTCAAATAGATTCATCATAGAATAAAAGAGCCATAGCGTTGGAAGACACCCGAAGAGCCATACAGTCCAACACCTGGCTAGTGCAGTAATTCACTCTTCAAGTATCTCTCAGCGATAGGCATATAACCTCCATTTACAAATGCCCAAAGGAGGACAGTCCACCACCTTCTGGAGTTTATTCCACTGTTGAACACCTCCTTACTATGACAATGTTCTTCCTAATACAGTATTCCTAATATCAGAATCTTCCTTCTTGCATTTTGAATCCATTGGTTCAGATTCTTTCCTTTCCAGCAGAAGAAAACAAGCTATTCCATCTTCAATATGACATCATCTAAAGATGCCTATCATTAACCCACTCTTTGGGTTTTATACTCTCTCTGTGTGTGTGTGTGTGTGTGTGTGTGTGTACTTTCTTGAGTCCTGCAGTGGAAACCACAAAGACCTGCAAACATTTTTATGCCCCACAATTGTGAATGGGTAGGAATCATCTGGTTCACTGATTAAAATTGTATGTGTCCATTTGTCTCCACTATGTGTCCAAAAGTCAGGACTGAATGTCAATTTGGACAGACATCTATTACTTAAGAAATTGCCTTGCCTATGTGGTTGAGTAGACTGAGTGTCAGATTAGGACTAAGATGGGCTAAATTCAAATCTCCATCAGTCATTAAGCTTTGAGGGGTGAAGCTTTGGATCAGTTACTCTCTTTCAGTGTAATCTACCTTACAAGATTGCTATGAGGTTAAAACAGGGAGAGAGAATCATGAGCACCTTAGTGGAGCATCAGGTTAAAACAGGGTTACCATATGTGATTTTTTTCCCCAGGGGATGCCCTTCTTTTCTGAGCTAAAATTTATTTATTGGATAAATCTTCTTTTCCAGATGTGAAGTTGAAGGGTTTCATGGTCGGCATCCATAGGTTTTTTTGTGAGTTTTTTGGGCTATATGGCCATTTTCTAGAAGAGTTTATTCCTGACCTTTCACCAGCATCTACGGCTGGCATTTTCAGAGAATGCTTCCGTTTCAGAGTTAAACATTCTGTCCAGGCAGATTTTAAAAATTATCTGGGTTTTCTTACAGGGTCTGGATTTCAGGAAGCAGACAGTTAGGTACTAGAGCTCGGAGGAGGAGGAGGAGGAGGAGGAGGAGGAGGAGGAGGGATGCCAAATTAAAACAGGGTGAGGGCAGCCCCCAAAGCAGGTGGCCTCAGCCTTGGTGGTCATTTTGTTGAGTGAAGAAGAGGCAGGCCCAGCTCCATCAGGGCTTGCCTGAGGCAAGAGGACTCTCCCTCCATACCAACTGCCATCCTCTGCCTAGGGAGGGAGAGAAGAGGCAGGCCCAGCTCAACCAGGGCTTGCCTGAGGCAAGAGAACCCTTGTTTGTCCACTTTTGTAAACCGCTTTGATCTTTTTTGGAAAGGCGGTATATAAAATAAATAAATAAATAAATAAATAAATAAATAGACTCACCAGCTTCTAGTTGGGTCAGCAACCACTACCAACATGGATTATTCAAACTGTGAAAATAATCCAGACGGAATGCTGGGTTGAATCGCCATTTTTTACAAGGCGCCTGAATGAACCCGATTAAGTTTTGTGGGTGCTTGCCACCCCCCCCCACTTAATCTAGGATAATCAATATCAGGCTTTCCCTTGAGTTTTAAAAAAAGATCTGCATCATTTCTAGTGTGAATAACGTGAATGGACTCAGATAGACCCAGGATAAAAATGCTGCATGCCATGAATGTGTTCCAAATGCATTTGTATCATTGATTCCATCTTTATTTGAATGCTTGCACATGTGAGCAACCCAACTTGCAGATATGAACATCTATGTGGTTCCATAGTGTGAATATGGGAGGAAGATGATGGAGAGGAGAAAAGCTCCCTTCGATCATAACTGGGTGGTACTGGGCCACAAAGGTGGTCTTTCCTGTCTGTTGGACTGATCCAGTTCAGGAAAGGTGGCACCTCTTGCAACTGTCCAGAACTCATAAAGTATTTAAATCAAGAATTGTCTTAGCAGTCGGTGGTTTGAACCACAGTCATTAAAGGAGCCCCCTTACTTACTTTTCAATATATGGCAAACCTAGGTTATTCATGTATTTCAAATATACATATAGGCCAGTGCTTGCATGAGGGTACCTCCAGGGCTAAGAATAACATAGCCTTCCAGATGTTATTGGCTGGCAAATCTCAAAATTCCATATCATTGGCTCTGTTGGTTAGGGCCGCCAGGAACTGTAGTCCAACAACATGTTAAGGGTCATAGTTTGCCCACTCATATTCCAGTGAATGACCGTATTTATCTTGATTTACAATCTGACAATTAATGAAAGACCCTTGTTTTTATTTTGTGCTTCAGGTCAGGTGGAGAGAGTCATCTTATTGCTAATGCCACTTTGCAGCTGTCTTTCCTTTTTACGGCGCAGTCTATGATTTTTGAGTTAGCTAGGTGAGGTGGAAAAATAATGATGGATATGAGAATCCTTTGTCACTTTCAGGCAGGAGGTCTTCCTTTCATGGTACTTTGAACGGTAGCAAGACACTATATTTCCCAATGACAAGAACAGGATTTTGTTGCGATCTCGATTTTATAGAAACTCGAAATAATTTTTTCTAAAGAAAGGGGGGAACAGAGGAAGAAATGAATTAAACTGGAGCCGGTATACATCAGGAACACTCATTCTGATGTGTTTTGTCACTTGAATGTGAAGCAAAGGAAATTAAAAGAAAGGGGGAATTAATTAAATGTTGAATCTCTCGTAAATGCTCTTCATCCGAAACAATGAATCATGGGGGATAGAAATAGCTCTTAATGTGAAGACTGGGTTTAAAACCAAAGTTGATGAGACTTTTCCCTCTCCACTCTCACTTTGCTGTTAAGGCCAATAACAACTCTTTCATGAAATGGGATAACATGGTTCAGTAGCTGTTTTAAAAGTCAGTATTTAAGGATGTAAGTGGGATAACGCAGGGAGAAGCATTTTAAGCTGATGGCAACAAGGGCCATTAGCAGTGGTTTCCAAGTTTATCACCTCTTCAATTCAATCCCCTTCCCCACCACCATTCCCTTCTCCTTTTGTATCGTGTCTTCTTAGAATGTAAGCCTGAGGGCAGGGAACTGTCTAGTTGAAATAATGATTGTAAGCCACTCTGATGGCTTTTAGAGCTGAAGAGCAGGGTATAAATTAATAATAATAATAATAATAATTATTATTATTATTATTATTAACAACTTGCCTTAGGCACGGGCTGGAACTGGCAAGGGCTCCTTATTCACTCGCCTTCTGCCATTTGGCACCAGGATGGAGGCCCACAAGTCTGTCAGCATCTATGCATAGAGCAACAAGTTCTCATAGAATCAGGAGTAGATGAGGAGTAGGAACTAAGTTGTGAGGAGCAACAGAATGGGGCTAGGGGCCAACTTCCCTCTTGTTCTCACCATGGGCTACATCCCCTGCCCTGCCCTGCCCTGCTTCTAGAACATGGACATAGACTCTGACTCACAGAGTGAAGGAAAAGACATGCTGAGACCTACTGCTGAACCAGAGCAGGGGGAGGTTCCAGAATACAGACCCGAGTGCAGTACCAGCTCTGGCAGAGTGTCTGTCCATTGAGATACAGAGGACAACTTATCCATGCCTACCTTCACTGAATGGAGACAACAAAGGGAGGGCTTGAGGAGGTCTCAGAGGATTTATAGGAAGCAGCAATTAATTAGGCAGCTGATGAATTAAGTTTTGTTGTTGTTGATGATGATGATGTTGTTGTTAATTGCCTTCGGGTCAAATCTTGACCCATGGTGACCCTGTGGATGAGACATCTCCAAGACCCTCTATCCTTTGCTGCTCCTCCTAGTTCCTGTAAATTCAAACCTGTGACCTCTTTAATAGAGTCTATTCATCTAGCATGAGGCCTTCCTCTCTTTTTGCTTCCTTCCATTTTTTCTAGCATTATGTTTTTTTCCCCTGATGGGTCATGCCTTCTCATGATGTGATCAAAGTATGACAGCCTCCGTTTAGGCATCTTGGCTTGCAGAGAGATTTCTGGCTTGATCTGTTCTAGGATCCATTTGTTTCTCTTTTCAGTTGCCCATGGAACCCTTAGCACTCTTCTCCAGCATCACATCTCAAATGAATTCATTTTCTTCCTGTCCACTTTCTTAACTGTCCAGTTCTCATATCCATACATGATAAAAGGGAATACGATAGTTTGTACAATTCTAACTTACATGCTCATTTACATTTTAGGGTCTTTTCTAGTTTTTTCATAGATGTCCTCTCCATTCTTGGGCTTATGATTTCTTTTTTTTTTTTTAAATTTATTGCTTTTAAAAACATCTCCATACAATTACATCATTGCAGGTTTGGATTGGTTTGAGGAAGAAGAAATGGTCAAAGAAAATATGATACAATGGGCAAAAAATTTCGGTTACCCAATCAATTTGGAAAAATGGGAATTAGTCTGGGAGAAAAGACTAAAATATTCGGCCTCCCAGAACTTAAAGGAAAACTTTTGGGCTTATGATTTCTTGACTGCAGTCCCTGCTCTGATCAATGTAAGATCCCAGGCGTAAAAACTCTTTTACTATTTCTATTTCTATTTCAACAATCCCTGCCCTCCAAGAGTTGTTGGAGATTATCTGACCTACCTGACCCCCTGCTGTGTTCCTGAACTCTGGGCTTGACCTAGACTGTGTTTGTTGACTCTGGGTGCCTGTATTTGAGCTGGACTGTGTGTGTTGACTCTGGATGCCATTTACCTGACTTGGATATTGCTGAACTCTGCTTGGGATTTATAAGGTTTATAGTTAATAAAAAGTAAAATAAATGCTGAACTGTGAGCTGCTTTATTACTTTGCTTGTTCATTGGTATCAGCTCTGTAATAATCAGCCTTTGGGTGGTTGCCCGGACTGTGTTTGGGACATTCCAAAGTATGTCCAAATACTTTTTGTCTATTTTTGCCCTCCAAAATGGTGACTGGAAGTGATCTTGCATCATTTCTGATCACCATTTTGTAGAAGGAAATGGAAGAAAAAATATAGAAAAAACAGGTATTTTGATGTGAGGGAAAGTCTTAAGGAGTGGCTGCTTTGGAAGATTTGTGTGTGTGTGTGTGTGTGTGTGTGTGTGTGATTTTTGCTGACAGTCATATTATTATTAATTGCTGCCAGGTTGATTTATAGTGATCGTATAAATGAGAGTTTTCCATGTCACTCCCTTATCAACAGCCCTGCTCAGGTCTTGCAAACACTGGTACGTAGGTAATCCTTGACTGAGTTAGTCTACCTATAATGTGGTCTTCCCCTTTTCCTTCTGTTTTTTTGCCTCACCAACTATTATTGTATTTTCTATTGAATCAGTAGAAATTAGACGTTAGAAGATGATAGTTTAGTCATGTTGGCTTGTAGGCAGAATTCAGGTTTGATTTACTCTTGGACCCATTTATTGGTCATTTTTGCAGTCTGTGGTATCTATGGGCCAATACATACCTGTTCTTTGTGGTGCCCTTGTCATGTGCTAGGGTTGCCTGGGGGCGGAGCGTATACACACCTCGCAACCCTAGCACGTGATGAGGGCAACAAGATGGTGGTGTCCTGTTTACATGAGTGCCGCCACCATTACATAAGCGCAGTGCGGCATCCACATGGTGCCATGCGGCACTTACATAAGGAGTGCTCCAGTGGGCACACTCATTACACTGCCACCATGTGCCACCATGGATTTAAAAGAACCTGCTTTTTGCAGGTTCTTTTTCCGCCGGCGGGAAGCCGCACGATTTGGCCACTGCAGTTTCCCTCCAGCAGAAAAACAGGTGCTGGGAGGGCACCCTTTTGGGGCAATCTGTAAAGCCCCAATAGAACTTTCCTCCAGCATTACATTTCAGATGATTTAATTCACTTGCTATCTGTTTTCTTCACTGTTCAGCTTTCACAACCACACATAGAAAACAGGAATATTATGGCATTGACAATCCTGAATGTAGTATTCAACAATATATCTTGACATTTGTGGATATTTTCTGCTTCTTTCATAGTTTCACCTCCAGGTCCTCAGAATTGTCTACATTGGCAGGAAATCTTGTACTCACCGCATAGCCATAGCACAGTTTCCCAGCTGGTAGCAACAACAATGCCACACTCACTGTGGAGAGATCAGAGCAATCCAGAAGAAAGGAGTGGCTCTATGACAATCATATGTCTCAAAGTGCAGAATATTTCTGGCTACATGGCTGTGTCCTCTCTACTGATCCAGATTTTCCAGGTGAATACAGGGGTGAAAGGAAATTCTTTTTATTTCAGGTTTTCAGAGAAAAGTCCCACATTGCCTATGAATTCTGAGAAATGGCGTGTGTCTGGGTCACCGCTGCTATGGGGTGTGTACGGGGTTTCTCACCAGGGTAAACAAGCCCCTAGTTGTCTTCTTGCACCCATATTAAAGTTAATCATGCCCCCCCAAATTAAAATAAAATTAATCAACATTAGGGGGCTTGGTGGACCAGCAGGAGACTAGGGGACTGCTAAGCAGTTTGAAGGCCACTTGTGGCACATGAACTGCACATTCCCCATCCCTTATCTAGGCAAATCAGGAGTAGAAATTGTATGATCCATGACCCACCTGTAACTTGTCTAAGCTCATCTACAAGAGCCCTCCTCTGTGTCCCATCAGTGAGGGCAATATGCTGCAGGAGGGTGCAGAAGACAGCCTTGCTTGCGGTGGCACCCCAGTAATGGAACACTCTCCTCTTGAAGGCCTGATTGGCCCCAACACTGCTGTTGTTTATGCAACAAGAGAAAAAATAGTTGTTAGTGAAAAGCTTTTGAAGCCTTACTGGTTTTACAGAGAACCCTCCTGGGTACATGGATTTCATTCATTTTAAACTATTTAAACTCTTTTTATATCTGTTTTAATCCGTTAATTGTTTAACATACTATATTGGTTTTATGGTATGCTGCCCTGAGGTGTCTATATAAAGGGTGGATGATAAAGGTGTTTTTTTTTTAAACCCACTATGTGACCTTGGGCAAGTCATACTTTCTCAGCCTCACAGGATGGCAATTGCAACCACATCTCAAGAAACTTGACAAGAAAACCATGTTCCTGAAATCTCAGCGTATGCCTGGCCTTTTCTACTACACAGTAACAGAACAATCATTCCACTTTAATTGCCAAAGGTGGATCCTATGGAATCCCAGGGTTTTTAGTTTGGTGTGGCACTCAAGATCTCTGCTTGATAATTCTAAATATCCTTCACAAAACTGCCAGTCTCAGGATTCCATAGTGTGGAACCACAGCAGTTCAACTGGAATCATAGGGTGCATCTCCACTGTAGATATAATTAGCTGCTGGTACAGACTGTGTAAAGCAGTGTGGCCACAGCAATACTAGGGTTAGGGAGCATGCACCATCCACACACTTCCTAACCCTAGCCTGATGATGCTGGCACTGCTATGCAGCAACTATATTTCACACAGCTCTGGTTGCGCCGCCGCAAAGAAGGAGCTGCTCTAGCCAGCTCCTTTTCAGCGCATGTATAGTTCCCGCAGCAACCAAGCAGCCGCAAAAACGATGCCAGGGAGAAAGGGGCTGGGCAGCCCCTTTCTTCCATGGCTGTGGCTGTCAGGATGTCTGGGGGCATGAAGTCCCAAGGACACCCCTTTTCCAGAGCACAGAGAAGTGGCATTTTGCTGCTTCTCCGTGGTCTGGAAAAACTCTGAATTGCAGCCGCAGGGCTGCTGGTGAGGCTGCCCTGGCCCCAATCCACTGCTTACAGGGGCAGCTACAGCCCTTTCAGGGCTGTCTGTACAGCCCCTAAGTTTGACACTACTTTGAGTACTGTAACTCCATCCTATGGAAACCTGGGATTTATGATTTTACTAGGTCCTTAGACTCTGGAAACCTCTATTTATTCTCATAGATGCAAAAATACAGACAGGTGCTGCCTGGACAGATAGGAACATAGGAATTTGGGGGTATAATGCAATGGCAATCCGAACGCAATCATAGGGTTTCACCTAATTGTGTATGAGTGTATCTCACACAATTTTGGGCAATGGGAAGTCATTCTGAATGCAATCATAGGTTTTACGTTAATATGTATAAGAGTATCTCACGCAATTTCAGGCAATGGGGGGTCATACTTGGAAAATGGGAAGTCATTCTGAACGCATTCTGAACGCAATTAGATTTCACATAAATTAGCTAAACTAGCAAATTTATGTGAATTCGAATTGACTTCTTTCGAAATTGGGAGAAATTCCTCCCGTGTGATAAACTCCATACACTAGTCACTGAATAGGTAAAAATGCACTTCAGCTAGGCTTACCATTTGTCCTAGAAAACCAGGAAAATTCCAGATTGGAAGGATTGAAAAATGTCCCCACCAGCTGGGCTGGTTGAAACAACAAACTACAAATCCCAGAATGTAAATTGATGGCAATATATAAATGAACAGCAACCTGAAAAACAGTGAGATCTTGGTGTATCCACTGGGGTTTGGTTCAAGGATCCCTTGGATACCATAATCTGTGGATGCTCAAGTCCCATTATATGGACTTGCCTTGTCAAATAGTGTCTCTTATATAAAACAGTAAAATCAAGGTTTCCTTTTTGAAATTTGTACATTTTTGGAATATTTCAAAGCCATGGCTGGTTGAATCCATGGATATGAGGGACTGACTGGACACAGTATTAGATATCAAAATGTGGTGTGTGTGTGGGGGGGAGGGGTTATAGGCAGTGGCAGTGTGTGTGTGTTTGATAAACCACCCCAATCCTGTCTTGCATACTTTTGAAAAACTTTTGTGGAAGAGGATGATGACAACCCTCACTTCAGCAGATGATGGTTTGGTTGCATATGGGCAAAGGGAGGCAAGAAGGTGGAAGTAATTATTATTATTATTACACTCCTCCAAGTTGATGTAACACCACACCTTCTGTTTTTCTTTCATACCCTGCAAAGTAACTTTTGCTCTTGTTGCTTTGGCATGGAGTTTCAGACATCCACCCCTTTCTTTTCCTTTCTCATTTCCCTTTCAAAGAACGGCTCCGTTGACTTAGCATTCAGGGCCACCATGTGATTTGTTTAATGTATAGATCTGTCAGAACTAATAAATCTTTGCAGTGTTATGGATGGTGTTATTAGTTTTGATCAAGATTAGAGCCGAAGCGTGATGGGGTGGTTGATGCTGGCGCTTATGGGCTATCAGGCGCAGCTCCAATATGAGACTCAACAGTCCCTCTCCAATGCAGTTTGGAGCATGCTTCCATTTAAATATTAATGGCTCAATGAAATTGATGGCAAAGCTGTCCCTGCCTGGGCCAAGCACTCAGTTCTAACGGCATGTGTTCAGGCCATTATACGGAAGAAAAAGCGCTCAATAGGGGACTGCTGTGGCTGACTTCCATGCGCAAGCATCCATGCACAGCTGCTTGATGGCTATGGCTCTATTTCTGTGTCTGCACTCAGCGTGCATCTGTAATTGAACACCAGAATTGTTGTACCTCTTCAGGCCAAGATCCATCTAGACCATCACACTGGTCCAGTTAGGTTATTTTAGCCTCTAGCCGTAATGGCTTTAAACAAGGATGGTGGTAAAATCCACTATAGAATCTACTGGAACTGCCCCCAGAAATGTTTTTAAGATGGGGGCAAGAAGCATGGGCAGGTAGATTGGTACCAATTTTGTCTTCTTGCAGGTAAAAAAAAGGGAGGGCTAATTATTTCCCCATTATCTATTATTATTAATTCTTGTTGTTGTTGAGGAGGGTAGTTTAGAATTCTTAGCCAGAGAGCTCTAGTACCTCCGCAAACTAGAAACTCCAGGAGTCCATGGGAGGTAGTCATGACAGTTAAAGTAGAACTATGGTGCTATAATTTTATAGTGTGAAAGGGTCTGGCATTTCCAGTATTATCTGGGTTTATTTTTTTTAACAACCACTGATGATAAAGTGAAATTAAACTCAAATTCAAAAAGCATAACCTTCCTCTAAAACAGGACCATAACTTTTAATATTTGGTTGTTACCTTAGTTGGCTTCTTATTGGTATGTATGCTGTCTCTCTCTCTCTCTCTCTCTCTCTCTCTCTCTCTCTCTCTCTCTCTGGGTGACCACATGTCCTCACTGCAAAGGAAGACAAGGCATTGAAAAATGGAGGTTATTTGGGAAAAATGGAGGACCTTGCAAAATAAAAGCTAGAAACACTACTATAAGTGTAAATTCATGCTTCTCAGCCATGCTCAAAATGGAGGATGTTTTGGAATTCTTCCTGGACAGAAGTTGAAATGTAGGACATGTCCTGGGAAAGGAGGACATCTGGTCACCCTTGTCTGTCTGTCCATTTCCCCTTCCCTCTCTACTGCCTCTTCCTTATTGTCTTTCAAAGTTACCTGGCCATGGGTCAAGGCAGGAGAAACATTGGTAATGACAGCAACATTTCCTGTCCATACAATCTCTTCCTGTTTGTGTCTATTAATTGCCAGTACATACTGCCAGGAAGTGGCATCCTGGCAGAGATTCTAGGGTTAGGGAGCGCGCACCAACGGCATGCTCTCTAACCGTAGCACATCACGGCAGTGGCATGATGGCAGACTCCTATCTATACGGGGGCTGCCATCATGATGTAAGCGACATGCAGCATACAGATGTCGCTGAGTGTGGCTTACATCACTGGTGCACCACAGTGTGCCAATGACACACTGGTGATGTCTGCGTGGCGTCCCAAGAAGAACCCAGTTTTTCTCGGTTCTTTTTGGGACGGAGGGAGCGTGCACAGTTTGATTGCTGCAGCATCCCTCCAGAGGAAAAACAGGCGCCTCCAGCCTGCCCTTTAGGGTGACTGAATCCAATGAATTTCTTTTGACATCAGAGTCCTGGGGAATTATGCTTCCCAGGGCATCCTGTATCTAGGACAGGGCTTAGCATATGCATGGGTGTCAGGGTAATTTCCCCCTCTGACCGCTACCTCTCTTCCATGGGCTGCACTTCCCCAAAGCAAGTCCAAATAACTCCATTTTCTCTGCAGTTCCTCTGAAAATGGTGAGAGGAACTAATGTCATGTCACTTCTTGTTGCCACTTTCAGAGGGGCTGCAGAGGAAAATGGAGGTGCCTGGAAGGTTGCATGGGTTCAGGGATACTTGTGGGCATGACAATATATTTGTGCATTTTTGCACATGTGGCCTCAGTCTGTTGATTTAGGGGACATTGTCTAAAATTGTGCCAATATTTTTTAAAATGTGGTAGAAAGCTGGGGCCTTTGGAGACTGATGTGGGGCTTTGGAGGCCATAAAAATGGGGGCCAGGTATATGGTCCACATGTTGCACTATGCCCTCCCTTGGTCTAGGGTTGGCTGTGACTAGAGCACTGCTGCTGGTGTCATTAAACCCACTAACAAAAAGTTGAGGGGTTGAGAATAGTCTAGGGTGATGATAATAATGATGATTATTTAAACACTCTTACCACCAAAGGGTGGAACTTCAAACATACATAATCAAATATAGACAATAAAACAAAAGATTATAAAATGCTGACATGCTAAAATAATATGCTAAAACAAACTTCTTATCAGTCACTACCCATCTTGGCAAACTTAGGCACACTCAGCAACTCAGAAAACTGAAGAATCAAAGTGGAAGGTCATCAACCCTTTGCAAAAGCAAGTATGATCCTTCTCCAAGCAAAGGTGCAAAGGATGACTCATCCACAAATGTGGAGCCAGATCCTGAAAAGCTCATAGCCTTGATAAAGCTATATGCATTGGTGGAACTTCCAATAATTCTTTGCCTGCAGATATTAAATTCCTAGATGGTACAAACTGCCAAATACTGGAGGAGGTTAAAGTGCAGGGCTTCAAATACCAGGACTGAAAGTACCAGTGTTTCTTAGAGAGTAGTGTCAAGTCAGTTTTAAAAATATTTCATGAGGCATATTCACAAGAAAAGATTAAAAAGTGGTTCAAGCATCACCAAAGAAAACACAACTGAAAAAAAAACCCACAATACTGTACAACATCAATAACATATGTGCCAAATGAATTCCCTAATAAAACAGATGTGGCAAATTACATTTAATAATGTTTGACAATTCCCCACGCAGCTAATGGTTTGTTAGAAATTAGTCCCTAATGTTTTAGGGACTGCTGGCTCTAACCATCATTTGCTTGGTCCTCATTTACATGTTTCATTCCCAGCATGTCAAATTTCCCATCCTTTCCCACCAATGGTTTATGGTCCTTTTCTCCTGCCGAGAGATTATTTCAAAGGTCAGTGTTTATGTGTACACTACAGTGTACACATAACAGGAAAAAAAGGACTCATTTGACTACAAATGTACTTTCCACACACTGCAAAAATTAGGATACTTGAAGTAATTTGATTATCTATGTCTTTTCTAGCAAAGATAAAAACTTAGGTTTCAGCATATAACTTCTCTTTCTAGTAGAGAAGTTACAGAATTAATTTTCCTCATTTCATATATATATATAAATATATCTGTATATAAATATAAGTTTCCTTATGCATGCATTTTTTGGCCATGGTGTAATGTCTATATTCAATTCACAGTTGCATAAGTGGAGTTCTGGAACCCATTCACACTACATAATTAAAGTATTATGATTCCAATTTGAAGTCGAAGGATTTCACAGCCAGCATCCATAGCTTTTTGTGTGTTTTTGGGCTATGTGGCTGTGTTCTAGAAGAATTTATTCCTGATGTTTTGCCAACATCTGTGGCTGGCATCTTCCATGCCAGCAATATCTGAAGATGCAGCCACAGATGCCAGTGAAATGTCAGGAATTAACTCTTCTAAAACACTGCCACATAGCCCAAAAAACCCACAAAAAACATTACAATTCCACTGTAACTGCTGTAACAACAGCTTATCAAATCCTGGGATTTGTAGTTTGCTGAGGCACTAGAGTGGTCTGGCTCAGAATTCAAAATATCTCTCCATAAACTGCAAATCCCAGGATTCCATAGATGGAAACTATGGCAGTTAAAGTGGAATCATACCACTACAATTGTGAAGTGTGAAAGGGCCCCTGCAAGTGTAACTGTTGCATAGACAGCTGTGCATTTTGGGTTGCTGTGTAACCCTCTATGCCTTTAATGTACACTGATTCACAGGTATTGCAGAAAGGTCAAGTACAAATACTCAAGTCATTGCACAAAATTGGTATTGAATAGAAGGGTGATGTAGCACAATTGACACTTACGTGAGTGTAGATTTATACTACATGAACCCAATGTCGGATCTCAGCTAACGTTTTGGGATTTCCGCACGTTGCAGTGTGTACAGGAGACTGGTAGGTGTCAACTTTGAATCTGAGAAATGGATGCCCAAATGATTAAACAGGAATAATTAAGAACTCAGAAAGACCACAGCTATACTGACCAACGGTCATTTTCAAGCATGGAGAACTGCCTTCCCACAAATCCTGTTGGTGGGTCAGCTGGTAGGTTCCATGGCAGTGTAGTGGTGAATCTATCCCATATTTTATTTCAAACTATTCAAGGAGTTGAACCAGCTTTGAGACACTAGGTTCAGCACCCTGGACAATCCCTTTTTATAACAAAAATTGCAGTTTGTGGTATATTTATATTTAAAACACCAAACCACACAAACATCCTGCTCTGCACATTCATTTGTTTTGGGAACAGTGGTACAGCTGAATATTTAAAAAATACCCATAATGACCACAGATGATTTACAGAATTTACAAGTGGATAATAAATTGAAAGAATTCAAGGATTCTGAGAAATAGGAAACAGGACAGATAAAATTTAGAGAGGAGTAACATTATATGTACGTTAATGGAATACAGTCTGAGAAAATCAGAATTTTAATGGGATGGTTGCGGATTAGGAGTCTAATTGTGTTTATTGATTGTTTTATTTTGTCCTGTTTTATTTCCGTATTATGTGTTTAGTGTTTGTGTATAGCCTTCATGCTTTTTGGTTCAAGTGTTGAATGTGATATTAAAAAATATCAATAAAAATGATTTTAAAAATATAAAAAAGAAATAATTCAAGTTTTTTTACACCTTGGCTCAGTCATTAATCAAAATGGAGTGTGTGGTCAACAAATCAGAAGAAGATTAAAACTTAGAAAGATAGTTCTGTAGGAGCTACATAAGATCCTCAAATATAAAGATGCATAACTGAATACCAAAGTTAGAACCATCCATGCCACAAAATTTCTGATTTCAATGTCTGACTTCAATTGTGAAAATTGGACAGGGAAGAAATCTGGCAGGCAGAAGATCGATTCATTTGAAACATGATGCTGAAGGAGAGTTTTACAGATAACATGCGAAAAAGACAAATAAAAGAATGCAAGAGCAAATCAAGCCTGAATTCTCAATAGAAGCCCAAATGACTAAACTGAGGCTGTTATACTTTGGGCATATCATGAGATGTCATGAGTAAGTGGAAAAAGTAAAATGCTCAGTAAAGTGGAAGGCATTAGGAAAAGAGGGAGACCACATTTCAGGTGGACTCAATAAAGGAAACCACAACCCGAGTTTCCAGACTTGATGGCGTTGCTAGGCCTCTCCATCACCTATCTCCTCTAAAAGAGAGACTGCTCAATTTTATAGATTTTTGTGGGGTTTGGGGGGCTATGTGGCCATGTTCTAGAAAAGTTTATTCCTGACGTTTCCCCAGCATTTGTGGCTGGTGTATTCAGAGAATCTCTGAAGATGACAGCCACAGATGGTGGTGAAACATCTTCTAGAACATGGCCACATAGCCCCCCCCCAAAAAAAACCCACACACACAACCACAAAAATCTATGGATACTGGCCATGAAAGCCTTCAACTGCTTAATTTTATGCCACTTGGGTCTTTGTAGCATGTATTTATGACTGTCTTCTAAGAGTGGAGGAGACTAGTTTGAAGAAACACGATCACCCAAAGGGTAGGACCCAGTCTAATGATTTTAAGTTATAGGAGGAGACATTTTGATTTAAATCAAAAGGGACTTTTTGACAGAGAGCAGTTCAGCAGTGGAAGCAACTGCCTAGATAGGTGGTGGGGTCTCCTTCTCTAGATCTCTTCAAAAGGATGTTGGACAGTTACCTGCTGGGAATGGCTTAGTTGGAGATCTTGCACTGAGCAGGGGGTTAACTTGATGGCCCAAAAGACCTCTTCTAACTCGATTATTCCATGAAGTGAAAGGCTGATAGCACAGTTAAACTGGAATAAATATTAATAAACTATACAGAGAAAACCTATGCATCTGAGGAAGTAGCTCCAAGTCTACGAAAGCTGATGCTGCCAGCTTCTTTCTTTCAATTAGTCTCAAAGGTGCTACAAGATCCCTTTGTATACAGAGAACAGGTTACTTCATTTTTGAAAATGGCACAGATAGAAAAATGAGCAAACTCCCAATATGATTTGACAAGATGTAATTATATTCTGGAGCTCAGGGAATCTGAAGCTAGATAAAAGAACTGTTATTTTTCGGGATGGGTTGGTGGAATTTTAACTTTTTTTTTTTTTTTTGGAAAAGGTCAGGCTTGTGTATATGGCTTCCTTGTTTAGAAACACAATAATAAAGTGGGGTGGGTTAGGCTGAGATTGTAATGAGTGGTCCAGGTAACTTTTAAGGATGGCAGAGATATTAAGCATGGATGTAACTGAGGATGAAAAAAAAAGTTTATTCCCAGATCAAAAATGGGTTTCCCAACAGTCTGGAACCCCACTGGGAAGAATATGGTTTTAGCTCAGAATCTGGGCAATGGATTGAACACAGCTCTTTTCTGACAATGGATCTAGGAGTGTTAACTTGCAAGGGTGTGGTGAAAAAAATCTTCTGAGCAACAGCAGCCCAGGACATTTTGCTCTCTGAGGCAAAACAGCAGATGCAACACCTCACCCCAGCAGCACAGTGAAATTTCTTAGGATACACCAAATGAACCAAAACTGGCATTCACTATCACAGTTATGGATGTGTTACAGAGTTACACACTGCAATTGTTCTGTATTCATAATCCCTAAATTGTCGTAATCATGGTGTTGTTTTCACAATCATAATTGCCCTCCCAAACCTATTTTAGTGGGTGCCAGACTGTATGATTACCAACCAAGGACTAACCTTACTAAGTTAGGAGGGAGTCATTACCAGAATACTAGTCACCAGGTGATGAACTGGCCACAAAAATAAACAGTGGTGTGGAACAGTTGTCATTTAAATCAGTGATGGGAATACACACATGCATGAAATTTTGGATGTTCAAGGCATTCAAGCAGTGGGGTGGGTCATAATCTGAGTGGCTGGGAGGAAGCTCACCCTGAAATTTCAGGGTAAAACAACACACCCTATTCCTACATTGGCTGTACAGGTAGGTTTGTGATGGTCCATTTCTCCTTCAGTTTGTACATTTGCATGTATATTTCTTTTATCACGTGCTTTTTTTTCTAAATATATTCTGTTTTGAAAACCCTTTCGTCTAAGTAATGCATTTTTGTAGATTTTTTTATGTGTGTGTGGGGGGGAGAAATGCACAATTTTCTCTAATATGCCCATTTTTGTTTGCTTTTCATGGTTTAAAAATTGCATCCCCAGAAGGCTGATGATACAATATGACTGTGTCTTGGCTTGCACAGCAGTTTGGTCAAAGTGAATTTGGTAACTTCCTTATTCTCAAATCCCTGATGGAAATTAAGGCTGAGATGCTATTGTATGCTGGCAGAGAGTACAGTTCCACCAATATACTTGCCCAGAGGTTCTGGGGAGTAATGGCTAATGCTTTTCCATTGTATGCATCTGCAACTGGATGATGGCAGGGCACATCCCTCTGTCCACTCATTAGCCATTTTGGATGGGAGCAGAATTGAACTTCACCACTATCCAGTGACTGTTGCATAGCCAGGGGAGTGGTATTGCACAAGGAGGTAGTGGACACCTCCTTTCACAATGCCCCCAAAAGTACTTACATTGGCACAAACCCTGGTTATACCTGTGTAAATCACCAAGAGGATTCTGGTTTTCAAGCCATCCAGTGCCCATTCTCATTCAACTCATTGACTCTGTCTCATTGACACATATCCCTAAGCAAACCCCAGTAACTTACTGATACTTACCTCTGAGTAGCCATGTGCAGGATTGCACTGTGTAACGGTTTCAATGTGATATCAATGCCAGGAATCTGCTCTTCATGTTGAAATCATTTCCTAAGTCAGACAAATGTTTTGCATTGTGCCTCATTAAATGCAATGACAACATGATACAGCTCTTTTTTTTTTAATTTCCAGGTTTGGTATTCATAGTTCTGTCCTGTTCCCATTTACTCCCACCTATGCTTATATAATCATTACTCAGAGGACAAGTAAGAGTTTGGGAGTTCTGAAAAATTACCTGCCACTAGAGGTTATTCAAATTCTGCCCTTGATTTATTACTGTCGACATTTTTAAGGCCATATCTATAGCTGGTAGTTAGCTAGATTGCTGAACCAACACTTTTTTTTTTTTTAAAAAAAAAAAAAGAACTACGAAGAATAGTCTTCCGGGGTTAGCTTATTTTATTTACAGCATTTCACAGTGAGCAAACATTAAAAATTTACAAAGTAATATTGATTTGCAGATCCATCAAAGCATTTCTACATCAACAGAGCCTTCTGGGAAGTTTGTCATTGTGATCATGGAGTTGCCCAGATGCTTACAGTCAAGAGAGCACCTGTGAAATCCAATATAAAAAGAAATCTAAAGCATCAAGGAAGAAAGGTTATGTATAATAGTGATTGAAATGAAATGAAAGTATTCTATATCTTTGTCATATAACAGTTCACTTTGTTTCTTATGCTTTTGTGTAAAATGTGTGTGTTTATGTACATGGGCACATGTGTAAGGAACATGCAGTGCACTGGCCAGCAAAGCAGGCCACATGATGGCACTGTTGTCAGTCAGTTGAACTGTTCTGAAATATTTCCTCCATTAATAGTAGGAAAAGACATCTTTAAATTATTGCAAAAGTGTACGTAGAACTGTCTGAGGAATGGAGGGTTAATGCCAGAGAGTCATTGGTGTCCTAGTGGAATCTGGGAATCAAAAACAGCTGGAATCTTGGAAGATGGCTGGCTGTGATGCTCTAGTCAGAGCCTTTTAGCCTCCCTGAATCAAAGTAACAAATGTCTAAAGTAAGGTTTTTCTTTTCTCTCAGAAGCTGTTGGAAATAGTGCATTACAACAGTAGATGTACTTTGTGATGTCATGATATTAACCAGTATTAGCTGATACGGTGTGATATCATGATATTAATCTCAGGCTGGGTATTTCTGAGAAACAGTGTATGTAACCAAAGTCAGCTGTGTAGTGCTTTCATGCCAGTGGGTCTGGGAATCCAAGTTTTAATGTAAAAGTTAAAGGTGCTGCCCAAGGTGCTTCAGTTATTTGAGAGATAGAGTTCAGCTCCTTGGGTAAGTTCTTTCAAGTCAGCGTAAAACCCAGAGCTGATTCACTTCTCAGTTGACCTTACAGCCACCTATCTAAACACCCAACTATTTCAAGTTGCTTGGGAATATTAGACATGCAATCCTACCTTCGAATGTACTACATTCTGCAGTCCCCACCCTTCCTGATAGTCCTCTTTCTCATTCTCTCTCCTTTGTATAAACATAAGCTTTGAAAGAGCAATTTTCAGGTACTGTAGTCATCTGTGACTAGTTATTGTACTTGTGGGGCTGATTAGGGTGGGATGAAGGCACTCATGTTTCAAAAGTAAGATAATGAGAGGTAGAGCAGTGCTTTTGCTTGTAGAACAAATCTTAGGCCCTGTACAGACCAACCTGAAAGGCTACCCGGGGGGCGGAGTCAGGGCATTGAGTCCAGATGATGCCCACTCTAACTCCACCCCCAGGGTGCCATGATGCCAAATGCCACCCGACACAGCACACGGCGTCATGGCATTCCTCCAGCACTGCGTCCATACGATGCAGCACCAAAGGAATGCCATATGGTCGTGCCACGGTGACTATGGCACCTTTTTAAGGGAGCAAGAAGGAGCCGTTTTTTGCAGCTCTTCTTTGCTGGATTGGGGTAAGACAGACCCTGATCCAGGGTCTGTCAAGCCCCATAGTTTCTCTTTCTCCCTCCCTCCCTCTCTTTCTGTCACCTGTGGATTTATGGTGACCCCATAAATTTTCCCAATGATAAAAAAGTCATACCCAAATTGAAGGTGGACTAAAGTCTTTGCATGACATGAACAGGATGCCAGTCATCACCTTGTTAATAATAATAATATAATAATAATAATACATTTTTATTTCTTGCCTGCCTCTTCCCAAGGCTTGAGGTGGGGTACAATGTGGATAAACACAGAAAGAACCATTTAAACCCATAAAGTTAAAACACACAAACATAGGACACATTATAGAATCATAGAATCACAGAGTTGGAAGAGACCACAAGGGCCATCTAGTCCAACCCCCTGCCATGCAGTAACTCCCAATCAAAGCACACCTGAAAGATGGCCATCCAGCATCTGTTTAAAGACCTCTAAAGAAGGAGACTCCACCACTCTCTGAGGGAGTGAATTCCACTGTCGAACAGCCCTTACTGCCAGAAAGTTCTTCCTAATGCTGAGGTGGAATCTCTTTTCCTGGAGCTTGCATCCATTGTTCCAGGTCTGTTCTCTGGAGCAGCATCCAACATAAAATTAAAAATACGGCCATTTAAAATTCATAGTTAAAACTGACTGGGTAGGCCTGATGGAAGAGAGAGGTCTTTCATATGGTTTTGAATTCAGGCAACATGTTTAACTGTCAAATCTCTTCCGGCAGGTCATTCCACTGTCTAGGGGAGGCCGATCTGACGAAAGTGTCCTCTGGGTGACAGTTGCTAGTCTAGTTCTGGCTGGCTGAAGTAAATATCTTGCAGAGGAGCTGAATGCATGGGGCAGATTATACAGGAGGACTTCAAAAGCACATTATCACATAAGAAGCTCACCTTAAAATGTAACAAAGTTCACTGACATTAGTGGCTGTAGGAGGCACTTTTGAGAAATAACTGGGGAATGCAGCTGCAGTAGAATATTTGTATGGTCCTCCAAAGTCCTTTAGGTAGAATAGTGTTGCTTGCTGTCCTTTTCAGGAGCTCATGTCCAGCACAGAAGAAGGGGGGATTTAAAACTTCCATCTCTGGTTATGGCTGGATGAAATTCCACTCCTCTCCCCACATTCTGCAATTAGCATTAGGGGAGGGGGAATCTCTTTCCTAGCAGCTCTTATCTTCTGCTGCTTTACAAAGGTCAATCCATGGAAACAGATGAAATCAGGCTGACACAAAAAGGAGACTATAAGTGGGGTTAAAAATCCAGGCTGGGCAGTGGTTCTGTGCAAATGCAAATCCTTTCCTTAATGGGGTCTTCTCATGCCACATAAAACTGCACAATGTGCTGGAATAAAAAGCAATTCAGTTCAGAGAAGTAAGTCCACTGGCAAGGTATTTTAGGTTTTTATAAATAGGCCTATAAATAATACATTTCTCTGTTTGTGCTGCTCTTATTGCTATTGATATGCAGCAGAAAGTCCTCTGGGTTTAAATCTGCAGATATTTTTATTGCTTCAGGTCATTGCCGTGTTACTTTGTACAAATAGCACCCACTGTCGCCAGCCCAGCATATGTTTATTTTTGCATGCCTCAGTGGAGATCTTGAAAAGGCAAACCCATCATGTGCTCTTGGCTCCTTCATACCTGTCTTCAGACTTTGCTAAGTGCTTGCTTTTATGGATCAGTTGAAGAGCCTCGATTGCTCTGTAATTTAGGGATTTTATGCCCAAATGCGGGATGTCAGACTAATAGGTGATGGGCAATCAAACTCTGAAAAAATTACATAAATAATATTGTGTTCCCCCCCTTCATATCAAGACTTCTGCTGCCATTTCATGAAACTGTCAGGCAAAACAGAGACATTAAAAACAGCAACAACAAAAACCCGTGGTTCTGCACAGCAGTAGAAGCATTGGACCAAACAATCCAGCTAGGGTGCTGCGTTGCTTAAACATTTTAATCAGTTTAGTCATTTGCCTTTTAAAAATAGTTTGCTTTTTTCAAAATCTCAAATAGAAAATGTACTGCAAGAACGCAATAGTATGGCATCAGCTGGGACATGCATGGCCAAGCAACACCAGAATGTGATTGAAAGGGTGTGGCCACTAGGCATCAAAAAGGGTGTGACCACTAGGCATTAATGAGAAAGACCATGCAAGACTATGATTTTAAACAAATAAGCCTTGGAATTGATGTACGAAAAGCCTCAAAACACATACACACATACACAAAAATGCAGTACTCTGTGCATGCACGTGTACATGTGTGGATTAGCACAGCATGGTTGACAAATATAATAATGTAGGATTTGGTTCATTTTCTCTTTTATTTTCCATTTTTATTCATTATTATAACATTCATTTTTAAAGCCATTGAGTCATAACAAATATAATGAAACATAACCCATATGAGATAGACTAACCTCTTGACATGACAAACATGACATATATAACATACATTAACCTCCTATCTAACAGTTCTTAATTTTGTTTGTTCATTTATGTATTTATTTATTTGTCTGTATCTTTTATGTTAATTTTTGTATTCTTCTACAACTATTGGAATTTCCTTCTGTTCTCTACTGTTTGTAATGCAATAGTTTCTTATCACAGAATCATAGAGGTGGAAGAGACCACAAGGGCCATCCAGTGCAACTTCTTGTCATGCAGGAACTCAAAATCAAATCACCCCAGACAGATGGTCATCCAGCCTCTGTTTAAAAGCCTCCAAAGAAGGAGACTTCACCACTCTCTGAGGGAGTGTGTTCCACTGTCAAACAGCTCTCACTGTTCTTCCTAGTGTTTAGGTGGAATCTCTTTTCCTGTAGTGTGTACCCATTATTTTGGGTCCTATTTTCATTAGCAGCAGAAATCAAGCTTCCTCTATCCTCAATACAACACACCCTCAAATACTTAAACAGGGCTATCATATCACACCTTAGCCTTCTCTTCTCCAGGCTAAACATACCCAACTCCCTAAATTGCCTATCACAGGGCATGGTTTCTAGATGTTAAAAAACCCCCATAATGTTAGATGGTATAATTAATCTTAAAACCTTGCAATTGCTAAATGCTCCAAGCTTTGACACAAATATTTCCTCAATATATTTCAGTTCTTCTAAAAATTCTATAAAAATTATTTCATCAGTCTGGTCAGCTTATCCATTTCTGCCATATCATAAATTTTCAGTAGCCAGTCTTTCGTTGTTGGCAATATTTCTTTTTTCCACTTCTGAGTATATAGATGTCTGGTGGTGGTTGCCATATGAACCAGTATTCTACCATTTTTCTTTTCAAATGTATCATCTAACATACCCAAAATAAATGTTTCTGGGTTCATTTGTGAATTAACATTTAAAATGTTAACTATCAACTTATGAATTTGTGTCCAGTTATCTTTGTGCTCTTAGACATGATCACCACATGTGATAAAGTCTTTTTTAAACATTTCCAGCACTGTTACTTGATCCTTTGTAGATTCTTGATAATTTGTCTGGCATCTTTTCCCATGAACCTAAATCTAGTGCATGTCCAATATTTTGCACCCACTTGTTCATACACTCTTTCTATAATGTCATCCTCCATTTTAGGTTTTCATAATATTTTATACAATTTTGACATCAGGATGTGGTTTGTTTACTCTTAGGTCTTTTCAAGCTGACTCTGATTTATGATGGGTCTATTCTATGATTTTCTTGGCAAGACTATTCCTATTTTAGGGAAACTAGAGGTGAAGCTGAAAAGCCAGTCAGATCTATGCTGGTGTAGAAGTTGTATATTGCTAACCATTTCTTCATTTCCATCCTCCTCTTGACCATGGGAATTCAAGATGTCAACTTTCCACCCTTTGAATTGCTGCTATTACACTCACCATGTGTGTAGTAACTGGTGGAGGGTACCTGCTTCTAGACTGTGGAACTCCTTCCTATAGTAAAATACGGTGGCCCTTCTCTATTCCCCTTCCACTGGCATCCAAAAACATTTTTAAAAAATAGATAAGACATTCAACAAATCAGAACTCATTTTATCGACCCAAGAAAGATGGAAGGCTGAGTTGACCTTGGAGTCTCTGGAACAAACTCACAACTTTGTGGCTCCAGTACCAGCATTTAACCAATGCACCACCAGGGCTCCCTTTTTAAAATGAAACTTAATTATTATTTAATAATTATTATTGTTGCTGTGTGCTTTCAAGTCATTCCTGGCTTATGGCTACCCTAAGATAAACCTACCATGGGAGTTCCTTGGCTGAGTTTGTTCAGAGGAGAATTTCCCTGTGCCCTTCTCTGAGGCTGAGAGAGTGTGACTTGCTCAAGGTCACCCAATAGTTTTCCATAGCCAAGTGGGAATTCAAATGCTGATCTCCTGGTGTCCTAGTCACCAGGAGACCACCACATGCCACTGGCTTTCATTTATATTATACTGTTTGTGTGTGTGTGTGTGCGTGCGCGCGCACTTACATGTCGCTTGTTGACTTATGACACCTCATGAATTCCATCAGGTTTTCTTAGCTAAAAAATACCCAGAGATAGATTTGCAGGTTCCTTCCTCTGAAATATAGCCTACAGCACCTGCTGTTCATTGACATCTCCCATCCAAGTGCTAATCAGGGCTAACCTTGATTAGCTTCTGAGATCAGACAGATCTGGTGCCTTTATTGCTGCCGCATGCCTTCAAGTTATTTCCAACTTGCAATGCTCCTAAGGCAAACCTATCACAGGGTTTTCTTGGTACCTTTAGGGTACTGTAAAAGAAATCTCAGTATTACTGTAAAAGGAATTAACTGAATTCAATAGAATTGTATGTGCCTAAAAAACAATATGGCCAGAATCCTTTTGGTGTCTCACATATATTTCAGTTCTCCAATGACTGCGTGTGGACATTTTTGTCTGCATTCAGTTTAGAATTGTAGAATCAGAGTTTCTCCGTGTCATTATACACAATCCACACTATACATAGATGACCATGCTCATTTGGTTGTACATTTGCTGTATTGGTTCAGTTGTGTAGCACTGCCATTGAACACAAGGTTTATATAGCACAATCAGCATATAACTTTGCATGTGAAAGTTATACACTGTAAGCCTGATGTATGATCTCAGCCTAAGCAATCCTGATGTAGGATCTCAACCTGTGTGTTCTATCTGCTTTACATTGACTGGCTCAGCTATTGTCTTCTGCATTAAAAAGCTCTCCATGTATGTATGTGTGTTGATGCAGACAGATATGCAAAATACTGTTGGCAGCTGAGGTGAAGGTGAACATGCCAGAAGCCTGCATTAACTGGGGACTGAATTTTCACAATATGTGATTTTTGATGCAAGCTTGATTGCTTTGAAAAGTGGAAAAAGATCAGCATAACCCCTCCTACCCCCATCTTTACCATTCTGGATAGCTGTTTTCCTTCTCTTTGCTATGAGCTGATGCATATGCTAATACACGTTAAAAGGCTCTGTCTAACAACTCTCCCATCTCAGTCTGTTGATGTGCAAAATGCCCCCCTTTTTAAACAAATGCAGAATTAAAGGACTTGTTTTTCAGCCTGTTGCTATGCACTAATGCTTAAAAGACTCTTTGCTGTGCACTGATGTGCATTTAAAGGTACTTTAAACCCATTGCTGTGTGCAATACTTGGGAGTTTCTGAATGATTTCTAGAAAGCCCCACCCTTATTATCCCATGAATAATCTCATGGCTTCTGAGTCATCCCTCCCCCAAAGTTGAAATAAGGAAGGGGAGTTTTGAGGAGTCCAAAAATTAAAGCAAAACCAAGCTCTTGACACAGTCCAAAATAGTGGTTTTCTTAAAAAACGAACGAACAAACAAACAAAATCAAAAACCTACTTAACAATATCCTGTCAGACTAAGACATTATTGTCTTTTCATGATGTGGCCAAAGTACAACAGCCTCGATTTAATAATCATTTCCAGGAATATTTTTAGCTTTATCTTTTCAAGGACCTATTTGTTTGTCCACTTGGTTGTCCGCAGTATTCTCAGCACCCTCGGAGTGTAGTGGAGTCTCCTTCCTTAGGGGTCTTTAAGCAGAGGCTGGATGCCCATCTGTCAGGGATGCTTTGACTTGGAGTTCCTGCATGGCAGGGGGTTGGACTGGATGGCCCTTGTGGTCTCTTCCAACTCTATGATTCTATGATTCTATGATTCTCTTTTCCAGCATCACATCTCAAATGAATTAATTTTCTTCCTATCTACTTTCTTCACTGTCCAGCTTTTCACATCCGTACATGGTGATGGGGAATACAATGGACTGGATGATTTAACTTTAGTGCTCAGTTGAGGGGTTTCCAGACAGTATCCAGGCGCATTCTGCATCTGGAAGCACCAAGATATCATTTCCTTCAATTCCTGGAGTGTCTGCATGCCTTTTACCCCGTCTCACCCATTGAATGGCTGTGGGGGCAAGGTGCAGAAGCTATCAGATTAATTGCATGAATGGTTAGTTTGTTGCACAAGGAGATACTGAATACATCATTCTACAATAACTTTAAAAGGACATACATAGGTGTAACAGGAGTCCATGCCTGCATATGTCTAAACAGTGGCTGGCATCCTCATGCATGTATAAGTTTCCTTAAACCAATATCCTTTTTGGGGTTCTGTAGAGATTAGTATTCCTTCCCTTCCTCCTTCCTTTCCTCTAAAGAATAGATAGATAGATAGATGATAGATAGATAGATAGATAGCTTGTAAGTAAATTTGTCAATTTCCATTTGACTCACGTTTGATTTTTTAAAATAAAAGCCCGTAAGTTCTTTCAAACCCATTTGTGAGATAGTTTGCAGATCCTGTGAATCTCTATCAAAAATGAAGGGAAATGAAATTCTTACCCCTCTCTATTTCCACTCTGCTTGGGCTTCCTTTTAAGTGAGGGATCTAAAGATGCTCCCACCCCGAAAAAAAATGCCACTTCTTTCTCTTTTTGCAGCACCCTGTCATTTCTTGGTGGGAGGTCAATTGAACTGAAAGTGTTTCCTTTTGCCTTCTCTCGTCTCCTTCATCAATTCTCCTTAAAGAAGACCCCTCCTATTCCCTCTTGAAAAAATGTATTTCCCATGCCCTCTCCCTGGATTGCTATTTTAGCTCAGTGCTAATGCATCTGCCCCTGCACTTCTCCCTCTTCAGCAATACCATAAGGAAGAGCAGGTACACAGAAGTCTTCCCTTTTTCTGTGTATGTCATCTCACCAATGGGTTGTCAATGGTACTCTATCATTTACCTTGTCCTTCATCTGTATAATTAGTGAAGAGGCACTCTCTCCATCAACGTTCATATCAGGGCTATTTCCCCCAAATTAGCTATCTGCCAGAAGCATATCTTATGCATCCGTGCCACTCGAGAATTAATTACAGAAGAGAAAGTCTGAGGGTCCCCCCCCCAAATTATTGTGGATTACAGTAATGCTGTGATGAAATGAGTGAGAAGATTGCATTTCATGAATATTTCCTTCCCCCGCAACCTCCCCCCCACCATCTTGTGCTACTCTGTTTCCCTGAAAAGACATCCCCATAAAATAAGACCTAGTAGAGGTTTTGCTGGATTGCTAAACAGTGGCTGGCATCCTCATGCATCCCCCAAAAGTAAGACCTAGTAAAGTTTTTGTATATAAATATATATACACCTGTATATACAATATATAGTAAATTATTATTATTATTATTATTATTATTATTATTATTTGTTCAACAATAATTGTGAATTCTTCTTCATGGAAAAATAAGACATCCCCCTAAAATAAGACCTAGTGCACCTTTGGGAGAAAAAAATTAATATAAGACACTGTCTTATTTTCAGGGAAACGGTATATTTTCAGGTGGTCTTGTTAAAATTGGCTGCATACTGCTCCATTAACTACTTTCCTCGCTGTTGTTTTTTAAAAATTCTTTTTTGAGTCCTGCTAGTTGCGGCTTTCACGTGTTTCTTTCTTTCTTTGCATGTTTATTGTTTGAAAAAGGTTTTTTCCTTACAAGCAGGGATGTTAACTAACAGCCTATCAGATGGACTTCAGCAGATACCTCATCCATCCGACTTCAGAGTTTAGAGATGATGCCCTTACTCTGACAAGTCTTAGCTGACCTCAGTGATCACTTTATTTGTCCAGCTTTGATTCACCCATGCAGACAATCTTATTCTTTTCTAGAGATAAACAAGCAATTTTGTTTTAAAACGGTGACTGAGAAGGAATGAAATACTCAGAAATTTTCTAATTTTTGATGAGATATATTAAATCACACAGTGAGAAACACGGTTAAAGCAAAACTCCAACTATAGCAAGATTTTTTCTCTTGCATGAAAATAAAAAACGAAACAAAAACAACCAGATTTTGCTATATTGTTTTTTCCCCCATTTTCATTGTTAAAGTTGCATTTAAATCCCCAATTATAAAAGGAAAAAAAACCTGAAATAAATAAATAAATAGAATGTACAAAGCCTCTAGGAATCTCCTCCTGCCAGGCAAAACCTTTGAAATTTTACATTTTCAGGTGTGAAGACAAAATATCAGAAGCATCAGCTGCCGAGGGATATGAACAGCAATAAGCTTCATTCTTTGTAGGATACTATCATAAAAATTATGTATATATGTGTAGTTGTCTATTATGAAACAAATATAATAAAAAGGCATGGGGGGGCAGGAAAAAAAATTGGGAATTTTGGGGAAACTTTTATCGCTTTTCTGAAAATCCTTTCTTTAGAATGAAGTCTGAATCTGAAGAAAATGTGGAGGTTAGTCTGCTGACTATAAGAGACAGGACTTCGGCCCTGTACATACTGGCAAAAGGCGCTGGACTGTGGGCGGAGCTAGGGTGCAGTGTCTGCATGCTTGATGCCTAGCCCCACCGCCAGGGCATCATTTTGGCATGTGCCAGTGTACACAGATCACACCATGATGATGCCCCTCCAGTGCTGCATCCAAACAGTGCAGCACTGAAGGGTCTTTATAAAGCTGTGCCACTGTGGCTATGATCCCCTTGGAGGGTGCAGAAGGCAGCTCCTTTTTCCAGAGACCAGATTGGGGCTGCGGTGTGAGGTTGCTGCAGCCCCAATCTGGCCAGTAATGGGATGGCTGTGGACCGCTCCTTTGGGGTGGTGTGTACAGCCCCTTCCTTTGTAGCTGCACCCAGCTGTGGAAAACTTTTTCAAGTAATGTCAGCCCGCCTCCTTCCCTTCTGACGGGCAACTAAGATTGTAGTGTTTTGTACAGTGTTTGGTCCTTGAAATCTCAACTGATTTCATGTGTATATTTTACATAATTGTTTTCAAAAAGTAATTTTGGTTTGATTTTTTAAATAACTCAAATCCCCACATTGCACAATGCAATGTTGCTAGGGGAAGATGTTTTTGATAGCCTTACAGGATGAGAGATAAAAGTAATGAAATGTCCTGGCTCTGTGCCATGACAAGGAGTGCATGGCTGGGAAAAACCAGAGATTATATTAGATCAGGACTGTGTCCCCCACATTTTTCTCTTGCTGAGTTTTTTGACCCACCCTTCTGCCTCTACCCCAGTGTTTTTTGCCTATCCTACACTATTGAAAGGGGACTTACTGATTTGTGTGAGGCTGGTGTCTTGAATAGTCACTGGCAGCCAGTGAGAAGAGAAAGGAGGATTTTGGTGAACACCTAAAGAACCCATTTGGTGAAGAACAGGTCTCTGGAGTGGCCCCTATATGTCATGAGACATAGAGGGTAAGGAAGAAGCCTTCTTTAGGATTTAACCCTCACAAGAGGTCCTAAAACTTGGAGGTTGCATCCTCAGGTTGGCCTTCCAGTTTGTGGCTGGCCAGGGAGAAACCCAATTTTGGGATTTCTCCCTGAGGCTCAGGTGTTTTGCCAAGGGGAAGCTGGGAAGGAGATGTGATGGCCTAGGTTATTCCCTCTCTTTTGCACACCTTTGAGGATGAAACTTAAATAGATGCTAATTTAAATAAAGTGACCTATATTTCCATTCAATGATTTTGTGTGTTGTCTCATTATTTCATGTATTGGTCATCAGTGGCTGGAATTCAGTATTTCAGTTATGTGAACATTATCACACAAGCCCCGGGGAATGCAATTAGAGCAGGACAAAAGTGGGTGGGATAGGACTGGAACGTGGAAAAGACAAATTTTACTGAATGGTGGAACACTACCGGAAGTGCCCGTTCTGTTCCAAATCTGTCCCCCAGAGACCTATTTTCAGGAATGCCTCTGAACACTTCCTGAAAATCAGCCTCTAGGGGATGGATTTGGGATGGAACGGGAATGTCCAGCAGCATCGACGGCATTCTGGCATGCGGTAAAATGCATTCTTTCCACATTTCCATTCCCATCCCACCCTTTTTTGTCCTTCTCTAATTGCATTTCAGAGATAAAAATGGTAAAGGTCTAGAGAGTAAAGAACTATATATAGTAGAACAAGAATACAACCTGTTGATAAAGGATGGAGTTCGAATTTATATTGGTAGTAGATAAAACAAAGATAAATAACAATACGTTGAAGGTTCCATTAAAAAGGAAGTACCATATTCTATATGTTTTATGTTTTTATATACATGGGTTTCTTTTTGTGTGTGTGTGTTTTGTGTTTTGGTTTAGAGTATGATAGGTGTATGTAGATCTATAGGTATTGCAATGTGTGTGTATATATATATATATAGTATGTATATATGTGTATGTTTAAGTATATATGTATATGTATTCTCTTTGTCTCTCATTCTGTGTAAAAATGCAAAAATATGAATTAAAAAAAATTGCATTCCCTGGGGCCTGTGCGATAACGGATTTGTAATCTAGTGTTGCTCTGTATTCAGCAGCTGGATCAGGCAAAGAATCTTTTGATCAGGATGCAAGGAGAAGCCTGTTTCTACCCTGCTCCTGCCAGACAGTAAGGCTGCGACAAGGAACTGAGATGGGGTCCTTCTTCTGAACATTTTGATCAATTTTGAAGAATTTACCATGATTTGCAAAATGATGTATTTGACGTGAAAAGAAGGCCGGAAACACATGGGCCAAAAGAAGCGACTTATAAAAGCATTTACATGACACATGGCCCCAAAGTGGCCAGAAGCCACTCTGATGCTGCCAAAGAGAGCCCAAAGCTGCCGTAAAAAGGAGCCCTTTAAATCTGGCTCATGGCGGTGGCCACCTGGAACCACACCAGTTGACCACTCTGGGAGCAGGCTATGCAATCTCCATGGTCCCAGCCTGATCGTGGCTGGAGTGGCCTTGAGCCACTCCTTCCAGGCCATCTGCTTCTCTCCGAAGACACTTTACAAAACTGAAGGTGGAAAGAAGTGAAACTGAGATTTTCCTACCCATATCTGCAACATTTTACATTGCAAGTGAACCTAGCATAGGTCAGAATTCTGAATCAACACATAGGTAAAACCAATTGATTCAATGAATCTACTTTAACTGGGTCTAACAATGGGATATAGGCCAGTGATGGGCGATCATGGAGGGCTAGGGACCAATTTTTCCATTGTGTGCCCACACACACAACAAGTCTCTTGTCCTCTGCAGTCCTTCTCAAAATCACAACAGGATGTGACATCACATCACTTCTTGTTAGCATTTTGAAAGGGACTGCAGAATTAAATGCAGGTTTTGTGTGTAGCGTGGAATTCTGGGTTATATGTGGGGGGTAGAGAGGGGGTTATTTTTGCATATTTTCCCGCGTGTGAACAATTTTGGATTTTGGAATATTTTGGAAATCTGGATAAGGGAGACTCAACTTGTTTGTTTGAAAGATGAGAGAAAACAATGACAAGGACCATTATCCATGGAGGGGGTGAGGATGAAGTTGAGGATGTTAAATTGAACATTCAGTCCTTGAAGTTTTCAAAAGGTTTTGTGTTGGTATCAAACATAGGATCCTCTGCATGCAAAGCATATATTCTCCCACTGTGCTAAAAAGCCTGCCCTCAAAAGTCTTTTGCACATCTGACAATCCTGGAGATAATCCAGAGCTAAAAAGTTACTGTGAGCTATCACTCCACTCTTTAGTCTAAAACGTAAAAGAAGTAGTTCACAAGACAGCCTTGCTCCAGCTAAAACTAATTATTAAACGTACAGCTTGTTTGGGTCATTCTTAGTGGGGGGAAAACACATATCTGGTTAATATTTAAAGATGCTTAGCAAAGAAGCTTGCATAATTAAAGAGTGCATCAGTGCTGATCACTCGGAATAATTTGTCTTCTTAATAGGGATTTTGTAATTTGTTAAATTGTTTTGAAATCGACAAGCAAACAGCAGGAGTATTTGCTCTAGAAGGATTAATTCCTTTACAAGCCTGGGCTAGGCCTGTTGACTGATCCCATTGGAAGAGGCAGAAACAAAGAGGCTGGACTAGGCATTTAATGTAGAAGCCACCCATGAAATTTCTCCATGGCCCCTCAGTTTTGGTAGTAAATCTATTGTCCAGTTTTATTATGACTCTTGGTAGTTTATAGATCTGTTGTTGTTAGCTGCCTTGGAGACAATCTCGACCCATGGTGACCCTATGGATGAGACATCTCCAAGACCCCCCCCCCATCTTTCACTGCTCTGCTTAGGTCTTGTAGATTTAGGCTTATGACCTCTCTAACTGTGTCTATCCATCTGGTTTGTGGCCTTCCTCTTTCTACTGCTATCTACCTTTCTCAGCATCATCCTTGCTTCCATCTTGGCTCAGAACTCAGATTTGTTCAAGGACCCATCCATTTATCATTTTCGTGTCCATGGTATTCTCAGCACTCTTCTCCAGCACCAAATCTAAAACGAATTGATTTTCTGTCCTCCCTTCCTTTGGTGCAAAAAGTCCAGACAATGTTGTATGCACTCTGTATATGCATACAGAGTTCCACAGGGTTCTGTCCTGGGCCCAGTGCTATTCAATATCTTTATTAATGACTTGGAGGACAGTATTGAGGGCCTAGTTATCAAATTTGCAGATGACACCAAATTAGGAGGAGTAGCTAATACCCCAGAGGACAGAATCAAAATTCAAAATGACCTGAATAGACAAGAAAGCTGGGCCAAAGCTAACAAAATGAAATTCAACACAGACAAATGTAAGGTTCTGCATTTAGGGAGGAAAAATGAAATGCACAGATATAGGATGGGGGATACCTGGCTGAATGAGACCACATATGAAAGGGATCTAGGAGTCCAAGTAGACCACAAGTTGAACATGAATCTACAGTGCGATGCAGCAGCTAAAAAGGCCAATGCAATTTTAGGTTGCATCAATAGAAGTATAGTGTCTAGGTCAAGGGAAGTAATAGTGCCACTCTATTCTGCTTTGGTTAGGCCCCACCTGGAATACTATGTCCAGTTCTGGGCACCACAATTCAAAAAGGATGTGGAGAAACTGGAGGGTGCCTAAAGGAGGGCGACTAAAATGGTGAAGGGTCTGGAAACTATGCCGTATGAGGAACGCCTAAGGGAGCTGGGAATGTTTAGCCTGGAGAAGAGAAGGTTAAGAGGTGATATGATAGTCTTGTTTAAATACTTGAAGGGATGTCACATTGAGGAGGGAGCAAGCTTGTTTTCTGCTGCTCCAGAGAACAGGACCCGGAATAATGGATGCAAACTCCAGGAAAAGAGATTCCACCTCAACATTAGGAGGAACTTCCTGACAGTAAGGGCTGTTCGACAGTGGAATACATTCCCTCAGAGTATGGTGGAGTCTCCTTCCTTGGAGGTCTTTAAGCAGAGGCTGGATGGCCATCTGTCGGGGATGCTTTGATGGAGAGTTCCTGCATGGCAGGGGGTTGGACTGGATGGCCCTTGTGGTCTCTTCCAACTCTATGATTCTATCATATAAGTCCTTCCTGAATCTTCGTTAGTGAAGAAAAGCCATATATACACATACATACACACCTCATCCTCGGCTCCAGGTCTTCCCAGAAGATCTGGAGCCCTCCATTGTGACATCAAGTAGTTGTTTACAATGCATCCCACTCTGCCCCTTGGCAATGGCTGCTGGCCCAGTGAATTCTTTCCTCTGAGGTCAGAAAAAGGCACCCAGCCATGTTATCAATGCCGGGTGCCTTCTTTTGACATCAGAGTAAGCAATATACCACAGCAGCATGCTCCATTGACCAACATAGTGGGACAAGCATTCAAACAGCTGCCAAGCTTTGCAGTGGAAGTGCCAGGAGGGATGTCAGGGAGGTTCCCGGACCAGAATACTCCAGGCTGCTTCCAGAGTATTTCTGGCCCTTCCAAACAGGGCTCTAGTCATAATCTTCACGTTATGGTGAGACGAATAGTATTTTTATGTGAATTAAATTAATAATTCACTGATACTCTACACCAGCTACTATACGTATGCATAAGTAAGTCATACCTTTTGGCCTGCCCACTCATCCACCAGCCAACCTTAACAATCAGCTGCCAATTGGGGCACAAGGAGGAGAATGTTTGCAACCAGCTCCATCAACAAGTGAAGCAGCAACAAGAAACTGTAACAGGGGACCTACTTCTATGGTTGCAGCCTTGCTCACTGGACTCCTCCTCATCCTCGTACCTTGATCGGCAACTGAATTCCTTCTTCTTTTGAAGCTGTTGGCTGTTAAGATGGGTGGGAGGAGGGTAGTCATACTATATTCAGAGCAGTTACTGGTCCACAACTGTAATATAGGATGCCAGCCATTCAGTTAGCACACTCAAATGTTATGTAAATCTGTATTCTCTTGTTGCTCTCTGTTTCCCTACTTTTTGAGGGTGGATTTCCTCTGTTTTTGGCAATGCCTACCTATCTGGTCTGTTCAACTTTCTTCTGTGCTCCCCAAGCGTGAAAGGACTATACATATCAAAGCAACATTCAGCTGTGAAAATCAGACTGCAGTCCTATGCTAGCTATGCAACCTCCATCATACTATTTCTCCCTCTTTTTGTTGCATTTGTTATTTGTTGTCAAAATAGTGAGGGATCATATACCACAGGCCTGGGCATATCTTATTCCACCTCTCTTCAAAAATTTACCTGTTCAAAATGATTATTGCATGCTTAATAACTTCAAAGACTTCATGTCCCCCAGGAAGGGAGGAGGTGGCTTCAAAGACTTTCATTGCTTATGCTAATTCCGGTAGATGGAGAACCTTCAGACTGAAGAAAGCAGGGTCCCGGTGGAGGCTTTTCTACACTGCTGGCATGTTTCCCCATCAAAGATTTTAATTGTTGGCATTCCTTGTTTGATATTTCCCAAGTCACTGACAGATTTGCTTTCAGGGAAGAAGGGGAAAAGGAGGGATATATTAGGGGTATGTCCACCTTCAAAAGGATTGGGTGAAGAAAGCTTCTCCTGTCTTCATGTGCAATCTCATTATAAGAGGAATCTTTGAGGGATTGTCTCAACAGTCATTAGTAGTGTGTCTCAAACTCAGCTAATTTTTGGAGGATCTTTGTATAGCTGGCAGCTGTCTTGATCTGCTCAGGCTTAGCTGTCTGAATGGGTTGTTTTGCAGATTAAATGCTATGTTACAATCAATTTTCTGCAATCTAGGCCATTAGGGAACTGGAAAGCTCAGAGCACAGTCTTTTTAAAAGAAAACACACACACACACACTCTTTCTCACACTATTTCTCCAAATCATAAATTTAAAAGGCTTTTGAGAAGCAACTCACAATAGCAGAACTTTTGGTGTAATTGTTTGGGTAGCACAGATGTTCCATTATGTAGCAGAAAGCGACATCCCTCTTTATATATAAACCAGCTGTGAGGGTTCTTTCTCTGTTAGACTCTAACATGATTGAGAATCAGAATGGAAAATGCAGCCATGACAAGGAAGGGTTGGAAGCTGACATCACAGAAAAGAAATAACATGAATTTTCAGTGGATATGGTCATTGGGTTGACCAAGTGCAGGACCTTCTCCCATGTAAGCAAATGAACTTTCATGGAGAAATCAAAGTGTTGTGCTTGCAAACACAGAAAAAGGAGCTACTGTTAGATTTGTGTCTGTGCTATGACCATGCCTAGAAAGATCTTGACAGCTTCACACTGAAATGTTAATGAAATCTACTTGCCCAAGGCTCAAACATAACCCTTAATTGACCCTATCCAAGTTGGGGCTTTTTTTTTTTTTGTAAGATTTGTTTAGAGAGGGTTGTTATTTCTCTCTTTTGAGGCTGAAACCCTGTGACTTGCCAAAGGTTACCCAGAGGGTTTCCATGGGATTTGAACTTTGGTCTCCTGGAGTCCTAACTTAAGGAATTTATCACATGGGAGGGAAATTCCCAAATCCTGTGAATAAATGAGAGTTAAATCCAGGAATATCCCGCAAAAGTGGGATTGTTTTCAGATGACATCTGCCGCCATTGGCATTATCCCGTATGTAACCTGTTAAGTGTGGGATTTGGTTGTTTTTGGCCACTTTTTATTTGGGGGAAATCCCAAAAGTAAAAAAGCAGTGTGTTTTGCCCACTTTATTCATGGTTTAAATGCAATATAATGCAATGTTGGGGGATGTAGTCTCCAAACAATTCTGCTTTTGCGGGATATTCCTGGATCTAATTCCCATTTACCCAAGGGATTTGGGTGCTTTGCCTCCTATGTGATAAACCCCTGAAACCATTACACCAAATTAGCTAACAGGAACTGTGAAAACTGCTGTGCTTCTTAAATATTTTTAACATTCCACATGTCTAACTAGGACAGCAAAGATACTGAAAGAAGCTATATCTGAGTGGCCATGGGTATTGCAATGTGCTCTAAAGAATTCCCTCCTTATAGTACACTAGCATGTATGGAAAATGGATTCTCCTCAAGCTTTATCTCTGAAATACTTATATACAGGGTGGAAACAATAAAACATACTTCATTAATAAGGTATACAATCCAAAGAGAGGGACAATGCTACCCAGACATGATTTTTCTGAATGTTCACATCTTTTATTTAGTCTTTGACATGCAGGGACTTCAAAGTCATTATCACTTCCATCTGTAATTAGTGTCTCAAGGTGATTAGGTAGCTAGAATGGCATCTATCCCTTTTCTGAGATGGCTGAGATTACCTACAGACCCTGTAGGAATACATATAGAGAAATGATAAGGAATACCTATAGAGAAATCCTCCAATTCTACATGAAATTGTAAAGTATTTTCTAAAGACAGGATTGACAGGAGGAGCTATCACCATTCTCAGTCTATAGAACCCATATTCAGTATTCATAGAGACCACCCTTTAAGGACATAGAGACAAAGCTGGATCAGATTTGGAAGAGGGCAACAGACATGGTTAGCAATAGAAATGTAAAGAATATTTGCAAGATTTCTCATATTTAAGCAGAAAAGGTTTTTTGACCAGCTCTCTGTGATTTTTAAATAATGTTGGATTTTAATTGTATTACTGTTTAATTCTGTTTTAAGGGGGGGGGGGGATATGGTGTATATTTGCATCAGTATTTTATCTTTGTAAGCCACTTTGTTCTCACAAAAAGCGGGGTAGAAATTAAAGTTTTATTTATTATATTTATTTACTCTCTGGCTGAGATTTCCAAATGTGTTGCTCTTATTAATTTCCCTTTAATTGACCTCAACTCATAGTGATCCTGTGGATGAGAGATCTCCTAGCCCTCCTGTCTTCAACCTCACTGCTGAAGTCATGCAGGCCCAGGCTCTTGTCCTTTCTGACTGAGGGCCGGTATAGACAGGTGCTTTGTGTTGGCCTCGGCCTAAACTTAGGGCTAGATAGGTCTGGGTGTCCACATGTGCCCAGCTCTACTATCGGTGTCTGTGTGCCATCATGGTGCACCCCCATTTACCTGGGGTGTGCCATGATGACGGCACTCACCAGAAGGGGCGTCATCATGGTGCTTGAGTGCCTTAACGCCCCTAAAAAGAAGCTGCCTAAAGTGGGTCATTTTTAGGGAGCACATCGGTCTGCACCATGCGGCTGCAGTGGAACCGACCAGGGGCAAAAATGGGCAGCTTTTAGCCACCTGTCTGTATAACCCCTGGGTCTAACCATTTGGCATGTGGTCTTCCTCTCTTTCTACTGCCTTCCAACTTTTCTGGCATCATTGTCTTTTCAAATTATTCACTTTTTCATCATATGGCCAAAGTATGATAGCATTAATTTAGTCATCTAGGCTTCCAGAGAGAGTTCAGCCTTTATCTGTTCTAGAATACCCATTCATGGTATTCTCTGTACCTTTCTCCAACAACACATCTCAAATAAGTTGATCTACTTCCTATCAGCTTTCTTCACTGTCCAGCTTCCACATCTGTACCTGGTGATGAGGAATATAATGGCTTGGACAATTCTCACTTTAGTATTTAGAGTTACGTATTTACACTTTATAATCTTGTCCAGTTCTTTCATAACTGCCTTTCCTAGTCCTAGTCTTCTTATGATTTCTTCACTGTCCTCTCCATTCTGAACAATATTTGATTGATTGATTTTATTTCTATGCTGCCTTTCTCCCAAAAGGGATCTAAGGTGGCTTACAATATAAAAACACTTTAAAACATTTTTAAAAGATAATTAAAATAACCTAATTAAAACACTACAAAGTTAAAATTTAAACATGCAAAAGTTTTAAAAAACATGATCTAAAACAAACCCCCTTTCACCAATATTCAAACCAAGGTGAGGGAACTGTGATTATTTTAATCTGTTTCAGTCTTCTATGGTCATTATTTTTGTTTTCTTAATGTTCGATATTGAGCCTACTTTGGCACTTTCCTCCTTGACCTTCTTCAGGAATTGTGCCATATTTTGTTGGTTTTTGCTAGTAGTATTGTGTCTTCTGTGTATTTTAGACCATGGTAGTTGAAGTGGTGTCAAACCATATTATTTCTGCAGTGTAGATGCAGACTAAGTGATCATTGGGAAGAACCAACTGCAGAAGTGGTGCAGAAGTGATACAGCAGCCCTGTTTCTCTTCTCTTTGCCTGCTCTACAACTGGTAGGATGGTTGCCACTAGGGCTGCTGCCACACCACAGAAATAAAGCAATTTGACTTTACTATAACTTCCAAGGCTGAGTGCTATGGAATTCTGCAATTTATATTTTGGTGGGGCACCCGAGCTCTCTGACAGGGAAGGCTAAATATCTCACAAAATTGCAGATCCCATAATTCCATAGCATTGAGTCACGACAGCTAAAGTGATCTTAAGCTGCTTTATTTCTGCAATGTGGCAGCAGCCTAGGTAATAGACAGAGCTGGGGGAAGCCTGTCTGCCTTTCATGAGAGGCAATGGAAACCATCCTTGCTGCTGGTACCTGTAAAACTTGTGACAAATCCATTCTTGAAGCAGCTCAGAAAGCCCATCCCAGGAGTCAAATTAGACAGTCTGCCTGTGGCTGTATGCAGAGAAGGAACTGCAGAATCTCTATATCATCTAAGTTTTTATTTATGTTACATTTTTAATACTTAATTAAATTAAGTAAATAAGCTTATTATGGATTCATATTTTTATTCCCAAGATTCTTACTCCCTCTGAACACAACAGTGCCCTCCAAATGTCCTCACTACAATCCCCACTGGCCATGCTGGCTGGGGATGATGGGAAGTGGAATAATTGGTATAAATTTTAAGCAGAGTATGGCAAGGCTAATGCAATATGTCCTTGTGGTAAAGAGAGGAATAATTACACAGAACACTTTTGTAAAGTAAAAAATAAAGAGAGAGAGAGAGATATTTTATGTTTATTGTCTCATGAAATCCATCTTAGCATAGACAAGGAGACAGAGAGAAGTGTTGGACCTATCATTGGTTACAGGAGTTGCTAAAAGATGGCTCTCATGTGTGGGATAGGTTAGCAGCCATAAGTGAGTTTGGAGCCCCATATATTTTCTTATCAGAGAGACTGGGCACAAAGAGAAGGGGTGTCACAGTGAGGACGGAGAAAGCTTGTTTTCTGCTGCTCCAAAGACTAGAAAATGGAACAATGGATAAGAGCTCCAGTGTAGCAACTGAGGGGTCGCCGAATCCCACAAGCCCTAAGGCCGGTGGCCTGCCGCTGGAAGAAGGAGTCAGGAAACCGAAAGTCGAAAGAAACAAAACACCGTTTATTACTGCGCAGGGCTGCAGCACACTCAAAGAGCGTTACCAAGACTGCAGCAGCCTACATCGGGCTCGTTTACCTTTTATACTTTCCCCACACATCTTCTCAACCAATCACAGAAGCCCAAAAAGGCGCCAAACCAATCACAGAAGCCCAAGTGGACCAATCACAGAAGCCCAGATGGGCCAATCACAGAAGCCCAAAGCATTTTCTTATATGGTGCCATTCCCTGAATACCAACTCCTCCCAATATGCACGTGTAACTTGTCATTTACTCAAACCATGTTAAAGCTGTTGCCATTTTGGAGTTCAGTCCTCTCATTCCCCCCTTTTTCTTGTTACTGCAAATATCTATTTTGCAGTGACATCATCATGCTCCTCACCTTCTTCTATGGAAACTTTCTGATATGCTTGGAGCATCATAACTTTTTCACCCAACATTCCATCCATCATTTTATGCATCATTCTTAGCAAGTATTGTATTATGCATGGTGAGCACATACATAGAACTAGTCCTATTATAACAATCAAAAATATTGTATACACTATACCTCTTATCCATCCTAAATTTGGTAACCAATATGTCAGCCACGACCACCAATCACCGGTTGATTGATATGTTTTTCTCACATTCTCGGCAATTTTATGCAATTTCTCCACATTCATTTCAATTATTCCAGTTTCATTAATATAATGGCAGCAGGTAGTATTTAGCCACATACACAGTCCTCCCTCCCTGCTTAACAGGTAATCCAACGCGATTTTATGTTGTACTAAAACTTCTGCCAAAGAGTTTACTTCCCTTTGTAAGGTTTCTAACCCCTCTGCTGATTGATTGGCTAAACTTTCCATCTGATATGATAAAATCCTAAGCTGCCTTATATTCCATGCCACTCCTGTTCTGGGGCTAAGGACGGCCCAGACCCTCTCCCCTTTTGTTAAATATATATTATCAGGGTCATATCCATATTTTTCGTTGTACACTCATTTTCTCAGTCTATGCCAACCAAATTGCCGATCCCAGGCCGCCAGGGGTTGATCCTGTGGGTGAAATCTTAGTTCACCTGCCATGAGGGTCCCAATTGTACAAGTACCATTCCATGTCTGAGGTAATATCTTTCCTGCCCATTGTCCACAGAACCAATACATCCCCGGGGGCAGCCCTCCTATCCAATTACCTAGGCCAGCCAACGGTCTTGTTTGCCTATTTAAAGCCCCCAAAAGTGTATGACTTCCCATTTGCCCAAATAAAATTGGTCTATTTTGGTCATCACAACTTAAGGGATAAACCAACTCTGAACACTTCTCACTATTGTTTAAATGTACAGTGAGATTGCAATTATCATAATCCCCTACATTCACACGTCTTACCGTGGTATTTCTCCCATATCCCTGGCTCGCATTTCCCTCCCATACTGTTTTCTCCACCAATTCCAATTTCTGAGAATAATGAACACATAATGCTGCCAGGGGCCTTTCGCTTTGTTCTAATAAAAATTGAGCCTTATCGGGGATCGCAAGGTCTCCTATCCCAAAATATACCTTGGTCACATTCCATCCTGTCAAGTTTAAAGTTACGGACACTGTAATTGGCCAACCCTGGCCATGGTGTGAAGGGCCATGTGAGTATACCCAGCAATTGTTCTGCCTAAATTCCTTGGAAATATTATTTACCATTTGATGAAATCTGTTTTGTCCCCATTCTCCATCACATCCCATGGGAAGTATAAACATTATCACTGTACATCCCAACAACAGCATGTATCCTATACCTCGCAAATGTAAGCTAAGAGGGCAAATCGAAGGATCAAGGGAAAAGGGGTTGTCAGGTATCTCTAACCCCAAACAATCCCTTTCAATTGTCTGTGTACTTTTGCTAACCAAATGTCCCTTCTTTCTTTCAGAACTGCTCTCGGGTAGCAGTCCCTCCTGTTCTTCAGGGTGGAGCTTGGTCTCCTGACCCCGGAGAGGGGGCTCCTGTTGCGATGCTGCCCTCTCCTCCATCTAGAACCCTTTTCCTGATAAGTTTTACCTTAAACGGATCGTCCTTGTTTAGTTGTGCTGTCCATTCATCAGGGGAGCCAGTGTGGTCTTTCTTTATGCGTGTGTAGTGGATCCAGGGCTTTACACTGGCCAATTTCACTGCAGTTGGCATTGCCAGCAGAACAATATACGGCCCTTTCCACTTTGGTCCCAGTGGTGTTATTTTCCAGTCTTTTAACCACACCGAATCCCCTGGAGAGAAAGAATGTAGAGCAGTAAAGGGGAACGGATACCTTACAATGCTTACATATTTGTACAATTTGTCCAATACAGAGACAAGAGGCATAACTTCTTTGGCCAACCCCTTGGTTCCCAAGGCTCCTGGATTGATTGGGGCCGGTATGCGCAGTGCAATTTCCATTTTATTCCCAAAAAGTCAGCCAGTGTTTGAATCACTTGGTACAAGTGACAAAGGCTGACCCATTATCACTTCCAATTGTGAAGGGTATCCCTCCTCTAGGGATAACATCCCTCATCAAAATACTTGTTCAGCTTTTTCTTTTGCTGTGGGCCATGCATCGACCCAACCAGAATAAGTGCATACCAACACCAGCATGTATTTAAATTTTCCCACCCTTGGCATTTCAGTAAAATCCACCACAATGCTTTCCCAAGGGCCCCTTCCTACATATTGTACTCCTGGGGGTAAGAGGGGTCCAGTACGGGGATTATTCATAGCACATACCTGACATTTCATAGTTACTCTCCTTACTATAGCTGTAACCCCACTTATATAAAACTGTCTATTTAGTAATTCTAACATAGCTGTGGCACCACTGTGTGTCTGTTCATGTATTCTCTGTATGAAGGCCTCAGCTAAAAAACTAGGTATGAAAACTCTATTTTCTGGAAATATTAAAAGCCCATTTAATCTTTTTGCTCCCTCTGTCCTAGCCCATTGTTCTTCCTCTGGGGTGTAAATAATTTCTTTTGGTAGTTCAGTGATTGTATTCAAAGTCAGAATCTGTGTATTTCCTCTCCTGGCTGCCTCTTTTGCTGTTTGATCAGCCAAGTGGTTTCCTTTTTCAATTGATCCGTCTCCTGTTTGATGACCTCTACAATGCATGACAGATACCTTCTTAGGTTTCCACACTGCCTCCAATAGCCTTAAAATTTCCTCCCGATTTTTAATCATTTGTCCTGCAGAATTTAAAAGTCCTCTTTCTTTGTACAACGCTCCATGGGCTTGTAAAGTGAGAAAGGCATATTTTGAATCTGTGTAAATGTTCATCTTCTTTTCCTTTGACAGTTCCAGGGCTCGATATAGCGCGGTCAACTCTGCCTTCTGAGCCGAAGTCCCTGCTGGTAAAGGTTTAGCCTCCCAAACTTCTCCTTCTTCTGTGACCACAGCGTATCCTGCATATCGAATCCCATTTTCCACAAAACTGCTTCCATCCGTGAAAAGGGTTGCGTCTACCTTAGACCTTGGTGTGTCACTTAAATCTGGTCTACTTGAGTAGACTTCTTCCATCACCTGTAAACAATTATGTTCCTGTTCTTCCTTCATCTCTATTGGCAGTAGGGTAGCAGGGTTCAGGGTGTTGCATGTAGCCAAACTGATACTTGGGTTGTCTACTAAAATGCTTTCGTATTTTAGTAATTTTGCATTTGTCATCCAATGGTGTCCCCTATGTTCCATCAAAGTCACAACAGCATGGGGTGTCTTCAAAGTTGTTGGTTGTCCCAACGTCAATTTGTTAGCCTCTTCAGCCATAGTGGCTGCAGCCGCTACTGCTCGTAGGCACGGAGGCCATCCTTTTACTACTGGTCCCATTTGTTTTGAAAAATATGCCACTGGTCTAGGCCAATTGCCAATGGCTTGTGTCAGAACTCCAACTGCAATGCCTTCCCTTTCTCCTACATATAAAGTAAAGGGCTTAGTCAAATCGGGTAGTCCCAAAGCAGGGGCTTCCATGAGGGCCCTTTTTAATTTCACGAAGGCCTGTTCTCTTTCCTCTGTCCATTCGAATGGGTCTTCTTTACCTCCTCTGGTGTCTTCATGTAATGGCCTAGACATGACGGCAAAATTAGGAATCCAGAGCCGGCAGAATCCAGCTGCTCCCAGAAACTCTCGCACCTGTTTCCGTGTCCTTGGACTTGGAATAGAACACACAGCCTCCTTCCGCTCGACTCCTAGCCTTCTCATGCCGTCCTTAAGAATGAAGCCCAGGTATCTGACTTCTTGTTGTACCAATTGTGCCTTCTTCTTAGAAACCTTATATCCTTTATATTCTAGGTGTAACAGGACCTTTTCTGTGGCCTCTATACATGACTCTCGGGTTGTCGTTGCTATCAAGATGTCATCTACGCATTGAAGGATGCCATATGGATTTCCTGCTTGAGTGAGTGGAACTAAATCCTGGGCGAGGGCTTGTCCAAAAATACTCGGGGAATTGCAAAACCCTTGTGGCAAACAAGTCCAGCTGACATGCAGTTTCTGGCCAGTATCCGGCTGTTCCCATTGAAATGCAAAAATGGGAATGCTCTGGGAATGTAATCAAATGCAGAAAAATGCATCCTTTAAATCCAATACTGAAAACTACTTCGCTTCCGAAGATACCAAGCTGAGTAAGGTGTAAGGATTAGGTACCACAGGGTGCAGGGGTTCCACTCTTTTGTTGACTGCTCTTAAATCCTGCACTGGCCTGTAGCTTCCATCCTCTTTTTCTACTGGCAATAAGGGGGTGTTCCAGGCCGATTGGCATGGCCTAATTATTCCATAATTTTCTAGTCTCTTAAGGTGAATATGCCGTTCACAGCCTGTCTGGACAAAGGGTACTGCGGTACTATAACAGGGGTTGCTGATGCCCAAAGTTGAATAATTACTGGCGGTACATCCTTAGCCATCCCCGGAGGGTTGTCCTCTGCCCAAATGCCAGGTATGTTAAAGGACATCCAGTCTATTCTCTCTGTCAAGGCAATAAACAACCTCCACTCTTCTTCTTGAGGTAGAATCAACATCAATTTGTTCTCAGTCTTCTCCTTCGAGCCTCTAAAAGTTACTTCTAATTTCCCATCGTCCTCAAATATTAACTGTGCTCTCATTTTGCAAAGTAAGTCTCTTCCCATCAAAGAAACTGGACATTCAGGGATATAAATGAATTTATGTTTAACCTCATAAGTGGATAAATTACAACTTCTGTTAGTCAAAATAGGGTGTATTTGTTTTCTCTCTGTGGCTCCTATTATGGCTGTTGATTCCTTACTGAGAGGGGTATATTGTTTATTCACTACAGATTTGGTTGCTCCTGAATCAATTAAAAATGTTGCTTCCTGGCCACCAATTTTCATTTTGACCAATGGCTCCTGGTGGCCACTTACAGTCACCCTACTTCCTTGTGGAGCCGGTCTGTTTCAGTCTCATTTCCATCCATGGCGGCCATCCCGTATAGGTCTTGTCCCAAGACCTGTCCTGCCGCCGCTCCCATCCATGGTTCCGCTCGCGGATTCAATCCTCCTCGTCCACGTCCTCGTCCTCTACTTCCTTCACCCTTCTGGTTGGTCCCTTTCTTAGGGCACTCCCGCTTCCAATGGCCCTCTTCTTTACAGATGGCACACTGGTTGTGTCCCAAAGGTGGACCTCCTCCACCTCGACCTCTTGGCGCTCCGCATCCTCGTCCGGCTGTGTTTCCCTGGAACACAACTGCCACCAAATGGGTCCTCTTATTAAACTCCTCCTTCTTCTGCGCTTCACTTTCTCTTCCCACATACACTCACGTCGCTATCTCCAAAATCCTTCCCATTGTCATTCCAGGTAACCCCGTGTCCTTCTGCAGCCTTCGCCTAATGTCTGGAGCACATTGAGCAATAAAATTATTCTTCAAAAGTGTTTGGCTCTGCCCATCCTCTGCTTCATCATCCATGTTATAGGGAGAATATTTCCTGTAACCTTCCCTCAATCTTTCCAAAAACTTCACTGGTGGCTCGTCTCTTTCTTGAACAATATCCGCAATCTTTTTCAGGTTTATTGCCTTAGGGGGTCCTCTCTTTAGTCCCTTAATTATGTACTGATGATACTGTTGTAACTGGGTTCTTCCTCCTGGTGTCATATAATCCCAGTTAGGGGCGTGTGTAGGCACTCTTAATTCTGCTTCCGCCAATCTCTGTGCCTCCTGTCCTCCTGTATCCATATAATCTTTCCCTGCCTCCTCCCGTGCCTGACTGAGAACCATAGTTTTCTCTTCAGGAGACAGGAGTGTGTCCATGAGTTGTTGTACATCTTGCCAGGTAGGCAGATGGGTTCCGAAAACTCCCTCTATCAATAAGGTCATAGACCTAGGGTCCTCTGACCAAGCAGACTTGCTAGCCTTCCAATTCAGCAAATCACTACTGGTAAAGGGAACATGTTGATATGCTGTAACTGTTGCATAAACAGATCGTCCTGTAGTTGGGTCCTCCGATGGCATAATTTGGGGGACTTGCCGTAAAGGCAATGTCTTTACCGGACTGGTCACTGGCAATCCTATTGGTTTCATATATCCAATTGCTTCATTGGTCTTTTGTTCTAATGGCTGAGGCACTGATTGGGTTTTTGGAACTTCAGGATATAATGGTGCATATGGAGGGGGTTGCACCAGATCATCTTCCCCTGAGTCGGGCAGAACTTTAGGCTCCTGTACGTTCTCTTCCTTTTTGGGTGCTTCTGACTTTCCTGTATTTTCCCTCTTCTTTTTTGTCTTTAGTGTATTGGTTTTCATCATGCATAATCTAGAGCACTCACATTTCTTGAGCCATTCTGGTTGATCCAAAACTATATTATACCATGCCGAAATGTAATACCATTCATACGGTTTATGTCTAGCCACAAATTCTCCTATTCCAGCAATCACATGTGGATCTAGGGACCCTATCGCTGGCCATGGGTTTGGTACTGGATATGTGGGCCATGCGGTTTGACACAAGGTCCTGAGGGTACTTGATTTCTTAGTCCCTCCCTTTATATATTTTTTTTAAAATTCCTTCCATTTTTTTATTTTATTATTATTATTTTTTTATTTTTTTATTTTTTTTATTTTTTTTTAACATACAATCCAAGGGCGTTGTCTGACTCGACTGGCCCTGTCCCATTGCGGATCTAGGTCTTGGGGCACCCTCACTAGTCCGACTTCCTGACAATTGTCTACCTTTTTTATTATTATTATTCCTTTTAGGTACCTCCTATATTTCCTATTCCTCGTCTAGACTGTATTCTGGCCCACACAACATCACAACATTCATTCAAAGTTGACAGGAAAACAATCACTTAAAAAAAGAAAAAAGGGGAGGGTTGTTGGACTACGAGGTGGCAAAACCTCTGGAACCGATTCACATAATAAACACAAAAGTCACCCACAATTTTTTTTTAAAAAAAATCCCAATCAATACTTGCCCCTTCCTCCAGTGCACCGGTCCCCCCAAGGCGGTTGTTTCTCTCGTCCCCGTAGGGTTTCGGCACTTACGTCGTGATGTCCCGTCCGAACGACACAAGCCACGCCAACGGTCTTTAGTAGGGGCCCCTCTCGTCGCACGTTGATTATGCCGTCCGGCCAGGAAATGTCAACAAAGTGGGGACGATGGCCCTATCCTGATCCGTCCTCCAAAACGGCAGCGGCGATCCCGGACGAGCCCCCAGAAATATGTAGCAACTGAGGGGTCGCCGAATCCCACAAGCCCTAAGGCCGGTGGCCTGCCGCTGGAAGAAGGAGTCAGGAAACCGAAAGTCGAAAGAAACAAAACACCGTTTATTACTGCGCAGGGCTGCAGCACACTCAAAGAGCGTTACCAAGACTGCAGCAGCCTACATCGGGCTCGTTTACCTTTTATACTTTCCCCACACATCTTCTCAACCAATCACAGAAGCCCAAAAAGGCGCCAAACCAATCACAGAAGCCCAAGTGGACCAATCACAGAAGCCCAGATGGGCCAATCACAGAAGCCCAAAGCATTTTCTTATATGGTGCCATTCCCTGAATACCAACTCCTCCCAATATGCACGTGTAACTTGTCATTTACTCAAACCATGTTAAAGCTGTCGCCATTTTGGAGTTCAGTCCTCTCACCAGGAAAAGAGATTCCACCTTAACATTAGGAGGAACCTCCTGAAGTGGAGCACACTCCCTCAGAGAGTGGTGGAGTCTCCTTCTTTGGAGGTCTTTAAGCAGAGGCTGGGTGGCCATCTGTCTAATATGCTTTGATTGAAATTTCCTGCATGGCAGGGGGTTGGACTGGATGGCCCTTGTGGTCTCTTCCAACTCAATGATTCTATTCTAGAAGAAGGGGGACAATGATCTCAACAAGTAATAAGGAAACAAAAAAGCTTAAGCACCTAGAACAAAGAAAGGTGGTGTTTGCATCAAGGAAAAGAAAAGGAACAGCCTTAGAGAATGTGCAGGGGCCAAAACAGGCAATACATGGGCCCAATCTGAACTCCAGGGCAGTTTTCTGGAGTAAAAATAGTCCCCTTTTGCTCCAGGGTAAAAAGTCTGGAGAATCCCCAGGTTGTGCAGAGTGCATGGCAGTGCAGGGATGAAAAGAGGAGTGTTGATGGGTGGATGGGTGAGTCGCAGACCTCTTCTTACCCGGTACATCCAATTTTCTGCCACAGTTCAGGTTTGTATGGTTCTAGAGCCGTTCCTTTTGCAGATTTGCAAACTGACTGCACAAGTGCATATTAGTGCAACAATACTATGAAGACCAATACTCAATACCATGACCATTGACTAGGGATTGTGCGGACAGTACTGCCATTGAGGGTGCTGGTTGTGTGGACAGCTTGTCCTCCCCTTGGACCCATAAGCACTGATGATAAGCTGAGTTTTCCTATCAGTAGGACACAGCCAAATATACAGAGAAATGAAAATGAGTCCAGGAGTTATTTACACTCCCCTCTGTCATTAACCACTTTATGTAAACATTGATGGTCCTTTTCTTCCAAGAGAAGTCACTAGGAGAAGGCTGGAATAAAACATTTTGTTGTTGTTGTGTGCCTTCAAGTTGTTCCCAACTTATGGAGACCTTAAGGCAATCCTATCATGGGGTTTCCTTGGCAAGTTTCTTCAGAGGGGATTTGTCATGGCCATCGTCTGAGGCTGAGAGAGTGTGACTTGTCCAGTGGGTTCACATGGCTGAGCTGGGAATCGAACCCTTGTCTCCAAAGACATAGTCCAACACCCCAAACACTGCACCACAGAAAAAATAAAGTCATAGTCCAATGCCCAAACTACTACATCATGGAATAAAGTATACCACATTGTGGTATGGTGTCAGAATGAGGCACCATACAATGGGGGTTACTGTTAAATTGTATGTATTAATTTGTTATGATGTTAAATGTAGTGGTTGGGAGGTTTTAGTGTATATACCTTGGGTTGTCAGGTAATGATGGGAGGCATTGTGCTGATTTAGACTAGTTTAGACTTAGTTGTAGTGTAAATAAAATATTGTTGCCTTGTACTGAAATGTATAAATGTCTAGGGGAGGTTTTGTTTGATCAGAACTTTTTCATGGAAAATGGAAAATAGATGCAAGACTGAATGTTATGAAGGGCTGGGTGGACTGGGCAAATATGGTTGGAAAGGGAAGGTATGTTTAAATATGTAAATGAATCAAAGTAAAGCCTGCAAAATGTTAGGGAAGGACATGGGGGGGGGGAGGTTGAACAGACTGACAATAACAGACTTCCAAAGGCAGATTGGGGCCACAGTAAACATACACCATTGCCTCAATCTGCCTTCAACCTGGCCAAGGAAGGAGTGGATAAAATCCACTCCTTTTTCGGCTGGGGAAAAGCCGGCTTTGCTGGTCTTGCTATGGCTCCATGGAACCTTGATGATGCTCCAGCGCATGTGGCATGTAAACACCGCACCACTGGAGCATCATGAAGCTGCCCACATCTGGGTGGCTGCCTGATTTTCAAGATGTCATTGGACCCTATGGCATCAAAATGCCACTCTCTGAAGCCAGCCGGATGGCGGTCTAAAAGGGCTATCTGTTCAGCTGCATTGTTAATTTTATGCCAATATTTATAGATGATGGCAGTTCTGTCTACAAAATGTCTTCCTGCCAACACCTATGGTTATTGGAATAAAGTTCTTGCTCTTTGAAATGCAGAAAGCTTGTTCTTTGAATGAGCCTTCTTGTTTATCATTGCCATTCATTGCCCAGTATTCGCCACCCATTATTGCAGAGTTGTATAGTGTGCATGGCAAAACATAGCACACAGGGGTGTTTGTAATATGCATGTCCTTCTTTTTGACACATGGAGACACAAACCCATGGCTCTGCCCTTAATGAGTTATGGCTCTGGCTATAACTCATTTTGCAAGTGAGCTCAGACTCCTAGAGTCCTTTGTATACTAATAAAATTTATAGAAATGATACATTTTCCTGATTAGGGTGGCTTTAGCCCAAATAAATGGTTGCCATTCCTTTGTTTGCTTCTACCAAGGCCTTTCAACTTTATTTTTCTTGGTGATTGGATTCATCAGCTTGCCATGCTTCAGTAATTCCTGATTTTTTCCCCATTAAAATAAATATCCTATTTTATATCCTTGAGACAGTACCCATATTTGATTGTCTTTTCTATGGTTGTATATATTGAAAACTATAAAATTATAACACAACTATTAATCCCTGTATCTGCTTGTACCTAATTTTTTATTAAAAATGTATTGTGCTTGTAAATTATGGTGTGGCTGAACAGCCTCTTGTTGCATTACACCTGATGCAGATCATATTGAATTGAGGGGACAGTCTTACTGGTTAATATTTTGACAGTTTCCCAATATGGACACTGGTACAAGGTAGTGGTTTGACTCTGGGCAGAAATATTGAACAGAAGAGTCATTACAGGTTGTGTCTTGCTTACCTGAAAGGCTTGGGACCAGAAGTGTTTGGAATTTTGGATTTTTGTTGGATTTTTAAATATTTGCATATATATATATATATATATATATAGAGAGAGAGAGAGAGAGAGAGAGAGAGATACCTTGGGCAATTCATTTATGTTTCATAATAGTGGCTATAGTTGTGATTCTGGAGACCAGGATTTGATTCCCAGCTTGACCGTGAAACCCAGTGGGTGACCTTAGGCAAGTCACATGCTCTTAGCCTCAAGGGAGGGCAATGGAAACCCTCCTCTGAACAAATGTTGCCAAGAATGCCCCAGGATATGTTCACCTTAGGGTCGCCATAACTCAGAAATGACATGAAGACACACAACAACAAATACACCTTATAAACATAGACTAAAGGTAATTTTATACACAGTATTTTAAATAATTTTGTGCATCAAACAGAATTTGTGTACAGTGAGCCATCAAAAAGCAAAGGTGTCACTATCTCAGCCATGTCTGTGGACCATTTTGGATTTTGGAGTATTATGGATTTCATAATTTGGGATAAGGTACACTCAGTCTGTACAAGAATCATACTGTTAGTTGAGAAGCCAGAAAGTTAGCAGGATTCCCCCCACTCCTCCCCCCGCCACCTTGGAAAACAACCATTCTATTTTATTTCTCATCTTCATAGATTTTTGTATGGGTGTCTGGGAAATGACATGGCATAATCTTTCTTCCTTGCATTCTGAATGTATATAACATTTTATATGAATGTGGCATCTCGTATTGTAAGAGTGAAAAAGGGGGGGGGGTGTTCATTATGCAAACCAATGAAACACTTTACTTCTCAGCCACCAACTCTGGAATGGGAACTCTAAGGGTGGGTGAGAATTTAGCTTTCCTTCGGAAAAATTAACATTTACAAATTTCTTCTTTTTCAAGATAGGGAACTCTGAGATTTAAAGGGATTGAATGTGAAGGAAAGTAACTTCGGGGCTTTACAGACCACCCAAAAAGGGCGGTCTGTAGCCTTCTCTTTTTACTGCGCACCATCGCCGCAGCAACTACATGGAGTGGCGAAGGCTCGTAGTAAAGAAAAGGAGCACCAAAACCCAGCTCCTTTTTGCATCACAGTTGTGATGCAAAAAGCGCTGCCGGCACTTTTGGAACGTCACAGCTGCACAGTGCCATATAGATGTTGTGCAGCTGCGACGTTGTCGCTCTGTATGCCCCCGTCACATACTAGGGTTACAGGGTGTTAAAAGCTTTGCCCCGAGGCAATCCTAGTACATGATGAGGGCGCCCCTTAGCACCTGTCTGTTTTGGGCCTTTGAGCCTAAAAAGGTTAGTACAAGTAATGCATTGTTATTTCTAGTGCTTGAAAAGCTGGGGGATAAGCTCAGGTTACAGACGGGTTGTAGACGGGTGAATGTGGTAAGACCCAACCTTGAAGTTAAATGCGCTTTTATCCTGTCAGGAAAACATTGTGATAAAGTACCATGCAATAATCTTCCCACACATTAGAGCTAACTTTCAGGGGCTCTTGTAACCAAGTGTAGGTCAACTTCTTTTCTCTATCTCGTTTACTATCCAAAGATGGAATTGCTGAAACAACAAACTTCATCACGCCTGTTGTCCTGCCACAAGCACATTAGTTTAAGAATGGAAGCATACCAATTTGACATAATTTCTTAGTGCACTTTTCCCCACAATTGCGCTTTGGAGATCCACAGTAGTGTGATCTGCTTTCCACACTCTCAAATGCAACTTTCTAGGAGGAGGTGTGTGTGTGTGTGTGTGTGTGTGTGTGGGATGACAAGTGATCCTGGCTGCCAGCCACCTCTTTATGTCAGCTGCTGTATGAATGTATGCACAGAAAATGGCTTCAAGAAGGAACAGCAGCCCCATGCTTCAGGAGGAGGGGAAACAAGTGATCCTGGCTGTCACCCACCTCCCAATGTTGGCTACTATATGAATGTGCACACAGCAGTTAGCTTCAGTAGGGTGCTGGCTGATGTGATCGCTGCGAGGTAGAGGAGCAAAATCACACTCATTCACACCCTGTGACTACCTAAGAAGTGAAACTGCAACAGAAGGAACCTCTCACACAAAGGCAGTAATGGAATAGCAGTGAGATTGAGAGCCTATTGACGGGTTTTGCCCATCAGTGAAAAGGTGCACTATAGTAATAAATGGAATGCAAAGTAGCAGCAGGACAGACATGGCGTTGTGTGATAAGTAGCAGTCTACAACTGTTTTATCCTATTAAAATTCTGCTTTTATTGTCTCCTGTGATATAGTCCAATAAATTTAAGTACAGTGTATTTCCTTTTTTACCTTACAAAAGAATCCAGAGTCATTTCTCCTGTTTCTGCCACCAACTCAAACTGCACTGCTTAATATGTTGTTGTTGTGTGCCTTCAAGTCGCTTCCGACTTATGATGACCCTATCATGGGGTTTTCATGGCAAGATTTGTTCAGAGGTGGTTTCCCCTGAGGCTGAGATCATGTGACTTGCCCAAGGTCACCCAGTGGGTTTCATGGCTGAGATACCAGATATTCCCACACCAAAATGATATCCAAAATGGTGGCTGCAAGAACATAGCACTCCAAAGGAGATGGAACAATGTAACCTTCCATGCTCCAGAACATGCTTGTCTCTGGCCTGGACTAAAGAATTGTGCTGAGTTTTCAGCAAATGTCATTACTTGAGAAATACTGGGCTCATCTGACTGCTGATTAGGTAGAGAGATGGAGAAAAATCACATTTGATGGCAGATTTCCACAGCCCTACTTATTTCCAGGCCTGCTCTACAAAGCAGAATTACACAAGCTCTCTTAAGATGTCAGTTTTAGAGCAAACTCATTACCATTGATGTTCCATAATACAGACTGACAAGATATCCACATGACAAGGCAGCTTTGGCCTGGATGATTGTATTCTTTTTGATCACTGGTATTTACAGGAGTATATAAAGCGCCATTCATTTTCTACTTTGTTTGATTGAAAGCAAAGACAGGAGAGGGGACTTAATACAGAAGGATTGCCTAGAAGCAATATACATAAACACCACTCCGACTTTGGTGCCTGATATGTAATCTTTCAGCAATGACAAGTTAGAATATGAACTAAGCAAATACAAACTGAGGTGGCAGGTAGAAAACGTGAGTCATGTTAAATTATATCGGAAAATTAAGTCTGCAGAAAAAAAACAAAAGTGAAAAATGATGACTCTAGATACTAGATTGGACCTTGTCCTAAGGCAGGATTATATTAGGATAAGCATGCCCTCAAAGATGTAATATGTTACCCAAAGCATACCCTCCAACTTTCCTGCTTTGACAGGGACAGTCCTGATGAATCATCTGTCATCCCACTTTTCAGCTGCTTTTAAAATGTCCCACTTTCACTCTCCTCCTCCTTTGTCCTCAGCCTATTTCCATTGGTGTAAATTGGGTTCAATGTGTAAAAGCAGTTTGTAGTCAAGTAACTCAGTGTGGGGAAGAGGGCAGTAGGCTCAGACAAAAGCAAACTGCTGCAGCCTTTCCTAGCTCATCTGTTCTTCCTTATTAATATCTTTTGCCCTCTTGACCACATTCAGATGTTGCTTGGCCACACATGTCCTCGGGTGTAGCCACACTACAGAATTAAAGCAGTTTGACACCACTTTAACTGCTATGAATCTCTCCTACAGAATCTTGGGATTTGTAGTTTGGTGGGACACCAGATCCCTCTAACATACTAGTCTGAATACCTCACCAAACTACAAAACCCAGGATTATGTAGAATAGAGTCAAGGCGGTTAAAGTGGTGTCAAACTGCTTTAATTCTTCAGTGTGGCCACACTCCTGCTTTTCATCTGTGACACACTGGAGGCTGCAAGAGTTCACTTCCGATAAGGCTCCTTCAGATTAAGATCTCTTCCTTCTCCTATCAGCTCTCTAGGTCAATAATTTTTTTACTATCAACTTTGAATAGCAATGTTGCTTTTACCACTGCATCAGTTGTTCTTTTAAAAATTGCATTTTTAAAAATTGTATATTTTATTGTAAGCCTATTGGGTTCCTAATGTGGATAAATTCATCAGATCTGGGCTCCAAGAAACTAGAAACTGTGGGTAAAACATTCTTTGGTACCCCACCCCCCCCCTTTGTCACAGGGTCTTGGTGGACTTAACCTGGTTGTGTCCACTGTGCTATGAGCAGCACCAAGCAGTTGGGACAAGCCACACTTTAAATTCCTGGCAGTGCCCAAGATTGATGCTACAACAAAGTCCTGGGACCCTGGCCACTGCCTAATGATGCCAAATACTGATGTCCTGAACACATAACACAATTAGAATCCAAGCCCAGGATCAATATCAATGATAGTACAATGGGCCCCTAGTATCCACCAGGGTTTGGTTTCAGAAACCCCCATGGATACCAAAATCTGCTAATGCCCAAGTCCCATTAAATACAATGGCATAGTAAAATGGTATCCCTTATATAAAATGGCAAAATCAACTTTTGCTTTTTTGGAATTTCTATATTTTTGGAACATTTTCAAGCCATGGGTAGTTGAATCTGTGGATAAAGAATCCGTGGATATGGAGGGCCAAGGGCATATTTTATCTGTCTCTCCATTGTAGTTTTTCTCAGTCTCTTCACCTACTTTCTCACTTTCCCCCCCTAAACAAACAAACACACACACACAGAGACCATAAAACAAAAACAAAAACAAAAAACTTCAGGAATACAAAAGGTTCATAGGGCCAGTGTTTGCACAGAGATCTGTGGAGGTATACAGATCCCTTCCTCCACACAGAAGAGACAGAAATCATGTGATCTATTGTGCTGATGATTCACTAAATGCATATTGACGTGTTGGACAGTCTTGGCGTCAAAGGAGTCCATTGTGAATACGATCTGCAGATAATGGGTCTCTGGGAGATTGTTCGAAGTGTGCCTTTTTAATTCAGGCAGGTACACTTCCAAGATGCACAGGGGCTCAGCATACTTTAGATGTACTGCAGAGCCTCTTCCGAACACCTTGGGCACTGTCTTATACGCTTCGATTGATGGAGCCATTTACGTTCTCAATGGACGCACAATAATGATTCCATTTGGACCGATCCAATTTCAATGCCATTGCCTCGTGTGCTTCCATTAAAGAGATGGGGCCGTTACAACCTAGGTGACAGATTATTTCTTTAAAAAGGGAGAGAAAGGAAATTAACACAATATATTGAATTGCACCGAATTGACACAATAAATAATGAAACGGACCAAGCTTTCACCTCTCTCTGCGGCAATTCCATGAGGAAAAATAGACATATTTACCACATAGTTGATGTCACACCTCATGCTAAGGTTAAAATAGATGGCAAAACCTTTATAAGATAGTGATGGTATTACAAAGCTGGCCAGATTTTATATTGCTAACAATATAATTCCAATTGTGAAACTGAATAAATGTTCCCTAACACATTCCCTTTCCATACTTCTCTCCTACAGCCTGTCATTGTTAGGTGTTTTTGTCCCTCAAATCCTTGCATATGTCTTGATCATCATTCTTCTAGACTACTGTAACTTCTCCCTCCACTAGACTTTTTTTCCCTTTTACCATAACTTCTGATGACTCCATTCATCATATTCCCTCCCACTCAAGGACATCATTGTAACAGATATCTTACTAAAGAACTGGTCTGTGCTTTTATGACTTTGCTTTTCAGGGGAAAAAATTCTGGACATGGAGAAAATGGACAAATAAATAGATTTCTGGAGTAAGAAAGGAATTAAGACAAGCCCAGCTCTTACATACTCTTCCTGGGTTCTTTTATGTCTGCTCCAGTTTTGTGACAAATACTAGCAGGATCCAGTCTTTCTGGATCCAAGATATATAGGGCATTAAAAATCATAACTAGCACTTTGAATTGTGAACAAATATAGACTGGTAGACAATGAAGTTGTTGTAACATGATAATTATATATTCCCTGTAAACAGACTTGGTCAGCAGTCTGGCCACAGCATTTTGGACCCACTAGTGTTTCTGAACACTTTCCAAAGGCAGCCACATGTAGAGTGTATTAAAATAATCCAACTGGGACGTAACTGAGGTATGTGTACTGAGATTTGACATCTCAAGGAATGGACACAGCTGAATTATGATGCTGATAATGATTTAGGCACCTCAAAAAAATAGAATCATAGAGTTGGAAGAGACCACAAGGGCCATCCAGTCCAACCCCTGCCATGCAGGAACTCTCAAAGTATCCCGAACAGCTGGCCATCCAGCCTTTGTTTAAATACCTCCAAAGAGGGAGACTCTACCTCTCTCCGAGGGAGTTTGTTCCACGTCAGCCTTACTGTCAGGAAGTTCCTCCTAATGTTGAGCTGGAATTTCTTCTCCTGCAGTTTACATCCATTGTTCCATGTTCTAGTCTCTGGAGCAGCAGAAAACAAGCTTGCTCCCTCCTCAATATGACATGCCTATTTTGTACATGGAAAGGCTACTTGTTTTGTACTAAAGCTATCAGAAGCCTCTGACCTGTGACCATGCTGGCTGCAGATTTCTAGAGGTTGTAGTTCAAAAAATAAGTTTTACAAAGGCACAGAAAGTCAAGCAGGTTAGAAGAGAATAAGCTGCTCAATCAAATGCTTTATTAAAATTTTAAGTAACCCTCAAAACTCAGCAGAAGGGAAAAATAATAATAAACAGAATCAGAGAAATCATTTCACATGTAAACCCCCAGAAATGATTAGATATATGAATGTATGGTTCAGGCCACAGGAGGACACAGGTTGGCTCCTTTTCCTGAATGTTCTGTGATACAACAAGATCCCCATTTATTTAATTTTTTTTCATTTATTTTTTTTCTGTTTATATCCTGCCTTCTGCCTACAAACAGGAATCACAATGGCCTACAATTAAGTGGTAGAAAGGCTAGGAGACCTAAACCCAAAGGTTGTCCTACAACTCTATCTCTCTTGTTTTAATGGTATGCCACCCATCTTTCAAGAAATGTAAGACAATCTGAATAAATTTTCCTCTATCCCTTTTTGTTTTTTTAATTTTTATATGTTTTATGGACCATAATATAACAGATATAATAAATTTTACTAAGTATTATCATTGTTACATCACATATTTTTTTCTTTCTATCCCTGTTCTCTTTGCAACATACATGGGATGCAGATTATAGTTTATAATCTAACTTTCCCTCTGGAAAAAAAAAAGTTATAAAATGCACAGTATTGTAAGTAGGGGTCCCTTTATTTAAGCCACAACCCCCAATTGTTGACTCTCATCAACTCTAATGAAATCATGCCCACTTTGTGAACTTTTAAAAAACTTTTTTAAGGAGCCACCTAAAACAGGAACATGATTTGAATACCTAGGTTCCATACAGGCGAATGATAGCTATCCAGCAGAAATCTTAGAGGAAATGCACACTTCTTTTCTTACTGGAAATAAGAATTCTTCAATATGCACAGAAAGAAGACTGCTAATGTATCCAATTAACTAAGGTTCAATTTAAATGTGATATTAGGATTCTGTTTAGAAAAGATGTTCTCTCAATTGATAAAAGCTGTCTCTTTGTCATAGCACAAGAGTTTCCTCACCTACACATCTCACACTTTATGTGTTTTGCTTTGTGATTGGTCATTTGAAAATAAACACATAGGCTTAATTTGTAGGTCACATTTTAAAGCACATATCTCCCAGAGAATGCAGTAATAGGAGAAAAAAAAACTATTAACCACATTGCATTCCTCTTAACATCTAGCTTGATGCTTAGTGGATTTAATTCGTTTTGAAGACAACAGAGTCAGATTTATAGAGTTGCCATCTGATGATAGTTTTTAGGTACAGGTTTTGTAGATACATGTAAGATGTGTTATCACCTCCTTTTTTTTGTGTGTTAAGTTGCTGTTAAAGACACAGGAGCAGCGGCAGGTAAAAATAGCTGGCAGCTCTCTAAGTAATGCATTTAAAATCATATCCTGCATTTCTTATTTTTCATTATGTTCCATCCATATTTCTGATCTTTTTAAGACTGAATTTTTCAAAGACAAAACAGATTGACTCCGTTCATGCCTAGCATTAATCACAGGTGCTAATCAGATACATATATATATTTTGCTTTGCAAAGAAATGTCTTCAAGATGATCAGGCTGAAGCTGGAAGCAGAGAAACCCACCCACTGCAATTTGCATGTACAGCATAACATGTTTCCCTGGGGTCTTTGACAATTCCAAGCTTCAGTAAACCTATTTAAAATAAAAGGAGTATTAAAAGCATAGTTCCTTTGCCTTAAAGATGCATGCAGATATAAAAAGTTATTCTCCATGGAAATTGTGCCTTTAAATGACATTTCTCTTTTATGAACATTTTTTATTACAAAATAGATTCCCTGAAGCTAATTTCATCAGTTACCTCCATTTGGTGGATATACTTCCCACTGCCTCTCTAACTTCTTGTTATCCAAGGGTTGGGTACATTAATTGTTGGATGATGTAAGAGTCTGGGCACTTTTCCAAAGCCCATAAGCTTGAAGACATCAGGGCTACTGAGGACCAGAGGGGAAGATGCTCAATCCGGCTGACTGTGCAAGCATTATTTAAAGCAATATTTCCATTTGATAGATTAAGTGTCTCTGATGGATGTGAGGGATGGTATCTCCTAAGTGTCATTTTAACAAGATGTATATGTTGTTCGACGTATTTCACCAGTCGGCCTCATAATGCATCGCTCTCTCTGAGAAGGAATAAGTGATTAGCAGCACTAATTAGAAAGTTCTCTGAGACAGACTTCACTTGATAAAGTACGGTGCGAGCTTTCTGTCATTAGCAATAATACAATGAGTTCAAGGTAGAATCAATCTTAAGTGTGATTGCAGAGATGACATTAAAAAATTATTGGTCTCTCTTTTTTCCCCTGTCTATTGATTTGCATCCTAAATTAAATGATGGTGTTTAATAAAATGAGAGAAGGTGGCAAGCAATACTTCACATCTCAATGACACACATATGGTTCTATAATGTACTTTGACCAATGCCTGCTAGTTATTAGTGCCAACCAAGTACCAGGACCAGAACTGGCAAACTGGGACATTCCCAGCTTAGGTTTTGTGTATTGCATTGTTCACTGCAAGTACAACAGTGCAACTTGACGTCAAAAGTGTGTGTTTCTCCATCCCTCACTATGCTGATAAAAACCCTCCAGTCCAATGATCCCCAAACTTTGGTCATCTAGGAGTTCTGGACTTCAACTCCCAGAAGCCCTAACCAGCTTGGCTAACAGTCAGGAATTCTGAGAGATTCTGGGAGATTAAGTCCAAAATATCTGGAGGACCAAAGTTTGGGAACCACTGAGCTAGACAGAGGGCAAAGAAGAAAAAAAAAGGGGGGGGGTTATTGGGTACAATTTTTTTTAAAAAAAGAAACTTCTTTGTCAGAGACTTTGGTCCAAAACACACTGCAGAAATAATCCAGTTTGAGACTGCCTTAACTGCCCTAGCTCAGTGCTAGGGAATCCTGGGAACTGTAGTTTTGAGAGACATTTATCCTTCTCTGTCAGAGAGCTCTGATGCCACAATAAACTACACTGCCCAGGATTCCCTAGCACTAAACCAGGGCAGTTAAAACGGTCTCAAAGTAGATTATTTCTGCAGTGTGTTTTGGACCTTTGTTAACTGAGTTAAGCCTGTTCACTAATAATGGTTTAAGTTTATTCAAATGACACATCCATAGCTGCATTAACATTTCACCTCCAATAACAACAAATAACAACAATAATAAATAATTCTGAATAATTAAATGATTTTGTTTGGATATGTTAACTTGAATTATATATTAAAAATACAATGTCTTGAATGGTCAAGTAGCTTCATTTCTCTATGCAATAAAATTTGTTGCAACTTAAATATGGTAAAATTGGAAGAACAAATCCTTGAAAAAATCTCACAGATCTTTGGGAAGGTGTTGGTAGCCATGTTCCCTGTGAAGTGGAGTGGGGGGACAGGAGCAAAATCACTCCCAGTCACAACATGTGGCAGCCTTAGGAGTGGAATTGCAGCAGAAGGGACCTATCACACGGAAGCAGTAATGGAATAGCAGTGAGATTGAGAGCCTATTAATGGGTTTTACCCATCAATAAAAAAGTTCATGACATTAATAAATGGAATGCAAGGCAGCAGCAGGACAGAAACAACATTATGTGAAAATACATTTATCCTGTCAATATTCTGCTTTTCTAGCCTCATGTGATAAAGTCTTGAGTTCAAAGTCCAAAAGTAATTTGGACTAGTTAACTCAGCAGTGGAAAAGGATAGGAGCAGGCAGAATCCTGTCCTTCTGTCCCGGATTGTGGCCAGCAAACACCAACAAAGCTGATAAGGCCATTTGACAAACCTGAATCTTGTACCAAAGAATAGTCCAAAAGCCAGAGCTGAGGTCAGGATTGGAGAAAGCAACAAAGTCAGTCTGTTCCGAGGTCAAGGCAAGGAGAAAACAGCAAAGGTCCAAAAACGTTCCGAGGTCAAGGCAATACTAGAAATCCAAATACACGAAGCCAGCACACAGTCACACTAAGAGACTTACAATAAGTTCTGGCAAAGGGATGGCCTCTCACAGGTGTTAAGTAGCTGACACCCTGCCTGATATCAGCTGAGACTTATTAAGAGCTTGTTTCTCAGCCAGCCTGCGAGATCAATGTACGCAAGCACTTTCAGCCTTTCGCTCCTTAAAGGAGGGAACCTCCAAGCCAGATTCCTCCCTGGAGACCACACTCATCTGCTGAGCCCCTGAAGGGAGCTCCACAGTGCCAGAGCCTGGCTGTGCTTCCACTCCTGGGGCTGAACTGTCAGGGCTAGGGTCTGGCATGACAGAACTGGGACCTGGCCTAACCTCCAATTCCTCTTGCTCCTGAGGAGCCATGTCCTCCTCCTCATCCTCCGACTCCAACTCTTGGCTGGCCATGACACCTTCTCTGTTGTTGTTAACTGCCCTCAAGTCAGCAATAACTCATGGTGACCCTATGGATGAGACATCGCAAAGCCCCTCTATCCTCCATTGCTCTCCCATGACCTCCTTAATTGAGTCCATCCATCTGAGGTGCAGAGTTCCTCTCTTTCTACCTACCTTCTACATTTCCTAGCATTGTCTTTTCTAGCGAGTAGTCCCTTCCCATGATGTAACCGAAATACAACTCTTCCTCGGAGAGTTCAGGCTTGATCTGCTTTAGGACCCATCTGTTTGTCTTTTGGGCTGTCCATAAATATCCTTAGCACTCTTCCTGATTATCACATCTCAAATTAGTTTATTTTCTTCCTGTCTGCTTTCAGACCATAAGTTGAACATGAGTCAACAGTGCGATGCAGCAGCAAAGAAAGCCAATGCTATTTTAGGCTGCATCAATAGAAGTATAGTGTCTAGATCAAGGGAAGTAATAGTGCTGCTTTATTCTGCTTTGGTCAGGCCCCACTTGGAATACTGTGTCCAGTTCTGGACACCACAATTCAAAAAAGATGTGGAGAAACTGGAGCGGGTCCAAAGGAGGGCAACTAAAATGGTGAAGGGTCTAGAAACCATGCCCTATGAGGAACGACTTAGGGAGCTGGGGATGTTTAGCCTGGAGAAGAGAAGGTTAAGAGGTGATATGATAGCCCTGTTCAAATATTTGACGGGATGTCATATTGAGGAGGGAGCAAGCTTGTTTTCTGCTGCTGCAGAGACTAGAACGCGGAACAATGGATGCAAGCTGCAGGAAAAGAGATTCCACCTCAACATTAGGAGGAACGTCCTGACAGTAAGGGCTGTTCGACAGTGGAACACACTCCCTCGGAGTGTAGTGGAGTCTCCTTCCTTGGAGGTCTTTAAGCAGAGGCTGGATGGCCATATGTCGGGGATGCTTTGACTGGGAGTTCCTGCATGGCAGGGGGTTGGACTGGATGGCCCTTGTGGTCTCTTCCAACTCTATGATTCTATGATTCTATGATTCCCTGTAGATTCAGGCAAAATCACATTGCTGTTAGCTTGTCTGTTCTTCCTTGTTAATAACTTTTGCTATCTTGCCTACACTCTTATGTTGCTTGGCTACATTTGTCCCCATTTTGATCTGTGAAATGTTGGATGATATGTGATTATGGTGATGTGGAACAAGAAAACCCCACCAGCTGGTCTCACAGGAAAAAAAAATGACATGTCAGGCAAAGCTGAGCTAGTAACTCAGCACTTCTCCCATGAAGATGAATGGGCGCTAAATTAAAATCACTCTAATTAAAAATGCATTCTGAGGCCTTGTAGAACAGAGATGGTATTTTAAATAGATAATAATGGTACCATTTGGATTAATTCCCAGAAGCTGATAGTTTATTTTATTTATTGCATTTGGATCCCATATGGAGACTTTGTATGGATGCTGGGCAGTGCACAGAGAATTACCCAATTTATCCCCACAGTAACTCTGTAAAGCACCACATATTCTGTAAAGCACCCTAGTCAGACCTAGTCTGCAATATAATTTGTCCTAACTCCAGCAGAGTTCTTTAACAATAACAGCTTCATGTGGCACATAAACGTCTTTTTCTTCTATGCTCCATCATATTTAAATACTGGAATAACTTTTTCTGATATCCAAGCAATTACATTTCCTTGTTTGTTTCTTCGTCAAATTCATTTGACTGGGTACACCTGAGCAATTTGTTTGTTGTAATGATAACCCAGTCATTAATTTTCCCTATCAGAATACCCCCTGACGATCCTGATTAATCCTCTGCATTCTCACTTGTTCAGCTTCTTTCAAAATGTTTAAGTTTCTCTGTCTACCCACCCAACCTTACCCCTCTGTCCTTAGTGTTCTTCCCTTGCTGCAAGCTGAGTTCAAAACAGAAAAGGAGTTTGCATTCCATTCTCTCAACAGCGGGGGGAGGAAAGGCAGGAGCAGAATCCTGTCCTTCCCAGTAAGTTCAGCAAAAGGAAAATGCTGCAGCCTCTCCTGGCTTGTGTTTTCTTTCTCTTTCATCTTGATCACACTCAGATGTTGCTTAGCCACATGCGTTCGGGTTTTTGTTTATGAAAAGTTGGAAGGCATGTGGTCTCAGTAAACAAGAAAGTAAATAAATGAATACTGTTTTCTGCTGCTGCAGAGACTAGGACGCGGAATAATGGATATAAATTGCAGGAAAAGAGATTCCACCTCAACATTAGGAGGAACTTCCTGACAGTAAGGGCTGTTCGACAGTGGAACACACTCCCTCGGAGCGTAGTGGAGTCTCCTTCCTTGGAGGCCTTTAAACAGAGGCTGGATGGTCATCTGTCAGGGATGCTTTGACTGGAAGTTCCTGCACGGCAGGGGGTTGGACTAGATGGCCCTTGTGGTCTCTTCCAACTCTATGATTCTATGATTCTATGATTCTACTCAGGTAGAAACTTGGCACAGCAGGGCGAAGGTTTCTAGCCTTCTCCTTTGTCTGCTGGACAGGTTTGTCAGTCTTCAATGGAGGAATCTTTGTTTATGGGAACAATTCCCAGCCAAAACATACTTGAGCTACAGTTGTTCCTCAAATCTCTTCTTTGTTCAGAATGAATGGTAGATAGACATGCTGAGCCAGCAGCTCACAGTGTGAACTTGAGGTGCTCTCCTGCTCAGACTCTGGCTTGCCATTGCTGAGATGTCTACTTTTGAAATCAAAACATGCAGGAACAGAAAAGGAATGCACCATTCCTTCTTCTCAGCCAGACAAATTTCTGCTCTGTGGCTTGAAGCATTTTTCTGCCCATTCAGTGTGAATACCAATCCCAAAATCTCTTCCTGCAGGCCTTCCCTGAAACTGTATAATCTACCTGGCTCCTAAAATCTTTCAGCCAATTCCCAACTCCCTATCCCCCCCCCCCCCCCGTATTTTGTTGCTACCCATGCTGTGGCCAGCATTGCGGTTTTTATTTGTGTATTATGTTGTATTGTATTTCTATTGTTAGTAATTTAATTTTAAACTTAACTAGTTTAATCCTTTTGGGGGGGGGGGAGGTTGGGATGGAATTCTTGAATTATTTTAATCTGTAATCTGTTTTTTAACCTTGTTGTACCCCGCCTCGATTGTTTTACAGAGGGGCGGGTAAGAAATAATTTTTTATTATTATTATTATTATTATTATTATTATTATTATTAGTGAGCTGGACTGGTGTGCTTTGAGTGGTGGAGTTGTTGTTCTTGTTAGCTGCCCTCATATTGACCTTGACTCATGGTGACCCTATAAATGAGACATCTCCAAGTCACCCTATCCTCCACTGCTTTACTTAGGTCCTGCAGGTTCAAGCCCATGACCTCCCTAATTGAATCTATCCATCTGGATTGTGATCTTCCTCTCTTTCTGCTGACTTCTGCCTTTCCCAGGGATCATCACACCAGCATTATGTTTTTTTTCCAATGATTTATGCCTTTTCATGATGAGGCCAAAGTATGATAGCCTCAATTTAATAATCTTGCCTCCCAGGGAGAATTCAGGCTTGATCTGTTCAAGGAACCATTTGTTTATCTTTTTGGCTGTTCACAGTATTCTCAGCGCTCTTCTCCAGCAGCACACCTCAAATAAATTGATTTTCTTTCTGTCAGCTTTCTTCACTGTCCAGCTCTTGCATCTGTACATGGTGATGAGGAATACAATGGAGTAGATGATTCTAACTTCAGTTCTCAGTTGTATAGCTTGTATATCTTCACTCTGAGTGGTGTACCATGAGATTAGGCCAAAGTTGCCATACCCTCCAACCGTCCCAGTTTAACAGGGATAATCCCAATTAATCCTCTGTCATCCCACTGTTTCAACTGCTTTTAAAATGTCCCAGTTTCTTTCTCCTTTTCTCACTTCCCTCCTTTGTTCTTAGTTTCTTTGAATTGTGCAAACTAAGGTCATAGTGAAAATTTACATAGTGCAAATTTGCCTTCAATTTACTCAGAGTGGGGTGGGACAAGAAGAGGCAGAACTGTACCCTTTCCTGTAGAGTCAGGCAAAAGCATATCAGTGCAACCACTCCTAGCTTTCCTTATTAATAACTTTTGCCATTTTGACCCAATTCTGATGTTGCCTGGCATCCCAGTTTCCATCTGCCAAATGTTGGAGTGTATGAGATACTTCTGTTACCTTTAACAGCACACAAGGAAATCTTTGGTTGCAAAAGCAAAGCTGCTTCATCCAGAAGCTTTTAATGAAGGAATTGGCAATGTCATTTATTACTCCATATAAATGTAGTGACTGATCTCCATTAATGAGGAAAATGTCATGGAGGGAGATGGAGGAGGAGAAATAACACTCTTTTCCCAGAGATTTCAAAGCATCTTCTAAAGGACAGAGTGAGAAAGAGACTGCTACACAGAGAAGTGGTAGGAACTGTAAATAACTTTATGGAGAGCATAAACAAGTTATGGGCTTGTTTAGAGCTAATGGATGGTGATAGGGAAATGTACTGTGAAAGTCTACCGTAGGAGGAATCGCATAGTAAATCTGTTTGTTTAGCAAGTTTATTCTGCCACAGCATTTTAAGTGCAGTTTATTACAAAGCTGTGGTTAATAATGACAGGCTGTAAAGAGTTTTCCTTCCCTTTTCTTTCTCTGTCTTGCCAAAATCTCTGTTGGAAAGCTATGAAATTTCAACCCTGCTTATTGTTCTATGACTTTTCAGGGCTCTAAATAATGCCAGTCTTTTGTCTCCTTTTCTCAACTAGTCTCAGCTTCTCTACTATTATGACTTCCTCTATACCAATGGAATGGTTTGAAAATGGAATCAATTAACTAGAGAGGTGGTGAGGTTTCCTTTTCATCTTCCTATATACGTGAGAACTAGCAATGTGCTGAAGTTTGAACACTGGACAGGGACTATGTCTGCATTGAAGAGAAAACTCAGCTTACCACTGAGGCTTCCAGATCCACTGGGAAGACGAGTTGTCTACATCACTGCCACCCACAGCAGCAGGTTGACACTGTCTGCACACTGCCCAAGCAATGGCCATCCTATTGAGAATCAGTGCACTGCACTGATGGTGATGTTGTGCTACTGTGCACTTTTGAAATCAGTTTGCACATTTGCAAAGGGAATGATGTCAGAACTGTGAAAACTTAATAGTGAAAGTGCTGTGGTGGGATTACTGCCCAATTTGAAATAACGAGACCAGACACGAGACGTGGATTGAAATAGGGCCACTTTCTTGAAGACTTGCAAAAGTGGTTGCAGGTGTGTTTCACCAGCCTGGTGGGGGATAGGGGCTAAGCCAACGCTTGCCCCATATCTGTGGCAGTTAGGGGTTTTAATAGTTTTAACTATTTAACTGTCTCTTGAATACTTGCAAACTATAAAAAGGGGGCAACCTGGTGTGGGAGCAGCCAAGGTGGGTGGTCTATTCCTCAGACCTCCTCCTAAGCTTCCCCTGGGCGAAACACCTGAGCTCCGAGGATAATCCAAGTACTGGGTTGCTCCCTGGCCAGCTAGTATCTGGAACGCCCACCTGAGACCTCCACAGCCAACTCATGAGACTTGACTGAGGATTATATCCCAGGTGAGCCCCAAGGCAGACTTTCTTTCCTCTCTCCTTACTTGCACGACCTAAGAAGAATATTCAAGAGACCTAACCTTCATCCCAATTGGGTGCCATAGGTGTTCACCTGAGTCCTAATATTCCCCCCTAACTGCCACAGATACAGGGCAAGCGTCGGCTTAGCCCCTATCCCCCACCAGGCTGGCGAAACACACCTGCAACCACTTTTGCAAGTCTTCAAGAAATAGGCTATTGTCGACATCACTTAAATGGATGCTGTCAGGCCTAACTCAGGACGTTTAATCACAATAGCTGGATGAGCTATGTATTGGCCCAGCCCATAATCAAGGGCATTGTGCATCTCATTATTGGCCCTTCAGTGAGCCCGGTAAAGTAAACAAGGATCCCTGCCCCAGCTCCAAACTAAATGAGGCAACATTGCTGAAAAAACAAGTTGGACAGAAGGCCAATGATCCAAAATGGATCGAAGGTCCATAATAACTTGCCAAGCTAAGGCTTTGCCTTTGAGAAGGGCCAAGTCATTACCACTAAGGTGAATGACCACAACATAAGGCGGAGGCCGACAGCGCTCCCCAAACAAGGGGCATCAATCCATGCCATTGCAGACCACAGTTGCCCATCCATTTGATCATCGCTGCCTCACCCAGGCCCAGATGACCTCCGAAGGATCCACGTCTGACATGGCGAGCAGCCCAGTAAATAAAGCTATGGCCACAGATCAATCTGTGCCATCGCAGGCCATGGTTACCCATACATTTGATCATAGCTGCCTTGCCCAGGCCCAGATGACATCTGAAGGGTCCCTGGTTATGGCCACAGATCAACACTCCAGTCGACTGACAGTAAGGGCTGTTCGACAGTGGAACACACTCCCTCGGAGTGTGGTGGAGTCTCCTTCCTTAAAGGTCTTTAAGCAGAGGCTAGATGGCCATCTGTCGGGGATGCTTTGATTTGGAGTTCCTGCATGGCAGGGGGTTGGACTGGATGGCTCTCGTGGTCTCTTCCAACTCTATGATTCTATGATTCTATGATTCTGTGACTTGGCCAAAGACTAGGGTCTGAAACAAAACAAACAAGAATTAGTAACGAATAGGGTCTGACATACCTACGATAGACATCAGAACTCCCATGACCTAGCCTTTGGATGGCTAGAGATTGAAAACAAATCCTAAAAGAATGTGTTCCAAATTTCCTTCCATGTAGCCCTTGGTTAGGAAGTGCCCTGGAGGTAACAGACCAGAATCGAAGTTTGGTAAGGGAAGACTTATCTTGGTAACAAAATAAAGGACCAGGATGGGCACCTCTGGTCTCAAGGAAAATTCTGAGGGTGAGAATTGGGCAGAGGGAGCGGTTACTACATTGCTCCAGGAAAATTTTAGATCCCCTGCCTAACTGATCTGTCTTTGGAAAAGCGGTTGGTAAGAGAAATGCCATCTCAAACAAAGGCAATGTCCTGGAAACATAGCGCCCTATTAGATTTATCCCACTTGGAAGCCAACACTAATTCAGAAATTCTTGAAGTGCCAAAAAAGGCAGTTAACGCAGTGGCCTGGAAAAGCAGAACCTCGTAGTGAGAGCTACATAGAAGGACCAAACTGCATTTAGCCCTCGGATAATAGTCGGAGATAATGGTGTCCTATCATCTATAGTATTAACCTTTTCTTGGGCCCAATCCTCTAACAATTTACGAATTCTAAAATCTGTTGTGTAATCAGCCAGGCCCTGGGCCTTTGACCAGAAGGCCAAAGCTGATACTTTGGATCTAATGGAACGTGGCCTAAGCCTCTTATTGTGAAGTAAAACACAGAATTGGAGAATATGAGAACACGGTAACAGCAACTCCTCGACTAGCCTCTCATGCTTGCGGAACACCAAAAACTCTTCAACAAATCTAACGTAGCTCCTTTTGGTGCTGGCCACTAAAGACATGCCGATCATTTGTATCACCTTATGATGCCAAAGCCCCAAAGGTCTGGTGGCCTTGGGTCTGATGCAGTCACGTTTGGAGCCAGGAGTCAGAATCCCTCCATCTGTGCATGAGAAAGGGCACCAGCTATTTCATTAACTAAACCTGGCACATGGCGAGCAGTAAACAAGATGTTATTTTTCAAACATTGCAGCATGAAAGCACGGACCAACCTCATGACCCTAGCACATTTCAATGTTAGGGAATTGATAACATGAACTGTGGACAGGTTATCGCACCAGAACTGAACCGAAGAATTTGACAAGTCTTCAGCCCATATGGTGACAGCAACCAAAACTGGGGGAAAAAACTCTAAAAGATAAGGTCAGATGTAATACTAGAAGTAGCCCAATCCTCCGGGTATTATTATTATTATTATTATTATTAGTAGTAGTAGTAGTAGTAGAAGTAGAAGTAGTAGTAGTATATATGTATAGGAAGTCACAAAATACCCCTCGCAACAGAGGTCTAACTCCCAATAGAGGCCTAAATCCCACAGAGAGGACAGAGAGAACTGGCCGGCAATAATAGCAGGCAATAATAGCAGGCAACCCCCCCCCCCAAGAAAAGAGAAAGGGACTTAGCCGACATTGTGTTGTTCCTCAGGAACAACAAATCTCCAAAGAGGGGGAAAGAAGGGTGGCACAGGCTTAAATAGCCTAGGCCCAGCCCCTAACAGTTCCCCAAGGCTGGTGGGAAACGTTAGCCAATCTGTTTACTAGCCTCTATTCAAATGGGCCAATAAACTAACCTCCCAGGCATACAGCCTGGGGAGGTAGATGTTGGAAGTTCCAGGTAGGAAGAGATCAGTAGCTTGCCTATCTGGCAATGCTCCTCCCCGTCCCTATACTGGCATACAGTCTGCACACTCAAAAGTTATTCCTAAATTTCCACTTTGATTCAGAGCAAATAGGGATTCATTTTGCTCCAGAGAACCATCCTGGAGTGCAGATGGAACCTGTGTTTTGCCTGTTTTGGCCCCTTGCATCATCTAAATGATCCTCCCTGCACACTTCGATCCTCTGGGAGAAATCTGCTAAAGCCTATCAAGACCAGGCTGACGCAGATCTCCCAGAGGGCTTTTTCTGCCACCGCTCCCAAGCTCTGGAACAGTCTGCCGGATGAGATGCGTCTCATGACATCTTTAGACTGCTTTAAAACAGCCTTAAAGACGCATCTCTTTCGGCAGGCTTTTCCTTGAAACCTTTGACCCCGGCTCCGGACTTAGACTATGCTTTTTGCCTACTCCCACGTCTCCGACCCTCAACTTATGATGTGGCTGCATAAGAAGGGGCCTGGATACACCTATACTGTTTTTAGATCCTACAGTTTTTAATTTATTGCTGATTTAATTTATTTTTAATGGGTGGGGGGTTGGAATGTGGGTTATGGGACTGTTTTAATTTTAACTTTGTTTTAATTCATGTCTTTTAATATGCTGTATTCCGCTCCGAGTGTTCTTACAGAGGAGCGGATTATAAATTTTTTATTATTATTATTATTATTATTATTATCATCATCAGACATGTCAGGGCAGAAATAGGGTGGGCTTTCTTTTACTTCATGCATATGCAACCTATAAGTTGGAAGATCAGGGTTCAAATCCCTGCTTAACCAGGAAAACCCGCAGGGTGACAATGGGCATGTCTCACTATTTAAGAATCAGACTATCTCAGACTCAGAGGAAGGCAAACATCATCTGAACAAATCTTGCCAAGAAAACTCTGTGATAGGCTCATCTTATGATTAATATGAGTCAAAAATGACTTGAAGGCACAGCAAAGAAAATACTCTCCTCTCAGGTGTGGTGGATCCACCATTACAGGGATGCTGAATCAGTTCTGGATTTTCCCACAGCTGTTCCAGATTAAATGACAGATTTGCTAGTGTTGGATCCTAGTTGTGGGATTAGTTTTGTACATGAAACAAAGTTTGGGCATATTGAACCATCGGAAAACAAAGGTTTCACTATCTCAGCCACCCATGTAGTTGATTTTGGAGTATTTTAGAGTTCAGTATTATGGATAAGCGAGACTCAACCTGTATAACAGAAGCTGTTCTGTATACAGCAATGGACAGGGATTAACCCCCTGGAAGCCTGAGAGTCTAGCCACAAATGTGAAGCTTAAGTTCTACTATATGTAGCTATAGAGAAGCCTGCTAAAGAGATACAGATGTTATAAAGGTTCGTTCCTTCTGAAGGTGTAATACCTTACCTGCCATATACATATAAAGAACACCATGTGTTCTTTACATCCAATCTAAAGTAATGTAATCAATGTGTCTAGAAACTGAAATGTTTGTATTTCTCCCTAATGATGATGTGTATGTTGGTATGACTAAAAGATGAACAGCTTAAAACTCCAACTGGGAGCTTGCTCATTGAGATTGCAGTATTTAAGAATGCTTAGAGCCGTGATCCATGCTGTTTCTGCCTGTTTGAATTTTATGACTAGTCACAAGTTGGATGCCCAGGTGACCTGAAGATGATGAAACAAACCTCAAGACAGATACAGATTAGATAACAATTGGCAAAGAACCTCCAATCCCTCAGTCCAAAAAGAGAGGGGTGGGAGCCATGCCTGACACAAAGTGGCATTAGTCAACACTTTTGTCTAGAAGTAGCTCTTCCAAAGCACTCTTTTGGGAAGTCAATTGCTTTCACCAGTGTAGTATTTTCTAGATGGATACAAATCACCCAAATGCAACCCTGTTGTGAATGGTGAAGTCTGTCAATTGACAGTTCTAGAAAGGTCCAGATTGGGGGAGAATGTGCTAAAGCATGGTATTTAACAAATTGTAGAATTAAGTTTGCCACTCATACACTTTTCTTCTTTCTGTCTGCATTCAGTCCTATATGTTGTTCTTTCCTCTTTCACACATGGTTTGTTTAAGATGGGATTTTGTAAAACTTGAAAAATCAGGTGAAAATGACCTTAAAATGTCTTCAAAATAATTTTTAAAACCAACTGTAATACATTATCAACTATACTAAAAGAGGTGCTATTTGTTCCCATTTATTGTGTTACTTTTGAAAGGTAATGTAGCTTTTCAGCTGTTATTACCAATTCTCTCAACCCCCAGGAAAAGCAATGGCAAACCTCCTCTGAACAAATCTTGCCAAAAAACAAACAAACAAAAACCGCCATGATAGGAGGTTTGCCTTAGGATCACCATGAGTCAAGAAACAACTTGAAGGCACACAACAACAAGCACATGCACACACCTTTTCTGTGAAATTACTTCAACTTGTTATTCTATTTCCTGGTTTACTACTGAGTAGAAATGTGTAGGATTGCAACATTAGTCTCTAGTATTCCCATCTTGCAAAGGACTAGGGCTGGAAACAGGCAATCATGTTAAGATAATTGAAAGTGGTTTGAAGGAAGCATGCCTCACTTTCCGGGATGTACAGCCATTTGGTGAAGGCCTAAATACCCTGAAGATTCCAACTAGTCTTGGAAACCAAGCAGGGTCAGCCTTGGTGGATACTTGAAGAGGAGACCACAAATGCATCCCATGTGCTTTATTTCAGAGGAAGGAACTGACAAAACCACATCTGAGTATTCCTTGCTTAAGAAAACCCTATGAAATTAATGGGGTCACCATAAGTCACAGGTGACATGAAGGAGCTTGCTTACTCTCACAAACATTCCTGTTGGCCCACCTGGTCAAACCAGGTTTTTAAAATAAAACAAAACCAAGCAGAACCTGTTGAATGGAATACTCAAAGCATGATTTATGATCCTTTCTTCCCCTACAGTCAGTTGGCTGAATAAGCCATCAATGGTCTCCAGATAAAGCTTTTAGCAGCTGGATGTAGTGACTTGCACCAGGCAGTTCCCATTGCTCAAAGAAGTGGAACTACATGCAAAATAGTATTACAGGACCATGGGCAGGTTGATCTCTGGAAAAGCAATAGATCTGCATGAAGCTTGGGCACTTGTGTGAAATTAGAGTTCACTTGGGCGCAGGTAATATAAATTTAGTGATTACATATGCCATTCTTTTATATTAAAATGATCCTGTCTGCTGGGCAATCAGTCTGGATTTCATGAAACTCAGCACTCTTACTTGCTTATTTATGGTAACATCAAACAGTGGGCAGTCTCATTACACTCTGTAAATAACTAGGGTCATGTCCTTGATAGATGAAATATGATGGCTCTGGAAGAGGAGGTGTCTCTCTCTTGGCTAGGCCTCAGGGACTATAAATGCTGAGAAAATAATTGCCTTTTAATATGATGATATTTGCACTCTTAACTGATCAGGAGCCAACAGTGGTCTGCTTGCCCAGTTCTTCCAAGGTTGCCAGCTTGCTGAAAAGTAAACCAAAAACCCACAGCCATTACTCATTTATACGTTGTTTTATTTAAACCATATATTCACTCAATTTCAAGTGTATTAGCAAACTCTGATGATGAACAAACTGGAGGGATTAATCTGGCTAGGTAACTGGAAGAACAAAAGCTTATGTATGTTTTTGTTTCTTAAAGCAATTATACTAGACAACTAGAAGTCCCCAGAAGAGAGTTCTAAGTACTGCAAAGCCCTGCAAATCCCATCACTCCTTTGAGCCTTGACAGTTAAAGTGGTATTAAACTTAGTTTTTGTGGGTTTTTTGGGCTATGGGGCTGTGTTCTAGAAGAGTTTCCCCCCCTCAGGTTTCACCAGCATCTGTGCCAGCCAGTCACAGATACTGGCAAAATGCCAGGTAAAAAAAAACAAAACACCTCTTCCAGAACACAGCCCCATAGCCCGAAAAACCCACAAAAAACTAAGGATGCCAGCTCAGATGTGGTTGTGTTCCTACAAGTCATTTCTGACTTGACAGGAGAAACTATCATAGGATTTTCTTGACAGATTTCTTCAGACAGAGTTTGCCATCACCATCATCTGGGGCTGAGACATTGTGACTTGCCCAAGGTCACCCAGTAGGTTTACACGGTTGAGTTGGGATTCAAACTCTGATCTCCAGAGTCATAGTCCAATGCTCAAGGCTCAAGCTATTACACCACAGTGGTTTACCAGATTTTTAAATCCCAAAATTCCATAGGATGAAGCTACAGTGGTTAAAATGGTATCAAAATGGCTATGGTGATATAATGCAGACACTCTAAAATCTCAGAGCCAGACTAGGTAATACTTTAAAGATGTATCTATCAATGGCAACATTTCTTACTTACTTACTATATAGTACGCCTAGCATGGATCTAGTATGGCATAGATGAGGGGCTTTAATCCTCTAATTCAGTGATTCCCAAACTTTGGTACTGCAGGTGTTTGGGCCTTCAACTCCCAGATGTCTAAGACAGCTTGGCCAATAGTCAGGAATTTTGGGAGCTATCTGGAGGACCAAAGTTTGGGAACCACTGTCAATCTGCCATGCTTTGCCCATCCAACTCTTTTCCAGCTTGAACATATCCAGCTCTTTCAACTGCGCCAAAATATTTCATCTTGACTGCCCTTATTTGGACATGTTTCAACTATTCAATATCCTTCTTAAACTTTGGTAGCCAGAACTGCACACCAGAACAAAATGGAGTACATTTACCTCTGTGGAAATACTTTTTGTTAGGTTTGGCCTTGCTCACCAATCTGTTAAAGCAATCTTGAATCTTAATTCTGGCCCATCAGGGGTTTGGGCTGTTCTTCCTAATTTGATTTCATCTGCCAATTTGATAAACATGACCTTTATTCCCTCTTCCAAATTGTTTATAAAAATATTGGGGGAAAAATGGACACAGGACAAGAATGTAGTCACTTCTCTGCAGAATGATGAGGCACCATTGATGTGTATTCTTTCAGCTTGGTCAACCAGCTACAGATCTACCCAACAGTAGCACAGTAGCACTGCGGCTGTAAAATGTGGGCAACTTTTTTTCCTTACTCCTGGGGAACCCAATCTGGATCTAGCATGGGGTGGATGAAAGGCTTTAATCCTCTAACTCAGTGATTCCCAAACTCTAGCTTTCTAGGTATTTTGGACATAGACAGTGAATGTTTTAATGATTTGTTCTAGAACCTTTTGAGGCATCTGGTTTATAGCTGTCCAGGTCATCCCCCCATCTTTTGATGATAAGGACAACATTTAACTGCTTCTACTCTTGAAGAACATCATCTGCTTTTTGCAAGAATTCTCAGATATTATCAATAGATGCTCCAGTCTGCAAACTGTAAAAAGCTTTTAATATTTAGAGAAGAGGTTCAAATATAGTTACAATAAACAGATTGTGTAAATAGACCCTACTATTAAGGGTATTACGATGTTGGCATTATATACACCTTCTTGAATAATTTTCACAATAACTGGAGAGTAAAAGGATTGACCAGGAAAACCCTATTTGATATCCTGTTTGTGTCCCTTGAATCCCACCTACTCAACTCTCTAACATCCAGTCAACCATGGGGATGAGCTAATCAAACTGACATTCCTATACCGAGTAATCTTGATCTATTGATCACTGCTGAGGTCTTGTTTGAGAAGCTGAGATACAAGATGACAAGTGAGATATAAAGAACCTAGCAGGAAAAATCATAGCAAGGTGAATAAAGAAGGTGACAGATGAGCTTCTCAAAATGCTGCATCTGCAGATCTAAGAACATGATGTCTTTTACTAACCCTTCACTCCCAGGTTGATTATTAGTAATAAGTATCTATTGTTTGGCTTGGGGAAGACACATCAAGATTTGAGAATTCAAAGAACTACCTCAACCTTTCCAGATTTTGTTGTACCAATTGTTGTTGGCAACTTTTGTTTCCCAATAGACAGCATGACAACAGACATCTCTTCTAATGAATGCCATTCTCACAGTCATCCACTTCAGATATCAACAGGGAAATGACTATCTGTGTATGGGTTAAGGTGTAGCCAAGCACCTTTTTTCTGTCATCATGTTCCTAAAGCATTTTTGCAACAGGCTATATAATTTATAGCATAATTTTGTGAAATGATTTCCTCTTGAAAACGTGGCCTTTCAAACATATATGTTTCAGTGCAGAGATATGTGAGGCATAGCTTAATAGCGGAACACATGTTTTTGCATGAAGAAAATTAGACATTCAGTCTGCACCAGGAAGGACTGGAAAGAATTTGTACTGAATCCCCAAAGAGCCATTTCCAGTCACATATATTTCACTCTCCCAACTGGGTAGGGACAGTCCTGCTTAATCCTCTGTTACCCTTGTCAGCTGCTTTTAAAATGTCCCAGTTTGTCTTTCCGCCTTCCATTTTTCCCCAGTTTAATTGCAGTTTAAAAGCCATGTGTAGTAATCTCTTAAATACCTCACAAAACTATAAATCTCAGAATTCCATAGCATTGAGCCATGGCAGTTAAAGCAGTGTCAAACTGCATTTTTTTTCTGTGCAGGTGCAGCCTCAGGCAAAAATGTTGCAGCCTTTCCTGGGCTGCTTATTCTTCTTTATTAATAAGTTTTGTCATCTTAACTACACTCTGATGTTGTTCGTCCACATGCATCCTGGTTTTCAGCTATGCAATACTGGAGGGTATTGTTACCCAAAGAACAGGTGGGAAGAATGGGACCTCCCCCACCAACTGTTAGTGTTACATCAAATGTTGGGGAAATTAGCTTTGCAAGAGGCTTGGGTAACTTTTGGACCTCTTTCACCTGTGTATACTAGTACTAATTGAGGAGGACTTAAAAAGCTTTATTTTAAAAAAATGCAGGGTGCAATCACTTATACACAAGATAGCAGTTCAAACAACTACAGCATACAGAACTAACTGAAATGGAAATGGTATAGTGGACATTATAGGGGTTTGCAGTGGGGTTGTAGTTACCTGGCCAATGAGAAGATTGTGGAAAACTGGAGTGGCTCAGACTGGGAAGTCTAAGGGTGACACTGAACATACACAGAGTGCAAGAATGTATGCTAGCTGTGTGCACAGAGATTAGGTTTTGAAACCATATTTATACCTTAAAACTAGCCCCAAGCAATGTGCTATCTGATCATTTTTTTTTCATTTTTTCCCCATTTCATTTAGAATATTTATACCCCTGTATGCTGCCACAAAGGCTCTCAGAGTGGCTTATAAATTGTTAAGTTCTGTTCCCTCAGGCATAGAATCTAAAAAAAGACATGACACAAAAGGAGAAGGGAATGGCAGTGGGGAAGGGGATTAAGTCCAGCAGAGACTGCCAGTTCTTCTCTCCCTCCAAGGCCAGGGCAGTGGCAGTTGAAATGGAGGGAGGGCATTTCATCTGTCTCTGGAGCTAGGTATGTGAAACTGTTCTTGCCTCTCCTTCTCTCCCTCTGAGGCCAGAGCCTCAGGTTAGATATCTTTTCTCAGACTGGATTACTTTTCCCAGGAATCTACAGTTAGATTCTATGCTGGCTGATGGCTTTAATTATAGTGTGACAAAAACACAGATTGGATCAGGGTATCCCTGAACTGGATGGATGTCAATGTTTGGCTGGGGGTAGGCAGAGATTTGAAGATTATCACATATGGGTTGGGGCACCATTGTCCCATCCCTGTTCCGACCTTCCTGCCTAATCATGGGAAGGACTTTCACACATGACCTGCACTTGACCCAGCAAGGAAATGTGAGTGAAAGTGATCGCACAAATCACTTTCACTCGCAAGAGTATCATTCAGCCGCTTGGGAAGTGAGAGTGAAAGTGATTGCACAAATCACTTTCACATGAAAGTGGGCTGAAAAGCGCTATCAGGTGTCAGATGAAAGGACTTTCAGCTGTCATTTATAATCTTCTGTAATAATGGAAGACCCCGTTATTACAATAACAGCTGAAAGCGCTTTCAATTGATGGCTGAAAAGCACTTTCAGCCATCAACTGAAAGCACTTTCAGCCTCATTGTAATAACGGGTTCTATCATTATTACGGAAGACTAGAAATGACGGCTGAAAGTGCTTGTGGTCTCTTGTGGTCTCTTCCAACTCTCTGATTCTATGATTCTATGACACCTGATAGAGCTTTTCAGCCCACTTTCATGTGAAAATGATTTGTGCAATCACTTTCACTCATATCTAAATTTTTGAATTTCCAGATTTGATATATGACATATGGATATATGAAAACTTTCATGTGAAAGTGATTTGTGCAATCACTTTCACTCAGGTCACAGAAGGTCCCTATCCTGCCCCTGTGTAAAAATCTCCATTGTCTTTCTGCTTTGGTTGCAAGGAAATCCTTTGTCTCAAGTTTCAAGAGGAAATGCAGATTACTTGGGGGAATGAAGGCAGACTTTATTCACACATTTAGATATGATGGTCTTGTTTACCTGGATGTCCAAAATGCTTGGGACATGTCTCTACCCCCGCCCCCCAGAACCTGACGTAGTGTTCCTGAAAAGTCATTGATCTCCCAAAAGCATGCTGTTTCCAGATATGAGGTGTGAAAATATGAGAACCCCAAAATACAGCATGAGGTATGCAGGAGTACTGAACAGAAATGATTACTTTAACTGCACAGTTCATGTTTTAGGTGCATATTTTGGTTGACATAACACCCCAGCCTCATGCTAAGGCTGCTGCCATCCACTGTGTGTCTAAACCAAGCCAATGTTTATCTTTCAAAATGATATAATGTAGTTAAACTGCAGACAAGTGGCAATCTTGAATCCTTTTGAGTGTGGCAAAGGATGGTCAGAATTTCATGTGATGTTTTAAGCATCATATCAGATCAGCTGCAACCTTGATTATACAATAGCATTGTGGTGCCATCCACTTCACTAAAAGAGACAGCTCTGTGCTTACAGAACAAGATAGTTCTGTCTGCACAGCCTGCTCCATTCACTTTGCTGGAGAAGAGAGCTCCATGAACACAAAGGAATGTATGTATACAAGATATTGCTTTTCATGAAATGAATAGAGAAGGCCCTCTAGCCCTATTTGTGCATCAAAGAAGTTGCATTTAAATGGGATATCAAATGGTTCTGGGATAAAGCTGATGTTTTCCTATCAGCAATGCCCCAAGTAATGCTATTTAGCCAACTATACAGTGATTACTATACTGTTGATATTCCACTAAACAATTCTAATAAATGAGTCTTTGCTGTATTGTTCTTTTGAAATCCTTCTTGTATCTCTCTCTCTCTCCATTCTCTTGTACTCATCCATTATGTATCAACAGAAAAGGAATTTCACAAATCATAACAATGATGTCATCTCACCCATTTCAAGAGGACAGCAGTCTGTAATTTCCATTACATGCCCCCTTATTGTATTTTTCCCTTTTATCTTTTAGAACACTTGGCAAAATATTCCTTTTTCTAGCCCCTTCCTTAATTTGCACTTCTATTTAAAGGTGTACACCGTGCTACACTCTGTGTGTTCAACAACATCTGAAGAAGTTGGAATACATTTGCATCTTAATTACTCTGAATGTATGCAGGGCACCATCTGGGACTGTGCAAGTTGTAATCCAAAGAAACAAGTTGTATTTAAAAGCGGCATCAAATGTTTCTGGAACAAAGCTTGTGTTTTGCTATCAGCTGATCTGTTAGAATTCACAAACATGCATTGCTATCCTTGATGATTTACATGAACTCTTATCACACCATGGTCTTCTAACTATTCATTTCATGACACTTTAACAAGAGGTGTGACTATTGTTCCCTGTGGAAGGTTCGGCAGAATATACTGTACATATTCCTTTCCAGATACTCAAATCCTCCAACGTTTCACAGATAAAAACTGAGACATCAAGTAACATCAGAATGTGATCAAGCTAGGAAATGTTATTAATCAGAAAGAATGCACAGTCTAGAACAGGTTGCAGCAGTTTGCTTTTGCTTGAGCCTACTGGAAAGGGCAAGATTTCATGCTCTCTTCTTTCCCCTACTCAGTTAACTGAGTGCAAACTCTTGCTGAAACTTTCAACTCAGTTTGCATCAACTGAAGTAAGCTGAGGACAAAGGGGGAAAGTAGGAGGATGAGAGAAAAACTGGAACATTTTAAAAGCAACTTTAAAAGTGGGAGGACAAAAGATTCATCAGGACTGTCCTGCTAAATTGGGAATTAGAGCATATGAACACTTAGATGTCATTGCTATTTCCACTCCACTCTCTCCCAGTTCTATTTAATACCACTGTTTTTCACCTGCTTGCTGTTTCTTTGGTATTATATTTAGGAGTGACAGCAAGTACTTCCACCTTTGTGGTTCAGTTGCATGGGTGATACTGCCCAATCTGAAACCACACAATGAACAGGATAATGCCGTAGCACAATGGGCATCTTATTGGCAGTAAGGGCAAGTAAAGAAAAATGGCAAGTGTAAATGAATATGCAATCAAACTGAACACTGATCAAGGATGTGTATGTGTGTGTGAGAGTGATTACCTTTCAGCACTGCCAAAAATGTTGGTAAAAACTGAGTAGATTCACTTCCTCTCCAATACTAAGTGTTGCGAGAGCTGATTATTTTTGGTTTCTGAAATATCACAGCACCATGCCTGCCAAGGTTTTACAGCTGAAAATGGGAACCTATGTAGCCCTGCAACAGCCAAGTGTGGTAAAGATTGCAATTAATAAGAAAGAACAGACAAGTTGGGAAAAGCTGCAGCATGTTGCTTTTGGATGAATCGACAGGCCCCCTCCTCTCCCCCCTTCCCAGTCAGTTAACTGAGGGCAAACTAGTTTTGCATTTTGGAGCCAGTTGCAGCAATTAAAAAAAGCTAAGGAAAAAGGGGGAAGTGGTAGAAGGAGAGAGAAATTGGGACATTGTAGAAATAACTGAAAATGTGGGAGAGGTATAGGATTTATCAGGGCTGCCCCTACCAAAGTAAGATAGATGGAGGATATGCAGCACAATAGAAGAATGTAACATTCTTCAAGCAGTAAGAGTATTCAAGCCTCTTGCCATGTAACAGGAAGTCAAATATGGAATTGCAACTCAGACAATTTGGTCTATAATAAAAAAAAACCTCAATGCACAAAGTATTTTTCATGAAGAAACATTTGTCATGAATGATGCAGTTTGTTGTGATGACAGTATCATAATGCAAGATACACTAAATAGTCTATAATAATGGAAGGTTTGTATACAGAGTGGATAATAAGTGCAATGATGTAATATAGTTTTCAGCTGCAAGATACATGATGGCAAGTGCATCGATCAATCAGCATGAAAGCACACTGTGATAGACAGAGTCAGTGCTGGATATTTCATGTGTAAAGATATCTTGTAACTGACTGCTGGTTGGCATTCACTACTGTTTGACTATACCTAACTATTCACATGCTATGTACATAGAGTCTTGGTCGACTAATGAGATATCATTAGTGTTGCCAGATCTAATGAGATATCAATGATATCATTAGTGTTGCTAGATCGCAGAGCCTCCAGTCTCCAGTCTGAGTCTTAGTGTTGCTAGATCTCAGAGCCTCCAGTCTGAGTCTCCAGTTTTTGTGGATCATTTTCGGGTGGGAAGAAAGGGTGCAATTTCTCCAATATTTATTCATTTATTTATTCAATTTCCCCCCTCTTTCCACCCAGAAAGGGACCCAAGGAGACTTACAAAATAAAAACATTTTAAAACTTCACAATAAAAAATTAAAAACAACGAAAACCATCTAATTAAAACAGTATAAAACAGCATAAATTTAACATAAAACATACGAACATTAAAAATATGACTAAAACAGCCACCCTCTCATGATTATATATCAAAAAGCCAGCATAAGGTTCATGGGAGCTGCTGTCTTAATATCATCTAGAAAGATACAGGTTGCTCTCCTGTGATCTACATTGACTAGCAGCAGCTCTAGTAGCCTTCTCTGCCAAAGAGTTTTGGAACCTCACAGAACTACAAAATCCCAGCATTCTGTATGATGATAATGATTATTATTTATATCCTCACCTTCTTCCCAGTACATGATGGAGCCATGACAGTTAAAGTGGTGCATTATTTCAACAGTGTATTGCACCTTAAGATGTTTCATTTGATACAAGCTTTTGTGGGATGCAGGAAATCTGGAAAGCCATGCCTTTTGATGATTTTGGCTGCAGTCCCAAAACACCCATGCCAAGTAAAACTTGTTAGTCTTTAAGATGGCGTTAGACTCTTTCCTGAGCAAGTTTACAGTGAATGACAGTAGAATTATCCTACACCTCTCAGCATGCTCTTGTATCTTCCTGTAAGATCACTTGCTTAAACATGTATTGGTATGTTCCTACTAATTTTAATGACCCCTTTTTCTGTTGCAATAAGAGCTGGCTGATTGCTTAGAGAAGGGAGAAGCGTTTTCTCCTTCCCCTTTCCTTTTCAAAAAGCACTAACATAATGAAAAGACTGACATTTCTCCATTTAACTGATGCACCACAACATAGCAGTTCTAAGACACTTGTTTTCTTATGCCTGTAATGGAATTAACATTTTACAACAAAAATGCCTGCAGATATTGAAGGGTTTCCCCCCTCTTCTGGGTTTAATATGTGTGATTTTCCTTTCCTTTCTTTTTTCTTTTCTTTTCCTTTCCTTTCTTTTTTGGTATGATGATTCTGAAATATAGATTAAATCTTTTAGTCTATTATGAAAGGCGACATCTCAACAGAATGTGTAAAAGAGGGGCTATTAAAAAGAAATTAGACTCATAAACTGTTTTTAAGGATCTCTAACATTAGGTAAATGCCTTTTAAAACTCTCTACTTAGTTGAGAAAGATAGAAGCAAGACAGACATCAGGTGGCTTTGTTCGCATCAGATATTACAATACCTTTTTGAATCACAACTTGCAAGTCATTATGCCCATATTTGTAACCCTTGTGTGATTTTGGACCACTCCGCTGCAGTAGGAGATTATCACACATGGATAAGAAATGGGGGAGAAACAGAATGCTCCTGTCATTATTGTGCAATAGCATGAAAATTATGACATGACATTGCACTCATCCAGTACTTCTCCTGTTAATAACCTGTAATCATCCTGCAATATCTTATTAACTGCAAACTCCCATGAATAGCTTATTACAGGATGTTTACAGGATGATTACAGGGATAATGGGATAAGTACAGGATGAGTGTGATGTTGTGATAATCGTCATGTAATCACGTGATAATGATGGAAGCATTCCGTTTCTTTTCTGTTTCTTATCCCCGAGTGATAATCTCCATAGTCTGGGATCACCATTTGAGGTGGATTAATCTTATCACTTCCCAGGTGATACTGGAGGTCTCCTATTGTATACCTTGACTACTTGTGCATCGTGGCCCTTCAAAAACCATTTTGTCCCTCATGCAATTTTGCAGCTCCTGCCTATGTGTCTCTTTCTGCCCAAATTTCTCTGTATTGAAAGGAAAGGCCACAAACAGACAAAGAACCCATTACAGCAATTTAGTCTGTGGGGTTTTTTTGTTATGTTTTGCAATGTTTTGTTTTTCAATGATGGCATGAGCATCACCATAATTAGGATTAATTGGTTTTTGACTTTTACGTGCTCTGAATTTTAAATTATCTTGCAAGCTGCTTTGAGTCCCAAACTGGGGAAAGTGGAGGAGGAGGCGGAGGAGGAGGAGGAGGAGGACAGCAGAAGCAACAGTATCAAATTCGGTGGAAGGATCCAAAAACAGTAATAGTGCAGTATAACCCCCATATTCATGGAACCAGTGCCCACAGTTTCACTTACCCATGTCCACAAGTAAAGAAGAAGAAGAAGAAGAAGAAGAAGAAGAAGAAGAAGAAGAAGAAGATTTATTTGTATCCTGCCTCTCCCTTTTTGAGGATCGAGGCACATAACAGCCAAGTCAAATAACAATTACATAAGCAATAACAAAACATTCCCTCTAGGCATTTTCTAATTCCTTCAGGATAATTCTATATTATATTTCCAGCAGATGTTGACCATAGAGTCATGCTAAAGGACCTAGAATTGCCTGGAGTGGTGTTGTCTCTAGGAATCTTTAAGTCTTCCAGAGAAACTTTATGGTCGACGTCCACCAGAAGTCATTCATTTCAGTTGGGTTCACTATTATCCACAGTTTCATATTTCCACAATAAGTCCAGGAATTATCTCACTGTTACCCTTGAAATTTTTGGGAAATTATAGCTTAAAAAATGGGCCTGTGAGTAGAGGGTAACTTCAGGGATCTTTTCACCTGTGTATACCAATACTAACTGAAGAGAGACTCTGGTTTTAGTAAACAGAAAGGTTTTATTTAGAAACGTGCAATGTTGCATGCAAGCATACCAAACCAATACAATCTTAGGAACCATACAAGACTAACAGAAAAAAGGAAGGCTGGATAGTGAGAGATTGGGAATTAGAGGGGCCAGTAACTACCAGTCCTGAAGACAGGTTCACCGAAAATGGAGAGTGGCTCAGACCCTGTCTGAGGGCTGCACACAGACTGATAGGGACTCTCCGTGCACACATGAAGCTAGAGCTGGAGCTGATATTTATATCCTATTTAATACCTTTGGGGGTTACTTGATTTTACTACACAGTGTAACAAAGGCTTTGATGGTTTTCACATGGAATTGACAAAAGAGGCTGGATTGGTTAATGTCTTTAACTCTGGAATATTGAAAACAATTATTGGTTTTGAGAAACTTCCTGCATAGTTGGACAGGGAGGGTGAACAGTAACACAGCCTGGGGTGTAGCAAAGGTATAGTCTTTGGCTGCTTTTGGATGGGACTCACTTTTTCTCTATTATGAGAGGAAACGAGCCACCATTTGGAAGTGTGGGGCCAATCTGGATAGGGGATCCATAGCACTTTTGAATTCAAAACTCTGATTTCTATTGCTGCCTCCAGCTTCCTTTGGTTCCTTTAGGCAAGAAATAAATATTTCTTGTTGTCATGTTGGTCCAGAGATCTGATCTTAGAATACCACAAAAGTGCTTTTTATCTTCCAGCACATGGTAATTATAGTGTATCAAGAGGTTGGGAAGGAACTGAACTACACCTTACTTATCAATGGCTTTTGATATTTTAACGTAGCTTGTCCAGCCAATACTTGAATTCCCTTTTGTTTTGTCTTTTTTCATCTCTGCACTTTTGAGTGTTATGATCCTTTGCCAATTGCCCAAGAAGCAACGCTATTTATATTTATGGGAAAGAAACTTCCATTTCTACAGCCCCATCCTTCCTTACCCTTCAGAAAGATACCTCAGAGAACAAATGGGTCAAACTGACTATCTCAAGGTATATACTGCATAAGCCTTTGAAGAACTGTCATATTTGAAGCATTCTGTTTCTCCAATTAAATCCGTCTGTAATGGGCTGGAGGTCAATAACCAGCCAGTTCCTGGTTATATTTTCTACAAGAAAGGTGTAGTAAAAATTTGTGGCAAATTGATTCTTTGTTCTTGCTGTGGTAGGAAAGGATGAAAAGAAAGTTCAATACAACACATATAAAGTGGGGGAAAAAAATAGAAAACCCCTGAACTTTAAAAACAAGCCCCCCCAAAACTATTATTTTATCGAGCATGGATATAAAAAGAACATCAAAAGCACACAAAATAAACAAGAATAATGATTTTTTTATATATAACAACCCCTCCTCTGAGCCCTCCACAAAAATAACCACTCAGTCTCCCGCAGATATAAAGTCCACTTCCAATATCTCTATGTCCAGGTCATTCACTTTTAACTATATCCTACAAACACTGATGTATGTCTCTAAATGGGAGATAGACTCAGAGACAAAGGTTTAAAAGTTTAAGGACACAATCTATCACCATGGAGGTACAGTGGGGGAAATGGAGAAGAGTTCCTCTTTCCTCCATCTCATTTATGTGTACAAGACAGCACAAACATTTCTCTGAATGCAAGAAGGCTTCAAGTGTTCATAGCTGGGGAAGAAGACTTTTGGCTTTCCAGATGTTTATCTTAAATGACCTTAATTTTAATTAAATTAGCTTAGAAAGCTGGGCTATAACTAAGAAAATGAATTTTAACAGGGAATAATGTAAGGTACTATACTTAGGCAGAAAAAAATGAAATGCACAGGTGTAGGATGTAGGACACCTGGCTTGACAACAGTATATGTGAAAGGGATCTAAGAGTCATAGTAGACCACAAACTGAACATGTGTCAACAGTGTGATGTGGCAGCTAAAAACGCAAATGGATTCTAGTCTGCATTGACAGAAGTATAGTGTCTAGACTAAGGGATGTAATATTTTCACACTATTTTGCTTTGGTCAGGTCTCACCTGGAGTACTGTGTCCAGTTCTGGGCACCACAATTCAAAAAGGATGTTGACAAGCTGGGCTGTGTCCAGAGGAGGGTGACCAAAATGGTGAAAAGTCTTATAAGGAGAGACTATGGGCCGAAATCGACATCCAGGTAAGGCTGGCTTCTAGCCAGCTTGGGGGCATGGCATTTAGATGCTCCACACCACCAAGTTGTCCAGAAGTTGCACTGATGATTGCACACCAACTGGCATCTGGAGAATTAGGAATATGACATTTAGATGCCACTCACCCTGGAACCATTGAAAATCCAGCTCTAGAGAGAGAGGCAGCTTTTTTTCTGCCCGGAATAGGGATGGAATTTTTTTTGCTCCTATTTGGGGTGGGCTGGCTGGATTGGGGCTGCACATCTCTTTGATCCAGCCAAAATGGGGTGGCTACAAGCCACCCCAAATGGGGTAGTTTGTTTTGGCCCTATGTTTCGCCTGGAGAAGAGAAGGTTAAAAGGTGATATGAAAGCCCTGTATAAGGGATGTCATATTGAGGAAGGAACAAGCTTGTTTTCTGCTGCTCCAGAGAATAGAACCTAGAGCAATGGATTCAATCTGCAGGAAAAGAAATTCCACCTCAATATTAGGGTGAACTTCCTGATAGTAAGAGCTGTTTGACAGTGGAAAACATTCCCTCACAGGGTGGTGGAATCTCCTTCTTTGGAGGTTTTTAACAAGAGGCTGGATGGCCATTTGTAGGTGGTGCTTCGATTGGGTCTTCCTGCATAGCAGGGAGTTGTATTGGGTGGCCCTTGATTTCTCTTCCAACTCTATAATTCTATGACTACAGTACCCCTAACCCCATAAACATTGGCTGTGTTGGCTGGGGTTACATTTGATGTCAAGTAGAGGTGGAAAAAATGTGGAAAAATATTTGAAAATGTGTCAGAAAACATGTTGCCAAGGGAGGAACCTTGATGAGAAGTATACTGGACTGATGAGGATTTTCACAGTTTGGGACATCAATGTGTGCCAAAATTGCATGTAGGGTATTTGCTCAAAGGACAGCATTTCTGCACAAGAAATAAAATTTTTCTGCACAGAAAAGTAGATTTCTATACATAACTATTATCTTCTGCCTGGAAAAATCTGTTTTCTTTCCATTTTTACTTCCAGCATCACTCCCATAGTTAGTTATGGCTATTGTTCTGTGAGATCCAGCATGGCATAGTGGTTTGAGTGTTGGACTTTTGTATCCAAGGGGCATCCATTCCAGACCCCCTCACAGATAAAGAGAAATGTGGGACCTCACAGCCTCTAATGTGGGCATATGCACATGCCCCCATTGAAAGCAATGGAACATACCATTTACAAAGGGTTTAATCCATGGATGGCAAGACTATGGATATAAAAGGCCTGCTGTACAACTCTGGAGAGCAGGGTTTGATTGCTGCTCAACCATGAAACCTACTGGGTGATCTTGGGGAAGTCACATGTTCTCAGCCACAGGGGAAGGCAATGGAAAACTTCCTCTGAACAAATGCTGCCAATAAAAACCCATGATCAGTTCGTCTTAGGGTCCCTACAAGTCAGAAATGACTTGAAGGCACACAACACACACAAATTTTGCTATAGTTCAGGACAATGTACTAGAGCTCTCTGGCAGGATATTCGCTACATAAATACCCTCACCAAAGGATTCCATAGGACGGAGCCGTGGAAGCTAAAGAGGCATCAAACAGTGCGATGCAGTTACACCCTTCGTCATTTTGAGTGCCACATTGCTAGAGCTTTACCAATTAAGAGAGCTCCTTCTGCGTCTCACATGGAGCTATTCAGCAGGCCATCTCTCTGGTTTCCCAGCATGTGCCAAAACCACAGCAAGGAAGAAAAAATAACTCAGCAGGTTGGTCCTTCTTAGACTTTGCTAATTGCAATTATTCATCATTATTTATCTTCTTTAAAATGTAGCAAAGCCCAAGGGGAATTACTGCTAATTTAAAACAGTTATATTAACGCTAAAGACCAACACACAGTTTTAGAAATCACAAACCAAGAATGACCCAAGTCCGAACAGCTATGTGTGTGTATATATATATTTAATGTAGTTGGACAGGCCAGCATAGTGCAGTGGCTTGAGCTTTGGACTATAACTCTGGATACCAGGTTTTAAATCCCAGTTCAGCCATGAAAACCCATTCGGTGCCCATTCGGGCAAATCACACTCTCTTAGCCTCAGAAGATGACAATAGCAACCCCCCTCTGAAGAAACTTGCCAAGAAAACCCCACAACAGGTTTGGCTTAGGGGTGCCAGAGGGTGAAAACAACTTGAAGGCACACAACAATAACAACAATGTACTTAAATACATTAATATCATTAATGTACTCATGTATTTATACATTTTCATCATTTACCAGAATCCATGGATGTTCATGTCCCATTAAATACAGTGACATATTAAAATGGTTTACTTTAGATAAAATGACAAAATCAAAGTTTACTTTTGGGAATTTATAATTATTAAAATATTTTCAGACTTAAATCCATGGATTAAAAAAAAATCCACCCTTTCCATTATTCTTCTATCATTCCTCAAATCTGCTGTGAGAGTCCCACAACTTTTGGGAAAAGATTTGGGGACACATGAAGGAAGCTTGGGGTGAGAGAAGCAACCCACTCTGACAGTGGTATTCAGTTCTGACAGTGGATGGACACAGTTGGGTGGACAACCCACTGCAAATAAATAAATGAGTAATATTCTGTAAGTCCAGCTTATGTGAAAGTTGCTGGGACAAAATGATATCCTCCCCCTACTCTTTGATTAAAATATTTAGAGATATAATTATTCAATATGTTTCTTTTCATAGGAAGCCATGAGTAATTTTAGCAATTTTCTTCCCACTGTCAGAAAGTCTTCCAAAAACCAGTTTTTGAAGCCTCTTCCCCATTTGCAACTTATGCTGTGCAAAATTCACATGTGGTTGTTTTATGCAAAAAACAAAAAACAGCATTTTCTGTGCAGAAAATAATATTTTAATAATATAATTTTTTTGCCCAGAAAATGCTGTTTTATATGCAATTCAACCACATATGAATTTTGCACAGAATAACCCAAATACAGAATTTTCTCTGTGGGAAACATTTTCTGCACTGAAAAAAAAATATGCACAAAAATATTGTTTCCTGTGCAGACAATGGGATTTCTACTGAAAGCAACTATATCCAAATTTTGTGCAGAATAAGTCCTGGACAGCAAAGATTCTTATCATTCAAGGTTTCTTCTCATCAGGGTTTCTTGATGGTTGAAAAACATGTTTTTAATCATTTGGGAGGTAATTTTGATTTTTTTTCTATTCTTAATAACACGGATATTGTTTATATCTTTGTTCTCTAAGTAAAATAAGAGAAGCAGCTTACCCATGTTCCATGTCCCAAGAGAGCAGTGATTATTTAATTAATTAGGAAAGAAACACTATTTGTGGAAAGGATGCATACCAATGTCTAAATAAACAGCAGAATCGAACGGCTTCCCAGTTTATGGGACTATAGGGTTATTATAAGCATCAGAAAGACTAGGTTATAGGTTGTACTTATTGATTCTCTGCCACTGTGTAAAAGTGCAAACCCAGGCACTGGTATAATAAATCTAGGTACCAGGATAACACAAATCTATGTTCTTGAGCGGTGTGACAGGTTGTGCAGATGGTGGATGAAAAAAAGATAAAATGGGATCAATAAATCTCATTTTACCTACATGTTTGTGGGACATATAATCTCTCCAGAAAGAAAGAATGCTAAGCAAACACTATGAAAGTCCAATTAAGAGATTTCCTTACCTACAGAACTGCGATTTGTTTCCCTGCTGAGCAAACCCATGTCACAGTGGCTAATTCTTGGCTAATATGTTGGGACCAGGAAAACAAGGGCTTGTATACATAAAGAGGCTGCAAAGTAGAGACAGAGAAAGGACAGGAATATGGAGCCCACTGTAACTCAGGTATGGCTAATTGGGTGTGCAAAAGTCTCCCAATTCAGTGATTCAGATTTGGCTCTGATTGAATTCCAGCTGATTCAGAATCAATTTGAGATTATTCAGATCCTGAATCTGAATAATCAGAATCTTTGAGTCTCCCATTTAGCTTTGCTGGAAACTAAACAGTTATAACTTTTCAGTTGTTTTTTTTTTTTTTTAAAATACAGTGTAACCTCGGTATCCACAGACTTGCCATCCACAGATTTGAGCATCTGCAGACAGTAAGCTCATATTGTCCCCAAGGATGGTGCATACATGCAGACGTGCCACCATTGGGGACAACTGGGTTTGGTTCCAGAACCATGCATGAATACCAAAGTCCATGGATGCTCAAGTCCCATTAAATGCAATGGCAAGTAAAATGGTGCCTCTTATATAAAATGGCAAGATCAAGGTTTGCTTTTTAGAATTTATACATATTTTTGAATATTTTCAAACCATGGAAACTTGAATCCATGGATAAAAAATCCATGGATAAGGAGGGTTGACTGCACTGGAGCCAGGACTCACATGGTCAAAATTCCATAACTTTTTGGTCAGTATTGATGAAGACTGTGATTAGATAGACTTAGAAGAATCAGGCTACATTTGCCCCTCTATATCCATGGATTTGGCATACACAGATTGAGCCATCAACAGCTTGAAAATATTCATAATCTTGTCTCAAGCAAACCTTGATTTTGCCATTTTACGTAAGGGACACCATTTTACTGTGCCATTGTATGTAATAGGACTTCAGCATCCACCGTTTTTGTATCCATTGAAGACCCTAGAACCAAACCCCTGCGGATACTAGGGGCCTATTGTATTATTTATTTGTTTCCTCATAACTCAGTTGGAAGCTATTGTAAACTGAAACAATCATTCTTTTTAGCCAATTCTATTTCTTCTCATAAGATAGGGCAAAGCTGGTCTGTGACACCTGGACCTGATGGGAGATGAAACCTGCTTGGAACAATTTGTTCATATGGATCCACCCAACTGCTTGCATTTTTGGATTTTTCTTGGCAGCTGTGAGCACTGTCATAATGAGCACCTGTACTTCAATATTTGCTACCAAAGCAGTGGGAATATGAGGCAAAACATCAAAGATTGGCTGTTTGGGACCCTGGTGCGGGATTTATATAACTCTAGTACCTTACTTCCAGCACTAAGCACCATGTTGTGCCATCTGTTTGAATTAAATTCCACACTGACTCTTATCCTTGGTTCTGTTTAAAGTGGCCAGATTCTTTAAACAACAACAAGGCAGGTGGGAACTGAAAGCCTGTATTTGTATATAAGTCCATACATGCTTTGAAAATAAAAATAAAAAATAATCCCCTATGTCTGTTGAAAAGCTTCACACTTTGCTAGAGGAAAAACAGACTACTACTGGCAAAATGTCTAGCAGATCAAATGGCAGCAGCTTTATTTTTTAAAAAGCCACACTGAAGAGCATCTGCCATTCAGATTGGAAATTAGAGTGGGGCACAAGTGTTCTTTATAATTCATGAAACTGTATTAGCATAATCAAGAACTTCCTTTCATTGTGAAAGACCATGTATGTAAGCTGGGTTTTCTCAGCTCTGTCTTTACCATATGTTGTTATTAGCCTTCAAGTCGACTCTGACATAAGTAGACCCTATCATGTTTTTGTTTTTTTCTTGCCAAGATTTATTCAGAAGAGATTTGCTACCCCCTTCTCTAAGGCTAAGAGAGGGTGATTTGACCAAGGCCACCAAGTGGGTTTCTGCAGCAAAGGAGGGATTCAAACCCTGGTCTCTTGGAGTCCCAGTCTAATACTCAAATCACTATACCACATTGACTCTCCTTACTATATAAAGAGATGGAAACAGAGATGCCAAGACTGAGGTTGGTGTTAAATTGAGTTTTCAAGTACAAACAAGTGATTTCTCCCTCAACCCCAATACAGTTTTCATCTCTTCTTCCAAGGAAATTGTGCACACACTTTGTAGTTGTTTGCTGTTAGCTGTTTTCGAGCCAACCTCGACTCATGGTGACCCTGTAAATGATATGTCTCCAAGTCCCCCTATCTTCTACCTCTCTGCTCAGGTCCTGCAATCCCAGGCACATGGTCTCTCTGATTGAGTCTATCTGACATGTGGTTTTCCTCTTTCTACTGCCCTCTACCTTTTCTAGACCCATTGGGGCTTTCCAGACTGCCTGGAGTGGGCGACATGAAGTTGCCTTTTCCCAAATGCTTAGCAGCTACACTGCAGGTCCCGGGGTGTATTTAAAAGGTATAGGGCAGCCACACTGAGGGGATGTGGGAACGACTTATCTGAAGTCTTGTCTCTTGCTCAGCCACTACATTGGAAGCTGTCGGGACGCTAGAAACACAGGCGGAGCAGCTGCACGGGCAGCAATAAACAGGGCTTTTGGCCGCACTGAATCTTTAATTTTTTTTTTTTTTTTTGGTTACTGGCTGCGAACTGCACAGTTGCACAGGTACATCACACATGAGCTGTGCAGTTATGAAGATCTGTCAAATTACCGTTGCAGTTTCACTTCCCTTTTTTAACTGCACAGTAGCACCGGTGCACCATGAATGAACCCTATTATTTTATGAATAAACTTCTTTATCTGATGAGTGAATTGACATTTTATGCACAGTTGCATAACAGTTACAGCATCCCAGAGTCCGTACTGTGCATATCTAGGGTTCGGATTAGGGCTGGAGCTAGGGTTTGGGAGCTTTAAAAAACTGCACAGTTGCATTGCTGCATTTAGATGCAGCTGCACAGTTACACCCTTTTTAAAAAGTAGTGGGGAAAAGCAGGTCCCTTTTAAAGTTCCTTTTTCCCCACTAAAACACCAAAGAAGTGTGTTCATGCCAAACTTTCACTGCAGGTCATCTAAAGGCCACACTTTCATGCAGGCATGAACACACCACTTTTTGCCAGTCTAGATCAGGCCTTTATGTCTTTTTAATGAGTCATGTCTTCTCATTATCTGACCAAGGTACGGCAGCATCAGTTTAGTCATCTTGGCTTCCAGGGAGAGTTCAGGCTTCATCTGTTCAAGGACCCAATTGTTTGTCTCTTTGGCTGTCCATGATATCCTCAGCATGATATCTCCAGCAGCACATCTCAAATGAGTTAATTTTCTTCCAACTTTATTATTCAGCTGTATATCTTTACGATTTAGGATTTGGTCTAGTTTTTTCATAGTTTTTCCCCATTCCTAATCTTCTTCTGATTTCTCAACTGCAGTCTCCATTCTGATCAATGTTTGAATACTGGAACTGAATACTGTGTCCAGTTCTGGGCACCACAATTCAAAAAGGATGTGGAGAAACTGGAGTGGGTCCAAAGGAGGGCGACTAAAATGGTTAAGGGTCTGGAAACTATGCCCTACGAGGAATGACTTAGGGCACTGGGAACGTTTAGCCGAGAGAAGAGAGGGTTAAGAGGTGATATGATAGCACTGTTTAAATACTTGAAGGGATGTCACATTGAGGAAGGAGCAAGCTTGTTTTCTGCTGCTCCAGAGAACAGGGCCCGGAACAATGGATGCAAGCTCCAGGAAAAGAGATTCCACCTCAACATTAGGAGGAACTTCCTGACAGTAAGGGCTGTTCGACAGTGGAACACACTCCCTCAGAGGGTGGTGGAGTCTCCATCCTTGGAGGTCTTTAAGCAGAGGCTGGATGGCCATCTGTCGGGGATGCTTTGACTGGGAGTTCCTGCATGGCAGGGGGTTGGACTGGATGGCCCTTGTGGTCTCTTCCAACTCTATGATTCTATGATTCTATGATCAGAGGTATGAGAAATCTTTAACTATTTCAATTTCCTCATTATCTAAGTTGAATTTATGTAAATCCTCCATATTCATTATTTTAGTTTTTTTTTAAATGTTTAACACTAGGCATGCCATTCCACTCTTTTTTAACTTTAGTGTACACACTAATAGTATGTAAACTCATATACAGTCAGACCTTTGTATCTGTGGGGGATCCACTGAAGACCCCTGCCCTTGCATACAAAAAACCAGGGGACCGCAAGTCCCATTGGCCCGAAGGGCAGCATGATGTGTGTGCAGCTGCTAGTGCAGCCACATACATGCACCGCCATTTGGGACAACAGGGCTTGCTCTCTGCAGATGCTCAAATTCGTGGATGGCAAGGCCACTGATAGCAAGGTCCCACTATAAATATAGTAAATCAATAAAGCAAGCTTTTAATGCTTAAGCAGGGAAGGTTCTTAATACAGATGTATATCTGTTTTTAACATTTGCATAATTTTAAATCAGTTTTATAATGTTTAAATGTGCTTTTTTTCAAATTAGTTTTAAAATGTTTTTAAAATGTTTTTAATTTATTGTTATAGAAGCCACCTTAGTGGCATATTAACTAACTAACTAACTAACTAAATAAATAAATAAATAAATCATACTCCAACAGCAATTGGTTGCTCTTCAAAATAGCCTTTTTCATAGGATGTTTTCAGACGGGAGGAATTTCTCTCAATTTCAAATGGAGCCAATTTGCAATTATGTGAATTTGCTAGGTTAGTGAATTTACGTGAATTCTAATTGTGTTCGAAATGCGTTCAGAATGACTTCCCATTGCCCGAGAATGACTTCCCATTGCCCAAAATTGCATGAGATACTCTAATACGCAATAATGTAATACCCATGATTGCTTTCGGAATGACTTCCCGTTGCCCAAAATTGCGTGAGATACACTCATCCGCAATAACATGAAACCCCATGATTGCATTCGGATTGCCATTAGATTATACTTCCAATTTCCACCATGATAACGTCCGTAGAGAGCACTGCAGAATGGTTTAGGTCAGTACAGAGATTTTGGGGTTTCTCACAACAGCTCTGTTCTCTCTGAGATGGCGTTAGTGAAGGAAATGCATACATAACAGTTTAGAAGCACTCCTAATGATACGTTTCTTCAATAGAATGACCTAGCTGTTGCTTGCCTCTTGCACTCTCTTCTGCCCTCATACTTAATCCAACCTCCCTGCCTTATGCCCTACCCTGTGTGCCTTATATTTCTCTGTTTGTTTTGTTGTTTTCTTAAAATTCAATTCAAAATGCAGTTTTACCAAAAAAAAAAAAAAAGGGCGGGAGGGAGAGAAAGTAAAACAAAACAAGTCAAAAGAACAACCCAAAATGGCTGTTTGGGAATAGCAAGGGAGAGGGGAGAGGAGGACAATGGCACATCATGATCACACAATTCCAGAAATACCAAGGTAGTAAACTATCACACCTAAGGACTAGCACTATACAAGCACAATTGGGCAGTTATTGATGGGTGTGGGCTAACCATTTTCCCCAGAGGACACGATCAAAATTCAAAATGACCTGAATAGGCTAGAAAGCTGGGACAAACCTAAAAAAAAAATGAAATTAAACACAGAGAAATGTAAACTGCTGCACTTGAAATGCACAGATATAGGATGGGGGACACCTGGCTAAATGAAACCACGTGCGAAAGAGATCTAGGAGTCCAAGTAGACCATAAGTTGAACATGAGTCAACAGTGCAAAGCGGCAGCAAAAAAGGCCAATGCAATTTTAGGCTGCATCAACAGAACTATAGTGTCTAGGTCCAGGGAAGTAATAGTGCCAATCTACTCTGCCTTGGTCAGGCCCCACCTGGAATACTGTGTCCAGTTCTGGGCACCACAATTCAAAAAAGATGTGGAGAAACTGGAGCATGTCCAAAGGAGGGCAACTAAGATGGTGAGGGGTTTGGAAGCCATGTCCAATGAGGAGTGACTTAGGGAACTGGGGATGTTTAGCCAGGATAAAAGAAGGTTAAGAGGTGATATGATAGCCCTGTTTAAATATTTGAAGGGATGTCATATTTCTGTGGCTCCAGAGACTTGAACGCAGAACAATGGATGCAAACTGCAGGAAAAGAGATTCCACCTCAACATTAGGAGGAACTTCCTGACAGTAAGGGCTGTTCAACAGTGGAGTCTCCTTCCTTGGAGGTCTTTAAGCAGAGGCTGGATGGCCATCTGTCAGGTATGCTTTGATTGAGAGTTCCTGCATGGCAGGGGGTTGGACTGGATGGCCCTTATGGTCTCTTCCAACTCTATGATTCTATGATTCTAGTGGTTTCTAGTAATTTCTAGTGTCTGTTTCTGGAGATGATGTGCCAGCCAGTATCTAAAGTGACTTGTAGATAGCATTGATAGTTGAGTAAAAAAGGGAATTTCAGCAGGTGTTGTTTGTCATACAACCAGGTAACAAGCTACACCTGCAAAATTCTCTTCTACACAATCATTACAGGTACAAGGGTATTCTCCAGTTTTCACTCTGGCAACCTTTCACTGAGGTGCTAGATCTGCTTGCAGAGAAGCCTTTTCAGAGTTTCTGTAAAACCTATTCCAGTTCTACCTTCCACCAAAAAATTTCTGGCAAACTCAAGCTTATTCCTTGTGGTGTCTTCTCAAACTTTTCAGAGTTGACCCTCGTCCTTTTGAATCTGTTTAAGCAGGCATTTAACGTATAAGTAGGGGCCTTTTTACTGGGGATGTTTTATTTATCTCTTAAACTTTTGGTCATTTTTAAAAATGATATTGATGCATTTTATGGGGTGCTTTGTAAAGAGCCAGCATGACATAGTGGTTTGAGTAGCCCATGACTCTACAGTCTGGAGAGCAGGGTTCGAGTCCCAACTTGGCCATGACACCCACTAGGTGACCTTGGGCAAGTCACGTGCCCTCAGCCTTGGGGAAGGAAACAGCAAACCTTCTCTGAACAAAACTTGCCAAGAAAACCCATTTTAAGTTTAGCCTTAGGGCCACCATAAGTTGAAAACTACTTGAAGGCACACAACAACAGCAACAATTTTTTTTTATTGTAAATGTTTTTAATTTGCTATTTCCTGAAAGCTGCCTTGGGTTCCATTTTAGGAGAAAGGTGGCATATAAATGCAATAAATTAATGAAATAAATAAAATCTTCCCTTTCATTTTCAATTTATATGTTCAAATCCTCAAATGCAGGAGGGTGTCATTTGATCCAAAGCACTTTGTTCCTTCTCTCTAAGCAAAATGTCTCTCCCATAGAATCGCCAAGCACTTTGTTGTTGATTCAGAACACTCCCTGTCTATACAAAGGCTTGATCCTTGCCTTTGTCTTCTTCATTTTCCCTATCCCTCATGGAAGGGCTGGAGATGAGCCAGCACATTGAACTAGAACCCAATTCTCATCTGTTGTTATGGTTACCACGAGTAGAAAATAATTTCCTGTAATTTATCTTAAGATCATTTATGTCAGATACAAACACAGATTAAGCTGAATACCATGGTAATTTCTTTTCCAATTGTGTTAGGAACCATAAGACATTTATTTTTTACTTCATAAATAAGAGCTACAGTATGTCATGATCAGTCAGAGAAGATAAAATGAATCTAATTAAGTACCATCAGAAGATCACTTTGCTGTTTTTATTGCCGCAATAAAAGTGCCCTTACCTTCTTATTCTTTCTGAAATGACAGAGATTATTATGGAAATGGGATGAGATCAAGGAAGTCTTGCTTGACCTAGACTTGCATGTAGCAATATCCTTGCACCGTTTATGGAAGCTGATGGATCTCACCACATTGCCAAGCGTCCTGGTTTATTAAAATGAATGGCACCATATGTAAGCACTGGAGAGGTCGTGTATATTGGTTTTTATGTAAATAGTGGAATCATTATATTGATCAATAGGGCACTCAGTTCACGGGTAATCAAAGAAGATGGGGTTTATATACATTGATGAGGAAAGGCTGAAATGCATCAAGAGGTATGCCTTGCCACACATGTTGGTGATTTCACGGGTCGAGCAGTTTTATGGTTTTTGCAGTGGTACAACTCTACAGCAATTTTATTTGTTCCAAACCTTCTGTTGAGCCATTGAAGGGGAAACTTGTTCAAGTCTTGAGTTCAAAAATGGGGGCACAATGAATTGAAGACAGCAGTTTATTTAATAATGCCATAACAATCCAGATGGCAGGACTGCAGCGGAACAATCTGGCACCCAAAGGAAACATGCACCTTACCATTGATAGCAATTTTGGGAAACTGCCTAGCAACAGCATAGAACATCATATAGCAAATCATAGAAAGATACTGGAAATATTTTAACAAATCATGAAACAGTACTCATTTAGCCATAATAGAGAACTGCCAAGCAAACACTAATTAAAAACTCTTCTTGTTTAATCTGTTGAAACTTTCACTTACATTCTAATCTTATCCTTATTGTTGTTGTTAGTAGGTGATATGGTTGGAATGCTCCCTAATGCTTAACCATGCTTTTCCTTGAAATTCATAAGAATAGCTCTAACTTTTTCCTTGATCCAGGATGCTTTTAATTTAATTCTTATTCAGTTTTATTTTTTATTATTCTTTTATTTTTTGCCATATGGAGAACTTGTGATCTTTCCCTTTACCATGGTACCTTCTGGAAGTTTGGCTATCAACATTTCTGAGGCATGAAAAAAAATGTTGGTTTTGAACCTTGGGAAAATTAAGTGTGGACTGGAACTCAACATACAAAACTTATGTCAAAAGAAATATTTCCTATGAACTTAAGAAAGAAAGTACAATGTTTTAGGCCTTAATAACTATTTTCCACCCATTCCATTAAAGGGTAACATGGAGGCAATAGCTCAGTTGCTAAACTGGGGATTGAAAAGAATTTCAATGGTTTCAAGATTGCTGCAAAAATAACCTGTTTTCTTCAGCAATACTTTCAACAACTCCTTTGAAATTTGGATTAAATCAGGAGCAGATTCATCAGCCCAATGACAAAGAAGCCATACCTTACACTGGCTACTGAGAAGTAATTACTGGTCTGGCCTCCAGTGCAAAACAAGTAGAGAAACAGATAGATCTGGATAGAGATGGAGGATAAGGATGTTATTTTGGGCTCCTCCTGACTTCACATGAGCTGCACGGGCATCATTTTCAGGAAAAAGAAGCAATCTTCCACTACTGACAGCCATTCCAGTGCAAGGATGGGACATGAACCACCATATCAAGGCAAAAACCTCAATTTTGAGGCATAATCATAGCACCTGGAGACATTTTTTTCAGCTGGAAACAATGTATTTTGGCTGTTTTTTGCTTTGAGGGGTTGGGGCTAGGAAACCCAAGGGACACACTGAAGCCCCCAAAGGTTGCAAGCTAGTTTTCCAGAGTGAAGACTTTGAATGGTTGTTCAGAAGAGGGAATTTCAACAAGTGTTCCTTGTTATCTGTTTGCATGACAAGCAACATCTGCTGGAAATTCCATCTTTTACGCAACCATTTAAGACACAGGAGCCATTCCAGTTTTCAGTCTGGCAACTCCATACAATTCCCAACCATGCTGACAGGCATCTGACGATAATTTGCTATGAAATGGACTCCTATGGAACAATTGCTCCAACCATCTTTAATATTAATTTATTATTATTATTATTATTATTATTATTATTAACCTTTATTTATATAGCGCTGTAAATTTACACAGTGTAAATTTACACATTAATCTGTTTGGTCTGATAAAATATCATCAGAGCTGGGTTATGAGAAGCCATAACTTTGTCCTAAGCTGGGGTAGGCAACTGTGTGGGGCCTGGGGTCAATTCCCCCCTTCCAAGACACCGTCGGGCAGGCTGCATATTCACACAGTAAACCAAAATATATCCATTTTCCTCTGCATCCCCTCTCAAAATATTGAGAAGAAGTTATGTCACATTATGGGAGTGTTTGGAGATGGTAGAGAATCCTCTAGTGCTTGCCCGGTGGCTGGGGTAGTTTCATGTGTTTTCATGCATTGGAGAGGATTTCTGTATGGGCTGGGACAAAGAAAAATACCCAAAATGGACTGATATTTTTTTAAAAAATGGGGATGTTGGTGGAACTGGTGAACGGCTTCAGGAGCCATTAAAACAGGGTTCAGGGGCACATGACCTGACATTCTGTGCTGCAGAAATAATGCAGTTTAACAGCACTTTTACTACCATGGTTCACTGCTATGGAATTCTGGTGTTGTGACACCAGAGATCTCTAACAGAGAAGGCCAAATATCTCACAAAATTACAAATCTCAGAATTCCATAGCATTCAGTGTGTCTGATTGGTATTGGGGAAGAAAGGTACTCAGCAAGACATACATGGTTTCTCTCTACTCCCACATTTATGCACGCGTGCGCGCGCGCGCGCACACACACACACACACAAACACACTGTCTCAATTCAAGCTGAACTTTCAGTTGAAAAGAAGTTTTAGGGATGTATTTTTAAAATCCTTCTTTTAAATTCTCATTTCATGGATTGTTATGTCATCAGGTTTTAAAATGACCCTCTAAGCAGAGTGACAAATATGCGATACCGATCTTTTCAATCATACCCTCTTGGGACTGAGCTATCTGAGGCTGGCTCTTCACCATTGGTTAGCATTTTCCAGCCCCTTTCATGCAGGATTGGGGAGTCCTATGAATAGCGATATCATCAGAGATGATTATTTGATGGAAAACTGTATTATATGAGAGAAACGATGCTGAAATGGCTAAAGCTGTGAAGTTGTGACCAGGGCTTAAATAGCCTCCTCTGTCGCCTCGACGTAATTGGTGGCCTACTGAAGTCAGCTCTTTGTGGGTAATCTATATCAGCCCTCCGTCAAGAGTACCTTTCAATTCATCATTTCCCAAGAGATTTAAAACAGTCATCAAAAACATTTTTTCCCTTCACTCAGGCCAATTTATCTCTTTGAAGCCCTGATGATTCTCAATGAAACTCCCATGGAGCATTAAATATTACAAATTCAAATCAATATCCCTCCTCCCCTCCTAAGCAAAGTCACAGTTGTCAGAGTAAGGGGGTATAATCCAATTTATGTTTTAGCAAGGTGCAATGTTAGGCATATTCTCAATGGAGTGGAAAGAGTTTAGTTGCAGAAAAGAAACTGCCATTATATATCTCTCTCTGTGTGTATGTGTGTGTGTGCACATATACAAATATATCTTTTCTGATAGATACTGGTGTGAGAATGTTTTCAATTATTATAATATTTATTAATGTGTTACATTTACATTCTACTTGGCTTCCATCATGGGACTCAAGATACTGGGTGTTACTTTCTTTTCTTGTCTAAATTTCTGTGAGCCTACATACATGTATGAAAATGACAGATGTTGGGACCATAAACCACAACCTCTGATGTGTTGTGGCAATAATTGGGACATTGTTTATATTGTTATGTGACTTCAAATCCACTTTGACTTGCAGGTTTTTCTTGGCAAAGATTTAGTCTGAGCAGGCTTGTCATTGCCTTCCTCTGAGTCCAAGAAAAATTAATTTGCCTAAGCTCACAGAGCAGATTTTCATGGCTAAGTGGGAATTCAGACCATGGTCTCCTGAAGTCTTAGTACTTTATCACATGAAGTTTGAAAAGTGGAATTAGAGCAGGATAGTATCACTTGTGGCTGTATGTTTTCACCCGATGATATGTCAAGTAGCTGGTTTGTAGTCCATCCACTGCTGGAGTGCTCTTTTCCATTGAAGGGGAAAACCCACCAATGCCTCCAACTTGTGCTGCTTTTCCACTATTGCGTTAGTGTGATGAGTTCATCCTGAAGCAGTTCTTATATGCAGACAGTCACATGGTGCAAGTGGGCATAATTCTACTCCTCTCTGTCTCTCCCCCATCTTTTTCACTAGACTAATATGATTGTGGGGACTCATGAGTCTGGTGTGATAAAGTCTCTGCTGCACCACAGTGGTTCACCCAATAGTGAACATACCCAATTATAGACATAGCAAAAGAATATCAAGTTAGAGTTGGGAATAATTTAATATGCAGTCTATTATTATTATTATTATTATTATTATTATCTTTATTTATAAAGTGCCATAAGTGTACACAGCGCTGTACAAAACCAAATAAAATCAATAATATGTAAAAAGCCTGCCTATGGCATACAATCTAGAGATTAAAACAAGTTAAAAACATCATAAGAAACAAGCTAAAACAGCAGATATCAAATATTAAATCAGGCATCAAACCAACCAGGTCACAGTCACAAACTTCCTGGGAACGCTTCCCTAAACAATATGGTCTTTAACTCAGTTTTAAAACTGGTTAGAGACGTGTTGAGCCATGCTTGTAAGGGGAGGAAGTTCCAGGAGTGAGGGGCAACAAGCAAGAAGGGATGAATCCGGGACGGAGCAGTGGAAATCCTGGGCTGGGACAGGAGACCTTGGCTACCAGAACGGAGGGAACAGGTGGGAATGTAGGGAGAAAGAAGTTCAGAGAGAGAGGGAGGGGCCAGCCCGTGCAGGCCTTTGAAAGTGAGCAAGAGAAGCTTGTACTGAATGCGGAAGGGAAAGGGGAGCCAGTGAAGGGATGACAATAGGGGGGAAACATGGTCGTACTGGTGAGCGAGTGAGATGATGCAAGCAGCTGAGTGCTGAACAGAAATTAATGGGTAGAGGTGAGAGAGAGGAAGCCCTGCCAAGAGAAGGTTACAGTATCTAATCGTGAACCACTAGGGCATGGACCAAAGTTTTTGCAGTAGAAGCCGAGAGATATGGACGGATTTTGGAAATATTATAGAGAAAAAATCTACAGACTTTGGCTGTGGTCTGGATCTGAGGAATAAATGACAGAGAGGAGTCAAAAATGAAGGCAAGACTGCAGGCTTCCTGAGACGGCTGAACAGAGATATTGTCGACAGAGATAGAAAAAGGATATTGAAGGGTGGGCTTAGGAGGGCAAACAAGAAGCTCCGTCTTGGACACGTTGAGCTTCGATGGCACAACCAGTGGGAGACAGCTGTCAGGCAAGATTAAACTTGTTGCTCGAGCCTTGGAGAAAGGTCAGGGGTGGAAAGGTACAGCTGAGTACCATCAGCGTACAAATGATAAGAAAAACCAAAAGAACTGATAAGTTTACTGAGAGACAGTGTGTATAAAGAGAACAAGAGGGGACCCAAAACAGAACCCTGAGGAACTCCAACAGATAGGGAAACAGAGGACGAAGTCTGGCCACCCGAGACCACTGCAAAAGATTGATCCAACAGGTAAGATCTAAACCAATTGAGAACGGAGCCCGAGAAGCCAAGTAAGTCAACTAAGAGACAGTGGTCCACAGTGTCGAAGGCTGAAGACAGATCGAGAAGGACAAGGATAGAGTAAAGGCCATTCACTTTGGCCTGCAGGAGATCATTTGAGACCTTAGTGAGGACTGTCTCTGTGGAGTGCCGTGGGCAGAAAGCAGACTGGAAAGGGTCCAAAATGGAATTGGTTTCAAGAAACTCAAGACAGCGAGAGTAGACGACTCGTTCAAAACCTTTGAAAGAGAGGAAGGAAGGAAGGAGAATTACACAAACAACAGATTTACAAAATGGATAGCCAAAATTGGACAAAGATGAAAAGACAATTGGGCAGTATGAAAGAAGCTTTGGATGGGCAAAGGAGGGCAAAGGATGCTCTTATATCAGTAGAAGGTTAAAATTGTTTCATGTTTTCATCCCAACTTTAAAGGATTATCAAAGGTACTGATTCCAATCCCCAAATGAGTCTAACATCTTAGATTTCTCCTGTAAAATTTAAACTAAAGCCACAGAGTGGATTTATTGTCTCATTTTCAGGGGAGTCTAGCCACTATGGCGTTCAGAATGTAAATAACATAGCCTGCAGAGACATGAATAAACATTGCAGAAGCAATAGCACAAATATCTCCTGTTCTAAAGTGAAGGAGATCTAAGGGGTCACTTCCCTTGGGGTTTACTGTAATCTAGGAGTTCATCTTTAGACCTGGAACCCAATGCTGTTGAGTGTATTGTATTGTAACAAGTGCTATGAGGCAAAATCACACTTACTTTTAAATAATAAGGTGTAGCTTGTTATCAATTCTCTGAGAGCCAGAGTTATAGAGTGGTTAGAATGCTGAACTCAGGCTTGAGAGTGATAAGAGAGTGGTGAGATTATCAGGGAAGGTTTGCTTTTCCCACAAAGGAAAGTACTGGCTAAAAGAGAAGATTTGGACACATGCTTTTGGTTCTAGTCTTCTAATTGTGATGGTTGACTGTGGTCTAAATCCAGTTAATAGTCCAACTACAAGAGTCCTATAGAAGCAACAGAATTTTCATAAATTTTGATTTATTAAATTCCCATTGTTTTAATATTGCTACTCAAAGTTAGATTAACAAGTGGATTCAGGCCAGGAATAAGGAGTCATTTGGCCATCAGATGTTGTTGGATGCAGCCCTAACTGTTATGGCTAATGGTGAGGAATACTAAGAACTGTTGTGCCAAAACCTCTGGAGACTCACACAGTTTCCAATCCAGGTTTAGGAAATCATTTTCATCATATTGAGGCAAGGCAGCTTTTCTCTAAGCTAGCAGAACTGCAGGTAGACCCTGGTTCAAACTTCAGGTTTTTGGGAGAAAAGTGAGTTAGTCTGCATCTGCGCTGCCATGGTTCATGGCAGTTTGACACTGCTCTATCTGCTACGGCTCAATGCTATGGAGTTCTGGGATTTGTAGCTTTTGTGAGATACTTAGCCTTCTCTGTGTGAGAGCTTTGGTGCCACAACTAATTACAAATCCCAGGATTCCATAGGATGGAGCCATGGCAGTTAAAGTGGTATAAAATTGCATTAATTCTACATTGTGAAGCACCAGTTCACCTGACAATCAGTGGGACTGCTTCTTTTACAAAGGGAAGCTTTCCTTGTAAATTTCATCCAGTTCCACCAAGAAATAAAGAAGTTATTGGTGGTTCCCTCTGCCATTAAAAAAAAAAATCCAAATGTAAAGCAACTTGCACATTTGTCTCCATTTTGCCCAACTTGAAACCGTAGCCCTTTCCGCACAGGTTTGGGAATAGTTATCACCTGGAAAGAGCAGTGCCAGTGCATAACTCTGTTCCTAATAAGAGTGAACAATTTATAGCTACTTTTTTTTTCATGCACAGCCTGCTGATCTCTCTTTTTTTTTCCTTGTGGTTGCTGAGCTCTTCCATGATTGTGTGTTATGTTTCTCCATCTGAGTAGGTACCTAGGGATGATCCTGATTACTCACATGGAACAAAAATGGATTGTGCAAAGCAGCATCTAGCAAGAGCTATCATCCTGATTTATATCTTAGATGTTTTTAATCATGTTGCCTTCACAACTAACCTACCTTCCTCACTGTGCAGTTGTGTAGAAACATGTCTGCAGAGGGCTAAATTAAGATCTCTAATTAATTTTCCATAGGCCTTGAGGAGATTTGAAGTGATAATCACATTTATGGGTCTCTTGTGTGAGGTTGGACTTGGAACTAGGGCAGAAATGCGGCATATTCCATTAACGTAGCCACTGATCTCTCAGTCAAGGGTTATGACCCCCTGAGGGACTGCAAACTGGCTTCCAGGGGTTGGCAACAGCTCTTCAATTTTCTCCATGTTTAGGGTTGATTCATGTGATCGATATACAATCAGTCATCTGTCATTTTAGGAATATACTGAACTGGATTAACCATGATACTCAGGATGCTATAGAACAGGGTTGACTCAAGAGCCATGCTCAGCTCCTATGGAATTATGTGAGAAGCAGAAATAAAAGTGACTGAGAAAAGAAGGGATAGAGAAGGAATAGCAGGATCAATGGTACTTAAATCAGTATTTCATAGGAACTCTCGTTGCATGTTCCTGTAAGAAAGGATCTGATTTTTGTCCTGAAGACAAACTGATGTGCCTCTCAGAATGTGCAAGTCTATGAAAACAGTTATTTTGGTGCTTTGTTGGAACAAAGAGTCTGAAAGTTTCAAGCTTTCAAAACAATTACTTTGGTAGTTTGTGTGTGTGTGTGGGTGGGTGGGTTTTTCGGGCTATGTGACCATGTTGTGGAAGAGTTTATTCCTGACATTTCACCAACATCTGTGGCTGGCATCTTCAAAGAAAGCTGGTATGAAAGTGAGTGGAGTATATATACTGAGTGACCCTTGGTTGAGAGGAAATGATTTACCTGTTAATCTGTGTGTTGGTCTGTTGTTGAATGGCAAGGCCTACGGGTGTCTATTTAATTAGTGATCCATTGTCTGCTGGGAAAACCCTTGACCCTGGCTGGTTTTCATTTGCCCTTGATGGGTGATGACTTTGGTGTTTTTCAGGACCGGTAGCAAAACTTTGTGTACTTTAAGGGTTTCTCCTTTCCTGTTGAAGTTGTCTAGATGTTTTTGGGTTTCCATGGCTTCCCTGTGAATTCTGACTGGATAGTTGTTGGCTTAGTCTAGAATTTCAGTGTTTTAAAATAGCATTTTATGCCCAGGATGGTTTATAATGTGTTCTGCTACTGCTGATTTTCCAGCTGACCCAGTCTGAAGTGTCTCTTGCGTTCCTTGATTTGTGTTTGAACACTGCATTTGGTGGTCCCTATTAGACTTTTCTGCAGCTGCATGATATATGGTAAACTCCGGTGGCTGTGAGAGGGTCTCACCTGTCCTTTGCTGAGTGCAGCATTTGCTGGATTTTCTTGGCCAGTTTGTAGACCATTTGGAGATTGTGTTTCCTGATCAGTTTCCCTACTCTGTCTGTGACTCCGCTTATGTATGATAAAAATATCTTCCTTTTGGGTGATTCATCTCAAAAGTGCTCCAAGATCCCCTTGTAATCCATTTACAGTCATTCCCCCATGCCTGAGTGGGAATTTGAACCCTGGTCTCTAAGCCACTACACCATGCTGGTTCTCTATACTGTACTACAGAGCAAGAGAAAGAAAGCAAAACGTATCCCTTAGTTGTGAACTTTCTTAATGGAATCAAGTTCTACCTTAATCGTTTGGGAATCAATTACAAGCATGTTGTTATTTTTAATAAATTACATCTAATCCCATATGGAAGTTCAGAAAACCATCTTATGTCATGTCAGACATTTGGCCCATTTAGTCTAATATCAGTGATACTGACAGTTACTGGTGACATTATCACTCTGGAATTGCATTAAAAATTGAAATTAAAAAACTCTGAAAGTCATGGTGGGTACAGCATAGGTATAGTGACCTATACTACATTTCAACCTTTCATCCAGGAAGAATTTCAAAATGTCTTCTATTTGAGCATGTCAAAGAAGCATACATTTATGTTTATATTAGTGTTTCTAGCTTTTATTTTGTGATGCCCTACATTTTCCTCGAATGTCCTACATTTCATGGTGCCCTGTCCTCCTTTGCAGTTAGGACATCTGGTCCCCCTGGGCATAGAGCAGGAAGGCAGGGTTAAGAAGGAGTTCAGAAGAGCCTGTGAGGAATTGTCGACGGCAAAAACATCCCAGTCCTGCTATTGTAGAGAAGTGAGGTAATGAATGCTTCCAAACTGGTATGTTTCCATTTTCTATTACTAATGCAATACCAGCAAAATTGACGCTCATATGGTAATGTCCTGGCTCTCTAGGATTTCAGAAATGAGCTTTGCTAGCCCTTTTTGAAAATGTTCAGGATTGAAACCAGAACCTATTGCATGCAAAACATATTGTCAACACTGACCCTCCCTATTACAGCACAATTGTCCATGTAAAATTACAGATTGTCATTTAATATGAAATGCCAACAGAAATGATTTCTGCACAAGCTAAGCCTTCTGATGATGACAAAAGTCTCTTGGTCCGATCACAGTGATGTCTTTCCTATTTTACAAAAGGCAACACCACCTACCCTGACTACTTGCCTTTTGCAGATTTAATTCATGTTCTCACCATTCCTTTAATACATTTTCTACCCCTTCTCTTTTTTCCCCTACCCGTAGCCAGTGACATCTACAATTTGAAAAGCTATAAAAATGAATATAGATGAAATATTAGGAAGAAGGTCGAACAAAGCAAGTGTGAACAAATAGCTTCTTACAGCCTTAAATAGGGTTTAAAACAGCTTTCATCTGCGCTCACTCTTCTCATCCTTGTGAAATTGATTCATTGACCAAATTGGTCATTTAAATTCAAAAGCCCAGTCGATTCCAACAGAGCCCTCTTTCTTCTGGATTTATGCAGCAAGGGATGTGTGTTCTTATGTGTCTCTTGTTGGATCTTCTGTTTGGAGATAATATATCCTGGTTTTGGCAATCAGGCTTCTGAATAAATAGAACATTTGTCTAATTAAATACAAGGCCATCTGAGGTCAGCATCTACAACGCCCATCGACAATGTGATCTACTGTATTGTTAGAATACCAGCATTTGTTTTGAATGTAGTTTAAGTGCCTACTGGGTTTTATGGCAAGAGGAGAAAAGTCTAGGATCTAATGAGCCAAAGGAAGCAAATAAGCACTCTTCTTGTGTTAGCCTTTGTACATTTTCTAAGGGAATGACATTTACAGAACTTTTGTACAGAGAGGGGAAACAGCAAAGACAACACTAAGAAAACATTAAGAAGTACACAGGACCAATTTGTCCTTAGCTTCAGACCTGATATCATCAAGCAGTTCAGACGCTTTCCTTGAGGAAGAACCAATAGTTAGAACACATTGGAAAACTCTGATAAACAACCTGCTGAGAAACCTTGACATTCTTGGTCTTGTTTTTTTCTTCATTCTTCTGCAGAGGCATGGGAGCCATGTTGGAGTTCTTTTCTCCCCATTCCTATCTTTTTTTAGTTCGCATCTCAAGTCTCATGACCTGGACCCTTTTCTTCATTCCTCAAGGCCAGGGGGAGGAAGCTCAGGATGAGAGGATTGTCTTGAAAAAGTATTTGTTAAGACTCTGATTTTAAAAAAAACAATTGAATTGCATACTTTGTGCAACATTGTTTGAGACTTAATGCAACATGCTTAAGGACATCACCAGTGTTGCCCTCCCCCATTACACCACTAGGGATCATCTCTATGTCTTTGATTTTGGCCCTGAAATCCTGATGTGGCAGCCCTATAAGGTAGAAGAGAAAGAGGGAGGAAGAGAGAAAATTGCAGAGATACAGGCCTTTCCCAAGAATTATCTGACAGCTCACACATTCTGTTTCCCCCAAAATAATACATCCCCTGAAAATAAGACCTAGTAGAGGTTTTGCTGAATTGCAAAATATAAGGCCTCCCCCCAGCAAAGTTTTTGTATATAAATATATATACAATATATAATAAATGTTTTTTGTTAAAAAATAAATGTGAATTCTTCTTCATGGAAAAATAAGACATCCCCTGAAAATAAGACCTAGGGCATCTTTGAGAGCAAAAATTAATATAAGACACGGTCTTATTTTGGGGGAAACATGGTATATCTGAAGTGAACAAGAGTTCATCAGTCTCTGTACCAAATAAGTATACTTATGCCATACTTGTAGTTGTATTGCACTTGGAACATAATGATAGGTTTTTCTGACTGAAGGCCATCTTTGTATAGTACAAGGGGAATAAGAATAGTGGTTTTCATTTTTCAGCCTTTTGTGAAGAGCTGAAATTTCCAAACTTACTTTGTTTTTCTCCTCCTTATGCATTCCTACTAAATGCCCCCTGATATTATCTCAATTTCTTCTTTCTATGGAGCAAGATGGGCATGGATCCTGAACATAGATTGTTCTGGGGGTGGGAGTATTGCATCTCTTATTGTTCACATATTCTTCAGGCAGAACTGAATGTCATCAATCAGAATGACCAGCACATTAATTATGATATATCTCTCACAATATAAGTTTGTTGTTGGGTATTTTTCTTGGCTGACTTGTAGCTTTCAGGGGACTGTGCAAGACAACAGCAGAATATTTCTAATATTAGCAAAAAATGGTTTTGTGGACCTTTCAAGCACATATAACCAAGAAAGGAGGCCTCTTTATCACTCAGAGCTTAGAGGTCTTACTTTTTTGAATTGCAACTCTACAAATCCCCTGGCCACATCATTACGTGAACTGTAGTCTAAAGAAATAACTTTTCCAAATTTTGCTTTACCCAGGTACTTGCAGTGCAAATGCTGGCAGTAGGAAGAGAAAGTACAGGGAAGAGAAAGTACCAGACCTGGTGACCCTAGTGGTGTCATGAAACCTGAGGGGATGCCATCGCCAACCATTTTAAAAGGAGCCCAGGTGGCGCAGTGATTAAATGCCTGTACAAAGCCCAAACTTGTGAGTTCAATACCAGCCAGGAGCTCTGGTTTGGCTCAGACTGGCATCCTTCCAAGGTCACCAAAATGAGTACCTAGTTCATTGGGGGCAATTAGCTTGCTTACATGTAAACCACTTAGGGAGTGCTTAACTGAACAGATAAGCAGTTTAGAAATATATTTGCTATTGCTATAATATGTATGCAATAATCAGGCCTTTCGTATCCAAATGAATCAGCTGAATAAAATAAAATTTTGTTATTTACAAACATAGTTTTTTTTTAAATTGGAATAACAACACCAGGGTTTTATGAAGCTTTTTCTTTCATTTTCTTTCATTTTCTTTCATTTTCTCATACTTATGTATTCAATGCCAGGGGTCTGTTTGCCTGCTGTTGTGAGATCTACATGGCTTTTTGAGTTCCCATAAGATCTGAACTTTCATGAGAACCCTGAGATCTTGCTGGAAACCCTTGAGTATCATATTGGTTTGGAGTCAACCAAACCTGGCAACAATAGTGGTGTCATGAGAACATCCTGGAGGAAACATGAAGACAAGACCACAAACTTGGTGACGGTTGTTTCTGTAGCCACCCTTGGGCTGGATTCTCCCCAGTGGTTTAATATATTTGGTTATACGTATGTTTAAAATTATCTCTTCCTCAGTTAGGACTATAAATCTCTCTGTTCTTCTAACCTGCTTCTTTTTCCTATTCATCTAAGATGTGAATTTTATAACTGTAATGCCAAGGTTTTTTTCTGTGCATTCAGATTCAAAAATGTAATTTCAGTTAAAATTTCTTTGGACAAGGATAGCCTAATAGCTGAATAAATGCACAACAGGTTTTTTTCCCTGTCCCAACCAATAGAACAATTTAAACTTTACTAAACAGTACAAAGTCCGGTTTTGTTCCCTCTCTGCTTGATATATTGAAAAGTAGGGATGTCTCTCTCTCTCTGTTTGCTCCCTCATTCAAAATGTGTGTATAGCTGGGTTTTGTACAAATGACACACCTCAAAATGCTGACATCTAGTGATACAAAGAGGCAGTGCCTTATGCAGTGGACAGCAGATATATGATCTATAAAATCTACTTCTAGTGTTGCTATTTATTCATTCAATTTACACCCCACCTTTTTCCTGGTTTGGGACCCAAAGTGGCTTATAATAACTGAAAATCAAAGCTTAGTGAAAATTTTATTTTACAAAATTTGAAAAGAACTAACAACAGTTCTAAAAAGCACATAGTAAAACAGTCTGAAATACATTTAAAACATAAATGAAGAGATATATGATAAAATCTGTCATAAAATCTGTACATTTTTCTGTTATGTGATTAAACAGAACTAAATACATAAATAGAAAGGCCTTTGTCTGCAGGTAGAAAAAGAACAGAGAGAGGGCTAACTGGACCTCCTGTGGAGGGAATTTCTATAACCTAGGAGTAGCCATTGAGAAGGCCCTTTCCCATGTCCTCACCAAATGTGTCTGTGATGATGGTGGAACCCTAAAGGTCTCAAAACTTAGGCTGCTTAATACAAGGAGATACAGTCTTTCAGATAGTCTGGACCAAAGTATCATTTGTAGGTAGAAGTGCTTTATACCAGCTCTGTTTAATATCCTGCACCTGCAGAATCTCCCTAGTGAATGGGAACTGGACCTTACTCTTCTTACGATAATAAATTCAAAGACAGACTATTGCAAAGTATGCTATGTAAGGGTGTCCTTGAAGATAATTTGAAATCTACAGGTGGTATAGAAAGGTACTATCAGCCACCTGGCAGGAAATGCTCTTGAGCATGATTCAAAATACTAATGGACAAGGTGAGGTTTAATAGGTGAAACCACTGTTATAATGTGAACAATTATGAGAAATCCCACGTCTTATCACAGGACCATCCCATTTTTCTTCCTTCTTTCTATCCAGATTATGGAAGAAGAGGTCCGAATTTATCCCATGGTGGTTGAATGTATACATAGCCTCTTTACTATGAACAGAACAGCCAGACTCTCTTTGGTGTCTTATGCATATGGACATTCTCCTATGGACATAGTTGGACATTTTTGTGCAAAGTGGAATGGGCACATTCAGTTCCAGGCTGCTGAAGTGGAGTTGTGCACATGATGCCATTGTGTGCAGATGAACATTGCACGTGGATACACATTGTGCTTGCATGTGCATTCACATTTGGTTGTGTGTCTGGTTAAATATTTGGTGTTTTGGTTCAATGGCAGGATCAATGATAGCCGTTAGGAATGAAGAGCGGGGAATAAATAAATAAATAAATAAATAAAATAATCTTGCCATTCAACAAAAGGGCTGAGTAGCACAATTACATCAATGTGGAGAGTTACTCTACTCAACCTCAGTGTAGGATCTTGGTCATATTTATGCAGCATCATGGAAGACACAGAGGACATGTCAGACAGGAAACTAGTGAAGAACTGTTTTGTCTTTCTCAAACAAAACAGAACATCAAAAGAAAAAGCTTGACTCCACTATTTCAGTCTAGTGCCACCTAGTGACTAACCATGTAATGACACTGTCCACTCAAATTCATTTCTATATGGCTGGATTAATGTGATCCGTATTTCTCAAAAAGGTGTGGTCTGGAGTTTTTCCTATCAGCTACAGGGTGCACTCTTTGAGATAAAGCTAAGGAGGTTTACTTTTTTGGACTACTATGCACAGAATCCCTTAGTCTACAAGATTAATAGTGAGCAGTGGAAGGTGGAGATGTTGACAGTATTGTCTAGAAATGTATTTTCCCCAATTCTTTTTTTTTAAATGTATGATGGAGGGGAGACATATATGCCAGAACATCTTTTGTACAATTGGGCATGGTGATCTAGGAGCAGTGCAATGTTTTGAATGTCTGCTTGGAAGTAAGTCCCACTGTGACCAATGTAAGCATGCCTAGGATGGCATCCTAAGAGTGCAAACCAGGCCTTTGCTCTTTGCTTAGTGGGGAAACTGTGTTTTAATTACCACATGTGATCCTATAATTTTAATTATGCAGTTATTACAACATTAAAAACTATGATACCCTTTTAAATCTTCTTAAGACCACACTTTTATTACATTTTATTACTTAGTAATGATATGATATTTTATTATTCTTAAGGAAATAGTTTAATGATTACACTATTTTAATATGATCTAGCTGAATGTAGCATCCCATTTTTAATGCAAGCCTTCCACCCATTCTGAATATTTGATGGCAGACTCACTGACCTGAGACACTGTAAAAAGGTGGCTTTGAGAAGCAACCTGGTTTCATCGCTCTTAGTGAATGAATAGCTTGCTTGGAAAATGACATTGAGGCAGCACCTCAAGGTTACTTTTACTCTCCATGCTGGAACATTCCATTCCAGGCTGATATGTTTCATTGTCAGAATTATTTTGGATGAAGGAACACTGGAGATTTATGGCAAATTTGGTAAAAAAAAAAAAAAAGAAAAGAAAAAAGAAAGAAAGAAAAGAAAGGAAAGGAAAGAGAAAAAAGAATTACCTTAATGCCTAGGTGGGAGAAGAGGTGGGCCTCCATCCAATGTGCCAAAATTTCAAGGGTCCCACCATCTCCCCAAACTCCATAACTTCTAGCTGTTGTAGGGAGAGAAATGTATGTTAACAGTCTCTTGTGAATGAAAGCAATGACTCCCTTTCCTCTCACAGAGTTTCCTTTTCCTTGAGAGCCTTCATAGAATGTATGCCAGTGTGGTGTAATGGTTTGAGTATTGAACTGCAACTCTGGAAACCAGGGTTCAATTCCCTGCTTTGCCATGAGAACCCACTGAGTGATCTTGGGCAAGTCACACTCTCTCAGCATACAAGGATGGCAATGACAAACCCCTTCTGAAGAAACCTGCCAAGAAAAATCAATGATAGGCTTGCTTTAGGACTGCCACAAGTTGGAAATGACAACAACAACAACAACAACAACAACAACGCTCCACTTGCATCTTCTTGGCCACTTGCACCATTCTGTGTCATCACCCCAGCTCCAGCAGCTGTCAAGCCCCAGTAGAGAAAGGCAATTTACATAAGAAGCAATTGGTCTGAGCTCAAAGAGTGGAAGAAAGAAGGGTGCACTCACAGATGAAATTCACTTTTTCTTTCCCCTTGGAACCTAGACCAGCTGCATCTTCATTATCTGAATTGCCTCTACTCTTCCTCCCCTCCTCTCCAATAAGCCACAGCAACAGCCACTTGTTTTGGGTCTTGACAGTTTCCAGTTGGGACATTTTGGAGGGAGTGCAAAGGGCTAAGAAATAGCCATCTCTGCTCTATCCGAAAAAGAGCATATATTTATATAAGCCACAATTACACAGTCCTATTTCATTAACAGGAACCCATCTTTTTTATTTTCAAAGAAAGTGAACATACAAGAAATGGAAGAAGGAGCAAAGCCTGGTTCCTAGCAAAATGGTGATATGGAAAATCTCCTTCTGAAGCTTCATCTGGAAATCCCATAACACCAGGGGTCATGGCCATGATCTTCTGACCCGTGAAGGGATGCAGTAGAACCAGGCATCCTGGGACATCACTGGTGTGTGTGGGGTGTGTTTACTGCACTGGGTGACACCCCAGAGGGGGCTGTACACTTGATGGGGTGGTACATCCAGTGGGACTGGCGTGGCTGGTGGACAAATGAGAAAGGACGTAGTCTCCCTTTCTCACTCACCCAGCAGCTGCTCCAGATCCTGAACAGATCATTTAGATGCTGCAGCACCACTCATCAACAGCCACTACTGGGCGATGTTGTGCCTGGTGTAGCTGCTCAACCAACAGTCACACAAGAGCCTAAATAGGCTATCAGTAGGCTGCAGCATCATACCCCGGCAGCAGCCACTCCTGATAGGTGAGGTCCTTACCATTCAGAATGTGGCACTGCTGCTGGGTGAGCAGCCATGCAGGACTCTGAATGGGCTGTCCAGAGGTGATAATACTCTCTCCCCAGCAGCAGTCTTTACAGGTGGTGGCTAGCCAGCCAGGGGTCAAGTGAGCAAGGCAGCAGGAAAGAGGGAGGGCAAAGCAATCGACCCCCTGGAGGTCTTTCTAGGCATCTGCACCAGGTAACACCAACTGCAGTGATACTTCAGCCACCCATGACTCCAAAATAGTTCCAGAATCTTGCAGTGGCATCACTAGGGGTGCCCAGGGGTGTGTGGACCACACCAGGTGACACCCTAAGATAGGGTGACACCACTGCTCCTCAAAGATCTGCTTTTTGGCAGAAAGAATTGGGTGAAAACTTTAAAAAAAATGAACTTCTACAGTAGTTACAGAAGATTGTCAAAAACCATGGACCGTAATTTAATCAAGAAGTCATGCTTTCCACTACTGCAGTGGCAGGAAATTGCAGAGGGCGCAGGAGTCAATATTTACCCCCACAGCAGGCCATATCACTCACAATTCCCAAAGTACCACAAAACAAAACTGGAAGTAACTCATTTTCCATTTCTGCTCTATGAAGACATTTTTGAGGTCATGGGTGCTTTTTGTTTGTTTTGTTTTGGGTTTTTTAATAGTGCTTTACTGAACTGAGGAAACTACCATTGTGATACTGCTGCTTGGGGGTATTTGGGGGCCACATGTGGACTGCAGTTTGCCCATCTATGTAGTAAAGCCACCATTTGATGTACTAGAAACTATTATTTGTGAGAATAAGTTTTGCTGGTTGCAGGCGAACAAGCAAGTAGATGAATAGCCCAGTGCTATTCAACATCTTTATCAATGACTTGGATGACAGTATTGAGAGCCTAGTTATCAAATTTGCAGATAGACACCAAATTAGGAGGAGTAGCTAATACCCCAAAGGACAGGATCAAAATTCAAAATGACCCGAATAGACTAGAAAGCTGGGCCAAAGCTAACAAAATGAAATTTAACACAGAGAAATGTAAGGTCCTACACGTAGGGTGGAAAAATGAAATGCACAGATATAGGATGGGGGACACCTGGCTGTGAAATGTGAAAGGGATCTAGGAGTCCAAGTAGACCATAAGTTGAACATGAGTCAACAGTGTGATGCAGCAGCTAAAAAGTCCAATGCAATTTTAGGTTGCATCAATAGAAGTGTAGCGTCTAGATCAAGGGAAGTAATAGTGCCGCTCTATTCTGCTTTGGTCAGGCCCCACCTGGAATACTGTGTCCAGTTCTGGGCACCACAATTCAAAAAGGATGTGGAGAAACTGGAGGGTGTCCAAAGGAGGGCGACTAAAATGGTGAAGGGTCTGGAAACCTTGCCCTATGAAGAACGCCTTAGGGAGCTGGGGATGTTTAGCCTGGAGAAGAGAAGGTTAAGAGGTGATATGATCGCCCTGTTTAAATACCTGAAGGGATGTCCCATTGAGGAGGGAGCAAGCTTGTTTTCTGCTGTCCAAGAGAACAGGACTCGGAACAATGGATGCAAACTGTAGGAAAAAAGATTCCACCTCAACATTAGGAAGAACTTCCTGACAGTAAGGGCTGTTCGACAGTGGAACACACTCCCTCGGAGTGTGGTGGAATCTCCTTCCTTGGAGGTTTTTAAGCAGAGGCTGGATGGCCATCTGTCGGATATGATTTGATTGGGAGTTCCTGCATGGCAGGGGGTTGGACTGGATGGCCCTTGTGGTCTCTTCCAACTCTAAATTTTTATGATTCTATGATTCTATGATTCTATCCTTTAAAATATAAGGATTTTGAGAGATTTTGGATAAGTGGAAAATATTTGTGGCATCTTTCTTGTGATCAATATGAACCTGTGCAAATGTATTCAGTCAATCTTGTAGGAAGTACTTTGGGCAGAAATTCTTAACATCACTATTACAGTGGTCCCCTGGGTTACGAAGGTAATCAGTTCCGGATTACCTTTCGTAACCCGGAAATCTTTGTTTCCCGGGGGACTGCTTTAAGGGACAGACCACACGGCCGATTTAAAGGGGCCGCGTGGTTTTTCCCTTTCGTACCTCGGGTTTTTTTTCGGATCCCGGGGGCTGTTTTGCGGTCCCGCCGGTTTCGGCTCCCAGGGATTTCGTTCCCCAGGGGCTTCGTATCCCGGGGGACCACTGTACTTTACTGACACTGAACTACATTTGGTGTGGCCTGTTGCATTCACTACTGTGGCAGCCCAGTTATGAAACATCCTACCCTTGAAGGCCTGATTGCCACCAACATTGCTGTTGCTTGAGCATCAAGTGAAAATAATGTTACTCAGGCCTAACTGATTTTACTGAAACCCTCACACGTATGTGGTTTTAATTTGTTTTAAACTCTTCTAACTCGTTTAATATGTCCTTTTAACTGGTTAAACTGTTTCATATATTTTTAGTATTTATACCGTTTAAATTTGTTGGTCTGTTTTTATTGTACACTGCCCCGAGGTCTCTGGACAGAGAGTGGGATATAAATATTTAAACAAACCAACAAATGCATGGCAACTTGGCTTTTCCATCTTCCTGTTATTCTCCATGTTTTCATGTACTTGGTGCACTGAAAATATTCTTTCTGTTCCTTCTGGTTTCAAGAATTGGGGTTAGGCACAATGGAAATCAGGCTGACCTGATCAACTAATAGATTTACATAGGGAGGTTTGACATCCAGTGCTCTGGTTTCAATAAAAGCTCTATTGTTCCACAGATAATCATGCTCTAAAGGATTGTCCTTCTGTGGCATATGTCAAGGCTAAAGGAGATTGGCTAGGCATCCAATCTCAGGTACTTCGGTTATGTCTCCCATTCACCCCACCTGATGAATTTCCTGCTCTTCAGCTTAATGAGTGGTTATTCATTTCCTTAGCTCAGGTTCTCTGATACTGACCCTTTGGAACCAACGACATGGCATTCACTGGAGCACTATCTTGGTAAGTGACTCACAGCAAAGAAAATTGGTAATTGAGATGAGAGCCATTGGAAATGGAACACTGAACATCTAATTCCAGCTACATCTGGATGTGAATACAATGTTCAAGGCCGGTATGTGCCCCTAAACAGGGATGTGAAAAACTCTGTGTTAATTTTGTGGTATTTCTCTAAACCTCACCTTCATCACCATCCCACCCTTTGTTTCCAGGGAGTTGAAAGGCTGTTTTTGTCTTCCCACACAGAATTTTTTCCCATATGCATTTCCCATAATGTAACTATTTGTTTATGTACTTTCCCTGAGGTATGTCTTATGGTACACATTTTCCCCTTTGTTAGAATTGTATTTCACAATTCTGTGCATTTTCAGACATTCACATTTTCAAAATACGTGCCTGATTTTATGCATAGGAAATGCACCATAAGTCTCATGAATGCTCAGATTTCTGAGGCAAGGTACACTTTGTTTCACAAAGGATATCAAGAGGTGTGAAACAGATAATTTCAATGAGAATCTTCATGTTCTTCTTCTTCTTTTTAAAGCAATGTTTACTGGGTTTAAAAATTTAATAACAAAGAAAGGGAAACAGAATAAAGAAGCCATAGCTTCAACATACAAAATCTCTATAGATTTAAAACTACTTTTGGTTCAGGTATATTGGACACCCCAATACTTTTTAAAGAAAGAAATTGTCTATGTCAACTAAATGCTGAAGATCTAATATAACATTAGGGGGAACTTCCTGACAGTTAGGGCTGTTCGACAGTGGAACACACTCCCTTGGAGGCTGGATGGCCATCTGTCAGGGATGCTTTGATCAAGAGGCAGGGGGTTGGACTGGATGGCTCTTGTGGTCTCTGCCAACTCTATGATTCTATGATTCTATGAACGTAAGAGTCTCACATACAGAACAATGATATGGTTGTCCTCTTACCAGGCACAAGAGTCACTGTGTTACTGTGATGTTGTTGTGCGCCTTTCAGTAGCTTACGGTGATTCTATCATGGGGTTTTCTTGGCAAGTAAGGGGCTTTCCATTGCCATCCTCTGAGGCTGGGAGAGTGTGTTTTGCCCAGGTTCACCAAGTGGGTTCCAAATGGCTGAGCTGAGATTTGAACCCTGGTCTCCAGAGTCATAGTACAAAACACTGAAACCAGTATATCATGTTAGTTACTGTGATAGCTGACCCCATAGTCTAGTCCGATGCTGGTAGAGAGCTGAAGGAATGGAGAAAGTGTTTGTCTGTGTTCTTGGTCCCAGAGACCAAGGACATTTTCCTTCAATATCTTCCAGATTCCTCTGGACATCTCAGCAAGTGGTGGAGTCTCCTTCCTTAGAGGTCTTTAAGCAGAGGCTGGATGGCCATCTGTTGGAGGTGCTTTGATTCTGTGTTCCTGCATGGCAGGGGGTTGGACTGGATGGCCCCTGAGGTCTCCTCCAACTCTATGATTCTATGATTCATATGCAAGTGTAAGATGGGATTATACTTGTGTATGCCACTAACAGGATATTGTCCATAGCTTCTGTGAGGCCTATGATGTGGGGTGTTTGCTATACTTTGGTGGCATTGTCGTTGTGTGCCTTCAAGTCATTTCTGAGTTATAGTGACCTTAAAGCAAACCTATCATGGGGTTTTCTAGGCAAGATTTGTTCATCAGAGATTTGCTATTGCCTTTTCTTGAAGCAGAAAGCCATCAAGAATTAGAGAAAAAAGATAACTTACTGTTAATTGTAAATTGTATCTTTATACCATATTTGATGCAGTGATTGAATCCTACATGCTTTTACTGTGGCTGTAAGGCTTATGGCATCATTCAGTGGTCAAAAGATCTAAAGTAGAAGATCTACTTGTGCTTTATGTCATATTTGACTCTTGTCTGGATTACTGTAACATGCTGTATGTGGAGATGCCCTTGAAGAATATTTGAAATTTCAACTGGTCCAAAAAGTGAACTGGAAGCAGGTTACTGGTACGAGCTCCCTCACTTCAGTAACTCCATTGACTATATTTATTTCTGAGCACAATACAAAAGACTGGTTGTGCCCTATAAGGCTCTATATGGGTGCATTCAATATTGTCCCTAGTCCTCTGGATATCTCAGCAGAGGATATCATTAGTCTGAGTCCAGCTATAGGAACATAGTCAAACACTAATCTGATCCCCAAAGCTCTCCACCAGCAACAAAATGGCCATTAGGTATGGCTGTTGCAGTAACACAGTAAGTCCTTGGGTGGCTTTGGTCATTGTGGAAGGAAGAAGGGAATATCAACTTCTGCAAGGATATTTTTTTAAAAGTAAGTGTAAGGTTGGATTACACTTGTGTATGGAGTTTATCACATGGGATGAATCCCATGCAGAAACTAGATTCAAGGTGAAAACAACCCACTGAACAGAAAGTAGAAAAACCCTGCAAATGCAGGTTGTTTTTCAGACAACGTTTTTGTGAAAGAGAAATAAGGCAAAAATAACCTGAACTGAAAGCCAACAAAACCTTTGTACTTTCTGGAAATTTCAAAAGTAGAAAGGAGTGGTTTTTGTCAGCCTTCCATTCGGATTATTTTCACTTTATTTCTCTTTCCGCCAATGTGTCTGAAAAACAACCTGTATTTGTGGGTGTTTAGCAGATTTTAAAATCCCCTGTGTGATAAATTCCAATGTCACGCTGTCGACAGAAAGGGCTACAGAACCTTAAGATACTTTTTCTTGATCTCACGACCATCATAGGCACATTTAGTGAGAATATAGGAGAGGGTCTTCTTTGTGGCTGCTTCCCGATTCTGGAACTCCCTCCCAAGGGGAGTCAAGCTGTCTCCCCCCTTGATCTCCTGTAACTGGTAGATGAAGTCTAGCAAAATATTCTTCTTCTTCAGATTTGTTCCTGCAGAGACGAATAAATAATGTATTCAACTTTCTCCCCACTGTGAGAATATCTTTGAAAGCCTTACATGGCAGTGTTATTTTTAACTCCAAGTCTTGAAATATTTTTTCCATACCCAGTTAAAATATTTCTGCCCCAGCAGGCTTTGTTGAACTGATTGTTTTATGTGTGGATAACTTCTTTAAAAAGTGTTCTGTACTACCTTTGTTCTGTACTTTTAAACTAATGTATAGAACAATTTTAACTCTTTTAAAGTTATTATTATTCAGCAGGATTTTAGAATGAACGTTTTGCAATGAAAGGGCTTTTCAGAAGGAGCTATGTCGTTTTAAAATGTACTGTTTCAAGCTGCTTTTTATCCTTTTAAAGTTTGCATTCCTAAATTGTTTTAATAGTGTTAAGTGTTTAATTCTGTTTTAATGCTGAGCTCTTGAGTGTTTGCAACTGTTTTGTATCATTTTGATTTGTAAGTTGCTTAATGTTCCAATCACAATGGTGCTGTGTGATATATGGGTGAGTTCCTCCTTCCAAAGAGATAGTTGTATATGTATGTCACGACACAAAAATTTAAAATGGGGCTGCAGGAAGAAGGAAGCACTTGGTAATGGCAGCAACAGATGAGATATTGACAATCACTCCTGGTGGCCACCATTTTATTTTCCATCATCATCATCATCATCATCATCATCATCACCACCACCACCACCATCATCTCCCCAAGGCCTGAGGTGGAGGTACAGTATTAAAACACACAAAACCATTTAAACACATACAGTTAAAACACATAAACATAGGGTTACATTAAAATCATGCAATATTAAATTTAAAATATACCAATTTCAAATGTATACTTTAAAATTGATTAAGCAGGCCTGCTAGAAGAGATAGGTCTTTAATACTGTTTTAAATTCACTTGTCATCTTAAGCTGTCAAATCTCTCCTGTCAGGTCATTCCACAGTCTAGGAGCAGCTGATGAAAATGTCCTCTGAGTTGCCAGTCTAGTTCTGGACGGCTGAAATAAAATGTCCCTCAGTGGTCTAACCACTGCTTCTTTTAAACAAGATGGAAGAAAATGTCCTGGATGTTGTATTCATGTGGGGATATTCTGGGGGGAATTCATGGCTTCCACTCACAGCTGTTATTCCTCCACCTCACCCCGAGACTGCAACATCTATTTTAGAAATACAAAGAGGGAGTTGCCAGGAGTGAATGCCAAAATCAACTGCACACCCACAACTACTGGAGAAACGTAGGACACCCCCCCTCAGTTGTGAATGAGTGACAAATTGGTATGAATGAGTCTAAATGTAAGTAATGAGCAATAAAAAGTCTATTCATTCATTACTCATTACAGTAACTTGATGAACCTGGTTGGTTTAATATTTTTTAATCATTTTTTCTGAAACAAATGTATACCCCTAGACAACACAGCATATTCTTATTTCCACTAGAGGGTGCATAAACCTTCCTCAGATCTAAGGGTTGAGGAAAAAAATTAATTTGGTTCTCATTTTAATATGAACCAACCTAGTCTGCATGTCCCAGACTAATATACAAACTGGATTTCAATTATCCTTCTCTTTTCACAGTCCTTTGAATTTTGCAATCTAGTGCTCCAGTGTTTTTTTTTTAATGCATTAAAAATGCATTAGGGAAAATAACATACAAAAAAGGTGTGGATTAAGGAATATATTGTTAGATATATGTGCATATATTGGGGCAGGTGAGGCATACAAAATATGTTCAAAATGCATGGGGGCAGGGTACAAAAATGCATATGAATTCTTGTGCTGACTTTTTGCCTCCAAAATTGCAAACTGCTCTGTCAATGGAATGAGTGGAACAATCTCATATTTCTAAAACTTTGAACCTTTTAGCAATTGAAACAAAGCATCTATCCCACTCAGTTAATTGTCTTTGCTCCAGTCCTTCCTAAGACAGCTGGCATCCTACTGGAACCTTACACACATTAAAATTTGGTCTACATTCAGTTCAGGTTTGTTTCAAATTTGTTTCAGGTACAAAATTATTTTTAAAAATATTGTCTATAAAATGACATTCAGGCTATGTGTTTAAGGTGTATATAAATGAATTTCATGTTTAGACTTAAATCCCGTCTCCAAGATATCTCACTATGCATATGCAAATATTCCAAAATTTGAAAAAAAATCCAAAATCCAAGACACTTCTGGTCCCAAGCATTTTAGATAAGGAAGACTCAGCCTCTATCAATAATAGAATAAAATAAAATAAAATAAATGTAGACAGAGTCAGGGCTGGGTATAGACAACTGTGGTTCTACACATGTGAATCGAGAAACATGACACAACTCCAGAAATCAGGATCGTAGAACAAGTTAGGAATTAAGCTGGGAAGAAAGGGCAAGGATCCAGTCAGAAGGCTGGGTCTGAGAACAGATGTGGATACAGGAAAACCTAGATGTTTGATAGGAACAGAAATCCCTCTTATACTCCATTATTTTCCAGAAGAATGAGCAGCCTGGGTGGGCAAGGTCATAGTCAAGGTACTCCATTAAGAAGATACCACTCCATGCTTAGTGGTTCACAATATGGGACAAATGTCAGCAGATTCCAGCCCTTGTCAGATAATTTCTGGCTTCTGGATAATCCAGATGATATGCTTGAGAGATGGTGGCAGAGCAAGGTGGACACAATGATGTAAAATTTCCTTTGATTGCTCTCTATTTATTGACCTCTCCCTTTAAGAAAAGATCTGAGACAGCAACAGTGGAACGATCTCTATCTGAGACTTCAGGGATTTTTTTTTGGGGGGGGGGGGTGTCAGTCACCATATTGAGCTAGATGACCAATAACCTGACTGCATAGAGCAGTTTGTTTGTCTGTCTACTGGCATTGGACTGCAGGGATTTCCTAGGACTGAAAATAGTTCAGCTGTGACAAGATGTTATTCTTTCCCTAGCAAAGCATTATTTGGGACTTGTAGATTTTTCTGTGAAATGAAATTATGTGGGGTTGACTTTGATGGTTCTTGCTCTGGTGAAACATCTGACAATACCTGAGGCACACACAAAAAAGCTTATAGTAAAATGATGACTGGCAGCAGTACAGAACGCCAAATTGCAGTAAGGCTGTCTGGATTTTCAGTTGGATTTTGGTGGTCAGATCAGGAGATGGAGCATAGCCACAATATAGGAGATGGAGCATAGCCACTTTAACTGCCATGGTTCTGTACTATGGAATCCTGGGATTGGAAACATAAGAAGGGGCATTTGAAATTCTTGCCTAGAAAGATCTAATGCCTCATCAAGCTACAAATTCCATAGGATGGAACTATGGCAATTAAAGTGCAACCATGGCATTATAATTGTTTAGTGTGAATGAGCCCACTGCCTTACTTCTTGTGTCCATGAACCACTGACCTAGAGACAAAGATGTCATGTCAACTTTTCTCTAAACTGGACTACTTGAGTAATGGGGAAAGTGACTGATACCTAGCGAAGATGATTGATGCTCAAGTAACAAATCATATTCTTTTATACTGCATCAAAATAAAATAATCATAAGCAGATTGCTTCACATCCAGACACCAGAGAAAACCAATTTAATTCCTGTAATATAAGACAACAATGAATACTAAATCTCACAAGAGAATAAATCCAGTGACTTTAAGATGAGACTGTAAGTGCCAAGTATATCATGTCATAAATTAACATATGAACTTCAAATCTATGTGCCCATTCAAAATCTGATTTAACAAACTGCTCTTATTAAAGTCAATTCAAGTGCATTCCATTAAGAAAACAAATGAACGCTCAACTGTATGTGAGATAAATAATTTTTCCCACACTAAGCAGAATGCATTAACTTAACAAGTAATGATCTAAATTATGTATTAAACTCAATTACTTTTTATTACTGCTTTCCAATTATGGTAACATGATTGATTTCATTTTTATTAGAGTACCGGTTTTGATTTTACCTGTATCTTGACTTTGACAACTACTAAGGAGAAATTACTCACAGGGATATTGTAATTGGGTTGATTCTCTGAGGTTCTCAAGAGCAATAATGCAAAGGTTCATAATGGCGAATAAGCAGTTTTATGATTGCAAGATAAATGCATGACAATAATATTCATGGTGTTTGAGGGTATTACCAAACAGCAAGTATTTAATAGGTTAATGTTCCATGATCTTTATTAAGTCCTCCTTCTAGATAATCCAGCATTGTGAACAGTGCGTTCATGTACTACATTTGGGCCTGTGGCCTCCTTTAAAGTTCAGACAGAAGCCTAAAGCAGTATCAGATTGTTGCTGATCTAGAAAGTATATTTGCCTTGTGGATTGATATCAATGTTGCATGTGGCCCATCCACTGCCTGTATGATGAAGTATGTCTTAATTCCATTAAACAGGGGTTACCATCTTATATCCACTTTGACAGAGATCCAAAACACACAGCAGAAACAGTCCAGTGTGAGACTGCTTTAACTGTCCTGGCTCAATGTTAGGGAATTCTGGGAACTGTAGTTCTGTGAGACATTGAACCTTCTCTGTCAGAGAGCTGTGGTGCAACAATAAACTACGGCCCGATACATACCTCCATGAAGCACCATCATCGGGGCAATTCTAGGGTTCAGGAGTGCGTAGCATCTGCATGCCCCCAAACCCTAGCATGTAATGGCACCACCATGATGGCAGCCTCTCATCCACACAGGGACCGCCATCATGATGTAAGCAACATACAGCATAATGACGTCACTGCACATCATTTACGTCACCGATGCACCACAATGCACCAATGGCACACTCAGGACATCTGCTGCATGGACTTAAATGAACCTCCTTTTAGCAGGTTCTTTTAAGTCCTGATGGAGGTTGCACAGTTTCGCTGTTGCGTCCTCCGTTGGCACTAAAAACGGGTGAGCATCTCCAGCCCACCCTTTCGGGGCAGTCTGGAAAGCCCCTGCAATGAGCCAGGGCAGTTAAAATGGTCTCAAACTCGATTATTACTGCAGTTTGTTCTGGACCAGAGTCCACTATACAGCTAACTAACATATGTCGAAAGATAGGGAAAACAAAACGATGGCCAACAGATTGGAAACAATCAATATACAACCCCATCCCCCAAAAAGGAGATACAAAAGACACAGACACAAAATTATGCACAAAATTCTGCAACAGGGCCCAAAACAGATGGGCCAAATAGAGTGGCTGATGGCCATTTTGGGGACATGGCCTTTAGATGACGTATTCCTCTGAAGTGACCAGAATACCAGCTAAGGCAGCCTGAAGCTGCCAGCAAAGGGAGGAGATTTAATCTGCTCCTGCTGGTGGATTGTTCAGGACTGTGGCAGCAGCCTGCTTCAGGAGATGGCTGTCTAGCTGCCATGTTCCTAGAATAATTCGGGCTGGAGTGGCCTCTGGCTGCACCTTTTCACCTATCTGCTTCACTCCAAAGACTGGCCAAACTCAAAGGGTGCTCAACAATGGCTCCTTTTCATCCTGGAGAGAAGTGACCAGTGGGGTCCCACAGGGTTTTGTCTTGGGCCCAGTGCTATTCAACATCTTTATTAATGGTTTGGATGAAAAAATTGGGGGCGTACTTATAAAATTTTCAGATGACACTAAACTAGGAGGAATAGCTAATACCCCAGAGGACAGAATCAAAATTCAAAATGACCTGAATAGACTAGAAAGCTGGGCCAAAGCTAACAAAATGAAATTCAACGCAGAGAAATGTAAGGTTCTGCACTTAGGGCGGAAAAATGAAATACACAGATATAGGATGGGGGACACCTGGCTGAATGAAACTACGTGTGAAGGGATCTAGGAGATGCAATTTTAGGCTGCATCAATAGAAGTATAGTGTCTAGATCAAGGGAAGTAATAGGGCCACTCTATTCTGCTTTGGTTAGGCCCCACTTGGAATACTGTGTCCAGTTCTGGGCACCACAATTCAAAAAAGACGTGGAGAAACTGGAGCATGTCCAAAGGAGGGCAACTAAGATGGTGAAGGGTCTGGAAACCATGCCCTGTGGGAACTGGGGGTGTTTAGCCTGGAGAAGAGAAGGTTAAGAGGTGATATGATAGCCCTGTTTAAATATTTGAAGGGATGTCAAATTGAGGAGGGAGCAAGCTTGTTTTCTGCTGCTCCGGAGACTAGGACATAAAACAATAGATACAAATTGCAAGAAAAGAGATTCCACCTCAACATTAGGAGGAACTTCCTGACAATAAGGGCTGTTCAACAGTGGAATACACTCCCTCAGAGTGTTGTGGAGTCTTTAAGCAGAGGCTGGATGGCCATCTGTCGGGGATGCTTTGGTTTGGAGTTCTTGCATGGCAGGGGGTTGGATTGGATGGCCCTTGTGATCTGTTCCAACTCTATGATTCTATGATTCTATGACTCCAACCAGAAATGGAGAAAGAAATCCCAGAGGTTGGGGGAGGCAGGAAAGGCAGAGGCACTAGGCACCACATTACAAACATACAATCATTAATAGAGCCCACCAGGGAATTTCAAAAGAAAATCAATATGTGCTTTATAGATTATAGCAAAACTTTTGCCTCATGGATCATGAAAAGCTATGAAATGCCCTTAAAGACATGGGAGTGTCAACACAATTGATAGTCTTGATGGAGAATCTGTGCTCAGGACAAGAGGCTACTGTCAGAACAGGACACGGAGAAACAGAATGGTTCCCAGCTGGCAACGGGGTCAACTATGCTATTGATCTATGCTATTAAGGCTGCATCTTATCACCCTACCTGTTCAACTTATATGCAGAATATATTGGGGAAAAAGTAGGCTTGGACATAGAAGGAGTAAAAATAGGAGGAAGGAGTATCAACAATCTAAGATAATCAGACGATGCCATAATACTAGCAGAAAGCCTCCCAAACCTGGAACAACTACTAAGGAAGATCAAAGAAGAAAATACAAAAGGCAGGCTTATTGTGGAACATAAAGAAAACAAAAGTAGTGACAATAGGGAATCTCAACAAATTCAATCTAGAAAACGAAGAAATAGAAGTAGTAATAAAGTCAGACTGGTTATCACAAGATAATGGCCATACACAGAAATCAACATTTCAAATGGAAACTTGCCTTCTGCAGAATGCCATGGCCTACTCCACTGGGAATCTTCCTTGTTGTAGGATTGTTGGCCCTAGATAGTAACTAATTCCTTGGCCAAAGAGACTTACCTGGCTATGAACCTTCTTGTCCTCCTTGAATTGATTCTTTCTTTCCATCTCTGGAAGCAATAAAGTGTAATAAAGTGGTTAGCTGGTCTGATTCTTTATAGAAGCACGCAAACAATCCTTGATGAGGTTTCTTGAGATTTGTTCATCGTGTTTCATTTCTGTTGGTCCATGGGTAGCACCATCATAAGGTTCTCTTGGACTACTTCTGTGTGTTGATGTAAATAAACAGAAGCGCACAGTTCAAGCAATCTCTGATGCCTCCAATACCGGCAACCCCGGAGCTTTGGCTTTATCAGGAATCCTCCTCCCAGTTGTTGATGAAACAGTCTGGAGCCAAAACTCTTCTCCTCAGAGGTTTTTATTCTTAAGTTGCTGTATTTACAAATATACACATGCTCGTCCGAAAAGTCTCTCCAACCGTCCACTGCAGAACAATTACCCAACAATCCTGAGGTGTGCAGGCTGTTTATAGACTTGTGTCATGTGGTCACAAACCCAACCTCATCTGGTGATTCTTCTTCCATTTGTTGCCTGCATTGTTGTCCCCTCAGTCAGGAAGACTCTTGTTGTTTACATTAGGTCTATGTGCAAGCAAGCACATACTGACCTTGAGCACTGTTTGCTCCCAGCCTTCAGCTGCAAACAATTCTAGCCATAATTCCTCTTTTTCCTTTTGTGCACATCTGTAGTCAACTAGCAGCTTATGGTAGTGAGAAGGCAGTGATTTTCCTATCAAGGTAACTGATCTATGCTATTAAGGTGACTTTTTGCTTAAGTTTAACACCATTACTCCATTGATCCAACTTAATTTTTCTTTCTTGTTCACACACTCTAGATATTCATCTTGCCTTTAAATTGTCATTTTCTAGAGATTTTTACTTGTTCTTAGTAGTTTTTTTGCCCACACCAGGAATGCAACTAAGCCTTCTGAATTATATTTACCCTTTCATTTATAATTGATAAGATAACCACTTGGGAAACTCGAGGTAGTTTTCTGCTTTTCTCCATCACCTTATACAAGGAAGTGACTTTTTTTTTTTTTTTTGTTAGTGCATGTTCTGAAAACTTCTCTGCACAACAATCTTTTTTTTAGCACTTTAATCTGACATGATCATTGAGTAAAATCACAGGCATTTATCAGATGGATGGAGATGGAGAGAGAGAGAAAGAGAGAGAGAGAGAGAGAGATAGCAGGAATTGGGAAAGTGTAGCCCATAGGGCATGAGATGCCACAGGAGCCTGTCTTGTTGGCCACCAAAACCTCACACTCCCCTAAAAAAAGTTTAAAAGAAATTTGACTGAAAAATGGCCAAATATACTTCTAAAAATACACTCGAACTGTGATCTGATTCTTTTCCTTCCCATTCTATCATAATGCCCCAAGCCAAAAAACAAACATGGGAACCAATCCTGTTTCAGCTGATTCCTAGAAGTGGAAGTTATATTGCATCAATTCTAGGTATCAAGTGGGCATGGGAAGCAATGGTCCCTCACTATCCACATTTACTTCTGCTTTACAATATCTATGTGTTTCATGTGAGAGGGGAGGATTGGCAGGCTAGTTATAACCCTCCAGCATCATTCTTGTTACCCAGTGTATGTGGCGGGTGGCTAGGTGCAACAGAGATCCATCTCTATCCATGTAGTTTCTCAGCATGATTTGCACCTTAAAAATCAGAGCATGATGTAGACTTCCTCCAGGAACCTCTCAGGAGGCCACCAGATGTCCTGGAAGAGCATATCATCATTAAGTGACAGCTACAAGAACATAGCCAGCAATGATCCTCTTTGCTCTGCTTCCCCCACCCTCCTTCCAGCCACTATATGGTTAGGTTGGAAGCTGCATCTGAACTAGGGTGGTAGAAGTAATCTTTGAGCCTATTCAGAGACATGTGGGGGCAGAGGATGAAAAAGGGGTTTCAAGAGAATTCTCCATGTTGGAGATTCCTGACATTGAAGAAAATCTCCATTTTATTTTTCTCTCTCAAAACTTTGCATATTATTTTGATTCCCAGTCCACTGCTAACAACAGATACATATTACAGTTCCTGCAGAACATGCTGCAGTTATGCTGACTTTGGGGAGTCAAGCAAAGGCATTATCATCATCATCATCATCATCATCATCATCATCATCCCACCTTTTCCCCAATTCTGGACTTAAAGTTACAATAGTTAGAAAAATAAAATTCAAAAAATATGAAAGTCAAAAAGTTATTAAACAATCAGTGAAAGACATAAATCATTTTTTAAAAAAAATAAAGCACCACCACAATGACAATTAAAAGAAAAACCAACACACTGTTTCCTTAGAGGCCTATCAAAACAGGAGGGTCTTCACCTATCACAGGAACAATAGGCAACTCAAAATCTGTATGGTAGTCTTATTTCTAAAAGAGTAGTGAAAGAGGCATCACTATCTACTTCTTTCAGGAAATACTCTGATAATATGACATTAAACGATTTATATAGAAATCACAGCTATTTTAATCTGGAAACAACCTAGCTGCAGGTGTAAGAAGTCATTTGAAGCCTTTCTGTTCCAGACACGATTCATTGCTATGGGTACCTAAGGTGTCATATTGTCACCATGTATGCCATGACAACTGACAGATGAGGAAATCATCATGAATTCTCACATGTTGTTTAAGATATGCATGTCATCAATAAAAAATAGTTCAGACTGGATTCTGGAATCCTCGTCCTGTCTAGAAGCATGTTGGCCTGAGGCAGGGGGAATCCAGCTCTTTTGTCATTGTCTATAACATAAAGGAAATCATTAAAGAAGGTGGTAGGTGTCTATTCTGAGTAGCGTAATTTCATTGTCTGCTGAAGTGTAAGGTGGTATGCTGGTGAGATATCGTTTCATGGATGTGGGTTGTACAATAAACTTTGATGTTTTATGTTTTTTATGGTGGTGAAGTGCCTTCTGGTCAATTTCAAATTATAGTCACGCTAAGGAGAGTTTTGGAGTTTTCTTGGCAAGATTTGCTCAGAGAGGATTTGCCACATATCAGGTCTCATCTAATTTTAGAAACCAAGCAAGGTCAGGCCTGGTTAGTACTTGGAATGGGGGATCATCACAGGATGCCAGATATCTTCACATAGGGCTAGGAAATAAACCTCAGAGAGACTCTGCCAGTCAGTGTCAGCAATAGTGGGCTAGATGGGCCAATGATAAAAGAGATATTTATTTAAAAAGAGATATTTACTTAAAAAGGAGTGTGTTAATGAACGCTCATTTGCCAGCCATAAGCTTTTAAGATGCTTTTCTGAAATCCTTGTTTCCTGAAACAAGGCCATACCAATATGTGCTGAAATACATTGGGTTAATTTGAGGAGTAAGACTGCCCTTTGTCTCAGTCCCCACATGGCCAACATTTTAATATATCTAGAGACATAGGTTGCATTTGAACTGCAGAAATAATACAGTTTGACACCAGTTTGATTGCCATGGCTCAGTGCTATGGAATTATGGGAACTGTACTTTTGTGAAGCATTTAGCCTTCTCTGTCAGCAAGCTCTGATGCCACAACAAACTAAAACCCCAGGATTCTACAGCACTAAACCACTGCAGTTAAAGTGTTGTCAAACTGGATTATTTCTGGAGTGCAGAGGCACCCTCAGTCTCTCATTTATTGGATGTTGCCATTTTTGTCTGCTGTTGTTCTAACTCAGAAAAAGACAGCCCCCTGTGTTCCTGGTGATGGACCCTACACGCTCCTGTAGAGTCAGCAGAATTGTGCTGTAGAATATTTCTTTTAGATCACCTCCTAAACTGCTTCATGAAAATCAGGTAAGAAAGCTTCTACGATCCTCTCTCAGCTTCTACAGTGACTCAGTTCCCCCTTCCTTTGCTTCATGCACCTGTGATATTGCTTTGTAGTGTTACAAGACCCAACATAATGCATTGAGCTTTCCATACAACAAACAACTTCTTCAGGATCAATGAGAGCAGTGGTATTCAACTGAACATCCTGGCAGCAGAGCAAATAAGCATGTACCTGCTACTGAAATGAGTCCAATGTCTCATGAACAGCATGGTTCCTTCAAATAGTATGTTGAGAAGAAAGGAGTGGACGCTAATTTTATATAACTCTTGTACATTATATTTGCTTTTGGGGCAGAGACCGCAAGAACAGGAGACTGGCAAGGTAATTTCTTTTTATTCAGAAATGTTATCTTGTGGTCAGCTTTTGAGTCTCAAAGAGCAAAAATGCATAAATTCTTTCTAAAATAAAAACTGACACCGGAATTCTGTTGGGGTTGTCTGAGGGAAGTCTTCCAATGACTGGTGGCCCAGTCATTACAGAGTCTTATATCTCCCTGGGTGAGTTTACGTCTGTGAGAATCAGAACTGTGCAGTTGCATAACATTCATATCCAATAGAGGGCTGCTGTTATATTACCATGTGGTATAATAGTCAGCAAAGTGTCTGAGGCATGATGCACACTAGTATGTGATGTGCATTGGTGCTCAGTGTACATCAGTGCCCCATGAGCATCAGTGCACAATGAGCATTAGTGTGTTGTTGTTGTTTGTATCCTGCTTCTCCCTCAAATTTGGGACTCAAAGTGGTTCACAATTAGAATGCATGCACATCAGTGCACAATCCATATCATTATAAGCATGATGCTATAACCCTTGAGATTTTGTGGAATTAAATTAGCTCAAGGTAGCTATGTCTGTTCACTGAGTTACATAGACTTCAGATCAAATTTCTATGTATACCAAGTCCAGCGACATGAAGAATTTCAGAGGTAGGGTCCTAAACAAATAATGAGTTTTATTTTTAAAAGGGGAAATCAACAATTATATGAAAACACACAACCACACATACTTACAAGGACTAAGAAATACAAAGGTGTTATGTTGGAAAAGAGAAGGCCAGACTAATGGAGATACTACACCTGAATGGATAGCTGCTCCTTTTGCTACAGGTCTGGAGATGAAAGGGAACTCAGTCACTCCCAAGGCACATGGTGGTTAGTGAGCAAAAGAGCTAGGCAAGTAAACTGGCAACATTCATTCCTATTACTGGATTTTGACTTATCTTTGCATAAGTCAAAGGTAAAACATAGGGGTATGTAACAAAGGATGTAAAACACTAAGCAAAGGAAAATGATGCCAAAGAACTTACAAAATTCTGACAAGCATTTGTGCTTACCCTAAAAGCTAGATGGATGAGGAGAGAACTGTGGTAAATCATGGCTGTATGATGTGTGTGGAAGGCAACCAGACACAGATGGGGCTAAGAAACTATGCACATGTCAAAAAAGATGTAAAGATAAAGCAAAGAAAATGGTAACTACATTAGTAGTGACTATAGCCTTTAATATTAATGAGTTAGCTTTGCCTGATTTAAACCCAGAAAATCTGACAAACATACCATGAGTCTTATTCAGTCCTTCAAAGCCTAATTCCTCTCAGTGCTCCTTGGAGATGACGTGCCAAAGAGCTCCCATTGCTACTATTTTCCTGCCCGGGCATTCAAAAAGACACTGGCACTGCAGTGGAGAGATTAAAGAAGTCAGCACTTCTTCTGGGTACTCTGGGATGGACTAAGCTCTTGCTTTTTGCCACTATACTCAGAGAAAAGGATGGTTCCTTTTTCTATAAAAGTACAGCACTTACATTGACTTGTGGATAGGTGAGCCCAGGTTTTTGAGGTCAACTTTTTTACTAACATTTCTAGACTGATACATGAGTATATAGCATAACTAGAGGAGACAATATCAGAATGCATTCTATACTGGCATAATCCCATGGGCTGACTGCTAAGATAGTAGAGCCCTGTCCTGAGTCTCTTGAGACCAGAGCAATGGAAGCTGGTGGTTCTCATCTCAGCTTTAGGTTGTAACTTAAAATTTAAAGGACCTTCCCAAGGTGAGGAACCTTATCCTCCAAATAGGTTCAGGACCTTGGATAGCTCATTTAAAGGCTCATGGAGGTTCACTGTCCCACTGACTTGGGAGCCAGGAGTTACCACTACAGACTAGCACTCAAACTCTAAAAATGGTTGCGGGATAGAGTTTTGTTTTTCCTGTTGACATGTAGAAGTGTTGGTGGAGTTCGGTGAAGAGAGGTCGACTGCATTCCACAATACCATGGATATTGTTTCTAGTGTTTTTTGTTTTGTTTTGTTTTGTTTGTTTTTTTTTTTTTTTGCTATCGCTCTTAGGGCAGAAGTTCAAACTGTCATCCTGCCAAAAGTGGTCATCTTGTTCCAAGATTATCATGCCTTGTTTCCAGAACCCAGATACAGACTCTGAAACAAACAGTGAAGCAGAAGAACAGCGAGAGGTCTATTCTGCAGACTATGATACCAACAGAGAAACAGAAGGACAGGGGAACGTGCCAGTGCTCAAGACAGACAGTGACACTCCCCAGCAGCCACCACACAGAGACGTGGACATGACATTACCTTTTGCAGTGGAATGTAAACAAGAGAGGGAGGGTTTGTGATACTTGGTTTGTTTATCTAAGAAATGCTCATTGATCAGGAAACTGCTGTAAGAGGCTGCCAGGCCATAAATAATCCAGTAACTCCTTCAGGAGGTGGTGCTGACAACTGCCCATTTGGGAGGAAGCAGTGCTCTTGTCTCTTGTTTCCTGGCTCAAGTTTCCAAAGGACCTTGTTGACCACGCTACTGGACATTACCTTGGACTGACACTTTGGCTTTCTTGCTGTACTCAATTACTTGGATTGCTTGGACATCCTGTAACTCGTTGATAAGCTTATGTACATGACTGAGGCTGCTACTGTCTTGACTCTGATGGACTTTGCTTGGAAATTTGCCCCAGCTGGCCTCCAAGACAGGACAAGACATTTCTTTCTTTCTTTCTTTCTTTCTTTCCTTCTTTCTTTCCCTTATTGTTTCATTGAACATATGTAAGATGCTCTGGAAGTACAATGAGTTCAAAGACAGGGCATACTTGCAAATAATAAATATATAAATAGAACATTATTCAAGCCACTCCCCCCACTTGCTGAACTACACTGTCCTGTATGCCACCTCTTGGAGTTGCTAACTATACTGAGCAGAAACAAACAAACAAACAAACAAACAATGGAGATGTATAGTCTGTTGGCATTTACCTGAACAGTTGCAGATGAACTAATTTTGATTTTGACCATAAGTTGATCCTCCCCGAGCTTGGAATTATTTAGTTATGAATAATTAGTTACTTGTAATTTAATTCATTTTCTTCCAATAACAAAGGTAGAACTAAATGATAGTATGAGTGCAACTTAACGAGGGATAACATTATCCTTTCTGTGCTGTAACTATAAGACGATTAGTTATTTTAAAATTGCAGAAAAGTGGAATTACTGAATGGTAGAATGGAATGGTTGTTTTAGGGCTGGCTCATGATGTAATTTGTGCTACTGCCTTGTGCTCTGTTTTGAATGTTGAGGTAACAGTGAGGTGGATGGAAGGATAGTGTCTTTTGCACCAAAGGCCAGTAATATGTAACATTCAGGTTTGAGAGGGTTTTTTTTTTCTTTTTAAAAACCTGTTTTTGCAATTGAAAAAAAAACAAAGTAAAAACAGAATTAAATTCTTTTTAAAAATGTTACTATTGTAGCAGCTAAGTAGTTTGGGACCTAAACACTATAACAGTGACTATTTCTTTTTAAAATGTATGGCTGTAAGTTCTGAGATGAAGTCATTCTGGGGTAACCAAAATTGACCCTCCTTCCCTCATCACACACACACATACACACTTCATATATACTCTATGGCAAACTGAATTTTAGCCAAAAAGATACCAACTGGATGAGCTCACCATTCTTGAAAGGAATGATTATCTCATAAGTCTGACAAGTTACTTACAGGAAGACAAACAATTAGCTCAGCAGTTCATAGGTGAAAGAAATGCAGATTAAGTGATCAAGAATTCTGGGGATAGAAAGAGTCTGAAAAGATATGTATAGGGAAAAAACCCCATTTAGATTATGAGTTTGACAAGTCAGGAAAATGAAGCTGTCATGGGCTTCAAATCTCTTTTTAAATCAGGAATCAGTAACTGACAGGAGGATTGCACCCCTCATTTACTCATTTACCCTCAATTATTTAAGAAAGTCAAAAAGGAAAGTGCCAAGGTTGGATAACTTCTGAACACCAGAAAAACAAAAACAAAAAAATGACCACAGGAAATACAAGAATTCATGAGAAAATGAAAATAATCAAAGAGTTCCCATACTTTAGCTCAGATATTGATCAAAATGAAAACTGCAGTAAGGGAATCAGAAGAAGGCTGGGATTAGGAATGGCAGCTATGAAAGTACTGGACAAGATAAAGAGTAAAGAGACAATTCTGAACACTAAAGTGAGGATAGTTCAAGCACTGTATTCCCCATCACTATATATGGATGTGAGAGCTGGACAATAAAAAAATATAGAAAGAAAATAAACTCATCTGAGATGTGGTGCTGGAGAAGAGTGCTGAGGATACCGTGGATGACCAAGAAGTCAAAGAAATGGGTTCTGGAATAGATCAAGTCAGAACTCACTCTGGAAGCCAAGATGACTAAACTGAGGCTGTTGTACTTTGGCCACATCATGAGGAAGAATGACTCATTAGAAAAGACAATGATGCTAGGAAAGGTGAAAGACAGTAGAAAAAGAGAACGACCACATATCAGATGGTCAGACTGAAACAAGGAAGATATGGGCCTGGGCCTACAGAACCTGAGCAGGGAGGTTGGGAACAGGGGGACTTAGAGATGCCTCATCCACAGAGTTGCCATGAGTCAAAGTCAACTTGAGGGCATCTAACAACAGCAACAGCAGCACTGCTCATTTTTATTCCATTCCCCCACCCTCCCTTCAAAATGAGAGAAAAGGTTGTCCCAAAATGGCTAACAGGGGGATCCCCCAAATTCCTATGGGAGACAGGTAACAAAAAAAAAAAATTATGACAAACCTATTTTTGATAATAATCTAGCCATTTCATAGATTTCTAAAAGATACCAAGAAATGGTGCATGTTTGGAGAGCACTGACAATTGAGAAACAGTGTCTACAATCCAAGATCCCCTGTACATCGTGTGAAAATCTTCAGGCAGAGATGTGTTATGTGAGCACAATGGAATCCCCATGTAGAATAGCAACATTGAGCAACACATGTCAATGATCAAGTGCCAATGTGCAATGCAATGCACATTACACAATGTGCAACCACAATGAAAAGTATGTGAAGCACAAATAGAATGCAAAGTATAGGACACACAATGTGCAACCACAATGCAAAATATAGGACATACCACTGCAATACAAAGTATAGGATGCATAATAGTTAAGCAAAGGATAGGGTTCACAACCAAAATACAAAGTATGGGATATAAAACCACACCATGTAATGCACAATGTGCCACTTGAAAAGACAAGGCATAGATGAACATGCTGTCTGTGGACTTCTGCAGCTATCAACTAAATATACCCATTGTGCAAAGTTGATTTTTGGCAAGTATGACTTACACATGCATGCATCTCTAACAGAATTCTACACTGATTTTGACCATGATTTGAATTGCTTACTTCAGTACCATTGCCTTTGTAGACCAATGCCACTTACGCTGTAAAATGCAGTTACAGGGAAATTTACTTTACATTGAATCTCACATTAGATATGGTGGTAACATCCTTTCTGTTGTGATGTTCTCTTGGGAAGCTGAGAGAAATAGACAACTTGTTTGTCTGTAACCCAACATAAAGTATGTCTTCTCCCTGTCTCCAGTTATATTCACATGTTGACTATTCTCACATGTCCGACAACCTGGGGATTTCCTTTGACAAAGCCCAGAGTAAACTATGAAATGCTTTTCATAAATGTAATCCACATTAACAGAATGTATAACAAAGAAATCATAAACTTTACAGTTTCACTATAGTAATGGTGCTTTTAAAAAAAGATCCCACACCCCTAAATTACTCTAAATCCCTCAGCGTGTTGAGAAAATTACTTTTCACTGTTGTTAAGGTGCTACCATTGGCAGTTAGAAGTGTTTTAATGGGATAAACATTCTCTTAATACCAAATAAAGTGCATTTGATAAAACATCAGCTGGGAGTGGGGGGTATGAAAATAACATCCTAGGGGGAAAATGAAGGATAAGATGTGTAGATATTCTTACTCTCTAATCACTTTAGAGTGCTTTAGCAAACTAAGTGCTTCACATTGTAACAGTAAGAAAGGAACTTGTGTGTAAATTGTACATTGAAATTTAAGTTACTAGCCATAGCAACAGGTTTATAGTGACAGGTCACTTTAGATTGGAGTTTAATTTATGAAGATTGCTTTACCTGGAGCTATGGTAATCTATGCCTTTGAAGTAATTCACACACGAGCTCATTTCGAATGCGGTCAAAAAGCGCCGTATTTCACTATGACAATGTAATCACAGATCCACATTAAAAAGTCATTATTGTTTAGAATCCAGCTTGGTTTGAAAAACACTTACTATAAAATTCAACAGCCTTTGTAAATTACCCAAAGGTTTACTCAAGAATACAAGGTGCAATGATTTAAATCTGGAACTTACAACTTTATTGATTGTATGGGATTTTTAGGTCACCACATTTACGGGAAATGATTAGTGAGTAATCAGAGTAATAAACACACTGATCCTTGTTCATAAATAATTATGAATTGAATTTTCTTTATCAATTCCTGGATCTGTAAATGAATTTACCCATCTTTCTCTCTTTTGATTTTTTTCTTCTTATTTGGTAATTTTCACAGTGTAGTTTGAAAAAATCAATAGTGATAATATGAAAACAGAAACCACACACACTTTTCTGATCTCTCTTTGCTTTCCATGGGATTATACATTTCATTAAATCTGATGCACTAAATCTGCTTTTTGTTTGCTTACCATGGCATGGCAGCAAAGTTTAAAACTTCATTGATTTTTTGATTTTTATTTATTTATTTATTTTGCGCAATGAACCACAATCCAGAAAGGCTAGGAGAGTTTGACTTGCCCAAAGTCACCCACTGGGTTTCCATGGTTGAGCAGGGATTCAAACCCTGGTCTCTAGAGTCATAGGAGCTGTGCACACAGGCCAAAAGACTTGTGTTCCCACTAGCCTGGTGTTGACCTGTTTAGATGATTCAGGTCAACAGCTCCAGGCTGGGATCGGGCAGACCAGATGCTGATCCAGTGGTTCCAGCCTGACTTTGGCCCCAAAAGCCCTTTTTAATAACCAGCTATTTGCAACAATTTCCTGGAAACTCTGCAATAATCACTATCAGACTGTATGGCTGCCTGCCCCTCATGTGCCGCCACCACTGTGTTCCTTGTGAAGGCCCCAGTCATGGCCTGTGATGTTGGAAGGGGGGTGCCTGACTATGTGTGTGAAGCCAGTTGCTCCATTTATGTCTTTCTGGGTTGTGGTGGGATCCTTCACAGAAAACATGGTATGGCAGCAGGTAAGGGGGCAATGGTGGTCATGGTGGCAGCTGCCTGGTGCAGCTGTAGGTGGGCATATGAAAACCTGCTCATTGCCATGCCAGGTAGGTACTGGAGGTGAGAATGGCCTGGAACTTCAGGCAAGATGCCATGGGATTGGCCCATGGCAATCTGCTCATATGTTCAACCTCAAAGTCCAATGCTCAAAGCATCACAACATGCTGTTCTCTCCTCCCCACCTCCAACACTCACATTTTACCTGCTGCAGCCCTCACAATATGGACACTTAGTGGCCAGTGGAAAGCAAAGGGTGGTGTGGCAGAGACGTATCCAACGCTGTTCCTGTAGCTAGATGCACAGTGAGAGGCAACTTTTGGGAAGAGTGGCCAGATGCTTTAACTGCAAAGGAGGACAAGGCATCACAAAATGTACTGCATTCAAGATACATATAGGACATTATTAAATAAAAGCTAAAAGCACTCGTAGATATTTAAATTCATGCTTGTTAGACATGCTCAAAATGGAGGACATTTTGGAATACTGTGGAGTCGAAAATTTTGGAATACTTCCTGGACAGAAGGCTGTCCTGGTAAAGGAGGGCACCCCATCACCATCCATCCAGAGATATTCCAGAGATCACAGAAAATATCCTTCCTTCTCTGCTGCCACTGCTCTCTACTTTACTGGTCAGTAAACAGACCCGTGGGTGGGCTGCACCAGGTAAACAGTTGAGGAGGAATTGGTCACAGTGGAAGGTAAGTAGAATGTCCAAGTGGGGCATAGTGGTTTGAGTGCTGGATGACAATTCTGAAGATTGGAGTTTCATTCCTTAATAGACTATGAAACCGACTGGGTGACTTTGGGCAAGTCACATGCTCTCAGCTTCAGGGGAAGCAATGGCAAACCTCCTCTGAACAAATCTTGCCCAAAATTAACCTATTCCCATTTAAGGATCTATGCTCATTGTGACTTACAGTTGGATTAAGACTTCCAAAAAGGAAACATTTCCAAGCTCTGGAAACCTTTCCAAGTATTAGCATTTAGGTTGTAGGATGAGCCAGTGCGGTGTAGTAGTTTGAGTGTTGAACTATGACTCTGGAGACCAGGGTTCGATTCTCCTCTTGGCCATGGAAACCCACTGGATAGCCTTGGGTGAGTCACACACTCTCGAGCCCAGAAAACGCTGTGATAAGTTGGCCTTAGGGTTGCCAAGAATAAAAAAAAATGACTTTTTATTATTAAGGCACACAGCAACAAAATTCTACTGGGGCCCTATCACACAATATCATTATAGAGCTCGCGGTTATTTTAACTGCTGTGGCAACATCTTACGGAATATGGGATTTGCAGTTTAGGGCGAATTTTCAGCCAGATTGCTCTTGGGCCTCTGTAAACTACAAAACCCCATAATTCCATATGAATGTTGCCATGGCAGATAAAGTGGAATATAGTGCTATATCAGTATAGTGTCACTGGGCCCTCTGTGAATTCATGCTAGGAAAATTTAGCCGCTCCTGTTTCTGGTATTGACACAGGAATGACTGCACTTTATCCAATGACTGAAGATTTTAAATATAAGTGAATAACTGGCTCCGTAGATGGTGCCGCCAAGAACAGTTTGGATTCTTGGATCATGGGCTGCGGTTCCATGAGGAGGGACTTCTGGCAAGGGATGGGCTGCATCTCACGCCAGTTGGCAAAAACGTTTTTGCCAACAGTCTGAAGAATCTGATCAGGAGGGCTTTAAACTGAGTTATGTGGGGGAGGGAGACATTATACTGGAAGACAAAAGGGATGGAGAGAATAGTCCAAGTGGCATAGAGGGAACAAGGCAAACAGTGCAAGGACCCAATAGTAGGAGGCAAAAAAATGTGCAAAAGCAGCAAGTAAAGAGGACACATGGTCTTAAATGTCTCTACACTAATGCACAGAGTATGGGAAATAAGCAGGATGAACTTGAACTCCTAGCACAACAAGGGAAATATGATATAATAGGCATCACTGAAACCTGGTGGGATGAGTCTCATGATTGGAATGTAGAAATAGAGGGATATAACCTTTTTAAGAGAAACAGGCCAAGCAGGAAAGGAGGAGGAATAGCATTATATGTCAGGGATATTTACACCAGTGAAGAGATCCAGGAAGTCAATACTGGAAGCCAGGTGGAGAGCATCTGGATAAAAATTAAAGGAGAGGGAAATAACAGGGATGTTACTGTGGGAGTCTACTACAGACCCCCGACTCAGGCAGAGGAATTGGATGATGCCTTTCTAGAACAGATGACCACACAATCAGGAAGGAGAGATGTAGTAGTGATGGGTGACTTCAACTATCCGGATATTTGCTGGAAGTCAAACTCAGCCAAATCCTCAAAGTCTAGCAAATTCCTCACTTGCCTGGAAGACAATTTCATTGTCCAAAAGGTGGAAGAGGCAACAAGGGGATCAGCCATTTTAGATCTGATCTTAACCAACAGGGAAGACCTAGTTGATGGGGTGCAAGTGGTTGGATCCTTAGGTGGAAGTGACCATGTTCTCCTGGAGTTTGTTATGCAGTGGAAGGGAGAAGCTAGGCATAGTCAGACACGCACTCTAGACTTTAGGAGAGCTAATTTCAATAAACTTAGAGAAATACTGGGAGTGATCCCATGGTCAGGAATACTAAAAGAAAAGGGAGTTCAAGACGGATGGGAGTTTCTCAAAAGGGAGATATTGAAGGCACAATTTCAAACAGTTCCAATGAGGAAGAAAAATGGAAGATGTCTCAAGAAGCCAGGATGGATGACTAAGGAACTTTCAAATGAGCTAAGTTTTAAACGGAACATGTATAAGAAATGGAAAAATGGAGAAATCACGAAAGAGGAATTTAAACAAATAGCCAGCACATGTAGGGGTAAAGTCAGAAAAGCTAAAGCGCAGAATGAACTCAGGCTTGCTAGAGAGGTTAAGAACAATAAAAAGGGCTTTTTTGGATATGTCCGCAGCAAAAGGAAGAAGAAGGAAACAGTAGGGCCACTGCGTGCAGAAGATGGCAAAATGCTAACAGGGGACAGAGAAAAGGCAGAATTACTCAACACCTTCTTTGCTTCAGTCTTCTCAGAAAAGGCAAAAGGTGCTCAACCGAAGGATAATGGAGCAGAAGACAGAATAGGGGAATTTCAGCACAGAATAAGTAAAGAGATAGTACAGGAATACTTGGTTAACCTAAATGAATATAAATCTCCAGGACCAGATGAACTACATCCTAGAATATTAAAAGAACTAGCAAATGTAATATCAGAGCCATTGGCAATAATCTTTGAGAACTCCTGGAGAACAGGAGAAGTCCCAGCAGACTGGAGGAGGGCAAACGTTGTCCCCATCTTCAAAAAGGGAAAAAAAGAGGATCCCAACAATTATCGTCCAGTTAGTCTGACATCAATTCCAGGAAAGGTGCTAGAGCAGATCATTAAGCAGAGAGTCTGCGAACATTTAGAAGCCAATGCCATAATCACAAAAAGCCAACATGGGTTTCAGAAAAAGAAGTCATGCCAAACGAACCTGATCTCTTTTTTTGATAAAATTACCAGCTTGGTAGATGAAGGGAATGCTGTGGATATAGTATACCTTGATTTCAGTAAGGCCTTTGACAAGGTTCCCCATGACATTCTTGCAAACAAGCTTGCAAAATGTGGGATAGACAAGTTAACTGTTACATGGATTTGTAATTGGTTGAGTGGCCGAACTCAAAGGGTGCTCAACAATGGCTCCTTTTCATCCTGGAGAGAAGTGACCAGTGGGGTGCCACAGGGTTCTGTCCTGGGCCCAGTGCTATTCAACATCTTTATTAACGATTTGGATGACAGAATTGGGGGCATACTTATCAAATTTGCAGATGACACTAAACTGGGAGGAGTAGCTAATACCCCAGAGGATAGGATCAAAATTCAAAATGACCTGAATAGACTAGAAAGCTGGGCCAGTGCTAACAAAATGAAATTCAATACGGAGAAATGTAAGGTTCTGCACTTAGGGCGGAAAAATGAAATGCACAGATATAGGATGGGGGACACCTGGCTGAACGAGACCACATGTGAAAGGGATCTAGGAGTCCAAGTAGACCATAAGCTGAACATGAGTCAACAGTGTGATGCGGCAGCTAAAAAAGCCAATGCAATTTTAGGCTTCATCAATAGAAGTATAGTTTCTAGATCAAGGGAAGTTATAGTGCCACTCTATTCTGCTTTGGTCAGGCCCCACCTGGAATACTGTGTCCAGTTCTGGGCACCACAATTCAAAAAGGATGTGGAGAAACTGGAGCATGTCCAAAGGAGGGCAACTAAGATGGTGAAGGGTCTGGAAACCTTGCCCTATGAAGAACGCCTTAGGGAGCTGGGGATGTTTAGCCTGGAGAAGAGAAGGTTAAGAGGTGATATGATAGCCCTGTTTAAATATTTGAAGGGATGTCATATTGAGGAGGGAGCAAGCTTGTTTTCTGCTGCTGCAGAGACTAGAACGCGGAACAATGGATGCAAACTGCAGGAAAAGAGATTCCACCTCAACATTAGGAGGAACTTCCTGACAGTAAGGGCTGTTCGACAGTGGAACACACTCCCTCGGAGTGTGGTGGAGTCTCCTTCCTTAGGGGTCTTTAAGCAGAGGCTGGATGGCCATCTGTCAGGGATGCTTTGACTTGGAGTTCCTGCATGGCAGGGGGTTGGACTGGATGGCCCTTGTGGTCTCTTCCAACTCTATGATTCTATGATTCTATGATTCTATGATTCATTCCCTTGGGCAAGGCAAGCTACTATTTGCATATGAGTGTCTAAAAGGTGACAAGAGAATTACTGCTAGTATTTTAAATATTATTCATGCTTCTTTCTACAACTGTAAAATGGCTTCTGTGCATGTGCATGTCTTTTGATTTCTCTGCCAAGCAAAGCATCCAAGCATAATAAAAACAAATGAGCCAATGAGACAATTAGAACAGTTGTATACATTTCACTTTAATTAGGCATTTATGAGCAGTGACTTTGATCAGATAGTCCCAAGGTGCAAGATGTGCTGACCTGTAACCAGTTGTTTTGTGAAGCTAAATGAGCTCTAGAGAAAGGAGCAAATAGGTTGGGTGCTGGGTTAGACACTTTTCACTTTTTTTTTTTAAAAAAATGGAGTTTTGAAATAATTAAATTCATTGCTTAAGAATACAAACAGAGGGAAAAACATGTTTTTCCCCCCAGAGTGCATAATTATTATTTTTGAGGTTGACTCAAAAGACTCATCAAATGACTTGTCAGATGTGCTGATGAGGCTTTGAGCCAGATCTTGGAAAAGTTACTTTTGGGAACTAGAATGCTCAGACTTCCCCATCCAGTGTGGCCAATGGCCATGCTATGGATAATTCTAGGATCTGTCACTCACCAAAAATAACTTTCCCAAACTCTGGAGGTTTCCAAACTGCACAATGATAGCAGTTTGATATCACTATAACTGTCATGACTCCATCCTATGGATTTGTAGAAATTTACCTTGTGATGAAATACTTAAAATTATCCAGAGTAACTCTCCTGAACTGTAGAACTAGAGGTATCTAGGAAAGAACTCTAAAGAATTCTTATTTCTACATCTATACTGTAAAAATAATTTAGTTTTGACACCACCTTAACTGCCCTGGCTGCATCCTACAAAATCCTGGGATTTGTAGTTTTGTGAGGCAGCACCACTCTTTGGCAGAGAAGGCTAAAAACTATTTACAACTACAAATCCCAGGATTCTGTAAGATGATGCTACAACACTTAAAAGTAGTGTCAAACCGCATCATTTCTACAGTGTAGATCCACCCTATATCTCTCACCAAACAACAAATCTAAGCATTCCATGGGATGGAACCATGGCTGTTAAAGTGGTATCAGATGGCTACACTATCTTTGACTGGCTTAGATGCCTGCTTTTATGCCCTACTTGTGGGCTTTCTGGAAGCATGTATAATAGAAAGAAGCAAGATTGTAGATTAGAAATATCCTTGGGTTGGTCCAGCCAGTGTGACCAGGTGTCATAACTGCAAAGGAGGACAAAGCACTGCAAAATGAAGGACAGTCAAGAAAACATATTACAAAATAAAAGCTAAAAACACTAAATCAATGTAATTTCATGCTTCTTAGGCATGCTCAAAATGGAAGATATTTTTATATTCCTCCTGGACAGAAGGTTGAAATGTCCTGGTAAAGGAGGACGTCTGGTGATCCTCAGTCCAGCAGTCCAACTGCTGTCTACAAATTCCATTAAAAAAAGAAACTACTTTCCAGTTTTATAGTGGCCCACTTTTATCTTATCCTAGCCTGAAGGATGTAACCAGGATTGTTCCACCACTTCAAGAACCCTGTACATGCATCCTTAATCCTTAATGCATACCACCACTGTTTATTCAGCTGTCGGCATTACACAGATTCTGAAAGCAACTGAATGTCTCAATTTCCAACTTTTCCCCCTTGCAACCAAGTAAATAAACCCCTTGACTCGGATCATGATATGGTAAGGTGCCATGTAGAGGCATGTTACTCAGCCAGCGGTGCATGTAGATGGCGGTTAATTCCTTAATTTGCATAATTAGCTATAGCATTTCCTTCATGGACCTCAATTTCTAATTGAGGTACAGCTGTGAAACCAAGCTATATCTCCACTAAAGCATGCTTTTTGATTACAAGGGACAAGGGCTTTTATTCCCAGAGTAATTGCATCTAGGGTAAACATGTAATTGGTGGGAATAATTAACCCCAAAGTGAAGATTTCTGAATAAATCTATTCATTACTGTCAAGACAGTAACTTCTACCAATAACGTGGATGGCCCAGGCAAAATATACATTGATGAAGCTAGAAGGATAAAAGTTGAATAGTTAGAACGCAGGGATGATTTAATAGTATATGTTTGCATTATGTGCAGGGGTTATTGTGACATGTTCTGCTAATCATTGAACATGCTGTAGGCCAGAATGATAGAGAACTTTATCCAGATCGCATTTCAATGGAAATGTATCCGTGTGCTCTCCAAATCAATCAGTGAAGCCAAACTCAGCAGTTATATATCTCTCAATTCTGCAAAGGGATCTTGGAGCACCTTAGAGACTAATGGCATGAAAGATGCTATAGCATCAACTTTTGTAGACTTGAGTCCAAATCACACCGCAGAAATAATCATCCTGAGACCACTTTAACTGCCAAATTGTAGTTTATATTTATATAAAGAAATATAAACTACAACTCCCAGTATTCTGTAGCACTGAGTTAAAACGGTCTGAAACTGGATTATTTCTGCAGTGTGTTTTTGGCCTAGATTTACTTTCTCAGATACAGTCAGCCCTCCTTATCCATGGACTTTTTTTATCCATGGATTCAAGCATCCATGGCTTGAAAATATTTTTAAAAAGTATAAATTCCTGATAGCAAACCTTGATTTTCCATTTTATATTTGGGACACCATATTGCTACACCATTATATTAAATGGGACTTGAGCATCCACAGATTTTCTTATCCACAGGGGATCTAGCTATCCCTAGTCTTTTTCTGATTTCTTGAAAGCAGTCTCCATTCTGATCAATGCTTGATCCAAGGTACAAGAACTCTTTTATTATTTTGATTTCCTCATCGTCTAGGTTGAATGTGTCTAAGTGCTCTGTGGGCATTATTTTTGTTTTCTTTATGTTCATCATTAAGCCTTTGCACTTTCTTCTTTGACCTTCTTTAAAATTGCTCCAAGTCTGTGATGCTTGTGCTAGTAGTATGATATCCTCAGCATATCTTAGATTGTTGGTGTTCCTTCCTCCTGTCTTGACTTCTCCTTCTGAGTCTAAACCTGCTCATCATATTATATTTTTTTGCATACAAGTTAAACAAATAGGGTGACAGAATGAAGCCTTGCCTGACTCCTTTGGCAATTGGGAACCATTCTGTTTCTTCATGTTCTGTTCTAACACTTGCCTCTTGTCCTAAGTACAGATTTCTCATCAGCACTATCAGATATATTGGCACTCCAATATCCATGAGAGTCAAATTCTTTGCTGTAGCCTATAAAGCTGCCCCCCCCCCCTGAATTCTTTTGTGCATTCCATTAGCCATCATATGTTTGCAATGTTGTCCCTGGTGACTCTTTTCTTTTGCCAAAACCCACTTGCATCTCTGGGATCTCTCTCTCAATGTATGTGGATCAGGGGATAGAAAAGGAGTATTTCAGCAAAGAATAAGTAAAGAGATAGTACAGGAATACCTGGTTAATCTAAATGAATATAAGTCTCCAGGACCAGATGAACTACATCCAAGGGTATTAAAAGAACTGGCAAATGTAATATCAGAACCATTGGCAATAATCTTTGAGAATTCTTGGAGAACTGGGGAAGTTTCAGCTGACTGGAGGAGGGCAAACATTGTATCCATCTTCAAAAAGGGGAAAAAAGAGGATCCCAACAATTATCGTCCAGTTAGTCTAACATCAATTCCAGGAAAGATTCTGGAGCAGATCATTAAACAGAGAGTTTGTGAATATCTAGAAGATAATTCCATAATCACAAAAAGTCATCATGGGTTTCAGAGAAACAAGTCATGTCAGACAAATCTGATCTCTTTTTTTGATAAAATTACCAGTTTGGTAGATGAAGGGAACGCTGTGGATATAGTATATCTTGATTTCAGTAAGGCCTTTGACAAGGTTCCCCATGACATTCTTGCAAACAAGCTTGTAAAATGTGGACTAGACAAGGCAACTGTTACATGGATTTGTAATTGGCTGACTGACCACACCCAAAAGGTGCTCAACAATGGTTCCTTTTCATCCTGGAAAGAAGTGACCAGTGGAGTCCCACAGGGCTCTGTCCTGGGCCCAGTGCTATTCAACATCTTTATTAATGACTTGGCTGACAGTATTGAGGGCCTAGTTATCAAATTTGCAGATGACACCAAATTAGGAGGAGTAACTAATACCCCAAAGGACAGAATCAAAATTCAAAATGACCTGAATAGACTAGAAAGCTGGGCCAAAGCTAACAAAATGAATTTCCAGACAGAGAAATGTAAGGTACTGCACTTAGGACGGAAAAATGAAATGCACAGTTATAAGATGGGGGACACCTGGCTGAACAAGACCACATGTGAAAGAGATCTAGGAGTCCAAGTAGACCACAAGTTGAACATGGGTCAACAGTGCGATGCAGCAGCTAAAAAGGCCAATGCTATTTTAGGCTGTATCAATAGAAGTATAGAGTCTAGATCAAGGGAAGTAATAGTGCCACTCTATACTGCTTTGGTCAGGCCCCATCTGGAATGTTGTGTCCAGTTCTGGGCACCACAATTTAAAAAGGATGTGGAGAAACAGGAGCGGGTCCAAAGGAGGGCGACTAAAATGGAAACCGTACCCTATGAAGAACGCCTTAGGGAGCTGGGGATGTTTAGCCTGGAGAAGAGAAGGTTAAGAGGTGATATGATAGCCCTGTTTAAATATTTGAAGGGCTGTCATATTGAGGAGGGAGAAAGCTTGTTTTCTGCTGCTCCAGAGACTAGGACCCAGAACAATGGATGCAAGCTACAGAAAAAGAGATTCTACCTCAACATTAGGGGGAACTTCCTAACAATAAGGGCTGTTCGACAGTGGAACACACTCCCTCGGAGAGTGGTGGAGTCTCGTTCTTTGGAGGTTTTTAAGAAGAGGCTGGATGGCCATCTCTCAGGGTGCTTTGATTGGGAGTTCCTGCATAGCAGGGGGTTGGACTGGATGGCCCTTGTGGTCTCTTCCAACTCTATGATTCTATGATTCTATGACTGGAGTCTTATGTTACAGACTTTAGAGCATAATTTTGCTTGCATGTGAAATGCTATAATCCTATAGAAGCTGCAGTCTTCAGTGTCTCCTTTTTTGTGAATAGGGATGTATATTGGTTGTTTCCAATCTATTGGCCACCACTTTGTTTCCCATATTTGTTGATATACAAAGATAGTGTACATAAAAATTGATTCAGTCTGTGTGGATTTCAGCAATCTGAATGGAATGTCATCTGTTCCTGGGGATTTATTTTCAACAAGATCCCTTTGCATGCTGATATTCCAGACTACCACTGTTATGTGTCTGATTTCTTCACTTAATTCTGTAATTCAGTTTTCTAATAGAAAAAAAATGCATACACAATTGATATGGGAAATTGTTCATACAAATGCATATATCAGGGAAATCCATGTACAAAAACATATCATATATGCCATGTATAAAAACTTATCACATCTTGCTATAGCCTTAAAGAACTCACTCATCCAGAGTCTTAGTCCTATTACTATTTTATAGCAATAATAATAGCTTGTAGCAGAGGTTTTCTGTCGAGGTTCCCAAATGTTTTAGGACTATGATGTCTAAAATCTAGTTTCCCCTTTGTCAACCTGATGTGCTGCCTGGGATTTCTAGGAGTCAAAGTACAAAGTGTCTGAGACCATATTCAGTAACCACTGTCTTACAGGTTTCTGATTAGACCCAATTCAAAGTTTTCCCATTTCATCAAACCATTCTGAAGCAGCAAGGATAGCAAAGAGATGATTTTGGGGATTAAATGTCACCAAATGTCATTGTCAGCCACCATGTTATTTTTCCCAGAGTTTTCTGATAAGAACAGCAACACTGGTATCTATATGGTTTTACGCTAAGTTGTTAAGGTGACATAAGTCGCTTTGGTGTTTTTTTTAATGTGCCACGCATTATCATTTCTCAATGGATTCTGGGAAAGAAAATGGCAACTATTAGGAAGAGCTACATTTGCTATTCCCACCATGAAACAAGCAGGGACTGCAGCACAGTGAACGTGAAAAGCAAGCAATTTTGTTCCACCTTTTGTCCTCTTATGTTCCCGTCCCCTTAATTTGGAGCATACTGTATATGCACTGCTCTGAGTACTCTAAAGGCACTCAGCAAATCCATCACTGCCATCAACAACAACAAAATGTGGCTGGTTGTAAAGTTACCTGCCGGCTTGCACATTTCCTGGATAGACCATTACAACAATCTGTGGTGAAGAAGAAAACAGAATCAGGAGAGGAGGAAGGAAATGTGCTTGGAAGCAATTGCTGCAATCAAGCTGCAGACCCTAAGCAACAATAGGTTCCCTAGACAACAAACTGTATTCACAAAGGAAATGGAAATTTCTGTCTCAAGGACAAGTTGCATTGCACACAAAAATATCTTGCTGTGCAAACAAGGGTGTGTCAGACCTTTCTTTCTTTGGAAAGAAAAAGGATTGATCAAGTTGCATCAGGGACCATAAAGAGTGACCCATGAGCCAAATGAGGCCTCCTGAGGATTATCACCTGGCTCTCTAGCTCTGAAAACAGAAGTAAAGGCTATACAGAGCAGTAGGTGTGACTGTGAGCAAGTAACTGTGATTGTGAGCTTGTAAAATTTTACATGGGGCAACAATCCTGATGTTTCTACCCAACACAACTCTGTAACTGCTCAAAACAGCCTTCTGCTAAAACTGATGGCCTATTTTAGTAAGAGAGGGCTGATTTATACATGCATGCTTATCAATTGATGATTGCCATGCCAGCAACAAATCTGAATGTATGAACAAACTGTTACAGATATATAACAACACATAGAACCGTCATAGCATATTGAATTCAGGTTACAAAACATACCACAAAGTTTTTCTTGTCCTCAGTAAAAAAAATTGTCTCAGATATCACTACACCCTGTAGAGCAACAGTCACATGTTGTGAGAGTTGCATTTTGTGCAAGCAAACAAGCAATCACCTGCATTTTTTTATTAAAAAATACTGTGTTTTGCATTTTAAAAAAAACCTTATGAAATTTGCGTCAAAAACTCTAAATGTGTTTTGGGGGGAATCATCATCACCATGATGGTCATCATGATCATCATCTCCCCTTCTCTCCCAAAATCTCTCATAATCTCACTCAACAGAGAGAATTGTTGAATTTTATTATTTATCTATTCAGGAAAAAAAGTGAAGATTTACATATCTATCTTGAATGCTAGAGATCGACACATTTTTAATTGTGTTGTTTTTAAATTAATAAACTGCTTTGTGTCTCAATTTTTTTTTGGGGGGGAGTGGGATATTATTGTAGTTGTTATTTCACACACTGGATAGTTTTAAAGGCCTTGTTGATACATACATTCTCATTGTTTGTTTTCATTACCCTAATTGTAATTAATGCACTTGAATACGGGAACTTGAACATTGTATATATTCATGTATAAGTCTAGAAATTATAGTCAAAATATTGACCCAAAAAAATCTAAACTGACGTATCCATGAGTCAATGTAAGTTCTGAACTTTAACTCTTATTAAAATAGGAACCATCCCCTGGGGAAAGGCAAGAATGTAATCTCTCTTGGAAGCACTGAGCCTCCTCTACTCTCTTAGCCATTCAGTTTTTAGCATGAGCACAGTTATGCCTGCTGGAATTTCATAATTTCTTTGGCATTGTTTTCCTTTGCTACATCCTTTAGATCTTTTGTTACATTCATCTATGTTTAATAATAATAATAATAATAATAATAATAATAATAATAAATATTTATTTATATTCCGCCCCTCTGGGTGAGCAATTGGGGCGGAGTACAACATTTAAAAATACATACAGTTAAAATAGCACTTCAGTCTCCCCTCTCTCCCTTTAAAAATAGATTAAACTAAGAATAAGATTTAAAACAGTGAAACATTGAAAGACAAACATTGGACAATAATAGCTCTAAAAACTGGGTAAGTGAGCGGCCTCAAGAGTATCAGTGTCTTGGTAAATGGGGTTGGAGGAACAGTAGATGACAGAGAGTTAATCATTTTCTGGGAAGGCCTTACCCTCGACTTATCCATGGGTCATATCAAAATCCATAATTTTGGGCCTGAAACCTTCCCTTGACTTATACATGAGGTCGACTTATACTCGAGTATATACAGTATGTAAGTTCTTTTCACGATGAGGCCCATTCAGAAATGCAACTTGTCACTTGACATTGTATTCACAGATCAGAAACTTGTTGGTACTCTTCCCTGATGTAATGTAGGCAATGGCAGCTGAGGAAAAAGTTTGTGGATGCTTGTTAATTGCTGTGAAGTGAACTCTGAGAATGAGAGATCTTCAAGACATTCTGTCATCAGCAGACCTGCTCAGGCCTTGCAAATTCAGGGCTGTGGCTTCCTTGATTGAGTCTCTCCATCTGTAATTTTGTATTCCTCTTTTCCTGCTGCCTTTTGTCTTACCTTTTGTCTTTTCTAGTGAGTCTCACATTCCATTTTCCTGAATATGTGTTGTGCAGCTTCAGACTTTCATTTCAGAGCATGTCAAGCAGCTGCACATCTTTTCAGCTTGAGTCCAGTTGTGTCATTAGATGCAACATTACTCATATTTGTTCCCTACTGTATTCCAGTATCTTACTGTGTGCAGTCTGATCGGGGAATCTCATCTTCCAGCACTATCTCTTGCTTCATTTTGGATTGTGTCGTCATAGGGTTGTCATACTAAAAGACATCTTCTAGTTTCCTAGGATGTTAATCCTTTTAAAGGGAAACAAAATTATGCAGGTATGAAAGTTCAAATTTGTTAGAGTTCAGCTTTCATCAGCAGAACAGCAAAAGTGTGAGTCAGACTATTATTTTAAACCTGTCTTCTTAAAGAATAAAGACTTACTCCCCCCCAAAAAACCCCCAAAACAAACAAACCACCATACAGTTTGCAGTTTAAAAACAAATAATAATAACTTTAATAAACAAACACATAACAAACTAAATCCTATCCTAACTGGTGTTAATATAGACTGTTAATCTCACTCAGACTAGACTATTACTTTAATTTAGGAGCTCATGGTTCAACCTAAATAACTCGGCTTATCTCATCCGAATAGAAGCCTAAATCAGGAAGGAGCCAGGCCCTACTTTCTCGTGGATGAACAAGCCGACCTAGCATGCTTTACCGAGACCTGGCTGGGAGATGCTAGCGCTGTCACGTGGACACACGGTTAGGGAAATTGGGCAGGGGAGTGGTGTGGCCATAGTCCACAGAACCAACTTGACCTTGATCAGGAAGCCTGTCCGGAAAATAGCCCACATCGAGTGCATGTACCTAAGCCTGAAGACCAGAGACAGTCTGGGGATACTTCTAGTATACCGGTCACCTCGTTGTCTAGCAGACTCCCTAGCCGAGTTGACTCACCTGGTTTCTGAGCTGCTGTTGGAGTTGCCCAGACTGTTGGTTCTGGGCGACTTCAACATCCCTCTTGAAACCAGTTTGTTTGAGTTATCTGGAGCGACTCGGGAGTTCATGGATTCCATGGCATCTATGAACCTTTCCCAACTGGTCGATGGGCCTATGCATTGCGCAGCTCATACACTTGATGGGGTCTTTACTACGGAACAGGAGTATATGTGGGCAGAGGTAACCATGACCTCTACTCTGTCATGGACGGATCATTTCCTGATCAAGTTGGAACTGAAGGCCACTTTCCATCCCTCCGGGGGTGGTGGACCTATTCGAATGGCCCACTCTCGAAGGCTAATGGAACCAATTGGTTTCCAGAAAGCCCTAGAGGGTTTGCTGGTTGGAAGCGCCGACGATTCTGTTGAGGCCTTGGTCCACACATGGAACACAGACATCACCAGGGCTTTCAACACAATCGCTCCTGAGCATCCTTTCCAGCCCGCTCCAAATCACAAACCCTGGTACACAGAAGATCTCAGGGAAATGAAGCGGACTGGACAACAACTAGAGTGCGAATGGTGGAAGACTTGGCTCTCATCCAACAGAACTCTCTATAGACTGCATCTTCGGAGCTATGGAGAGGCTTTGCGTGCAACGCGGAGATCTCTCTGTTCTGCACACATTGCGTCCTCAGAGTCTCGCCCAGCAGAGTTGTTTAGGGTTGTGGGGGAACTGACGAGGATTCCACCCATGCAAAACCCCCTATTAGAGCCTACAACAGCCTTCTGTGAGGCGTTTAACATCTACTTTGCGGATAAAATCTGTCGGATCAAAGCCGACTTGGATGCCAATATTTGTTCAGAATCCACAAGTGAGGTGTCCAGCCACTCCGTTGCTGTCAGTTTACTGGATGAGTTCCAGTCAGTGTGTACCGATGACGAGGACAAGCTCCTTGGATATGTGAAAAGGACGACTTGCTCTCTCGATCCAGGTCCATCTTGGCTGGTCGTCCAGGGAGAGGACGCATTGAGGACATTCCTTCGGGAGGTGATCAATGCATCCCTCAAGGAAGGCATTGTTCCATCTTGTCTGAAGGAGGCGGCCATCAAGACTCTCCTGAAGAAGACTTCCTTTGATCCCCGGGACAGAAACAACTATAGACCAGTATGCTTGCTACCTTTTCTTAGCAAGTGATCGAGAGAGCGGACACCTTTCAACTCCAAGCTGTCTTGGATGAAGCCGACTACCTCGACCCATTCCAAACTGGCTTCAGGGCGGGATATGGAGTGGAGATTGCCATGGTTGCTCTGACTAATGACCTCCGCCTGAGCATCGACGGGGGTAGTGTGACCCTGCTGGTGCTCTTGGATCTCTCAGCAGCATACGACACTATCGATCACTCCATCCTTTTGGATCGTCTGAGAGAGTTAGGGATTAGCGGCACCACTCTTAGGTGGTTCCGATCATTTCTCTCCGGCAAATCCCAAAGGGTGAGACTCGGGGACAGCTGCTTCTCCAAAATCGAGCTTAGTTGTGGCGTCCCTCAGGGCGCCATTCTGTCCCCGATGTTATTTAATATCTATATGAAGCCGCTTGGAGAGATCATTTGGAGGCACGGAGCTCAATGTCATCAGTACTCTGATGACACTCAGATATACTTCTCCATGACCAGATCGTCTCCTCAGACCTCAGATGGCGTCTCCCCTCTTAATGACTGCCTTGCGGCGGTAATGGGTTGGATGAGGGACAACCGATTGAAGCTCAATCCAGACAAAACGGAGGTACTCGTAGCTACTGGCGCAAAACCAATCTTGGGATTACAACTTCCGGTCCTGGACGGCATCACACTCTCCCCACAGGACTCGGTTCGCAGTCTGGGGGTACTCCTTGACCCGTCACTTCACATGACTAGTCAGGTGAATGCAACAGTCAGGAGTGCCTGTTTTCAGCTTTGGCTGATATGCCAGCTGCACCCTTTTCTGGAGATGAGGGACCTGGAAACTGTGGTGCACATACTGGTAACCTCATGTCTGGACTTCTGTAATGCACTCTACATGGGCTACCCTTGTGGTTAACCCAGAAACTGCAACTGGTCCAAAACATGGCAGCCAGGCTCGTCACTAGTACATCTAGAAGAGAGCACATTACATTAGTGCTTGAATCCCTCCACTGGCTGCCAATTAGTTTCCGGGCACAGTACAAGGTGTTGGTTTTAACCTTTAAAGCCCTACATGGCTTGGGTCCATCCTATCTGAGGGACCACCTCTTCCCATATGAACCTCCCCCCCCCCCGCACATTCCGGTCCTCTGGGAGGAATCTGCTACAGCCCATGAAGACCAGGCTGGTCCAGACCTCCCAGAGGGCCTTTTCAGCTGTCGCTCCCAAGCTGTGGAATGAGCTGCCAGACGAGATGTGTCTTATTCCATCCCTTGAAGGCTTTAAAAAAAGCCCTAAAGACGCATCTCTTCTGGCAGGCCTACTCAGAAGATGTTTAACACCTCCTGACTCCGAAATGCTGGTCTTGTGCGCTTCCACCTTCTCTCCAGCGTTTCCACCCTATATAGCTAAGATCACCGGGTCGGAACTTTTTGTTGCTGTTTTAGCTTATTTTTAATTGTTTAAATTAGCTATTTTAACTTTGCTCTGATTTAATCCTATTTTAATGGGGGAGCTGGGGAATGGGATGGGATATTTTAACTTTTATTGTTTTTTAACCTTGTTGTAACCTGCCCCGATTGCTTGTTCAGAGGGATGGGCTAGAAATAATAAAATTATTATTATTATTATCATCATCATCATCATCATCATCACAAGGATTTTGCCACCGAAGCTGCTGGGTGAGTACAGCCCGGCTGCAGCTCGGGTCCCAAGAGAGCTCCAGCAGCCATTTTTCCAAGTTGGAAAGCTCTCCACTTTGAAATAAGGCTGCCAAAGCTCACCTGGGACCCAGGATGCAGCGGGGCTGTACTTGCCTGGTGGCTTCGATGGCAAAATCCTTGCAGTAGGACCTGGCTCCTTCCCGATTTAGGCTTTGATTCAGATAAGGTAAGCTGAGTTATTTAGGCAGAACAATAAGCTTCTGAGACTGAGAGGAGACAGTTTAGAATCTTGAGAGAAAGCCTCCAAGAGTGAGTGACACATGCTTGGACAGAATGAGATAGATAGAAGGAAGTCCCTGTCTATCTAAAGAGGGAAAGGAGAATGTAATACATAGATTTTCCAACAGTTGTCATGCTAAAAGACATTCAGAAGGGGTGCCTCCCTCTGTGCATTACTAACAAGTATTATCTATGGTGCCACTACTGTTCTCTCTGAAACATCTTTCACCAGTATTGCCTATCAATACTTCTGCTGCTGCCCTTTATTTCTTCAGCACATTTAGTCTGTCTCTTTAGCAAAAGCCTGCCTGACATGGAAAACCCTCCCAGCAGCACTGCTGCTGTCAGCATAGCTTCTTGGGGAGCCCACAATATCACCACCATGAAAAGTGCCATGGTGGGAGTGAGTCTAGTGACTGCGACAGAATTAAGGCATAGGAAAACATAGACTGCTCAGAGTTAGTAGATAAGGGCTTGGAATCTCTTGGTGGCTTTTGTGATAAAAATAATAATCAGTGTTGTGGGGGGGGGGGAACAGGTATCACAAATGTTAGGAAAGCTTCCTAAGGGAAATCCGTGCCAAAAATGTGTTGGGTAGTTTGTGTGTGTGTGTGTACACGTGTGCTAAAAGTGGCATTTTTTTCTTTTCAGAAAACATTTCCAAGCAGAAAATGCTGTTTTCTGTGCAAGAAATGTATATTCTACAGAAGGAAACTAATTTTCTATGCAGAAATGTTGTTTTATGTACAGAAAATGTCACTTTTTGCACAAAACAACTCACTTATTTTCCTCTTTTTTTTGCACAGAGTGTATCCTGAATGTGAATAGACTTCAAAAACAGCACCATTTTCAAATACTTTCTTACAGCAATGAGCAAAAGGGTAAAATTATTCAGTTTTATCTGTCAGAATGAAATTTACAAAGATTTACATCCCTATGTGGCTGACACATGAATAGCTATTCAAGGAGGTATTCCGTACCTCCTTGAACAATGGTTTCTCCCTGGCTGTGCAAAATCAGCTGGAGGGTCGCTGGGTTCAAACCTTTCCCCCAGCACAAATGATCTCTCATCTATAAGTGGAGAGTTGCTAATTTGATTCTTTGCTTTGCTTCATTCCTTTCTTTTCATGCCATCTTTTCATGCCTTGCAGGTACAGGGAATCAGAGTTGTTCAAGTATTACATAGCTACCTTGAAAAAAATGCACAGATTCCCTCCTCTTTCCCCTTTGGTATCTCAGTGCTAATAATGAAGGCATAGCATTTGAAAAGTCTTTCATTGCAACAATGACGTTTTCTTCCTACGTGCTGTAGGTGGCAGGTGGGAAAATATGTTCTGTCAGGGATGCTGGTCGTCTTGATCCTTGACACAGGGTAATGTAATAGGGAATTGTTTAGCAGGCACCTCACTGGGCAAGTGAAAAGTCTGCCCACTAAACAAGCAGTGTGATTTATGAGGGAGAAGCCTGGCAATGATACAGATATTTTTGAGCAATAGGTAGATATGATATCTAAGCATGAGAAACAAATAGAAAAAGTAAGATTTCTAAAAGAAGATGGCATGCTTTACACTTTGATTTAGAGCTTTGAGATTCTGTAAAAACAAAGCAATTGCTATCCAAACAACAACAACAAATAATTAAATATTGTCTTCCCTCTAATAATTAAATCTTGTCCAATAATTAAATCTTTCAATCAGGTCCCTTTCATCTGCCATGTGTTGCAGAAACAGGAAATTTGTAACCATCCATATGTTGTTGGATTATAATTCCCATCATCCCTTACCATCAGCCATGCTACAAGGGGCTGATGGAGGTTGTGTTCCAATAAAGTTGAGTGGTCAGAGGTTCAACAGTCAAGAGATGGGTGAGACTTTTATTTTCAGTGCATTTTTTCATAGGAATTTACCAAAATATGCACGTGTCCTTATACAGGCTTTTCCTTATTGAAATGGTTGCTACTAGAAGTCTTTTGGATTTTAGATTTCTTCAGATTTTGGAGTATTTGCATATACATAATAGGATATCTTGGAGACAGGAAGCAACTCTAAACATGAAATTCATTTATGTTTCATGCCCACCTTTAACTAAATTCCAAAGGAGGTTCATCCTAAGCAATTCTTAGGGAAGCCCAAAAGTTTCAGGGAGGAATTGTGGATCCTTTCTGCCTTTGAGGAGTCATTTTCATGCACATTCAGGTCTCGTTGACAGAGATTGCTCTGTGCAAGGGCTCACAAAAGCAGAAGGGATTGATACAAGTTGAACTGAGCTGCACAGCTGATTATTTTCAGTGGCAGTAAACAGAGGTAATCTATCCCTGTCCGGTAATGTTTATAAGCATATTGTAAACAAGCATAAGTGAACAGCTCATCTCTCCAGGGGAACAGATGCGTCCTTAATACTGATTAAGTGTTTTGTTCTGGCTGAGTATCTGGTGGAAGTTTTATGCTTCTTGGGTTGGTGGGGAGAGAGAGACAGGCTGATGACACGCTCATATTCTCCTGGCTTTTAACTACCTTGAGCAATGCTGGATGTATCATTTATATTTTTCTTACCAGTGATTCATTCCCATCATATGATCTAACTTAACAATTCCCTCCTCAGCTGGGAGCTGCTTTGGAGGTGAACTGAGATCATAGGGGTATCTGAAAAATGGAAAAACAATTATGGGCTAAAATTTTCCATGTAATTTGTGGGATTAAGTAGCTAAATTTCCCACAATTCTCCCCTTCACTTCATGCCATGCTCGCTAGTTATAGATTTCAGAATGCTTTGTAGTGTTTTGCCATACAAGATGATGAGATATATGATGAAATGTATTTATAGGGCAGTTAACAAGCAGATGTGTGGGGAACAGAGATTGTACTGGGAGCTAAAATTGTTGGTCCCATGTCAAAGGGGAAAGGAGTGTTTGGGTTGGTGGATGAATAGGAGGAAAGCCTGCTCAAACATTTGAATTCCTATGTCCTTTTATTATACTGTGTAATAAATTGTTTCAGTTCTGACAATGTAGGTTATGCTGTGAACAACTTTAGTTTTTTGAATAAAATTTTCCATTATTCCTACTGAGACTTGAATTTCTGAAATGAAGTGCTCCAGTACATGACCCTACCATCCCAGAAAGGTTCTGGTATCTTTCATAACTGAAGAAGCAACTTTTTCAGTGATAAGGAGAAAGCTCTACCTCTTGAACGTGTGGTTCCTTGCCAATACAGTCAGCCCTCTCTATCTATGGATTCTTTATCCACAGACTGAACCATCCATGGCTTTAAAATATAATGGCATGGACAATCCTATATTTGGCTTTTAGTCTGCAGGAGCCAAAAAGGGTGGTTGAGTACTGAGTGACTTGGAGGTCTCTCATACATAGGGTCTCCATGGGTTGAGGTCAACTCAAAGGTGATTAAAAACAAGAACAACAAAAAGAGAACTTACATCTATAGGCAATAGAATTGAGAAGTTCTGCAACTTCTGTTTTCAGCAATGAGCTGCTGTAATAATACCACATAAGGGAGCCAGCAAAGTCACCGTTATGCATTAGGATGCTGATGTGCATGGGGCACCAATGCACAGATGCACACTGGTTACTCCCAATACCCATCCAGACAATGTTTTCAGAGTGCTGATGTGCATTAGGAGTTCCTGAAGCACACTGGGATGCCAGCTAGAAGTGCCAATGAATACTGATAAAGCCTGATGCACACTGGGATAAACTTGCTGGTCCCCTGGTATGTATAGTGGGTCCTTGATGTCCACTGGGGTTTGATTTGAGCACTCCCCATGGATACCACAATCCGTGGATGCTCAGGTCCCATTATATACAATGGTGTAGTAAAATTGTGTCTCTTATATAAAATGGTAAGGTTTGCTTTTTGGTATGGGGGGAAGGGGGATATTTTCAAGCTATGGAGGGTTGAATCTGTCGATACAGAATCCATGGTAACAGAAAGCTGACTTTATCTTCAAATTCACTAGAAGGGTTCTGTATCACCTTTGAAAGTCTGGAAGCTTATTCAGCTTAAATAAATAATCATGGATTTTGTTTGTATTTTTTTTTTAAAAAAACACCTTATTTTGTTGTTGTTGTGTGCATTCATGTCATTTCTGATTTATGGCAATCCTTAGGGTTTTTTTTTTTAATGCAAGACTTGTTTAGAGGAATTTTGCCATTGTCTTGCCCTGAGACTGAGAGCATGTGACCTGCACAAAGTGACTCAGTGGGTTTCAGGACCAAACTGAGAATCAAACTCTGGTTTCTGGAGTTGGTAGTCCCAACATCCAAATCACTACACCATGCTGGCTCTCCCCCTTATTCAGAGGCAATAAAATCAGGGAGAGGCTTAGGCCATAGGCGGTATGAGAAGGTTCATTAACTGCACTTCAGAGGTGCTTCTAGTATGTCTCCCTCTGAGAAGAATTTGAGCATAGAAATGACAGCCACTGGCATAACTTCATGTGACAGCCACCACTTCCCCCAATGTCCCTGGGCAAACAAGGAAACCTATCATGATGGTCACCAAGCTCTTGCCTTCATGCACATTGGCATTCAGGCCTTGAATACTACCAAAAGGCTATATTTTAAATGAATTTCTTTATCTATTTGTAATGAGAGCTGGCGTCATGTGGTGTTTGAATGTTAGACTAGGACCAGGGTTCAAGTTCCTGCTCAGCCATGGAAACCCACTGGGTGATGCTGGGCAAATCACACTGTCTCAGCCTCAAAAGGAGGCAACGGCAAGCCTCTTCTGAACAAATTTTGCCAAGAAAAGCCCACCTTATGAAACAACTTTAAGGTGACCATCAAATCTATGTTCAACAGCTTGCAAGCAAGGAAATGAGTCAAATCCTGCCATGTTGCTAGCAAGCAAGCAAGCAAGCAAACACAATCAAGTGGTTCAATGTTCTAATTATAAATGGGAGCAATTGCTACATTAATTGCTACTTTCCCCACTATCATACCAGGTACAATTGGTCATCTCTGACCTCCCCATTAAACAATTCTTTTAACCACTTGAGTTATCTTATCTATCACCAGGCATGGCAATAAGCTGCTACAGTAAGACTATTATGAAAATGAAAAATTGACATGGGATCTTTCTGTCATCAGTCACCAGATTGTTATATGCTCAGAAGGTGTATGTCTCTCCTCTGAGGCTGCACATAATATTTTTGCTTGCTTAAGATGAAAAGGATGGATGAACAGGGGCAGGAGAACTAAAAAAAGGGCAACCCACAGATTGAATTCTGAAGAAAGACACCTGGTGCTGGAATCTAAAACAATCTAATAATTAGATACAGTTGGTCCTCCATACCCACAGATTCTGCATCCACAGATTCAACCATCCATGGCTTGAAAATATATATTTTTAAATTCCAAAAAGCAAACCTTGACATTTTATATAAGATATGCCATTTTACTACCTTATTGGTATATAATGGGAATTAAGCATCTACAGATTTTGTGGGTCTTGGAATCAAGCCCCAGTGGATAGCCACTAACATATACAGTCCACAGTGGTGCAAATGTAGTTTTGCAAGTGCAGCTGTTTCACATGCAGTTGTACACTGTTGGATGGTGTATATCTTTCTCAATGCTTTCAATATACAGTACCATTTGATGAGTGCAGAAACAGTCATTGCTCATTCCCAATTACACAATTGAACAATACCTCCATGGAGTCCATGGAGAGCATGTCTTTTCCTTTCTGTCTCAACCACTGGAGTTCTGACAATGGATTGGCCATTCTGGAGCTATGCCGAAGAGTTTTGTGAGGTCAAAACTCCACCTCTGAGGGTAGAGCTCTCTCTTTCTCTCCTCTTTGAAGGGGACATTAGAAAAATCCAGTGATCCCTAGGATATCCTTCCAAGGCTTATGCTTATTCACTTCCCCCTGTTCTTTTGTTCAGCTTGGCAGAGGAAGGAATACCATCAGGTTTGTTTGCCCTTTATGTCCAACAGCCAAAACATATTATACTTGAAAAAGGCATGCTGGTACTTTTCAGCTCAATGCATGGATACAAAACTGTCTTTAATTATGTCCTTTCAGACATCTCACATCATCAACTGACAAGAATGAGGGACCTTTGGAGCCAGAAGGGACCTTGGAGGTTATCTGTTTGCATTGCAGGAATCATATGAACTTAAGTGAAATCATGTTGGAGTCATGTTTGTCTACTTCAAAGTGCTGTTTCTGCACAGACTAGCTAGACATCTATGAGAAGCCCAGAAGCAGGACACTGGGCATTTATGTCCCATAGAATACTGCTTCTCATTTCTCATTTCTAAGGTAATACAGAATAGTTACTAGCTAGCAGCCCCTGGCAACATTACATTCCACAGATTTGTATAAATTACTTTTAAAACTGTCCAAGTTGGCAGCTATCACTACATCTTTTGGTAGTTAATTCTACAGTGTGACTATCTTCTGTGAAAAGTTCATCCTATTATCTGTCCTGAATATCCCACCAGGAAGATTTTCTGGAAAATCCCAATGCAGATTTTTGGGGCCCTTCAAGGCTCCCACCCTCACAGCATCCCCAAATTGTTTTTTTTTAAATGTTCATCCATTTTTTGGCCTGGAATGGCCAAAATTGGCCTTTTTTCAACTTCCTGGTCATTTCCCTCAGTGCTGTGAAGTAAATACTGTCATTATTTGTTGCCAAGTTGACCCTATGAATGGAAGATCTCCAGAGCCCTAATCATCAATTTTCCTGCTCAAGTTTTGCAAACTTAGGGGTGTTGCTTCTTTGATTGAGTCAATCCATCTGCACTGCAGTATTCCTCTTTTCCTACTGCCTTCCACTTTACCAAGAATTATAATATTTTATTATGAGTCATGCCATCTCAAGATATGTTCGAAGTACAACAGACTCAGTTTAGTCATCTTTACTTCTAGTGTGAGTTCAGGCCTGATTTCCTCTAGGACCCATTCATTTATGGGGGGTTTGGTGGTCCATAGATCTCTCTTCCAGCAACACACTTCCAGTGAGTTAATTTTCTTCATGCCAGATTTCTCACCTGTCATCTGGACCAAAATAGCACCCAGTGCATCCTGTTCATGGTAAATTGTGGATCACCTACAGCTCTATGTATTGGAAGATATGAGGGTTAGGGGACAAGTGATATGAAAAACAGTTATAGCTGATCTGACTTTACTTTGTGTAATGTGAGACCATTTCTGCTGGTAGTGATCTCATTGTAGGTTTAATGACCTCATCTAATTATCACTCACTCAAAAAGACTTTCAGTGCTTTAATGCAAGCGAAAAGACACACACCAGCAAACTAATGAACTCATCATTCCTTGCAAGTCTTTAACAAGTCTGCAACAGAGATGTGTTTGGAAATTGGGAAGGGTGCGTGCTGCATTAGACAAAGGCTGCGATGATTTCACATTTATTTCCTTAACTTGAAAAGGAAAGCGATAATGACACTGCTCAAGAAGAAAGAATCTTAGATGAAAGTTACATTATTTATGGCTGTAAACTGTGCTCTTGATTGCAAAAGACTCTGAGATGGATTGCTTCTTTAAAATGCAATGCAGAAGAGGGTATTGTTTACTTCATTTTATAGAGGCATGGACAGCTTCAGTCCTAGCAAAAGACAAAGACTGGCGTTCTATTGGTGTTTTACATGAACATGGGTTGCCTTGAATATGTGATTGTGTGTTTTCAGCCATGTCTTAAGGCTTATATCCAGTTCACAGCTGCATAAATGGAGTTCTGCAACTATGACTGTTACACATGCAATTCTGCATTATTGAATGGTGTATTATCAGTACCCCCAATGTACTACTTGATTGATTAGCATTGCAGAAATAGCAGCCACGTTCACAGATATGAAGTTGGTTGTACAATGCTTGCATTCAGACAAAAGGTAGTGTACTGCAATCACCACTTACACGAGTATACATTTACACTACACAAGAAAGAAGTAGGACCTTGGCTTATATATTGTCTGAGATCCATCATCAGGGTTGTGTAGCGTAAAATATTGTGCTATATGACTCTTCTGTTCAACTGCATAAGTGAACCAAGATAGCAAATGTGCAATTAAGTGTGCACAAAATTCACTTGCGCATCTGTGCTCAATGTGCAATGAACATCCATACACAATGCTTTTTTTCAAAAAAAGTATTTCTCTATTGCCTCGCAGCCCATGGAGGCTCCTGAGGCAGTAAAAATAAAATAAAAAACCAACCGAAACAAAAGAAAGATTTAATTTAAAAAACACAATAAAATAATCTTTAAAAACTCTTAAAAGCAGTCCAAAACAATCCGAGAATCCAGTTTTGAAAAAGAAGAAGTGGTTTCAAACACTGGACGCCACGTGGAACAGGGCTGTTTTGACTGCCTGCCAGAAGCTAAAAAGACATGGAGCCAGCCTCACTTCCTTGACTAAGGACTTCTACAATCAAAGAGTTGCTACAGAGAAAGCCCTGTTAAGTATATTCCTTCACAAGGTTTTTGGACACACAACAGGGTTTCCTCTAAAGACCTCAAATTTCTGGCAGGCTCCTATCAGAGGAGGCAGTCTTTCAGATTTCTTGGTCAAAGTCATTTAGGGTTTTGCAGGTCAACACCAGCATCTTGAAGTGAGCTCAGAAGCAAATTGGAAGCCGACACAAGTGTGGCTGCTGCATTTTGCCCTAACTGTAGCTTCCAAACTTTACTCCTCCTCAGCAATCTGAGATCTAGGGGGTGTAATTGCTCTTTAACTACCCAGAACAGCTGGGCTGGTCAAGACTGAGTGGATTTATTAAAGGCAGCAAAGAATAGTTTCTTTATTGCCCTCACTGCTGCAAAGTAGGTTCTAAAATGGGCCTTAACTCATGCTTGATTGGTTTATCCTGAGTCTTTCTCCACCATCACACTAGACATCTACTCAAGGGCTTCATTGCCCTGAGCTCCCCAGAAGACTAATGCACCTCTGCTTCAAGCACAAGTAAAGGAGACTTTGGAGCAAACGTGTTATTGCCAGGGTTATGTCCCTGTTCCCCACATCAATCAGGGCATAAACAGAATCATGAAATCTAGCACTTGGAAAATCTATCAAAGCATTCAAGAATCCTTTTGGATTCATTAGTCTCTGGAGTGGTCCCTTTAATGAGTCCACTGTTCCTGCAGAGGTTAGGAGTCCCAGCACTAAACCCTACCAGGCAGTGACGTGCCCATGACAACAAAGTTCTTTCAACAACAACAACAACAATCCCCACCTCCATATCACCATCATTCTGACCCTCAAAAATCTGAAAAGTGTGGCCTGCTACATGTGTTGGGCCATATACTAACTGAGAAAGGTCAATGGTTGCACAGAAATTTTGAAATCCTGAGCTGTCCCTGATTATGGTGCCTCATCATGAATGTTAAAAACCCCCAACACAATACATTTGGGGCAGAATTACACCATTTCCTAGATTACATCAAGCAGCTCTTCCAGGGAGATCCTCATCCTACCTTGTTGCCCTATTGCCAGGTAGAGACAGAGATTGTCAGACAGGGCACCTCAATAGAAGAATGGACTCATGATAGATCACCATGACTCCTCCCATCCGATTTTCCCTGCTGCTCCAGCCAGTAACCTGGTGGGCATTGTTGGGTCAAAATTGTCACCATCTCTTCAGTTAACTGAGTTTTAGCTATACATGCAAAGTCAGCTTGCTAGCCTAGGATCTAGTCCTGGATCATTCTAGGCTGCATCAATAGAAATATAGTGTCTAGATTGAAGGAATTAATAGTACCATTCTCTTCTGCTTTGGACACGCCTCATCTGGAATACTGCATCTGGGCAAGTTCTGGGCACCACAATTTAAAAAGAATGTTCAGAAGCTGGAGTATGTCCAGAGGAGGGGGACCAAAATATTGAAGGGTCTGGAAACCATGCCCTATGAGGAACAACTTAGGAAGCTGAATATGTTTAGCCTGGAGAAGAGAAGGCTAAGGGATTTGCTTGTTCAATGAAGAAATCACTCATTTTCACAACAATTCTGGTGCTTGCTTCTTAATTTTCTGCTAAGTAAATGATGGCCATCCACCGATTCTTAGCTCAGGAGCACCCTGGTTGCTGTACATGAGAATCCAGTGTGCCTCCATGACTGCCATCTCCTGTACATCCTCTACATATGTCATGGCACTGCATGAGCAACTCTGCTTCTTCAAATCTGAACTCAACATAGATCAAATTTTTAACCACTTCTGTAGGGGAATTTATACATGTGTAAGGTTCCCATAGGATGCCAGCTATGGTCCTGTCTTAGGAAGCACTGGAGCAAAGGCAAATGAGTGGGATAGATGCTAAAAGGTTCAAACTTTTGGAAACATGAGATTGTTCCACCCGTTCATAGAACAGTTTACAATTTTAGAGGCAAAAAGTCAGCACAAGAATTCATACGCATTTTTGTACCTTGTCCCCCATGCATTTTGTCTGCATTTTGTATGCCTCCCCTGCCCTATGTGGACAATTTTGGATTTTGGAATATTTCAGATTTTGGAATTCCAAATAAGGGAGACCCACTTTTTTCCCAAATGGGACTCAAAGCGACTTACAATATAAATTAAAGCAGAACAGCTAAAACAATATAGAGTACATTTTAAAAAATAAATAAATAAACTGCAATCCAATTAATACAATAGTTTTAAGATATTGACTTAAAAACAGTTAAAACACTTGAAATATATTTTTCATACTTAAAAAAAAAAAACTTGTAAAAATTCCAGCATACCTAACTGCATATCCTTCAACCTTGATTGGTTAGGGCTAAAGGTATGTTGTTAAACTGGAAGGTCTTTGCCTGCCAGCAAAAAGGCAGCATATTGTGGGCAGATCAGACCTACGAGATTCAACCACTGAGAAGGCTCTGTGTGAGGAAATGCCTTGACCCCCTAGGGATCAAAATATCTCATACCATACCATCCTGGTTACTAGGTAGCATAGTTCTAGAGGGTACTTTCTCCATGCCCTCTATGGAACAAGAACCACAAGTAGAACAGCAGATGAGCACTTCCAAGAAGTGCGGAAATGGTGGTTGTTGGTGGTGGCTGCATTACTTCAAGCCATTTCCAACTTGTGGCACACTTAAAGTGATCTTATCATCAGGTTTTCTTGGCAAGTTTCTTTGGAGGGGGCTGGTAATTGCCATCCTTTGAGGCTGAGAGAGTGTAACTTGCCCAAGGTCACCCAGTAGGTTTGAATGGCCAGGCTTGGATTCGAACCCTTGTCTCCAGAGCTGTAGTTCAATGCTCAAACCACTATGCCACACAGCCTTTCAAGGAAATGGTGCTTTACATAAATGTGTCCACTACTTTCATTATATCCAGTGAAAAGAAATCACCATTAGAAATGGATTTTTTTTTCTTAATTCTGCATGCAAGAATGAAAAATGTCAGGGATAATTCCAGGGATTTCAGGGAAGAATAAATTCCGGGGCTGCCTTTTTTATTCCATGAAAATATTGGGGAGGAAGGATTTCTGCACAGTTTTCAGCTACCACTTATTTTTCAGGTCTCCCTTAGAGGAAAAATTACTTTCCCTTAAATGCACTTTTTTTTTTTTTGGCACAGAAAAAAAAGTTATTTTGGAGGAAACCCCCCAAAATACACTATTTGTTTCATAAAAAAAAATCCCTACTACTACCACCTTTTTTTTAAAAAAAGAGAGAGAAATAGATATTTTTGTATTTATTTGTCTCTTATTTTCCATCAGCATGGAAATCTGTCATGAGACAGAAAGACAGGGTGTTTGTGTTTTCCAATGAGGAAATAAATATGTCCCATCTTTATGCTATAGTGATTTGCCCCCTGCTTTCCTCTAATATAGTACCTTGAGTGGCTTACGTCCTATAAATATTGAAATAAATGACTTTTAATTATTCAGATGTATACATACATGCACATATATATAAATCTATGACCCAGCTTCATAACCTTCTGTTGTAACACTATAGCAAACAACATACCTGAACATACACTGGTGCATATCCCTTTACTGCTTCACTGCCATTTCAGACAAAGAGAAAGGTATACATATTCATATACAACTATATACATAAAAATACTATCTCCTGTCAACTGTCCAAATTCTCTAGAGAAGGTGCTGACTTATTCAAATGTGTGATAGATGCACACCTCACGTTAACCTAACCAAAAGCCACAGGAGAGGGAGGAAAAAGGCAGTGCAATGAAGCATCTTACCTTGTTTAGCCTGAGGTCAGAACCTGTCATTTGGGGATACCAGCACATAGATCTTTGACTCTTTTTCTCTCCCCAAGAGGAATATCAGGTTTTCTGTACTCCCAGATAAATTTCCTTGGCTTTGTCTTTTTGGACTTAGTTCAGGGGGCTTACTATTGTTTGGGTGGAAAGCAGAAAAGAATGAATAATTTGGAGAGGATTCTGCTCTGTGACATCTGCAGGAAGGTGAAGCATGAAGTTAACCTTAACATCAGTAAGAATACACAGTGGAAAATCTATTGTTATATTTATTTATGTCTTGCTTTTCCTGCAAAATTGGGACTCAGAGAGGCTTGCAAATTTAAATAACAATACAGTTAAAAACATACAACAAGAAAGCTTTAAAATAGAATTAAACAATTATGAGTATTAAAACCAGTCATTTAATACAAGAATAATTTTTAGAAGCTCTTAAAACAGTTCAGTTAAAACAAAACAGCATCCCCATGACAGTTCTTTAATAAACTTTCTGTTTTAAAAACCTATCAGAATAAAAAGATTTTAGCCTGCCAATGGAAAGATAACAAAGAAGAGGCCATCCTGGCCTCCCTGGATAGGAAGTTCCAGAGTCTGGGGGCAGCTTCATGAATAAACTCTTCCAGAACATAGCCACATAGCCTGAAAATTCCCTTAAAAAGTATGGATGTCGGCTGTGAAAGCCTTCATCTTCACACTCTGGGGGCAGCCACCAAGAAGGCCCTCTCTCATATCCTCACCAACTATGCCTAAGATGGTGGTGAGAATGAGAGAAGGTTGTTGTTGTTATTCCATTTTTTCTCGGTTTGGGAGTCATGGTGGCTTACAAAAGTTAGATAGCAAAATGTTGGTTTCAGCTCAAAGATACCATGCATGAATTTTGTGCAGAATAAGGCTTGAATTGTGAATAGTCTTCAAAAACTGCACAATTTTTGAAGACTTGCAGTAGAAGAAAATTGCAAAAATTATTAATTGTTTCCTTCAAGAATGAAATCAGTGAAAAATTACATCCTTATATATGGGCTAGCATGACACAGAGGTTTGAGTGTTGCCGTATGACTCTGGAGACCAGGGTTCGAGTTACCAGCTCAAACATGAAACCCACTGGCTGTCAGTCTCAAGGGAAGGCAATGACAAACCTCCTCTGAACAAATCTTGCCAAGAAAGCCCTGTGAGAGTGTCACCATGTCAGAAACAAAGGCACACAACAATAACAGCAAACATACAGGACGTTCTAAATGTGAAACGTCCCATACAATACAGGTTCTCTGATAACCCTACAACTAGCTGCAATCTGAAATTGACTTGAAATAGATCCTTCACTTGTCATAACTGGACAAATATTTCTCACAGTTTCTCCCATCTTCTCCCAATATCTGCTGACATGGGGGTCTGTACACTCTCCCTCCCTCTAAAATTGCAGTTGGCTTCACAGTCTGAACTCAGGAATAAACTTTTGGCTCTGATGTTCCATGAGTCTTTGTGGTTAGCCTCATTGGCCAACAAGCTCACCCGTTTCTTTGATTAAATCCTAACTGTTTGGTTCCTTCCCCTGTTGGCTTTGTTGACCCATAAAAAGAATTGGAGACATGCTGAAGTTCTGACAGCAGTGAAGAATTTCCTAGTTTCTCTGTCATGAAACCAAAGCTCAAGGCTTGTCTCAACTGTTGGCGATATGCCAGCTGCTTTTTGTTCAAAAGCATTTGTGTTCATTCTCCTTGTTTATCAGGATTGAAGCAAATGCATTATATTGTGTTGTGTGTGCACTGAACTGTATTTTTGTTTGTGCACTTGATGGATTCCAATGCCTTTCAAGAAAGAGATTAATTTTACTTCTTCCTCCATATGATCATTAAAAAAAGCTTTTAATGAACACAGTAAAACCCAACTAATTATCACAATGGCATTTAACTCTAAATAAAATTGACAGGAAGCAAGCGTATGATACATATAATTTTAACACGTTTTATTAAAATGCATTTATCACTTTTTTTCTCCCGGAATAACTTATCATATTATCTATGATAATTTCACTAATATTTTTCTTTCTGTTTAATATTTAAGTGGTGTTTACTGATATTAAAGTCATAATGCATTTAATGGAAATTACCTTGCATTCTAATTACTTTTCTTAGTGAGGGATGGTAAATAGAATCATCTTGTTATGGTTATTGTAGATGAAACCATAGAAATATTTAATGAACCTTCCTGTGGAGGAAATGTCATATTTACTTCTTTGTTGGTGCTTTCTCTTTCCTAAAATGCAAGAACATTCCTTTTCAGAATTGATAAGGAAGAGAGGACCAGCCAAATCCATTAATGTACCATATGCATCCAAATATGTTCCTTTACTTCCAGGATGGGGAAACTCAGGGCTAAATTCAATTTCAGATAAACCCTTGGGGGCCACATTGAAGGCATAATAAGCAGGGCCAAAAGCAAAGGCAGGGGAGAGTTTAAACATGCCAGCATATTTTAGTGTGAAGGTCTTACTGCTAGTAGGTAAGTATTAGTGAGGGCTTTTCATGGTTTTAGGATTGGAAAAAGGACTCATATAAAAGCCAGGGGCATCACTAGGGAGTACAGAGGTGTGGACTGCACCAGGTGATACCCTAAGGGAGGGGGTGAAATCATTGCTCCCCAAACATCTGCCCTTAGGCAGAAGCTGACTGTGATGCTCACTTGCTTCCCTTTAAAATGCTGGAGCTTGATGGAGGAAATGGTCTAAGTGGCATGAGGCTCAACGGAAGGAAAGAGATGTCCAGGAGAGCAGCCAACGGAAGGGTTGATAAGACTGAGACAACAAATGCAAAGCTTTGCAGCAAAAAGAAAGCAAGTGTAAGAGCACAGTACCAGTCCAATGTCCAATAGAGCAAAACCAGAGCCAAATCAAGGGTCCAGAGTTTCAGAGCGCAGATCAGTGAGTCCAGTCCAGGGTTGAAGGTTCCAGAGAGCAGGCCAGCAAATCCAGTCCAGGGTGAAGAGTTCTAGGCCAATCCAAGGTCTAGGAAACAAGGGGTCAGGCAACAAAGTCCGAGGGAGTCAGATCCAGACACTTTTGCCAGGGAAAACAGATAGGCTCTGACGGAGAAATTCAGCGTTTCACAGCTGTTTATATTAGGCCATCTCCTCATCACAACTGTTTGGTGATTAGTGAGCGTTTCTCATATAACCTCCATGAACGCCAGAGGCACGGACTTTCTGTTCTTCTTTGGCTGAAGGTAGATACCAGCTCATCCTGCTCCTCTATATCTCCTAGGCCTGGACTCTCTGCTGGGGGGAGGCTGGACTGCTGAGGCACAGGCTCTGCTGGAGCTGGCAAATGCAAGCTAGGGCTTGACTTAACCAACTCTGTTGAAGCTGGCAGGGCAAAGCTAGGGCCTGGCTCAGCCTCAAGTTCCACATGCACCTGAGGGACAGACTCCTCCTCGTCCTCCTTATCCTCAGCCTGGCTGGCCATGACAAGAAAGACCTTATGTTTTTCTATTATTTATTTTTTAGAAATACATTTTAATAATAAATTTTTATTTTTTTTAAAGTCACATCTTACCACATTTTCACTTTAACAACAGGAAACTATGTAAATATATTTAGGCTATGCCTATGATACTGTAATGAAGAGGTATAATTTTAATTTGGCTAGTTGTTTATGTCACAACTATTGCCATTACATTCAAGTATGCTAGGAGGTCAATGGGGCAGAATGACACAATGAATTCCCCCCATGCAGACCAGTCGGCCCACACATCCCTTCCCTTATTCTCCATTGTGGCTAGTAGGAAGCCCCACATTGCCATGTGGCAAGACAACCCATTTTGATGCCAGAAGGGGCAACATGTGTGTTATGTTCTCACTAGCCACAAGGGCAGAGTAAGGTAAGAGGTGCACAGCGGTAGTGGGTCCAAGGTATGGGGATGGGGTTGCATATAAACACCTGCCCATTCCCACACCAGCCTAGGGATAGATCTGGTTTGGGCCCTTTCCTGGCCTCTCTGCTCAGCCTGGGATCTGGCCGGGGTGTTCAAGGCTTGGCATCTCTTCTTCTTTTGTCCTTAGGATGAAGGGATGAACCTCAGGGCATGAGCCATGTCAAAAAAAAGTGTCTGTACAAATTGGTCCCAGAACTTGATATCGCTTTCCGCAACTTTATTTGCACAGTTGCATGTGAACAGGGGCTGCACACATAAGGACCTTTCATACTACACAATTATTGTGCTATGATACTTTCCTCATTTGCTAGACTTGACATTTTATTTAATTTGAATGGCATACTCTGTGCAGCTGACATTGATGCTTAGTCATCATGCTTCAGGACATTATCAAGGGGCTTGCCTTTGTAACATCACCCTTATTATGTTACCCGGGCCCATCTCCTGTGACATTACAAGGAGTCGTTCCTAGGTCTCCAATATTGGCACTGAAACCTCAGGATCTGGGGAAACCCTGACATGGCAATCCTAGTACTGGGATAACAGATCTTGCAGCACCACACTAGAAAGAAATTGGTAGCATGAGCTTTCATAGACTTCAGTTTACTTCCTCACATGCATTTGGTCATGGCTATATCTTTCAATTCTAGTATGGTGATAATAGCTTTGTAAAAGAAGAAGACATGGCCTTTTGTGAAAGCCCAGATGACTTGTTGAGTTCCCAAAAGAGGCAAATTTGGCCCAGAACTTGATGTTCTCCTCCTCAGCTCTAATTGCATAATGGACTGTACGTGTAAAGAGGGTTGGTAAACACAATTGCAACATAATGATTTCACTTTAAATTACCATAGTTCCAGCCTATGGAATCCTAGGATTTGCGTTTTTGGTGGGGACATTTAGAATTCTCAGCCAGGGAGTTCTAGTGCCTCACCAAGCTACAAACCTCAGGATTCCATAAGATGTTGCCATGCAGTTCAAGGGGAATCATACCATGATGATTATCTAGTATGGAAGGTCTTTATAGTATTAGTGAAAGCTGCATGCAAAAATGTTACAGGGAAATGGGTATAAGAATAAATGCACAATTCAGCTCCACCCCACCCCAACAAAACCCCACCATTTCTACCCTGCATTTTTATCTGAGCCCACAAGATCCAGTTTCCTGTGACTGGGACACTACATAATAATATAATTGCATAATAAAGACACATAATGGGGCACAAACAAGTATGTCCTGGTGTGCTTGTGGGTGTATCAATGCAGATCATCACTCCCTAGCTGGTGTGCTGATGTGCATTGGTCTCAATGTGCATTAGTCAGTCACTTTGCCAGCTCCCTTACATAGTGAAAGCAACCCTTTACTGAATTTGGATGTTACAGAACTTATGTTATTGTTAATTGCCCTTGAGTCAACCCCAACTTATGATGACCCTATGGATGAGGTATCTGCAAGCCACCCTGTCCTTCACTACTCTGCTTAGGTCCTGCAAAGTCAGATCCTCCTTAACTGAGTCTATCCATCTAATTTGCAGTACTTCTGTTTTTTCTGATATCCTCCCCATGTCCTAGTATTGTCTTTTCTTGTGAGTCATGCCTTCTCATCCTATGGCCAAAGTACAACAGCCTCAGTTTGATCATCTTGGCTTCCAGGGAGATTTCTGGCTTGATCTGACCCATTTCTTTGCCTTTTTGGCTGTCCACAGTATTGTTAGCACTCTTCTCCAGCACCACATTTGAATAAATTGATTTTCTTCTGATCTGCTTTCTAAAATGTCCAGCAGTCATATCTGTACTTGGTAAATGGTTAGTACAATGCCTCGGATGATTCTCACTTTAGTGCTCAGTTTGGTATCTTTACAGAACTACCCTATTCTAATTACTGCAGATGTAAGTCTGCTTATGAAAATGTAAGTCCGCAACAGGATTTTGGCCCTTGTTTTTAATTATATACTATGACCCACCTTAAAATAACTTTTGAAAGGAAAGAGGAATCTGAAATCCAGAATATACATCACCAAACAATGAAAGAATTCTCGTCCATCTTTTGCAAAAACTGCCCCTCATTTTAAAAGATCATCCAAAACAGAATTTTAGCTCAGCAATCATTTCTCATTTCTTTTCAAACTCTTGTGCCGTTATTTTTCTAGTCATCTCTTAAAGTCTAATAAAGGTTTCCCTCCCTCTTGGAAGTTACACAATTCTGCAGAAAGCTATTGAATATTTTAATGAAGGTCTTAAGCAGAACATCTGAAAAAAAGTTTTATAATATTATTCAGAAAGCCCATCTGGTCTAGAAGATTTATGCTGTCTGATTTTTTTTCTTTTAAATTACATATATAACTTCCTGAATTATAATTAATTTATTGAGCTCAGCAGCATCCTCAGCATATAACCCTGGGAAAATCTAAAGACTTCCAAATCATAATTAATATTGGATAGTTTCGGATTTTCTAAAGAATAAGAATTTGTATAATTATTTTCTTCAAAGACATGCAGAGTCTTTGGAAAGAATATTGTGTTTTCAGTTTGAAGTAAAGGAATTGCAGACTGTATCCATTTTATTATTTTAGTTTATCCTCTTATCTTTGTTTATTATTCAAAACATATCTTAATTGCCTAAAATATTAACACAATATAATCAAACCTCAACAATACTGCAACCATAAAAACCAAACCATAAACCATACTGTGCATTTTTGTAAATTATTTTCATGAACACAAATGCTTTTACATACACTTCTTCAGATACACATTTGATATGTTTTTGATAAGATAAGTAGGCTGCATCTGCACTGCAGAAATAATGCAGTTTGACACCACTTTAGCCATGGCTCTGTGCTATGGAATTTTGGGAACTATAGTTTTGTGGGATACTGAACCTTCTCTGTCAAAGAAATCTGATGCCACAAAACACTACAAATCCCAGGGTTTCATAGGATGGAGCCATAATAGTTAATGCAGTGTAAAACTGTATTATTTCTACAGTGCAGATGAGCCATTGATTACAAAATTCTGAGTAGTGCGAATACCAAAGGATAACCATATTTTGTTTGTCTATTCACAAAAAAAATCACAGGAAGTGTGAATTAGGTTTGGAGCCTTTTCATACTACAGTGGTTCCCCGGTTTACGAAATTAATTCGTTCCAGCACCCCTTTCCTAAACCGAAAAGTTCATAAACCAGGGCCCCTTAAACCATCCCCCGCACCATTTGAATTTCCCGTCGCTTTCTTTTCGTAAACCGGGGGTTTTTCCGTAAACCGGGGCCATTTTTCCGGATCCCGGCTCTTTCGTAGACCGGGGTTTTCGTAGGCCGGGTTAGTCGTAAACCGGGGGACCACTGTACTTTATAATACTATTTATAGTACTATGACTCCAATTGGAGACAGAGGAGCGAGCTATTATTTATTTATTTATTTATTTATTTTTACCATCATGGCAACATCCTATGAAATACTGGGGTTTGTAGTCTGGTGAGGCACTAGAGATATCTGGGTGATAATCCTATGTATGTGCATTTATGTCGCCTGCTGACTTGGGCTGATCCCATTAATTTCATGAGAAAGCCAGCATGGTGTAGTGGTTTGAATGTTGGACTATGACTCCAGAGGCCAGGGTTCAATTCCCAGCTTGGCCATGAAACCCACTGGGTGACTTTGGGTAAGTCATATGCTCCCAGCCTCAAGGAAAGGCAATGGAAAACATCCTTGAGCAAAGCTAGCCAAGAAAACCCCATGAAAGGTTTCCTTAGGGTCACCATGAATCGGAAACAACTTGAATTTCACAGGGTTTTCTCAGGCAAGGAATGACCCTCCTTAAACTACAGATCCCCAGATTCCATAGGGTGGAAACATGACAGTTAAAGTGGCATCATATAATTGTGTAGTGTGGAAGAACTTAAGGTTCACATAAACCTGTAAGTCAAATTATTTTCCCCCTCTTCTTTAGGCATAGAGCATTTTCAGCAGTATTGCCCATACTGTGAAAGGCCTTTTCAAATGCTAAGGCCATGATTGTATTTTTCTGCAAGTATTTGATTAAGACATAGCTATTCAAGAAGTATTCTTTTTTACTTGTGGATTAAACATGCCTTTTCTTCTTGTTGTTTTGCATACAGCTGTTTCTTGTTGGGTTGAGAATTGGAGCTTGTTGTATTAAAGCTGTTCCACATGGTTGTTGTTTTGCTAATTGGTGCATACGGTGTTTTGTGGGTTTTTGTTTTTTGTAAAATGACTTATTATATTAAGACACTACAAGTCCATTTTGAAACAGAAAAGTGGAATATAATATTTTTAGCCCTAAATCTAATTGCCAGTTCTAACTAGAATCAACCTATTGAAATCAGTTACATTTACATAAATGGTGACTTCAGGTAAATTTGTACACAATTATAACCTAAGGGAGACATTCTTAAAAGCTATTGAGATGCATGATGTCTTTATAAATGACAGGCATGTGTTTTCCAACTTTATTTTTTAACATATTTAATCTCATTTATGCTCAGGAGATAAAAGTTATTATCTGTTATCTGTCCCCACCCTGATCCACCCCTTGTGACTTTGATTTTTATTCTGACAACAAATTTATGAACCAGGACTGTATGCACACTGCAGAAATAATTCAGGCTGACATCATTTAACTGCCGTGGTTCAATGCTATGGAATTCTGGTATTTGTAGTTTTGTGAGATATTTAGCCTTCTGTGTCAGAGAATTCTAGGGCCACAACAAACTACAAATCCCAACTATGGCAGTTAAAGCGGTGTCGAGCAACATTATTTCTGCTGTGCAGATGCAGCCTAGGTTAGGCTGAGACACTGTGATTTGCTTAAGATGATAATACATAAGTATTACAGGAAGTTTGGATTTAACTTGCTCTATATGTAGTTTGGGTAGAGACTGGATGTGAACATAGAGCTAATGTAGTGACCATGTGTCTGAAGGAAAGTTGTACTTTTGACAGATCTGATGAAGACATTTTGATTTTTCAATAATGTAGTATATAATATTTATTATTAATCATGTTGTGTGCACACATATATACACACAACATTGTGTTTGTTGACCCCCCCCTCCCCCTTTCCACAGGCTTCATTAAACTTAGTACATAATATCCAGGGTTCCTCTGCTTAAAATAGTAATTCTGGCCCAGTACAGACTGGCACAAAGCGCCGCCTGGGGCCGATTTTAGGGCTCGGGAGAGCGGAGCATCCACACGGAAGCCACCATGGCGTATGCACAATGCCATTCGGATGCTGCGCTGCACTGCGTGTACATCATCGGTGCATGCAAGGGTGTTCATGGCACCCCGCGTGTGGTGCAAAAAGAACCTGCCGGGAGCAGGGTTTTTTAAGTCTTGCAGTGTTTGCTGTGGCCTTCATCCATCAATCTGTACCAGGCCTTTGTGTCTTTTCCCCTTTTTGCCCTCCTGTTTCCATTTGACCTCGTTCTGATGTAGGTCAGCCACATGTGTCCCAGTTGTCATCTATGAAAGCGAATACACACATGAGCTTCAGCTATTATAGAATAAATATGGCCAGATTGTTAGTGAAATTCAATGTATTATGTTGTAACAAAAGAAAAGTGTTATGGGCACTATGCTGCCAATGTGCTTGCTTCAGGGGCTGATGAGATTCCACCCTAACTCTTTTTTTCTCTCTTCCCATATAGACATTTTTGCGTAGTTTATGTGTATCTTTTCCCCCCAACATAGATGCATTTTATACACATTTTTAAATGTACACCTGATTGTGCACATGCATTCCCATTGATTGAAGGTGGAATCCTGGCAAGATGGGAGCCTTGCTGGTGAGTGGTTCCCATGTTTAAGAGATAGGTTGACATCAATGGTTTGTACTGCCTAATGACAGCTGTTTTTGACTGTGATAATTTGGCTACAGTGGTCCAAATATTGATAACCTGACAACTGGGCAAATGTGATGCACTCTTTGTAGGGTTGGTCTAGAAACTGCAGTACAGAATAGTCCTCTGAGTGGGGCAACTCACCAACTGCACCTGACACATCTGCTGAAGGAATTACACTGGTTGCTTTTGAACTACTGAATCAAATTGAAAGTTTTCTTGTTAGTTTATAAATTGCTAACTACTTGGGACCTGATTACATTACAGATAACTATCTTCCTTCTGAATCCATTTGGTCTCCGAGGTTTTCTGTAGAGATCGTTTTTTGGTGATACCAAATAAGAGCCACTCAGCGATCATTTGGAGCAGGACATTTAGTGTGGTGGCACTAACTATGTGGATTGTTCTTCCCTTAGATATTTGATATGCTTCAGTTGTTCCTAGCATTATAGGCACATTCATACTTATTTATGTAAGCCTTCACTATTTAGTCCAAACTAGCATATGTTTCATAGACTGCATACAGAGTGTATGTTAATTTTTATATTGTGCATTTGTTTAATGTGTACATTTCACCACTGTGAAATTGTTGGACATTAACGGCATGTTCATATTTGTAAATAAATAAATAAAAAATATTATAATGAAGTATAGCACCCTATGAAATTTTCTAATACAAGGAATGTTAGTAGTGCACATTTTTGAAATGAGAACATTGTTTTGTGCAAATTTTACTTCTTCTCCAAATGATGCATTGCAATAATCAGAACTCCACTGATTTCTGAGGGAAGATCTGTTTTGTCCTGTAATTGCAGCCAGTGAGGTGCAAAGTGGATATTTTTGTAGGGAAATGATGGAATTTCCTTTCCATCTTTAGAAGCTACTTCAGGCTCTTTCAAATGATTTTATCATAGAAAAGGCTGCAGTAATTCATAGTACCCAAATGATCTTTGGTGAGAGAACAGTGATTTTATAAGTTTATCTATGGCAGCACATTTCTTGTTTTATCCATGAAATGGTGTGATTTTTTTTAATGTAAAAATGTCCTATCTTTTTTTCTCGACTCTGGTGAATCCAGGAACAAAATTGCCACCGATTTCCTTGAACACAGATTTTCAATCTCTCCTGCAAATTGTAGGAATATAGACATCCATGGAGACAAAACAAATTAGAGAAATCACTATCTCCTCAGCTTTCCACCGAATGACAGGTCATTCAATGGAACGTTATGAAATGCCATTGTCACAAGAAAAAAAGAAAAAAGAAAAAAAGGAGGAAAGCCTAGTTATACAGCTGCAACATTTAATAGAGCTCGCACTTGATGAATAGCTGTGGACATGTTCCCTGCTAAGAAATACATGGCAAAGTCTGCAAACAAATAATTACAACAGTATTTCACAATAGTGCTAAGGGATGGATTATTTGAGCAGAATATGTACAGAGGTCAGTGCTCTACACTCACACACACACACAAGCACACAATCTTAGCTATGAAAAAGAGCTGGCCTGTGGTGTCATGAATATTTACGGCAAATATACACCGCCATTCTGAATCCAGGCTCCCTGTTCCTCCCCATAATAGAACATGTTTCCAAAATGGATTAAAGACTAATTTGATTTTAGTAGAGTACGTACCACAGATGCATTTAATTTTAAGTGACAAAATAAAATGTAGCACATGACACGCTACCTTGATGTATAGCTGTTTCACCAGCAATCTGGGATGAGATATATCTTTTCTTCTCTTTGTATGTGTGTGTAAAACTGTCAGGGTTGCCTCTGATTGCTCAGCTGGACCATATATTCCTTACAGGGCTGCACCTGAGAGACCTTCGCTTAACCAAATATTTACTGTGCTAAAAGAATCTTTCCAGGGAAGGGACAAGCATCGCAAGAGAGTATTATGCTTCTTTGTGCTTATGGCTGCACAGGAGCAGCAATGCCATGGAGAGGATGCAAATAAATAATGGAGACCTCATGCAGCACTGGTTAGTAAATCATTTTCTTGGATAGTAGGCACTCATCCTAGTACCTAGTAGGAGGATATAGACCAATACCTTCTTCATCTGCACTGTTTGGCTAGGAATTCCAATTGCTATATCATCCACAAGAGGTGGCTGTTAGCTTCCAGGGAGTAGTGAGCTTAGGCATAGGACAGACTGGTGCTTTATGCTGGCCTGGAGCCAAAATTAGGACTTGGGAGGGTGGAGTGTCCACATGCTCCCAAGCCCTACCACTCAGTCTGGGTGCCATCGTGGCTGGCCCCCATCAACATGGGGGCCATCATGATGATGTATGCATGGCACAGTGTCCAAATGGTGCCATGCCATGCATATATCATCGGCGCACGCAAGGACATCAATGGCGCCCAAGGCGCATCACAGAAAGAACCCGCTGCAAGCAGGTTCTTTTTTTGCCTTGGGGCTGAGCTGTTTGGTTGGTGTGGCCTTCATGCACGGCAAAAATGGGTGGCTGCAGGCCTCCCTTTCAGGGCTATCTTTCCAGCCCCTTACTCTGTATTTTACTCTGAACTTTTTCCAAAGGGGTGGATGCTATGGTTCAGTATCATGGATAGGTCCATTAAATTCTGGATTAAAAACCCTCGAGTAGATTCACCACCCTCACTAACATGAAACCTACTAGTCTCCACTGTCACTTTGGGACTGGCTATTGTATCTCTCTCAGGACCAAGCTTGTATTTTTCCATGATGTGCAGCTGATGAGAACATAAAACAGAGTCAACTGATAGGCAGAAAGAAAGACAGATGGATATCTATCTATCTATTTGTCTATCCATCCATTCATACACACACACACTGTATCTCAATAGTGACCAAGGGAGACATGACAGTCATCTATAAAATTATGCATAGTGGTGAGAAAGTGGAAAAGGGCAGTTTGTTTCTCCCTTATAATAATAAAATTTGGAGTCTTCTGATGAAGCTGATCCTTTAAGATAGATGAAAAGACAATTATGAGATTTGCAACCTGATGATATACTGATGGCCACTAAGCTGGAGAGTGTTTAAATGGAATTAGACCAATTTAATGGAGGAGAAGGCTATCAGCAGCTAGCTATTATTTATGCATTCATTTATTTGGTCTGGAAACCATGCCCTATGAGAAGCAGCTTAGGGAGCTGGGGCTATTTAGCCTGTAGAAGAGAAGGTTAAAAGGTGATATGATAGCACTGTTTAATATTTGAAGATGGAGCAAGTTTGTTTCTCTAGCTCCAGAGAATAGGACCTGCAGCAGTGGATTCAAGCTACAGGAAAAGAAATTCCACTTCAATATTAGGAAGAACTGCCTGTTTGACAGTAGAATACACTGCCTTGGAGTGTAACAATAGGTAAAGAAAAGACTAGGTAGCTCTTGAAAATGTGATTTCTTCTAAACATTTAGAAAGAAAAGAGGATAACTACATTACAGATGGAAAAATTTCATCATGGCCCTCTGTTTTCAAGACTAGAGCAGGGTACATGAAGGCCTCTCATTCACAGGGTCACCGTAAGTTGAAGATGACTTCACAGAAAATGGCAACATCAAAATTGCTTTTGGAATGACAAAGCTGTGGCACATGCTTTCATTTCATAGATGGGGCTGGATTTTGAAGGCTACCATTGGCACCAACACAGAAGAGGCAAAATTATAAAATAATGTCATTAGAGCATTAAGTGGATGATTAGTTTATGAGCATTCTTTTTCATAATTCTTCAGAGACTGCAAAGCGTTGACTTCAGCTGAGAGAGGAATTATCAAAAGGTACCATGACTGGGTTGACCGTTTCCTTCTCAAATTATATTATTCTGGAATTAGAGACATGGAAATCTGGTTAGCGGAAAATGATGTATATCGCTGTTTTAGAAGTTCTGTAAACTGTTTTCTAGTTTTCTTTGCTTTGTTTGGGAATGAGTCATGTTGCAGGAAAACAGAACAAAGAAAGAATTCCATTTTTAGTGCCACGGTTCCATCCTATGGAATCCTGCAATGTGTGTGTGTGTGTGTGGGATAAATACAATTCTTAGTCACAGAGCTCTGGTGCCTCACCAAATTACAAATTATGTTTACTTTAGGGTCTCCATAATCAGAAACTACTTTAAGGCACATAACAACAACAAAAACATATGGGGGAAGCAGTATGTAGGATATCTTTCTCTCATAAAACTATATAGAGCTGAACAGAATAAAGGCAATTGAAACATCCAAAGGAATATTACCTTAGGAAATCGGGTGGTCAACTGTGGCCTTACAGAACTCTCACCAGCCCTGGCAAGCATAGCCAATGAAAAGGGATTATCAAAATTGCAGTTCCAAAACATCTGGAGAGCCTCAGTTGCCTGCTTCTGACAGAGGGCATTTTCAGACTATACAATTAATAATGGTGTCTTCCAGTTTAACTGCCATGAAAACAACCTACAGAATCCGGGGGTTTGTAATTTGGGGAAGCACCAGAGCAATCTGGCTGAGATTTCTATGTACCCCTCCACGCATTGCAAATCCCAGGAATCCATAGGATGGAACCATCACACTAAAATGGAATATTGTGCTATTGATTGTATGGTGTGAAAAGGCTCTTAGAGTGTTTGTAGAACAAGGATGCCTCTGTAGTCCAAAGCAATAGCAACAGCAATAGCAAGTACATATCTATATTGCTTATCGGTGAAAGCACTCCCTAAGTGGTTTGCAATGTGTAATCCAATTGCCCCCAACAAGCTGGGTATTCATTTTACTGATCTATGAAAGGATGGAAGGCTGAGTGGACCTTGGAGCCCTCCTCTAGAATCAAACTTAGAACACTGTGGCTTCAGTACCATCATTTAACCACGGTGCTACCAGGGCTCAAAGAAGCATAAAGATAAAATATCTGTATGTGTGCAAAGAGTTCTACAAGACTTGGCCCAAGTTGTGTAACACAGCCATACATTGTGCATATAACTGAGGATAAACCGAAACATTGTTGGCATCCTTTTAGCAACATATGCAGGCTTATGCCCACTGTATGTCTATATCTCCTTTTCTCTTTCTTTTTCCTTTTCCTTTTCCTTTTTTTTTCTTTTTTTGGTCATTTAGGAGGTTCGTATTCTCTTCCACCCTTTACAATTGCCAATGTTGCTCCAGTGCTCATAGTTTTCTTGAGATAGCCCTCCTAAACAGCAATTTTATGACTGGTGGATGGAGTGTGGGGTAGGTGGGAATCAGAGAAACATCCAGTTATGGCCCATAGCCAGATGCAGCCAGGTCCTTCCACTCTCCCCCACCTCACAATCCACCAGCCATGGAATGGCAATTCAGTGGGATCATCACAGCAAAACCCATGAGTCTTAGGTCTTGCCCTGATCCCACTAACACATGCACAGGCTGGCTGGGAGAAAACAATTAACTGATAATGCTCACAAGAGTAGTAAATCACCAGCACCCAGAAAGCTTCCTTGCCTGTGGGAGTCCATGCATTTGTCAAAGAGCCTGCTTCATGGAAACCAATAAGCAGCAAGGTCAACACAGTCGAAAGACTGAAGGAGGCAAGAAATAAAAGGTTCTAATAGCAGGAGACTGGAGACAGAACCGCTGGTGAGAAAGCTGATTACTTGCTTCCAGCAGTAGCCCTAGGCAGACCAGCTTGTTCTAATCAGAGCCTCTCCATTGCTGTTTGCAAGCAGCCTGATCAAGTATTTTTGGTCTACTCTTTTCTCTTTACATCCTTGAACTCACTAGCTGTGTCCACTGCTCCATCAGCTGCAAGTAGCTCCTGCCTTGTCATTGTGCTGGCTGAGGCTGCTCTTCACCTGGGGGACTTGTTTGAGTCCATTCTTCAGCCTCCTATTCAAACTCCTAGGTCCAGACCATGGCCCATGGCACGTCTGGTGAGCAAGGAGCTGTATTGAAGTTCCACCTGTGAAATCTTACACTATGTTGAGCAACGTGGGATCTGGGCCACTGATTTGAATGTGTGTGTGTCTCACCTTGTTGTTCATCCTCTTGTCCAGTGAAGATTCTGAGGACCTAGTAATATTACCCAACTAATCTTTATTTGGCTGCAGATGTCTGGCAAATTATAGTAAACCTTGGAGCCACTGAACCCTCAAGCACTGAAAGTAAAGTTTGGGATATTCAGGACTGAGAAAAGGAAGAACTCTTTCACAAAGAGCACATCCAAACTATGGATTTTCCTAACAGAGCATTAGGTGGCCTTAAAGATGGAAAGATGGATTAGACAAATTTATGGAGGATAACGCTATGAATAACTGATAGTCATGGTTATCTCTGGGTATCAGAGGCAGCACGTCTTGCAGGGAATACGAGTGGGAGGATAGAGGTTTGTTCAAGTCCAGTTTAGGGGTTTCTCATGGGTCACTGATTGACCACTGTGGGAAATGTTTGTTGAACTAGATGGGCTTTTGGTATGATCCAGCAGCACTTGTCTGATGTTTCTACATACATGCCAGAAGAAGATGGTAAAAGCTATGTTCCTTTTGCTTTCTTAGGCTTCCCTCTGTAGAAGATAAATGTGCTTGGGAACTGTCAGAAGCTGTTTGTGTTCAGCCTACTCTTTGATTAAACAAACATTTGATGTGATGAGACTAAGTTAGCAGTGCCAATACATCGTGATTCACAAGTTCTTCTTGGGCATGCTTCTAAAATGCTGATGACTTCTACAGTCTTCATCCATTTCTTTCTTTATTATTAAAAGGCAAAAAGAAGGAAAATCCTGAGGGATGGTTGGGTTGCCTCATCCCATGACCCTTCAAATACATTCTTGCATAGCTATATGCTGTCTCCTGAGAACCTGATGAATTACTTAGCCCACTGGGCCTCTGTGGTTCTTATATGATTCACTATGGGGACAATGGATCTGGAAGAAGTGGGGAGGGGAGAAGAAAGAAGAAGAGGAGCTATGTGTGCACTGACCTTATACCATGAACTTGATTCATCCACATCTATAGTATGCATGCTTTTGGAGAAGTATTTCCTGTTATTTGTACAGCAGATCACTTTTCAACATCTAAGAAAATTGATCTGGATCTGCTCTCAGACTGAAGACAAATCACTTTCTGCCTTGCGAAATGAGCCTGGAATAGCCGGGGGCTTCTAAATTTATTAGTCCACTTGCTGAAGAGCAGCATCTTTCTGTGATTAGCCATGTGAAATTATGGAAAAAAAATGCCAATGGCACCTTCACATTTTCCTTGCACAAGGTTTCACAGCCTGAGATGGAGAAAAATCAAGACAACAGCTATGGAAGAGATTTACAGCTGCTGACTTCATACCATAAGTCAACACTGAATAATTAAAAGACTTGTAATTAAGGGCTAATTTAGTATTGATTGTATCCTAGAGCAAGGGGGCAGTGAGCCCAGTGCTCCTGTATTGGTCTGATCAAGTGTCCTCAGCTGGGAACCCAAAGTGCAATTACCTCCCTGTAGCCGTCAGCAACAGGCCTGCATTACCTCAACTCCTTTGCCCTGCATCCCACAAGTGTTCGAACAGACAGGTTTATGAGCCTACATGGGGAAGTTATTAGGGTGGCCAATCTTCAATACAAGATGCCTCCCTTCAGAGCAATCAGCATGAAGGGTGTAAATTTCCATTTCATTAATTTAGGTTGTTGAGAAGCTGGACTCCCGACGGTTTGTTTATCTAGTTATAGCTGACATTTTCCAGGAGCTTCAGGCAGTGACTTTTCATTATGATTAGGGCTGGAGAAGATCTTTCATTTGTTCTACCTTTTTCAGTGAACTGACCTAATTCAAATATCCTGACTATTACATGGATTGGAACACAGTTGTCTTCTGAGTTGCGCCCTTCTCTGGATGTTGAGGTGCAACGCATAGCTCTGAAAGGGTACACAAAAATGCATATATTTGGGGAATGTGTTCAAGAAGACTGTGGGCCCTTTCACACTGTACAATTATAGCGCAAGGATTCCACTACAACTGTCATAGTTCCATCCTATGGAATCCTGGTGTTTTCCATTTAGATACTTAGAATTCTCTGCCAGGGACTTCTAGTTTATTTGTCATTGTTCCTTGTTATGAAATCCTGGAGTTTGCAGTTTAAGGAGAGTTATTAAGAATGATCAGCCAAGGAGTTTGAGTTCCTTGCTACAGCAAAGCATTTAACACTTCCTACACCAATCCTCTGGCTGCTTTAATGCTCATTGGAATCTTTGGCTGCATCTGCACTGCCCAAATAATGCAGTTTGACACTGCTTTAACTGCCTCGGCTGCATTCTATGGAATCCTGGGATCTGTAGTTTTTTGAGGTACCAGAGATCTTGGACAGAGAAGGCTAAGTATCACAAAAAATCCCAGAATTCCATAGCATTGATCATGGAAAACAGTAGTACATAAACTCAGCGTAAAGTTATATGTGTGTGAGGGAGGGAGGGAGGGAGGGAATTAAATGTCTTACTGTAGCACGGAACTTGAACTCCCTAGCTGATAAATCTAAATACTCCTTCTTAAACTGCAACACCCAGGAAGGAGATATAAGAATTAAACTAGAATTCCCTGGCTGAGAATTCTAAATATTTCTCACCTAAATGGCAGAATTTCACAGGGATATTTTTTACTACCCTTAGAACGGAGTGTGTCCTATCCAACAAAGCTCTGTGCGTGTATGTTTGTATGTATGTGTGCATCCATGCAAGACATTTATAACCTCCTTTCAAGACTTCCCAAGGCAGCTTAAATGGCTAGGACTGTATCTGCATTGAAGAATCATCATCTTCATCATCACCATCCATCAACTACTTCTACTTCTTCTTCTTCTTCTTCTTCTTCTTCTTCTTCTTCTTCTTCTTCCTTTATTTACTTAAATAAAGTGGTGAACAACAAGTATAAAACAAAACAATTTAAAAACAGTACAACAATATTAAAATATATAAATATAAAATTTTAAAAAATAATTACACAATTCCAAGAGTTAAACAGTTATAAATTAAACTATAACATGTTAAAATGAAAACCATTAAAATTTATATCACACAACATTAAAAACCCAGTCTTTATCAGTTTGCAAATAACTGCCAGCACAAGAACTCTGGTGCTACAACAAACTACAATTCCCAGAACTGCATAGTATTGAGCCATGGTAGTTAAAGTGGTGTCAACTTGGATTATTTCTGCAGTTTGGATGCAGCCATAATCTAGTGCTATGTTTAAACAAACAACAAACGGAAAGGAGAGCAGTTTAAAAGCTGAGCTCTTCACTTAACAAAATGCACTTTGAAACAAAGACATTCTTATTGTGATTGTTATTGCTGTGGTTGGTGTTATTTTATTCATTTATATATTCACTTCCGTCCAACAATGAGACTCAACCTGGCTGTGAAGTTATGAGAGCCAATTTAAAAATTAAAAAAGATGGGGACATAGATGTTTTCTTTGAAAAGGAATCCCAGAGAAATGGGGGCTACCACTGAAAAAGCCCTGTTTGTCGTGTCTACAAGTCTGATGGATCCCGACATAAGTAGGGTTTCCCGAGGTCTGGAAAGTGATGTGTAGGTCCAGAATGCCGTTTTAATAACCTGTTTCCAATTCTTTCAGGTTTTTAGTGGTCATTATAGACTCAGCCCATCAACTTTATCTTGGCCACACATTGGACTATGGCTGGGGTGGGCAAAATTCAACTGTCCAGATGTTGTTATATTGCAACTTTTATCAGACCTTTCCACTAGAGTGGATGCTGGGAATTGCAATTCCATAACATCTAGAGGACCTGTTTAGGCCACTCTTGTACTGCTAGATGTGTATGAGTGACAGGCCATCATGCCAACCTCAACTGCCCAAAGTTTGACCTTTTCAATAGTTTTTATTTATGCCTTATTTTTTTGGCTGCAAGCACAATTTTTGGCCATCAGCATCTGGTTCCAACACGAAATAGCCTTGACCTTTCCAACCAATCTACCTTGAGACACATTAGCAAATAAACTACTTGTGAACCAGGTAAAATGTGCCCTCTTCTTAACCCTTCCCCTTTCTTCAATATTGTAATGGCATTACCCTCTGGTACCAAGACTGTCATTAGTGAGCTATCAAAAACTCTTTACTAAAGGCTGTTCTATTTCACTTGTTCCCTGTTAAGAAAAAAAAAATAACATGATGGATTTCTTCAGAGCCTCATAGTCTGTTGAATGTTCACAGTGCTAAAAGCTTTAATTGCCTTATTATCTGCTCTGGTGCAGTGGAAAATCTTCTTTAGCATTTCACTTTCCCTCCAGGAAAGGGGAAAAAATGAAAATGGCCAGCTTTGGAAGACGTAAAAGACCGTATCTTCTTCACATCTTGGGAATGAACAAAAAACTCTGACTCTTGAGTGTTGCAACCTTACTGTCATGAGCTCTGTAGTAGTGGCTGGTGGATTTCAAGTCAGTGGAGTGGTGAAACTGTATCTTGTTCCTCTTGGAATACTGGCCATTGGTATGAGAAAGGCTAGTGGAAGCTGATCCCACAAGGATCAGGCTCTTGCTTCCCTTGCCATAGGTGGTTGGTTCTAAGGCGTCTTTGAATTTAACTGATTTCTTGAAATGCTGCAATTTCTAAGGCTATTGACTGGAAAGAGATGCTCCTAGAGCCAATCTCAAAATACTTAAGGCTCAAGACTCTGTGTGATCTTGGAAGCTAAGCAGGGCCAGGCCTGGTTGGTATTTGTTGAGAGACCACCAAGGAAATCCAGGTGCTGAGGGCTATATTTCAGAGAAAGAAATTGGGCAAAACCACTTCTGAGTATACCTTGACTAAGGAGGTTATCACATTGGAGCTGATTTCAGCATTAAAGAGAGATTAAAATACACCTAAAGCATTCCACACATGAAGCAGAAATGGTGAGTAATTGCACGAATGATTATCACATGCAATTGCACAAATAAAGTGACAATCGGAAATGCATTGTCGCTGAAATCTTGAAAGTAAAAAGATGCGCATTAATGCTTCTTTGTGAACACTTTAGTGTTTCTTTGTGAACATTTTTGTGAACACTTTTTTGTGTGACGTCATGTGAAATCTTTACACATATTTACTTGATTTTTCCAGGATATTCACAGGATAACCTCCTGATCTACTTTGTGTGATAAACTCCTAAGAAAAGCTTGTGAAATTCATGGGGTCACCATAAGTCAATAGGCAACTTGAAGGCAGGCAGACACACACACACACACACACACACACACATTCTTAAACTCTCTTTTAAGCTTCAGAGTGCTTTTTGTATATGTGGTACATAAAAGTTCCTTTCTTCTCCAGAGGGATGGAAGGAAAATGGGTTTTACTTTGGTTTACTCCATTGTGCCTTGGTGGTTGAAAGGCCATTGTTCTGGCTTCTAAGAGACAGAAGAGCAGTCATCATCTGCTGGACTTAATCTTCTCGCCCACTGCCATTCCCCTTTTCTTATGTTTTGAGTCTTATTTAGGGCAAGCAAATGTCAAATTAATGATTTGTATAAGGGACCTTTTGGTTGAAGGACAAGGTATAAATAATCTAAATAAATAAATAATAAATAATTCAGATTTCTGCCTTTCATTGGGAAAGGTGGAGAAAAAAGCTGTGTGGGTAGTATGTGGGTAATTGCTGGGAGCTCCTGGTTATCTAGCCCTTTCTTCTCTGCCCAAAAGCTTAGGATGGAGAATGGCAAATGTGCTTTGGTACTCAGTGGCCTGATCTAGATTGGCAAAAAGAAGTGTGTTCATGGCTGCATGAAACTCTAGCCTTTAGATGAGAAAAAGGGAAAGTGTGCCATGAAAACACTTTTTTTGCATTTTAGGGGAGAAGAAGCACCTTTAAAAAGGTGCTGGTTTTCCCAGCTTCTTTTTTAAAAACTGCGGAACAGCGCAGCTCCATCTAAAGGCTGTGGTGCAGCTGCTAAGCATTAAGGAAAAGGCAACTTCATGTCACACTTTCCTGCCAATCTAGAAAGCCCCAGTCTTAATCTAAAAGAAGCTCTCCAAAGAGCTAAGTCCAATGCCCAGAACTATTCTGGCACCTTGGATAGCTTCTTTAAAGTGCCGACTAAAACCTAGTTCACAATCCTTTCATCCTAGAAAGAAGCCACTAGCAAGGTACCACAGGTTTCTGTCCTGGGTCCAGTGCTATTCAACATCTTCATCAATGACTTGGATGATGGAATAGAAGGCATGCTTATCAAGTTTGCAGATGACACCAAATTAGGAGGGTTAGGTAATATCCCAAAGTATCAGAATTCAAAATGATCTCATTAGATTGGAGAGCTGGGCCAAAACTCACAAAATGAATTTCAGCAGGGAGAAATGTAAGGTACTACACTGAAGCAAACAAACAAAGAAACATGAAAAGCTGAGATATAGGATGGGTGACACCTGGCTTGACAACAGTACATGTAAAAGGGATATACGATATAGACCACAAGCTGGTCTTGGCTTTTTAGCTGCTGCACCACAATGAGTCAACAATGTGGTGCAGCAGCTAAAAAGCCAATATGATCCTAGGCTGCATCAATAGGAGCATAGTATATCTAGATGGACGGAAGTAATAATACCACTCTATTCTGCTTTGGTCAGACCTCACCTCATAATAATAATAATAATAATAATAATAATAATAATATTTATTTCTAGCCCGCCCCTCTGAACAAGCAATCGGGATGGATTACAACAAAGATTAAAACAATACCAAGTAAAATATCCCATCCTTTCCCTTACCACCCCCCCTTAAAAAGAGATTAAATCACAATTGAATTAAAACAGTAACTAGCTAAAATAGTAATAAAAACAAGAATAGAGAAAAATGGACCCAGCCAAGGTTATGTAGAAGTAGAAACAGAGAAGGAAGGCTGGAAGAAAAGGCCACTCTAAAGCCTAGATTTGGAGCCGGGGGATGTTTACATTCTCTGGGAAGGCCTGCCGGAAGAGATGCGTCTTTAGGGCTTTTTAAAAGCCTTCTAAAGATGAAATAAGACGCATCTCATCCGGCAGGTCATTCCACAACCTGGGGGCAACAGCCGAAAAGGCCCTCTGGGAGGTCTGCACCAACCTGGTCTTCATGGGTTGCAGCAAGTTCCTCCCAGAGGACCGAAGTGTGCGGGGGGGGGGGGGGGTTCATATGAGAAGAGGCGGTCCCTTAGATAAGATGGACCCAAACCATGTAGGGCTTTAAAGGTTAAAACCAACACCTTGCACTGTGCCCGGAAACTGGTCGGCAGCCAGTGAAGAGCTTTAAGCACAGGAGTGATGTGCTCTCTCCTAGATGTTCCAGTGAGAAGTCTGGCTGCCATATTTTGGACCAGTTGTAGTTTCCGGGTTAGGCACAAGGATAGCCCCATGTAGAGTGTGTTACAGTAGTCCAAACGTGAGGTTACCAGTGCGTGTATCACAGTTTCCAGATCCTTCCTCTCCAGGAAAGGGCGCAGCTGGCGGATCAGCCGAAGCTGGTAACAGGCACTCCTGACCGCCGCATTCACCTGACTAGTCATGTGAAGCGACGAGTCAAGGAGGACCCCCAAGCTGCAAACAGAGTCCTTAGAGGAGAGTGTGACTCCATCAAGAACTGGAGATGGTATTCCCAATCCTGGTTTCGGGCCTGTAACTGTGAGTACCTTCGTTTTGCTTGGATTGAGCTTCAATTTGTTTTCCCTCTTCCAATCCATTACCGCCTCAAGGCAGTGGTTGAGAGGAGAGACGCCATCTGAGGTCTGAGTGGATGGTCTTGTCATGGAGAGATATATCTGAGTGTCGTCAGCATACTGAAGACACTGAGCTCCATGCCTCCGAATGATCTCACAAAGTAGCTTCATATAGATGTTAAATAGCATCAGGGACAGGATGGTGCCCTGAGGGACACCATAATTAAGCTCGATTTTGGGGGAGTAACTGTTCCTGAGCCTCACCCTTTGGGATCTGCCGGAGAGAAAGGACCGGAACCACCGGAGCATGGTGCCACCGATCCCCAACTCTCTCAGCCGCTCCAAAAGGATGGCGTGATCTATGGTGTCAAAAGCCACGGAGAGATCCAAGAGCATGAGCAGGGTCACACTACCCCTGTCAATGCTCAAGCGGAGCTCATCCATGAAAGCAACCATGGCAGTCTCAACTCCATGACCCGCCCTGAAACTGGTTTGGAAAGGATCAAGATAATCGGCTTCATCCAAAACTGCTTGGAGTTGGAAGGCAACAGCTCTCTCGATGACCTTGCTAAGAAAAGGTAGCAAGGACACTGGTCTGTAGTTGTTCCTGTCCAGGGGATCAAGGGAGGGTTTCTTCAGGATGGGCTTTACTGCCGCCTCCTCTAAACATGATGGAACAATACCCTCCCTGAGAGACACATTGATCACCTCCTGAAGGAATGTTCTCAATGTGTCTCCTCCCTGGACGACCAGCCAGGATGGACAACTCCTGCAATGCAAGAAGACAGCAACAAAACATTTTTGGCATCCTCCATTTAAAAATCTCCAAAGAAGAAAGATATAAGAAGGATGTTAATAAATATTATGAGCATGGTGCTACAGGAGCCCTATCCTATTTTTCATGTTCCAGCTCTTGGCCTGGAGGGTCTACAATTGAGCTCTGTGCACGGTGAAATGTGGTGTTTCTAAGGCAGCCAATCTCAGAGACGTGACAGGTCTCTCTGCTAGACCTTGTTTACCAGGAAAGTTCATCGGTACATATATTAAGATTCAAATAGATTATTTGTTGGCATTTTTTTTTAAAAAAAAAATCAGTATTCCTTGAGCTCAAATGTTAAGTTCTTCAGTGTCATCCCTCTATCTTTGGGGATGTTGCACATTGTACCTTGTGTCATCTGATAACAGCTATTCTGAAATAATCAAAACCAAAGACAGGATGAGAGTCTCAAGAGACATGAAATATTTCAATGAAAATTCTGGCTAGAGGAAAAAGCATGCATTCCTGCTTCCTGCCATGTTCTTTCTGTCTCATTTATGGCTTTGCACAATGTGTGATAGAAATGAAAGCCCATACATTCTTCCTCTTTGCACGCAAGGACAAGTAGTTTCGATAGTTTTTGAGAAAATAAAAAAAAAGTTGCACAGAAACACAGGATCACTTCCTGATCAAGCTGGAACTAAAGGCCACTTTCCACCCCTCCGGGGGTGGTGGACCCATTAGAATGGTCCGCCCTTGAAGGCTCAAAAAACCAATTGGTTTCCAGAAAGCCCTAGAGGGTTTGTTGGTTGGGAATGCCGGGGATTCTGTTGAAACCCTGGTTAACACTTGGTACACCGATGTTTCCAGGGCCATCAACATAATCACTCTGGAGCGTCCTTTCCAGCCCGCCCCTAATCAGAAACCCTGGTATATGGAAGAGCTCAGGGAAATGAAGTAGGCTGGACAACGATGAGAGTACAAATGGCGGAAGATTCGCCTCTCATCCGACAGAGCTCACCATAGGTTGCACCTTTGCACCTATCGGGAGGCTTTGCATGCAGCACAGAGATCCTTGTCTTCTGCACGCATTGCATCTGCAGAGTTTCGCCCAGCAGAACTGTTCAAGGTGGTAGGGGAGATGACGCAGGTTCCCCCTGCGCCAAACACCTTACTTGAGCCTACAACAGCCTGCTGTGAGGCGTTTAACACTTACTTTGCAGATAAAGTCTCTCGGATTAGAGCCGACTTGGACGCCAACATTGATTCAGAGCCTGCAAGTTAGGTGTCCAAAGACGACTTGCTCCCTCGATCCGTCTCCATCTTGGCTGGTCATCCAGGGAGGGGATGCATTGAGAACTTTCCTCCGGGAGGTGATCAATGCGTCCTTCAGGGAGGGTATTGTTCCATCATGTTTAAAGGAGGAGGCGGTAAAGCCCATCCTGAAGAAACCCTCCCTTGATCCTCTGGACAGGAACAACTACAGGCCAGTGTCCTTGCTACCAGTGTCCTTGCTACCTTTTCTTAGCAAGGTCATTGAGAGAGCTGTTGCCTTCCAACTCCAAGCAGTTTTGGATGAAGCCGAATATCTTGATCCTTTCCAAACTGGTTTCAGGGCGAGGTATGGAGTTGAGACTGCCATGGTTGCTCTGATGGACGACCCCCGCTTGAGCATCGACAGGGGTAGTGTGACCCTGCTTGTGCTCTTGGATCTCTCCGTGGCTTTTGACACCATAGATCACGCCATCCTTTTGGAGCGGCTGAGAGAGATGGGGATCGGTGGAACTGTGCTCTGGTGGTTCTGGTCCTTTCTCTCCAGCAGATCCCAAAGGGTGAGGCTCAGGAACAGTTACTCCCCCAAAATCGAGCTTAATTGTGGTGTCCCTCAGGGTGCCATCCTGTCCTTGATGCTATTTAACATCTATATGAAGCTGCTTGGTGAGATCATTCGGAGGCATGGAGCTCAGTGTCTTCAGTACGCTGACGACAGTCAGATATATCTCTCCATGACAAGATCATCCACTCAGACCTCAGATGGCGTCTCTCCTCTCAACTCCTGCCTTGAGGCGGTAATGGATTGGATGAGGGAAAACATAATTGAAGCTCAATCCAAAATGGAGGTACTCACAGTTACAGGCCCGAAACCAGGATTGGGAATACCATCTCCAGTTCTTGATGGAGTCACACTCTCCTCTAAGGACTGTGTTTGCAGCTTGGGGGTCCTCCTTGACTTGGCGCTTCACATGACTAGTCAGGTTAATGCGACGGTCAGGAGTGCCTGTTACCAGCTTCGGCTGATCCACCAGCTGCGCCCTTTCCTGAAGTGGAAGGATCTGGAAACTGTGATATACGCTCTGGTAATGCACTCTACATGGGGCTACCCTTGTGCTTAACTTGGAAACTACAACTGGTCCAGAATATGGCAGCCAGACTCATTATTGGTACATCTAGGAGAGAGCACATGACATCTGTGCTAGAATCTCTTCACTGGCTTCCGATCAGTTTCCGGGCACAGTACAAGGTGTTGGTTTTGAAATATAAAGCCCTACATGGCTCGGGTCCATCCTATCTAAGGGACCGCCTCTCCCTGTATGAACACCCCCCCACACACACTTTGATCATCTGGGATGAATCTTACAGCTCAGGAAGACCAGGTTGGTGTAGACCTCCCAGAGGGCCTTTTCAGCGGTCACCCCCAAGCTTTGGAATGACCTGCTGGACAAGATGCGTCTTATTCCATCTATTGACAGCTTTAAGAAAGCTTTGAAGACACATCTCTTTCGGCAGGCCTTCCCAGAAAATGTCTAACATTCCCCGGCTCTATCTCTTGCTAGTTCTTAGTTTCCATCTGGTTAAAAAGCTCAGGAAGTCTTTTGGTGTGACGTTGTGGATTTTGTTTATTTGTAACTGTTTTTAACTTGTCTTTGGTTTGATCCTTTTTAAGGGGGGGGAGTTGGGAATGGGATTGGATATTTTAATTGTGATGTTTTTTTAACTTCTCTTGTACCCCGCCCCGATTGCCCGTTCAGAGGGGCGGGCTAGAAATAAAATTTGTTGTTGTTGTTGTTGTTGTTGTTGTTATGTGTGGTTTTTCTGCTAAAAAAACAAACAATAACACATTTTTGCACGAAAGTGTTTTTCATGCACAGGAGACACTTTTCTGTGCAATTATCTACTGAGCCAGAAACATGTTTTCCACATGAAAATGTGGGTTTACACAGAGGCCTTGTTCCCACTACTTTAAAATCTGGATAGTGATCTGGGTTAAACAAGCATGGTTTCCACTGAATCCAATGTCAGAAATCGATTCAGAAAGGAGGGCCATGCTTTTTGCCCATTTTTACACATTTAACCCGCATCCAAAAGACACTGGTAAAAATGGGGTGTTTTTTGGGCTGAATCGATTTATTTAAAAATAAATCAATTCAGCCCAAGTAGGAACCAGGCAGATTCAAATCGGAATCAAATCTGCCCTGGTTCCCACTGGCAGCCTACCCCTGGGGGACAGCTGGCATGGCCCAGCCTCTCCTGGCCCCAAAATCCCTGGCCCAGCCTCTTTGGCTGCTGACCAGCTTCCCTGGGCTTTTAAAAAAAAATTCCCACAGCCAGGGAGGACAGAAGGAGGTCACAGAGAAGCTGGAAGCCTTGCAACCTATTTCCTGACTTTCCCCTAGCTTCTCTGCGACCTTCTTCCAGCCTCCCCAGCTGCAGGAATATTTTTTTTTTAAAAGCTAAGGGAACCTGGTCAACAGCCAAAGAAGCTGGTAAGGAGAGGCCAGAGACAGGCCTGCCATCAAACTCCCCCCCCCCCCACTGAACTGATTCATGAAACTGGTGCAAACATCGTGGGAACTACGTTTTTCAGAACCGGTTTCAGCAATTGGTTCAGAAAACTGATTTTCCTGTAAGTGGGAACAGAATCAGAAAAACAACATGCATTTCTGCACAGTATAATTCCTTCAGATATTTCACCAAGTACAAAGAATCCATATGTGACAACTGTCCCAATTTGGCAGTAACAGTACCAAATAATTCTCCATTGCCCAACTTTTTAAGCTGCTTTTAAAATATCCCTGTTTCGTTTGCCTCCTCCTACCTTACAATTTTGTGCTTGCTCTACTTTAGTTGAGTTTAATGTGCAAAAGCAGTTTGCGCTAAATTAACTCAGCAGGAGGGACAGGAAAGAAGGGTGTGTATTCTTGCTCTTCCCAGTAGGCTCAGGCAAAACCAAACTGCTACAGTGTTAATTACTTCTGCAGTCTTGACCACACTGATATTTCTTAGCCGCATGTGTCCCAACAAATAAAATCTCACTGCTGCAGTGCTCTTCTTTGTGGGGGTTTCCCAAATGTTGAGGAATCCATCATTCTGGTGGGAAATGAGTAGGGAGTAGGTATGAAAAGAATATTTTGTATTCTTTCTTGAAAAATGGAATTCATGACAGTCTGGAAACCCTATCAGGAAGAATAAAAGAGCAGTGAGACTTTCATACATCTTTCTCCTGGTATTCAGAAAGACAGGGCAGGGGAGGGCATATCTTTCTGTGCAGAAAAATTCTCTGGAACACTTTAGGATCTCCAAATAGAGGAGAATACTGAGCAGAAATAGCAGGAAGCAGGGAGAAATCAACCATAATCATTCATTCTTACATGTAAGAACTAAACAACCAGGGATTTTACATCTGTAACAGTGTCTAATACTCCTTTCATTTAGTTTGTGGGATTTTGTGTGTTTGCGGTTGGGGGGGAAGGAAGGAGAGTTCTCTTACATTCACTCTGTTGTATTCAGCTGGAGGACAAGAAAAAGAGTGTTTATTGATTTGCTGGCCCTGGTTCTGTGTTTGCTTTGATTTGTCATTAACCTATGTTCTGGAAGGCATAAAAGCTCTAAATTTATTTCTGCCAGCTACATTATTTTGCTTCTGACTAAGACAGTGAAACTTCAGTCTGTCATAGTCATCATCATCACTGCCGACGCCACTACTTCCATCCTCATTTCTTCTATTATGACCATATAGGCTGTGAGTGGAAAAACAAATTGCACAATGTAAGGACACACACCAGACACCTGGGTATGGTAAGTCAGAAATTGCTCACCAGTAAACTCATTTGAGATGTGGCACTGGAAAAGAGTACTGAGGATTCTGTTGACAGCCAAGAAGACAAACAAATGGGTTCTAGAACAGATCAAGCCTGAACTCTCCCTGGAGGCCACAATGACTAAAATGAGGCTGTTGTACTTTGGCCACATCATGAGGAAAAATGAATCATTAGAAAAGAAAATGATGCTAGGAAAGATGGCATGCAGTAGAAAGAGGGGAAGACTGCATGCTAAATGGCTAGACTCAACCAGGGAAGCCATGAGCCTGGACCCGGAGGACCTGAGCAGAGAGGCTGAGAAAAGGGAGACTTGGAGTTGTCTCATACACGGTGAAGATTTTCACACAGGGTAAAAAGCATCATGAAATAGTGTTATTACTGTCATTCTAATGCACTGGAGAGGAAGATTTTCACACGACTTCATTGATATATCATTCATTTAATGTCCCAAAGCGTCATGGAATTGTCATAATCCATAGATGATTCCAAATCATCAATAGCTTGAGAAAAATGATTACTTTGCACATTTCAAAAAGGTCTGAAAAGCCAGGACAATTCCATAACGATTCCATAATGATTCACTCTTCACCATCTGGGTATTCTCCACTTTTCATTCTCTCCAGCCCTAGAACTACCCCCAGACTGTGAACAGGGTCCTTCAAGGAGAGTGTGACTCCATCTAGGACCGGGAGTTGTATTCCCAAACCTGGTTTCGGGCCGGTGACTGTCAGTACCTCCGTTTTGTCTGGATTTAGCCTCAATCTGTTTTCCCTCATCCAATCCATTACCCCTGCCAGGCAGTCATTGAGAGAGGAGACGCCATCTGAAGTCTGGGCAGATGATCTTGTCATGGAGAAATATATCTGAGTGTCATCAGCGTACTGATGACACTGAGCCCCATGCCTCCGAATGATCTCCCCCAGTGGTTTCATATAAATGTTAAATAGCATCGGGGACAGGATGGAGCCCTGAGGGATGCCACAATTAAGCTCGATTTTAGACGAGCAATTGTCCCAGAGCCTCACTCTTTGGGTCCTGCCTGAGAGGAAGGAACAGAAACACTGCAAAGCAGTGCCTCCGATCCCCATCTCTCTCAGCCACTCCAAAAGGATGGCATGATCTATAGTGTCAAAAGCTGCTGAGAGGTCCAAGAGCACCAGCAGGGTCATACTACCCCTGTCAATGCTCAAGTGGAGGTCATCTGTCAGAGCAACCATGGCAGTCTCAACTCCATATCCTGCCCAGAAGCCAGTTTTAAATGGATCAAGAAAGTCAGTTTCATCCAAGACAGCTTGGAGTTGGGAGGTGACTGCTCTCTCGATCACCTTGCTTAAAAACGGCAGCAAGGAAACTGGTCTATAGTTGTTTCTGTCCAGGGGATCAAGGGAAGGTTTCTTGAGGAGAGGCTTTATGGCCACCTCCTTCAGACAGGATGGAATTGTGCCTTCCCTGAGGGACGCATTGACTACATCCCGGAGGAATGATGGACATGGATCGAGAGGGCACGGCATTTTCCTCACACTTCCAAGGAGCTTGTCCACATCATCAGTACTTACAGATTGAAACTCATCCAGTAAAGTGACAACAACGGAGTTGCTAGGTGCCTCGTTTACAGATACTGCTGAAACTTTGGCATCTAAGTCGGCCCTTATCCGAGAGATTTTATCTTCAAAGTAGGTGTTAAATGCATCACAGCAGGCTGTCGTGGAGTTTAGGGGATTTGGTGCAGGGGGAACCTCCCTGCGTCAGCTTCCCCACCACCTTGAACAGCTGAGTGAGACTCTGCAGACACAATGTGTGCAGAGCAGAAAGATCTCCACACTGCACGCAAAGCCTCCCAATAGGCGCAAAGGTGCTGCCTATGGTGAGATCTGTTGGATAAGAGATGAGAATTCTGCCATCTGCATTCTAGTCGTCGTCCAGCCTGCTTCATCTCCATGAGTTCCTCCGTGAACCAGGGTTTATGATTACAAGCAGGCTGGAGAGGACGCTTGGGGGCGATTGAGTCGAGAGCCTTGGGAAGATTGGTGTTCCATGTATTTACCAAGGCTTTGACAGAATTGCCGGCATTTCCAACCATTAAACCCTCTAGGGCCTTCTGGAAACCAATTGGTTCCATTAGCCTTCGTGGGCGGACAATTCAAATGGGTTCCCCACCCCTGGGGGGACGGAAAGTGGCTTTTAGTTCCGTCTTGATCAGGAAATGGTCCCTCCATGACAGTGCAGAGGATGCTCCTGTTCCCTACTAAAAATCCCATCAAGAATATGAGCTGCACAATGGGTGGGCCCGTTGACCAATTGGGATAGGTTCATGCCTGTCATGGATTCTATGAACTCCCGAGCTGCTACAGGTAAGTCAGAAGGTCTGGTCTCGAGAGGGATGTTGAAGTCGCCCAAGACCAGAAGTCTGGGTGACTCCAGCAGCAACTCAGAGACCAGCTGAGTCAGCTCAGTCAGGGAGTCTGTTAAGCAACAGGGTGGTAAATCAACAGAATCCCCAAACTGTCTCTGGTCTTCAGGCTAAGGTACACGCACTCGATGTGGACTGTTTTCCGGACAGGTTTCCTGATCAAAGTTAGGTTGGTCTTATAGACTATAGCCACGCCCCCCACCCACTTTCCCTTATCTGCTCACTGAACGTATAATAAGCTGGGAGAGCCTGTGCCCACGTGGCAGCGCTGGCGTCTACCAGCCAGGTCTCGGTGAAGCAAGCCAGGTCGGCCTTTTCATCCACAAGGAGATCGTGGATGATGTGGGTCTTACCTTTGGCCGACCTGACATTGCAGAGGAGATTAAGGGATTATGGAATGGTTGGTATGCACTCCAACCTATTTTGGGAAACAGAGTGAACTGAAGAGGGGATAGATATTAAAATCGATCCCTACTTCTTTTGTAACAAGTGTTCACTCTGTTACTGTCATACCTTCCCTGCCCCCTTATCACATTAATATTCGCTCCCAGGTTATTTCCACGATCAGCTCCAAGATTATCAGTCCCAGTGCTAAGCATCATCAATGTAAGATAGATGAAAAACAAAGCCTTGATAGTCTGTGCAATCATTTGGCACAATTCTAGGACAATTGTCTATGTCTGAGGCCTGCCTGTGTCCTTAGGTAATGCCTCAGAGAAGCTACTGCGAGGCGTTTAGAAGGAAATAATGCGGCTTTAAGGGCTCGGGTGAAGTGGGGGTGGGTCACATATGGAACAAGGCTGGCCCACTCCCGCCCCCAAGTCCATGCCACTGGTGAAGCAAGGGTCCCTTCAGGCTTCCTTCAGGGTCAGCAGATGTTGAGGAAAGGTGGGAGGGTGGAGACTTAAGTCTTCCCGGTAGGCCATGCCCCCTGGCTTGCCCTGCCTTGCCTTGCCTTGGCTGTGGAGCCTCTGGTGGAATACTGGCTTTCAGACTGCATCAGGGGTCCCTTCAGGCTTCCTTCAGGGTCAGCAGGTGTTAAATAAACAAATCCAGTCCCTTCTCTTTTTCTCCATTTTCCCACTTCTCCAATAAATAAATAAATAAATAAATAAATAAATATCCTGTCCCTTCAAAGCCACTTCTCTTTCTCTCCATTCCTCCACTTCTCAAAGCCATGGCTCCCTATAGAAAATCCTCTCCACTCAGATGCTTCTCTTCAATTCAAGCCTAGTTTTGGTGTGAGAAGACCTTTATCCTTGGTTTAAGAATGTCTCCCTTTGCTCCAGGAGCTTCTTGAATGATCCAGAATCCTCCGTTTTGATGTCAGGTGGATGGGTGTACCTGTGGACACAAAAACACACACACATACACAAATCCTTCCCTTATCCTTGGTTTTGCTCTCCTTGGTTTCAGTTACCAGTGGTCAATCATGTTCCAAAAACATTACAAATATAGGGTTCGGTACATCCACTGGGGGTCTTGGAAGATGTTCCCCATGGATAATGGCAGACAGTTTCTCACTAAAGTATCAGAAACTGTTCAATACTTCCCCATGTAGCAAGCTATGTAACTACAAATTTACAGTAAAGAGTCAGAGGGGCTTTACAGACTGCCCAAAAAGGGCAGGCTGGTACCACCTTTTTTCACTGTGCGCCTTCTCTGCAGCAATTAGACGGAGCGGTGAAGGTGCGCAGTAAAAAAAAGAGTATGCAAAGCCAGCTCCTTTTTTGCACTGCAGTTACGATGCAAAAAAGGGAAAAGGTGCCGTAGGGTACCCCTAGTATATCGCAGCTGCGCAGCTCCATATAGAAGCTGCGCAGCTGCAATGGTATCGCTACGTACACCTTTTAAACGGTGCTACGTAGCAACGATGCCCTGTCATGTGCTAGGGTTGCGGGGCATATGTAAGCTCCGCCCTGAGGCAACCCTAGCATGTGATGGGGGCACCTCAAAGGGCAAGTCTGTACCCACCCTAATTTACTAGCTCTCCTGAGATTAGCTATTAGCTTCTTCTGGGTAGCCAGTTCCAGCAGGGTCATCGCTAGAGGAGTGTGAGGGTGCAGACTTAAGGTGGCACCTAAAGAGGGTGACACCACTGATTCTCAAACATCTGCTTTGTAGTGGAAATGGGCTGTGGCATTCACATGTGTCCCTTTGAAACATTAGAGCTCAGTGGAAAAGATGGTGTGAGTGCCTGAGGCTCAGTGGGAGGAGAAAGGAGGGGCTTTTAAGAAAATAAAAATAAAAATTTAATTTTTTAATTCATTTAATTTTTTTCTTTAAAAACATCAGATCTTATCAACACTTCAGCTTAACCACATGAAACTATGTCTATGTAATACCATTTAAGCTGTATATATGAGACTGAAATTTAAAGGTACAATTTTAATTTAGCTAGTTATGTCACAATTATTGCCATTACATTCAGTGATATACTGGAGTTAAAATCTATGAATAACGTAAGTAAAAAACAAAACAAAAACATTACTACGGATTCTGTATGGTGTGGAAGTGGGGAGGAGGGTGACACCATGAGCTACTGCACTGGGTGACACAAACCCTAATGATGCCACTGAGTCCCACTAATATAATATGGTGAATAGAGGAGTGATGGGCAACCATGGAAATACTATACCTATACTTTCATATAGGTTCAGTATTGAAGAGTCTCTCCTATGCCCTAGGAAGGTCATCCATCACCAAGACTATCTGAAGACTTACTTGTAGTGCTCCACATTCAATCTCTGGTTGAAAGGAATATTCTCAGTAGCAAGACTGGACAAGAGCTTTGTTTATATTTTTGGAAAGCCACTGTCAATAAGTGACTAGATGGATATCCTTCAACATTACACCCATAAAAACTGAGACACAGATGTCCAAGCAACAACATTATTATTATTATTATTATTCTGTAAATTTGCACAGTGCTGTACATACAATCTTATAGTTAGACGGATTCCTGCCCTCGGGCTTACAATCTAGAAGAGACAAAACAAAAGGAAAAGAGGAAGGTGGTGGGAAAGGGGATGAGGTCCAGTGGTTCTTCTCTCCCTCTGGGGCCTGGACCAAGGCAGATGGACTGGAGGGAGGGTACAGCTTCTTAATACATAGTTATAAGGAGGCATCCTGGGGCAGACGGCACAATCCTGGGAACGCTTCCCTAAACAATATAGTCTTTAACTCAGTTTTGAATCTGGTTAGAAAAGTGATGCGGCGTGCGTGTGGGGGAAGAAGGTTCCAGGAGTGATGGGCAGCAAGTCAGAAGGGACGAATCTGGGATAGAGCAGTGGAAATCCTTGGCTGGGACAGAAGACCTTGACTACCAGAATGGAGGGTACGAGAAGGAGTGTGAGGAGAAAGAAGTTCAGACAAGTAAGGAGGGGCCAGTCCACGGAGGGCTTTGAAAGTCGACAACAAAAGCTTGTACTGGATGTGGAAGGGGAAGGGGAGCCAGTGAAGGGAGGATAAAAGAGGAGAAACATGGTCAAAGCGGTGAGCGGATGTGATAAGACATGCAGCTGAGTTCTGGACAGAGTTTAAACGATGGAGGTGAGAGAGAGGAAGCCCTGTCAGAAGAAGGTTGCAATAATCTAGTCACGAGATCACCAGGGCATGGACCAGAGTATGATCAAGATGGCTAAAGTTTTTAATGAGGAAGAACACACAACATAGGAGAAATTGCAGCAGTTTGATTTTGTCTGAATCTCCAAGTAAAGACAAAATGTCACTCCTCTTCTGATTTTTCCTCTGCTGGGATGTAGCCACACTGCAGAATTAAAGCAATTTGAGACCATTTTAACTGTCATGACGCTGTCCTGTGGAATCCTGGGATTTGTGATTTGACGAGGTATTCATTCTGGTCTGTCAGAGATCTCTGGTACCTCACTAAACTACAACTCTCAGGATTCCACAGGATAAAGTCATGACAGTTAAAGTAGAGTCAAACTGTTTTAATTCTGCAGTCTGGAGTCACCCTTATAGTTAACTGAGTACAGACTACATCTGTCCTTTGAATTTAGTTTGCAGCAACCAAAATAAGCTGAAGACAAAGGAGAAAGTGGGAGGAGAGAGAGAAATTGGAACTTTTTTATAAAAAAGCTGAAAAAGTGAGAGGAGAGAAGGTAAATTACCAGATCAGGACAGTTGGAGGGCATGTGGATGGATTCTTTAAACTCTGCATATGGTAGCTATGGTAGCTTCTTATGTTCTTCTTCCTCCTCCTGGTCTTTGAAATCAGAAATGTAACTGTGCTGTGTTATCCCCAACCCAGAAACGACAATGACAAGAACAACAAACCAATCATAAGCTATAATAATTACACAACACATAGCAAAAAGAAAATTTGAGTTTTTTTCAACTGTATATAGCATCACCTCAAGCGAATTAAATTTCTTTATTTTTTGTGGCAAAGGTTGGAAATCTAATCTACATTACAATCTTTGTTTTCTTCTCCTCAAACACACACAAACATGCCACACTTTGGACATGCTGATTACACCTTTTTAAAATTCCATCCAGGGAGAGAGATCCTATCAGCACATTGCGAGTGAACAAGAAACAGGAACATGTTATGAGGCTCGAGATACCTTATCGCCCTTTGTATGAATTACTTTTCTACAGTGCCATGAGTTTGAGCTAAATAAAGGAAGGTCATAGTCTCTGAAAGAGGAACAGGGATGTCTGCCACTTCAGATGAAGCCTTAAATGGCACATAAGACCAAAACAAACAAACAAACAAATAAACACTACAAGGCATACACCTAAGATAGCCCATCTTTTCCATAATGTGTCACAATGCAAAGAACATCCCAGGTGTCATCTGATACACTGAAAGTGAGCAGAACTGACATATAACAGGGCCTTCTGTACAACCACAAGGAGAGTGGTTTCTAGGGGTTTGTCTACATGGACAAATTCCCCCGAATTCCCCCTGGGCTCACTGTGTCCTATTTACATGAGAGGGGGCCAAAACCCTGAATTGTGTATGGACTGTCTTCACGGTGGCTTCACCAAATTTGGAGCTTCTTCCCCTAACCTGGAGTGTGTTCAAAGGATGGGCAACCAAAATGGTGAAGGGTCTGGAAACCATGCCCTATGAGGAGAGACTTATGAGGAGAGCTGGGTATGTTTAGCCTTGAGAAGAGAAGGTTAAGTGTGATATGATAGCCCTGTTTAAATATTTGAAACATCACTAGGGAGTGTGGACCACACTTAGCTGAACACCCAAAGGGATGTGACATCACTGATCTCCAAACATCTGCTTTTTGGTAGAAATTGACTTTTGTGGTCACCTGCTTGCGTGTCATCCTTGCAGAGGGGCCATGCTAATATTCTCTGCATTGTTCCTATTTTAGTACATATGCTGCCAAAGTGAGCATTACCTGCATCCCTTTAAAATGCTGAAGAGGTGAGTGGGGCAAGGGTCAGTGTGAAAGAAAGGAGAAGCCCCAGGTTTTTTTAAAAAAAATAATTTAAAAATCATTTTAAATTGTTTTAAAATTTTACAAATTTTTAAATTTTAAAAGTCTTTTAAAACTTTCTTTAAAAACATCAGATCTTACTAAATTTTCATTTTAACCTCCTAGATTACTGCACTATGCTCTTACAATGTTGCTATTCCACTTTTACTGCTCTAGCTGCCTCCTGTTGCGTTCTGGGATTTCCAGTTAAATGAGGGGCATTTAGAATTCTCAGCCAGAAAGCTCTTAGGCCTTAGTGAACTGCAGACCTCAAAATGCAACAGGAGGCAGCCAGAGCAGTAAAAGTGGAATAGCAGCAGTATAAGAGTGTGGTGCAGTAATGTGGCAAATGAAACAATGTACCTGTAAATACATTTAGGATATGCATATGATATTGTAATTTAAAGTGATATATAGGAATTATGATTCATGAGTAACATAAGTACAAAAAACATTACTAAACATTACTGTATGGGAGGAGGTGAAGAGAGGAGACACCATGGGTTATCGCACTGGGTGATGCCAACCCCAGTGATGCCACTACATTTTGCTAGGTTTTTTTTTTTTTTTTTTTTGCTCTATTTGCAGCAATGATGGTGGATGCCTTCACTTATGGTCCCTGAGAGCTGCTGGCACCACTGCCTCATGTGCAAGTGACTCTGAGGTCAGAACGAGGTGCCCAGTTTTGATAACATGGCTGGTTGATGCATTCTGATCTCAGCAGTGGCACTGGGTGGTGAATGGAGACTGCATAGGAAGGCAGTTGCCTGTTGTTTGCTGTAAGAGCTGAAAACTTGCAGCAAAAGAGAGGAGGTAAGTGGGGAATTTGGGGCCAGAATCCTCTGGCAGCTTGGAGTATTCCATCAAGTGAAGACAAACCCAGGTCCCACCATAATCACAGACACGCTGGGCAACAACATAGGAGAAAGCCTTTTCTTTAAGCAGGCCTTTGCCTCTTAACTCCAGTGGCAGAAGAGTGTTTTAATGTGCGGTGCTGCACTTTTATCTTTTTAATTATGTCCTAAATGGTTTTTAAACTAGATGCTTTTAACAGAATGGTTTAGTTAATTGTATTTTAACTTTTATATAGCTGGACCTTGATTTAATTTGTTGTAAGCACCTCGAGTCCCATCCCAGGAGAAAAGCAAGTGTCTATACCTGGGCACTAGCTACAAGTTGTAACCATGGAACAAGGGATTAGAATTCCTTTGCTTTTCACTTTATCAAAGATACACAGATTTATACATAGAGACACATGTAGTTCATATACTGGTTGGTGGCCATGCTAGCCAAGTCATTTTGGACTCTGTAGGCCAAAAAGAAATATTTCCAAGTTCTGTGTTGACATCAAGCTGGCACTCACATATATCATAAAGAGATTCAAAGCATGCTGTGTCTGGAGTACATTTTGTGACACAACACACACATTAGGTATATTTATGTTACCATAAGTCTTTTTTGGCTGATGTATGAGGAGGGACTTACTAGTTCTTCATGTAATGGTCAAGCCCCCTCCCCTAAGCCAAATGACCAGCTGTCATAATGTAATGGAAAAACGGGTTCGGCTAGGACTGCTTACCCAGTCCTCAGCATTGACAGAGTGGAGTAAAGACAAGAGGACCCAGAGTCGATTAAGGGTTCCAGATTTATTCAGCCGGCATAGAATAAAAATGTCCTCAGTGGAAAATTCAGATTTCCAAAGACTGAGACCCAGAAAAAAACAAGATCATGGGATTTATAGTTTTTACACAAAGGACTTCCAAAAATGCTTTCTATTAGCCAATCTTAACTCTAAACAAATGAATCTCAAGCAATCAGACAAACGAACACATGAATAATTAAAAACCCACTTATGATTCGTCATGTCACATGTCACCTTACAGAAAGTTACTTTCCTTGTAGCTAACCTTTACACATTATTTCACAGTTCCAACTCTAGTTATCTGGTGTTTATATTTTGACTTCACTCTGGCGCCTCTGCTTAGGGTACCAGGGCAGCTTGTACCTAAACAATTTCTTGTTTTCTCCTGTTTGTTCAGCATTTTCCTAAAGACCTTCACTTAGCCCAAATTGTTAGCCATCTTAAACTTTGGTTCAGCAACCATCTTTGTTCATTCTGCATAATTAAAGTATGAACTAAATATTAAATATAAAATTTCCCAGTTCAATAACTGCAAAGGAGAACTAGGCACCACAAATTTTACGACATTCAAGAAAAATGTAGGCCATTACAAAATAAAAGCTAAAAAACTCTAATATAAATATAATTTCATTTCATATTGACAGCTACTGTATATTACATACACTGTATGTTATTAAGTACTCAACTGTATTTTCCTGATGAATTCACCTTTGGTTAAATGCCTTGTTGACTTGCAGTATACTTACAGAACTCTGAGCAAGACACATACTTAAAATTGTATTTTACTAGCGACAAACCCTTCACTGACTCTACTTTTAAATCATTCCTTCAGTTTGTCCATTGTGCTAAAATTAAAGGGAAAAGAACTTTTGACATTTGCATTGGGGCTTTCTAGACCGCCCAAGAAGTGGCGAAATGGAGCCAAGGCTGCCACACCGGCCCAGAGGACCCATCTTGCTGCTTCTGGAGGCTGCAGGGAAGTGGCAAACTGCCGCTTCCCCGCAGCCTCAGAGCAGGGTGCAGCAGGTTCCCTGGGCACCTGCTGTGCCCTGCTTCCCTCACCGATGCCAAGGGGAGAAAGGGGCTGCCGCCATGGCCCCTTTTTCCATGGGTCTTTTGTGCGGCTGTTTGAAAGCCGCGCCAAACACCTGGAAGCAAAAAGGAACTCCTTTTTTGCGCTGCAGAAATGGTGTGCTTGGCACCCTTCCATGGCACCATTGTGTCATGGCACGCACAGCGTATCTAAATGCTGCACGCACCATGACACTATGATGGCGCACCCATATGGACGCTGCCATTTTAAAATAGCAGCGTCCATATGGTTTAGGGGTAGGGAGGGTGCAGATGCTGCGCCCTCCCTAACCCTAAATGCACCTTTTTGAGCCCTATTCGCGCCTCTTCAGCCGTGTCTAGATCAGGCCATTGTGTCCTCAAGCAGCCCATTTCCTAATAGGTTTGCTGTCCTTTCCCCTCTGAGAAAAAAAAAAAAAAGCACCCTGAGCTCTGGGTGTGAGTCTGGTCTGCTGCTGCTCCTAGGAAAAAAGAACTCTAGAGGGATCCATCCTATCCCCTGATATTTGCAGCAAGGAGAGGCTGCCAAATAGGCAAATTTCTCAAAAGGGAACACCAAATGTGGTACTGCTCAGTGTGCATTTTAGTGAAGCTCAAAATGAAGGACATTTTAGAACTCTTCCTGGTCAGAAGGTTGAAATGTAGGACATGTCCTGGAAAAGGATGACATCTGTTCACCTTGCTCCTAAGGCAGCCTGTCAAGCCAGAAGTCTCCACCAGTGAGTTACACTGGTCCTTGGGAGTTAAAGTTGCTATTTTCTTCCAAACTTCTCCATGTATGCACAATAACAACTAGCAACTCTGAAGTGCAACTTCATTCCTTTACCCACAAATCAGCTACTGTGTTGTGGATTACTAAACTAAAGCCAGTAAGAAGCATCTTTGGACTTTATCACACCACCCCTGGTGCCTGACTTACCTCTTCTGAATTTGGCTCAAATTTGGAAGTTAGGCTGATTTTATTGCATAGACTTTTCTCTCAAAACAGCTTCCCGTTGCCTCCAGTGCTGAATTTAGACCCTGTAATGTCACTCAGGCAGCCATTTTTTATAAATCAGAAGCTTCGGAATTGGTTCTTAGATGATAGGAAAAATGGACTGTAGGATGATAGGAAAAATGGACCAGAAAGAGAGAGACTGCAAATGGGTATCACTAATGTGAATTTAAAAAAATCCTCAGGAACCTCACTGTAGGCTATCTTGTCCAGTTCATTATAGTGCTGTGCATTTGGGAAACAAGAAGAGTCTCATCTCCTTCTCCCTTGGTGTCAATGAGATATTTTCTCTCTGAAATCAATGGATGTTGATCGACCTCATAAATCACCATCTCTCCACACTTGAAATGCTCTCCATGGGTGGGCACCATGATGTCTGTTTGAGGGAGGGAGGATGAGCCTACTTTAACAAATCCCTTCACACAAATATTCTAGCTGAAGCCTAGTGTGTATAAGGTTCTGAGGATGCTTTATTTCTTGATTTCCAGTAGAAATTATATTTTGCAATAAAATTCCGGAAGTCTTTAGTACTCAATGAGACCTTGGGGTCTTTTTGTAAGAGAGATATTTTAAAGAACAGGGATTGCAAGGGTTTCATAGCAGCCATATTCAGCAGTAAGCAATATAGGCACACACAGAGAAAGATATTATTAGATTGCACAAAACAGAATAATCTAAGAAGGTGTTAACATACACATGCATGCACATAGACACACAATGGCTGTAATCCCCTCAATGTACTGTAAATATTTACATGTGAAGATACACTGCATCCACATTATGCAATGCCTCTGCAGTATAGCAACATTGTACAACATATGTCAATGGTTGGATCCCACTGTGCAGTGCACAGTGTTCAACTATCATGCACAATGTACAGTCCACATTTGCAATGGATGATGCACAACTCCAAAATGCAAGTGAAAGTGCAAGATGCAAAGCCAAGGCAAGGAGAAATATGCCATCTGCACCACACTGCTTCTGCTGATATGAGCTAAATACATCCTTTGCATAGTGGTGACTTTTTGTTGCTTCAAGCGTTGTGTGATGTATATACATGGCAAGTGGTTGGATCCTTAGGTGGAAGTGACCATGTTCTCCTGGAGTTTGTTATACAGCGGAAAGGGGAAGCCAGGCATAGTCAGACACGCACTCTAGACTTTAGGAGAGCTGATTTCAATAAACTTAGAGATTCTGGGGGTGATCACATTGTTAGGAAAACTAAAAGAGAAGGGAGTTCAAGACGGATGGGAGTTTCTCAAAAAGGAGATACTGAAGGCGCAATTTCAAACAGTTCCAATGAGGAAGAAAAATGGAAGATATCTCAAGAAGCCTGGATGGATGACTAAGGAACTTTCAACTGAGCTAAGTTGCCTCCCAACTCCAAGTTGCCTTGGAAGAAGCCGATTATCTGGACCCATTTCAAACCGGTTTTAGGAGAGGGTACGGAGTTGAGACGGCCATGGTCGCCTTGGTCGATGACCTCCGTCTGGGCATAGACAGGGGAAGTGTGACCCTGTTGGTGCTCTTAGACATCTCAGCAGCATTCGATACCGTAGACCACGGTATCCTTCTGGAACGCCTGAGGAGAATGGGAATTGGAGGCACTGTACTCCAGTAGTTCCGTTCCTACCTCTCAGGCAGATTCCAGATGGTGCAGCTGGGAGACAGCTGCTCTCGTAAAAAAGAGCTGACATCTGGCGTCCCTCAAGGCGCCATTCTGTCTCCCATGCTATTCAACATTTACATAAAGCCGCTGGGAGAGATCATCTGGAGACATGGGGTGCAGTGTTATCAATAAGCTGATGACACACAAATATATTTCTCCATGTCTCCGACTGCTGCAGTAACCAAAGATGGCATCTCTCCTCTAAACGCCTGCCTGGAGTCAGTAATGGGCTGGATGAGGGAAAATAAACTCAAGCTGAATCCAGAGAAAACGGAGGTACTTGTGATAGGCACCTCCGGCCCAGGGATGGAGATTTGTCAACCTGTCCTGGACGGGGTCTCACTTCCCCTAAAGGACAAAGTTCACAGTCTGGGCGTACTCCTGGATTCGTCGCTCCAACTGATACCTCAGCTGGAAGCGACAGCCAGGAGTGTGTGGTACCAGCTTCGGCTGATACGCCAGCTGCGCTCCTACTTGGGCAAGAGGGACCTTGAAACATTGATAATACACTGGTAACCTCTTGTTTATATTTCTGCAATGCGCTTTACATGGGGCTACCTTTGTACCAAGTTCGGAAGCTTCAGTTAATTCAGAACGCAGCAGCCAGATTACTTACAGGGGAATCAAGATCTGAGCATATAACCCCTATATTAAAATCTTTACACTGGCTGCCAATTAGCTTCCGGGCACAATACAAAGTGTTGGTCATCACCTTTAAAGCCCTATATGGTTCGGGCCCAAGTTACTTAAAGGAACGCCTCTCCCTACATAATCCGCCCCGTACTCTCAGAACATCAGGGAAGAATTTGTTAGACCCCATCCAAACACGACTGGTGTCAACTTCCCACAAGGCATTCTCTGCAGTAGCCCCAAAGCTTTGGAACAACTTGCTGGAGGAGATCTGTCTTATCACCTCTTTGGATGCTTTTAAGAAAGCTCTCAAGACGGATCTCTTCCGGCGGGCTTACCCACCTGACCTACTATAATCTAGTAAGAATAAATAGACATCACTGGATTTATACTAGATACAGTAACAACTGACAGATTAATGATTAATTCCATGCGGTGAGTTTTTATTGATTTTATAATTGTTTTATGGTTTTGAAATTGCTGAATTGAGCTGTATACTTTTAACTGTTGGAATCCCACCTTGACCCAGTGGGAGAGGCGGGAAATACAAATAAACATTATTATTATTATTATTATTATTATTATTAAACGGAATATGTATAAGAAAAATATGTAAATAAAAAAATGGGGAAATCACAAAAGAGGAATTCAAACAAATAGCCAGCACATGTAGGGGTAAAGTCAGAAAAGCTAAAGCGCAGAATGAACTCAGGCTTGCTAGAGAGGTTAAGAACAATAACAAGGGCTTTTTTGGGTATGTCTGCAGCAAAAGGAAGAAGAAGGAAACAGTAGGGCCACTGCATGCAGAAGACGGCAAAATGCTCACAGGGGACAGAGAAAAGGCAGAATTACTCAACACCTTCTTTGCTTCAATCTTCTCAGAAAGGGCAAAGGGTGCTCAACCTAAGGATAATGGAGCAGAAAACAGAATAGGGGGATTTCAGCACAGAATAAGTAAAGAGATAGTACAGGAATACCTGGTTAACCTAAATGAATATAAGTCTCCAGGACCAGATGAACTACATCCAAGGGTATTAAAAGAACTGGCAAATGTAATATCGGAACCAATGGCAATCATCTTTGAGAACTCCTGGAGAACAGGAGAAGTCCCTGCAGACTGGAGGAGGGCAAATGTTGTCCCAATCTTCAAAAAGGGGAAAAAAGAGGATCCCAACAATTATCGTCCAGTTAGTCTGACATCAATTCCAGGAAAGATTCTAGAGCAGATCATTAAGCAGAGAGTCTGTGAACATTTAGCAGGGAATGCCATAATCACAAAAAGCCAACATGGGTTTCAGAGAAACAAGTCATGTGAGACAAATTTGATCTCTTTTTTTGATAAAATTACCAGCTTGGTAGATGAAGGGAATGCGGTGGATATAGTATACCTCGATTTCAGTAAGGCCTTTGACAAGGTTCCCCATGACATTCTTGCAAACAAGCTTGCAAAATGTGAGATAGACAAGTTAACTGTTACATGGATTTGTAATTGGTTGACTGGCCGAACTCAAAGGGTGCTCAAAAATGGCTCCTTTTCAACTTGGAGAGAAGTGACCAGTGGGGTCCCACAGGGTTCTGTCCTGGGTCCGGTGCTATTCAACATCTTTATTAATGACTTAATGAGTGTAGTGGAGTCTCCTTCCTTGGAGGTCTTTAAGCAGAGGCTGGATGGCCATCTGTCAGGGATGCTTTGACTGGAGTTCCTGCATGGCAGGGGGTTGGACTGGATGGCCCTTGTGGTCTCTTCCAACTCTATGATTCTATGATTCTATGATATTTTATACTGCTTTTCTACATCTATCTCCAAAGCTGTGCAGATCTGAAATTGAAAACAACATCATGACACATCAAGGATTATAAGAGGTTTTTACTTTTTAAAAAAGCACACACACATGCACACTCACCCCAAATAGTATAAAGTGAAATGAGACTAAAAGAACAAGCAAACTTATAGTTGAGCAGAAGCTTAAAGGAAAAAAAATAAAAAGCTTACAATTTAAAAGGCACAAAAGAAGAGAAAATTCTCAACCAGCTTCAAAAGGTAGCAAGGAGGGAGTTACGTGCCCTTTCTATGAAAAGTCATTACTGAGTTTTTAAGCAAAAGAAAAAAGAAAAAGAATGGACTTTCACCTTATGGAGCCCTAACTGGCCTCCACATATATAATAGCATATAAGGCTGTGAAATCACTTAGTACTGAGTTTGCATCTGGATCGGTTGTGCTTCTAACCATGTACAGGTGAACTTGTTTTATCTATTTGCTTTCCTGAAACAATAAATGTCTTTACGTTTTACCTTACAAGAGTACCTTGAATAATTACTCTTGTCTCTGCCAAAAGCTCATATTGCATTATTCCTGCTGCTAAATATTGCCATGTTCCTTCAAGTAGTTTCTGACTCATGGTAACTGAAAGGCAAACCTATTGTGGAGTTTTCTTAGAAAGATTTGTTCAGAGAGGGTTTGCTGTTGCTGTCCTCTGTGGCAATAAGAAGCTGACTTGCCCAATATCACTCCCTGAGTTTCTATGGCTGAGTGGAGATTTGAACGCTGGTCTCCCAGAGTCCTAATCCAATGCTCAAACCATTATAGCATACTAGATCTTCTGCTTTATATACATACCAAATAGTCCTACAGCATCAAGCCCAACAACATCTGATGCCTTCTAGATCAGTGGGGCAGGGAATCTGTTCCAGGTTGTAGCCTGAATTTGAAAGGAACTATCTATAGTGCTGAAACCTATTTTTTAAAACAGATTCAGCACCTTAGCTCTTCAGACAAAAACCTGGAGTTGATTCTTTGCTCCACAGACATAGAAGATGTCCATTACTACTGAGGTTCCCTTCTTCCTTTCCCCACTACAGCTCTTAGTCGGGCAAACAAACCTGCTCCAGCAGTTTCCCAGTTCTTTGGAGCAATTTAAAAAAAGAATACTATATGGGAAAGTTTGCAGGAGAGAGGAGGGGGAACTGCAGATTTTGGAAGTAGCAGAACAGCCCTCCAGAAATCACCAATGGATCCTGGCCTCAGAATGCAAGGTCTCTCCATCTCATGCACATTCTTATACACATGTATACACATTTTCTATCAATGTATATGCCCTCAAAACGAATAGGTCAATATCCCCAGGGGAAAAAAAAATAACAACTATACAACAGAAAGGCTACTCACTGAATATAGAATGGGGAACATGTTAAGTAACATTGTTTAACATCATCACAGTTCACATCTGGTGATTGTGTTTCATCAATAGGTTTTGCCATCCTGCTAACATATTTGCCCATCTGGCCAGGAGGAATACAAATACCCTACAATGAGTGCATAAATAATAATTGAAACAGGCATGTAAATGAACAGGGCTGGTGGTAATGGGCAGTTTTAATTACCCAAACACAGACTAGATTGCATTAAACAGAGGAAATAAGGCAGGAAATATCTTTTCAGATACGATCTGAGAGTGGATCCTAATTCAATCTGTGTAGCCATTTGTGGGAGGAAGAACAAAACAGGACAATGAAATAAGAAGGAGAATACCAAAGTAATGCTGAAAGACAATTAGAAGAGGTGGCTTTTTTAAAAACAGGAAATGAATAGGAATTGAGTTCTGCTCACTTCTGTTTTTTAAAAAAAGGTTTCTCCTGAGCCCTAAAACATGGTAAAATGCCCTTATGCTTTCTAGAGGGCTTTTGGGGGCAAAACTTTTTGGGTGGGTACAAGAGGGGGTACCACCCTTCAAGATTGCCCAAGAAGCTAATACCATTGGCCAACCCTGGTATAGCCTATTAGATCTCAAGATTATTGCCTCTGTGTACTGCATAGAACTTTCTTCCACAGGAGGATAGAGTTTGATGATCTAGTTTGATGAGCTAAAGTAGTTTGATGAACACATACCTGTGACTATGCCTTTCTCTCTTTGTAGGCTGGAATTTCCTCAGTATCTTACATATGCATAGGTCTTTTGTGGAGGCAGCTGGAGATTTCTGTTTGATACACAACTTTGGCATTCAATTCAGAGCCATGGATGTGGAGTCCTGCATGCAGTTTCATGCTCAATTGTGTACTCAGTTGTGCATCAATGTGGGGATTTGGTTGCCCATTCAGTTGCACAATTTTGCCATTCGGTACAAGAGATCATTTAGCACAAATAAAGATGTAACTCTGAGGATACTGAATCAATGCAACCTCACTCATTTTAGAAATAAAGAAGCACTGCAAAGAGCGGTGAATTGGCCTGGAGGCATTGCTTGCAATTTGTTGGACAAGCAGAGCTAGGGAAAGCATTCTGAAAACTCCTAGAACTCTTTCCTTTCCTTGAAAGTCCTGGCAAAGGAGAAACTGACACATTTATTTCAAATTTTTGGCTTAGAAGAAAATAATAATGGAGGGATGCAAGGACCCTTTCTCCAGAACTACCTCCTCCTCCTCCTCCTCCTCCTCCTCCTTTCCTGGTCTTGTAGAAATTTTTTTGGGATGCCCTTCAGTGTTACTAGACATTTTCTCTGACTGAATAACTCTAGGTTTCCTTTGCCAGTTCTTTTTCAGTAAGAATTAGTTGTAACTCAATGCAGGATCCCTGCGGGGCAGAAGAAAAAGCTGAGAACTCTATAAATAGGAAACCAGGTTTGTGGAGTCATTAAGGGCCATGACTAGGAAAGAGTAAGGCTACGAATATTATTGACAGTCTGAAAGATCTCCTAGCCCCAGCCATTCACAGAAGGACATGAAGGTCACATCTAGGATGTATTTTCCTGGGAGGGAAAGTGAAAAATGTTAAAAGACTTTATGATTAGACTGGTGCAGAAAGGCAATTAGACATAGTAAAAGGTGACAGGCATCAGCTACTCATGATTTATGTCTCAAGATTCAAAAGGAAAGCAGCAATTAGAAATAAGGATAACTTTTTATGAAAATTTTTTGGATAGGTCAGTGAGAACAAAACCAAAGGTAGGAAAATTCATCTCAAACAACCACTTGTTTGGCTGAAGTTAAAAGCTTAAGCCAAATAAGTCTGCATCATCCATAGGCCAGGGTTGCATTATCCTTAAGCCAAATAACTGTACCTGTAGCACTGCATCCCTCTCCGCTACTAAACCCCACTAAATGAAAGTGGAGAAAAAGGTGGCCAAGCAGTTGGAACTACCTCCCATTGCTGCTGTAGTTGTTTAGGGAGAACTGTAGCTAGAATGGATGGCAGTCCCTACTACTCAGTCACCTCTCTTCCACCTCTCCTCAACAGCACCAGCATCCTCTTCTCTAGTAGTGGTTGATGTTGTTGTTGTTGTTGTTGTTGTTGTTACTATTACTAATATTATTACTATTACCCAAGAAGGCCCTCTCCCTTATTCCCATCAAATGAGCCTGAGAAGGTGGTTGGGCCGAGAGAAGGAGGTTTTTGACAAATCATAAGATGCTACTGCCATGGTTCTCAAACTGTGGGGGCAGGATCCTCATTGAGGAGTGCAACAGTTGCTCAAGGGGAGTGCACTACTTGGTGGCCTCTTCTGCTTCTGACCAAGCTTCCAGGATTCCTGGGGAATTCTGGGTTTCTAAGAAAGCTTTGGTACTACAACAAGTTCTGGAATATCCTCTGAGTAGAGATCCATTCCATTTCCTCTTTACTGTCATTTAGGCAGAAAGTGACACTTAAAAAAAAAATTCAAATAGGCTTTTAATGTTTGAGCCCACTGAATTTTCCAAACCAATTTTTGAATTAACAACTGCTTTTGGATGGGATGGTTTTCAACTGGTATTTTGCAAGATGATGGTTTTATTTGCTTTAGTGTGCTCTTGCTGTCTGCGGGGGATCCGTTCTGGACTCCCCCCCCCCAGCATAGCAAAAACGTGGAACCTTAAGTCCCATTCTTTTTAATGGGTGCATGCCTCCGCTCGTGCCACCTCATGCACACACAACCATTGAAAAGGCCAGGGCTTGCCATTCATAAAAGCTGCAACCACAGATGGCAAGCTGTGGTTGGCACAGGCACACTGTATTCTTAGGTCAACACAAGCTGCTCTGAGTCCAAGAGCAGAATCACCATTCATTATCATCCATCACCACCACTATATTGTTGTGAACCTTCCAGTCGTTTCTGACTTATGGCGACCCTACGACAGGGTTTTCTTGGCAAGTTTCTTCAGAAGAAGTTTGTCATTGCCCTCCTCTAAGGCTGAGAGAGTGCAGCTCGCCTACAGTCACTCATTGGGCTTACATGGCCAAGACAGGACTGGAACCCTGGTCTTTAGAGTCATAGTCCAATGCTCAAACAATTACACCACACTGGCTCTTCACCCACTACCACATACTCTCCGGAACTGTACAGATGAGAACTAAAATATGTTTGGCCACAGAACATTAGAGGGTGAGATCAAGGTAGCAAAAGTTGTTAATGAGGAAGAAAATACAAGCAAGGAGAGGCTGCAAAAGGTTGCTTTTGCCTGAGCCTATTGGGAAGGCAAGAGTTCATCCTCTTTCCCTGATGAGCTGAGTGCAAATTATTTACCATATTGAATTCAATGTGGTAAGCAATTTAAGTACAGGCTGAGTCTCCCTTATCTGGAATTCCAAAATCTGAAATACTCCAAAACCCAAAACCTTTTTCATGGGTAGCTAAGATAATGGGACCTTTGCTTTCTGATGGTTCATTGTACACAAACTTTGTTTCATGCACAAAATTATTTTAAAAATATGCATAAAATCACCTTCAGGTTATATGTATAAGGTGCACGTGAAACATACATAAACTTCAAGTTTAGACTTCAGTCTCAACTCTAAGATATCTCATTATGTATATGCAAATATTCCAAACTATGGAAAATTCCAAAATCCAAAATGCAAAGCACTTCTGGTCCCAAGCATTTTGGATAAAGGAAACTCAACCTGTAATCTGTGGGAAATTGGAGAAAGTGGGAGGAGAAGAGAGAAACTGGGACATTTTCAAAGCAGCTGAAAAAGTGGGACAACCGAGGATTAATCTGGATTCTCCTTGCTGGATCGGGACAGTGAGGTGCTATGCCATTATTACTATCAATCCCAAACACCTTGCTGAATAAAGACAGAGAGTATGTCATCATCACCATCAAACCCAAACACCATTTCTCTCTTTCACTGCCGCTAGTCATATAAGAATTTGTTCAGCATCCCAGAGTTAAATCCATCCTGCTTTGCACCTCTTGATTGCTTTGCCTGCATGACATGGTTGTTAGCATGCAGGTGACCGCTTTCTATCTTCCAAGTCTCTGGTTTCCAGCTGAACTGGAAATGTGCCAAAGGTGGACTCCCCCTCTTTCTACTTCCATCAGAGCATGTCAGCCAAGGTTTGCAACGATCCACACTCAGCTCATCAAGAAAGGCAATCTTATTTAGGCCACAGAAGAGCAAAATCCTCTGTATTTGACACTGACTGGTTTGTCTGCATAAGGGCTTATTGAATAATGTTTTTCAGCAATCCAGATATCCTTTTAAACTCCATAATACAGCACGTCAGCACGGATGCAAAGTAATAACCAATACCAGAAATAAGATAAGTGCAATCAATTTTTTTAATTGAATGGAAGAAAGCCACAGAAGATTTTGTTAAGGTGCCTGCAAATGAGGATCTGTGATAGGCATAAAACAATACCAAATAGCTCTTAGACATATGCATTTAACTTTCTCCCATTCAGACCTATGACCCTTAAAAATAACTCTTGTGTGCCTTGATGTTTGTAGTCTATAAACCTGAGGCAGGTCTATCTCTTTCTTTTAAGTAGACATTTGAGTTACTTTGGGAGACCATATTTGTTTGGAGAGAAGGTAGAAAAGCTGAATAAATAAAAGGCACTTTTATATCTAAGTAAACTTTATAAATGTGACACTGATTAGTCATTAGTTACCAAAGGTAATTTTTTTGGTGAAACTTTGTCTCCCCTCCCCCCCAAAAAATTAACATAATATGATGACAGCCTATATCATTCTTGTGTACCTTCAAGTCATTTCTTACCTATGGTGATTCCTAGGTGAACCTATCATGGGGTTTTATTGGGAAGATTTATTCAGGGAAGGGGGGGGGGTTCCATTCCCTTCCTCTGAGGCTGAGAGAATGTAGCTTGCCCAACGTCAGCCAGTCGGTTTTCATGAATGAGCAGGGGTTTGAACTCTGGTCTCCAGAGTTGTAGTCCAGCACCTTGCTGGCTCCCAGCAAGATTTCACAGATGAAGATATGGACACGTGGTTAAGCATGTTTATGGGTATAGTAAAAAGGCTATGGGTAGGCAAGAAGAGGGCAAAAAGTATTAGTGAAGGAGAACAAATAAAACAATTACTCTCCAAAATTTCACAAATGACAACTGGGACATATGTGGCCTATCATCAGATTATTGTCAGAGGAGCAAATGTTGTTAATACAAGAGCACAGATGAGATAGGAGAGGCTGCAGTAGTTTGCTTTTGCCTTAGCCTACTGGGAATGGAAAACTAATTAAATTAATTGAATACAAACTACTTTTGCACTTTGAACTCACTTTGCAGCAATATAAGTAACTCGATGACAAAGAGGTAAAATGGGAGGCAGAGACAGAAACTGAGACATTTTAAAAGTAGCTAACAGTTAGGATGACAAAGGATCAATGGGGATTCTTCCTGCCAAAATGGGAGAGTTCGAGTGCATGCTATATTAGGCCTTTTGTTTTTAAACATTGTACCCTACCCTGAGCCTTGAGGAGAGATGGAAAAGAAATGATGATGATGATGATGATGATGATGATGATATAACAAAAACTACAACTTTCAAGGAGGAGTCTTCTGTTTTGTGGGGGAATAAGGTTGTCAGATGAAATAAGGGACAAGGATCTTGTGCCTTTAAAGGTTGTGCAGAAGGGGGAATTTCAGCAGTTGTTACTTGTGTGACAACCAACCCTGCTGAAACTCCTTTTCTGCACAACTATTAAAGGCTCAGGAACACTGTTCCTTATGAAACCTGGCAACCAGAGTTGAGGGGGGGGGGTAGGTTTTGGGACATGATTCTGGGCACTTGGATAAATGGGAGTAGAGGTCTGAACACACAGGCTGGGCCATTGTGGGAACTGTGGTCCAAGGCCAGAGTTTGCCTGGGACACCTAGGCAACTCTCACCAGCTGCAAACGTGTGTGTCCCTAGGGTACCCATTCATTCAATAAGTGCACATCCATCTCTCTCACTTTTTACTTGCATGAGTGAATGAGGAGGTAATTAAACTTTACACAATGGGAGAACACAAGGTCATGACAGCCATTATGCAACTCTGGGATTCAAGAAATCTATGCTGGCATATATTTCCAATATGCTAAAAATGTATAGGAACTTAGACCCCAAACACATTTTTTCCAAGCAGTGCATCAAGCCCTGCTTTTCCATCCCTTGTTTTCTAAGAAATGGTTAGCACACCCTCATCCCTGGTTTTGCAATTTCAGCAAAGCAATAAAACCAGGAAGTCTTGTGAAGTCATGCTAAGCTACCAACCTTGAGCCCATTAAACATGACTGGCTGCTAGGATTTCCAGATTTCAGGACCTGGAATTTGACGGAAGGTTTGTCTTGATTTGTAGTTGTTAATTTATCTCTACATAGTCACCATCTAGATTGACACATTTTCCCCAGTGTTTCCCAACTCTCTGAATACCGTTATTGTAGAAGTCTGCAGATTGCACTTTACAAGGATTTTACACTTTAGTCACTTCTGGTGCAGCCTGTCACAAAAACAAAGGATGCAATGATCTGATTTTTTCAATATTGACCAATTGTGACACTGACAAAATTTCATCAATATGCCATAATAACTTCTGGGTGATAATTATTACTTTATGATATTCCCTCATAAGGTGCAATCTACAAACTTCTACAATATCAGGTATCCGGAGGGTCAAGAAATGCTGGGGAAAATGTGCAAATCTGGATGGTGACTACATAGAAATAGGTTAACAACTACAAATCAAAACAAACTTTCTATCAATTTTTTAAAGGTGATAATTAAAACTTTAGGACACCCCTTGTGTATGTATGTGTGTGTATATGGTGTGTGTGTATATATATATGCACACACACATATACATACACAAGGGGTGTCCTAAAGTTTTAATTATCACCTTTAAAAAATTGTTAGAAAGTTTGTTTTGATTTGTAGTTGTTAATTTATTTCTATGTAGTCACCATCCATATGTGTGTGTGTGTGTGTGTGTGTGTGTACACACACACACTCAAGCAAAAATGCCATTCTGACACCCTCCTAAGGTACCTTCCCTATTACTAAGTGACAAGGAATGGATAACTCTGCACTGTATATTATAATGACTTGTCTTCCCTGCCTTGGCTTCCTTAGGCCAGGAGTTGTGCAACAAATTGAAAACAGCAAGGCTTGCTTAAAACTAGAATAAATCAAAAGGGAACCCTTTGAGTTTGAGTCCATGGTGTATTACAGCCTCAAAGTCAAGAAACAAAAAGGTAAAATATGGGGTTTGTTTGCCTGTATCAGTTGTGTTTTCTTAATCTCCTGTCTTTTTCCCCATGAAGCAAAGGTATCTGAAGTGAGTAAGTGTCAGGATTGTTTTGTATGCTCCAAGTTTTCGTGGTAATAAATTATAGCTCCAACCTGCCTTCTTTTTGTGCATCTGTGTGTGAAGAAGATAAAGCAGGGAGGGGACTCCAGCTCTTGCCTATAGCATTCTAATCTTGTGAAAGTGATTCAGTATCAGTAGATTGTATTCCATAGTCAAGGAAACAGCACAATTCAGTTATCTCCTGTGATATAAGCCTAGAGTCTTTAAACATTTAAAGATGTCATTCTATGAGGTGCAATTGCACAGTTCTATTGGGCTGAGGTGTGTTTTTATGCTAGCAAGAACACAATCCAAGGAGGGTAGGGAAAATGGAAATATTGAATGTATTTGCAATCAGGGGTCAGTGTAAATTACTTGCACCATCACTGATACAAGTTTAGGATTGCCATTTTAGGATCACCCCAGGCCCTGAGATTTCTGGGCCAAAACCTGAGACCCAGGGATGAAGTGATGTCATTAGGTGTTAGGATTTATGTACCAGCTATGGTTGTGGTGGCTCAAGTGGTTAAGACGCTGACTCTGTTGATTGCAAGATCAGTAGGTTAGCAGTTCAACGCCTGGGTGCCGCATGATGGGGTGAGTTCCCATCACTAGTCCCAGCTTCTGCCAACCTAGCCATTTGAATGCATGCAAATGTGATAAATAGGTACCACTTTGGTGGGAAGGTAAACAGCATTCTGTACAATCATGCTGCCCACATGATCACAGAGTAGTCTCTGACAGCACTGGGTCTTTGACTTAGTAATGGAGATGAGGACAGCCCCCTATGATCAGACATGACTTGACAACCTTGCCAGTGAGGAATACCTTTACCTTTACGGTATGGTGTAGTGGTTTAAGCATTGAACTGTGATTCTGAAGATGAGGAATAGAATCTCTGCTCAGCCATGGAAACCTCTGGGTACTTGGACAAGTCACAGTCTCTCAACCTAAGGGGAAAGCAAAGACAAATCCTGCTCCAAAGAAATGTTGCCAAGAAAACTGTATGATAGAGTTGCTTTAGGCTCATCATAAGCTGGAAACAGCAGCAGCAATGGAATGCACATGAAAGGAGAAGAGAAAGTGGAAAGGTCCTGCTGCCCAGTCAGCAAACAAATGGAAATTGCAGGAATGTAAAATTTGCTGAGTATTAGGAGAAACTCAGCCAGGCCATAGTATTTTCACTGTCTATGTATGGAGATGAAAATTGGGTAGTGAAGAAAGCTGACAGGAAGAAAACTCAACTGAAATGTGGTTCTGGAGAAGACTTCTAAAGATACCATAGATTGCTAGAAAGATAAATGAATAGGTCTCAAAGCAAGTAAAGTTGGAAATCTTACTAGGAGGAACAATGACATGGCTTGGGTCCAGTCTACTTGAAGAAATGCCTCCTCCCATATAATCCTCCCCACACACTCAGGTCCTCTGGGAAGAATCTATTGCAGTCAAGAAAAAACAGAATGTTGATGACTTCCCAGAGGACCTTTTCTGTTACCACTCCAAAAATTTGGAATGACCTGCCAGAGGAAACTCGCCAAATTACCTCCCTTGAGGCTTTTAAAAAGGCAATAAAAATAGTCCTCTTCAGGCAGGCCTTCCCAGATTAACATAGAACAAATATGCTCATCTCACTAAGCCCTTTTGCTATCACCACCTGTGAATTGTTTTAATTGTTGTTTTGCATTCATATGGTTTTATTCTTGTGATTTTATATTTAAGGGAGGGAAGGGAAGGGCTGGTGGGGTTGAAGTTTTGTTTTCTTGTTATTTTTTCTTTGTATTGTATCAACCTCTGCTGTTATCCGCCTCAGTCATCAAAAAGGGAAAGGCGAGATACAAATAAATAAATAAATAAATAAATACTTGAGTTTGCCATATTTTGGACATATCTTGTGATGACATGACTTATTCAAAAAGACAATTTGTTATTACTAACTACTGTCAACTTTGACTTATGGAGGCCTCATTACTGAGAGACCTCCAAGCCACCCTATCCTCAACAAACCTGCCCATGTTCTGCAGACTCAGGGCTGTGGCTTCTTTGATTGAGTTTATCCATCTGGAATTTGGTTTTCCTCTTTTCCTACCATGTTCTACCTTCCTAAGCATTATTGTCTTTTCTAGTGAGTCATGTCTTCTCATGATGTGGCCAAAGTATGACAGCCTCAGTTTAGTCATCTTAGTTTCAAGGGAGAGTTCAGGCTTCATTTATTCTAGGACCCATTCATTTATCTTTAAAGCAGTCCTGAGTATCTACAGAACTCCAGCAGCACATTTCAAATGAGTTTATTTTCTTTTTATTATTTTTTTTTCTCTGTCCAGGTCTCACAACCATACATAGAAATTGGTAATATGATGACACCAGCAATCCTAACTTTTGTATTCAGTTATATATCTTGACACTACAGGATCTTGCTTACCGGTAGTTCTTTTATAGCTGCGTTTCATATCCTAGTCTTCTGCTTCCAATTTCTTGATTGCAGTCTCATTCTGATTTATGATTGAGCCATGTGGTGTAGTGGTTTGAGTGCTGGACTATGACTCTGCAGCCAGGGTTTGATTCCCTGTTTTGTCATGAAAGTCACTGGGTGGCCTTGGGCAAGTCACAGTCTCAGTGGAAGGAAATGGCAAACCTCTTCTGAACAATTCTTGCAAAGAAAACCCCATGATAAGGTCTCCATTATTCAAAAATGACATGAAGGCACACAACAACAACTAAGTGTGGAAAATCTGGAACTATTTCAGTGTCTTCACTGTCTGCTTTTAATTTGTGGCCATTATTTTTTATAATGATTGGTATAGCAGAAAGCATTAAGAAAAGAGGGAGGCTTCATTTCGTCAATGAAGTCACAGCCCTGACTTTGGAAGACTTGAGCAGGGCACTTGATGACTGGAGCTTTGGGAGGTCCCACACCATAAATCGACATCAACTTGACAGCAAATAACAACAATTTAGGAGAAACATTCCAAAAGTTAGTGCTGTTCAGCAGTAGAACAGATTTTTCTCAGAAGGTGGTGGCTTCTGTTTCACTAAAGATATTTAAGCAAAGTCTGCATGGCCATCTGGAGCTGCCTCTTGCATCACAGAACAGAAGACTGGGCTGCAGTTGGAAGAATGATTGCCAAGGTCCTTCAGCTCTGTAATTCAATGAGCCCTCTATGTGTTTAATGAATGATAGGGACTATTCTTAGTCAGATTTGTGTAACAGAAGACTAAGAACTCCTTTAGCACCATGAGTTACTAAAGAGAGATGCAAGGATTTTGTATCATGAAATGAAGAAGCCTAGTCCATTATGGTCAAAAGAAAGGAATGAAAACCCCACTCTTAACAAATCTTGCCAAGAAAACCTAGTGATAGCATAGCATTAGGCTCACCATATGTTGAAAATGACTTGAAGATATAACCAAGCTAAGAGCTTAACCTTGGACATACCTCAATAATGGGGAATTATATCTTAGTTCAATATTTGGATGGGTTACACAGCCCTGGGACCAACTCTGTTTATACTGAGGTTGGAGGCAAGAAGAACTGCAGAACAAGCTCTGAATGAATTATATTTTATTACAAAGGAGGAAACATCAACATACGCATGTCACAATCACTCACACATGTACACAAGAACTGAGAAAAAAAAGGTGTTAGTGTGAAACAGAGTAAGGCCTTCTAATAGAGATACTACACATGACCAAATGTTTCTCCTCTTGAAGAAGTTCTGATGGGGTAGCAATGAGGAACTCAGTCACTCCCAGGCCACTGTGAGTTTGGTAAGTGAAAGAGGATCAACTTTACTTAAGCTTTTCAACCTGTTGCAAAATGTATAACCCATACCTACATAATTTAAATTCCAATCATTGTTGGTCTGATATATGCTTTTTCAAATTTTAAAGGCCTACACCAGCTCCAGCTGTTGCTGTCTTGGCTAAATCACCTCCATTGCAAACTTCACATCTGCATCATGTAACATTTGGTAGGTAAGATAAGTGAGCTCACTAAGTTGAGTGTCACAGGAGGTGAAAGTTGGAAGGTTATCTTATCCTTGGTGGCCTGATTCATTACAGAAAGATTTCCCTTTATAGAAGGTGTCAGTCTGAGTGGAAAACACAACAAAGTACTTCAAGCTCCCTTTCACAACTCTATTCTGACTTTGGAACACAGTTGTTTCAAGGCTATCCATGTGTGAAGTTTAGCAGATAGCAAAACTGGACAGGGAGTGGAAAATTTCTTCAGAAAAAGCAAGTGTGGTGCATGTCCAATATTGACAGATATTAAAGATATTAATACATTCTCTCTCTCTTTTTGTCCTAGATTAACTAGCTGCAACAAGAGCACTTGTCTCAAATGAGCTGTTTCACCTATGAAAAGTCACATAATCATAGAATCATAGAGTTGGAAGAGACCACAAGGGCTATCCAATCCAATAACTCACAATCAAAGCACCCCCAACATATAGCCATCCAGCCTCTGTTTAAAGACCTCCAAAGAAGGAGACTCTGCCACTCTCCAAGGGAGTGTGTTCCATTGTCAAACAGCTCTTACCGTCAGGAAGTTCCTCCTAATGTTTAGGGGAAATCTTTTTTTTCCTGTAGTTTGCATCCATTGTTCTGGGTCCTATTCTCTGAAGCATCAGAAAACAAGTTTGTTCTATCCTCAATATGAAACCCCTTCAGATACTTAAACAGGGCTATCATATCACTTCTTAACAATCTCTTCTCCATGTTAAACACACCCAGCTCCCTAAGTCGCTCCTCATAGTGCTTGGTTTCTAGACCTTTCACCACTTTGTTCTCCCTCCTCTGAACACACTCCAGCTTGTCAACATCCTTTTTGAATTGTGGCACCCAGAACTAAGCACAGTACTCCAGGTTAGGATTGACCAAAGCAGAATAGAATGGTGCTATTATTTCCCTCGATCTAGACACTATATTTCTATTGATGCAGCTTAGAACTGTATTGGCTATACTTAGCTGCCTCATAGCACTGCTAACTCATGATGTTGTCTACTAGGACTCCGAGATCCCTTTCACATGCACAAGTGGGACATATGTAACCAAGAATCATCAGAGTATTGTCAAGATGGCAAAAAAAGAAATATTGAGGAAGAATGGACAAGGTTGGAAACACTGTAGCAGTTTGTTTTTGCCTGCGTCTACTAGGAAGAGCAAGATTCCACCTCTAATCTTTTCTCTGCCCTTCCACTGAGTAAAAACTACTTTGACACTAGTCTATATTAATTAAAGTAAGTTGAGGACAAAGGGGGAAGTGGGATGAGGAGAAAGTGGGAGATTTGAAAATCAGCTGACAAAGTAGGATGCATTAGAGAATTAACAGGGACTGTCCCTATCAAATTGAAGCTGTTCCTTATAAGAAATGTTATACTAGGACCAGCAAGAACTTTTCAATAGCAGAGATTATGGTGTCATTTCCCACCTTCATTTCCTTTTTCCTTTTAGGTTAACTGCAACCCCCAGGGTAGTTGGTGGAGCAGGTAAGATTTTCCCCAAATCAATATATTGTTGTGAGCAATTAATGATATCCTGCGAAGTATTATAGAATGGCTAGGCCTTGTGTGGAAAGTGAGGAAGATCCCTTGTTCTGATTTTAACTGAAGTGGTCAATTCTCAGTAAAGATGAAAATCAATTTGTTGATAAAGGTCAACATTAGTGTTCCCGGACAAGACAAAGGTTCAAATTCTCCAGTTTTGGTGGACTCGCTTCCAGACAAGAGGAAAGAGCTCTATGCAAATCTCCAGCACAGCTATTAGAGCCACAGTGTGCTAGTATTTCCAATGCCTAATGGATTTATTGCTACAACTTGCAAAGACTCTTTGCAGGGGGTGGGTGGGTGGATGTCTGCATATTTACTTAGTTAACTTCTTCCTTCCCTCCCAGTCATCACCCACTTGGGTGATACCCATCACACAACAATGTCTCTGACCCCTAGCTGCTGCATCCTTCACCACAGTTAGGGCATCCCTTTTCATTGAGAGAGGAAACCTGTCAATGTGCTCTCAGTTGCACAAGTACTCAGGTGTGAAAGGTCACTCCTAGGGCAGTTGTACTATCTGCAGTCCCATGGTGTCAGTGTCCCCTCATCTCCACCTGTCCTCTGTCACCCTCACTATTCCCAAGCACCCAATTGCCTTTTTAAATTCTTCTCTTTAAAAACAAATGAAACAAATCTCAGAGCAGAGCTCTGGAGTTGTGAAAAACAGTGAAAATAAATAAAAATAAAATAAAAAAGAAATCTTGGAAGGGATGCTATGTAAGGCATAGGGCAGAGAGGTGAGGTTAAGGGGAAGTCAGGAAGCAAGTGTGATGACATCAGTTTTGTAACTGAGAAGGTGATCCGGTTATACAAACGGGTACAATTCCATGTACAAGCATGACTGAAGCAAGAATGGGACTCATGTAGTAAAATTCTAAATGTTCCTTATCTCATATGGGAGCAGTCCCTTCACCTAAAATTTCTGTCTTAATTTCCAAATATGAAAATATGGTGTGGGTGTGTATTTATGTGTGCATGTTTTAGAATAACAAACTGTGTGCATCTGTGGTTGGTAAATACTGCAAAATGCTGAATTCATCACCAGGGATGTCTCCCATATCTTGAGTTTTGACCTGAAAATCATAGGGCCTTAGAAGATCCTGAATTGGCAACCTTAGCCAACATGGCTGCCTCCTTTTTTTCTTCCTGTGACCTTTTAGTTCATCCTCGTATGATGCAAGAAAAGATATGTAAATTGCTTTATGTTCAATTTCAATTACTTTCAAGCAAGTGAGTTTAACTTTCAGCATCGCTAACTGAAACACAGACCTTGAGATGTGTGTAACTACATCTGTGAATATAACCACACTTTCAATTATTTATTTTAAAAATGATACCTTACCTTTAAAAAATGGATTCAAAGATGCTTCTAAATAGAAAGATCAGACAATATATCTTCTTTCCCTTGCATTACTTTCTCCCCTGTCTCTTATTTCCCTCCAGATCTTTTCAGTTTTCAAGCTCCTTGGAGACAGAGATCTATCTCTTTTTGTCTAGGTAACTCTGCAAGGTGGCGACTATTGTACAACAATGATTATATATGAATAAAAGGAGAAAAAATACAACAGTTCTTATCTTTAAGTTCACATTTGTTTGCAGCAACAAGAACAAAAAGGAGCAATAAGCAGAAAACATAAAACAGAAAAAGAAACATGCCTAGTTACCACAATTTGAATTAATCACTTTTTCCCCCTTCCATATTAAATAACTCTTTTTAAAAAACTGTTATTCCCAAGCCAGAAAGAACAATGGGAATGACAAGAAATGCTGCCTGATGTCACTTGTGAAAATTGTTTCTGTAACATCATTTTGATTTTTTTAAAAAGTAAATAAAATAATGCACTGGAAAATTTGCAGTCATAAAATCTACATACTGCCTGCATCTGCACCTGATAGAAGTTCATTGTTGTTAGAGAATCAGGGAGGGTAGAAGGCAGGGACAGGAGAGAAGGCGTATTTGTGCTTAGTCTGTTTGTGATCTTTGATGTACTTATCAGTGCCTCCTTACAATATGTTCTGCTCACAAAAAACACAGCTTGGCTATTGATGGCTACAAGAAAGAGAAGATAAAGAGAACCAGCACGCTGATTGGGATTCCACAAATGATATTACACAGGTTTCAAAGGACAATGGTGTTCCACAGAGATGGAAATAATTCAGGTCTTTTGGGGAGAAGTGGGGGGGGGGGGGGTAAGTGGGACAGAAACAATATGCACATGAATCATGTAAATGAATTCTTGACTACAGGGCAGAAAGAGAGAGGACGGTCTTCAGAGGTGGTTTCTTACTATTTTAAGTTGGGTCACTCCTCCAAAGTCTGGGCTTCAGAGGTCAGCAATCCAGAGATCAAGAATCTAAAATAAATCCACAAGCTTGAATACTGGAAGCCTGCTGCAAAGAACAGTTACAAACAGAAAAATAACTCTCCATAACTTCTGAGAGATTTATAGTTGCCTGGCCTTAATATTCAGGGGCATAGGTATGTCAGTCTGAAATATCAGTATGAAAAGGGATCTTGTAGCACCATTGGAAACCAACTGAGCAAAAGCAACTGTACGAGGGGGTATCCAAAAGTTTTAATGATCACCTTTAAAAAAATTGACAGAAAGTTTGTTTTGATTTGTAGTTGTTAACTTATCTCTATGTAGTCACTATCTAGATTTATACATTTTTCCCCGCATATCTTGACCCTCCGAATACCTGATATCGTAGAAGTCTGCAGATTGCGCCTGATGAGTATTTTACACTTTAGTCACTTCTGACACAGCCAGTCACAAAAATAAAGGACACAATGAATTGATTTTCTCAGCAACGTGCACTTAAGGACCAATGATGACCCTGACAACATTTCATCAATATGCCATAATAACTTTCGGGTGATAATTATTACTTTACAATACCCCCTCGTAAGGCGCAATCTGCAGACTTCTGCAATATCAGGTATTGGGAGGGTCAAGATATGCTGGGGAAAATGTATAAATCTAGATAGTGACTACACAGAGATAAATTAACAACTACAAATCAAAACAAACTTTCTGTCAATTTTTTTTAAAGGTGATCATTAAAACTTTTGGATACCCCCTTGTAGCATAAGCTTTTGTAGACTTGATTTACTTCCTCATAAGCATGAGGTGAAATAGTGCACAGGAAAGACCTTTATGATCAGACTGCATGTATGTAGCCATAGAAATGCAAAACTTATGGGTATGGTGATGGTTGTTGAGAAACAAAGACAGAAGGAAAGATGTTACCTAAGACCAAGGTCAGTGGATGGTATATGATAAACTGGCTAAGAACATCCACAAGGGTTGTGCAGTCCAACCCCCAATTGTGCAGGAACACACAGTCAATGCACTCGTAATACATGGCCACCCAGCCTCAGATTAAAAGGGAGACTCCACTATACTCCAAGGCAGCATATCCTACTGTCAAAAAATTTCTTACTGTCAGGAAGTTCTTCCTGTTTAGGTGGAATCTCTTTTCCTGTAACTTGCATCCATCGCTCTGTGTTCTGTTCTCTGGAGCAGCAGAAAACAAGCTTGCTCCATCCCTTCAAATATTTAAACATGTTGATCATGTTCCTTCTTAACCTTCTCTTCCCCAGGCCAAACATAGCCAGTTCCCTAAACTGCTTCTCACAGAGCATGGTTTCCAGAACTTTTGGAAGTAGACTGAAGTCTACGAAAGCTTATGCTGCCAATCTCTTTCTTTTGGTTAGTTTCAAAGGTGCTAGAAAATCTCTCCATGTACTTTTACCATTTTGGTCACTCTCCTCTAGACACGGTCCACCTTGTCAACATCTTTCTTGAATTGTGGTATCTAGAACTGGATAAAGTATTCCAGGGGAGGTCTGACCAAAGCAGAATATAGTAACACTATTATTTCCCTCAGTCTAGAAACTACTGTCCTATTGATGCAGTAGGTAGTTACTTGCCGTCCTGAATTTCTTAATCATTTGCACCATCTACCTGCTTAGATTCAGGGAGCTATCATCTGAAGCCAGATATCCTTTTAGCTCTGACTTCTCTGTATCAAGTTCCTCAGATTCCACAGGGTGAATAGGGATCATTTCATACTGGACTCTTTCAGATGTCGGAAATTGGAAGTATAATTTAATGGCAATCTGAACGCAATCATGGGGTTTGACGTTATTGCGAATTAAAGCTTCGCACACATTTTCGGGCAAAAGGAAAGTCATTCCGAATGCAATCATGGGTTTTACGTTATTGCGAATTAAAGCTTCGCATGCAATTTCGGGCAAAGGGGGGTCATTTTCGGGAAATGGAACGTTACTCCGAACACATTCCGAACACAATGGGAATTCCCGTGAATTCGCTAAACAAGTGCATTCACAGGAATTCGAATTGGCTCAATTCGCAGTAAAGAGAAATTCCTCCTGTGTGAAAGAGTCCACTGTCTAGAATGGTAATCCAAGGTGCTGAAGCTATTTTGGAGACAGATGAGTTTATTGCACAGGGCCTGGGGAATGGGAATGGGGTGGAATGGAAGGGAATGGGAACGGGGCAGGATAGGTAAAAAACATATATTATTGCATGGGAGAATGCCGCTGATGCCACCGGGTGTCCCCAATCCATTCCTCCTCCGTCCCACAGCAGCCGATTTTGAAGAACGATTCTGAACAGTTCTTCCATTCTGTTGTTCCCGTTCCCCAAGCCCCATGCAATAAACTTAAGGGTTCAGTGCCTTGGATAGTCCTTTAAAGCCTAGAATAAATTCATCACCACATCTTTGACACTGAAGCCATCATACCATACTTTCTTAACTAAGGACAGAAACAACCCTCCCCATATCAACCCTCCTCAACTATGAACAAAAACAACAAAATGCAGACATCTTACTAACATTGGCAATTTTTCTCCTGTTTGGTTTATAACATCTTGCCTGATGAAGAAGCCAGTGGAGCTTTAAAAGCTTGCAACAAATATATTGTTCATTTTGGTTGGCCAGTAAAGGTATCACTGTTTGGTGGGTTTTTGTTTGAATTTGCTAAATGGCCAACACAGCTACAGCTGCATATTTTCTGGACAGAAGCCATCAATCGTTCACAAAGGCTTCTCATTAGTTTTATTTCTAGAACTAGGGGGAGGGAGGGGAAGCAACTTCCATTTGCAGTACATATTATTTTTTCATCCAAACAATCCAGTGCATACCCCTTTTGTTTTTGTTTTTTTTCATAGAAGTCACTAAGCAAAGGAAGCCAAACCTCTTCCCTTTGGGCCTTTTGTTTCTGTTGTGTATAAAATTACAGGTGCTGCCAAGACTTGTTGTGAGAATGTGTCAGAAGCCTTGCCCTGGTGAGATTGGGGAAAGATGGAGCGGGGCGGGTAGAGAAATAAATGACTCCCATAGAGTATTTGGATTATGCTGCTTCAGCGGTGATTGGGAGAGTGAGGGAAACAGAGAGATCATAGAGGTTTAGCTTATCCCTCATTAACTCTTGAAGGGTTAAGCATTGAGCATGATTAGCAGTGCATGGTGCCTATCATTTGCTTTGCCCTTTGTTCAATCTAAAGAAAATATGGTGGTGCCTCATTCCATTAATAAATTTGACCCAGAGTGTAATCTATACCAGTTCTGACCAGAAAGAAATAATTGCAACTGATTTCTTCTTCTGGCAGGAAATAACTTCTGTCTCAAACAATAACATCATGTTTCCCCCTTGTTAATCTTCTTCTTGAAGTTTTGCTTAATTGTACAACATTAATATCTTATTAACCTGCATTCTTAGACACACGGAATCTTGTCATAACAAATCTTTTTGCTCTTACATCCATAAAGGCCCAGTGGTTAGACAGGTAGACTCAAGAGGTAAAGTTTTGGATATGATTAAGGGTCTATGTGTGTGCTTTCAAGTCACCTATTGACTTATGGTGACCCAATGAATCCCATGGAGTTTTCTTAGTCAAGGAATAAGAAGTGGTTTTGCTAGTTCCTTCCTCTGAAATATAGCCTACAACACCTGGTACTCATTGGTGTCTCCCATCCAAATAATAAGCAGGGCCAACTCTTCTTAGCATCCAAGATCATATGGGATCTAATGCCTTTAGGATATTTAGGACAACTGCCATTAAAGGATAACAAATTATAAATTGTTTCACATAATATTTTACTTTTAGATCTTTTTGGATTTTTTTGCCTCCTGAAAAAGCAGAAAATCCTAGCTAATTCGGTATTCTTTATTTGACTTTCTGGGAGGGACATTTGTAGGATCTGAGTCAGGCAGCCCTTGATACTACTATGCATCTTGATTGAAATCAGTGTTTGTTGGCTGTTGTGTCACAGGCCACAAAATATATTCACCCCCCTAAGTGTTGTCAGGTTTTCAAAATAGCAATAAGGGACAGTTGAAATTCATGGCATGCAGGGTTGACAGTCAGGAAGTAGCTATTAACCAGTTTGTGTTCTGTCTAAATACCAAATTAACACATTGATTTCAGTTAACCCAGCCACATATTTCTCTTCAAAATTGATATACTGTTCACATTCATAATTACATGATGTCTTTCTATCTTTATGAAGGACCCATACACCAAAATATGGGAATTTGGAGCATTTTGGTCACCATAAGGGGGAAAGTTTTCCAACCCACAAATAGGGTACATCCCTTCTGATAACAGTCACCTGTCAGTCTTATAAGGAACAAACTTTCTCATCTTCAAAAAAGGGTTATTCCTTATAATAAGGGACACCTGTCCGCTCTATAAGGGACAAACTTTCTGGTCTTCAAATAAGTGATGTCATCTATAATAAGGAACACCTGGCAATCCTAGCCTTTCCTATGAGTTACATGGTAGTTGGAGACATATTACAACATTGCCCAGCCAAATGGGCAACCATTTGAACATCTATCTATCATCTATCTATCTATCTATCTATCTATCTATCTCCAATGTGTGGATACATATGCATAAATGTGAAATCATGTGTATTGCATATGCACATCTATGCACTGTGTTGCACAATGCACAATTTGTTTCCATGAACAATGGCACTACAAACCTGGAACTGAATATGGCTGTGCTGCATTGGACAAAAATATTCAGCCACTTTCCAACAGGAGCTTAACCATGCATCAGACACCATTCAGATTCCTGAATAATTATTTCTTTCATTACTTTTATTTTAACTGCTCAGGACATGTTTGTAGCTGGAGTGGTCAGAGGCCGCTCCAAGCCGCCCATCTTCTTGAGACATTGGAAGACAAAGGATGCATCCAAAGTGCAGAAATAACCTAGTTTGACAATCCTTTAACTATCATGACTCAATACTATGGAGTTCTGAAATTTGTAGTTTTGTGAGACATTTAGTCTTCTCTGTCAGTGAGCTCTGGTGTCACAACAAACTACAGTTCCCAGAATTCCATGGCAATGGTTTGCAACATGACCAAGACAGAAGATATGTGTCTGAATGCACAACAAAATGTGCATGGACATCCATGAACAATGAGTAATGTACATGCTTATGTAATGCACATCCATGCACAGTGCTGGGACATTTGTAGGGGTTGCAGACCACACCAGGTGACACCTCAGAGGGCAATTCTGCCTTCCGATGTGGAGTGTATGGTGATGCCACTCCACGGGTACTCTGGGATTCCTAGAGATGGAAGGTCCTGAAAAGGACCCAGTCCATCTACCCAGAGGTGGCATGGAAGTTATGCAGGATGCTATTGGCATGCCACAGTGAATTTCTGGAGGCCTCTCCCATTGCCAAATGGTGCCCCTCGGTACTTTTGAACAAGGTATGTAGACCAGAGCAATCCAGGGTACTGACAGTTCCCTTGGGTGCTCCAGTCCACCAGCCATTGGCAACAAGTAGACTGGAACATTTCTCATCCATAGCACCTTAAACTACTCCATCGGCCTGGTAGGTCCAAGCTCGAGGGTGACAGTTACCACACTGGGTGATACCAACCCTAATGGCATAATGTATATCTTTGGTCAGTGATACCACATACTGAATTCTGCTTCTGCAACCTTGAACAGAATGTATTTGTTCCACATCAAACAAAAATGACTTACCACTTCCATAGGGGAATGTCAGAAGACTCGAAGAGGAATTCTGCCAAAATGATTCAATCAGGCTTGAGTAGAATAGATTTTGATGTATGGTAATGGACAGTAAATTGCTTTGCTTTAGTTAGCAAAAGGACTTAGGCAGGCTGTGCTTGGAAAATGGCATTGGCAGTGCAGGGTGAAATATCTCTCTAAAGTCCTGAAGCCAGCTCCATCTGAATGTGCCCTCAAAAGATGAGCACTCCATCAAGAAGGCTCTGTGATGCTCCTTTCTCCTCTATCATGCCCCTTTGGCATTCAGCTGCACTGATGGTTGGTACCCAGTTGGCAAGATTACTTAATGGCATGGTCTGTATAGAACATGAACCATCACTCAAGGGGGAAACATCACTTTCCTACATGAGATAGGCTTAATACCTGGCAAATGCCGCTTTAGCAATGGCTTTGCATAGAGCTTGAGATGTAAGCCAGCAAAAAAGAACAGCTCCCTCACAATGAGCTGGAATTGAAAGACAAATAGCTAGCAGGACTCCAAAACTGTCTGGACACCCTCACCACCTCCCAACCATCTGACGGAGCCTCAGGCAAGGCAGGAGCTGGCAGCATTGCATGCCCATCTCTCAGGCAAGATGGCACCCAAACAGCACAGCTTCTCCTCCTGGAAGTGAATGGTTTGTTTTCTGCTGTAGAAGTGGCATTCCTGAAAGTACTATATAACTGTAATGAGAAAGAGAGATACAGAGGGAGAAGGAAAGAAGGATGAGAAGCTTGTAAAACAAAATGGAGCTGTGAATTTCATTGTTATTTTAGCCTCCAAAATGCTTTGATCCTTTGCTTTAGCTCTTGTAAGAGACAGAGCAAAGTGTGAGGAATCTGTTTTGATCTGACATGTATTGTGTGGAGGAGTGGCAGGCAGCCTGAAATTGTGTGTGTTCATGGCAGCTTTTGCATGCTTTGAAGGAAGTGCGAAATAACACTTACCTCATCTTTAGCAATGAGTCTTGTTCCCACTGCCACTGTGTTATTAAACCTTCTGCTTACAGCTTTGCCAGTGACAGTAATGATTTTAGCTGTGGAGGGCTGGAGCCATTCTTACCATTTCCCTATTATTAGGATTAGCATTAATATTTTAATCCTTTGTTCCTCCTTTGGTGGCTATAATTGTTTTACAATTTGTACATTGTTACTAATTTTACTGTGTTAGTTGCAAAGCACATTGGAAAGGCAGAACTTTGGTGTTGTATGCTGCCTTGGATCCCATACTGGGAGAAAGGTGGGACAAAAATTCAATAGATATATAGGATACAAATATATACAATCAGCCTTCCATAACCACAGGTTTTTTTCCCACACATTCAAGCACCCATGGTTTGAAAATATTTTTAAAACATATACATTCCAAAAAGTAAGCTTTGCATTTGCCTTGATTGCAATGGGTGCTTGTTATCCACTGGGGTTTGGTTCCAGGACCCCCGTGGATAACAAAATCTGTAGATACTCAAGTTCCACTAAATACAATGGCACAGTAAAATGGTGCCCCTTATATAAAATGGAAAATTAGAATTTGCTATTTGGAATATATACTTTTTTGAATATTTTCAAGCCATGGATGCTTGAATTTGTGGATAAAAAAAATCTGTGGATAAGGAGGGCTGACTGTATATAAAGAACAGCATCTTACCATGCCATTGTATATAAATGGATTTGAGTATCCCTAGATTTTGGTATCTACAAGGGTTCCTGGAACCAAACCCCAGTGGACACCAAGGGCCCACTGTACAATATATAGGATACAAATATATACAGATTACCCTAAAGATACCAGATCCTATCTGATCTAATAAGATGAACAGGGTCAGCCCTGTCTAATAGTGTCCCTTGCCACAAAGAAATCTACTGTGATAGCACCCCTGAGAAGTGGCCATGTTATCTCTGTTCATCTTCTAATTAGGAGAATTCACCACCTTCCAGGTTAGTTATAGTTGCTGAAAAGTTCTTATAATCAAGAAATCCTTCCTAATGTTTAAATAGAATCTCTTGTGATTTGGATTGATTGCTTTGGGTTCTGGAGAAGCAGAAAACAAGTTCGTTCCAAAGCTCTTAAGATATTTAGAGATAGCTGTCATGTCATCTCTCTTTATTTACTCTTCCTTCAGGTTAAACATACCCAGCTATATCAACCATTCCCCATAGGACTTGATTTCCAGACATTTTGTCATCTTGGCTGTCCTTTTTTGGACACAGATCAGCCCTGTACCTGTCTATCTTCTGAAGACACATACATATCACTACCACCACCACCACCACCACCATCATGAAGCTCTTTATTTATTACAACACACAACCCTTTCCACGTATGTATTTTGTGATGTGTGTCTATGTTCCCTCAAACTGACTTGGACTCCATCTTCCTTGACCTTGTAGGTTTGGCTTGGAGGAAGAAGAGGATGTGGAGGTAAGAATGGAAAGTTGGAGAACAGGATGCTTCTTCTGTAAACCCAGAAATATGTAGATTGCTTCAGTCTTTGATGGCCAAAGCCTTATTCTGGACAAGTGACAGGATAGTTCTTTAAAAGAAAGGCAGTTTGGACAAATGCCAGATGTATGGCTATTGTACAATCCCCTCACCTTGGAAAAAGGGAATTAGCTGGTAGAAGACACTGTAGATGGGAGCGGTCCCCCCAGACTTTTATTTCAAGGAATGGATGTTTGCAATATCTTTTTTTGCCAGAGAAAAGTTCAATGACATCAATGCTGAATGTTGCAGCAAGGATCATCTACATCATGGATGGGAAGCTTTTGACCCTAAATAAGTTGCTGGTTTGCAAATCCCATTATCTCTCAACATTGGCTATGCTGACTCAGACTTATTGGACTGGCAGTCTAGCACCATCTAGAGAGCAACATGATTTCCACTCCTGATTTATTGTGAAAGGCCTGGTAAGTAACCCTAATATTCACTCTGCTAGCCAACCTGGAGATGGAAAATAATTGAGAATAATTGAAAATATCCCTTTTGCATATCCTGAGATGTATTAAAATAGAAAGTGCAGCTTTCAAGTAGTTGTGAGGCTTGCAGTTTTGTACATATGAAATCATGGATACATCCTCAAAATGTGAGTTGCTACAAATGAATACAATTGAAAAAAAAACATGTCAACATGCTTTAGCAAATGAGCCAATGTCTATACTAGGAAATATGTGTAAATAAATGCAATACTTTATGGAAAATGTGCGTGGAAAATGCATTCAAATTTCCATTAGTCTTGGAACCAAAGGGAATGCAGGGTGAATAGAGAGTGGCACCATAAAATTAGGACTTGGGCTGTATGTGCACTGCAGAAATAAATACAACATCCTTATAAAGTAAAAAATAGAGTGCCATTTGAAAATGTATGCATTTCTGTCATCCAGACAAATACTCAAGCATACTAAAAGACTTACCCAGGGTTATGTAAACCTCTCGGGCTGCATCTGCACTGCAGAAATAACCCAGTCTGACACCACTTGAATCATAGAATCATAGAATCCTAGAGTTGGAAGGGACCTTTAACTACCATGGCACAATGTGGAATTCTGGGAACTGTGTTTTGTTGTGGCACCATAGCATTGAGGCATGGCAGTTAAAGTGGTGTCAAACTTTCTGCAGTGCAGATGTCATCTGACAGATTTACATCTATAGAGCCCTCGGGATCATTCACTAAGCCCATTTTAAGTTTATGGTATAATCTCCACTGTGTAATTTAGTTTGACACCACTTTAACTGCCATGACTTAATGCTATGGGAATCTAGAATGTGTCTCTCTGGCTTTTCTTTGCTAACAAAGATTCAGGAAGGACTAATCCCATGCTTTCTACAAGTTCGTTGATGACTAAAATGTGTAGTTTTGTGAGATATTTAGCCTTCCCTGTGAGAGAGCTCTGGTGCCACAACAAAACTACAAATCCCAGGATTGAGCTATGCCAGTGAAAGCACTGTTAAACTGCATTATTTCTGCAGTGCGGATGCAGCCTCATGGTGGGGACGGTGAAAGTGAGAGAAGGTCCTCCCTTGAAGATTTCAAATACTAGACAGGCTTACATGAGAGAACCCAGTCTTTAATGTAACGTGGATGCAGACTTTATAACTCTTGCTATACAGTTCAAAGTCCTTTTATCCTGTCATTATTTTTTTCTCTTTTGATGGTACTGTTTGTCAGTGTTGATCTATAGCCTTCTCCATGTATGAGACCTTGGGTCATTTCACCCACTGAGTACTAAGGTAGGGCCTGTCTTACACTGATCTTATACATTCCAACAGGATTCAAGTAAGCTCCTATGGAAAGACAGTGGTTGCTCCTGCCACTGAACTGAAACTCAGAAGCCTCTGGTCTGGAAACCATGCCCTATGAGGGGCAGCTTAGGGAACTGTCTATGCTATGTTTAGCCTGGAGAAAAGATGGTCAAGAGGTGATATGACAGCCCTGTTTAAATATTTGAAGGGATGCCATATTGAGGGTGGATCATGCTTGTTTTCTGCTGATCCAGAGAAATGAGACCCAGAGCAATGGGTTAAAAATACAGGAAAAGAGATTCAACCTAAACATTAGGAGGAGCTTCCTGACAGTAAGAGCTGCTCGACAGTGGAACACAGTCCCTTGGAGTTTGGTGCAGGTTTTTCGATAGAAGCTGGATGGCCATCTGTTGGGTGTGCTTTGATTGTGTACTCCTACACGGGAGGAGGTTAGACTGGATGACCCTTGTGGTCTCTTCCAACACAGATTCTAAGCCAGCCACACAAATCAAGTAAAGCCCCTTACCATAAACGGCCAGAGCTGGTCAGGTGAATTCTCCTTGTAAGCTATCTAAAGCTTTCTAGGTCAAGCTTTGCCCACCAGTTTGAGCAACAACAATACCTGCTCCTACTCAGCACAGATTTCTCCATCAGGAATGCATCAGCGCTGTAGAAATAATGCATTTTGACACCACTTTAACTGTCATGGCTCTGTACAACAGAATCCTGGGATTTTTAGTTTTGTGTAGCATGCCCAACAATATGCATTTGCAGAGAAGGGAAAGCCCTTCATATACCAGGATTCCATTGGATGGAGCTACAGTTCTTAAAGTGATGTCAAACTGCATTATTTCTACAGTGTGGATGTGCCCTATTTCTCTGACAGCTTCCAGGTAAAATGGAGTTTAAAATCTCAGCTCAGGGACACCCTGTTTTTCTTTCTTTGGCCCCATTCATACTAGACCATTTGCCCTGGTTAGATCTGGCTCAGATCGTGCATACCATTACTGAATCTCTCCGGAAAGAAGTTCATACTACCCTATGCCCTGATCGATGCTTCCCAGTGCATTTTACCCCACTGACGTTCATACATGCAAATGTAACGATTCAAGACAGAGCCTCCTAGTTGTCAATCAAATGATGTCATGGTGACATCTGATGCAGACATTGGCTGCACAACTGCTCCATCTGGTGCTTTGCTTTTTAAAAATACTTTTTTACATTTGACAGATTATGCGCATGGAGCATAGGGCCGGGAGTGGTGCAGATTGTGGGGATCATTTCCCCTCCCCCCCCTCCTCCTCCTCCTTCTCTGTTTTTCTCAGCACCAGAAGTGCTTCATCGGGCACTTCTGATTTTTTTAAAATTATTTTTACAATTTGACAGCTTATGTGCATTTTACATAGGGCTCTTTAAACAGGAGGGGGAACCCCCAATCCATATATGGATAGTTAACTTCCATATATGGATTGGGGTTCCCTCTACCTTCGTTTAAATGCTCAATATGAATGGGGCTCTTTAAGCGAAGGGAGAGGTAACCCCAATTCATATATGGAAGCCAACTATCCATATATGGATTGGGGGTTCCCCCTCGCGTTTAAAGAGCCCCATGTAGAATGTGCATAAGATGTCAAATCAGAAAAATAATAATAAAAAAAATCAGAAGTGCCCGATGAAGCACTCTTGCTGCAAAAACTATTAGACAGCACTGGATTAAGGCCGGTGGTTGCAGGGAGAGGAGTGATGTTCCGCCTCCTGGCCTTTACCCTTCCTCTGAACTTGACCCAATCATGATCAGAGCCAAGTTCATATTCAATTCAACTGGTTTTTCCAAAAAGAAATGGTAAATACCCCGCTTTTGGAAAAAAAAACTGGGTTTAGGGGGATTTGTGCTGTATTGGGTGTGCAAGATCTGGATTCCCTAGTGAAAAAAAGCAGTGCCAGTATGAATTTCCCGATTTCAGTCCGGGTTACAAACTGGTTTATATGGTAGTCTGAATGGCTTCTTTCTTTCTTTCTTTCTTTCTTTCCTCATCATTCTTTCTTTCCTCAGAATGATAGTACACAACAAAGAGTCTGCTGCCCAAACAATGTTGCTTTAACAATTTGGAATGGAGAGATTGTGAGAAGTCTGTATTCAAGTCTGCTGACACATGGTGATTTCTAGTAATTAATACAGATATAGCCTGACAATCTGTGTTAGCTCCCTCCCCGACACACACCAATGCTCCTTTCTTTTAAAGACCAAACACATGCTTGCATACTCTGGGACAAAAAAAAAAAGTGTAAGACTAGGTGTGACCTCACCATCTGGTGACTCTTCGCATAATAAAAATGTGCTGTTTTGTGTGTTAAATAGATATTGTGTGAGTGACAGAAAGGCAGGCTGGCAATGATGCTAGAGGCCTTCCTTCCAGCATGCCTCAGTCTGGAAATTAGAAATGCTCCTCCAAAGTCAACCCAATTAGTGTGCCATAGTAAATGAGAGGACATCATGCTCCCTTCTATCCTTCTCTTCCTCCCTCCCTTTGCAATCTCTTTATATCTGAAATGTACTCTATACAGCACAAGGAGAACTAGATGATAGATATAATAGATGTGCCTGCTGAGCAATTTGTGTTGCCTGCCAGGCTTACTGTTGCCCCCACGCTGGGTGGTATTTTCTGACTGTTAGCTCACATATGCAGAAATGCCATTTATTTGGTCTGCCTTGCATGCAATTGCAATGCCTGGTGGTGAAGCAGAGTGGAGAGAAATAATAATAATTGAAGGCATTCATACAGTATTGCCTTGGGATGGAGATTATGATGGGAACATGTTTTCTCTTGCCAAAAAATAGACAATGAACAGGCAGGCTCAAATAGCATTGGATGAACTATTCAGTACCTGGACAATGATCAAGAGATTTACAGGCATGGCCTAATTTGAACCATAGCTAGAGCACTCCAACATAGCCTGTAATTTTGTATTCTGAAAGTAGGCAGGGGCAGGCAGCTACCAGACCCTGGCAGACATGAAGGCCTGGACTGCATCTCTATAAACTTATATTTTTTTCCTGTATTTGTTGTTTTAATCAGCACTGGACATTTGAGTCTTGGAGATTCCATTTGAATCTGCCACAATGCCAATGTGTCATCATTTGAGAACATTGTGGAAAATTAATATGGCAAGAGCTCTCAGATAGTTAATCCAGTCCAGGTGAGTCACATGTTATCCACCAAGACAAAGAGGAAAATAAGGGGTGGTCATCAGCCAGTCCAGAAGTCATTATAGTAAGTAAGTAGTTCAGATAAAGAAAGCTAGCAAGTAGTAAAACGGAGTCATCAGTTGTAGTCAATCTGAAGTCAATAAAATATTAAAACCCAGAGTTTTGCCAAGCACCTAGATAGAATAAAGCAAAGAAAAGTGCTAGGGAGCAGCTGAGATATTTATAGGCATGTCTCAAGATACCAGGTGCTTAATGAGTCAGCGTATCCTATTTAATAGTTACTGGGATTGGCATTATCTCTATTTATCTTTTTAGTGATCTTCAAAGGATGGCAATGTGTCTTCAGAATCTGCCACATTGCCTCAGTCCCAGCTTCTTGAACTCAAAGGGCCTCTGTGACGTGGAGCTGTAAATTCTTGGAAATATGAATCCTCTGTGTATGAATATTCCAATTCCAGAGTTCTGATGGTTCTAGTACTTCCACAAAATACAAAACCCAGGATTCTATATGATGTTTCCATGGCAGTTAAAGTGAAACCATAGTGCTATAACTGTGTGGTGCAAATGGTAACTCTCCACATTGAAGGGGCTCAAGTGATGCTAGAGGTGAAGATAGGTACTTGTGAATCAGTGGTGTCATGGAGGAGTGCAATGGTGTGGCCCACACTGGGTGAACCCAAAAGAGGGCTGACACCTTCTGGGGCTGTTCTCTAACTGGGGGTAGGGGCAAGTGCCCCTGGCCTTACTTCCCCATGGCAGCAGTGGTTTCCTCACAAGGAGGCAGCCGCCACTGCATTTAAGAACAAGACTGAGCACACCTGGCCCTGCTTCCCTGGGGCAGTGGTGGTCTCCTCGCAAACAGACTGCCACCAATGTGATGAAGGACAAAGACAAGCATGCCCTGCCCTGCTTCCCTTTGGTGGTTGTGGTCTCCTCATAAGGAGTCTGCCACCACCATGGTGAAGAACAAGGGCAAGCTTACCTGGCCCTGCTTCTCCAAGGTGGTGGCAGTCTCCTCACAAGGAGGCAGTGTGAGGAAAGACAAGGCTGAGCACACCTGGCCTGTTTCCCTGCAGCAATGACAGTCTTCTCAAGAGGAGGCCACAGTCACTGTGGTGAAACGCAAGGCTCGGCATGGCTGGCCCTGTTTCCCTGTAGTGGTAGCAATATCCTCGTGAGAAGGCCAACACCACTGTAGTGAAAGAGAAGGGGTAAGCACTTTTAGTTACACAACCCGGGAGCCTTGGCCCCGCACCAGGTGACACTGAGAGTTGGAATGCCACTGCTGTCAATGTCAGCCTGCCCAAGGTTTCCCAAGATCTTGCAGAGAAAACAGTAATAAGAGAGAACATTCTAAACTGTGCTCCTTCAAATAGCAATCAATTGCATTTTTCTCCCTGCCCATGTACAGAGAGCAGAAAACAAACTTGCTCCTTCCTCCATATGACATCCCTTCAAATATTTAAACAGAGCTATCATATCACCTCTTAACCTCCTCTTCTCCAGGCTAAATATCCCCAGTTCCCTAAGTCACTCCTCATAGGGCATGGTTTCCAGACCCTTCACCATCTTAGTTCCTCTCCTTTGGACATGCTCCAGTTTGTCCACATCCTTTTTGAATTGTGCTGCCCAGAACTGGACACAATATTCCAGGTGGGCCTGACCAAAGCAGAATAGAGTGGCACTATTGCTTCCCTTGATCTAGACACTATACTGCTATTGATGCAGCCTAAAATAGCATTGGCGTTTTTAGCTGCCACATTGCAATGTTGACTCATGTTCAATTTATGGTCTACTTGGATTCCTAGATCCCTTTCACATGAACTTTCATTCAGGCAGATGTCCCCCATCCTATATCTGTGCATTTCATTTTTCCTCCCTAAGTGCAGTACCTTACACTTTTCTGCATTGAATTTCATTTTGTTAGCCTTGGCCCATCTTTCTAGTCTATTCAAGTCATTTTGAATTTTGATCCTGTCTTTTAATTCTGGAGTATTAGCCACCTTTATTTGTGGTGCAACTGATGCTGCAGCACAGTTGCACCGCAAAAAAGGAGTGGGGTAACTGTGCTCCTTTTTTGCACCATAGTTGTGGTGCGATTTCCGGAAAAGGTGCCATTCGGTGCATTTCTGCCACTGACTTCTTACTTCCTGGATCTTCCATTTCCTTGCCACAGTACTTTCACCTTTGTGCTTGTGCAGTTTCTCTGGGGCCATTCTTTTTGCAGACATACATATTGATTGCACAAGTGCATATATGTGCACAGTGCACACAGTGTTGCTAGTATCAGCTCATTGTGGGTGCTGGTTGTGTGGACAGGTCACTCTCAGTGTATATTCAGAAGTCCTGACAGTAAACCTGGGTTTCCCATCAGTGCATACATGGTCTTGGACAAAACTTTAAAAGGTTAAAAAAACTTCCCCTTTGCAACCACAGTTGCAGTTCAATGTATGACACTGAAAGTCTAAAAGATGAAGAAAAAATATACACACTTTTCAAGGATGCGTTGTTGCCCTGAGATTCCTCCCCTTCAGTCTGAGGAAGTTTATCATACGATGGAATTTGGGGGTATAATGCAATGGAAATCCGAACGCAATCATGGGGTTTCACGTTATTGTGTATGAGTGCATCTCACACAATTTTGGGCAATGGGAAGTCATTCTGAACACAATCAGGGGGTTTCACGTAATTGCGTATTAGAGTACCTCACTCAATTTCGAGAAATGGGAGGTCATTTTCAGAAAATGGGAAGTCATTCTGAACGCATTCCGAACGCAATTAGAATTCACATAAATTTGAATTGGCTCCATTCAAAATTGAGAGAAATTCCTCCCGTGTGATAATCTCATGAGGACTGGAGAGGATGGCCTAGGCCCTGCAATCTGAGAACCCTGTACAAGTTAGAAGGCAATAAACCTTCTATGTGCAGCACAAGAGAAAACATTTTCCTTTGGGGGCCTACAAATTTCTCTGATTTCTTTGCAACCAACAGATCATCAATCTAGCTGTTTTAAGAAAGGCTTTAAAAGGTCCCATGTGAAGGGAAAAAATAAACTTTTCATGCCTTTCCTTTATACTCCCATTCTTCTGCAGTCATTGGCACAGAAATGCAATGGAAAAAAATTTAGAGAGAAAGTCTCCCATATACCATAGCTGATCTTAGATCAAGATTTTTCTTTTTTTCAACTAGAGGTTTTATAGACTCCCACCAAATGCTTTCCTTCTTTCTTCTCCCCTTGTCCTCTCATGCCATTAACTGCTATATTTCTCTACATAAATGTGCTTTGCCTCTATATGTTGGTAGTGCCAACAGTACAACAATAATCATAATGATCTCCTTTAAAAAAAAAAAAAAGGCCCCACAAGAAACCATCAGTCTACAGACAAACGTGGCATGCCTTCTAAGCATTTCTAAACCAAAGACTGATAAATAAAACATGGGTTCAGTGTTAAAGCGTTGGGGGTTGGGAAGGAAAGAGTCCTCTTAACAGATTAAAATGCTCACAATGCCTGACATGGTGAAATAAGTGTGTAAATCCGTGTGGCTGTTAAGATGTAGAAGTTGCTCTTGCTGACAGTTACAAGCTGGAGCGTGAGTCTCAGCAACAGCTGCCATCAGTAATGATGAGGTTTGTGTAGGTTGGAGACCCCGTTGAACTGAGATAATGCTTCTACAATCACTTTAGTTTAGATCTGGGACAAATGGCTTCTCAAATGTCTTTGTGGACAGAGAAAAGGGGCCAGGTAGATGTGTAAATTCAGGAGTAGTCATGTTGGCCAACTGAGCACTAAGGTCAGAATGGTCCAATCCATTGTATTCCCCATCACCATGTACATATGTGAGACCTGGACCGTGAAGAAAGTGAATTAAAAAATCAACTCCTTTGAGTTGTGGCACTGGAGAAGAGTGCTAAGAATACTTTGGACAGCCAAAAAGACAAAAAAATGGGTCCTTGGACAGATCCAGCCTGAACTCTCCCTAGAAGTCAAGATATCATACTTTGGCCTCATCATGAGAAGGCATGAATCACTGGAAAAGACAGTAATGCTAGATAAGGTGGAGGGAAGCAGAGAGACATAGAACATGCCAGATGGATGGACTCTATCAATGGATGAGCCTGAATCTGCAGGACCAAAGCAGAGCAGTGATGATAGGGGCTGTGTTTAAACATGTAAAGGGATGTCAGGTAGCTGATAAAGCCAGCTTGTTTTCAGATGTCCAAGGGATTAGATAAACCAATCAATTCAAATTATAACATGGAATGGGGGGTTTTTGATAGTAACAGCAGTTTGACAGTGGAATAGACCATTTTTGGAGGTCATTTTTCCTGAGTACTTTAGTTATGTAATCTTGTACAGTAGAGAGCTGGACTAGATCAATGGTTCCTAACACTGGTCCTCCAAGTGATTTGGACTTCAGCTCCCATAATCCCTGACCGTTGGCCAAGTTGTATGGGCCTTCTGGCAGGTGAAGTCCAGAACAAAAGGAAGACCTTCCAAGTCTATGACTCTATGAAAATGAAAAGTGCTAGTTTGAACAAAATATGTTGAATAAGTTTTACCTGACAAGTTTAGTTATCTGTCTAGCTGTCCATCCATCCATCACACACACTAAGAAACATAACCAGCATTGCCCATATTGATGGTGATTTTGCTTATGATTTCGGTGAATCAGGTGTTTGACTGGTAATAGTCCATAAAATTTGTCTCACACCGACTTCAAAAGTCAGCAGTTTTCTGGTGGGGAAAAGAAAAGGCAGTTTGTCAAACAGTCTGGAAGCCTCATGAAAATATTCAGGATGTCAGCCCAAGTATAAATAGAAAGTTTGCACAAAATTGTTTCATACATAAATCTGAAGTGTTTATTCAGAAGATACCTGAGGAACTTGACAGATTGGGTCCAAACCTTATTATCTTCTTCCTTTTAGTTCTATTAGTTACAATACCAAACATGTAAATTTACATAGTGTTGCAGGCAGGATGGCAACACATACACACGCTTAAGGGTTTACACATAAAGCTGTTTCGTTTGTGGTTCCCTGCTTATTGTCCTTTAACACAGGAGAAAACCCTAATAGTGGAGGTCACAGAAAAATTCTCTTGAATATTTTATCAGCTCAGCATCTTGGCCTTTTGCCTACAAAGACAACTACTGTCTGTGAAGGGCAAAGTAATTGGGGTGTGTGGGTTGGAGGTGGGGGGTCGGTATAAGTAGCTGAATGTCTCTCACAATTCCTTTTTTGCACTCAAAGCATATAAGCCAGGAACAGATCAAAGGTTTAGAAACTACAGGGTCATCTAATTCAGTAATGGGCAGAATCACCATAGCTATGGTCTTCCTAGCCACAGGATCCTCCATCACCAGATCATTTTGTAAAGCAATGTTATGACCCTTGTTGGTGTCACAGGAACATTAAGACTCACTCATGTGCCACTTCTTTATGCAACCATCCAAACAACATTACAGTCTGACCATAAATACGCAAACAAAGCAATCATCTTTCTGTCATTCAGTGGTGTGCATTGAGTTATATGACCTGAGAGTGTCATAATGCAATGCCACATTAACATTAGCTGTTTAGTAGGATTTTCTCTCTTTTTATTGTACAGCTTTTCTTCAAAGATAATCAGAACAGCAGGGCAAATAATCTGAGGAGGTGAGGAGGCCTAGAAAATTGAATGGAATCATTTATCAAGAAAGTGTAGGTACAACTTGCTTCCAGAATACATTGTCTACCCCTTCATTTATGCACTTGGATAAGGTTTTCCCACTGTAATAATTACTGTCATTTCCACAAATGATGATTTCTAGATATATTTATGAATTGTCTGTAAAGAGGGCCAGCTCAAGAGACAACAACAACAACAACAACAACAACAACAATTTTTATTTATACCCCGCTCTTCAGCCAAGGCTATACAATTTGTTAATTAGACATTTCCCTGCCCTCAGGCTTACAATCTAAAAAGACACAACACAAAAGGAGAAGGGAGAGGTGGTGAGGAAGGGTGAAAGTCCAGCAGATCTTCTCTCCCTCGGAGGCCTGGACCAAGGCAGATGGACTGGAGGGAGGGCTCTTTTTCCTTTCAGGCAAGGCCTGTTGGAGCTAGCTTGCCTTTCTCTCCCTCAAGATGGTGGATGGAGGGAGAGATGGAGCTGCCTGAAGCAAAGACAAGATAGCACCTGTGATGGAGCACCTTTCATGTTACTTATTTGCTTGTTGTCCGGAGCTTCTGTCACTCACCTTTGCCCTTCTTGTAAATCCTTCTCTGACTCTTGCTATAGGGACCCTAAGGTGGCTCATAAAGTTGACTAACATGGGTTCTTTGAGCCTCTGATGATGCATGGCTGAATAAATCAATTCAGACAAGTTAACAAGAAAAACACTTTTAAAAAAATCTTTGTAACAAACATACATCAAGGAAGCTAACTCCTTTCTGTCCATAGGGATGCAATTCTTTGCCAATTTTCTTCTTGGAGGAAGCAACATGTGATTTAAGCAATTTTCTTCTCGCTGTGAGAAACCCTTTGAAAATTGCACAGTTTTCAAAGGCTGCTCATAGTTCAAGATTTCATCTGCACAAAATTCTCAAAGAAAGCTGCATTTTCTATTCTACAAAATTTGTAGAATTCAAAGACATAGCTGTGTTAGTCTGGAAAATGAGTCTAAAAAGGGATCTTGTAGTGCCATTGAGACTAATCGGGGGGGAAAAATTGGTAACATGAGCTTTTGTAGACTTGAGCCTACCTCCTGTACTGTGGAATACTGTGTCCACTTCTGGGCACCTCAATTCAGAAAGGATATTGACAAATTGGAGCATATTCAGAAGAGGGCAACCAAAGTGGTGAAAAGTCTGGAAGCCATTCTCTAGAAAAAGTGGCTTAGGGAACTGGGAATGTTTATCCTGATGGGGGAAAAAAACAAGTTAGAGGGGACATGATAGTCATATTCAAATATTTCAAGGCAACCCCTGTCTGAAAAAAAAAACATGCCACAAAAAAACTCATGATAGGTTTACCTTAGGGTCACCATAAGTAGGAAACAATTTGAAGGCACACAACAACAACCCATCTCCAAAATATCTCATTATGTATATGCAAATATTTCAAAATCTGAAAAAAAAAATCTGAAACACTTCTAGTCCCAAGCATTTCAGATAACAAAGCCTCAACCTGTAGTACCACTCTGTTTTGCTTTGATCAGATCTCACGTGGAATACTGTGTTCAATTCTGGGCATAACATATGGCCTGGGTCTAAGCTATTTGAAGGACCATATCTCCCTACATGAGCCCCCAGAGTATTGAGATCATCTGGAGAGGCCTTTCTCTCTGTCCCACCACCCTCTCAGGTGCATTTGGTGGTAACAAGAGAGAGGCCTTCTCTGTGGCTGCTCCCAAGCTTTGGAACTCCCTCCCTAGAAAGGCTATGATTGCGCTATCCTTACTATGCTTCTGTCGCCAGGTAAAGATGTTCCTGTTCAGTCAGGCCTTTTAAGATGAGAAGGACTGGATTTTTTTATGCTGGACTATACAAATTTTAATGGTTTGTATTTTAATATATTATATTTTAATTTATAACTGTTTTAATTCTTTAAATGGTTTAATTTTTTAATTTTTATATTTATATATTTTAATATTGTTGAATTGTTTTTAAATTGTACTATTTTATACTTGTTGCTCACCAACTTGAGTCCCTGTATTGGGAGAAAGGCGGGATACAAGAAAATAAAACAAGAATAATAAGAAGAAGAACAGTTCAAGAAGGAAATAAACAAGCAGGAATGGGTCCATGGCCAAGAAGATGAAAGGTCTGGAAAGCAAACCTTATGAGAAGCATCTTAGGGACCTGGGTATATTCAGCCTGGAGAAGAAAAGACTGAGAGGTGACATGACAACTATGTAGAAGATTGAGCCAGCTTGTTTTGGATGTAAATTACAAGAAAAGTAACTCTACCTAAACAGCTGGAAAAATCTTATTACCTCAGCGGATAGTGGACTCTCCATCTTTGGTGATCTTTAAACAGAGAGTAGATGGACAAGTTTAAGGAGGGCTTTAGCTGTAGATTGGATGGCCCTTGTGGTTGCTTCCGTCTATGGATTCTATTATCTCTCAATTCAACTAGGAAATGGAAATAGGAAAGGGAAATCTTAGAAAGCAGAGTTGGTGGGGGACTACCTCCTGCTTCTCTTCAGCATCTGATGCATAAGTGTTTTCTTTCCTCTACCTATTCATAAGATCCCACCTTGCTATAAATAAATGCCCAACAATGTAGAACATGGCACACTGCATTCTACAAAGGATCAGCTTGTGTAAATTTTCCAAACACCTGCTGGGCCACAGCAAATAAACACTGAGGAACTATTTCACTTATTTTCATTGTCCTTTGAAATATTTACATTCCAACACTTTATGTGAGTGAACCTCAGGCCAGATTACAATAAACAGGGAATGTATTAATTAAAAGCAGAAAGTAATAAAACACATAATAACTAAAGGCAGCAATCACATAAACAGATTCAAGACAGACCACTAGGAAAATAATCCTATTAGTGGTATTAGGAGATTCTGTGCCACAAATAACAGCTTTGGGCAGTTGTGGGGGCTGGGGGCTGGTTGGAGTCAATCAAACTATAGTATGGGAGTGGAGGAGAAGTGAGATCAAAAGCCACACTTGCCCCTCACAAGTCTTAGTAGAGCCAAGCATCCTGTGCCTTCCATAAAGAAAAGGTGAAGTTTTGCTTAACTCTAAAAGCATGCAGGTACCATGATCATGGGGGGCAGTTTTTCCATCTCTCACTCATACTGCACTCTGAACAAAACAAATGTAAACTGGGAATGGATTTATGTTTTGAAAAAAAGTTCCACTCTGGGCTTAAAACAGTCCAAGAGGAAAAACAAGACAAAATCACCCCCTCCTCACACACACACCAAAAGCCAGTGGAGGATATTTCTAATAAAGTAATAGATAAAATAAAATAAGGGGTTGGGGCCTATGGGCCACAAAACCCCTTCAAGGGCACATGCAGTGGGATGAGACACATTTCTCCTATCACTGGGACCCTTTCACTCTACACAATTATAGCACTGTGATTCGGCTTCCATGGATCCAGCCTATGGAATACTGAGAGCTGCAGTTTAGGGTGTGGGATTTAGAAATCCACACCAGAGAGCTCCACTGACTCATTAAATTGCAAATCTCAAGATTTTATAGGATGTTGTATACCATAAAAGATGCAGAGCAGAGGACTATCCCCTTGTGGATCCCCTTGTGGGTCCTGATCTCTCCTTTGCCCCTCTATATTTGCTGCTGTTATTAGCTGCCCTCAAGTTGACTTTGACTCATGGCGACCCTATGGATGATACATCTCCAAGTCTCCCTGTCCTCCAATGCTCTGCTCATTTCCTGCAGACTCATGCCTGTGTCCACCCTAATTGAGTCTAGCCATCTGGTATATGCCTTAAGGCCCAAGACAGACGGAGAGAAAGAGGTGGCGAAATGTCGCCCCTTTGTGCCCTGGAAGCAGGCTGTGGCAACCACAGGCCACTGCCTGCACACAGAACAAAAAGAAGCCCCGAATAGAGGCTTCTTTTTGCACCACAAAACGGGCACCATTGGTGTGCTCACACGCCATGATGACACCCATCATGCGCCATGTCATTTGGGTGATGCACACAGCAGACATCATCATCGCACACCCTGTATAAACGGTGGCACACCAAAATGGTGCCAGCAGTGTGTACTAGAACTCTGCACTCCCAAGCCCTAAAATATCCCCCAATGCCACTACAAACGGCCCATTTGTAATGGGCCTAACTCTCCTTCTACCCTCAATCTTTCCCAGCATTATTGTCATTTCCAATGAGTCATGCCTTATCATGATGTGGTCAAAGTACGATAGCCTCAATTTAATCCTCCATATACAGAACTCCTTCTCCCTATCCTCCTCCTCTTCTTCTTCTGTTGTTTTAAAAAGTCATACAATTGGAAGTGATATGCTTCTTGTTATCTGCTTTTGATCCTGAGCTATATGATGTCTTAGATGGAAATGCATCTCCTACTTCACCATGTAGAGTGGATCAGTGACCCTGCATGTGTGTGGCCTGTAACAATTGGAAAAGTAGGAACAGTGACATTTATTTATTTATATATTTAGATTGCAGATCCTAGAATTCCACAACCATCATGATCAGCCCAATGCTCCAGGTGACTTTCTCAAGCTCTGGCCTGCAGCAGGCATGGGAGTCACACTTCTTCTGTTCCTGGGTTTGACAGTATTTTTGAGTGCTGGTTATTGGTGAGATAGATTTATGAAGTGAATTCAACTGCCATAGAAACAAGACTTGCTGGGGCCAACACCACTTATCTTCCTCCATTCCCTGAGGTAAGTGAGTTGGTGTATACTTGTACATGCCTCCAACTTCTCCCATAGGATTTTCTTAAGCAAGAAACACTTAGAGGTGGTTTCGCCAGTTCCTTCCTCTGAAATATAGCCTACAGTATCTGGTATTAGTTGGCAGTCTCCCATCCAAGTACTAAACAGAACTGACCCGGATTAATTTCCAAGGTCGAATGAGATCCAAGGTTAGCAGTTAGCAGACATTAATCCTTGTTTGCATATCCTCCCACCCAGAGGTCTGCCATTAGCAACAGAACAATACATTTGCAAATTACTCCTTCCTTCCCAGGGCCACACAGGATATATATATCCAATCCTTTTCCAGGCTATCATTCTCTAAAGATGCCAGCCACAGATGCTGGCAAAACGTCAGAAAGGAACTCTTCTAGAACATGGCCACATAGCCCAAAAGCTCCACAAAAAACTAGAGATGAAGGTCTTTGTGAGTTTATGAGTGCCTGAACAAGTGCTGAGCAACAGTGCTAAGTTTTCACAAGTGGAGAGAATAGAAACAAAAGACGGAGTCTTTGTTGATCAAAGATGGTTAAACTATGCTGAATCTGAAAAAAATGGGGATTGTCAGATATCACTCAGGGCTACCATTTGGCTAGTGGGTTCAGGTATGAGAAAAATCCACTACAACAAGCTTTTAATCCTATCTATTCCAGTCTGCACCATGCCAATCAGATGTGGACTTGATGCAAATGGCTGTGGACACATCTGATAAAAAATATAGTGATTTGGAAAGAGGTAAATTTACACATTTCAAATAGTACAGAAACACAGCATAAACATGCTTTAGCCAATGGGGTGGAATGCATACAGGTAATACTTACAACTTGAAAAATGTGCATAGAAACTCATTGTCTTTGGCCCATTTTTTTTTTTTTTAAAAAAATTGAAACCAGATACAGACCAGATGTTGAGTCTGGAAAAGCAAGATGTCCATAGATGGGTAAGTGAAAATGTTCTCACTTGGTTTAGAAGATCTCACAACTTGTGAAGGCTTGTAGCTGCATTTTCCAACCATTGTGAGCTTAGCTACAGCTCATCCATATCATTCAGGAGCATTAGGACTCCTTCCCTCTTTATTTATTCATTTGCAGTTTGAGTGACAGGCCTGGGGGAATGGAGGTTTTACATTTCTCCACTGAAAAGGGCCACTTCAACAGCACTCAACATTTCTGCCCTTCTTTTCCAATGTGCTTCAACCTTGACATCTGTGGGAAACCTCCTGCCCTTTTCTGACACTGACAATTATCTCTGGTTGTGGGGGAAGGTATATGACATGAACCTTTGTGTCTGCTAGGACTTGGCAATACACTGGCTCATTTCCCCAAGGGTTACCAAGTAACTCTCAGAGAATAATGACTTTTGGGAATGACTGACCTAAGCTGGACTCAGCATGGTACCCTAGATTTCGATGGTATCCCAAGAGACATTCCAAAATTGGTCTCTGCAAAAGTGTCGCCTAACACACTGTAATTCCTTTGCCTTTCAAAAATCGTATACTGTGGTCCTTATGTTCCACGTTCACATCCATCAAGTTGAGTTGAGTGGCATATCAGATTTAAAGATGTCACATGTTTTTGTTTGAGCTGATTTTTAGTGATGTAGCACCTATCCTTTGGGGCGAACTTCTTGCCAAATTATTTCTTTCTAATCTATATGTCTCATGGGAACACTGAGATGCTCTGGATTGCATGAAGTGGTCACCAGGAGCCAGATAGACAGTTGATCTCACTATGATAGGCCTTTATCGCGTTAAAAGAAACCTATGGAACTTGTGGCCACATGATGAAGTATAAATTCACAAATCTATGTGGCCTTAGAAGAGGGTGAGACAAATTCATGAGGTTTGGCCCTATCAGTTATGGCTATATGATAAGGCTAGGTCAGATAAAGCTTTCATGTGAGTAGAGAGTTAAATCTATTCTGGGATAGCTCTTTTGAAATTCAAACTAAACCTCAAAAACAATTCACTGCTTCACTGACATGGAAATCACAAGCCACCCCTGGCGAAATTCAGTAGGAGAGAGCAGAAGAAGCTGCTTCCTCTTCGTGGTATAGTCGTATATAGATAATACCATCCAAACAAAGAACACATATTACCTATATATACCACAACCTATAGCTAGGGATGGAAAATAATTTTATTGGATTCAATGACTCTCTCTGCATGTCCTGAGATTCCTTGTGCAAAGAACCACAACTCACCTTGAGCATCTGCACATCTGGAATGCTTAATGATAAATAAAGTCCATGCAAAGGGCTGTCATACGGGAAATGGAGCAAACTTGTTTTCTGCAATGCCAGAGAATATGACTTGAACCAATGGGTTAAAATAATAAGGCTCTCCTCCTTCTGAGGTTTTAAAATAAAACTTGGGTGGTCATCTCTCAGGGATGCTTTAGGTATGGATTCTTGTCTGGGCAGGGTTTTGGACTAAATTACACTTGGGTGTACATTCTCCCTCTACAGTTCTGTGTTACTTTCAAGACAAAAGGTGGGTCTGTGCATCATGTAAGAGAAGATAACCTATTAAATTGAGATGTAAACTCACATGCATGGGAAAACACAATAGACAATTGAGTGGAGCTTCCAATCTGTGTACCCAATAAAATCAATATTTTAATGAACCGAATGTCTGAAAGGAGGGAATCCATCTTGCTTTGGGAGGCCTAACCTTAACTTGCTGACTATTCATACTGACTTCTGGTAGGCTGCAACCCTTTGTTTGCTTAGCTGTCTCCTCAGACTCCTAATCACCCACTGGCTCAATATTTTGCATCCCAGTAAGCAATCCATTGAAAGGTGCATACAAACAGACTGATTTTGCAGCTGGGCTCTACACAATAGCACCTTTCTAATTGTGTTTGTCAGCGCTAGTAATGGCCTAGCAGCTTCATTCATAACACACGTTTTAATTGTAGCTGTACGGTAGTGATAACACTACAGGATGGTAATTCTCTGTATTTGTAGCATGTGAGAGCCCATTCATTCTAAGGATTTCGACGCAGTTTATTAACTGGGTAAGACTGGGTTGCTGGAGCCTTCTTTATTAAAGTTATTGGCTGCTTTGTAGGGACTGAAATAAATTGTGATAATAGCCAGGACAAATTAGCTTGCACATGAATTAGCACTTTGAGAAAAGGAGAGTGAATACAGCCCTTTGGATTATGTGTAAAACAGACTTTTATTGGAAGGGGAAATATACTTAGACACCACAGTTTCAGAAGGACAAAATAAGCTTTGATTATCACAGTTAAGTACTTAATTTTCCAAAATCACTTGTCCAACATGTTTGCCAAATGCGCAGAAAAATCTGCAATCTCTTGCAGAAATGATTTACAAGCTTGGGGACAGAAGCATCAGGATGGACAACTCAGTCTGCTTCACTTTCTATAATGCTTGTATTTTTTGCACATACTAGTTCATTTCATAAGGATACGCATTTTTAATTTTTTTATTTATTACATCATACAACCAACATTTACTATACATTAATATATTTACATATATTTAAATGCAAGATAACTTCGCGTTACATACAATTGCATACCTATAAGTACTTCACATTCATCTCTACATTTTAGATAAGTATAAAAACATACAATATAGATACTGTAACTTCCTATTACCCATATCTCCATTCATCCAATCTATACAGTTTTATCTTATTACTAATCTGTCTGCAAATTCTACTTTAATATCCGTAAGTGTAAATCTTAATTCAATTAATGCACTATACCTTCCTTATTATATCCATTCAGTAAACAAAAAAATGTACGCCTCTATTCAGTTCAAGACATTAGCAATTATTAATATTCTCTAATAAATTTGTGCCTTTTTTTAACCTTAATATTATGGCATCCTTCCAATACTTTTCTATGAAGTCAAGAAATAAACACCAGTTCTTTGGTATGGACTCCCCAGTTTTCCCCTTCATCCAGCATGACATTTCTTCAAGTCCTGCCATTTCCTGAGATTTTATTAACCACTGAGCTATTGTCAGGGTTGTCTCTGTTTTCCACTTCTGTGCAAACACTAACCTTACACGAGTCAATAAGCAGAAGAGCAACTTTCCATGTTTCTTTTTTTTCCTGCTTCCCTGTCAATCATTCCCAACAGATAAATCTCTGGTGCAAACGATATTTTTATATTAAGATCTAGCATTATAATTTTATGGATATCTAACCAATATTTTTTTCCTTTGAGGCACATCCACCATATGTGATAATATGATCCAGTGATATATGAATGTTTCCAGCAATTAGGTTTGGAATTTTTATATATATAAGAAATTTTTGTGGCGACATATGCCATCTGTATATCATCTTATAATTGTTTTCTTTCAAATCCTGGCTTGACGTGTATTTCAGTTTATTATTCCATATTCCTTCCCATTGTTGAAGATTTAGAAGGGCATGCAATTTTTTAAAGAACAGCACACGAAAATTCATATGCTTTTATGGATGAATTTTTTGGGCATGCAAAAATCTGTAGAATCATAGAATCATAGAATCATAGAGTTGGAAGAGACCACAAGGGCCATCCAGTCCAACCCCCTGCCATGCAGGAACTCCCAGTCAAAGCATCCCCGACAGATGGCCATCCAGCCTCTGCTTAAAGACCCCTAAGGAAGGAGACTCTATCACACTCCGAGGGAGTGTGTTCCACTGTCGAACAGCCCTTACTGTCAGGAAGTTCCTCCTAATGTTGAGGTGGAATCTCTTTTCCTGCAGTTTGCATCCATTGTTCCGCGTTCTAGTCTCTGCAGCAGCAGAAAACAAGGTTGCTCCCTCCTCAATATGACATCCCTTCAAATATTTAAACAGGGCTATCATATCACCTCTTAACCTTCTCTTCTCCAGGCTGAACATCCCCAGTTCCCTAAGGCGTTCCTCATAGGGCATGCTTTCCAGACCCTTCACCATCTTAGTTGCCCTCCTTTGGACACGCTCCAGTTTCTCCACATCTTTTTTGAATTGTGGTGCCCAGAACTGGACACAGTATTCCAGGTGGGGCCTGACCAAAGCAGAATAGAGTGGCACTATTACTTCCCTTGATCTAGAAACTATACTTCTATTGATGCAGCCTAAAATTGCATTGGCTTTTTTAGCTGCCGCATCGCACTGTTGACTCATGTTCAGCTTATGGTCTATTTGGACTCCTAGATCCCTTTCACATGTGGTCTCATTCAGCCAGGTGTCCCCCATCCTATATCTGTGCATTTCATTTTTCCGCCCTAAGTGCAGAACCTTACATTTCTCTGCATTGAATTTCATCTTGTTAGCATCGGCCCAGTCTATTCAGGTCATTTTGAATTTTGATCCTGTCCTCTGGGGTATTAGTTACTCCTCCCAATTTAGTGTCATCTGCAAATTTGATAAGTACGCCCCCAATTCTGTCATCCAAATCATTAATAAAGATATTGAATAGCACTGGGCCCAGTACAGAACCCTGGGCACTTCTCTCCAGGATGAAAAGGAACCATTGCTGAGCACCCTTTGAGTTCGGCCAGTCAACCAATTACAAATCCATGCAACAGTTACCTTGTCTAGTCCAAATTTTACAAGCTTGTTTGCAAGAATGTCATGGGGAACCTTGTCAAAGGCCTTACTGAAATCGAGGTATACTATATCCACAGCATTCCCTTCATCTACCAATCTGTATTCAGGAAGTTTGTATCCAGAGCAGTAGAAAGTACTTGCAGGGTACCAATCAAACACATTCTATATCCTCTCATGGGATGATATGCATGTGTACTACGATTCAAGTCCAAAGAATGGGGGAATGGTGCTGTCAAGGAGTACTCCGTAGGATTTGAACCCTCTCTCTTAATAGGATCAGCACCATGAACATCTCTTTTAAAGCTGGCAAAATCTGCCCAATTGACATGGGGGCCATCAGCTGCTGCTGCTACCATGTAAGTGTTAAAAATGATGCCCAGGTTTCAGCAGTGGCAGGAGTGCATTTGCACAATTACAACCAATGGTCCAGTTGTACTTGTTCTTGGAGATGTCTAATCTGGCCATCTTAATATATTTATATGACCCCTGTATCTGTGGGTTATGTTCCAAGACCCTCTATGGATACCTGAAACTGTGAATAATAGGGATCCCTGTTATTTTCAATGAGTCAAACAACTTCTTGCTCATGCAAAATGTAATATCACACTAGATGACCTAGAAATGCCTAGAAAGAACATTTCTCTAGGCTAGAAATACTGAATCCATGGTTCAGTATTTGCATTGTGCAATATCTGCAATTTCACTTACTCAAGTCTGAAAAAATACATTATTTTTAGGCATTTCTAGATCTTCCACTGAGATTTGGTGGTCAACATCTGGCCCAAGCATACCAGAATCACACTGAATGACCTAGAAATTCCTAGAGAGAACATTTTGATAGATGTGTTAATGAGAAATTGTAACTGAGATCTATTTGCATCTCCTCCCTGAATGATCAACTAAGGACAGGGATCAAGATAACAAGTTGTCTTCCTTACTTGTCCTAGCAGCTTGTCTATATTTATAGTACTGTCCAACTTAAACTGATTGAGTATAATCATACTTGTTGCACTGTCAACTTTTCTTATAATGACGGTGTCTAAGTCAGCTTTTATCTGAGAAATTTATCTGTGAGGTGATTGTTATAAGCATCACAGGGAGCTACTGTAGGCTTTAGATTTGGATTCATGGGGGTGCCTGAGTTAGACCTCTCACCAGCCTGAATAATGAGAGTGGACATTATTGCCACTTTATAGGAATGAAGATGTTCTCTATATCATGTCTTGTTGGATATAAGTTGAGCTTTCCACCATCTGCACTCCACTTCAGCTTTCTGTGATCTTCTGCAGAAAGGACCCCAATTAGTAACAGGTTAGAAAGAACATTTGGGAGTGATCATGGGGCTCAGCAGACTGTCCCTTTGGAGCAGCGTTCCACTGCCCCTTTCCTCACCAGATCGGGGCCGTGGCAACCACAAGCTGCAGCCCTGATCTGGCACTTGCCAGTGCTAAAAAGAACAAAAAAATGCCACTCCTTTTAGCACTGGCAAAAAGATGCCCTTGCTGCAGCGGCAGTGACTTTTTGGAGCTCTTTTGGTGCAGCATGGCTAAATACTGTGCCAACAGAGTGCCATGATGCCCCATGCCATGTAGTTGGGCATGCAGTGTGATGCCAGTGTGATGCCAGCATCAGGACATGTGGGGTCAAAACACCATGCCCTCACTCCTCCCTGATGCCGCTGTTTAATGCTGATCTGTTTAGCCCGCTATGTCAATAGTCTTAGTTAAATCTTGGTTCCATCTTGGTTCTACAGGATTGTTAGTAGTGGCAGCAATAAAACCATATGTCTATCTTGGGATCCTAACAGATACTTTAGTCTTCCGGGCAGAACATCCTACTCTAGTCAGTTTAAGATGAATTGGGGGGGGGGGGCACCATCCCTGCAAGGACAGGTTATAGCCATGATACTAACTCTCACCAGAAAATGTTCTGTCCATGATGACATAGAGCTTTATCACATGAGGGAGATCAAGATATCCCAGAGAAATTGCGAAATTATACAACACCGTTTCACATGACATCATGAAAAACCCACAGTTAAACTAGATTTAAAGGAGAATTAAGTGACACTATTGCACAAGATGTCGTGAAAAACCCACAGTTAAACTATATTTAAAGGAGGATTAATCCACATTTTTTCAAGTTTGGATCTCTACAGAAAGTGTAAATTTGAAATTGCTTTAATTGCGAAATCATGCATGAACATTAATTGCCAAATGACGTTATTTCCACTTTAAATTTGCTTTATATTTGCTTTAAATTTGCAAAGGCTCACGTTTGCTTTAACACCATTTCAGTGTCATTTTAACTTCAAAATTGACCCCTAGTGTGATAAACTCCATAGAGGCATTAATCAACTCTGCCGATAGATCCATGCAGAACTGGATAGAGCATCAAAGGTGTGACTTGCGAAACGTGTAGGCTTATGACTGGATTTCATAGGCCCATATTTTTCATAAATAGGTCTCAAATGGGATGTTGAAGTCATCCGGGATCAAAAGTTTTGGTAACTGTAACAGCAACTCCAAGATCAGTTCTGCGAGCTTGGCAACCAAATCTGACAGGCAATGGGGCTGGGCGGTACACTAACAGCATCCCCAGTCTGTCCTGGGTTTTCAGACTCAGATATAAATACCCAATGTGGTTCAGATCCCTAACTAGTGATCAGGTTAAGATGGTCTTTATAGGTTCTGTCTGTTTTGAGCTTGAAACAGTGTTGTTCATGCTCAGAACAGCTCTGTTTTAATCGTTTGTCTAAAAACATATTTAGGGATTGTTTTTGACTGTTTTTAAAGTTTTACAAGTGTTTTTTTTTAAATCTCTGTACTATTTTATATGCTTTATATGTTGTGCATTGCGTTGGGACCCTTTGTGAACCTGGAAGAAAGGAAGGAAGGAGGGAAGGAAGCTCATAGAAAAAAGTGGTGGCAACCCTAATTCAGTACTATAAACATGGTTCAGTACTATAAATACAGTACAATAAACATGGATTCTAAATAAAATCCTCAAGAGTTTAGCAACAAAAGTTTTCACCCTTGATAAATGAATCTGTGAGTTTTGGTTTTTTCCTATGTGCATTTCTTTAAAATATAGATAGATATAGATACATGCACACACTTCCCAATCTGACTAAAAAAAAAGTCTTCATTTTTGTAAGTCCTTTTCAAAACAAGTGGAAATGAAATTTTCACCCAGTTACAGTAAATAACAGAAATTTGTTCGAGAACCAGGCATTTAGTAGCTGAAAAGTTTATGAGCCGAAGCCTTGCTATGATGACACACCATCTTTAAATCTTTAAATTCACCTGCCGTTCCCTTCCCTGATTAATTTTTTTTCAAAGAACAAAGCCAGATGCCAGAAAAGAATGGTGTGAATTCTCTCTGCATCCTTCACACAGATGGATTTGCATTGGCTTGTAACTCCAAACACATGGCTGGTCACACTTTCAGAAGAATCAAAAGGGATTACAGCAACCCCAGACCCCGACTGAAAGGAGTCATTCAACCCCTACGTTGTAGCGTTTAGCTTCACAGCAGAGCAGATGCCTAATCTAACATCCAGCAGGCCATCTATAATCGAAGTAGTTTTTGCTGCTTCGCTCCTTCTGGAAAAGTTGCACAGCTAGGGGCTCCAGATGCAAGATAGCAAAGGGCTTCCACATCTTGAGCAATACTGTCAAAGATGCATAGCTTGCATATAGAGATGTAAAGGTTACTTGTAGTATAGTAAGTAATATTTAGAGATTTCTCACTCTTGAGTAGTAGGACATCTTGGCCTGAATCCAAATGTTATTCCTCAAAAGAATACACCAACTGATTAATTGAGATTTCCCTAACCACCATTCAAGAATTAATTCAACGGGTTTACTCTAACCAATAGGCTCCCGGCCCCTGTCAAAAAAATATTATCAACTGCTGGGAAACTTTTTACTGTTGCATGAGTATGAAAAAATTGTCTTTTTTTATACCAACAGAAGCAACAGTATTCAATAAAATCCCTCCCAGTTTTTATTTCATTTCATTTCTCCTAAATCCCACTTGTATTCCTAGCTCATCCTTTGTTCACATTCCTTTGGGAGACTTCCCAGATGGAAATCATATGCATTTTCTTTACTGTACATATTTTTTCTTCATTTGTCCTAATGCAAGCATTACACATTTTCTCCATTGACTAAAACATGTTTGTGTGTGTGTGTTTTTTAAATTCATCACTTACATTTTTAATGCCTGCATGATTCAACACAACTGAAATGTAATTGTCTCTTGTAAATGTGCATATTTGCAGTGGAGGGCTGGTTTTGCTTTGTACTGAGTCTCAGGAATTGCAAAATGAATACTATCAGTGAGAATCTCACAACCATCAACACTTTTTCCCATTCCTGGCTGCTGAGGAAGGAGGTTGTGGACTCTTTGACATTCTTAGATGTCAGATAGTCATCTCTCAGGAGTGTGTCAGTGGTGTATTTTTGCATAACGGGGTTGGAAATAGATGGCTTTTCCATCTATAATTCTAAAATTTCTACTCAGGTTACCTAGTTCAGCACTATCAAATGCTGTTGAATGCCTTCATGTCACTTCAGACTTATAGCCACCCTAAAGTGAACCTATCATGGGTTTTTCTTGACAATTCGTTCAGAAAAGACTTGCCTTTACCTTCCTCTGAGGCTGAGGAAGTGTCACCTACCCAAGGCCACCCAGTGGTTTTCCTTTGCAGAACAAGGATTCGAACCCTGGTCTCAAGAGTTGTAGTCCAAACCACTACACCACACTGGTGTTCAACTGTCAGATTTGGTTATCACAGTCAATGCTTTTGATTTCAAGAGTTGTAGAAGAGAATGTTGAGAATAATTTTGGGAGCAAAACCATTTGATATTTATTGTTTTAGGATATCTCACTAGCCAAATTGATGGTTTACTCTTCAGATCTTCAGGAGGAGCTCTTCTGTCTGTCCCTCATCTGGTGAGAACATAGGATAGGACCTTTTCAGTGGCTGCCTCCAGGCTCTTGGAACTCCAATTTTAAAGGGGTGAAAATATTTTTATTCTGACAGGTTTTAGTAACTGACTGCAAGGGCTTTTAATAGGGGTCCTATCTTGTTGGCTTTAATCTTTTGTCTTTTTCATGGTTCATTTTACATTTTTTCTATGTGTTTGTAAGTGTTTTTATAAGTACAGTTGGCCTTCCCTATCCACAGATTCTGCATCCATGGATTCAACCATCCACAGCTTGAAAATATTTCTAAAAATCCGAAAAAGCAAACCTTTATTTCAACATTTTATTTAATGGCCATCATTTTACTACACCATTGTATATTATGGGACTTGAGCATCCACATATTTTGGTATCGATCACAGGAAGTCCTGGAACCAAATCCCATCAAATAACAAAAGCCCACAGTATTTGTTTTAGCTTTGTTAAGGTTTATGGAAAAGGTTAATCAACAATAAAAATAATACAAACAGCAACATCTACAACTACAGCTGTAACACACATTGGGAAGGTGTGTTTCTTCATGAAACACACCTTCCCAATGAATTTTCCTCTCCTCTGTTTCAATCAGATGTTTAGTTATTTGCCATTTGGAGAAGCCCAGTTGGTTTTCAGGACTCGGTAGGCTAGTGATAAAATTTAATAGCAGGCCTTATGTAGTGTTTATTTAAATGTACTGTATAAATTGCTAGGGGTGTTGGTGCACGCACGTCTGTTTTTAAAGTGAATGATTCCCTTCACTGCCATATGTTTTTATGATTGAAGAGCATTTTGGATTGGACCCAAAGCCATTGGTAGCTTGCCAAAACTGAAGTGCAAAATGAGGGAGGTACAGAGAACACATTTTGTTCTCTGAAAACCTCTGGCCAAGCTAGCATCCATTTGTACAGCTGAATTTAAATCATATATCTGACAAAATGTGCCTTCCCTTTGTTTCCTTCATTAGGACAAAAGTTTCAGCTGTTTTATTAATTTGTTTCTAGCACATGCAGGCCAGGAATGGAGAACATCTGGTTTTCAAGATGTTGTTGGACTGGAACTTCCCTTGGCCCTAACCAGCATAGCCAATGGTGAGGCATACTGGGAGCTGCAGTGCACCAACAACATCTGGAGTGCCACATGCCCCTCATCCCTGACTTCTCAATGGATAAACTCTACTGGGTTTAATTTGAGATAGGCTAGATTTGGAACAATTGAATTGGACTTGATTAATATGTAGACCTGAATGAAACCATCGAAGCCTAGCCTGATTTGGATCAGAATGAGGGGTTTTCCTTCTCTCAGTCTCTCTGCACATCCTCCGCTGCTGGCCATGAATTCCCATCTTTTCATCTCACAAACTTACTTGAAGGCAGAAGAGAGTGGTGGATGGTGCTCATATAGTTTCTAACATCCCTGTAAAAAGAATGTATCCCCCATATTTCTGGTGGTCAGAGTTTCTGTGTATCCAGCTATAGGTCACAGGAAAATTCAATGGAGATCTCCAGTGTGATGCTTCCTTGCTGCTATCCAGGAGGCCTGGGAGGGGAATGGGAGGGAGCAATGTACAGAGATGTCTAGAATCATAATGGCTGAATTTGTTAGTACAAAGATGTGAATTTTGGATGAATTTCATATAGGATTGTTTGTTGTCTGGGGCCCCTGAACAAAGAGGAAGGAAGAGATGTCTTCCAACAAAGAAAAACAATTGTCTTTGAAACAATGAAATGTCATTTAACTGACTTCATTCATTGGTAACCCATTGCATGGACATAACCATTGATACTGACAAGGGATGTTTGAACACACTGGATTCTTATTTGCTCCATGGCTCAGTAGTTTAGATGCCAAAATGTAAGATATAGGCAGTTGTGTGTGTGTTAAGGTCAATACTGGGATAGCACTGTCCCATCATTTGGAGGGGACTCCGTTCTATAACTATTTGCCAGATTTGATGGTTGTTTTCTTTTTAATGCTGTGCCTTTTCATGAAAAGGAAATCTGTCATGTGAGAATGCAACTTACTAAGGCAAATCTATCCACAAGGATATCTTGGCAAGCTTTGTTCAGAGGGTGTTTGCCTTTGCCTCTCTTTCAGGCTGAGTGAGTGTGACTTGCCTACAGTTACCTACTGGTTTTCTGTGACCGAGCAGGGATTCAAACCTTGTTCTCCAGAGCCTTAGTCCAACACTCAAACCACCCTGGCTCACAATGTAGCTTTAGCAGTCAGAAAAACAATGAATGAATGAATGAATGAATCTTTTATTTATACCCTGATTTTCTGTAAAAACAATCAAAGCGTCTAGCAATTAAAAATCCCCACGCAATATTAAAACAATATAACAACATCTCCCCTTTAAAATAGAATTAAACACATTACAGTTAAAAATTAAAGCTTTTAAAATATCCGATTAATAATAAACAGCTTGGGCAGAGTGGTAATATAATACCTGGTGTGAGGGGGTAACATTGCTGTGGTTGAAACAGAGGAAGGTGTGTGTGTGAAGGAGTGGACAATAAAACATCACTAAAACTGTCTCTATCTGATGGGAGGTGGTGAAATAACAACAGTCGGCCCTCAGTACCCACAGGGGATCCATCCCCCCCCCGATACAAAGTTTCACGGATGCTCATGTTCCATTGTCCCTAATGGTGGTGTGTGTATGCGGCTGCACCACCATTAGGGTTAAAGAGACTTCAATGATGGCATATGCACATGGCTGTGCCACCATAAGGGCAGCCTCCCATTGTCCCCAGTGTTGTTTCCCTTTATTCATGTAAAGCAGGGTGGACAATGTGCAGCTTCTATATACAATCCCAGAGCTGTTTAGTTACCCCCAGGGCCTTCTAGAAACTACTTTTTAAAAATCAGTAGTGGTTTGAGCACTGAGCATTGGACTATAACTCTGGAGACCAAGGTTTGATTCCTTGCTTTGCCTTTAAACCCACTGAATGAACTTGGGCAACTCACACTCTCTCAGCCTTGGGGGGAGACCATGTCATACAAATCTCTCAACAAATCTTGTCATGAAAACCCCATGTTAGGTTTGCCTTAGGGTCGCCATAAATTGGAAATGACCTGAAGGCACATAACAACAGCAACAAACCATGCTTTCTACAGAGCGCTGGGGGCATTTTATCACATTCTTTTGGCTTCCTCAAGGTCATTTTAATGATTTCCTATTCCTAACAAAGGTCTGACTTTGGCCTAAAATGGCCCAGTCCCCCAAAAGGTGGTGAAAATGCCCTCATGGCCCTAGATGGTCCCAGAGATTTTTATAAACCTCCAAAAGGCTTGCATCTGAACTTTGGATCAAAGCCAAATCAGGTTTTTGAGCGTTCCTTGTAATAAAAGTTTTCCAATAAATTGTTTGGCATATTTATATGAGCCTCTCGTGTTTATCTACAAGATGACTTTATCCACCCTGAGGCTGGGATCCTTGCCTAATCCCATGTTGTTATGATTTGTTTGGTTTTTATCTCTTCCTCAGAAGATTTATACCCTGAAACTCCTTCAGCGGCACTAACAAAGATTTGATAACGCTGGCGATAAACTGGGTAGGCTGCTAAGTTTCTTATAAAACTTCATTACAGATGAAATTAATCATGGCGGGTTTTAATGCATGGAGAAGATGGCCACATCTGTTTGATAGGCTGTGCTCAAAGACCTTAGACAAGCTTTATATCATCCTAGTTTATATGATAATAAAAAAAATTATAGCAAAAGACCAAGGTCATATCATAACATGCGAGCAACAGCAAGGCTTTCTGGGAATATTTATCTCCCTAGAATGCTTACCTCAGCTATATGACACAATGCTTTTTTTAATGGTGAAATGCCATGGGCACTCCCCCAGACAATTTATTTATTCATATCTTTGAACAATTCCATACACTGGGAGTGGAGAATGCATGACCTTCTACACGCTTCTGGACTCCAACTCCCATTATCCCTAATCAGCATAGCCAATGACATGATGGGAGAAGGTCAACAATTTTTGGAGATTCACATATTCCCCATTCCTGCTGTGGACAGATACTGAAGCAGAGATTAAACAGAGTGGCCTCTTAAAGAAAGGAGTTGGCAGCATTAGCTATTGAGGAAGTAGACTTAACCCAAAGAAAGCCCATGCTACCAACTTCTTTCTTTCAGTTAGTCTCAAAGGTGCTACAAGATCTCTCTATGTACATACTGATTCTACAGACTAACACGGCTATATCTTTGAAGACTCACTTTTCTTTTTACTATAGATGACAAAGACTGAAATGTCAAGACATTGTTTACAATTTGTCAGGTGTCAAGTGTTGTAAATTGCCCAGATTGCTGGTTCACTTTCCTGTAGGCACTGTAGCAAAACGTTGCTCTGGGAGATTAAGGTCCAAAACACACTGCAGAAATAATCCAGTCTGAGACCACTTTAACTGTCCTGACCCAATGCTAGGGAATTCTGGGAAGTGTAGTTTTGTGAGAAATTTGGTGAGACATTTTGCCTTCTCGATCCGTAGGGAGAGGTGCGATGATAATAATAATAATAATAATAATAATAATAGTTGTTGTTGTTGTTGTTGTTGTTGTTATTCTCCTGTCAGAGAGTTCTGGTGTCACAATAAATGACAATTCTCAGGAGTCCCTAGCACTTAGCCAGGGTCTCAAAGGGGATTATTTCTGCAGTGTGTTTTGGACCTATGGCTGCATCTGGACTTCAGAAATAATGTTGTTTGACCACACTTTAACTGCCATGGCTCAATGCAATGAAATTCTGGGAACTGTAGTTTGTTGAGGCACTAGAGCAAAGAAGGCTGTTAAGGTTGGTTTGAGGAGGTCAGGTGAGGGGACAATATATGGTTATACATTCATTCATGTCTGTGATGTAGGATCTCTGCCCATGTTCCTAGTGAGTTTTTTCGCACAACAGGAATATGGCCTTTTGTCTTTATAGATACATGCAGGGGGAGGTTATCATCACTGGGGCCATGTGAATCTCAATTTATATTGTCTGAAACATGTTATACAGTGGACCCTACACATTCACTGGAGTTAGGGATTCAGGGCCTCTGTGAAAGTGGAAAAACTGCAAATAAAAAACAACTAGGGCAACTCATTGGAAAATGAACATAGAATGGTGTTGGAGGACCTAGAGATTCATAGAAGTGTTCTGTATAGGGAGCCCTGGTGGCAGTGGTTAAATTCCAGTACTGCAGCCACAAAGTTGTGAGTTCGATCCCAGGGGCTCCAAGGTTGACTCAGCCTTTCATCCTTTTGTAGGTAAAATGAGTACCAACTTGTTGTGGGGCAATTGGCTTACAGATTGTAAACCACTTAGAGAGTGCTAAGTTCACTGATAAGTGGTATCAAAATAAACAAACTATTACTATTGCTATAGGAATTGATAAGTCCTCACCACAACTTCTGGTGAAGTTTTATGCTGGAGGACCTAGAGATTCCTTAGTTTTATGCTGGAGGACCTAGAGATTCCTAGAGAGAACATATTAATTATATCTACATATAATCAAATCTGCAAAAGTTAAAGCCACAAATGTGGTGAACCAACTGTACTCTTTTCTTTTTGCTTCTGTACAAAGATTCAACCAAAATGTTCTTATCTCTAATGACACTTTTGCTGAGGCCACCCTGTGCTCCGTCTTGTTAATCTCAGGTTTTCACACCTACACAGAATGTGGTTGAACGTATTGACATTTATGGAATAAAAAATAAAAATAAAGAGGTGCTTGTTAAAGGCGCTTCCTCCCAACTTAATTAATACCAAAAAGCCTTGCGGTGTTGCACCAAGTACATATTCAAACAGCTGTCCTTTGGGCTGGAATGGAAGTAAACGAGAAGTGCGCTTCAATAAAACCAATGGACTATGACTTCTTCCAAACACAACTATAATGAAATGTTACTGCCATAATATCCAGCTAAATAAAGACTGGAGGGATGGCTGGGGCAGCTGTAACACCAGATGCAGGCAGGATCAGGGGCTCTGCACAATGTTATCGCTGAGTAAACACCAAGTAGGAGATAATGTTTCTACACCTCCCCAGTTCCTGTGAAATTGAGGAATTTTTTTTTTGTTATTCTAAGAGGAAAAGCTGATAATCTTCTCAGTGTAAAATGAGTGGCAGTAATTGGTCCATAAACTGGTATCATAAACCACCATTGGTCATTAGCCAGAATAGCTTTGGGGATTACGTACATGTTACCCTGATAGGAATGTTGTTATTTGCAAATATTTCCCTTGCCAACCCATAATATTATGTTTCTGTTAAAGAACCAGGGATGGTTGTCTGGGTTATTGTAGAGCTATTAGCTTGTATTCCTTAGAGACTGATTTTTTTTTCACACTTCCAAGCTATCAATTAGCCTTCCCTTACCCCCATCTCTTTACCACATTATTACATGCATACTTTACCTTTGTCCTGTCTGGCTTAGGCTGGTACCAGATAGAGGATAACACTATCACTCCACTCCAGAGTGAGTTGTTCCTGCCATGGGTATGTATTTAGTATTTAGTGGCAGGCCTAGAACAGTGCAGCAATTCGGTGTGTGAATATGTTCATGGGGGAAATGCATATATGCTGCTTGAAAAAGACTGAGGGTGCATCTGCATATAGAAATAATGCATTTTGACACCACTTTAAGTCCCGTAGCTCCATCCTATGAAATCCTAAGATTTTGTAGTTTTACAGGGTCATTCGCTTTCTCTGCCACAGAGTGCCGGTGCCTAAAAAGAATGACAAATACCAGGATTCAGTAAGACGAAGCCATGGCAGTTAAAGTTGTGCCAAACTACATTATTTCTACAGTTTAGATGTACTCTTAAGAAAGGGGTACTTCTAAACGGAATGGATGACTAGATCTACATCATTTTCACTTTATTCTTGCCCTGTATCCTTGTATCTGTGTTAATGCCTGATTTTTTAAAAGTCTCCACAAAATATCATATACATAAAAAGGTAGTTTAGGAATGTATTTTCTCACACAATACAGATTTCTAAATGCATTTAACTAGATCATCATTGTTGTTTGTGTGGTTATAGTTACATAGCCAAGTACTTCTCAGCTTTTCTCTTAAGAAAAATAATATGTCTGCCATGAAATGTTATCTCAGAAAATGCTGTTACCTGTGCAAAAATTGCCATTTTCTGCACAAAACAATTGCATTTGAATTTTGGGCACAGCCAGGTTGCATCTATGCTGCAGAATCAATGCAGTTCAACACTGCTTTAATAGCCATAGCTTTGGAATTCTGGGTTTGTAGTTTTCTGAGATAGTTGGCCTTCTCTATCAGAGTTCTGATGCCACAACAAACTACAAATCCAGGATTCTATAGGATGAAGCCATGGTAGTTAAAGTGGCAACAAACTGCATTAATTTAGCAGGGCAGCTGCAGCCTCAATCTCAAATGACTTAGAATAATAGAATCATAGAAGTGAGAAGAAGACTGCTGAAATTTAAGAATTGCATCTTAAGTCAGGAAGACTCCCTTTGCTGGAAGAGATTTGGACCTGGCTTGAGTGCACCTCCAAGATTACAGTCCCCCCTCTGCACCCCTCTTCTATTCCAGTATCATATCAGTATCAATAAGAATGTTTGACACCTCCAGTATTGCTAGGATGGGAGGGATGCCTGCATCAGAGGAGCTTTGTTTACAGTGTTTTGCATAAACTTCCATCCGCTAGGCTGTTGAGTTCTTTCACCCTGTGAAAATAGAAACTGATACCTGATAGGGATCTCTTCGTGCAATTATTCCCTTGTATAAATTCATTACAAACCATTGTGTCACTTTAAGTGCTTTTAATTGTTTGATGATTCACAGTGATAAGAACTGAGATATTGTAATTGGATGCTGAGAACATGTTGAAAACAGTCTCCCAAGTTGGTTTCCAAAAAATGAACTCTCGTGTTTGATTCAAAATGTAATGAGGCTCATTTGTCATTCTATTATCCTTCTCAGAGCTCCCCAAAATTATCCTTCTCAGAGCTAAACAATATTTGTCTAGTTATAAAACATCTTCCATTATACACTGAGTTCTTTTAATTTTTTCTCACCCTCTTCCCCACATCATCTGGGATGGACAAATGTATCTGTTTATTTTTCTATAACTGACAAACATTCTGACAAACATTACAAAAAACCTCTGATGGTAAGAGCTGAACAGCAGTGGAATGTATTATCTTTGAAGGTGGTGACTTTTAGGTGAAGGTTAGATGGCCATTTGAACTAGATGGTCCTTACGGTCCCTTCCAGCTCCATGATTCTTCAATTATATGCCTCTAAAGTTGGGCACAAGGGCAACTGTTGCACAGTGGTTTGAATGTTGAATGGTGACTTTGGAGATCAGGGTTCAATTCCCTGCATGACCATGAAATCCACTGGGGGACCTTGGGAAAATCACATTCTCTCAGCCTCAGAGGAAGGCACTGGCAAACCTTCTCTGTACAAATTTTGCCAAGAAACCCCATGATAGTTTTGCCTCAGTGTCACCATATGTTGGAAATAATGTCTAGGCAACAATATTGGGCATGGGTTGTTGTTTTCCTCTGCCCTTATGCTAACAGAGATGAACATTCAGATGTATTTCCAAATCTTCATCTGCATTCCCATTTAGTCCCAGCTATGCATTATAGGCTGAGTGTTCCTTATCAGAAATGCTTACTATCAAAATTGTTTTGACGTTGGAATTTTTCAGATTTGGAATGCAAGTAGCATAGTATATACATATACTGTATTTGCGAGTCTGGAGAGTGGTTTGAGTCTAGAGAAAGAGTCTAGAGAAAGAGGCAAGAGATATGAGGCTGGAGAGAGAGACACAAGGTTTGATGGCAACGTGGCCAGAGAGAAACACAAGGATCCATAAAATGGCTGAAATCAAAGTGTAATACATGGTGCAATTTCAGGCCTCCTGTCATCTTTATGTAGATGCATTTTTCTCCAGCTTTGTCTCTCTCTTCAGCCTTGCAAATACAGTATGCACGTATTTTGTTGTTGTGTGACTTCAAGTCATTTCTAACTTATGGTGACACTATCATGGGGTTTTCCTGACAAGTTGCTTCAGAGGGGTTTTGTCATTGCCTTCTGGTTGAGACAGTGTTACTTGCCCAAAGTCACCCAGTGGGTTTTCATGGTTGAGTTGGATTTGAACTCTGATCTCCAGAGTCATAGTCCAACACTCAAACCACTACACCTCATACTACACAACTTATATTCCAAAATCTAAAATATTCCAGAATTGAAGCCTTGTCCATGCTCAAAAAGTTTAGGATTATGGAGAAGTTTGGATTTTTTATTTTCAGATGAGGGATACTCAACCTTACCAGCATTGACACAGGACACAATACATTCACAGAGATATGGCAGACCTTCTCCATTAAATGATAGGTTTTTAATACTAACCACTGAGCCTGATGACACTTCAATTCACCATGATTTAAAATCAAAGCACTGTTTGTTGCAAAATCACATTTTGAGGCTTTGGGGAATGTAAGGTATTGTCACAAAGCCAAGAAGAATCAATATGAGAGAATGTTGGTTTAACCAAGTAAAGGAATGAAAATTAAAACCACATGTAACATTCTTGGAGCACATTCTTATCACACAATAAAAGTTTGGAAAATGTCTTCAGAATGAGGAAAAGCGGTGTTGTGGTTAAGACTTGAGAGACATAGTCATTGGGACTCAGCTTCTAGGAGTTCTCTAGAAATGTGTGACCTAAGAAACTCATTCTTTCTCTGAAGCATGCAGATGTTATTCTAACCACAGTTTATCTTTCAGACAGCTTGACCTTTTTTGGTGATTATTTAGCTTGAGATATACACAAATTGTGGAAAAACCAGATTTTTTATGATGATAATTATCAGAAATGGCTGGCAAACATATCCAAAAAACATAGCCCCCCAAATGTAAGGCTGTCATCCTGTTAGTGATTTATACAAGTATTTAAGTTCCCCAACAGAAATGGGTGCAGAAATAGTTGTGGAAGTCTGTATTCTGCTCAAAGGTGTGGGAGCAGAATTACACATGTGATACCATTATGCACGTGGTCACATTGCCATTGCACAGTTTTTCAGATAGCCCAGGAGAGCAAGCAGGGAAAGTAGGTTTTAACCACTTCTCCCTATATCCTTTTCACCCTCCTCAATAGATTACAAGAAACCATTCTGATATTGAACTGGAAACCAGCCTGCTTCTCCTCAGACCATTTCAGAGCTGGGCGATTTGAATTCTGGAGTGGTCCAGATATCTCTAAAATGAAGACCTGTTGGGTGCCTTCAAGTCATTTCAGACTTCAGGTAACCAACCTTAAGACAAACCTATCATAGGGTTTTCTTGGCAAGGTTTGTTCAGAGGGTGTTTGCCATTGCCTTCCCTTGAAGGTGACTTGTCCATAGTCACCCAGTGGATTTCTGGGGCTGAGCAAGAATTTGAACCCTTGTCTCTCAGATTCCTAGTCCAACACCCAAACCACTGCACCACACTTGCTCTTTGCCAAACCCTACGCATGATGCAGCCACTTCGTTCAAACAACGCAACTCTAGCCTGCTGGGTCTGTTCAAATCACTGAAGAATATCATGCGCTGCAACCTCAAAAGCCATAACGGAAGAAAAGTAGACTATTTTTTTCTTTTTCTTTTTTTTTAAAAAAGAGGTGGTTAAGTGAAAAAGCTACTCTTGAACAAGCAAGAAGTGGATAAAGCCTTTAAAGTCCAGAATATGCTGTGCATTGGCCCATAAGCCTTCCCCACCATAAAGCAGAAAGTAACAGTGGTCATTTTCTTTACTGCTTTTGTGTCAATCAAATAGTGCTTTCTGAGTTCTCTGCAACTCTTACTGAGTCCCAAATGAGCATTATTTCAAAAGCCAAAGACTCAAATATATATCAAATCTCATAGCAGAGCAAGAGGAGCTGGAGTCACTGGAGTCATCCTGCAGCCTGCATATAAATGGACTCAGGTGGTGCTCTGGGAAACCCTGAGCAGAAGAGCTAACCTGATGGACTCCAGTAAATCACAGGTTAACCACTTTCTTTCTCAATTACAGCAAGGCTGTGGGCTGCATTGCCAATATTAAAAACTACCGTACAGTTGGTTCTTATTCCTCCTTTGTTATTTTCTCTGTGCTGTCTAGTAACATTTCTGCTCCAATTTCCATAATTATTTTTCAGAAATTTAAAAAGGTTGCAGTTATCTCTCATTTGTCTTTTTATTCAAAAAATAGGAAGAAAGGTAAAAATGAAGGGAGAGGGAGAGAAAGAAAGAGTATTTGTTTCATTTCAAGGACATACCCTTTCACTACCAGCCAATAATGGGATCAGATCTGGAAGACTCAAGACCTTTGGTGTCTTCCTCATTAGCAAAGTAGGAATAAAGCACCTTCTCTATATAAGGTTTTCTTGTTCTCTCACTCTATGTGTGTGAGTGTGTGTGTGTGTGTGTTACAGAGTCCCTTGGACAAAGACAAACCCATTTTCCATGCTTCATGTAATTATCACTGTATTTAATGAAATTATGCAAATTGGTTGAAGAGCTTCAGTGTCAGCTTACTGTCCTTCATGATGGAGAGTCTGAGGAGATCCCGTGATAGAGTTCATATACTGGGGAAAATGGAAATTGGGATGTAGAACTGGGAGAGAATTTTATTTCACTTCCTATTTTTGATAAGACCTCATCAAAATGCACAAACTTCTTTACATTCAGGTCAAAGACTCGGGCATAATGTCTGAACACTGGAAAAACCACTTTCAGAACTCCCAGATTCATCCAACAGATCCAGAGTTTTAAATGTATAGTCTTTTAACATTTTAAACTTTCAAAAAAGGAATGTAATAAAGTAAATGCAAATGAGTGTCCATTGTGTGGGGTGGGGGAGAATCACACAATCTGATAAAAACAAAGAATGGGAATAGGAATGCATGTTGTATTTGAATAAAGACAGACCATCCAAAAATGAGAGTTTCCCCCCATCTACAGTGCTCCCTTAAACGCAGTCTTACAGATACTGTGGGCAGCAGCACACACTATGACTGTGGTGCTGTGGCTGATGAGCCAAACCTCCTGCTGAGGTCTGACACCTGTTAGACAGACTTGCACTGACTCATTCTGACATGCAGAACCTAACAACGGTAATCTCATGTAACAGAGCACCATTTACTGGCACATCACTGGGAAGCAAAATGTAGCCCTTAGTCACAGATATTTGCTAAGAAAGCAACCCTGAAATTTCTTTTTCATTCTCTCTCTCTTGCTCGCTCTCAATCTCTCTCCCCTACCTTCCTTCCTTCTCCCTTTAAAAAATATTGGCCAAGATACCACATCAATCAGGTGGAGTGCATCTTCATACGATGATTTTGCATTAGTGAACTGTAACATTTCACAACTAAATATGCAAACAAATCCAAAATGTACTCCTCAGTGCTCAGTGTCTATTTACACAGTGTGCATCTCCATGTGCAAAGCACAAGAGTGCCACATGCACAATGGCACCACATGTTCAGCTGTTTTCCACAACCTTCGACTGAGTATAGATCTCAAAAGTACACACACATGTACATAAGTTGCTAACAAGATGCTAGCCATTCTTTACAAATGTTGAAAGTTATTCACACCATTTCCATCTAAACTGTTAAAGTACTACTGAAAAACCTAACTGGGAATATTACATATAGAGCATGAAGCATGTAAGTGAAATGCAGACAATTTATTCTGCAATACAACCATCCCATAAATCTAGGTGGAGGTAGATGGAGACAGCCCTCAGGGTCCAGCCACAACTTCTTATCTCCATGTGCCCTTTGAATGCATTGAGATCATGAAAGCCAAGGTCATCATAGTCTTTGTTTCATAACTTTTTGAATGTATAGCTATGTTGCAAAAATGCAAACAACAACAACAACACTGTAAGTAAATTGCAAAGATGCACATCCGGGCACTTGCAAGAATGTTTTGACATGCAACAAGTGCTTCCAGTCTGCATTGGGCGCTCCCAATGAGCATTGGACATTTCTGATGTGTATTAGGGATTTCTGATGGACACTGAACATTCCTATTGCCTTTTCCTAGTCAATGACCAGATGTGCATTGGGAGTGCCCTGATGCACATTGGCACATCAGTCACTTCACTGGCTGCCATTGCTTAATGTATGCCCGCATGATGTAATATCACAGCACCCCTAGCTGAATACAAATATTATGAAACTACTCAATTCCATTTCCTGCATATGTATATCCACTTAGAAAAATGTGAGTCCCATGCTGAATTCCTGCACTTGTTTCCCAGCTCCCTGATCTCCAGTGTCTTGGAAACCCTTTGGTTGGGATACTACCAGGCTAAATATGTGGGTTGTGTGGTTCATGTTTGGTTGATAACAACTGTAAACATGAATCTGCAGCAGTAACAGATCATAAACCCAGCTTACAATCTTGTAACTACTGAACAAGATGTCAATCATACATGTGATTTTTATGCATATTTCCCCCCAAATTGTATTGTAAGCTTGCAAAATGTGGGATAGACAAGTTAACTGTTACATGGATTTGTAATTGGTTGAGTGGCCGAACTCAAAGGGTGCTCAACAATGGCTCCTTTTCATCCTGGAGAGAAGTGACCAGTGGGGTCCCACAGGGTTCTGTCCTGGGCCCAATGCTGTTCAACATCTTTATTAATGATTTGGATGACAGAATTGGGGGCATACTTATCAAATTTGCAGATGACACTAAACTAGGAGGAGTAGCTAATGCCCCAGAGGACAGGATCAAAATTCAAAATGACCTGAATAGACTAGAAAGGTGGGCCAATGCTAACAAGATGAAATTCAACACAGAGAAATGTAAGGTTCTGCACTTAGGGAGGAAAAATGAAATGCACAGATATAAAATGGGGGACACCTGGCTGAATGAGACCACATGTGAAAGGGATCTAGGAGTCCAAGTAGACCATAAGCTGAACATGAGTCAACAGTGCGATGCGGCAGCTAAAAAGGCCAATGCAATTTTAGGCTGCATCAATAGAAGTATAGTGTCTAGATCAAGGGAAGTAATAGTGCCACTCTATTCTGCTTTGGTCAGGCCCCACCTGGAATACTGTGTCCAGTTCTGGGCACCACAATTCAAAAAGGATGTTGAGAAACTGGAGCAGGTCCAAAGGAGGGCAACTAAGATGGTGAAGGGACTGGAAACCATGCCCTATGAGGAACGCCTTAGGGAACTGGGGATGTTCAGCCTGGAGAAGAGAAGGTTAAGAGGTGATATGATAGCCCTGTTTAAATATTTGAAGGGATGTCATATTGAGGAGGGAGCAAGCTTGTTTTCTGCTGCTGCAGAGACTAGGACGCGGAATAATGGATATAAATTGCAGGAAAAGAGATTCCACCTCAACATTAGGAGGAACTTCCTGACAGTAAGGGCTGTTCGACAGTGGAACACACTCCCTCGGAGCGTAGTGGAGTCTCCTTCCTTGGAGGCCTTTAAACAGAGGCTGGATGGTCATCTGTCAGGGATGCTTTGATTTGGAGGTCCTGCATGGCAGGGGGTTGGACTAGATGGCCCTTGTGGTCTCTTCCAACTCTATGATTCTATGATTCTATGATTCTATGAAATATACAGATCTCTAAAGTAAGCTATGTTAATTCAATGACAATCTTGATTCCACCGCAACTCTTTGCTGTACCTGATTACAATTATTCCTGCCAGGATTCTGAAACCCCATTCCTATATAAGGAGCCAGATTCTGATGGTGAGTGAAACTGCAGGGGTTTCTCACATTGTATCTAGTGTACAGAAGTTCATACCAATCAGAAGATTTAATTCTAATCCTGATATGGAGATTTAGAAAACCCCTCACTTGGTTCAGGCCAATGCCGAGGCTGCCAATTGGAATGGATATGAATCTGAAATGTCAGTTTGGAAATCCAAATCTTTTTACCTCCCACTGACTATAACTGATTTTTTTTTTTTTAAAAAAGGTTGTAACTTCCTTCCTTCCTTGCCATTTTTCAGAATTGGATGAAATTTGCATGCATTGTTGGTTCATCGTGAAGGGATTATGTCTCAGACAAATGGATTTTTGTGTTGTGTGAGCACCGTCTTGGATCTCATAGTGGGAGAAAGATAAGAAATAAAATAAATCATCTGACAAACAGCAATCATTTGAAAAGGACATGAGCCAGTAACAGATGCAACAGTGGTAACCCTAGAGGAGATTGTAGATAGGGTGTTCCAGGGGACCTATATACTGGACTAAAGATTCTACAACAGGGGTGGGCAAAATGTGGTGTGTAGGCTGAATGTGGATGCTGAACCAGAGATTTGTGGTCTTCTACTATTTCTCAACCCTCCCACACTCTCCCACCCACCCAATTTTTTAAAATGGCATGATTTTCAGGCAATCATGGCTTCAGAACCATGCAAAAAAGCCCCTCCAAAAATGTGTACAAACCCAAACTATTCCCTCTCTCACAAGCAACTCAGAATTCAGTATTACCCACAAATACCCCCCTTTTCCTCTGTAATTTCTCACAAAATGGCAACAGGGAGGGACATCTCATCACTTACCATTGGCATTTTGAAAGGGACTGCAGAGGAAAGTGAAGATATTTGGGCCTGTTGTGTGGTATGTCCTGCAAGGGCCTCTTGGCTTCAATGGCTCCTGGCTTCCACACAATTGTCCATCCCTATTCTACAAGCACAGTATTTTTTTTTTTTTAATCCCCCAAAATTACACTGTCTGTTTCATGTGGGAAGGCAGGAAGAATCAACAATTAATACACCATCAAGCTTGTTTAGTTCATTACATTGTTTAATTTTGCATATCATCTTGAGTAGAATTAATGATGAACTGGACAATTGGCTTTAAGCATGACTCAATTCATAATGATATTTTTTCTGTCATCCTGAACAACCAAGAGCAACAGACCTTTGCTGTCTGACTACACAGCTCACAGAGTGTTAGAAATAGAGCTGAACATAGCTGAGTGTATGGAAACTGTATGGAAAACACCAACATAGAATAAATGTTTGTATAGGGCTGACCCAAGACACTTTGACATGACAGCATGGTTATACTGACAAGTCAATCTTCCAATGAGAAAAGACAACTGGAAACTGAATCTTACTTCAACATTGGTGATGGGATATTGTACATTGAACCTGAAGGCAGCAGAGTAGCTTAGGCAAATCTAGCTACATTCAGCATACTGCTTATGACCTATAAAGCCCTGTAAAAAGCCCTGTATAATTTGGGTCCAGATTCTCTGACTGATTGTATCCTGGCCAAGTTTTAAGACCCCCAGGAAAGTGTTTTCTTTCAGTTCTACCACCATGAAAAACACATTTGGTGGAGACACAAAAGAGGGCCTTCTTGGTGGCTGTTCCCCTGTTTTGCAATCCCACTCCCCACATAGATTCCTCTTTGTTTTCCCTTCCTGCTGGCAAGCAAACATCTTTTGGTTTACCCAGCCCCCTTGACTGTTAACTTGCACAAGGTCATTTAATTAGAGGGTGTGGTATTTTATCACCATTGTTATGCTTTAACTGCCTTTTTAATTATTTCAAGTTAATGTTTAGCATGAATCTTTGTTTTTGTTTTTTAAGTTTGCATTATCTATTGTTTTAGCTGTTTTTTTTTAATTTACACTGTAAGCTGCCTTGGGATATATATTGGGTGAAAGGTGGTTTTGTTGTTTTTTTTTTTTTGTTTTTTTTTTTGGTATTTTATTGTATTTCTAATGCATTTTTACTGTTGTAACCCGCCTGGATGCTGAGTGATTGGGTGGGCTATAAATAAAATTATTATTATTATTATTATTATTTCAGAATATTATTTATTTAATTAATTAAACAAACATATACGATGCTGACCTCCAATATTTTGCTGCCAACACCTCTCTCAACCCCTGACACCTAAAACAGAAACTACACTCTTCCTTATGGTAGGGCCAGCCTTGTGTTTGTAGGTACCATCATTCACACTTTCCTAAATTGTCTTCATTCTTTCCTTTAATTTACCCTCCATATCACTGTAATCTCTTCATGTTGCTGAAAACCTTGCTTTCTACTGAGATTAGTTTCTGACATTACACATGACACTTGGCCTTCTAATGCTGTCAGAATGATGTTCAAAGACTTGTGTACCATCATTCTCTGTGTTGCTTAACGGTAGTATGAAGGAATCAAAATCAGGGCATTTGTATTTATGCCTAGCAATGAAACAAATCCATGTGACACTTTGAAGAACATCAGGAGAGCCATACAGGACCAGATTAAAGACTGATGTACTTGGCCATTCTTTTCCCACTGTGGCCGATCCAGGACCTATGAAAAGCCAATAAACAAGAAATGTTTATTCCATCAGTACCCTATCTGAGGTTTCAAGGTTTCTTCCAAGATCATCCATTGATAGCTGAGATTCTACATTAGGTTTGTGTAGCTTAAATCATTGCATGTAGAGTTATTCTTCTTTGGTCAGATAATACTTGGAGTACCATGTCCAGTTTTGGGCACCACAATTCAAGAAGGTTGTGGACAAGCTGAAGCATATCCAGAGGAGGGTGACTAAAATCATGAAGAGTCTGGAAAGCATGCCCTATCGGGAGTGACTTAGGGAGCTGATATGTTTAGCCTGCAGAAGAGAAGGTTAAGGGGTGACATGATAGCCATCTTTAAATATTTGAAGGAATATCATATTGAGGATGGAGCAAGCTTGTTTTCTGGAGCAATGGATTCAAGAAAAGAGGTTCCTCCTAAACTTTAGGAAGAATTTATTGATGGTAAGAGCTGTTTGACAGCAGAACACACTGCCTGGGAGTGTGGTGGAATCTCCTTCTTTGGAGGTTTATAAACAGAAACTGGATGGCCATCTGCCAGGGGTGCTTTGATTGTGTGTTCCTGGGGTTGGACTGGATGACTCTTGTGGTCTCTTCTGACTCTATGATTCTATGATTCTTCATTAATTGTACCACACAACCAATGAGTTAAATGGCAAAATTATGCAGCTGAACCAATTCACCAAATGTGAAATCAAATACAAAACCAAATATGGTTGAACATCAATGATCATGTGCATCCACCTGCAATGGTACTGAATGAGCAACTCTGCTTTCACTACCTTCAACTGAATGAACTCCTTCCATATCAGAGAAATATATCTAAAAGCTTCTGCAAGAAAACAGATGTGTGGATTCAGACCTGTACTTTGTGCCAAAATATTGTATTTTATGCCAAAACACCATACTTAGATTTTTTTTGGGAGGGGGTGTTAAAAATTTCACAGAGTATTCCCAAAATAACCTTCTATAGAGGGGTAGAAGAAAACTTTTGAAACGTTGCATTCTCATATATGAGAATGAAATAAGTAAAGATTTCCATTCCTAGTGTGCATGTGTATGAATGGAGGGTATGCATGTCATTTGTCCAAACAAGTATATCAGGCATCATATTGTACAGCTAGGAGAAACCTGTTACATGCCGCAATACTGGATACCCCCTTGTACAATGCTGCAGCAAGTGCATAAGCTAGTGTAACCTTTGGTTATATTATCGTATATTATCGTATGTAACAAAGAAGATTTCTCATCCTTTGGTTCAGCAAGAGAAATTTCTCTTTCTCACTGTGTCCGTGGCTGGCATAAAATTAGATACCCCCTCCCTTTCCCTCTCAAAAATGGTGTAACAATAGCTCAAGCTTTCTGTCCTGCAGCTCTGGAAAGAAATTAGTGTGTTCCAAAAGCAAGGCTGTCTCCAATTGATCTCCACTAAGGAAAGATTTACCTGAAGATTTATTGCTGCTTTCTGCTTTTGCCTTCCCTTGGGAATGCTCACAAATGATGCAGCAATCATGTTCCAGGAACACTGTACTTAAACATACTTCACTGACTACTTGCTATGCAGCCATTTTTTTAAAAAAACTTTCTGAAGAATGGGAGATGGGAAGTGATCTAGCCCATTGGGTAAAACCATACCACAATTCTTGTGAGAGATTTCCCACAGAGAGAGGTTAATGGAAGAGGCCGAAAAGAAATGATTGTTTTTTCCCTCTGTTTTAAGAAAGGAAGGGACATTATTAATTTTAAAAGATGCAGCTCACTTGAGACAGATCCATTTTTTATTTTTTTATTATTTTTTGCAAGGATGCAATGAGCTTTTATGACATCTCACCAAATTTCAAATGAGATGTTTGGAGGACTAATAGAATCATGATGCAATGTTGTTGATGAGTTTACTCAGACCACCAGATGAATCAACAAGATGATCATTGGCAGAATTCTTCTTTTTTATTTTTAGTTAGGTGTTTGTTTTTAACTTGCTGGAATGACAATATTAATTACTTACAGAAAACATTCCCACATCATAAAGGGTGGAGGGGAGAGGGAGAGGGAAAAAAGGAGGACTTTAGAAGCATCTTTAAGACTAACTGGAATTCTGAGATTTGCAGTTTGATGAAATACTTAGAATTATCGACTGGAAAGTTTAGGTGTTGTAGATTAGGCAAGTGAAGAGAGCTTGAGCAGAGAATTCTACTTGACCAGTGTATCAGTCATAGGATTCTACAGAATGGAGCCATAGCAGCTAAAGTAAGAGCAAATTGATGTAAATATGTGTAACTGTATCCTGCTCTCATGCTACAACAGAGCACTGAGTGCAAAAAGTACAGCAGTTGAATGAACAAGTGGTGTCCAATAACAAACAGTTCAGGATCAGGAGCTGTAAATCAGAGCAGAGTCCAAGTACAAGCAGCCAGTCCATGGTTGTAAATCACAGGATCCTATCTCACAGTAGATACAAGCTGAGAGAGAAATCAAGTTTGCTTCCAGCAAACCAAATAGGGAAAGGCCCTTGACTTACAAAGCCAGCCAACTGAGGCCCACAGCAACTTGTAGACCATATTTCAAGAAGGTGTTTTACAGCTGGGTAGGCACAGCCCAACACTTCACCTGCTGGGGATGGCTAGGTTTGTGCCAAATGCTGAAGCCAGCTAGCCCTGTCTGGGCCATGACTTCCTCTATTGAGTCTATCCATCTGTAATGTGGTCTTCCTCTTTTCTTACTGCTTTCTACTTTACAAAAATTATTGTTTTTTTCTAATGATGTCTTCTCTTGGCTTGTAGGCAGAGTTTAAATTTGATTTGGTCTTGGACCCATTTATTGGCCATTTTTGCAGTCCATGGTATCCATACAACTATGAATGCAACTGTTCTGCAACTTGTATGCAGGAACAAAGAGAACAATTATAATAATCAATGCAGAGAAATAGAAGATGATAACAAAAAAGGTAAAAACAATGTACCTCTTCCACTCAATCTGAGAAATCAAAGAAAAAATTAACCAAGAGTGGACATGCTCTACAACTAGCAGGGGAACACAGTACATGACCAACTGGAAATAGAAAGATGATGGAAACAATACACAGGAGAACTATATAAAAGAGATAAAAGGATGAACCATTTAAAGATGACCCTACAGTTTTAGAAAATAAAGTGGAAACTGCACTCAGAGCACTTGGGAGAAATATTTCACGAGGAACAGATGGCATAACAATAGAGCTGCCTAAAACTACAGAGACAGAATCTACTCTAGTTCTAACTAAAGTCTGTCAACAATATGGAAAATAAAAGAATAGCCCACAGACTGGAAATGTTCATAGCAACCACAGCCACCACTGTATGGCTTGCTCAAGCAGGATTAATGGAAGAAAGGAGCAACTGTAGCATCTGAGTTCAATTCAAGGTGCTGGTGTTGACCTGCAAAGCCCCAAATGACTTGGTGTCAAGATATCTGAAAGATCATCTCTTCTCATATGAGCCTGACAGAAATTTGAGATCTTCATAGGAGGTCTGTTGCATGTACCAACATCTTATGAAAGTAGGTAGGTGGGTACACAGAACAAGGTTATCTCTGTAGAAGCACCAACTGTGGACCTCCCTACCCAAGTAACTTAAGCTGGCCCCATTTCTTTTAAGCTTTTGGCAGGCAATCAAAACAGTGCTGTTCCGCATGGCATTCAATGTTTGGAATTGCTGCTTTAATAATTTCAAAACTGGATTCTAGGATTGTTTATAGTCTGCTTTTAGGAATTTTAAAGAGAATTTTAAAATGTTTAAACATGTTTTTATCTTTGCATTGTTTTGATTGGGTTTTAATTGTTCATTGCCTTTGGAGCTTTTGTAGTATTATATTTGTAGTATTGCTCGTGAGGCAATACAAAAATACTTTATATAAATAAATGTCAGTGGGGCAGTTGACTCCACTCTGGATTTTATCTTGAACTTTGAAAAAGCTATTTAAGGGGTCAAACTCTATTTTCATAGCCGTTTCAGCAAACAACAACAAAGGCTGGAGACAGTAGTGGATCCAGTCAAGATTATGCTCTGTTAGATTTCTGGTGCTGATACTAACTGAGCTTCTTCATTTTGTCACTAATACCCACGTTTGTATGGAAGACAGATGTCTCATGTCACTGAGCTTCATATTCTCGGCCTAAGAAATATTTCAAATGGAAAAGCAATTCCTATGTTAGTCAGGGCTAATGTCAAGGAAATCTACAGTCACTGCACTTCCACCATCTTTTCATATCCAAGGACCCAAGAATATATGAAGTCTTCGATTTCCCATATTCATATCCTGCTTCTTTACACCCTTTGACCCATCCCTTGTTGACTTCCCTTTGTGTTTCTTTCACCAGGATACAGCTAAGAAAAGTAATTTGATGCTATCTGGCTTACTGGAATTAATAAAATAGTTTTATTTCCAAGGAAGGTTGACTTCACAGGAGACTCTATAAGCAGAAGTTCAGTTAAGTCCCTAAACTGCCAACTGAAGTATCAAAAATACTTTGTAGGATATGCATGCAGGTTTGTGCTCTACCTCTTTCCAGTTTACCAGTTATGTTCCTGAAAACTATTTAGGAGTATCTCTGAATACACATATGCTGGGTGGGATTGCGTGTTGGTGGAAGATAACCCAGTTATAACTAGACCCCACCATATTTTACAGTTGACTGCATTATTTTTTTTAACTTGCTTGCCAAATTGCAAATTCAGGCTGAGATCCTGTGAGTGACATATGTGCACACCTCATTTGAGATGGGGTATAGAGGGTGTCCACTTTAAAAGTTTCAGCATGGACCTCAGAGCATATCAAAAAGTTATGTTGAACAGTAAAGTTAGGATTGCCCATGCCGTCATATTTCCCCTTTCTATGCATGGGTGTGAAAGTTAAACAGTGAAAAAATGTAGACAGGAAAATTTGAGATGTGGTGCTGGAGAAGAGTTCTGCAGATACTTTAAAAAAGAAAATTAAAAATGGGCCCAAGAGGCCATTATTACTAAATTGAGGTTGCTGTACTTTGGCCATATATTAAGCCATAAGTAATTAGAAAAAAAACAAAAAAACAGTAATGCTTGGTAAGGTAGAAGGCAGCAGGAAAAGAGGAAGACCCCATTCCAGTTGGATAGACTTAATTAAGGAAGCCATGGTTATCAGTCTGAGAGACCTGAGCAGGGCTATTGAAAATAGGGTGACTTGGAGGTCTCACATTCATAGGACTGCCATGAATCAAGGTTAGCTTAACAGGAGTTAAAAATAACAACTAAATGCGAACTCTAAATGTTATTAGGAAGGAAGCTTTAAACCCTGTGTGCTGAGAGGTGGGGAGACATGTGTATTTGTGCACATGTGTCTGCGCCAAGAATATTTTTGTGTTTGTGTGTATATGTCTGCTGAGATATAGGAAGTGTTTAGATACAAGAGCATGCATGAACACACATCCCCTAGACCCCCACCCTACCCCCATCTAATTCCAGATGAAACCTTTAGAATCAAAAGGGTTGCGAACCTCTGGCATACATCCTTCCTCCTCAGGGAGTACTCAATGGACTGAAAAAATCTTGCACAGTTGGTCCAATTTTTGTGGCCGATTATGTCACTCAGATCTTCCAGTAGTATTTCTTAATGGATGAAGAAGTACCACCTCTACTACTGGGTAATATTTAATGGCATAACAATCATTAGGTGTTAGAACTGCAGCAGGTCCAGGGGCTATTTTTATGCCTTGAGACCATCTAGAAGCCAGACAGACTACTAAAAAGTAAAACAAATTAGCTAACATTTCCAGAAGATTATGTACTTCTTATTCTCAGATTAGTTTGGATGTTATGCAGTACAAGGCTTTCTAAACTATCTAAAAGACAAATGGCTCTACTTGGAGGTCTCCAGGAGCAACAATTCATCCCCTTTTTTGTTGGCCAGAGGAAGGTTGGTGGGTGGTTGCTGGAGCCAGGGCCACAAAAACATCTTCAAGGCCACATATGTTTTCAGGGTACCCTTTGCCCACCTTAGGATAGAATAAGAAGCTACCTCAAAACCTGTTATTTGAGTCTGTCTGTTCCATACTATTCAATGTGCCTCTGAATTCTGCAAAACTGAGCATTTTTGCCAGTTTCTGCTGGTTTCATTAAATCAGCCTATCAGTGGGCCCACCCCATTCCCAGGTATGTATCCAGTGTAATTGACTCCCAGCATGAACAGGTCCAGCTGTTCAGCCGTGTAAGAGATGACCTGATTTCATTCTTTAAACATTTCAAGGGCTGTCATGGAGAGGAGCAGGCAGGCCTCTTCCCTGATTCCACCTAAATTTTAGGAGGAACTTTCTGATGGTAAGAACTGTTTGACAGTAGAATGCACTGCCTCAGAGTGTAGTAGAGTCTTCTCTTTTGGGGTTTTTTAAATAGAGAGTGGATCACCATCTGATGGGAGTGCTTTGATGGTTTCTTTCTGTAGGGCAGAGGGTTGGGCTGGATGGCTCTTGAGGTTTCTTCAATTTTTTGATTCTATTACTCTATGACTGGGTCTAATGGTTTTAAGTTACATGAACATAGATTTCAATTGAATATCAAAAGGAATATCTTGACAATAAGAGCAGTTTGGCAATGGAACCAATTACCTAGAGCAGTGGTGGGGGTCTCCTTCTCTGTATTATAAAAGAAGCTGCATCGGTACCTGCTGGGGATGCTTTAGCTGGAGATCCTACACTGCGTAGGGGTTGGATTTATTGGCTTCTGAGGGACCCTTCCAACTTTATAATTCACGTGTGGCTGCCAATTCCTTGATCCAGAGATTTTTGTGGGTTTTAAGGCTATGAGGCTGTGTTCTAGAATAGTTTATTCCTGACGTTTCACCAGCAGCTGTGGCTGGCATCTTCAGAGAATGACGTCACATCCTGAATCCAGCTTTACTGAAATAACTAGATTTGCATTCCTGGTCTGGTCCTGACTTCAGTTCATTTAACCAGGCTGAAGTCCCATGCCCTGACCATCAAAGCCAGTCAGATTGCTGCCATAGTTGAAGATTATTGTCTTCAGGACACTGAGGGAATGGTTCTTCAGGATCTGGCCTTGGGCATAGGAGCTGACTCTGGTTTCCTCTGTTCTATCCAGTAGACTGTTCAGCTGTCCAGCTCCAAAATAGGTCAAGTTGTAACTTGTCCCCTGAATTCACCTTTGATATCAGGAAGTTGTCCTTGGACCATGCTTGGACAGGTCAGGGGTTGCAGGACCTAAGGTCCAGATTTGTTGTTGTGTGGCAGAACTGGCCCCTTCTTGATTATAGAAAGAGGGTTGGTGAGTCCTTCCTGGTTTTTTCTTGGCTATTGTCATTCCACACCTCTCAGTAACTTCCTGGGAGAGATTTCTTTGGCTTCGGCTGAGGCTCCAGTAGAAGAAACCTCTTGGCCTGGTGCATAGATTACTGCTTAAGCTCCCTTACTTTTTCTGAGTTTCTCCTTTTGTCCTCCTGTTCCTAAGGCATTTATTTTTCCCTAGGCTCTTATTTTTATTTATTTCATTTATATGCTGCCTTTCTCCCAGAGGGACCCAAGGTGTCTCACAGATAAAACAACCAAAATCACAATAAAATTCAAAACAATTAAAATATCTAAACCCAGTATAAAAATCACATAAAATATACAAAAGTTAAAAACAAACTAAAAACTCACCTGCTCGATAAAAACCACAATGCTCTGCATTATATACAAAATGCCTGTCTGCATAACATGTTTTTACTTGTTGGAGAAAGGCCAGCATGAAGGGGGCCAGCCTAGTCTCCCAAGGAAGCACATTCCAGAGGGTGGCATAAGCCACCAAGAAGGCTCTCTCGTGTTCATCACCAGACGAGCCTGTGATCTTGGCAAGACCCAGAGAAAGCCTTCTCTTGCAGATCTTAGGGCTCTCATAGGTTCCCTGAGCAGTTGCACCAGAAGCCCTCAGGTATTGGCAACGTCCTTTAGATCAGTGGTTCTCAACCTCTGGTCCTCCAGATGTTTTTGACTTCAACTTTCAGATTCCCTCATCAATGGCCATTCTGGCTAAGGCTTGGTGTTGGAGTCCAAAACAGCTGGAGGATCAAAAGTTGAGAACCTCTGCTCTAGATGTTTTTGGGCACATTGACACTGACAGGAAAATTTAGTTTTTCTCCAATTTACCCCAATCTGCAGTAACCATGGGCTTGTCTACACACACAGAAGCAAGTTTGGGAGAACTGCCCATGTAGTTCTCTCGTTCAAACACATCTCAGTCCAATAAATTGCAGTATGTGTGGTCACACAGCCAGTTTTTTTTTTCTTTCTGCCCCCTACCCATATGTGCAACTCTTTGTATTTCTGAACTACTCCCCCCTGGTCTCAGACTAACATAATAAGGCATGCAGTCCACACACGTGTACAAATATTCTGATTCTCTGTCCAAAATCAGGACAAATCCCCATTTCCCCTCTCCAGATAATAGCCCTGAGACATTGAATAGGCCTAGATTCAGCCCCAAATGCATCATTTGGAGAGTGCATTGTGAAAATTAAGTGAGACTGTTTAATATGGCCCATGTAGACATGTCCTTTGAAGCTGAAGATGTTGGAGTATTTGTGATTCCATGCTACCAGAGCTATTTCAGGTACTAGTTTGGGCATACTAGACACCCAAGGTAAATCTGATACAGGCTCTGGAAGAGGGTGGGCAACTCTTCTCTCACTTGGAGATTCCTTAGCCACACAGTGATGTGAAAGGGTGAGAGTGTTAGCTGTAGAAACAATTATATTGCCATCTTATGTGCAGCTGCAAGTGCCTCCTGTAGAGTTCAGGAAAAATGACAATTTTGATCAGAAGTGGCTGTGTACATGTGCAGGTTTGTTTTAAAAAGAAGTCTGTAGAGAGTTTACCCCAAGATAAAAGGTCAGGCGATGGTATTTTTGTTGAAAGTGGGTAAGTACAGTGTACCAAGTCAAAGGTGGCATCATGTAGACAGATTTCATGGGTTCCATTCCTTCTAGAAATGTACCACTGCAAACTGAGGTCAGTTAAGCCAGTGAAAATGTTCATTTCCCTGAACAACAAGCTGGTAGTTATCCTTGACAAATTGGGGAGGGGGTGCAGATGACAGCTTCTCTGTCCTCGTATTAAATTACAGCTGCATCGACCTGTTCCCCAGAGAGCTGTACCTGCTCATAAGCTTGCTTTGACTTGTCTGCAAGAACATATTTTATGGAGCAGCGGAGGGTTAGCGACTAGGCTCTTGAATTCACCATAAGGGTTTCACAACTGCTCATTAACCCGCAGTATAAAACAAATCTTCTGGCTTGTTCTTTTCTTTTGATCACATCCTTCATTTGCAGCTCAGTCCCTGAAAGTTTTGCAGATGACAGGAATTCAGCTGCATTAACAGGCCAGGAGATGTGTTAACTTAAATCCGACTTTTATCCTCCACTAGAGTAGACCCACTGAATCAATGAAAGCAGGGAGAGTGTTGCCTTGCCAGGTTCCCCATGGGCCTCCTCTAGATGAGACTAGGGGGAAGTACAGACAGGCAGCTCCGTACCTCCCATTTTTGCCCCACATCTGTGCTGCAGCATCGCTGCAGGCACGCATGCAGGCACGCTGTCCAAAAGGAGCCACTCTAGCCAGCTCCTTTTTTGAAGTGTCATAAGGGCTGCAATGCAGCCCTATGATGACTCTTCTGCCCAAAGGTGTGCTCGGGTGCCCTGTGTGGATGGGGCCACAGCCTTGTGACGTAAGGCCCTCGATATTAGGGCTTGGCGTATATGGATGCTGCGCCTTATTGAGCCCTAATATCGGCACAAACGGCCCATCTGTATTGGGCCTTGCACTTGGACTCATGTCACTACAAAAAAATTATTCAGATAGAAGACTCCTGTCCTGAGTAGAATGCTATGTGTATTGCAAAATTCCTTAGCTTTCTTTTTTAAAAACAGCAACAAAAAGGGTGGAGGGATCTGAAGAATATCTTGTGCTGTTTTGCCACCATCTCTCCTCTTTCATTTTATGAAGGAGCTGTACAGACCACCAGACGGAGCTGTACTGCTGTGCAGCAAAATGGGAGATGCCTAGAGCAGCTCATTTTTGTGACATTGTAAGGTCTGCGTTGCAGCCCTTATGTCGTCACTTCTGTGCAGCGCCATCTGGGCGCTGTGGCGCAGTTGTGCAGCTGTGATGTCCCCTGTGTGGGCGGTCCATTGCAGCTGTGACACAGCTGAGACGTCACATGTTTGGGCGCCCAGCTTTATTTTGCCTTAAATTTACTGCCAGGACGTCACATCCTGGTGGTGTGTAAAGGGCCTAAATTTATGGAAAAGGCTCTTTCAAGGGTGGCAAGGGGCTTCCAGGTTATAATGATCTGATTCCACTCCAGGTTTTAGCCTAAGCATTAAAAGAATTGTCCAGGTTAATGCACTTATTTGGATGATAGTGTTCTGCATCTTAGATGGCTCCTGAAAACCCAATATGGATTCACTGACCCAGTGGCATGGAAGCCACCAGCCACCAAGAGACCTTTGATGGTATCCTATTGGTTGTGGTATTGTAAATTGGATTTAGGACATCTTAATTGCTTTGTATTCTCATTTGTGATAGTGGCACTATTGTTACAACCACAAATGACTCTAAAACCCACCTTCCACCATCCCAAATGATGGAGGTCTGTGCTTCTCACAACTAGAGTGCTGCAGTATGCTGTAACCTAACCCTCACTGCCAGTGAATGATACTGCACTGAAGAGATATACCAGGACATTAGGAAGAACTTCTGACAGTAAGAACTGTTTGACAGTGGAATGCACTCCCTCAGCAAGTGGTGGAGTCTCCTTCTTTGAAGGTTTGTAAACAGAGGCTGAATGGCCATCTATTGGGGGTGCTCTGATTATGTATTCCTGCATGGCAGAAAGGGGTTGGACTAGATGGCCCTTGAGATATCTTTCAACTCTGTGTTTCTGTTCTATTCTATCTATTCTACAACCCCACAGAGTTCCAGATTCTGCACCTGCAGTCAGGAAATGCCACCAGAAGGAATAATACGCCAGAGAGAATCCTGCAGAATTTTCTCTTGGATTCAAATGTCTTGAAGTGTTGAGGAGGAATCATTTTGTGTAGAAAAGAAAATGGACTGAGATGCTGCATTGTCAGGCGTAATTACCATGAGAGGGCTCCACCATTGTAGTTTTGCTTGCTACCCCAAGAGAACCAACGTGGTGTAGTGTTTTGAGGGTTGGGCTGCAACTCTGGAGAACAGGGTTTCAAACAATGCTCTGCCATAGAAACCCATTGAGTGACCTTGGCAAGTCACATTCTTTTCAATCGAATAGTGCTGCAGGTGTGGGGTTTTCAAGGCACTTCATATCAGGGTGCTGGGAGCTGGTGTTTGCAATACTTTACAGGTTATGAGGCACATCAAGAAGAGGCATGTGGAGAGACCCCTGGGGTCCTGCTATAGCTACTTATCTCAATATGCCCTGTGACTCGGAGAGCACAGCAAACACCATTTCCTAGCACCCTGATCTGTAGCAACTCAGCAACTCTTCACTTGTAGCACTGAGGGTTTTTGTGGTCACATTTGCTTGATATCAATCATAAATGTAAGTTTGCATCAGTTAACAACATTGTAACCAGTCACAGTCTTGTAACTCCTGAACAGGATGCCAGGATGTGCAGAAAACACAATTTCTTCAGAACAACCCTTCCACAACACTTCATGATGGTTGAATTCCAATGAATACGGCTCCCAACCTGTGCTTCAAGGAGCCCTTAGGGTTCTTCATGCACTTCCCAGGTGCTCCACAGCAGCTCCAGGAATATTAAAGAAATAAAAACTGAATGAAAAAAAAAAGAATAAGAAACAAAAAGTAACACTACTCCTAAACACCATTAACTTGTAAGTCATAGGGTAGGCCTCTTAGGGGTTCCACCATAGAAATTGATTCTAAAAAGGGCTCCACAAGTCAAAAAGGTTGGGAACCCCTTCTGTAAAGGAACATTCACTTTCTCCCACAGCAGAGAGAAAACTCCTATAATTATTCATCGTTATGTGTGTAGACAAAATAGTCAAGCATTTACAATCCTAGCCAGCACAAATTTGTTAGGATGAATGGTCCTTCTATTTGTCTATAAACAAGATCATTATATTAAAAATGATGGGCATGATCACTGAGACTAAAGGAAAATCCACAGAGCAGTGAAGATTTGCTGAGAATGTCAACCTCACTGTTCATTCTGAATTACCTTGCTTTTTGTTTTTCTTTCTTCTTTCCTTCAGCAAAGCTATATTCTCTGAAATATCTCCCTAAACCTGGTTTGCAGTTCTGTGGTCAGAATTTATTGTGGTCTCTACTGCATGAAAGAGTACAATAAAAGATAAAGCAATACAGTGGTGCTGTGATTTAATGAACATACCTTTTTATGATGAGATACTGTGTCAGTAATATAGAACATCTGCTTCAGGATGTATGTGGCAAACCCTCGGGATGGGATTTGTGAGACGTCCTGTTGATCCTCTTCTTCCTGTACAGCATAGAACTTGAAGCTGTACATATATTTATGTTTATATAAAAAGAAACAAATAACTTCCCTGTCCTTCATTGGAAAAGTGGAAATACAGAAGCAAAGGTGATGAGATAAAAGATGGGAGATACTCATGAGCCAAATCTTTAGGTTCATGAGATGAGACAACAGCCAGCATGATGTAGTCATTTAAGTATTGGACTAGGATTCTGAAATACAGGGTTCAAATCCCCACATGGCCATGGAAAGCCACTTGGTGACTTTGGGCAAGTCATGATATTTCAGCCTCAGAGGATGGCAAGGGCAAACCCCCTCTACATCAATCTTGCCAGGAATCTTGCTGCCATAAGCCAGAAATGACTGGAAGGCAAACAACATACATGTGTCCACACACACACACACACACAAGTGCACACCTGAGGATATTCCAAATATCACAAAACAGTTTTGAGACAAAATAATTTTTGAATAAGCATGCTTCATTATTTGTACTAGACTGCGGGTGACATACCGATTGTAACTTACACATGCATTGCTTTCCTTACAGAAATGATTGGGCATTTATGTCCAGTGAAGAAGTCAGTATTTAGCTGATGGCAGAGGTGTGCATACCATGCTATTATGCATAGAAATATAATTTTCTGCACTGAAAAAGCTGTGCAGAAAGTGCTGTTTTCTATGAAAACCACATGTGAATTTTAAACAGAATAAGTCCCAAACTGTGAAAGCTCTTATCAGTCCAGGATTCTTCTTGTCAGAGTCTGACATCCCCAAATAACATGTTTTTTTAATCATTCTTTTCGGGGGGGGGGGGGGGGGGGGAAGAGATTTTTGAATATTATTTCCATTCCTAGCAGAAATCTTTTCTTGTTCTACCTGGTATTTCTGGTGGCCATACATCTATGTATTAACCAGATCTGATCCTTTTTAGCATCAAAAATCAGATGAGATCTATTGTGTGATCGAATTTCATGAAAACAGAAGAAAAGGGATCAGATCAAGTGTTCCTTTCCCAAGATTTAGCTCATTTGAATGAGGGTAAGAGTATGTGGTCACTTGCGGCCAACCTCACCTGTGGCCTACCATGTCTGCTCTGACCTCAGTCTTCTTGTTTGTAACTTTGGGGATATAATGTAAATCCAACATAAGCCCCAATTAGTGGTGATTCCCTGGAAGAGCCAAGATCTTCTAAATGATTTTGGGGGGGGGGGGGGTGGAGTTTCATGAGTAAAATGGAAGAGGAGAATATCAGTGAGTTATTGTTTAATACTTCCTTGACTTCTGCTGTTTAATTTATGCCTGAAATCTTCATGATTTCAGACTTGGTATCAACATTGGGAGAAGGATGCTTTGCATTTTCTTATAACGGAGGAAGTATATTGTTTTTCCCTGCCTCTGAAGGACTGATTGCCTGAAATTGGCTCTCCAGCTTGATGGTAGGTCACATGGGTTTTGTTCTTTCTTAATTATGAATGAAATTCCTCTTCTGTCTCAGGATTTTTAAGTTAAGTTCTCCCATTCTCTGCCAATTTGCTGTAATGTCTCTATTTAACATTCCTGTACACTGAATTGCTCCATGCAAATCGCCCTGTTCTTCAACGATCCATTTCGACATATCTCCTTTCACCATCTGTGACTACCTATACAACAACCCCCCAAGGGATTGTCATGAAGCAAAGCACACCCATGTGGAACACTGCAGACTAATTTGAAACCAAACAGTAAAACCCACAGATCCAGCACAAAGACTTCCCTTTAAGCCTCATAGGGCTGCTCTACCATGTCTCATCCATGTTTCCTCTTTTCCATTCCAGTTCTAAACTGTAGTATCATAAAAACAGGATTTCATATTCTATTCTTTCTCCCTTCCTCCCTTCCTCATTTCCTTCCTTCGTTCTTCTCTCTTTTCTTTTTTCTTCTCCTTATGACAAGACTTCAATCAATCTTATTTTAACTTTTGTACATTTTGAATTTTTAACTATGGAGATTATCAGATGGGAAAAATTGCGGAAGAAAAAGGCATATAACCTACAAAGTCACATAATTGCACTGAAGATTTTCAGACAATGTCACGCTTATCCAGGAATGATTGAGAAAAAAAAATTCCTGGAGCTTCCCCAAGAATGGTTTGTTGCTTTTTCTTGTAGTTTGAGTCCTGTGCTCTAGGTCCTATTCTCTGGAGCTGCAGAACTTGCTCCATCTTCAGTATGACTATCCCTACCACAGGATTTTCTTAGTAAGGTTTATTCAGATGGGATTTATTATTTCTTCCTGTTAGGCTGAGAAAGTATGACTTCCCCAAGGTCAATCTGTTGGTTTCAGTGCCTGAGTGGGGATTTGACCCAGATCTCCCAGAGTCCTAATTCAACACTTAAACAACTGCATCATAATGGTACATTGGCTATTTATTTATGTGCATAGAAACTTGCTTCAGTGTGCAGATATTTTTTGCTGGACTGGACAGGGAACCTCAGCTAATCTTCATGTTTCTAACTGCGTTTTTTGTCAGCTGAAGGCAGTTGTCAATTACAATAGTATTCTCTCTGAGAATATAATCAGAAGGTAATAAAACCACATGAAATCTTTGTTCATGTGCTTGCATTTTCTATATTGATTCATTTGCATCTGAAATGTGCACAATGGAAAGGGGACAGAATTTAGTATTATGGAATGTTTTGAGAAAAGAGACAACTCTCTCTGAAATAAAAAGAGAGAGTCATAAGAACTTGCTCAGCAGTTTTTGCATGCATATTTATGGTATTCAACTGAGCCTTTCCACTCTCAAAATATACTAAGAGAAACCAGCTTTCTCTGAATGCATAAGACTATGAACAAGACATATAATAGCAATGTTTTGCAGCTAATGGATCATAGCCTTTGGGAAGGGATGGTCTATCTAAATAAAGTGAACAACCAAAGCACATACAAATTTGACCTACACGCAGTGTTATTACAGTAAGGTTTTATATATATTTCCTAGGACATACAGTGCTGAAGATTATGCTGAAGAATTTGGGATATATCAAGCAAAAGTATGTAATTTTAATGTTGAAGTATCATGACCAAGCCACCAAGTAGCCATATAAACTAGTACTTTCAAAAGAAGTCTCAGGTGCTGAATTGTGGCCAACATCAAACCTAAACTTATTGTGGAATCATGAAAGCAAAAGAATGAGCATGAAACAACAATAGAACTGTGTGTTCCATTGTGAAGAGGAAATAGGCAGGATTGAATTATCAATTGGTGCAATTTCTTTAGACCCTGCAGAATTAGCAAAAATTTCAACCAACAAAATCTCATCAAATCACACTTGAAACTTAATAGCATTGGTGTGTGCCTTCAAGTCACCTGTTGACTTATGGTGATTCCATTAACTTCATAGGGGTCTAACAAAATAATGTATATGCAGAGGTAGGTTTGCCGTTGTCTGAATGTAGCCTAGAGCACCTGGTATTCCCTGGTAAATTTAGTGATTATTTATTCTATACATGAAGTAGTGAATTTATGTAAAGGAGAAGGTGTGGAGAGCAAGGAAGGGGAAGGAGATTAGGTGATAAACAAGGCATCTTGTGCACAATATACTGTTTTCTATTCAAAACAGAATGTTTCTGACAAAATACTTTTTGTGTGTGTGCAAAAGTGCACAAATCAGAGTGAGTGGCATCCTGTTCACCAGTTGCCATACCATAAAAGTTGGACTTAGGATACTCTAACTGCTAGAGAGTCACATTTACAATCATGAATGACCTTACACGTCTCGCCAAACCTACCTTTCCATCCTGGCAATGTGCTGTCTGAAACATTTCCAAGATAATGGAAAAGAGGGCACTGGAAAATGTTGTTGTAGTACACTCCTAGTTGCTGGATGCTTTGGGACAGGCAGTAGTAGCAGAAATCCAAGGGGAGCTGCCTGTTTGCAAGGAACCTAGTGACCCTGATCTCCACCCCTTCAGATGGGCCACTTCTGGGCTGTGAAAGTAGGTTGAGAGGCATTGGCAGTTGAAATTATAATAGTAATGCAGGATTTCAGTCAATATATTTGCAGACAAAACAACAACAACAACAATAACAACAATGTCTTGAAAATTTTGCAAACATTTTCCCCTGAAATGTGACAGACAAACTAATAAACAAACTCACTGGGCAACCACCTTTTTGATAAGAGTGTCTCAGCATGTTGAAATATACATTCCCATGGAAGCTAAGAACATTTCCATTATTTCCAGTAGACTGGAAAAGGGATCATTTTTTTAGTTCCCATTCTCAGTGTTAGAGTAATAGACATAAACTTGGCAATTTTCTTCCCACTGTGAGAAAGTCTTTGTAAATTTTGCAGTTCAGGATTGATTTTGCACAAAATTTAGACATGATATTTTTCAGCAGAAAACATCATTTTCTGCACAGGAAACAGCAAAAATACAAAAATAGCACATGATAATTTCATGTAGAATAAATCCCAAATTATGAAGTTTCATGTCATTCCAGGATTCTCCTCATGAGGGTTTCCTGGCACTCAAGAAATACTTTCTTTCCCAAAATGTTTCCCAAATATTTCCAAATATTTTTCCATCCCTACTACCGATATTAACTTGAGGTCTTATCCTTTTAATTTCTGCCTTTCAATGTGATTCTTAGTTTCACTTTTATAGAGTTCTGGTTGGCATTATTTTAACAGGGATATTGGATTTATATAGTGCTTTGTAGTGGATGTTGCACCACAGACAAATAAAACTAACTGGCCAAATCAATAGCACCATATCTTTTGAAAGCATTGTGTGGGATGGTCCCTAGAAAAACACATAAGGCAGTTTGACGTTCCAGGATGTCTGCAGGCCATTCTGTCTGATTCTGGCAATAGGCCTTCTCATTAGTGCTCTGATGAATATATTCAGGCAAGGGTTGCAGTCTGTCACTTCTTTCATCCCTTCATACCAAGATGGCACTGTGCTATGCTAATTCAGCCTGATGTCTCTATGCTCAGATCTCCCAGGGAACTGCCTAGCTTTGAAATAAGTCTGAGTAACTTGCCAAGGCAGAAGGGGAGAGTGGAAGAGCTCACAGTTTGGAGTGCATCTGCAGTGATTTCTTCCCTTGTCTTCTGTCTTTCTCCTTCCCTTCCTCCCTCCCTGCCAGCTCCACAATGTCGGCTTGCCATGAAGCAATTTGTCGATGTTGAAGGGCAGCCATTAGTAGGTTGACCTTTCATCTGAATAGACTTGCTGGTGGCAGATCCAACATCTGCATCCATCTACTGAGAGAAAAGCTGGGAATAAAACTTGTTGGATCAGAACCACGCATTGGCCACAATCGCACTTCTCCAGTCAGTTTGAATTTCTCCCTCACGGGCCATATTCTTGAACAAAATGGAACAAATAATTTCCCACACTGTTCCAAGCTTGTCATAATTTTGTTGTGCTCACCAACACCTACAGAGTATTAGAGTTGGAAGGACTGGCTCTCTCTGTGTGGAGCCGGCAACAGAGCTGGCAACTTGCTGATATAGAACAATGAATGGGGGTTGTGAAAAAGGAAAAGAAATCATCTTTACCATGGTGAGGAATGTTGTTAGCCTTTTAGTGGTGTAGCCTGGCAAGAAACCTTCAGGATTGCTTTGACTTTTGATTAAAGCTAAATCAGATGACATTCTATTGTTTATTTATTTATTTGCTGCATTTATAGCCCACCTTTCTCCCAAAATGGGATCCATGCCATTTAAAATAATTTTTAAAAGCTCCAATTAAGTTAAAAAGCAATTGAACATTGGCATTATTTTTAAAGTGGTTAGAAGCAGCTAAAACACTACAACATATTTAAAGCACAGTTTTAACAAAATATTGAAAGTATATGTGTGTGTGTATCACACCACTTCACACACTGCAACTTCATAATTAAAATTCAAAAGATTTGCCTGAATAAAAATATCTTCACCTGCTGTTGGAAAGAGAGAAAGAAGGAACTTTCATGTTTCAAATTATGGGAACAGCCAAGGGGAAGGCACTTTCCCAAATCTCTACCAACCGTCCATTCTGGGGAGGACTACAGCTAAAAAAGCCATCCAGAGTTGTTTTCTATAGAATTTAACTATCCTCAATTAATACGATAAGCTCCTCAGAAAAGAATCACTATTTACTATTGTTCCTCAGGCAGTAAAATGGCTTGAGCCAACCCTCTCTGTCACTCCAGGTATCTCCCTCCACTTATCTCCATCTGTTGCCAGATGAAATGGAGTCCAAGCATTTGGAGGACAGAAAGGGAAAGCTGACAAGGTGATAATGAATTTCACAGACTGATTTGAACTGACCAGCCAAATCTTTGTCCTCTGGCATCTAGTGGAGTTAATGCTTGTTTTAACAAGCCATCAGACTGCAACAAATGCTTTGGAGAGGTAGGCCACCATCAAGAGTTGCTTTTCAGTTCCACAAATCCTTTAGACAATCTCTCCCTCAGTTTTCCAGACTGTCCTCCTTGCTCCTGTTTGCTCAGAAGCTTTAAAGGCACTGTTTGATGGCTATGGGTTAACTTTCAAAAACCCCATTTGCATTTCCTCCACCGTCTCCAATGGTACCCCCCCCCCCAGCTCCTCCATATGCACTTCCCAGAGTGAAGGACAGATGATCAGTTGACAACAGGGGCAGTGCATGTCATGCTATCAGGAGAATGTTCATTAAAACAATTGGAGATTAATTATGTGGAGGATCTGCTCAAATTGATGTTTGGTACACTAATTAGGTGGTGTGTGCCAGAAGTCAAAGAGGTTTAGGCCTAGATTCAAAGGCTGGTTGATTCTATGGTGATTGGGTGACATTTGCATCTTCAAACAGCCTAGCCAGCTGCTGGGGGGATATCTTGTATTAGAGATGGGCGAAACAGGAAGCCAAATTATTTTTCATGCTGTCAGTCACTTCCTCCTTACTGAAAGTGGCTCCTGGAGCAGAGGGCTCTGTTGTGGAGCAGAGGAAATTGAGTTAGAGGGGATATTGGGGAGTACAGTGTGTGTATAGATGTGGGGTCTGGACAGTTAAAAAAAGAGGATAAGAAAATCAATTTGTTCGAGATGTGATGCTGGAGAAGAGTGCTGAGGAATCCATGGACAGACAAAAAGACAAACAAATGGGTCCTAAACAGATCAACGCAGAACTCTCCCTGGAAGCCAAGATGACAAAACTGAGGCTATTGTACTTTAGACACATCATGAAAAGACATGGCTCATTGGAAAAAAAAACAATAATGCTGGGAAAGGTGGAGGGAAGTAGAAAGTGAGGAAGGATACATGGTAGATGGATGGACTAAAGACGCCACAGATATGAGTTTGCAGGAGCTAGGCAAAGCAGTGGAGACAAGGGGTCTTGGAGATGTCTCATCCACAAGATTGCCATGGGCCAAGAGTCAAGACCAATAGGAGAGAGGTTAACAACAACAACAGTCAGTGCTCTGCTATTGCTTACCAAGGGGTCTTGAGGCACTCTTCATTTGCCATTTTCAGTCACTATCGGTGGAGTAATGAAACAAAGAATATCTCCCCCCTCCTATCTAAGGAGTGAAACAGACTGGCATATTGGAGTGGCCTCTGGCTGCTTCAGTCCTGGTTGGCCCCTGATCGGCTTGGGAATGCAGCGACCAGAAGGATTTGCAAGCAGGTCACTGCCATGGTCCCAAACGGGCAGCCAGTAAGGAGCACTTTTTCAGCACTCCTTTTTTTCAGCAGCCTCAGAATGGTTTCTGCATACCCCGCCCTCAAAGTGACTAGAAGCCGCACCTTTTGGCCCGTGCTATAGAAACTTACTCAGTGACCCTGGGTACATCATACCTTCTCATCATAAGAGGAAAATTGAAGGATCAGAAACAAACTCACTTATGTATCTTCATCATCCGGGAAAGAATTAACATGTGGGTTGCTGCAGGGTTTGGTTCTGGGCCCAGTGTTGTTCACCAACTTTATTAATTACTTGGATTGAGGAACAGAGGTCATGGTCAACTTCTTGGTTCAAACCACATCAAACTGGGAAGGGTAGCTAATACCTTAGAAGTCTGAATCATGATTCAAGTTGACAACTGAGAGAATAGAGCAAAACTAACAAAATGAATTTCATCAGGCATAGTTGAAAGTGTTCTACAGTACACTTATACAGAATATATTAGATGTACAAATATAATATTAGTGACACCTGACTTTCCAACAGCATATGTAAAGGGTACCTGGGGAGCTAGTGATCTTAGCAGACCACAAGTCAAATATTAGTAAACAATGTGACAGAGCGGTAAAAACATCCAGTTCAGGTCTAGGCCACATCAACAAAGCTACGGTGTCCAGCTTAAGGGGTGTTTCAGGACCACTCTGTTCTTCATTGTTCAGCCTTCACCTGGACTACTGGATCCAATTCTGGGAACCACGGTTTATCAAGGATATCAATATCAATAAGCCACTTACTTAATTTATACCCCACCTTTTTTATACAACTGGGACTTAAAACTCTGTAAAGCAAGAACAAGGTGGGAAAGATTCTGGAAACCAAGCCCTGTGAAGAACAGGTAAGAGAGATGAGTATCTTTAACCTGAAGTGATAATCACCAGCCAGAATCCTGTTCAGCAGTTACATCTTAATAAGTATACTTACATATGTTGGAATTAGTACTGGACAGTACTGTTATGTTTATATCTAGAAGAGGGCTGTTGTTATGCTAGTACACAGGAGAGCCAACAAATGACCATTGTACAACAGAATGCATATCACATTGGTCCTGATGCACATCACATCAGTCACAATGCACCAATGTGCATTGAGGACTTGCTGATGTCATATTACACACCTTCACAATTTACTAACAGGGTTTCTTAGCATGTCTGCTATGTACCTAAGTATACATGAAGTTACATAATGCAGATAGTGATATATGATTCCGGTGGCCCTCATCAAGCAATTGAAGAGCTGTCACATGGGAAATGGAGCAAGTTTGTTTTCTCCTATTCCTGAATCAATCAGCTCAAATTACAAGAAATGAATTTCTAACCATACATTAGGAAGAATGCTTTTGTGGTAAGAGCTGTTCAACAGTGGCACAGACTGCCTCAGAATACGGTGGACTCTCCTTTGTTGGAAGCTATTAAATAGATCTTGATTGGCTGTCTATCAGAGTGGCATTGCCTGAGAATTCCTGCACAGCCAGAAGATTGGACTAGATGACTCTTTAAGTCCTTTCTAGTTCTATACTTCTATGAATCTAATATTATTTTATGCATTTTACCTAATACATGCATTTCCTCCATTATTAAGGCCCTTTTCACATTACACAATTACATCACTATAATTCCACTTTAGATGCCATGGTTCCATGCTGTGGAATCCTGGAGTTTATAGTTTTGTGAAGCACTAGAGCTCTCTGACTAAGAATTCTAAATTCATCTCCCTTAACTGCAAAATCCATGGTTTCACAGGACAGAATCATGGTGGTTAAAGTGGAATCAATGGGCTATAAGTGTGTAATGTGAAAGAGTCTTCTAAGTGTAACTGTGTTTATTTTTCAACAGCATGCATTTTGGCAAATTCTCAAGGTGAAGTACATTCCTACTTGCAGTGAATCTCAGGAAATACTAAAAACACTGTTTCCACAGAGACTGTTGAATCTAATGACACGCTTTCCTTTCCTAGAAACATCCCTTGCTCACAGCTTTGCTTAAAGGCAAAATTTAGCCCATAAAGTGTACCTCTTTCTTCACCAATACAAGACCTGTCAAACTGTTGTCCAAACCTCCCCGCTGGCAAAACAGATCTACTTCTTTTAAAAAACAACAACCCAATGGTAAACATGTTTTGGTCTTTAACAGCATATTTAATGAGACAGGAAGATAACCTGATGGATGATTGAGAAATCCCCTATATTACCAGGATGGATTACACCTTAACCCTCACATAGGATTGCTTTAGCAAGGATTATCCTACCAGCGGGTATTAAAAATGGAGCAATTATGTCCTAGAAATGCACAATTGGCATGGCCTTTCAGTGGAACATTATGGAAATGTTGATAGAGGTGTCAATAGTTTAGAGGTCACCCAAAGAAGCCAAAGTGATTGGATGGGGAGGAGGAGTTGATTAATGGCTATATTGAAACAACTACACATCTGATCTGCTTCCAAAAAGCAACCTTTTCTATTTTCAATTCCAGACAAGGAAAGGGAGGGGGTAGGAAGGAGGATTAAATTATGTAAATCATACTGGAGTTGTTTAACCTTTCTACAAGAGGAGAGTCTCAGGAAAGGAGGAACTAAGCCCATTATCAGCAATAGAGCAGGAAGACCTTTTGGGGGGAGCTTAGGGATGATCCTGCTTACCCCCTCCTGTGCCGCTATACAAAGAGCTGTTTAGTCACTCTTCTGCTGTTGGCAAAAGGACATTGGAGGATTATTTATGCATTGCATTTGTAACCTGCTCTTCTTCCCAAGAGCTCCGAGTGGCTCGCATATGGTTCACAGACGGTCTCCCATCCAGACCATGCTCTGAGCCAGAAATGTTCAGCAACAGAATGGTATCATCTGTCATCGGACCATTCTCTGGCCTTCAGCACTGTAGCAACATGTGCTCTGATCATTTCCAGATTAAACCAGCAATGCTGGAGTAACACACTTGCAGCAAGGAATGAGTGACAAATGTTTTCAATTGTTTTTATGGGAAGAACTTTCCAGATCTGCAGATTTCTCCAGGAACATCGTGGCAAGAGTAATAATAATTATTATAATTTATTCACTTATTTTCCGTCTTTTCCCAGGGGGAATCAAGGCGGATTACAACAGAATATAGCAATAAAATATCAAGAGAATAAAAAACGAACAATCAAAAAAACATCCCCTATCCCAACCCTTCCCCCAAACATAAAAAGATTAAGCGAAGAACAATAAAATAGCTATTAAACAACTAAATTTTTTAAAAATTAAAGCTTGGGAAAAGTTACTTTTGCAGACTAGGAATTCCAGAACTCACTCCCACCACCACAATGTTGACTGGCCATACTGGCTGCGGGAATTTTGGGACTGAAATATGAATTTTTGAAGCTCTGAAAAGAAAAATGAATATGGTGTAAATCAAAACTGCTGCTGCATCCACACTGGAGAAATAACCTGGTTTGGCACTGCTTTAACTGCCCTGGCTCAAGGCTATGGAATTCTGGGAGTTGGAGTTTGTTGTGGGCCCAGAGCAGAGCTCTGCTGGCCCCACAACAAACTCCAGTTCCCAGAATTCCATAGCCTTGAGCCAGGGCAGTTAAAACGGTGCCAAACCAGGTTATTTCTCCAGTGTGGATGCAGCCTGAGAATTCCACCATCCAGCAGAGGGCTTAGTTGGATTTAGTCTAGATGTTCATTCACGTATGTTTGTGGTCAATGGCATGCCCACACCTGATGTCACACAGTGCATGTGTGGGGCTGCTGGGGGGGGGGTGTGTGGCCAAAAAAGCATGTTCATCCTGTCCTTCACCATGACAGCAGAGGCCTCCTCATGAAGTGGGAGGAATGCAATAGGAGGCAGGCCCCACTGGGTATCACCCCTCTTCAGGACTACTGAACTAAGCAACTCAGCTACGTTTTCCATTAGAATGCCACAATAAAACTTATTTGCAGTCCACTGGTTCATAACTTTATATGTTTACCAGTAAGTTTGAAAGCTATCACTGTAAAACAGTGAAGGAATCCTACCTCGGACTCATTTCTGATATCTGTAGGGCTTCTGTGCCTTCATAAATTAAAGGATGTGGAAAAAATTTCTTTCCACATGTTGGTCTCCAAATCCCACCAGAAGCCATCAACATGGCCAACAGCCAGGAATAAGGGGGTTGTAGGTCAACAGCTGGTTCATCCAGCTTAAAGAGATAGCTATAGACCTACCTATTCTACAGAACATTTCAACATTGATATTGCCCTCCTTCCTCATTGGTCATTTTAATGCATTGTTTCTTTTTACAATTTACTTTTTTTATTGTGTCCTTCCAGTTTTTTATGGTGCCATTCCATCCTTTGCCCCTCCATATTAATTTTTCACTGCAAATTCAGATGTCAAACATCCACCAGATATTTGCTTAATATAAATCATGTATGTGTCTATAGGGAATATGATTAAAAATTGATTTATTTGATAGTATTTAATAGTTGGTTGGTAATGATTATACACAATGGGTGATACTGGACATTGAATTGTATTTAATTCACAGGCAGGAATCATGCAACCTGTGACTACATTAAGCCCTGTGGGGAGAATCCTGTGTTACCCTTAACCTCTGGGTTTTAGGGTGCATCTATACTGTAGAATTAATGCAGTTTGACACTGCTTTAACTGCTATGGCTTCATCCTATAAAATCCTTGGATTTGTAGTTTTGTGAGGCATCAGAACACTTTGTTAGAAAAGGCTAAAGATATTGTAAATTGAAAAATCCCGGATTCCATAGGATGGAGCTACAGCACTTAAAATGGTGTCAAAACACATTATTTGTACAGTGCAGATGCACCCTCAGAGGGTAAACCCCAAGCAGCCCAAAATACTCACAGAAACACTCAAAAAGCTTGAAGCAACTTCTGGTGGAGGAATTATGTGGCCCACTAAGGAACTGATGGAGCCAAAACTGGCCCACAGATCTCATACATGTGTCTACATCCATTTAGTCCAACAGTGGCATAAAGTCAAGAATTAGTCCAAGTTACAGCAAACCCATTGACTGAATGAAATACATATAAGTCTTATTTACCAAAATCCCATGGATTCAATTGATCTATTCATGGTCATCAACAGCTCTGCTGACTTGCAAATTTAGGACTATGCCTTCCATCATTGCAACCATTCATAATGTGAAATCTCATTTTGCCTAAAGCTCTGCTGACATCCCAGCATTATTATCTTTTCCAATGAATCATGTTGTCCCCTATGTTAAAAACTGATGGCTTTAAGTTATTGGTTATATAAGATGTCTGCCCAAATCAAAGAAATTTTGAATGTTAAGACAAAAAGCACCCACATTCTCAATTTTAAAAGAAATATTCATGTTCAGAAGTTCAAATTTAAAATGTAACATTTTGCATCAGTTTTGAACATTGAAACCAGAAGGGAAGAATCTTGTCAATGTCCTAAAATGATACGTTTAAAAGGTTCCACACGGGGTGGAGATTAACTTCTCCAAATCCCTGCTATGTACAATACCTGCAATGCAGGATTCAACTGTGTCATCCCTGTCAAATGACTATCCAGCTTCTGCTGAAATCATTCAAATACAGTAAAATAAAAACCTACCGTATCTTATTTCCCAACATAATCTCTTCCACTGTTAGACAGCTCTTCCTGTTAGGAAATTCTTTATCATGTTTGGATAAAGCCATGCTACTCATTACATTATAATAACACTGAGAGATCCAAGAGAGTCCTGAGGTCTGCAGTTCGGGAAAGACTATTTAGAATTCTCAGCCAGAGAGCTCCTCCAGTGTTCTCTCGAATGACAGATCAAAAGATTCCATAGTATGCTTCTTGACAGTGAAAATGGAATTACAGTACTAGAAGTGTGTGTGTGAAAGGGCCCTTGTTCTAGTGTCTAGCACAGTGCCTATGCTCAGCTAATTTTGCCTCTACCCAACCACCAGTTTGAGGAAGTTACTTTTTAAATGCCAGCCTCAGGAATCTTAGTGGCCGTTCAGGGTGGGGTCTTATGGCAACCCTAAGGCAAGCCTACCAAGGATTTTCTTGGTAGATAGAATTTATTCAAAGGGGGAATGGCATTGCCTTTCCCTCAGGCTGAGAGAGTGTGGTTTGCCCAGGTTTACCCAGTGAGTTTAATGGCCAAACCAGGATTTGAACTCTAGTGTCCCAGAATAGTAGTCCAATGCTCAAACCACTGTACAATGCTTAACACTCTACCATTGCAGAAAATGTAAACTCCTACATTCAATGTGGAGTCTAAGGCTTTCATGGTTGGCATCCATGTTTTTTCGTGGAGCTTTCGGGCTATGTGGCCATGTTCTAGAAGAGTTCCTTCCTACATTCAGTTCAGACACCTTGCCTGCCTTCTGCTTGTCTGCCATAAAGGGAAGAGGAGATTCTTTATATAAATGTATAGATGGATGGATAAGCAGACAGACAGGCAGATGGACAGATGGACAGGGGGGCAGTCAAAAGATGTGTCTGAAAAGGATGCCAGCTAAAAACTTATATTTGAAAGCCAGAATCATACTGGACATCTTTCTTTTCTCTCCAATATAATTTACTAAAACTTTTTTTAGCTACTGCTTGTGTGGGTGAGCACCCATCTCTCTGTCTGTGTCTGTGTGTGTTTAAAGAGAAAATAATCAACAGTATTGGTTGGAGGGGGAAAACAAGAGGGTAAAATGGTTAGATTTGTATGTGTTATTCTAGGATGACAAATATTTTGCTAGTAATTATTCAGAGCAAGGCAAACAGCTTGGTCTGATTGCAGCCTTGTGCATTGACATTTGAAATATTTATAAGTACAGCCGCATCACCATATGGACCCTCTTTAGGGGGTTCAATCACTTGATCCTGCTTACTGCTTATTCAAGTCTCAGTCTACATTCTCATTCATTTCAACAAACAACTCTGAAAACCATGGAGAACAGAGGGCACCTGATAGTCCTCCGGCAGTAGCTTGTCAGTGTATACTTAATAAAATGACAGTACAATTCATATTTTTTGTAGAGGAATTCTACTCACACCCACGTAATCCCCATATATATATATATATATATATATATATATATTCCTGATGGAAGAAGAGTAATGTGGCTTAGAAACATGTTTTCACAATGGAAACCTATCAGAAATTTTAAGTGCACAGATTATGAGAGACGTAGAATACTGATTTATTGATGAAATGGCAGAAGACATTTTTATACCATTTTTATAAAAAGGGGGAACCTCTAAGACTGGCATCCTGCTAGAGAATTACACAGACCTAAATCCAGCTTTCATCTGAGCAACTTACTTTTTTTGGTCATGGCAGATGGCAGAGCAGCATCCAAATATGTTCCAAAAAGCTTGATGTATAGTAGTCACATCATCTCCTGGGACCTCTAGATGTCCCCTTGGAAGTCCTGGAGGACCAGCCAACATGGTCTCAAGCTCTTAATATTCTTATAAATCAAAACTAACACCTTTGACATGAGTATAGAAACATAGCTGTGTCTGGAATATTAGTATACAAAGGGATCTTGTAGCATCTTTGAGACTAACTGTGCAAAAGAAGTGGTAGCATATGTTTTCATAGACTGGGTCTACTTCTTCAGATGCATGGAGAAGTAGACCAAGTCCACAAAAGTTGATGCTACAACTTCTTTCACACAGTCTCAAAGGTGCTACAAGTTCCTTTTCATATTTAAGACATGGTTCAGTGGCTAGCTGGAAGCCAATGTTAGCTGGAAGCCAATGCAGAGGTTTTAGCACAAGAATTATGTGTGCAAAACTATATCCTGTATGAACCTATCTCAGTTCTGAAATCTCCAAAGAAGGCACTTCTCTCCATTCTGCAACCTCTTAGGCATCCTTAGTGTGGACATGTGAGAGTGCCTTCAGTGCAGAAAAGAGCATGTCTGTGTAGAGAAGAACTTTTCTGTGCAGAAAATGCCATATTATCTGCAAAAAAGTTCATTTTTTTGCACCAGATGACTCTGGATTTATGACTAGTCCTCAAAAACTGCACAGAAATTTCTCATAGTGAGAAGAAACATTGGGGCTGTACAAACTGTCCAAAAATGGCGGTCTGGAGCCGCCTCTTTTTCCACTGCATCATCACCATAGCAACCAGATGAAGTGGCAAAGGTGCAGTGGAAAAAGGTTCCCCAAAACCAGGCTCCTTTTTGCGTTGCAGTTGCGACGTATGAAGCACCGGCTGGTGCATCTATGACATTGCAGGTGTGCAGCTCCATTTAGTTGCTGCGCACCTGCGACATCATTGCTCCGTGCACTGTGGAGTGAGGACGCCCTCGTCACATGCCTTGGTTGCAGTGCGTTTATTGGCTCCGCTCCTGGGCAACCCTAGCTCGTGACGGGGGCACCCTAAAGTGTCTGTCTGTATTGGGCCACTGTAAAGCCATTTATTTCCTAACATTTCTTTCTTCTTAATATTAAAAAAAAAACAAAAACCTTTCCTATTCAGAAAGTAAGCCAATGATGCATAGTAGTTTGAGTGTTGGACTACGACTCTGGAAACCAGGGTCTGATTCCCAGCTTGGCCATAGAATCATAGAATCATAGAGTTGGAAGAGACCACAAAGGCCATCCAGTCCAACCTCCTGCCATGCAACAACACACAATCAAAGCAACCCTTGACAGATGACCATCCAGCCTCTGTTTAAAAATCTCCAAAGAGGGAGAGTCCACCACTCTGCAAGGAAGTGTGTACCACTGTTGAACAGCTCTTACTATCGTTCTTCCTAATGTTGAGGTGGAATCTCTTTTCCAGTAGTTCGAATCCATTGCTACGGGTCCTATTCTCTGGAGCAGCAGAAAACAATCTTGCACAATCTTCAATATACCTCTTCAAATACTTAAACAGGGCTATCATATCACCTCTTAACCTTCTCTTCTTTTCCTACACATACCCAGCTAAACATATCCCAAGTATCTCCTCATAGGGGTATGGTTTCCAGACTCTTCACCATTTTGTTCAGACACCTGTGCACATACTCCAGCTTCTCAACATCCTTTTTGAATGGTGGTGCCCAGAACTTCACAAAATATTCCATGAAACCCACTGGCAGACCTTGGGCAAGTTACACACTCTCAGCCTCAAGGGAGGCAATGGCAATCTTCCTCTAAACAAATATTGACAAGAAAACCTCATGATAGGCTCACCTTAGGGTCACCATGGTTTAGAAACGACTTGAAGATGTACAACAACAATGACCTATACCTAAATTTTCAAAGAAAAAAAAATACATATAAGAATTGTAGGGCTCTCACCCCAAACCCTCTAAGCACTGTGCACATAACTGTTAGCCTATAAAATTGTTAGAACAAGCCAGTAATATGTATATCAGAATTACCTGATGAATGATGGATATCTGGATTCAGGGAAGGTGTCTGACTGGCAGAAATTTGAACCAGCTATTTCTGCAATGTTGCCTTAAGTCCTTCCTTCCTTTCCTTCTTATCTCCCTCCTTCCCTCTTGGAATCATTAAAACAAAAGAAATACACCCCCAAGAAAGATGCTAAAATGACAACAATATATGTAAGATTTTCACATACTCCCCTATATATAATGTATAACCTGTATTTAGATATCATCATACATGTCCCCTTAGTGGGCAGGTGTGACCAGGTGACCTATATGACTCTTTCATTTGTGGTATGGCTAACTGTGGATTAGCAATCTCCAGGTCCCTGGAGCTCTCTTTTCTAGTAGTTTATCTTTAAACTGGTCTTGAAATGTATGGAAGAAAGTACAGTGGATTGCCCTAACATGATGCTGGCCAAACATTTATTGTGGGCAATTTTTTTAATGTGCTGGTAAAGTGGTACGAAAACCACAAGCTGCAATGATATGAGCAATCAACCCATTCAACTCATCCCATTGAACCTAGTGGTACTTACAACTCTGTAGACACACATAGGGTTCTGGTCCATTATTTTGCTGCAGCAGTCTAACCGGGCTGCCCATCTAAAAACAAAACAAATCCCTAAAGCTTCCCCCAAAGGCCAATAAAATACAATCAAACCAGTGTTTTAAAAAGAAAATATGGGCTCTCCCCACAAAAATAATCTTGAAGCCTATAAAAGAAGATAATTTACAATTCTTAATCAAAGCATTTTGAAGAGTAAGTGGTTTCTTGAGCGCAAGTATTAACCTTTCACCTCTGTCAGATCAGTAAACTGGTGACCATGACTGGCTAGAGTAAATTTTGTTGCTGTACATACAACGAAAAGAAACATGATGTCTATCCATAAAAATGAGAACTCTCTGAATCAAATATCTTTATATATAAAAACCATCCCATGCCCTTTTCTTTAAATTTCACCCCACTCTTTCAGCATCTCATCACACCTATACGTGACCAGGAAAAAGAACTCTGGACAGGGCTCTTCAGTTATGGGCAGGTTTGATTCTTATAGGCTAGGTTTAATAGGGACAGGGAAATGGCAGAGCCACACCCAAATATCCTTGAGTATATACTTTTACTTTCTTAAATATAAATGAACAGTAATGGAGAATAATGAAACATTTCAGATTATTTTAGGGAAGAGATTTCTCCTTCATCTCCAAACTAATCTCATTTCTGATCCCTCCCCCACCCCAGCAGATGTCTTCCAGCATGATATAATGCAGCCATCCATATACACTCCATCTATTATCCTAATAGCCATTTTGTTAGTTTAAGGGAGAGGTGAATATCCACCTTACATTATTATGATTGGCAGATCAGAACCAATTAACACCCCCCAAAAAATGTTTTGGCCATTCTACCTGTGGCCAAGAATACCTGGAAAGCTGTGAGATTCTACAGCAACTTGAGGACCATTAGAACAGCTAATTGCCAATAAGATCTCTATAAACAATCCTCCTTCCCCTGCAGTAATCTGTAAAAGGAAAGCCAAAGCAAAAACTAGTGTTTGGAAATGTGAGATCTATTATTTATTCTCCTAGATTGATAGGTATTTATTATTTAGTTTGTTAGCTGTCTGGAACATGGCCCTTGTCTTCTTGCCACTTGCATGGGGTTGCTGCAATATAAATAAATAATTATGTGCAATAAATATTTGATCACTATAGCTGAGAAATCTCTCTAGGAAGATATTGGCAAGACCTAAGACTTCTTTTCCCCCATCATCACCACCTCTTGATTGACAATGGTTATATGTCAAAGTAATTGTTCTTTGATGGAGTACCTGCTTGGTGTGCAATAGCATAGTTTAAGGGAGCAACCAAATTCCTTGAAGCCCTTGCTGTTCCTAAGGAGAATATCCTGGGTCCTTCCCATTTATGAACTTTATCTTGATGATGTTCTTCATATGTTTAACAACATTTTATGTTCCAACTTCAAATATACTATCTGAGACCAGCACTAAGATACAAACCAAGGCCTGATTCCCACTACCTTTTAAACTGGATTGCAAATTGGTTTGAACTGGTTCAATTACCCTGGTTCCCACTGAAGCGATTTGGAGACGGGGGCCATGTGCTAGACCCATTTAACCCACATCTTTTTGACACTGATTTTTTCCACATCTTTTTGGATAAATTGTTTCTGCACAGGTGTGAACCAGTTGTGGATCAGAATTGATATAAATTTGCCCTTCGACCAGCTGGAGCAGATCCATTTTGAATCGATTCATTTGTGAATATGAACCACAAGGGTTTTTTTACAGGGGAAAAATGCAATTGGGGCAAATGTAGTGTGAACCACACTTTGCTGTCAAATCGATCCATCAATTTGGATTGCAAACTGATTTATATGTAAGTGGGAATGAGGCCCAAAACATATTTCTGCTTGATCTCAGAGAACACCGTGGGAAGGACAGGGTGGACATCTACCCTACTGTACAAAGGATTTTTGTTTCCAGGGCTACCTTTTTGTTATCCAGATGTTAACTAATGGACAACTTCAAGGTCATTTTTAGGGTTATTTATTAATCTTAATTTCAACTGAGAAGCATCTAAAATAGATGATACTTTGAAACAGAGGGGTCATCTGAAAATCAACATAGAACTTCAAATGGGACACCAAACCACTCTAGATGATGTGAATTAAAGCCAGACAGTGCTACTTCAATCAGGAGATTAATGGACTTCTGATGGACTTCTACTACTATGATGTTCACATAGGTAAGAATAAATATATGAGAGCTGCCATGAGGTAGCCTGATATTGATCCCAAAAGCTATGGTTTCTTTTATGGGAACCATACATACTCCTGGGTGCTATGTTCCATTAGTTACATGACCTATAAGACATCCTGACATGGTTCATTGGGACTGAAGTCACTCTTTGCTAGATGGTATGAAAAGGCTTTTTAACCATGAATATTTATATAGATATAAGTGATTAGATAAAGGTGAACAAATCACATGCATCAAAGAGCTAGCATTATCTGCCAGGAAGGTTGAGGAAATAATTCATCTTCACATTCCTAATATATCATTTAATGACTTGCCTTTGGGGAGACTTGCTTTCCTCTAAGGTATTGGTCAAGCTAGACAGTGTCAGACTTGATGGATAACTTGTCTGATCTGTTATGGCAAATCCTATGGGTGTTAGCAATGGGAAGAGTCAATTTACACATTGGCGGTGGTGGCTGGGAGGAGGGGATGTTAATTTAAGGGTTTTTTTTCTTCAAAACCTTTTCAGCAAGAGGACTTTTAATTAAGAGTTGCATTCAGATAATGTACAGATTATAAAAATGATAGAACAGAATTCCATTATAGAGTAGTATTTGCTACTAGAACTAGATATTTATTTTCATGCATGGCTCTAACTAATCACCTGTTTGGATTACATTGTTAATATTTTCTTCAGCTAAAGGAATACTAATTTCTTATATGTATTTGACTTGGTATCCTATTTTGCTCATGATGCATAAATATTATTAAGCACATTTCATAATTGCAAACAAATTCAAAGTGATGCCTTGAAGTTACTCTGACTACAGAAATGTGACACTTACACACCCATTCAGTAACAAAACACTTTTCTGGACTATTAACAAATCCACCAACCTGCAATGAGGCCTTTGCTAGTGTGGAAGCCTGTTTGAGGTCACAATCCAATCCAGGTCATCCACAGGCACTCCAGAGAAATACATGGAAGATGAGAGGAGAAATGTTCTCAGTCAGAGCAAAAGCTGTTACATGAAGCCAGTACCCCAGATAACCTAGGCCAAAAAAAGAGTAAACCAAGGAGACATTAAGCTCAGGCAGTCGAGAGGTCAAGAATCCAGAGAAACCCACAGGTACTGAGAGCATTCCTAGTCAAGGAGACTGAATAGGTGTCAGCAGTGATGACTCTCAGCAGTTTTTGAGAGACTTCTAGGTTACTGAGTCTGGACACCAAGTGTGTTTCCGATTTAACAGATGTTGATTCTGACAGAGCTGCTCCTTCTCTCTTCATTGGACTTCAAAGGATGATGATGTCTCTTCAGCATCTATCAGGTCCTGCTGAAGAGAGAACTACTCATCTATTTTAGCTTCTCAGATTCAGGGAGGGGGCTGGTGCCAGGAGCCAGAAACTCCTTGCAATCCAACCTCTCTTCATCAGATTCCACAGGTTCTGGAGAGTGTTATGACAGCCCCAGTGCTGTCTTCACAGCCTGTCACTGGCCAACTATGCATGCAGGAGAGCTGTCCTACTCACCGTCCTCCTCAAAGCCAGAATTGTAAAGGGAGATGTAGCCAGGATTGACCATAATGATGGCTCTTTTTTTTTTTTAGCACATGAGCCGTACACAATCTGAAGTGTCTACCCAGAAACAATCCTTCATATAAGAGGTGCCCAGTAGGTGTTCACCCATCACCTAATCCATTTAATCTTTTCTGCACCACCTGCCCCCATGAGACCTGTTTAACATCAACATTCAGTCAATCATTCCCACATGTCCTGTCAACAAATCAGGCAACATGTCCAGACATTATCACCCAGTTCCTAAAGACAGCCAATTAAAGACCCATGGAGTAGAAGTTGGTGCCAGGGTGTACTATTCCAGCAAATGTCACAGCTCCACCAGATGTCTTATGATGCTACCATGATGATTCTATGCTCCCTTCTTCCTACAAAGGCATCCCATCCAGCAGCCCATAGAGGGGGACATGGAGTGCATGTCAAAACAACCAGAAAGATAATGCAAAAGATATACACCTAATAAACCCCCCACATACACAATCAGTAAATGAACACCATTGAAAATCACAATTTATTCCTCATAAATGACAATATATTCCTTATAAATATATCAGTGCCCTCAAATATTGTCTTGTTCCATAGGTCTTTAATTGGCTGGCTACAGGGAGCACATAACAACCTTGTTGTAACATCTCCATTGATTGTCAGTCCATTTCCGGGCAATTCAAAGTGCTGGTTTTGAACTATAAAGCCCTATCTGGCTTGGGTTCAAACTATTTGAAGGACCATATCTCCCTGTACAAGCCCACCACAGTATTGGAATCATCGGGAGATGATCTCCTCTCTGTCCCAACACCCTCCCAGGATTGTTTGGTGGGAACAAGAGAAAGGGCCTTCTCAGTGGCTACTCCCAAGCTTTGGAACTCCTTCCTAGCTAACTCCATCCCTGCTAACCTTTTGATGATAGATGAAGACATTCTTGGGCTGGCAGGCCTTTGCAAATTGAAAAGGGCTGGAAAAGCTGTGCTATTTAATTTTTAAGATTTGTATTTTTAACATATTCTATTTTAATTCATTACTGTTTTAACTTTTAAAATGAGTTGTTTTTAAATTTTATATTTATACATCTTAATGTTGAACTGCTTTTAAATTGTATTGTTTTAAATCTGTTGTTTTCCACCTTGAGCCCCTATAATGAGAGAAAGGCGGGATAAAAGAAAAGAATAACAACAACAACAACAACAACAACAATTCTAAGGCATGATGGATTAATAAAATGGCAAGGTCACTTTTATTTGGGGGCAACCAGCATATTTCTTTATGATACCCTAGAAAGACACAAAGTCCTAGGTCCTGTCTGCACTAGTCAGGTTACTCGTAGGGCAGCCTGGAGTATCCAGGACCTGGAGTTTCCCCAGCTTCCCTCCATTACCTTAGCCCTCTATTCGGACACTGAGCAACTATTTGCATGGTTGTCTCACTGGACATTACAGTGGGGTGCCCATGTAAACAACTACCCAGCATCAGAGCAGATCAACTGGGACTTTTTAAAATCCGTGGCAATTGGGAGGGGGGGGGGAATACCCTGTAATCCTGACTGTTTGTGCCAGACATGGGGATTGGGCCCTGCATCATCCAATCTCCATGCTGAGAGGCTGAGGGAGGCTAGTTTATTTGGTCAATGCAGACAGGATCCAATCATTAGTGCATACACCCAGCCAAATATAAGAATACAGATAATATCAGCAATGTGTATTGATAATGTAATTCTGGGTATCAGTAAGAAATGTTGTCTCAGGTCTTTTTTTAAAAAAAAATACTCAATTGTATCTTTCCATTACTCTCATTCACCAAGAGGTATATTTCCCTGCCATTTCCTACTTTCTCTCCTCGTCCTCCTCCCTCTGCTTTGCCTGGAAAAATTTCCTTCTGTAGAGAAGGAACTTCAGAAATCCCAATAATAAAACTTTTAGTACAAAGCTTGTGCAGCCCTTTTCAGGGAAAGAAGGTCCATTTCGTTTGAAGAGGCAGTGGGCTAAATAACAGATTCACTTCCTTTAAACAAGTTGGATGACCTATCCAAACCAATTCCAGCTGATCCCAACCCCCAAGTCCCATCGAAAGACAGAAGACCCTGCGGGAAAGGCATAGTGCCAAAGCAAACAGCAATGGGGTTGGCAAAGAGGTGATCTATCTCTACCTGGGCTACTTGCCAAGGTAGGAGGATTTATAGCCACAAGGCACTATTAAAGTCAATGGAACGAATTGTACATGAGAGGAACACTTTGGTTGTGGAAGCATGCGACTCTTGGAATTCCCGAGGGGGCTAGGCAAGAATCAATATTAGCTGTACTTGGCAGTACCAATCACCCAGTTTTGTGGTGGAAGACTGAAACTAGAGACATCTGCTGCTGTTTAAAATTACGCATCCCCATTAATAAGGTGATTTGATATTTTAACATCTAGGTATATAGTCTGTAGTGTTTGACTTCTCTTTCTTTCTTTCTTTTTAAAAAAAAACTGCATTGGCAACAGACAGACAGGGCTGTTCTTAGCAAGAGGTTATATATTTCCACATAGCTACAAGTTTTATATTCCCACATAGCAAAGAGATGAGTCCAGTGTAATAGCTCTCACTTTCTCTTGAAACCCAATGTTTATGTTTATGAAGGGCACGGCATGGCATGGAGCCTAGCTTAAAGTAAGTGGATGAGCCCTCCCTTTGCCATTGACATCATCAGAGGGAGAAAGAGGCCTGCCAGTTCCATCAGGCCTGGTGGCCTGAACTAAGAAGCAGATCCCAGTCCATCTGCCTTGGTCTAGGCATCAGAGGGAGAGAAGAACTTTTGGACCTCCCCCCCCCCCCACTACCACCATTCCCTTCTCCTTTTGTGTCATGTCTTTTAGATTGTAGGCCTGAGGGCAGGGAACCATCTAATTAAAAATAATAATTGGCTGAAGGATGGGGTATAAATACAGAAAGAAAGAAAGAAAGAAAGAAAGAAAGAAAGAAAGGGAAGCCATAGGACCCATTAGGAGACAAGTTCTGACATAAATGAGGATTGAATGGCTTTGTTGTTGTTGTTGCTGCTGCTGCTGCTGCTGTTTGTTGTGATATCAACTTCAACATGATGGCCCTATGAATGAAAGACCTGGTCATGATCTGCCATGATCAGGCTTACAGACACAGGACCATGGCTTCCTGAACTGAATCAATCTGCCTGTACTGTGGCCTTTCTCTTTTCCTACTGCCTCCCACTTTAGCAAATAGCCATGGTGGGGAGTGTGAGGGAGGAGAAGTGTCCTAGTTCCACCCGTCAGAACTTTACAGTAAGCCTTCCTGAGGGAAGATCTGCTAAATATTAAAGCATCAGGTGCCCTGTCCTGAATTTAACCTGCCAACCCTTAGATATGCTTCCCGTGCATTTTGAAGAACTCCAAACTGTTGATAATCTTGCTTCCTGAACTGTAGTTTGAAGATGAAAATATAAAGCGGGAGTGTTATTTCATGACTGTCAGACCTTTCCTTCTACATGTAGGGAGGAACAGCTGGAGAACATATATCAGCTTAGGCATGTATTAATTCAGTGATCTCATTTTCCTTGGTCTAGCTCTCTCAGACTCTTTTCTCCTCTGCTTAGTGGGAGGTTAGCGTGACTGGCATTCCACTTACAAGGGGGAGCAAATGTTATCTTCTCCTTGTGACTGTAAATCCTTTAATTTGGGCCTCCAACCCATTTTGTCGCTGGAATAGTCGCAGCAGGCGAAAAGGCTAAGCTGTAGGGGTTTGGACCCAAAATTTGGATGTGAGTGAATATAAATGAAATTTGTTTTGGCCAAGGGCAAAATTTTGCCAGCAAGTCTCCAGACAAGCCACTAATCCATGTAGGGCTGGCCTTAAATAAACTAGACACTAAACCTCTTTCCCCCCAGAGCCTCACAGATCTTGGCCATTAAAACAATTCAGTGGAACTGTAGGGAGCATTCTGACCTGTCTCCTCTGGCCCCTGTTGTCAGACTTCCCAATACACCATGAAGATCATATGTGGAAATTTGTGACACTGGTGAATAATATGATCCTTGTGATTTCTCTGTTAAGATACTCAGTCCATTGTTAATTTTTGCCTTTCTGTCAATGACATACAGCTTCCTCTCCAATCAAAAATCATCTTTGTATTTTGTTCCTGCAGTAAGACAAAAAGGAAGAGGTCATTACAGGTTGATTGACTCAATCAAGGAAGTCACAGTCCTGAGTCCGAAAGACCTGAGGAGGGCTGTCCATAACAGTGTGTCTCATTCTTTGGGTCATCATAAATCAAAGCCAAACTAATGGCATATAACAAGAATGTACAGCACTATATGTACTGCACTGTGTAAATTTACAGCGCTATATAAATAAAGGTTAATAATAATAATAATAATAATAATGAGAAGAAGAAGAAGAAGAAGAAGAAGAAGAAGAAGAAGAAGAAGAAGAGTTTTGTGTTCTTCCAAGCATGTAGACCATATATTTAAAAGATGCATGGTGCAATCCTAATCATCTTTACTCAAGTCCATTGAGCTTTTCTTGTTGTTTCTTGTTGTTTTTGTAGTTTTCCTTCAAGTCACTTCTGACATACAGTAACCCTAAAGTAACCCTATCGCAGGGGTTTCTTGGCAAGTTTCTTCATAGTGGGTTTATCATTGGCATTCTCTGAGGCTGAGAAAGTGTGATTTGCCTATGGTCACCCAGTGGGGTTCCTTGGCTGAGTGGGAAATTCAAACCCTGGTAAGTGGCAGATAGTTGCTCCCATGTCCCTGCAGTCATGTATGTGCTCTGGGATTTTTTAAGATTGACTTTTACAAGGCCTATCCAAGGGACTGAATCTACAAGACCCCTTTGTATACTATTTGGGGAGGGCAGGATTCAGGTTTTAGACATGTTTGTTACCATTTGTCCTTCTCTCAATGCTGAACTAGAGTTCAAAGTATGAAAAGGAGCAACCAAGGAAGCAAGAGACATCCTGTATTAAACAGTGCAGAGTCAGAAAGCTGTAAATTAGAACAGAGGCCTGGGAGTCAAAGTAACAAGCTCCTTGAAACAGTCCAATGATCATAAATCAGTACTTACACAAGCTGTTATCAAGAGGTGAACTGGACTGAATCCAGCAGTTTCACAGAGACAAGTTCTCTGCTTTTGAATGCCGTCAGCTCAGCCCACACCTTGATTCCTGGAAGCATACGGCTGTGTTCTCTATAATGTCTGGAACGCAGCCTCCCATTCCATCTGCAGGGAAGGTCTGAGCCAAATGCTGGAGCCTTCACCTTTGGAGATTATCATATGGGGGCAGGACTGGGTTGGGATGGCTCTCCTACCCTTATCCTGTCTGCGACTGCAATTTCACCAAAGCCGTTCATACACATAATGCTGATCCTGTCATTATCCTGCCACTGAAGTGGAATTTTGTTAACATGAACTCCTGTTAATACAAAATGCCAGGACAATTCCACTTCAATGACAGGACAATGACAGGGATGAGCAATTGTCAGAGGTTAGGAAGCTGTGTTGTCCTCCCTGGATCGTTTGGAGGATTACACCTCCTGACACACTCCTCTGAGAAATGATAAGCATTTACCCCAGATGTCTACCCAGACTTTCCAGTGGGTGTTGGGGACAATTTTGCCATGTTTTTGGTCCTCATTTTAGGACTGAGAGACAAGTTTTTCCAACAAAAAGTGACTTGGATGTCCAAAAATTTAGTTTCCTTGTATCTTCATACATTCCTATCCATGCATTTGTACAGACCTTTCCTGGATTTTATTTATTTGGAGTATTTATACCCCGCTCTTCAGCCACCAAGGATCTCAGAGCTGCTTACAAATGGTTAATTAGGCGGTTCTATGATTCCCAGCCCTCAGGCTTACAATCTAAAAAGACATGATGCAAAAGGAGAAGGGAATGGCAGTGGGGAAGGGGACCAGGTCCAGCAGTTCTTCTCTCCCTCTGAGGCCTGAACCATGGCAGATGGCCTGGAGGCAGGGCTCTCTTTCTTAATCTAGGCTAGGCTTGATGGAACTAGCCTGCCTCTCTCCCTCTGAGACTATGGAAGTAATAAATGCAGGTAACAGACCCTTGTCTCTGTCCAGTAAAAGGACAAATCTTTTCCCTTTATATCCAGAGCAAAAATAAAGTGCAACTGTAAAGAGCAGTGCTTGCTGAATCAGGGCTTCCATCCTGCAAAGAGATAGACCACTGAAGGAATCAGAGGTCCAGGGACGTAGCAAACACAACAGCCTCTTCCTTCCTACATCCCTTGATGGTCTCTCTGGTCCTCAGTCTCTATGCTGGGTGTTGTTTGATAATAAGGTCTCCTTTGAAGTCCTGTTTTTATAGTTCAGCCAGGCAAGGCAGCTGTGCTGGGTGGAGGTCAGTGCCTGCTGCTGAGTGAGGACTTCAGTCCAAAGAGCAAGGCCTCTGAGGGATGCAGAAATCCAAGGCAGTAGAAAATATAGCAGTCTCTTCCTTCCTATGCCCCCAGGATGGCCAAGCTGGGAATCAAACCTTGGTCTCCAGAGTCATAGCCCAACATTCAAATCACTGTGCCACATTGGCTCTTGTGATGCTACTACAAGCCCCATTTACAGGTAGAAACATTGCATTCTGCAGGAAGCCACCATGCTGTTTTATTAAGAAAACTTTGAGTTGCTGTTCAGGTAAAACATGCCAAATGCAGTCCCAGTTAAGGAAAAAAGTCCATTTATTGCAGTAAAGCTGAATCTTTGGTTCACTAGTGTACTATCCTTATCCATGACAAAGTAGCTGTGAGGAATTTTCTCCTTTGCTTCACAAGAGCTGGCAACATCAGTTGAATATGAGGGTGGTGGGATGGTGGTAGAATTCTCTGGTGCTGATTTTTCTGTAGTGATTAGATCCACTCTTTGCACTATCTTGGTTAAAACAGCTTCTGTGAATCAGCCCAGCAGTTTTCAGTTGAGTGGAACTAACATGCTAACACAAATTCCAAGGAGCTTAGCATAAGGGGTTTTTGTTTTGTGTGTGTGTTTGTGTTTTTTACAAAATACAGATTTCCATGCAGGAGCTGTTTTCATGAATACATTCTTAATTGTTTGTAGCAAAACAAATCTCTGCCTTGGTAAATACATGCTGAGTCTCCAACTCGGCATTATTTTAATTAAGTGTTTCCAATGATGAATCTCAATAAAGCAGATGTTGCCAAATAGTCAGGTATAGACACATCACGAGCATTAGTATCTGACAAAGCCAACAATCAGAGGATTCAACTTTGCATTAAATGAAACTGACTGACTGGAGCAGGGAGGTGAGGAGGCAATTTGAGAAAATGCTGCCTTGACGTTTCTGCTCCCATGAATTCATCCCTTCAATCTAATCTGGAGGACAGAGGTGGGGAGTTTGTGGCCTTTGGGTCACATGCAGCCCCCCATATTCCACCCTGGTCACTCCCGATCTGCCCGATATTTGCTTAAAATATTGCACTGATTTTTAAAAATATTCCCAAACTGCTCACAAATGCAGTAGTTTAGATTGCCCACCTAGCCGCAAGAGAAAAGAACTACCAAGAGATCTCCCGGACTGGATAAAACTGGGATAGAAAATGATGTGATGTTACTTACAGAGTGCCCAAACATGTCACTGCAACTCACTGGAGGGGCATTAGGGTTAAAAATTTCCCTAAAAACATAGCAATAGCATTTACACCTCTATACCACATTTCAGTGAACTCAGCACTCTCTAAGAGGTTTACAATCTATAAGCCAATTGCCCCCAACAAGCTGGGTACTCATTTTACTGACCTACGAAATGATGGAAGGCTGAATCAACTTTGGAGCTCTGGGATCAAACTCAGAACGTTGTGGCTGCAGAACTGACATTTAATCACTGCATCACCAGGGCACTTCAGAAGTGTGCAACACAGAGTTGCACACCTCTGCTTTATTGATAGAATCAGAGTGTTCCCAATTTTTGTTTGTTTGTGTCATTTCCCAGCTTTTTCTTGCACAGGATACAAGGCGGCTGTGGGAAACAGAAAATCATATGCCATTCACTATGAGTTGAATGCATCTGATTGCTACAGAACTGCAAGATATCAAAATCTCTCTCTCTCTCTCTCTCTCTCTCTCTCTCTCAATCTCTCTCTCTCTATATATATACATATATATTCAAAAATTCAAAAGATGTACAAACACAGCCTGAGAGTATTCGGCAACAGCAATTAAAGGCCAATAAAAAATGCCTGATGTAGAGATCAAATGATTTAAAAACCTTAAATTATGTCTCTTTGCAGAAGGCAAGTATGCGCTGGCAAGTCATTAGCCTTTCAGACATACTGTCGAATTTGAAATGAAATGCTGAACAGTGTTGAAAATGTTCAAAGTCAGCTTGCATTTCAGAATGGCTTGAACTGAAAGGCAAATGGCCTTCAGAGCATTTGGGTGTATTTCAATTAATTTTTAAAATGTGTGTGTGTGTGTGTGTGTTTTAACAATCAGCAGATAGGCCATTTTCCTTTGTTGTGGGTCACTAGTAATTGCCATTATTCCACTGGCTGCCTAAAATCCTGACAAATAAATGCTTTTTCTCCCATACTTTCTTTGACATTTGGCCACTGTAATGCATTCTCCATGGGCTGCCACAACAATAATTCAGGTACTAAGGAGACTGCTGATACTAAGGACAGATGAATTTATCTTTTTCTTTAAAAAAAAACAACAACAACACTACTTCAATATTTACATTATTTGAAGCACAAGTTTATTTGGTTTAAATTTTGGACCTATTTGTATTTTTAAAAAAGAAAGGTGAAAATGCATCTGCATTTTTTGTACAATTTCAACTCCCCCTCCTTTTTCGTTCAGTATATGAACTTTTTTAAATGCATTTCCCACTTAATATACATGTTTTATCTGTATTTGATTGGAGAACAAAACTTCAAAATTCAGACTAGGAAACCCAAAAGATAATTGGTTAGCACATTCCAGCTATGGCTTTTTCTGGGCAGGGATAACTTGACTTAGGAGCAAAACAGACTGCCCAAAAAGGATGGATTGGGGCTGCCCTGGAGCTGCTCACTCTGAAACAATATTCATGGCCCCAATGTGCCCTGCCTCCGTGGTTCTGGACAGCACCCTGAAAATAAGCAGTTTTCTGCTGCTCCTTTTCAGGATGGCTTTTCCAGATTATGGTGGCTCATTAGAAAAGACAATAATGCTTGGTAACGTAGAAGGTAGTAAGAAAAGAGAAAGACCACATTTCAGATGGATATACTAAATCAAGAAAGCCACAGTCCTGTGTCTGCAAGACCTGAGCAGGGCTGTTGATGTTAGGGTGACTTGGAGTTCTCTCATTCATAGGGACACCATAAGTCTAAGTCAACTTGACTTGCAGTTAACAACACACTCTGTGCAGAATTGCTCTGAATACAACTTTGAAACTGGATCTAGTACAAATTTCAAAATCTATATTGCTGACATGTATATCTTATTGAAACTATGCAACACTGGCTTTAAAGGAATTACATCGAATGCCAACATGTTTATGATTTGAATTCAAGGCCCTAGTGATGAGCTTCAAAGTGCTAAACATCGTGGGATCCTAATAAATCCTGAAACATAAGGTATATTGGAGGGGCCTTCCTCTGTGCCCCACCAGTGGGGGTAATACACTATGAAAGGACATGGCAGAAGCTTTCAGTTTTGTGGCACCTGGTAATGGAGAAGACTTAGAAGTCCATTGAGTAACACCATGTTTGCTGTTCCCCTTTGAGAAATTTGTCTACTTAACAGCCTGCCCTTACTGCAAATAAAAGACAGGATGAATCCTTCTAAAGTTTTTCCTAGATGCAGCAGCAGACAAGGCTTGCCCCCAGAACTTGGGGTACATTTGCTTCTTAGAAGATTAAAGGACAGCAAAGGTGTTAGGCAATGGGCTGCTTGAGGACAAAATGCAAACGTTGAAATGGTTTTCCCATTTTTTCCCATGTGCCCTTAATTTTATCACAATGGGCACATGAAAATAATAATTTAAATGTAGATTCAGGCCAGGGTTTGATGCTGGTAAAGTACAATTTTAAGTATTTCTCTTGTTCAGAGTTCTTTAAGTGTATTACAAGTCATTTTAATGAAGATGTTCATCAAAAAAATACAGTTGAATACATAATAAAATACAGTGTATCTAATATAGCTGTAAATAAACCATTTGAGATAAATTTATATTTATATTAACATTTCTAGCAATGTTGTACATTTTTCTTGAATGTTCTACATTTTGCAGTGCCTTGTCCTCCTATAACATCTGGTCACCCTGGGATTGCCTTTCTCCTGAATGCCTAATGAAGCTGGATTCTTTCTGATGCCAGGTTAAAACATGGCCTTTTATCAAAGCCTTTGAGATCTAACAAATTTTGGTTCACATCTGAACAGTATTCAAAATGTTAACTCATTTCAATTGTCAAATTGTTGAATTGTTAATATGTTTTAGGTTATACTTGAAGTTTAGATCATTTCTTCATAGTTAAAGTGTTCTGAATTTTTAAATTGATCTTATCTGTATGCCACATCAAGATACATAGCTGGCTACTAGCCAGGAAATATAAATTGGGTCAAATCAAATAAAAATGTGAATTCCAAATGAATTCCACCCCCATGCCTAGTATACCAGAAATTAGATCAGGGCGGAGAACGTACGGCCTAAGCACTGCATGCTGAAAGCAGAATCCTAAAAAATGTCAGTAATCTAGTAAATGAATACAGTGCTGAATTCAGGAGTACTCTCAAACTGTGAACCTGCATTTCCAAGGACTAAAAGTGACCCTTGCCAGCTTAGTACATCAGAAATACCATTGCAGCTCTGAGACTTCTAGGGACTGCTATTCCCAACGTGAAAAGTATCATTTTCTGCTACATTTATGCAACATGGGCTAACCAATGCTGGTAAAATTAATGGCCTTTGTTGATTATTAAAATCTAACACCAAGGGTACTTTTTCATGTTGAAATCATGGGAACCTCTCAGTCATACATGTGAGCATATAATCTATTCTGCTTTGGTCAGGCCCCACATGGAATTCTGTGTCTAGTTCTGAGCACTACAATTCAAAATGCTAGAGCGTGTCAAGAGGTGGGTGACCAAAATGATAAAAGGTCTGGAAACCATGCTCTATGACAAGCAACTTAGGGAGATGGGTATGTTTAGCCTGGAGAAGAGAAGGTTAAGAGGTGATATAATAGCCCTGTTTAAATATTTGAAGGAATGCCACACTGAAAATGGAGCAATTGTTTTCTGCTGCTCCAAAGAACAGGACCCAGAACAATGGATATAAGCTACAGGAAAAGAGATTCCACCTCTCAACATTAGGAGGAACTTCTTGACAGTAAGGGCTGTTTGACAGTGGAATACACTCCCTCGGAGTGTGGTGGAGTCCCCTTCCTTTGAAGTCTTTAAGCAGAGGCTGGATGGCCATCTGTCAGGGATGGTTTGATTGGGAGTTCCTGTGGCATGGCAGGGGGTTGGACTGGATGGCCCTTGTGGTCTCTTCCAGCTCTATGATTCTGTAGCATACAGATATGCCGAAATATACTTTAAAAGGCATGTAGCAAAACTGTCCCTATTTTGTCTGCCATTTTATGACATACTAGGATTATATAAATGCATCAGAGAAATTTTGCTAATTTGTCAAAGCCTTTTGTTTCTCTTGAAGTTTGGAAAGTTTCAAAGGGGAATCAAAGGTGAAGTCTGAGACGACACCGAGCAGAGCTTTCTGACAATTTTTATTCACCCTTGAAAATGGATCATAAAACCCAAAATGTGTCAAGGATTTAAATAAGCAGGAAGAATATATTTAAGCTTGAATGAACAGTGGGGACTGGCCATAAAGATTTCATATAAGAAAAAGAAAGTGCATTACAGCTGTTTTCTGTGAACAGTGGCTCCCAACTCAGCTAAAATTAGTAAGGAATGGGGAGTATATATTCTACTGAATAGTGGAAAATCCTTTATTTGAAAGGCTGTCCAGTCCAGGTCCAGTTTAAAGATAAAGTATTTAGAGCATCTCCAGAACCTGGTTTACTTTTCCTGTAGTTTAATGAAAATAAAAGCTTAAGTCATAAGAACTGTATTGTATTACTTCATCTGGCAGCCAGTTTAGAACTGACAAAACTCTGGAAAGGCATGACCACTATATCCATCATGGATGGTTGAAAAGATTTTGATATCTGGCTGTTAAACTAAGGAGCATATCGCTTGGCTTATTAATTCAGCTTATCTCTCCCGGTTCAAATTTAAATTCAAGCTGCATCCTGACCTTATCAGAAGGTTTTTGCCACCCGAATACAGCCCTGGTGCATCCCTGCTTCAAGGAGTGCCCTGCGGGCTCTTTTAGGATCTGGGAGTTTTCCGGCTTAAGAAAATGGCTACCGGAGCGCTCCTGGAAGTGGGGAGGCACCTGGGCTGTATTTGAGTGGCAAATTCAACAGCAAAAACTTTCTGATAAGATCTGGATGCAGCTCAAATTGAAATTTAAACTGGGAAAGGAAGGTAAATTAATAAACCAAGCGATAAGCTCCTAACTGACTGGGACTACTGCCATGCTGCAGAAATAAAGCAGTCTGAGGCCACTTTAACTGTCATGACCCAATGATATGGAATTCTGGGGTCTGTAGTTTTGGCTGGTGTACTGCATTGCAATGGTGGATTTGCAACTTAGGCTGCATCCACACTATAGAAATAATCCAGTCTGACACCATTTTAACTGCCATGGCTCAGTGCTATGGAATGCTGGGAAATGTTGCGGCACCAGGGCAATCTGACAGAGAAGGCTTAATATCTTTCACAAAACTACAATTCTCAGAATTGCATACCATTGAGCCATGGCAGTTAAAGTGCTTTCAAACTGGATTATGTCTGCAACGCAGATGCAGCCTTAGAGTTACAGATATGCAACTGCTCTGTATTCAGCTATGTTCTGTATTCACAACTGTTGTGCTATTGTCATAATCATAACTCCTCCTAGCCCTACCATAAACTTTATAGAACCACTCCAAGCCCACCATAAAATCCAGGGAGGTTTGTGGCATGATTAAATGGGGAACTTCAGAATGTTGTATCCAGTCCCTTCCTGCCCCGAAGCTATGGTGCAACAAATTCTCCTTGTCACACCATGGCTCAGGGTGGTAAAAATTTGGTGGTAAAAGGTGGACATATCAGATGTGAGGCCAGTTGGCCCCCCACCTTTAAAGCTTTGACTTTTGCAGCTTTGATTATTTGTGGTTTTGAGTAATCCCTAGGTCTTCCAGTGCAACTCTGCCAAAAGTTGACTACAGAGTTGTTCTGGAGAATCTAGAACCTCCTCAAGAAAAATGCTTCTCTAGTCATTTGTAGGTTCTCCACCAGGATCAACCACAGAGATCCACTGGAGGACCTGGAGATTTCTAGAGAGATGTTCTCTCAAGTAAAAAAAAATACTGTCTTTTTTTATTTGTGTTTTTTTCACATTTGCGGTAGTCCTTCACCCGCAACCCCAGCGAAAGTGGAGGGACTATTGTAAATACCTTGGGGAAAAAACCCCTGCTGGTATTAAGGGGTCCTCAACATACCTAAGGGATAAGTATCTATGCTATTATGAAAGAAAGTTCAAGCTCTGTTAGATAAGGTAAAGAACTCTTGCAGTGAGCCACTGCTCATCAGAACATACAGTACAAGTTTAGAGCTTGGAGAAGTTACCTTTTTTTGGACTACAACTCCTATTCAGGCTAATGAATTCTAGTAACTGTTGTTTAAAAAAAAGCCCACCCCTTTTTTCTGAGCTCTGCACCAGGCTGGTTCAATGATTTCATTCAGACAAGGGCTTTTTGCTTCCATAAAATAGAAGATATATTAGACATGATATTTGTAATGTCGCTGAATGTTTCACCCGCATTTGCCTCTGATTTAACTTTTGGCACCATGAAAGCCAGTGAAAAAATGTAGCTCACAAATATGTCTGGAGTTTATATTTAAGCACTTGGAGTATGCTATCTAAATACTGGGAGTTATTTCATTTTTATGGGGTTAATGTTAAGGTGGCGTTATTTCATGCTGTCTTCAAATTTTCCTACTCTTCCATTCAGTGTTTCTTAGCTCTTTCTAGAATCTTTGTCCTTTCTATATTCCCTTTACTCTGCCTCTCAGGTTAAGAGAAGCAAAGGCAGTGATCCATCATAAATCTTTTGACATAAGAAAGATCCACAGCTTTGCCACTTCTGGCTTGTATGGAAATGAGTTGGACAGCGAGTTAACATTTCAGTTGAGATTCACTGTTGAATGTTATGAAGGGCAGCTAGACAATTCTGAAGAAATGCCCTTTCCAAAATCTAGCATAATTCTTTTCCTTCCCACAAACTCAGTGTTCAGGCAGAGGACCTTAAATAAACGTTACACTTGGCAATTCATTTAGCTGGAAGTTTTAAGTTAAAATGACTTGCCATAAAAATATTAAGCATCCTATAAGACGCACACTTGTAAATGAAAGGGTGGCTTAATAATTTGAGAAGAGAAATATAAACAGTGTCAAATTTAACACCACTGAGCAATTTAATATAACTTCTGTACAAGTTTTTCAAATCATTATTTATCCAGTTAATATGCATAAAAATTTAATAAATTGCCTTCTGCAATATTGCTTTTGGTGTAGTTTGCGGTGTAGACAATTATTCCACTAATGTACAAAAAAAAATCCTCAGGGGAGATTGGTATTTGCTTGCCAAACATAAGAACCATGGATAAAGGGGATATGTGTAGGTTTTTAAAATGATGCTTCAAGGGCATATCTTTAGCACAGTGGCATAATGAAATTTACTTATTAAGAAATGAATCCTGTTTTTCCTTTATCAAGTGATAAGGAGCTGCCAGGTTTTCTAAGAAACCATAATATTACAAATATCACCAATGTGAATACTTCAGCTCTTGAAACCATGATGTCTATAGCTGCTAGTTCAGAATGGACACAGGCCTTGAGGTTTCTGTGCTAATACCTGAGACCTTGGGATGATCTCTAGTAATGTCATTAACAGTTGTATTAATTACCAGCCACAGTTGCTCACAGCTTGTAATTCACAGAGAGAAAGGGGGGAGGGGGAGAATGAATATATATTTTCTTGTTTGAAAATTAAGACAAAACTCGTACTAAACGGCTGTTCCCAGAGCATGGTGAAATTGTGTGTGTGTGTGTGATTTATTTCCACTTAGTAAGGATAAAGGGATTACAAAACATTTATTCTAACCCTACCTGCTTATCTGGATGGAAGATGCAGAGTAGAGTAGAAGGTGAGCCCTGGCACTGCAATGATTGGAAGGGGGAAAGGAAACTAACTGTGAACCGGAATGCAACTTAAGCTCCCTTCTGAGTGGCTTGGGAGCATAATTTTTACATGCTGCATGCTCCCAAGGTGCCCAGAAGCTACCCGGAAGCCACCCAGCCATTTACACAGGGACGGCTTCATGACGCTCTGAAGCACTTTCCCACAAGAGTGGAAAAACTGCAAATATCTGTGCCTCCCAAACTTTAACTCTTCACATTTCATATAGAGTTGTAAGAGACCTCAAGGGCCATCCAGTCCAACCCCCTGCTGTGCAGGAAGACATAATCAAAACTGGCCATCCAGCCTTTGTTTAAAAACCTCCTGCTTCTTTTCTTGATCCTAGGCCAAATTTTCCTGCGATCTTTGATTATGCTCTGTTTCCTAATTTTGCATTCCTACTGGCAATGATTAAGATTAATTTCCTCCTGGAGTCCAGCATAGAATCGTCCAATATTTTCGTCTTCTACCTCTGTATTTAGAGCATAGATTTGGATTACAGTTATATTGATGGAGTTTTCCTGAGATCTTGTTGGTATTATTCAGTCAGCCTTTGCATTCTATCCTTTGACTGCTTCTGCTACATCTCTCCTCATTTTTAATATCACTCCATTTTGTCTTAGGGTCCTAGTGGTGGTACTGCAGCCACAAGGTTGTGAATTTGATCCCAGAGCTCCAAGGCTGACTCAGCCTTCCATACTTTAGTAAGTCAGTAAAATGAATACCCAGCAAGTTGGGGGCAATTGTCTTTTAGAGTGTATACCACCTAGAGACTGCTGAGTTCACCATGAACAGTATAGAAATGTAAATGCTACTGCAATTACTATTGCTAGATTTTCATTCTGAGTATAATACTGTGTAATTATCTGACTCAAACTATCCCATTCCTGTCTGTTTCAGCTTGTATTGCAATGTTTATACATTCCATTTCTTATTTTACTATGACTAGCTTCACCTGAGTCATGCTTCTCACATTCCATGTTCTTATAATATGTGTTGTGCAGCCTTGGACTTTCCGTTCACCTCTGAGCATGTCAACAGCTAAAGAACATCCTTTCAGCTTGAGTCCATTTACATCAGTAGCCTTTCTCTGCTGTGTCCCAGTAGCTCACTGAATGCCATCCAACCTGAGAATTTTGTCTTCTGGCACAATTTCTTGTTTCATTTTGTATTATTTCATCATAGGGTTTTCATAGTAAAAGACACTGAAAGGGATTTATTGTGCCTCCTTCTACACCATACAAACAAGTGTTAGCTATGGTGCCACTGCAGTTGTCTCTGAGGAATCCTACAACAATGTTATCCTCCATTGCTAAAGCTGCCCAGTAGCTGTTTTGCACATTTAGTCTGGCTCTTTGAACAAAAGGGATGTCATATTGAAGAGGGAGCAAGCTTGTTTTCTGCTGCTGCAGAGACTAGAACGCGGAACAATGGATGCAAGTTGCAGGAAAAGAGATTCCACCTCAACATTAGGAGGAACTTCCTGACAGTAAGGGCTGTTTGACGGTGGAACACACTCCCTCGAAGTGTAGTGGAGTCTCCATCCTTGGAGGTCTTTAAGCAGAGGCTGGATGGCCATCTGTCAGGGATGCTTTGATTTGGAGGTCCTGCATGGCAGGGGGTTGGACTGGATGGCCCTTGGGGTCTCTTCCAACTCTATGATTCTATGATTCTTCAGCAAAAGGCTGTTTGACATAGAAGATCCCACCAGCACCACTGCTGCTGTCAGCATAGCCTCTTGCTTTACAGGAACATGCAGTTCCACCACCATGGAAAGGTAGTGTCAATGGTGGGACGATATACAATAGCATCAGTTTATTCAGTTGGTTTCTAATTAGAATTCAAGCTTGATTTACAATTAGTAGTTTATGCCTTCAAGTCACCTGTTAATTTATGGCAACTCAATGAATTCCATAGGGTTTTCTTAGACAAGGTATAGAGGGGTTTTGCCATTGTTTTCTCCTGAATATAGCCACAGCACCTGGTATTCATGATTTTGGTTATTATTATGATTTGGATGGTGCTATGATTTTGGTTTGGTTGCTATCCTGATCCCTGCATTGCCAATAACATTTTGATAGGACTCATGTTAGGTTTCAGCATAAAGCATACAGAAGAATCACCTTACTGTCAGAAATATTCCTTTATTGTCTTCCACAATTCCATGTGCAGTAGTTGGAGACCATCGCTTGTATTTGGGAGAGGGTGGAGAATATGTATGTAGTCATTGAGAAGAAGCTTTATATACTGATTACCAAGACTTGTGGCCAAAAGACCAAGAAGGAGGCCAATGGATCTTCCCTGCCCTCCCCCCCCCCCCCCCCGCTGGAAACCATCATGGCCAGAGAGCTAAAGGGGAGGTCTCCAGATTCTTGCCACTTGGACAGAAGATTTCCATGTTGCTTGTTAAATGGTAGCATGACAGGCAACACCTTCTGAACTTCCCTCTTCTGCACAATCATTAAATGTACAGGAGCCCTCTCTACTTCTCACTCTGGCAACCCTCAAATAAATATAATAATAACAAAACAAATGACTAACCATTTTCTATGCTTTCAGACCTGTTTCCTGAGACTGCTAATGGTAGTGCTAATCCCTACCATTTGTGACCTTGGGTTTGGCCTGATGAAGGTATTACCCTAATATGAATTTTGAATCTCCAGAATTATTCCTCTTAAGTGTGACCTCATGTTGTTTTAATGGCACTTGCCAATGACAAATGGGACTGTGCAGAGCGCATATTCACACAAGCCCCAAGGTGTACTTCCATCCCCATTTTTGCTTCTCCCAAGGTGTTAAGAAAAGTAATTTACACATGGCTTGTCCTCTTTGCCAGCCAAACTGCAGCCAGTGACAGTGACAGTTCCTCTTGTCACTCACATTATTAGTTCAGGCTGGGCGAATCGTATCATGATTTAGTGACCTTCCCAGATGTTGAAAGGCCTATATCTCTTTACTTTCGTCTACTGTAAGAAAAATAAAATGATACAAAAAATTGGAGGTGGTCTTTTATTATCCCAGCATGTCACATTGTTATATGATGCTGTGCAACAACATGCCGCATCATGCAAAAGAAAATGAACTCTTCCTTGCCATTTTGGATTCCCTACCAAATATAGGCTTCTGTATTTTGACCACAAATTAGATAGGATGTAGGGCTCCCACATCTCAGGGACTGGCCAAGACCTTCTTTTCTTGTCTTCAGAGCAAGGAGGGAGAATCTTATTAGTACTGTCTTGAAAAGTATGTATGTGTGTGAGAGTATATACACACACACACACGTTTCTCTCATTTGTCATGTATTATATTTTTATTTGAGTTGCATACTCTATGCATGGTAGCTGGGGGGCACACGAAATGCTGGTTTAGGAGGTTTGGGCAAAAATATAGCCCACTCTTCTCCATTTAAAAATGATTTACACACATACTGTAAGCTGCAATTATGGAAATATGTCACTAACAGGATGTTGGTTATGAGTGACTGAATACACAGAACTGTGGTCACAGGTGCTTCCCTTAACCTAGATTCAGTCAACAGACTGTGTAAAACAGAGTGATCATGTATGCAAACAGAGGTTGCAGTCCAACATGACCTCAGTGGAGTTACACTCCACTGAGCCATATACCCCTTCCCTACCACGGCTGTCACTAGGGGTGGTGGGGGTGGACTTCACCAAGTGACACCCCCCCCCCTCAGAGAGAGGTGTTGCCCAGTGCACTGGTGGGAAGGATCTGCATTCCGGTGTGAGGTGTACTGAACCACCTGTCCACAAGTAGACTTGGACTCCCAGAGAGTGAAGGTCCTGGGAAGGATCTGGTCCTCCTGTCTGGTGGCAGAAAGAATCTTGTACAGGATTCTATTGGCAAGCCACAGCAAACTCCTGGAGGCATCTCCCATCTCCAAATAGTGCATGCATCTCTTTGGGAGTTGCAAACAAGGTGGGTAGACCAAAACAGCTTGGGGCACAGACAAAGTCCCTTTGGGGTCCACCACCCTGTCAGAAACAAGAAAGCTGGCCTCTTTTCCTCAGTGGCTTGATTGAATATTCATGATGCTTATTTGCCTGGCAGCTCTAAGCTATAGAAGAAGCCAAGCATCCAGGCTTTCCACAAAAGGGCTCCAGGAGTCTGCTCAAGAATTTCATCCTGCCTCTCTGTGGCTGTTACCTACCAGCATTTCAGAATCCGGTGAGGACGACAAAAGAGTAAGTACACCATGGGATTTGGCCCAGGCAACCTAAGTATCTCCCCCATGGGATTGATCCTGGGCATATCTCTCTACAGGGGCCTTGAGTGTGCAAACTCCCAGAGGCCTCTCCCTATACCTAATGGTGCCTTGACTCCCTTCAAAACATGCAAATATATTGAGTAGACCAGAATGACCTGGGACACGCTGTGCCTTTGGTGGCCCAGGTCCACCAGAAGGGAAATCAGCCTTTCTCTTCCACAGCAGCCCACTCTGAGGCTTGGCTGGGGTGTGCCAGGAATCCTGGGGATGAAAGCATGTGTTACCCCACTGGGATGACCTCAACCCTAGTTATGCTACTGCTCCCAACTTAATGTAACGTCCTTGAAGCCATCCTACATGGATATTCCATGCTTTGAAACAAGAAGGCAGGGTTAGGGAAGTGTGTGGCTACCCTCCCATAGCTGATGCACAATAATGAGAGAAGCACTGAAACCACTGGAAGACACCCCCCCCCCCGGATCCGAGCACTGATATCATTGTTTCAGGCCTGGCCCTGGGTAAGTAGTCAGACCCTGCCTTTTCTTTGTGAAGCATGGAATGGCCAGGGTTCAGGGCTTTACAGTAAATCAGGGGTGTGTGTGTGGGGGGCTTTGGGGGATGAGGAGGGCAAAAGGACATACCAACCCCGACTGTGCCCAAAAAGGACATCCACATGTATATGTCCCTAAAAGAATTCCAGCAGCAGCAGCAACAACAACAACAACAACAACAACAACAATAAAATTTTATTTCTAGCCCTCCCCTCTGAACGAGCAATCGAGACGGGGTACAAAAGAGAATAACAATTAACAAAGCAAAAATACAAAGCAGTTATACTTATTATCATATATACAAACTCTATACTTGTAGGTGGGTCCACATAACCAAATTTACAACCATAATTTGGGAAAGTTACTTTGGAGGGCTACAATGCCTAAATTCTTCTAGTAAGCATAGCCAGTGGCCAGTGTTGGCTTTGGATTCTGGGAGTTGTAGTCCTCCGAAGTAAATTTTCTAAGCTCTGGGTACAATGAATGTAGTGCCTTACATCTACAGTCTGTACAGTCTGTACAGTGGCATCACTAGGGCTAGTGTCAACCAGTGTCAACCAGTGCAGTAACTCATGGTGCCACCCCCCTCCTCCTATCCCATACCATACAGAATCTTTAGTCATCTTTTTTGTACTAACATTACTCATAAATCATAATTCCTCCATAACACTGAATGTCATGAAAATAGTTATGACATAAACAAATAGCAAAATTAAAGTTATACCTTTAAATTACAATATCATACGCACATCCTCAGTGCATTTACATTACATATTATTGATTTTATTGGTTTTTGTACAGCGCTGTGTACAGTTATGGTGCTTTATAAATAAAGATGATGATGATGATGATGATGGTGGTGGTGGTGGTGGTGGTGGTGATACATAGTTTTATGTGGTTGGAGTGAAAATTCGGTTAAAAGTTATGTTTTTAAAGACAATTTCAAAAGAATATTTTTAATATTTTTAATTAAAACAATATTTTTAAAAACAAACAAACCTTGGGACCTCTTCTTTCTCCTTCCACTGAGCCTCACCCAACTAACACTAACTCTTCAGCATTTTAATGGGACACAGGCAAATGCCACAGACCCCTAGTCATGCCGCTGAGTGTGTATATGCTTAGGACTTTCTTCACACCGTCCATTGAGCCTACATAGATTGAGGGCACACTCCACTGTCCCTTTCCTTTCCTATCCATCCCACCCCACAATTTACTTTGCCTGCCTGGGTTTACTGTGGCATAGCCCATTGCCAGGTCTGTGAGCTATGAATCTTTTCCTTAAAGAGCAAGCCAACTCTTTCTCCATTATTTTCTCTTATATCATTTGCATTAATGGTTTGAATGGCATCAAGTCCTGCGACTCAACCACAATCCCCTATTCCAAACTAAAATCTCAGATCATCAATCAAAGTTCTCACTTCTTTAAAATATTTAAGAGAAGTGGTGAACTTTCTAAACTCATCCCTCCCTCTCAATAAGCTCATTAGATAAAGCACTCTTGGCTTTGCATTTACAAAGAAACTGCTACAGATTTAGAGGACCTGATGTCTGTTTGAGGCAGGATGAAAAAATAACCTACATATGCATTGTGATTCTAAAAATGGTAACATAATGTTGAAAGGCTCCAGGAGCCATTTCATTTCTGTTTCTTCCAAAAGGATAAATCTGATTTAGAAAGGACTGCCACAGTGCCAAAATCATGGCTATGGTGGGGGGGGGGAGTAATATTTCAGAGTATATGAGAAGTTCAGTCTACTCAGTACAAAGCTTTAAAGAGTCGAATGATTTATTAAGTAGAGAGAAGGAATCAGTGTTTTGATTCAAACCAGTGAAGTCATTTCTCACAAATCACCTTGAGTGGCGATTTGGCATAAAATTGGTCAGTTTTGCTTTCTCTCAAATTTGAATCTTGCAAATTTTGGTACATTCTGCTTCATACCAAACTGAAACGAAAATTTCATATTAGGAGATTATCTCTCCATTTTGCTTCCTCCCACTTTAACATTTTGTGCACTTTAGTAAATGCTTATTTTTAAATAAATAAATACATAAATAAAATAAACTGGTATAAAATTCTCACTCTTCTTTACCAGTATACACCATACAGGTTTGGGGCAAATGAACCTTTCCAGTTCTTTGCTACCTTTGTGAAAGACGTAGCTAATAATAATAATAATAATAATAATAATAATGTTTATTTGTATTTCCTGCCTCTCCCACTGGATCGAGGCGGGATTCCAACAGTTAAAAATATACAGCTCAAATTCAAGAATTTCAAAGCCATAAAACAATTATAAAATCAATAAAAACTCAATAAAAACTCATCGCATGGAATTTATCATTAATCTGTCAGTTGTTCCTATATCTAGTATAAATCCAGTGATGTCTATTATTCTTACTTGATTATAGTAGGTCAGGTCAGGTGGGTAAGCCTGCTGGAAGAGATCCGTCTTGAGAGCTTTCTTAAAAGCATCCAAAGAGGTGATAAGACGGATCTCCTCCGGCAAGTTGTTCCAAAGCTTTGGGGCTACTGCAGTGAATGCCTTGTGGGAAGTTGACATCAGTCGTGTTTGGATGGGGTCTAACAAATTCTTCCCTGATGTTCTGAGAGTAAGGGGCGGAATATGTAGGGAGAGGCGTTCCTTTAAGTAACTCGGGCCCGAACCATATAGGGCTTTAAAGGTCATGACCAACACTTTGTATTGCGCCCGGAAGCTAATTGGCAGCCAGTGTAAAGATTTTAATATAGGGGTGATATGCTCGAATCTTGATGCCCCTGTAAGTAATCTGGCTGCTGCGTTCTGAATTAACTGAAGCTTCCAAACTTGGTACAAAGGTAGCCCCATGTAAAGCACATTACAGAAATCTAAATGAGAGGTTACCAGTGTATGTATCAATGTTTCAAGGTCCCTCTTGCCCAGGTAGGGGCGCAGCTGGCGTATCAGCCGAAGCTGGTACCATGCACTCCTGGCTGTCGCTTCCAGCTGAGGTGTCAGTTGGAGCGATGAGTCCAGGAGTATGCCCAGACTGCGAACTTTGTCCTTTAGGGGAAGTGTGACCCCGTCCAGGACAGGTTGACAAATCTCCATCCCTGGGCCGGGGGTACCTATCACAAGTACCTCCGTTTTCTCTGAATTCAGCTTGAGTTTATTTTCCCTCATCCAGCCCATTACCGACTCCAGGCAGGCGTTTAGAGGAGAGATGCCATCTTTGGTAACTGCAGCAGTCAGAGACATGGAGAAATATATTTGTGTGTCATCAGCGTATTGATAACACTGCGCCCCATGTCTCCGGATGATCTCTCCCAGAGGCTTCATGTAAATATTGAATAGCATGGGAGACAGAATGGCGCCTTGAGGGACGCCAGATGTCAGCTCTCTTTTACGAGAGCAGCTGCCTCCCAGCTGCACCATCTGGAATCTGCCTGAGAGGTAGGAACGGAACTACTGGAGTACAGTGCCTCCAATTCCCATTCTCCTCAGGCGTTCCAGAAGGATACCGTGGTCTACGGTATCGAATGCCGCTGAGATGTCTAAGAGCACCAACAGGGTCACACTTCCCCTGTCTATGCCCAGACGGAGGTCATCGACCAAGGCGACCATGGCCGTCTCAACTCCGTACCCTCTCCTAAAACCGGTTTGAAATGGGTCCAGATAATCGGCTTCTTCCAAGGCAACTTGGAGTTGGGAGGCGACTGCTAATGCTGGGTTGAAATAATCCTCCACATTCCCCTCCACACATTCTCATTAATTATAGTGGAAAAGAAATACTTTGTAGAAACAATTCAGGAAGCATTTCAGAAAATTACTAATAGGTAAGGGTCAGGATTCAAATCTTAACATGAGTCGGCTGAGAAATATGTGTAAAAACATTGCAGTTCCTTATACCAGGGCTGAGCATAGCACTACTCTGGGCTGCATGTAATGCCAGAACTCAGAGGCTGGCCTCGAGTCTCCAGTTTTCATGGGTCATCTCCAGATTCTCCAGCTCTGATGAGCTCACCTCCAGGCAAAGAGGAAAGGGCTGTGTGCGAATCTCCAGCTTAGCTACTAAAGCAGCATTTTGCTACAATTGGCAAGTTTTGATTTGCTGACACAGCTTGCAAAAACTCTCAGAAGAGAGTGGGTTAGGTATGCATTCAGTTAACTTCCTCCTTTCCTCCTAGTCATTGTGGCACTAGGGCTCACCCTCTCCTCTGCTGTACATCCACTTTCTGGCTAGAAGCAAGTAGGCTAGATCAAATGTTCCTTATTCTGTCTTCCTAAGTAAGTGAGAAAGAATAACCCCTTATTACACCTGCTGATCCAGGAACAGCATCTTTAGTTAAGATTTTTTTCCCTTAGTTTTCAAACAATATGTTGCATGGGAGGAGCTGAACATGTAACATGAGCCCCTGAAGCCCCTTCATTCCTCCAGTGCCCCCGACGTCCTGTTTTTAAAAATAATTGTGTGATTTTTGGGCAACATTTTCCGCCAAACAACATTAAAAAAAAAAAAACAACCACCCTCAAACCTGTGAAAATATATAAATATATCCACAGCTTCATAAGCACCCATTTCATTTTCATTGCAGGGCCTTTCAAAATGCCAACAGAAAGTGATGTGATGTCCTTTCCTGTTACCATTTTGAGGGAGACTACAGAAGAAAATTACTTATGCTGTCATCTCATTGACAGCTAGCACCTTCTCTAAATTCCCACTTGTCTGTTAAAGCATAGAGATAGACATTAAAAAATAATTCCTCTTGCTTTTTTCACTGGCATTCTATATCACCTTTTTCTTAGTGTAACATCAGGTATATTTAGCTTTATAGCAGACATGCCGAGGAATCTTCCTAGTGAATGGCAAAAATGAATCAGGAAATTGGCAAGAGTGCCCAACGAGCATCAGGACCAATGCACATCGGTGTGTGATGCATGTCAACATGTGATGTGCATCAGGGAGCAATGCACATGGTGTACAAGGCACATTGGTGCACAAAATTGCATGATGCAAGTGATACACAATGCGGTGGGATGAATGCAATGTACACTGAGCACTTTGCTCACTCAGCTATGTAAGAGCAGCCCTCTGCTGGATATAGATATTATGAAACTGCCCAGTTTTAATTCACACAAATGTAAATCCACTTACCTATTTGTAAGTAGATTTGCATTTCTGTGAATTAAAACTGGGCAGTTTCATAAGATCTTGGAAATAAAATCTTCCGGCTGTTTTTCTCTCCTGAATCTGTTTGATTCAAGCAGTAGGCTCTGGAGCTCCTCAAACAATGAGGCTGTTTTTTTGTTTTTAAATGAGTACTTCCATATTGTTTCTTTTCCCTTTCCTTTTTTTGGAACAGCCATGGTCTGTGCAATCAAATGCCATTTTGCTGGCCTCTATTCTCCAGTCTGAGTTCTTTAAATGCGACTGTTTCAATGAGCTTGGCTCTGGGAGAGGTTTTGTGATGAATGGTGTCTGAAATGACAGCATGGGGCCAATCACTCAATCTTGTCTGGGTGATAATAAATTCCAAGAATTGCAAAAGAGGGATTTTTTTTTTTAAAAAAAGAGCCATTTGAATTCTGATGCTAATGAAATCATCAGACTTGCTTTGTCCTAGGATGTATACACCCTGTGAACACTGACTGATGCATATCTACACACAGACAGAGACACACATATTCATAGATATTCACTCACAAGCATGGACATGCACATGCACGTACCTTTGGGTGGCTTTCCCTATAATCAATTATATAATTAATTATAATTAAATCAATTCACCTTCTCTCCCACCCCCTTCCTTTTCTCTCAAACAAAATTCATTCTTTGTGGTGCTTTGAGCATGTGGAAAGAAAACAGAAAACAGGGTTTGGGAAGGTTACTTTCATAATAATCCTTAAATCTTCCATCCAGTGGCCAAGCTGAGTGGGAGAATGATGGTAGATGAAATCTGAAAAATGACTTATCTCTTAAGTTCAGCACATGTCAGACTGAGAGACATCTTCCTCTCTACTGTCTTCACCCCCCCCCCCCCCAATAACATATTATAGCTGCTGCAGAACCCAAACACAAGCATTTAATGGCCAGGGGACAGTAGGGTTGTGGTGACAAGGCAGTGTCTATCTATGTTCTTAGATTTGATCACAGAATAACAGGACACCATGAGGTTCTCTGGAGGTCCCAGAAGATGATGTCATGCTGTGCATTCAACTACAAGAACACAGCTGCATGTTGTTCTATACACTTCTGTTCTCCACCAGTTAATATATGACCATGTTAGGAAAGGATGCAGCAACTAACATGAAGTTTCTGCGGGGAAGGGAGGAGACTGATTGTTACACGATTATTAGAAAATTCTGTGATAACTCCAAATCTGAGTTGCTCAGGTGTAAATTGGATTTACCTCTGCATAAATCATTAACAGGATATCACCCTATATGTCATAAGCACTTATAAAAAGGAGCCCTGGTGGAGCAGTGATTAAGCGTTGGTACTAAAGCCATAACGTATCAGGGCTCCAAGGGCTCCAGGGCAGACTCAGCCTTCCATCCTTTCATAGGTCAGTAAAAAGAGTACCCAGCTTGTTGGGGACAATTGACTTACACACTGTGAACTGCTTAGAGAGTGCTTAGTTCACTATGGAGTTTATCACATGGGAGAAATTTCTCTCAATTGCAAATGGAGCCAAAGAGTGAATTTGCTAGTTTAGCGAATTTACGTGAAAGCTGATTGCATTCGGAATGCATTCAGAATGACTTCTCTTTTCCTGAAAATGACCCCCCCCCATTGCCCAAAATTGCATGAGATAGTCTAATACGCAATAACGTGAAACCCCATGATTGCGTTCGGATTGCCATTGCATTATACCCCCATATTTTGTCACATGATAAACTCCTATGAAGTGGTAAAGAAATGGTAAAGTGCTATTGCTCTTACAAAAACCTTTCTGCCACGCACAATATCTTTGTGACTTAGAGACACTTTTCATACCGCTAAATAGGACATAGAATTGTAGAGTTGGAAGATACATCCAAGGGTCTTCTCATCTAGCCCAATTACCAAATTCCATTGGTCTCAAAAACTGAGGATTCTTTGTTCGGGATTCCAGAAGAAGCCAGCGTCAATTGTGTCTTTCAGACATAAGGTGATTACTATTACTATAACCAGGAAGAACAACAAAGAACACCTGGTAGACATTTTTAGAGGAATCAGGTAGAATAGGCCTCTTAGGATGCATACAGCATTTAAACAGCATACCTCCAAAGTGACTCAAAGCAGCTTTATTTTGACCTGTCTGTTTGGGCCCCTAGTGAGAGTTCAGGCCTGATCTGCTCTTAGACTCATGCATTTGTCCAAGAGCACCCCAAACTGCAACCATGATCTTTCAGAGAAAATGTAATGCCATCCAAAACAGTTTGTAAACATAGGTTGGGATGATCACACCCTTAAATTTTGACCAACAGAACTTTCCTCTTAGCTGGATTGAACTTCAGGCTATTCACCTTCATCTAATCCTTCACTGCATCTAGGAAATGATTTAGGAGCTTCCACAGGTTCATCCGCTTCAGTTTTAAAAGAGACTTAGAGCTGGGTATCACCAGGGTACAAGCCTGTTATTTTAAGATACTGGCTGTCATCCTGTTGATTTGTTATGAGATCATAAACTGGACATATCGTCTTGTAACTTCTGAGAATTCACATTTATCATTGTTAATGACCAAATTTGACCTCCCCCCCCCCCAAACTCTACCTTTAAACCATAACCAAAGGGCTTCCAAGGTGCAGCAAATGCTACATCTGAAGTATCCTCTCATTCATGGGCTGCCTTAAGACAAGCAGTTGTGGCAGGTCCCAAGGAGGGTCTCTCCAGCTTCCTGTTGTCAATATGCTCCATGACTGGGAGAGGACTGCAGTCATCATTTCCCAATGTCTCAATCTGCAGTGCCTCAAAAACTCTTTAGTTGGGACACTGCCAGACAGAAAAGCTAGGTTTTTTGGTGGGTGGGGATGGCATCATCTGATGTAATTATGATGGCAGACCTCGGGCATTGTAGTTACATCGGAGGATGTGGGATTTCAGCCATTTTCTCAACTGGTCCCAATATCAGAGGGGTTATCCATATACTTATTCCAGGGCTGGCATAGTTTTGCCTACACTCCATTCCTGTGGCACATTGGGAGGAAGAAAGATATTTTTGGTGTGGGGGATAAAAGAACTCCCCCAGTGTGTCCCAGCATACTCGTTTTGCCATTGTTGCTATTGAATAACCAAAGTTCAACAACATAGAGAAGCTGGATAAGGTGGACCTCTGCCCTTTGGACCTTGGAATGATATTAAAGGGGGTATATGGTTTCTGTCTTATCATCCATCCACCAATCAATTAATTAAAATTTAAGTTCACCTTTACATCAGAAATCACTTATCCCCTTGTTTAATCCACTTGTTGGAAAATTATAAGTCAGTGCACATCATTGTATCTAGTTTTTTTTTAAATATAAGTTATTATTGTAACTTAATGTTTCAGCTTCCCCAGGATAAAGATGAACTCAGTAAAGGATGCAATGAGCAGCTTTCCTAAACAAAGTTCCATGTCCATTTTAATTTGGGGGCTCACCCATCCACAATGCCTGTCTTTGTTGGCTGATAGATAAGAACAGCACAGAACAATGAGATACTATAGTGATCTTCAATGTCAAACATTCACGTAAGTGTCAAGAAGCATTTTGACGTAAATCCAGTTGTGGGTCCGGATTAGAGTAGACCCATTATATTAGTGGGATTTTCTATGAATGTTGAATTGTGATTAACAGTTAATTCAATGAATCAGTTCTAGTGGAGGGTTGCAACTGGATATGGGCCTCTGTATCAATGATAATCTAATCAGAAAACTCTTTAAGAAGAAATTATTTAAGACAGTCTCTGACTATTATGCTACATTTGCAATCAATAATATTTACGCTTATTAAACATTTGGTCCATCTGCTTCCTTAACTGCATATTCAGACATAGTAGGCTAAAAAATTAATTAATTCGTTCTACTATGACATTGTTCCAGTTTGAAGAAATTTAGAACCAAGAGGTGACATTTTGATATATATCAAAATTATATAAACCATTCCTTTCTTGTTCTTTTTTTTTTTTCTTTGAAAAGGCTGACATTTTGGAATCTGGCAGCATTAATTTCCACAATTGTGTGCCAGCATATTTCCATGTGCAATGTTGGCAATGCCAAAATAAAATTTCAAAACATTAAAAGCATCATTTGGCAGAAGTAGCCTTTCATGGCTGGTACGACCCTCATCCATACCACTCTGAACCAAATGGATATTAATAAATGAGAAGGTGTACAATGTCAGGATGAACTGGCTGCACTTAAGAATACTAGAACTTAAGAGCCATTCAGTTTGATCGATTGCCTGTAGACTCAGGAAAACTGAACTAAAAAGTGCATGGGAAATACATTTATGGAATTTTCTGCCAAAGATATGTTGCTGGTCCCTACCTTGGAGAGCTCTGATAAGAAATGTCCTACTGTGCTGCCCAGTGCCACCACTGCTGGTGTGAGTTGATCTCTCTGAACTGAGCGCCTTGTTGCAACCTCAAAGGGAGCAACTTGTGCCAGTAGCAGCAGTGCATGGCACAGTGGACACATGTGTAGATAGCTGCCGGCATCACTCTGGATTTTCCAGCAAAATCTGGAGCAAAAGTTGAGTGGTTGTTGTTTTTTCACACTTGCTTGGCCTGGGTTAGGACAGATTTGGTGCAGAACTGGCTTTCCCTTGTAAAGACCTCCTATTATGTGAGTTCGTGCACTGGAAAAAATGTGTTTTCTTTAGGTCCTCCTGTTTGATTCTATGTTATGTTTCTGCTGGAAGCTGACCATATAGTCATATTGGAGGACCAAGAAATGGCACAAAGAAGAAAAGGAACTTCTAGGTCCTGCGGAGCAACTCTGTGATCAACGTCAGGAAGAACATACTATAGTATCATGCTTGAGGACCTAGACAATGCCTAGCGAGAACACTTCACCATTCATTTCAGGTAAGGGAAGGAGTGTTCCAGATTATACGTGGAAATTGTATTACGTGAAAGGTCCCAGGATGGATCCCTCATGTAATGCATGACCCTACTGTATATTTATGTTTGTCTTTTGTATTTGACTTTATGTTTTTATGTTAATCTATATATCTAATCAGAGATACAGCCATGAAACAACATCATATGCACACTAGTCTCATCCACCTTATTGAAAGCGCTTTCATTATCCTTGGGATTCGTAGGTAATTCTCTCATGTAGAACCCATCACATTTACTTCAGATTTCACTTCACATAATATATGGAAGCAATTCAGAACTGGACAAAAATCCCTTATGAGTGAAGCCTATTGTAGTGCTTTTGACATTCTTATAGATCTTTCACCTCCATGGCATCCTTCAGCTTCGTCTTTATTTCTTCATATACAAATTTCAGTGATGATGCTAATTGCTAGTTGCATACAAGAGAGTATTGTGAATTCCTTATTTCTTCTTTCAGTAGTGAGAAGAAAACCTAAGAATGTATGTTCCTTCATGATCCCTTTCACCAGCTGTTCTGACCAGCAGGTTTCCTACCTGCAATTGCTCACCAGGGGCCAGTACAAAGAAGACCACAACGCACGTTGTTCCTTTCAGATACATTCCTCTACCATTAGGGCTCATAAATCCTTTATAAAGAAATCATCCTAGGCCAATGTGCTTAGAATGGTAATGTCCCTCATTCTGAAACTGGACAAGCCTTCCCAATAAAGGGATGACAATCTGATCCCAAACTAAGAGCTCTGCATACAAATACTCATTTTAAAAAAATCTTGAAAGTCCTTTGAATAAATTACTGCTATTGAAGAGCAAATGCATTAATATCAAGGACATCTGCAGAGTATTCCCAGACCATAGTTCCCTTGGCTGGTGATTTATAGACATGAGAAGGGACACACTGATGTTTCCTTCAACCAAGAAATATAGTCACAGGTCAGAAGACTGCTAATCTAACATTTGCTCTCACAGATCCTAACAAGCTCGAAGGGTAAGAACAATCTCTTTTCATTAACTGACTGCTGATATATAAAACCAAAATGTACCCTCAGTGTTGATAGATTTATAGCCATTCTAAATAAAAGCTGGTTGGTGCTTGCACACCGTACCTCTGCAGCATTGTATCACCTTCCAGATCAACAGGGATATTAACAGATTTCCCTAATACGAATTCCATAATGGGAGATATATTCTAAGGGGATATTTTGGATATAAGTTTATACTGAGGGAAAGTGAAAACAAAGTAAATATATATCTAGATAGATAGATAGATAGATAGATAGATGGATATGGATGGATATGGAGGGAAGTGATGAGTGAGGTGCCAGGTGGTTCGGTTCAAGTTTTGTTCCACAACTTTGTAAGCAATCTGGATGATGGAGTAAAGAGCATGCCAATCCAACCTGAAATGAAGCCAGACTGGGAGAGGTAGCAAATATCCTTAGAAGACAAAATCAGGATGACTTTAACAGATTGGAGAGCTGGACGAAAGGTAACAAAATGAATTTTAACAGGGATAAATATAAGAGACTACAGTACATTTAGGCAGAGAAAAATCACATGCACAAATACAAAATACTTGTGAAAAGGATCTAGATCACAGAGTTAGTACATCCCAGCAGTGTGATGTGGCAGCAAAAAGGGCCAATTATATTCTAACTTGTATCAATACAGTTATTATATCCAAACAAAGGAACACAATAGTACCACTATATTTTGCATTGGTCAGAATTTACCTGGAATACCATGTCCAATTCTGGACACCACAGTTTAAGAAAGACAAGCTGGATCATGTCCAGAGCAGGGTGATCAAAGTGGTAAAAGGTTTGGATGCCAAGGGATATGAGTAACAGTTGAGGGACCTGGGTAAGTTTAGCCCAGAGAAAAGAAGACAGAGATTATAGAAGTTCATATGATAGCCCTGTTTAAATAAACTGAAGAAGTGGCATGTAGAAGATGGAATTAATGTGTTTATTGCTGGTCAAAACAGCAGGGCCCAAGCCAATGGATTCAAAGGACAACAATTGAGATTCTAACTAAACATTATGAGGAAAGAGCTGTTAAACACTGAAGTAGACTGATCCACTCTCCTTACATAGAGTTTTTAAAATGCAGGTCTGATGCCCTCTTCTAAGAGTTACTTTTGTGGTGGATTCCTGAACTACATGATGTTAGACAAGGTGGTTCTTTCAGACATTTCCCAAATTAATAATTCCATTATTCTTTCCTGAGAGGATAATTTTTCTGTGATTAATGTCAGATCATGGCGTGAGTATCAGGCAGGAGTGGTGCTCCGCACCCTTCTGCCATTTAAGTGGAAGTTGCAAAGATGTGGCAATTCTTCACAATGGGAGGAGTTTGATGGCTTCAGACTGTAAAACCCTAGCATTTCAGAACACTTGAGAGTGAAAATCCTGAAACGAGTTTTTGGAACCACGTGCATTAAACTTCTAAAGAACAAGTGATGATTGCTCAGGGATTATTCCAATTGTTTGCAGGGTTATTAAAACCTGTTTCTTATTCTTTGAAATAATTCCATATAACTATTAGGAAGGAAGACAGACAAGAGATCACATCTGCTATTACCCTAAGCAACTGGAATTATTGCCTTTTTTTCTTCTCCCCTCTCTTTTCCAACACAAAAGTGGTAGCGAAACTGTACGAGTATTCCTTCATCTAATTTGCGAGCCTGCCACCATCTGCTATCTTTGGCACCAACAGCATGCCTGAAATCCTCTTTATAAATGTGCCCTCAACCAGGAAACTGATTCAGATGAGAATCAATTAGCATTCCCACCTCCCAAAGCACATGCCAATGTATATGCAAGTGCACGTTCTCCTTTGGCTTCCCTTTAAAAATGCAATGGGTTCCAGGAACACACATGTGTCATGGAATTTGTTTGAACAGGGTAATATCACAGTTCCTTGCTAAAAGACGTGGAGACTTTCTCTATGAATAATTATCTAGGAATAGGTCTGGGCACCTGTGGATAGGCTCTCTGATTTCTTTCTTTGCATTTTCCAATCCATATTTTTGATATCTTCATACATATAAAAATATAAACAAATAAAACAAACAAACAGCTTCATTTATATACTGCTTCATACCGCCTAAGCAGTGTCTAACCAGTTTACAACTGTAAGCTACTTGAACCCAACAATCTGGGCACTCATTTTAGCAACCTCGGAAGGATGCAAGCCTGAGTCGAGCTTGAGTCCTTTTGCGGGTCTTGAACTCGCAACCTTATGATTTTGAGTGAGTGAGTGGCTGCAGTACAGACATTTAACCACTTTTGTTTGTTTGTTTAAATAGGTGAAAGCAAATGGTTTACTAATTAATACTCAAAAGCGACTTATACTGTCTGTCTTTTTTTCTTCTTTACAAATTGCATAAATGATCCCCAATCTTTCACAAAACTATCTAATGATTTCTCTTTAATCAAAGTATATAATTTATCCATTTCTGCCATTTGAAGAGTTTTCAACATCCAGTCTTCATTTCTTGGGATTTCTGTGTTCTTCCATGTAGTTGCATAGAGCAGCACAGAGCAGCATAGCTACCAAATGTAGCACCATATAATTTAACTCCCTAATCATTCTCTTTCTTTGCATTTTTAACTCTGTAATCAAAAGCCATCGGTATGATCACAATGCAAATAGAAACTATTTCCCAATTTTGTTGTTCATCAGTCAGAGAACTGAAAATAAACTAACAAACTTTCCCTTTCTTTGATGAATGGATTCAAATAAAATATTTCAAAGGCGTCCACTCTATGTTTTTTCACCTGAAGATGAGTTTTGATATTGTTTTGTTTTCTTTTGCTCTATTTGCAAATTACTGGCTACAATTGTTTTATGAATTAGAATTGCAATGAGCTTGGAAGGGGAATTCTCTTAATTGAACTGTCCTTATATTCTCCTGAATAATAATAATAATAATAATAATAATAATAATATTTATTTCTAGTCCACCCCTCTGAACAAGCAATCGGGGCGGATTACAACAAGGATTAAAACAATATCAAGTAAAATATCCTGTACTTTCCCTTACCACCCCCCCTTAAAAAGAGATTAAATCACAATTGAATTAAAATAGTAACTAGCTAAAATAGTAATAAAAACAAGATTAGAGAAAAATGGACCCAGCCAAGGTTATGCAGAAGTAAAAACAGAGAAGGAAGGCTGGAAGAAAAGGCCACTCTAAAGCCTAGATTTGGAGCCGGGGGATATTTACATTCTCTGGGAAGGCCTGCCGGAAGAGATGTGTCTTTAGGGCTTTTCTAAAGCCTTCTTAAGATGAAATAAGACGCATCTCATCCGGCAGATCATTCCACAACCTGGGGGCAACAGCCGAAAAGGCCCTCTGGGAGGTCTGCACCAACCTGGTCTTCATGGGTTGCAGCAAGTTCCTCCCAGAGGACCGAAGTGTGCAGGGGGGTTCATATGGGAAGAGGTGGTCCCTTAGATAAGATGGACCCAAACCATGTAGGGCTTTAAAGGTTAAAGCCAACACCTTGTACTGTGCCCGGAAACTGGTCGGCAGCCAGTGGAGAGCTTAAATCTTTAACAACATTCTCACATCAAGATGGTGGTGAAAAGTGCAAAAGAATTCCTTGTCCTGCAAGGAAGAAGTCACCTTTATCTAGTTTTGCTGATTTAAAAGAGATTTTTAGGTCACCTCTCAGCCATGTTTAACAAGTCAGCTATTAAAAGAGAGTGGAAAGGGTTAAAAACCACAATGACAATGAAACAACAAACAATGAGAGAACAGAGAAGAAGAAGAAGAAGAAGAAGAAGAAGAAGAAGAAGAAGAAGAAGAAGAAGAAGCAGCAGCAGCAGCAGCAGCAGCATGAGGATTAGCCATATCTTTGTCTAGTACTGAAAAGACTTGAGAATCAGTACAATCCAGATGCATATATTGTGAATTTCATCTGGAGAAGTGAATTGATATCTGTGAAAGCTTATAATGCTTTCTCCTTTTTATGCTGCAACAAAGTAGCAAAGAGTACTTAAAAATCCAAAACACCAATATTCCTAAGTACTCCGTCCAGTTTGCTAGTCACCTGAATGGGCTCTGAATGAAAGTTCATAATATTTTCAAAATATGGAGGTGGAATCAGAAAACTATGCAATCACATACAGTGGTCCCCCGGGTTACGAAGGTAATCCGTTCCGGATTACCTTTCATAACCCGGAAATCTTCGTTTCCCAGGGGACCGCATTCTTTGATGGACCGCGCAGCAAATTTAAAGGGGCCGCGCAGTTTTTCTTCTTCGGAACCCGGGGTTTTGTTCGCATCCCGGGGGCTTTTTTTCGCCCCCGGCGGTTTCGGGTCCCGGGGATTTCGTTCCCCGGGGGGTTCGTATCCCGTGGGACCACTGTATTTCGAAGGGTTGTCAGATATCTGCCCATGCTAGTTGTCAGTAATGTCAGTAACATTATTTTCTGCACAGAAAAGAACATTTTTGCACAGAAATTATTAGAAATATTATTTTGTGAACTGAAATTGCCATTTGTTGGCCAGAAAATGCTGTATTTGCAGAATTAGTGCGAAACTCACACATTTTGGGGCAGATCACAGCAGTTTCTTTGAAGTAATCAGCATTTTCTACATGGAAAATAAAATTTCTATGTAGTTTGGGGAGTTTTCACACTCTCTGAACTTTGCACAGAATAAGTCCTGAACTGTGAAAGTTCTCATCAGTCCAGGATTCTTCTCATCAGGGTTCCTGGACGTTCAAGAAATGCGTTTTTCAGCTGTTTTTTCAAATTGTTTGGGATATGCTTTCCATCCTTAACAAAGAGTTTGGAAATTCCTCTTTCCAAAGATTCCTCTTTACTGTTGGTAACTTATGGGGTTAATGAAACTCATAACCAGTTGATACCACTGTATGTGTTTTGCATTTCTAGATAATATTTATGAAAGAAAAAGAAGACATGTAAGGCTACTGTTTTCAGGGGTAGCCATGCATCTTCCTATGTCAAGCATGGACAAAGTGTAGCTCCTGGGAACATAATGTAGTCCACTACCATTACCATGTTCTCCTTTAGTTTGTTTTTGTTTTTGCTGACATCTCTAATGGTTGTAGTGGGATATTTTCTTAAGGTTTGTACCTCTTTGCAGCTCATGGGAGAGATTTATAGCCAGAAATGGTATGGGTACAGTCCTTTCACTCTGACAGTTACCTGCTGCTGCTCTACAGTTTTTTTCTGGATTTCCCCATGAATTATTTGTTGCTGGTTGTTCCCTGGTTATTCCCAGGATAAGCCATCTTTAATCACAATGTGTGTGAAAATCTTCACAGTGAACATGCGAATATCACTGGATAATGCCCATTTAACCCCCCGATTTTCCCCACGTGTGATCAAGTCTTTAGTCATACTCAAAATGGAGGACATTTGGGAATTTCTTCCGGACAGAAGCTGAAATGTGGGATATATCCAGGAACAGGAAGACCTCTGGTCACCCTGGGCATCTCCCAGAGGCAGAGGGGTTTTGACCAAGAACTGGGAGAGCTGTTTACTTGGCTCATAGATGTAAAGATATTGCTGCTGCTCTCTCTTCTCTCAGAAGCTCATGGCACAATGGGCATTTATCCAGGGCCTGTATTCAACCACCATTAGCATCTTTGTTGGAGGACTTGCATTTAATCTGTGATTTCTCCTGGTGCCACCCACCTGTCCCTCTCATTCCCATCCTTCAGTTCATTGGCACTGCTATACCTATTTGCTCACCCACAGCTTCCTTTCCCTTACTTGGGTCCAGTTCTGCTGTTTTTTTCAAGCAAAGGTAGTCTGGATAAAAAAAAAAACTTCAGTAATACAAAATTTTATATAGTGTTATTATTTTCTTCTTAGAAATTCACACATTGTATAATGTATATCAAGGGCAATGGATAAATAATGTTAATACGGGGAATGACTATAACATATGTAATATAGTCATATTTTGAGCCTCATTCCAGAATGCCAGGTCCCAGTAATTTGTACCCCTCCCTAGTCATCCCTGTTTGCCACACTCTATTGGATGTCTGAACCACTGAAATCTGAACAAACATTGTTAGGATCAGGCTGCAAATCCCATCCAACAGTAAAATCTGTGTTCATTCACCCCAAAGATGCATGAGGTTGTCAACACTCTTCCATTATGTAAAGTGTGATTATCCAGGCTGTATCTTTTGCTTTTACTTAGATGATTGCTTACAATATTCCAATTACCGCCAACTAGGCAACCCTATCACTCCATTCCCACGGTTGCATTAATGAATAATTTAAGCTACTGTGCTTCATTTGCTTCAGAATTATTTTATGATGCAATTGAATGTTTTAATGATATTATGAAGGCTTTGTGATGATCCAAGTGGCTGGTTGCAGAAGGGGATAAACAGGACTATTTTCAGTATTTTTTAAAAAAAGACAGTAATAATTTGAAGGGTCTGTCTTACAAATGGAATAATGCAGATGCCATGTTTGTGTAAATGGGTCCCCTTGAATTCAATACATCCTAACTTATCTATGCTATGAGAAGTATGGCTTCCAATATCTTGACTATTAATCAAATTATGAAGAATAGAAAGGGAGGCAACAACACACATGTGGCATGTAATTTTTGCTGCTGCAAAATTTGCACATGGATGCAGCAGAAGACTGAAGGATAGATCAGCCAAACTTTAGAATGGAGCAACCTTTGATCCACAGATCAGCTCTAGCCTTCTACAATACTGCCTGCATGAGCCAAATAAAATGTTTCCCCCCAATTCACACAGTGACAAGTCCAAACAACACATGGCCCAATCCCTGGTTCTACTGTGAACAGTCTGGGCAACATTCAACCAGATCATTACTGAACCTGCAGTATTGTTGTTGCTGCAGTATTGTTGTTGCCTTCAAGTCATTTCCAACTCATGGTGGCCCTAAGATGACCCCATCGTGGGATTTTCTTGGCAAGATTTGTTCAGAGGAGATTTTCTATTGCCTTCCCCTGAGGCTGAGAGCATATAACTTGCCCAAGGTCACCCATTGGGTTTCATGGCTGAGTGGGAAATTGAACTCTGATCTCCAAACTCATCATGAAACATTCAGACTACTACCCCACACTGGAACCAGTCATATACTCTCTTAAAATGTTTTAAAATAACTCACATTTTGCTCCAGATCTTTCTTTAAGATCTGGAGCCATCTATTGTGATGCTGGGTGGCTGTTTACAATGCCTCTCATTGTGGCACCCGCCACTGTCAACGCTCTTGTGTGTCACTCCCTCTGAGGTCAGAACAAGGCATCCAGGCATGTGATCAAGTCTGGACACCTTGGCCTCAGAGGGAGGGATGTGTGGCAGCAGTGGGTGGCACAGTGGGATACACATGTGAACAGTCATCCAATGTTGCAACAGAAGATTCCAGGTAACTTGGGGATGTTGGAGCAGCTCCAGGGCCAGAATACTCTGAGTTGTCCCCAGACTATTCTGGTCCATGCAAAACCTGGCCTAAGTGTCCAAATCCAGCTCCTACATGAATGGGAAGAGGCTTGTAAGTACCAAGAGATAGTGCTTCACTACTGAAGGGAGGGAGGAGGAGTTAATCTGTATTTTCAAATGAATAATAATAATAATAATAAGTTTTATATATATTTCCCACCTCTCCCTGTGGATCAAGGCGGGATTACAACATGAGAAAAAACAATATAAAATGTAACAATAAAACAACAATATAAAAACCAAGCAGTAAAATCATTAAAATTACAACTCTCTAAAATGACCATCATTGTCTGTATCCATGCCATCATACTTCTTTTTTCTCACAGGAGATCTGGTGGGAAGGCTTGCCAGAAGAGATCCATCTTAAGTGCCCTCTTAAAAGTTTCCAAGGAGTCGCTAAGATGGATCTCTTCCGAGAGGTCATTCCATAACCTAGGGGCTGTGGCAGTGAATGCTTTCTGGGAAGTTTTAGTCAATCTTGTTTTTGTAAGTTTTAATAATTTCTTCCCTGACGTTCTGAGAGTGTGGAGCGGATTGTGTAGGGAGAGGAGTTCCCTCAAGTAACTCGGGCCCAAGCCATATAGGGCTTTATAGGTAATAACCAACACTTTGTATTTTGCCCAGAAGCTGATCAGCAGCCAATGTAAAGATTTCAATATTGGAGTAATATGGTCAGATCTAGATGTTCCTGTGACCAATCTAGCTGCTGTGTTTTGGATCAATTGAAGCTTCTGAACCTGATACAAAGATAGCCCCATGTAGAGTGCATTACAGAAATCTAGATGGGAGGTTACCAATGCATGTACCACTGCTTTTAGGTCCTTCTGGGCCAGGTAGGGACACAGTTGGAATATCAACCGAAGTTGGTACCAAGCACTCCTGGCTGTTGCCTTCACCTGAGATGACAGCTTTAGCGACGAGTCCAGGAGTACTCCCAAACTGCGAACCTTGTCCTTTAGAGGAAGTGTGACCCCCCTCCAGGACTGGGTGACAAATCTCCCTACCCGGGCCAGGGGTACCTATCACGAGTACCTCCATTTTCTCTGGATTCAGCTTGAGCTTGTTTTCCCTCATCCAACCCATTACTGACTCAAGGCAGGAATTTAGAGGGCAGATGCCATCCTTGGTCACTGCTACAGTCGGAGACATAGAGAAATAGATTTGGGTGTCATTGGCATACTGATAACACTGCACCCCATGTCTCCGGATGATCTCTCCCAGCGGTTTCGTGTAAATATTAAACAGCATGGGGGACAGAATGGCACCCTGAGGGATGCCAGATACCAGCTCTCTTTTACGAGCGCAACTGTCCTCCAGCTTCATCATCTGGAATCTGCCCAAGAGGTAGGACTGGAACCACTGGAATGCAGTGCCCCTGATTCTTAACTCTCTCAGGCGTTCCAGAAGGATACTGTGGTCAACGGTATTGAATGCCGCTTAGATATACTGGTTGAAGAAGACCCAAGTTGTGGCTCATCTGCAAACCCAATAATATTGACAGGTGGTTATCTTTACAGCATAAAGCAACTGATGACTTATCAAAGAATGACTTTCTGCTGGGTTTTGATTCTCTGTTAATATATGCTTGAACTACATCTCTCCACAGCCATACTCATGGTACATCTTTCTCCCCCCCCCCCCTTTAGCCATAATAATGTCTGCTTCTTCCTTAGAGAAATCCTCTTTTAAAGCATTTAAGAGCTTCTGAATCTCATAATAGAGCTTTGCAAACTAACAAAAAGTGACATTAGATGAGAGCAAAAGGGTTCTTCTCAGTCTGAACAGCCACAGGCAATTTCAGAAAAGAATGGTAAGATCAACAACATTTCCCAGCAGTCTTTTGGATATTATCATATTACCATTTAGATTCTGCCTAGTAGCAACAGCAACTGAAGGCCTTGCTTTGGTAAACACGTGTAGGACTTTGGAGGATGGTTAACAAATGTCAGCCTCAATTGTATGAGACACATGGTTAACAATATTCTTTCCTGGCTAGTTAAGGCAGCACATGGAGTTTAGGTTGAGTGGGTAAAGAAGAGGATTCTGCATCTCCTTGGGGTGCATTGATTGGAACTCCTTGGAGGATGTATTTCCATCTAGCCTTGAAATGGCTGTGGCAAGCTCTTTATTCAGTAGTTCTCAACCTTCCTAATGCTGCAACCCTTTAATACAGCTCCTCATGTTGTGGTGACCCCCAACCATAAAATTGTGCAATATGGAAGGAGGCATTTCTGGAGGGTGGATGGTGAAGAGGAAGGTGGAGGTGGAGTGGGAAGTTTTAAAAAGGAAGATGGAAGGGAGATCAGGGAGGCAATAAAGGATGACAAGGAAAGAACCTTTGCACAGCATGATGCTATGATGCCACAATTTGATCACTGCAGGAAACCTAAACATACCATTTTGGGGACAGTCATTTTCCTGCAGCTTGTCAAAAGTGCTATGGTGCCCCTATAGTCCTGGGCTCTGTCTTCTGCACACTGACCATCATAACCTCACCTTCCTGCCCCGTGCCCTTCCCAGACTGTTTCTGCCTGTATAGTTTTTTTTAATTTTCAATTGTATAGTCAGATCAATTGATTAAGTAAAAAAAAAGACATGGGGTGGGGGTGGGAGGGGGAATAGCCTACTTAGAAACAGTGAGAAGGAGGGGGAGAGGGACAGAGTAACATAATCATGCCCATTCACACCATATGACTGCTTGCATATCAGAATTGCAGCAGGAGGAACTTATCACATGTGAATCAATACTGGAAAAGTAGCACAATTGGGAGGTATTGAATAATAATAATAATAATAACAATAACAATAATAATAATTATATAGTGCTGTAAATTTACCCAGTGCTGTACATACAATCTTATAATTAGATGGATCCCTGCTCTCAGGCTTACAGTCTAAAAGAGACAACACAAAAGGAAAAGGAGAAGGTGGTGGGAAGGGGATGAGGTCCAGTGGTTTGTCTCTCCCTCTGGGGCCTGGATCAAGGTAGATGGACTGGAGGGAGGGCACGGCTTCTTAATACATAATTAAAGAGAGGCATCCTGGGGCAGATGGCACAATTCTGGGAAAGCTTCCCTAAACAATATAGTCTTTAACTTAATTTTGAATCTGGTTAGAGAAGTGATGAGGCGCACATGTGGGGGAAGAAGTTTCCAGGAGTGAGGGGCAGCAAGTGAGAAGGGACGAATCCAGGACGGGGCAGTGGAAATCCTCGGCTGGGACAGGAGACCTTGACTACCAGAATGGAGGGTACGAGAAGGAGTGTGAGGAGAAAGAAGTTCAGACAAGTAAGAAGGGGCCAGTCCGTGGAGGGCTTTGAAAGTCAATAGCAAAAGCTTGTACTGGATGCAGAAGGGGAAGGGGAGCCAATGAAGGGAGGATAAAAGAGGAGAAACACAGTCAAAGCGGAGAGCTGATGTGATAGTACGTGCAGCTGAGTTCTGGATAGAGATTAAAGGATGGAGGTGAGAGAGAGGAATCCCTGTCAGAAGAAGGTTACAATAATCTAGTCATGAGACCACCAGGGCATGGACCAGAGTCTTGGCAGTGGAGGCTGAGAGGAATGGACGGATTTTAGCAATGTTGTAAAGAGAGAATCTACAGGACTTGGCAGTGGCCTGAATCTGGGGAATAAACGACAGAAAGGAATCAAAGATGAAACCAAGACTGCAGGCTTGCTGAACTGGATGAATAGAAGTGCCATCAACAGAAACAGAAAAGGAGTATGGAAGGGTGGGTTTAGGTGGGAAGATGAGAAGCTCTGTCTTAGACATGTTGAGATTCAAGTGCTGATGCCGCATCCACTGAGAGATGGCAGCCAGACAAGATGAAACTTGCTGTTCAAGCCCTGGCGAAAGGTCAGGGGTGGAAAGATACAAAAACAGCTTCATTTATATACGGCTTCATACCGCCTAAGGAGTGTCTAAGCAGTTTACAACTGTAAGCTACTTGCCCCCAACAATCTTGGTACTCATTTTAGTGACCTCGGAAGGATGCAAGCCTGAATCGAGCTTGAGCCCTTTTGCTGGTCTTGAATTCGCAAACTTATGGTTTTGAGTGAGTGGCTGCAGTACAGGCATTTAACCACTGCACCACTAGGGCTCCTGTGATACAGCTGAGTGTCGTCAGCATACAGATGATAGGAGAAACCAAAAGAACTGATGAGTTTACCAAGGAACAATGTATATAGAGAGAACAAAAGGGGACCCAGGACAGAGACCTGAGGAACTCCAAGGGATAAGGGAACAGAGGAGGAAGTCTGACCACCTGTGACCACTGCAAAAGATCTGTCTGACAAGTAAGATTTAAACCAGTTGAGAACAGAGTCGGAGAACCTGAGGTCAGAAAGTAAGTCAAGCAAGAGACAGTGGTCCATGGTGTCAAAGGCCACAGACAAATCTAGAAGAATGAGAATAGAGTTGACGGGTTTTGCCTGTCACTGAAAGGAGTGCTCCAGGGATGGATGGAAGAGGATGCAGCTACAGGACAGGCATGGCATCATATGATAAGGTGTGGCCACAAATGCTACTATCTTGCAATTCCACTTTGGCAGCCTCATGTAATAGGATCCAAAGAGAAACAAAGGATGATAATAATAATATATAATATTTATTTATTTATTTATTTATTTATTTATTTATTTTATTCAGCCTTAAAGGCTATCAGAGTGACTTACAATTATTATTTTTAATTAGACGGTTCTCTGCCCTCAGGTTTACAATCTCAAAAGACATGACAAAAAAGGAGAAGGGAATGTGGTGGGAAGGGGATCAGGTCCAACAGTTCTTCTCTCCCTCTGATGCCTGGACCAAAGCAGATGGTTGGAGGAGAGAAGGCTGGAGAAGCACAGCAGAGGGCTGAGAGAAAGGCACAGATGCAAATGGCTCAGATAAGTCTCTTCTTGTCAGTAGACTCCCAGGACTCAGGCCAATACCACAGGGCACTAAAGGGGACAGAGCCCCCAGGGAGGGAGAAGATGAAAGCACCTTGCTCTTCCTCACTTGTGTCATCTAGACAGTTCAGTATGAGACTGGCTGTTCAGAGGGGCATCTGGAAAAGCAAGCTAGAGAAAGAGAGCCTGCTGAGTATCTGTAGGTGTCTCCACAGTTGAAGTAGGGTTCTGCTGTTGGGGAAGCATGGGTAGGAAGCTAAGGAGAAGGGACACCAGATCATTGTCTGGCCTGGGGACAAAGGGTCCAGTTATACTGTAGACAGACAAATGCCAAAATGAGAAGCCAGGGAGAGCCAAAGTGAGAGGCTAAGGGAGTGACTACTTACTTTTGATCTACAACTGAGGACAAGGTCCTCTTTTTATGTTGAACTATGGCTAGAAGAGAGACGGTGAGTTCAACCCCACTCAGCAGAAAATGTATGTTTCTTCTTGATCAAATCAAAATCATATCAATTTCTGTCCCAATATCTGTGCAATGGAAGCACCCAGGAGTGGGGTGTGTAATGTACAGACTAACTGCACTCCAGGAACACAAGCTTTCAGTGGGTACAGATAAACTTTATTCAGAAAGGATAGCAGATCACAGCACATAGATATATTCAGCACTGAAAAATTATTCCAGTTGTACAGTATACTTAAAGTTCAAACAATTCACCCATTACAAAAGCCTTCTTTCCATTTGTCAGCAACTCAAAACATACAGTGGTTGAGTCATGGGGCACATGGGAAACGGGTTTCCCCCATTTAATGAAAAGGTGCAGCAGAGAAACAAGGGGTATACACAGCAGCTACAGCATCATCATGACATCGTATTCTATTTAATCATAGATGTGACTATGCTGCTATATTTCCACAATTTGCCTCTGCGATAATCTCCAATATGTCTTTGTATGTTTTTTTAAAAAAATAACAAACTCTTGCATTCCAAAATTAAGAGAAAAGTAAAAGAAAAACCTTGAACATAATTGGTTCATATTAAAATACAACCCAAATCGACCCCCTATCTCTATCTTGGGAAAGGTGTATTTCAAACCAGGCCTCATGGAAATAATGAAGCAGGCCCTGTTCTACACCCACATAAAGAAACACACAGAGAGATACATGCTGGCTAAATCAAATTCGCATACTCCTCTTCAATGGCTGGTTTTATTTTATTTTATTTTTTAAAAATTGAGATTATCTGCATCCTGTTGAGACTTGCTACTCTCACCTTTTTGCTCTCAGATACAGAAGCCTGTCTGGAAGTGAGAGGGGTGTATGTGTATGATCTACTGCTTATCCCTTTGAAATACACAGATGTGGCAAATGGGAAAAGAAACATGTCTCTGCTTCCATAAATTTTTAACTGAGGCATCAGAGAGGAAAGGCTGAGGTTGTACAGCAGCTCAGAGTCCTTTGCTTTTACCTTTGAGATGACAGTACAGCATTAGGCTGCCGAAGTGGTCCGCATTTGAGATCCTTATCTGTTGTAAACCAACTTTGTTCCATGAATTGACAATGAGCTGAAACCAGTTTTGCAGCTGTAATGGACCTGCTTGATTAACAGTGTAACAGTTCTAATATAGTTTGTGGCTCGTTGGTCAGTTTGGGGATATAACTATAAATGGAAGTTTGCTTAGCCGTATTCAATAAATCTCATACAGCAATACCGGCTGATGATCTGGGCTATTGTCTTTTACTGCATGCATCAGACAAGGGATTACAGTAAGTAATTTGTTTTGGAAGGCTGGTAGCTCTAATGGGCCATGCCTGATAGTGTTCAAAGGTTGCGATTAGGTACAGTCCACCATGACAGTCTTTCAGCTCAAATTTCAAAAATGGGGGATTTGGGAGGGGAAGACCTACATCCTTCTTTTAGCAAAGTCCTTTCTATACAACTTTTGCTTGTTTAGCGGCAAGATAGTATCTACTCAGGAGATGGGATGGAATAATCTGTCAGCTTCACTTCTTCCTACATTGAGTTTTGTAGGATTCTCATGTTCTTTTCATCTCAGATACCAATAAATGTGATATTTTGTCAATCATGTTAAAAAGGACAAAATCCTCATCTATCTGCATTAACCTCCCAGCATGAACAACCTCCCAAAAAGCATGAACTTTACCTAAAGAAGCCAGTAAAGCTTCAAAAGTTTGCATGATATATTGTGTACATCTTAGTTGCCCCAATAACTATTTTACATCACTGTTTGGTGAATTTTGGATTTTGTTGCATATCTATTTCAGGTTCTCCATTGTTCACTTTAAAAAGGAACTCTGAAATATTTTCCATGGCAAATAACAAAGAATTTTGCAAATGGTCTTGCCAAAAACAAAAAATTCTCACCCAGTCCTATTCAGGATCAGGATGCTATCAAAGGCAAGTGCTGTCTGTCTGTACATGGCCTTTCCTCTCCCTTGCCCTGTCAAACTGAATATAACTAATCCATTTCATAATTCATTTAGAAACTATGTAAGGAATATAATTCTTTATAAAGCTGCAGTCCTTCAGGAAGCCAGCAAGATGTCTATACTGAGTAGGCATGATATTAGTGTCTGTAATTCATTTGGGCCATCTCCTAGCTCTTAGACAGGAATTGCAACCCAAAGGGATTATTCTCCAATACCAAGGTGGGCTTGATTTTTCCCCTCCTCTGCCAGCTATGGAGAAGATTGGCTGGAGATCAAAGACTTCTCTGCATCAACATTGACATTCTGTCAAAGATGCATCAGGGACCCCTTATTATTATCCAGATAGTTGTGGTTCGGCGGAACTTCCCTTGAACCTAGAAGAGTATCAAGAAGGCCCTTTGGTTGACTTCACAGCATGGTTGGAGGCTTTAAGTAGCATTAGCCAGACCAGATCGAAGTAGGGCACACCTTTCTGTTGTTATGCTTGTCATTAATCCCCACAATGGTCTCCGTTCCAAGAGAACAAAATCAAAAAGCAGACCTTTATCATCTCATTGATTTTTGAAAGTGGATTGGGGGTGAGAGAAGCTTTATTCTACTTTAAACTACTTCTGCATCTAAGGATGTTTTGTTTATTAATCCAGCAATTTAATAAGTGAATTATAAACAAGAAGGCAAGCGGCGAAAAGCAAGCACTTTGAACTTTTCCGTATTACAATAATCCAGAGATCACTGAGTATTGGTGTAACAATATGTGTTTTCACTTCTTATTTCACACAGGATATCAAATGATGGTAACAACTTTGATTGATTCTGGCTAAGATGTCATCAGTCTGAAACCAACAGCTGTATAGCCCAAGACTAGCTTATACATCCTGCACCCCCCGGAATGTAGTCACACTACAGAATTAAAACAGTTTGATACCACTTTCACTGTCATTGCTCCATGCTGTGAAATCCTGGAATTTGTAGTTTAGTGAATTATTCAGCTTGGTCTGTCAGAGAGCTCTAACCAAACTACAAATGCCAGGATTCTATAGAATAGACTCATGGCAGTAAAAGTGGTGTTAAGCTGCTTTAATTCTGCAGTGTGGCCACATCTTGAAGGTCTTGTCTGCATGGGCCAAGAGGCCTATCCCTGTCCTGTTCTGGCATCCTGTTCAGCTGATGTATGGCCCAAACCTTGGTTCTGATTTGGGTAGTGCCGATGACATTGGGCATATTTCACATTAGAACCGGGATATAGCAATGTTAACCTAGAGTAAAAAAAAATGTATCTGTTACTTTGGATCTTCCAAAAAGATCTAGAGCCCTCCATTTTCACATTGTGGCAGCTGTTTGAATGGATAACCCACTAGGCTGCCTGGCACATTTGACACTGACATGGGTTGTTCCTTCTGGGGTCAGGATGAGGCATCCAGCATGAAACCATCACTGGGTGCCTTGTTCTGACCTGAGAAGTGAGTGGACACCCATGTAGCCAGCCATGGAAATGGAAAGCCAAGGTAACAAGAGCAGGTCGGGGCATCTGTAGAGCCTGGATAGTCTGCCCTGCCCCTAGAATGTCCTGGCTAGTGCAGATAAGGCCCAAGGCAGATGCTCACAAAGGCATGGTAGCCAAAGGAAAGAACTCCAGGAGCATAAGGGCAACTAGACATTCTCTGAGTGCCACCAAAAAGAAATTTCCCACATGAGGGAATTGTAGAGGCCAGACTTCAATAGTTTAGTTCTGTCAACAGATGCAGTTTCATCTGTGGAAATGAAAGAAGCTGTTTCCCTTTTTCCCACCCTCTCCATGCTCTCAAGATCTGCTACAGAGACCTGGGGGACCTGCCAATGAAGATTTTCGAGATGGTGAACATGGATGCAGTAGAAGGCAGAAGGAGAAAGCACTCTTGAGGCTGTGTGGAAGCTGTAGGGCAAGGTGTATTCAGCAGATTTCAGTACCAAGAGAGGTTCTAGAACTAATCATTAATCACACTTAGAAAAGAATGCTGTAGTTACTAACGGTTTATCCACATTGCAGAATTAAAGCAGTTTGACATGACTTTAACTGCTATCCTACAGAATCAGCTAGGTGCTTAATAATCTCACTGCTCAGTCAGCAGAGAAATTTCATCCCTTTAAAAATGATTTTTGAAATAAAGAAAGGTATTTCAAAAAAAGTTAAGTTCAACAAAAGAGATTTGGTGTTGAATGGATCACCAGCCCACCTGTACGGTAGCTCAAGATTTGTAGTTAGGTGAGGTATACAGCTTGGTCTGTCAGAGAGCACTGGTGCCTCAACAAACAACGAATCTCAGGATTCTGTAGGATATAGTCATGGAAGTTAAGGTGCTGTCAAGTTGCTTTAATTCTGAAGAGTGGACAAATCTGAACCAATGTAAGTACTGTACTTTAACATAATCTCTCCTGGAAGCACTGACCTCCTGTCTACTCTCACATCTATCAAGCTTACAATCAGTTATGTCTGCTGGAATTTTGTAAGTTCTTTGGCATCAACCTATCCATGGGTCATATCAAAATTCATAATTTGGCCCCCAAACCTGCCCTTGACGCATACATGAGGTCAACTTATAGTCGAGTATATATGGTAATTCTCTCTCTCTCTCTCTCTCTCTCTCTTTTTTTTTTTTCTGTCTTAGAAGGAGGAGAATAATTTCAGGTAGCCTGGGTGGGAAGTTTTCATTCATATGAATACACAGTCTACACTGTGATTAGTATATAGAGCAGATGCCATCCTGCTGCATATTTTGGCAACCAGTAGCTTGTATATTCTCAAACACCAGAGGTAATTTTGTCTTGATGGGCTTCATGAGACACGGGGACCATCTTAATTTCGACCTCCAGTGGTCAGTGCCAGCCATGTCACATGTTCCAGCACTGTCTGTAAACTTACAAATATCTGATTACACAGTTGTGTTGTGTGTTGCATAGAAACTATGATCTGGTTTGGGAAGATAGAAGCCAGTACATCTCTGGTGCCCATTTGGTCACAAAAACTGTTTTGATGTGCAGATATTTCATGTGGAATCACATCCATAAATTCTCCAGAATGTAGAAGTCTTATAAATAAAGCACCTTTTCCGTGTCTTTCACCAATTTCTTGAAGTGCTTTTGTAATCTTTCTATTTCTTCCTGATTAGAAATTCAGAGGAGATGCAGAACCTGTCATGTAAGGTGAAATCCTCTAATCCTTTCTCCCCCATAAAAACTATGGACCCATGCCCTTCAAGGAGATGGAGCCAAGTTGGAATCAGGAAGTAAATATCGAAAGAAATCATTTGAAGCCATTCCATTGTGGCATTTATACTGTACGTTGCTCCAGGGTAATGTTTTGTCATTTCTTTTTTACACTTGACAAATTTTAATGATTATATTGCTGGGATGAGTGTCTGTATAGTGCCATTAAACTCCTACTATTGTGGCTTTGTTTGAAGGCTACCTTGTTGCGTCTATTTAATTTACAGTACATTAAACTAATCGCAATACATGACCTGCTTCACAATTTGGGCAGGAAAGGTAGCAATGGTGGCATGGGGGGGGGGGAGAATGTTGGGGACAAGGCAGAAAGAGATGGTATTAACAGATTTGTGAAACTTGTGGTTCTTTCAGAGAAAGAAAATCTGTACAAGCAGTAGTACATTTTATTTTTTTAAGGGCTAAAATGTCTACTATAGGGGGGGAATGATGTTAAAATCTGCTTTAGGGGAAGGCTATAGAGGACCACTGAAGAACAAAAAGACAATCAATAGCATCCAAGCTAGAGATAAGAGAAAAGCCAAGGAATTTTGCAGTTGGAAGGGATACCAAATATCATCTAGCCTTGGGATGGCAACTGTGCTGGGTCAAACAGCTGCAATTTTGGTGCACATGACATCATTTTTGGCTGCCATTTTGTCCAACTTATTTTGGACTTATTTTGAAGTTTTGGGATTCTGGGGGCTCTGTGAAACAAACCATATTTCCAGGAGGCTTTGGTATCTTTTGGTTCAGTTTTGGCTTGCGGAGGGTGAGGGGCTTTCATTGATGAGAGAGCAGACTTTCATTGGATGAAACAGCTGCTGCCCAGTAAAGCAGAATGACAAGCAACCACACCATCTGATGTTCACCCCACCTCTGAGCAGTCACCAAGTATGGTCTGCACCCACACAACCTCTAATGACACCACTGATGTAAGGACTTATTAATAATAAATCAGTTATGGATATGCAATTCTAGGTTATGCATATGTACCCACGATAGTGAATTCCAGCCAACCAGTTTTATTCAAAATTAGCAATATGCACATGTGAAATGAAACAACCATGCCTAAGGAAGCACAAATATTTTGGATTTTCTAGTGACCAGCTGAATGTGTGGTCCAAAATATATCCTCGGTGACTTTTTCTTCCACCTGCCAGTTTCTACTTTTCTTGCAACTTCCATTTGGGTGGCCACACTATTGTTTGTTTATTTACTTATCTGCCTCCCCCTTTTCTCCTTTCATTGTAGATGTACTCTTGCAGCTGGATAACAGAAGCCTGCGTTACTTTGCCTTTCCTTCAATATCCTATTTTAGGATAGGTCCAGGAAGAAGGAGCTTTAGTCAGTGCAGAGGGAGGAAGATCTGTTTTGCACCAACCAAAATGAGATATATATGGCATAAGGTTGACTTTTGCCTGTGTAGGCCATTAAAAGGATGCCAGCCTATGCATGCAAGTTGTGTTCTATGCCCCTGAGCTACAGTTCCTCTTCTAAACTTAACAGCTAAATAAAATGTTAGTGTACAAATGCAGCCTGGCTGTGAATACCATGTGGTGGCTAGGAAGGAGAGTAACAACACTTTCATGCTTGCGTCTAAGTATCCAGGGGTGCATGCAACTCACTGTTGGAAAAAGAAGGCTGGTCTGGTCCATTGTCTGATCCAGCAAGGCAATTCTGATGTGTACCTGCACAGCCGTTTCATTAATCCCCAGCACTGCCAGAACTTCAATATGTCTGCCTCCCATGCAGATGAAACACAATTGTTTTAGAAAAGATGATTCTTCTCTGCAGAGGCTATGCCACATCCTCATTCATCACCCTCAAGTGATCGCAACCGAATTACTCTCTGCCACTGCCACTCATTTTTCAGGCCTCTTGCTAATTCTCCAAGCCTCGTTAAAATGCTGCAAGCAAAGGCGCCCTTCTGATCTTTCCAAACATTCACTAAATGGTTTGAATTTATTCATTGGACTATTCTCATCCTGGGTCATGTCTCCCTCCCACCCACCCTCTTTCTCTCTCTTTTTTCCAGTGTGTGTCTCATTGACTTTTAAATTTTCATTAAAGCTGCAGCAGTGGCTTTTGTCTGAAGCCAATTCTGTGAAGAAGAAAAGTTGTTGCTTGGAGAAAAGGAAAGAAGTAAGAAGAGATTACTAAAGAAATGATGGTAATATTTTAAAATGCTCTATTATATATTCTCAATAAACCCCAGGGGTATTATCTCACCATATAAGCCCTGTATTTTAGAGGAAGCAAAGTGGTCCTTGTTTTTTCTGCTGCTTCGTGTCTAGAAATTTGGACATTAGGGAATGAAAGAACAATGGGAAATATTTTTTGGAAAATGATTTAAAATGTATTTCCAAAGTGAACCTTAATAAAAAGTATCCTGGACTAACAAGAATCTTTGCAGTTCAGGACTTATTTAGCATAAAATTTGTACCTGATTTTTTTTTTTTTTTTTTTTGGTGTAGAAAACCTTTAATAACACTGAGGCTTTACAGACTCCCCAAAAAGGGCGCTCTGTAGCCTTTTCTTTTTACTGTGCACCATCTCCGCAGCAACTATATGGAGTGGCAAAGGTGTGCAGTAAAGAAAAGGAGCACCGAAACTCAGCTCCTTTTTTTGTCACAGTTGCAATGCAAAAAGTGCTACCGGCACTTTTGGAATGTTGCAGCTCTGCAGTGCTGTATAGACGCTGCACAGCTGCGATGTCGTCGCTGCATATGCCGTGAAAATGGTGCTGTGCAGCAACGATGCCCCTGTCACATGCTAGGGTTGTGGGATGTGTATAAGTTCCTCCCTGATGCAACCCTAGCACATGACGAGGGTGTCCCTTAGTGCCCGTCTGTTTGGGGCCACTGTTTCATATACAGAGAATGCTGTTTTGTACACAAAAAAAGCCCACATCCAAACTACAAAGTGTCTTTCAAATACTACAATTTACAAAGATTTCCTTGCAGTGGGGCAAAAATTGCTGAAATTACACATTCCTTTCTTTGTGTACTAATTTCATAAAGATTTATGTTCCTAGTGTACATAAGGGGCAAGTATATGCAAAAATCTCTCTTTCTGTCTCCATTTTGTTGAATTTATCCAAGGCCCACCTGCATTGTTGTCCCACCTTTGTTTTCAGGTCATAAGATCCAAACCAAAATCTAATTGCTAGTCCTAACAAAATAGGTCCACTGAAGGGACAAAGTGAAGTGAAGGTTGACTGACCAAGTTCTCATTGACATATTGGGTCTTCTTGGGTTAGAATTAGTAAACATTTATGCCCTAATGTTTTCTTCCTGGATTGAAATTTGTGTGCATCCCTCATGGGCCAACTTGAGCATTTATGTGCATAATTTATCTACAAAGCTTTCACACTACATAGTTATAGCAATATGAGTCCACTTCACAACTGCCATGGTCGCATCATTTGGAATCCTGAGTTTATAGTATGAGGAGGTACTGGACCTCTCTGGTTGAAATTTCTAAATACCCATCTCTAAACTATGCAACCATAGCAGCTAAAGTGGAATCATAATGTTATAAATGTTTAGTGTGAAATGGACCCTAATTTATAAAACTTTCCCTGACTAAAACATATTTTTCAATGACACATCTTTTCGCCATTACCATTTTTAAAATGAATGTTTTGCATTCAGTGTGACTAGCAAATTATGTTATTTTTCTCAACACCATTGAATCTGATAAAATTTATTTTTTAATAATGTTAAATTCTCAGTGTGACTGACCAACATGTCAGCACTTGGTGAGAGGAGTGGGTGGATCCCTTTTGTCGAAATCATGGAAGAATTCAGGGAGGAGGAAAAGGATGGTCTGGAGAGGTGTAAAAGGACTTCATAACAATGAGGTTCTTTGTCAGAGGCTTTGTTAACGGAGGAATGCCTGTATAGATATACTCGAAGTTTTGAAGAAGAAAAAAGAAAGTAGGTTTATCTCAAAGTAACCTGGCAATTTGCCATATTAAATGAAAAGCAATCCAATAATTATTGAATTATCGAATAATTATAGAAATTCAATAATTTCCCCCCACTTTTTTTTTTTTAAAAAAGAGTGAAAATGCCACCCTTTTTGTAGCTTCCAAAATGGGGCTGCTAAAACATGGACGAGTATTTTCATCTCTGTTTTTATACTATGGCAAATATTTAACACAGACGAATGTTATCCCCTACAGAAGTATCAAAAGTCTCTTTGCTGTCCTCAAAATTCATTGGGTGTTTTGACTAGGAAGGAAGCTTCATATTCATCTCAAGATTTCACCTCAGGTCAAATTTAGAGTTTCCGCTTAATCTGTTAGTGTCAGGTGTCAATCTGTTCTTTTTAAAGCCAAAAGAATTTCATTTCAGTACAAGATGAGTCATTTTTCTTGATATCTAGATCAAAAAAAAGGAAAAAGAAAAGAGAAGCTCCGTACCCTACCAAAGTTCTCATTTGAGAGAGGCTGATTCATTTAAGATGCAAAGCCTTCTTGCATCTCTGTCTCCTGTATATTGGATTTCAGAGCTGAGGGGAGCTGAAGGAGGAAATGGATGGCTGTTATAAGTCAATACAGGTTAGAGAAAATGCCAGATTGACTGAGAGGTTGACACAGCACCAACCAATGTTGTTCTGAAAGCAGCAGTCACTGAACAAACTCCAATTAACCCAGCACTTCCAAACCTTCTGGCAAAAGATGTGTCCATTACCTCCTCTCCGTTTTAATGTCACATTTCTTGAAATTTGTGTGTAAGACTGACTACATGGACTCCAAACCAAAAGCTCTCACTACTACAGTGGCTACTTTGTAGATATATCAGGGCTACTTTGGCTGCACCTGCACTGAAGAAATAATGCAGTTTGACATCACTTTAACTATTGTGGCTCCATGCTATGGAATCCCAGGATTTTTAGTTAGTTGTGGCACCAGAGCTCTCTGACAGAGCAGGCAAAAGAGCTCCCAAAACTACAAATCCTAGAAATTCACAGCATTGAGCCATGGCAGATAAGGCAATGTCAAACTGTATTAATTCCACAATGTAGATGCTCTGGTCAAAGAGAAAAGCATGTCCTCTATAGTAATGCAAAGAGTTCTCCATCTCTGAGTTAAAGGCTGGCATTCTATCTCACTGGAGAAGAAAAACAGGAAAATGAGTCAAATGGCACTCCTATGTTAGAAGGGATCCAAAGGGATATCTCTTCCAAACCTCTGATAGTATAGACTTTGTAGATTCTTTAACTGCTAAGAGAACTTTCACATCATACAATTAGAGCACCACGGTTTCAGTTTAAATGTCATGGCTATATCCTATGGAATCCTAGGGTTTTTCCTCTGGAGGTGCACTAAAGCTGTATGGCTGAGAATTGGAAATACCTCATGAAATTACAAAGCTCAGGATTCCGTAGGATAGACCCATGGCAGTTAAAATAGAATCATAATGCTATAAATGTGCAACTTGAAATGGCCCTAAAGCACCCTTGACATCTCACCTCTGTAAAAAATCAAACCTCTAGTGAAGGAGAGATCACCAGCTTCTGAAGTAGGCAATTCCATTGTCAAACAGTCTTACCATCAGGATGCTCTTCTTCATGTTTCATCAACATCTTTCTTACAGTTTGAAATCATTGGTTTGGGTCTTGCCCCATCATCGGGAGAAGTCGAAAGCAAGCTGGTTCCTTCATTGGAACCTTATTCTTCATACACAAAAGAAGTATGTACTGAAAGAAAGCAATGGACACAAATGTCTTTTACCAGGAGCTCTGGACATTTGGATCTAAATATTACACTCTTTGAGGGGTGTGTGTGTGTAGACACTCACCCCTTGAATTGGCACTCAATAAAACTCAAAGGATGTTAAGTGAAAAATGTTAAATGAAGCAAAAGGAAACAAGATTAACACTGTTCCACCTCAGAGTTCCTGAATATTCCCAGCTTTGGTTGACTGGACATTGAGCATAAGAAGTCCAAGAAGTGAAGAAGATGCCATGCTTGTTGATACTGAAACAAATTAACCCTGTTCCATCCTTGTTTTCTTCACTACATTGGCTGGCATTCAGTTATGGATTTATAACCTAGAGTTATGGGTCTATAACTGATTTGTATTCCATAAGACTACATAGTCTTCCTGTTAACCTATATAAATTTTCTTCAGCCCAACTTAAAAGCCAGCAGCCAGATCAGTCAGAGAGGTCCATTCAGTTGGAGTCTGGGACTCAAGGAGAATGTTTCCTTTCCATTGCCTCCTATCAGTGAGTGAGCTGCAACTATCAGAAGCAGGATATCTGTTGTAAGTCCTTCTTGCTTTCTCACTTACTGGTGGAAAGAGGGTGGAAACCTCATCCTCTTTGCAATTCGACTGACAGCTGAATAGACATCCTTCATTCAATCCAACAGTTGGCTTTTAAGGTGGACAGGGAGGAATGTCAGGCTAGGAGATGTTAATCAGGTCCTGTCTGCACTAGCTAGGATACTGTAGGGATTGGAAATCATGTCCTATGAGGAGAGACTTGGAGAGCTGGAGAAGTTTAGCCTGGAGAAGAGATGATTAAGAGGTGATATGATAACCCTATATAAGTATTCTTGTGGTCTCTTCCAATGCTATGATTCTAGGGGCAGCTGGCAGCATCCTGGCCCTGAAGCTGCTTCGTGCTCCTCCCACCATTACTTGGGGCCCTCCATTCCAGGGCCAAATCTTCACTATGTATATCTAAATACATTTAGGCTGTGCATATGATAGCGTAATTTGAAGGTATAATTTTAATTTTGCAAGTTGTTTATGTCACAAATATTAGCATTACATTCAGTGGTATATGGGAATTATAATTTACAAGTAACATTAGTGCAAAAAGGTATTACTAAGGATTCTGTATGGTGTGGTATGGGAGGAGGTCAACGGAGGGTGCACCATGAGTTACTGCATAGGGTGAGACCAACCCTAGTGATGTCACTGGTGTGGAGAGATAACAATGCAGACAGGCCTTTCTCTTTCTGGCCATGCAGCACTGGGAACAAAGCATCCCAGAATCCAGGAGATAAAGTTTGAATCCATTAGCAATACAAAAATATACGTCCTCTGATAGCTGAGATGTCTCAATTCCTTGTGAGGTCACAACCCCCTTTGTTAGACAGAGAACACTGAGTCTCTCAAGAGATGCCTCCATACTTTTGCATTAGGAAAATCTTAGGTATAGTTTTGGTAAAACATGCCAAATGTAGTTCCAGCCTTAAATATATATGTATAAACTAATATTTGATGCAGACCATTTCTTTCTCAAGCCTGCTGGAGGGGGGTATAAACCCAACACCGTTAAGGCCCAGGTAAGATGTCTGAAAATCTTGTTCTCTTTAAGGAAAAAGGGAAAGAACAGAGAAAAACACAAGAGGTTTTTGTTGCTGAAATGAAATATATATATATATATATATATATATATAAACTTCCATTCTAATAAAGGTGTAGGAATTTTACACAGCTCCGATTACACTAAACCTCTTGTTAAGTAGCTACATTCCAGAATGAATGGTACTCACTTGGAAACAATATGATAATTAAACCATTGACATTTTGAAGCCACTAATTCAGAGACAACTTTTAAAAATTCCAATTTTCAGTTTGCTCATTTCTAATTTGGTACTTAATCGAGGTGCGTTCAGCCAGCAACGATAGGGTGAGGGGTGAGGAGAAGGGTGTTCATTTAATATCTTCTCCTGTAGCAAGCAGTCAAGACTTCAAGCACAAAGTATTTACAATATGTAAACGCCCTTTTATTCCATCATTCTCTGCTAACAGTGTTTCCACAGCTCATTATTTCCAACACAAAATAGTGTTTAATGAAAGCTGAAATGATGGCGGAGTTGCTACAGAAAAACGTATGACATTGCCTACACACTCCAAATGAATTCTTCCTGATTGTTGCCACTGCTTTGAAATCCAAATGAAATCTTATCGATTGCTGGGTGACAAGCACATTTCTCTCTAAACAGAGCCCATCTGCTAATGCATTCATCAAGACTGCTAAAGGATCCACGGTTATGCCAAACATACTGCACCATCCTCATCAATGACAAAATGGAGAGGATGATATTTTCTGGGGAAATTCTCAGAAAATTTCATCAGGGAAATTCCAGTCCAGTTTTCAAAGAATCCTTTGGATCATAAAGGAATAACATGGAGAAATGTGTTCATCCATTGGTCTGGAGTCCAACCGGATGTTATACATAAACCATAATCCTGTGTGGTTTAGCATAATATAGTAGTTTCATATGCAGACACGGGAGGGAAACTTTTCAGTGGCTGTTGCCAGGTTGTAGAATTCCTTCCCTTGGGAGCATAAAAAGGAAGAAGGGGAGGGGAGGGGAAAGAAAAGAGAAAGCACTTTTAAGACTAACTGGCTATTACAGTTGGCCTTCCTTATCCACGGATTTTTTTATCCACAGATTTGAGCATACACGACGTGAAAATATTCTCAGAAAGCATAAATTCAAAATAGCAAACCTTGATTTTCCATTTTATATATTGAACACCATATTGTTGTGCCATTGTATTTAATGGGACTTGAGCATCTATGGATTTTGTTATCCACGGAGGGTCCTGGAACCAAACCCCAGTGGATAACAAGGTCCCACTGTATTTTTTATTTTAGTGAAGGTACATTTTGAACCCAAGGAAATTGACTTTTGGTGAGCAGATTTCTTGGTTTCACACATCAACACTAGCTGACCACTGAAATGATCTGCTAGTCCGATATCACCTCACTCAGCCCTTTGAAATTTTAGGACAAGGGACATAATTTGCATCTTTCTGGATACTATTACATACTATCCCTGTCCCACAATATAAATGTACTTCCTAACCTGAGGCTTTAATATCACTCTGTACCACATCTGAAAAAACAGATTTAGATCTATGAAAACTACGATAAAATTAAAAAGCAGTCAGTCTAAAAGGTGCACATTCCATTTTATTCTTCCCCTCCATTATTTTTATGATGTAAAAGACGAACATGGTAAGTTCTTTGAAAAGTATTCCTATGAGAAGTTTGGTTGGCTTTCTCCTTTCCTTCCTCCAATAGTCAAAGACTTTATTTATTATTCAGGCAGGTCTTTGGGTTATAATTTATGTGACAAAAGGAAGAAGAAGGAAACAGTAGGGCCACTGCGTGCAGAAGATGGCAAAATGCTCACAGGGGACAGAGAAAAGGCAGAATTACTCAACACCTTCTTTGCTTCAGTCTTCTCAGAAAAGGCAAAGGGTGCTCAACTTAAGGATAATGGGAAAGAAGACAGAATAGGGGAATTTCAGCAAAGAATAAGTAAAGAGATAGTACAGGAATACTTGGTTAACCTAACTGAATATAAGTCTCCAGGACCAGATGAACTACATCCAAGGGTATTAAAAGAACTGGCAAATGTAATATCGGAACCAATGGCAATAATCTTTGAGAACTCCTGGAGAACAGGAGAAGTCCCAGCAGACTGGAGGAGGGCAAACATTGTCCCCATCTTCAAAAAGGGAAAAAAAGAGGATCCCAACAATTATCGTCCAGTTAGTCTGACATCAATACCAGGAAAGGTTCTAGAGCAGATCATTAAACAGAGAGTCTGTGAACATTTAGAAGGGAATGCCATAATCACAAAAAGCCAACATGGGTTTCAGAGAAACAAGTCTTGCCAGACAAATCGGATATCTTTCTTTGATAAAATTACCAGTTTGGTAGATGAAGGGAATGCTGTGGATATAGTATATCTTGATTTCAGTAAGGCCTTTGACAAGGTTCCCCATGACATTCTTGCAAACAAGCTTGTAAAATGTGGGCTAGACAAGGTAACTCTTACATGGATTTGTAATTGGTTGACTGGCCGAACCCAAAGGGTGCTCAACAATGGTTCCTTTTCATCCTGGAGAGAAGTGACCAGTGGGGTCCCACAGGGTTCTGTACTGGGCCCAGTGCTATTCAATATCTTTATTAATGACTAGGATGACAGAATTGGGGGTATACTTATCAAATTTGCAGATGACACCAAATTAGGAGGAGTAGCCAATACTCCAGAAGACAGGATTGAAATTCAGAATGACCTGAATAGACTAGAAAACTGGGCCAACGCTAACAAAATGAAATTCAATGCGGAGAAATGTTAGGTACTGCACTTAGGGTGAAAAAATGAAATGCACAGATATAGGATGGGGGACATCTGGCTCAATGAAACTATGTGTGAAAGGGAACTAGGAGTCCAAGTAGACTATAAGTTGAACATGAGTCAACAGTGCGATGCGGCAGCTAAAAAGGCCAATGGTATTTTAGGCTGCATCAATAGAAGTATAGCGTCTAGATCAAAGGAAGTAATAGTGCCGATCTATTCTGCTTTGGTCAGGCCCCACCTGGAATACTGTGTCCAGTTCTGGTCACCACAATTCAAAAAGGATGTGGAGAAACTGGAGCAGGTCCAAAGGAGGGCATCTAAGATGACAATTTCATTGTCCAAAAGGTGGAAGAGGCAACAAGGGGATCAGCCATTTTAGATCTGATCTTAACCAACAGGGAGGACCTAGTTGATGGGGTGCAAGTGGTTGGATCCTTAGGTGGAAGTGACCATGTTCTCCTGGAGTTTGTAATACAGTGGAAGGGAGAAGCTAGGCATAGTCAGACACGCACTCTAGACTTTAGGAGAGCTAATTTCAATAAACTTAGAGAAATACTGGGAGTGATCCCATGGTCAGGAATACTAAAAGAAAAGGGAGCTCAAGACGGATGGGAGTTTCTCAAAAGGGAGATATTGAAGGCACAATTTCAAACAGTTCCAATGAGGAAGAAAAATGGAAGATGTCTCAAGAAGCCAGGATGGATGACTAAGGAACTTTCAACTGAGCTAAGTTTTAAACGGAACATGTATAAGAAATGGAAAAATGGAGAAATCACGAAAGAGGAATTCAAACAAATAGCCAGCACATGTAGGGGTAAAGTCAGAAAAGCTAAAGCGCAGAATGAACTCAGGCTTGCTAGAGAGGTTAAGAACAATAAAAAGGGCTTTTTTGGATATGTCCGCAGCAAAAGGAAGAAGAAGGAAACAGTGGGGCCACTGCGTGCAGAAGATGGCAAAATGCTAACAGGGGACAGAGAAAAGGCAGAATTACTCAACACCTTCTTTGCTTCAGTCTTCTCAGAAAAGGCAAAGGGTGCTCAACCTAAGCATAATGGAACAGGAGACAGAATAGAGGAAATTCAGCACAGAATAAGTAAAGAGGTAGTACAGGAATACCTGGTTAACCTAAATGAATATAAATCTCCAGGACCAGATGAACTACATCCAAGAGTATTAAAAGAACTGGCAAATGTAATATCAGAGCCATTGGCAATAATCTTTGAGAACTCTTGAAGAACAGGAGAAGTCCCAGCAGACTGGCAAACATTGTCCCCATCTTCAAAAAGGGAAAAAAAGAGGATCCCAACAATTATCGTCCAGTTAGTCTGACATCAATTCCAGGAAAGGTTCTAGAGCAGATCATTAAGCAGAGAGTCTGTGAACACTTAGAGGCCAATGCCATAATCACAAAAAGCCAACATGGGTTTCAGAGAAACAAGTCATGCCAAACGAACCTGATCTCTTTTTTTGATAAAATTACCAGCTTGGTAGATGAAGGGAATGCTGTGGATATAGTATACCTCGATTTCAGTAAGGCCTTTGACAAGGTTCCCCATGACATTCTTGCAAACAAGCTTGCAAAATGTGGGATAGACAAGTTAACTGTTACATGGATTTGTAATTGGTTGACTGGCCGAACCCAAAGGGTGCTCAACAATGGTTCCTTTTCATCCTGGAGAGAAGTGACCAGTGGGGTGCCACAGGGTTCTGTCCTGGGCCCAGTGCTATTCAACATCTTTATTAACGATTTGGATGACAGAATTGGGGGCATACTTATCAAATTTGCAGATGACACTAAACTGGGAGGAGTAGCTAATACCCCAGAGGACAGGATCAAAATTCAAAATGACCTGAATAGACTAGAAAGCTGGGCCAGTGCTAACAAAATGAAATTCAATGCGGAGAAATGTAAGGTTCTGCACTTAGGGCGGAAAAATGAAATGCACAGATATAGGATGGGGGACACCTGGCTGAATGAGACCACATGTGAAAGGGATCTAGGAGTCCAAGTAGACCATAAGCTGAACATGAGTCAACAGTGTGATGCGGCAGCTAAAAAAGCCAATGCAATTTTAGGCTGCATCAATAGAAGTATAGTTTCTAGATCAAGGGAAGTTATAGTGCCACTCTATTCTGCTTTGGTCAGGCCCCACCTGGAATACTGTGTCCAGTTCTGGGCACCACATTTCAAAAAAGATGTGGAGAAACTGGAGCATGTCCAAAGGAGGGCAACTAAGATGGTGAAGGGTCTGGAAACCTTGCCCTATGAAGAACGCCTTAGAGATCTGGGGATGTTTAGCCTGGAGAAGAGAAGGTTAAGAGGTGATATGATAGCCCTGTTTAAGTATTTGAAGGGATGTCATATTGAGGAGGGAGCAAGCTTGTTTTCTGCTGCTGCAGAGACTAGAACGCGGAACAATGGATGCAAGCTGCAGGAAAAGAGATTCCACCTCAACATTAGGAGGAACTTCCTGACAGTAAGGGCTGTTCGACAGTGGAACACACTCCCTCGGAGTGTAGTGGAGTCTCCTTCCTTAGGGGTCTTTAAGCAGAGGCTGGATGGCCATCTGTCAGGGATGCTTTGACTTGGAGTTCCTGCATGGCAGGGGGTTGGACTGGATGGCCCTTGTGGTCTCTTCCAACTCTATGATTCTATGATTCTATGATGAAAGGTCTGGAAATCATGCCGTATGAGGAACGACTTAGAGAGCTGGGGATGTTTAGCCTGGAGAAGAGAAGGTTAAGAGGTGATATGATAACCCGAAATATTTGAAGGGATGTCATATTGAGGAGGGAGCAAGCTTGTTTTCTGCTGCTTCAGACACTAGAACGCGGAACAATGGATGCAAGCTGTAGAGAAAGAGATTCCTCCTCAACATTAGGAGGAACTTCCTGACAGTAAGGGCTGTTCGACAGTGGAACACACTCCCTATGAGTGTGGTGGAGTCTCCTTCCTTGGAGGTCTTTAAGCAGAGGCTGGATGGCCATCTGTCGGGGATGCTTTGACTGGAGTTCCTGCATGGCAGGGGGTTGGACTGGATGGCCCTTGTGGTTTCTTCCAACTCGATGATTCTATGATTCTATGACACACAGTGTTTTGGCTGGAGTTTGTCTATGTTTTAATTGTATTTTATATTGTTTTAACTTTGTGTTTTTAACTAAACTATCGTTTAATTTTTTTAAAAAAATATAATTATTTCTAGCTGTACCCAGTTTTTTGTTTTGTTTTGTTTTTTGTTATTGTCATGTGCCCTCAAGTCATTTACCTCTTATGGTGACCCCAAGGTGAAGCTATCATGGGGTTTTTTGGCAAAATTTGTTCAGAGGAGGTTTGCCATTGCCTTCCCTTGAGGCTGAGAGAATATCACTTGTCCAAGATCACCTAATACGTTTTATGTCAGAGCTGGGAATTGAATCCTGGTCTCCAGAGTTGCAGTCAAATGTTCAAACCACTACCTCACGCTGGTTCATTCCCAGTTTTTAATTGCTTGTAAGTCTTGTTGGATACTGTACAAGGAAAATGGTGAGATATAAGTTAAACACATACAGAGAAAGAGGGAAAGGGAGAAAAAGAGAGAGGGGTGACTATTCAATGACCACTGGACCTACTGTAGAATTGCTGTAGACTACCCCCATTGCCAGTTTGGGTCTGGGAAGGGCAATGGGGGGGGGGCAGAGAATGGCTGCTAGGATCCTCTAGAGGCTTGGGCAGGTGCATCTGGCTTCAGGAACATAGCCGGGTACCTCTCCTATCCACTGTTCTTACCAGGCACAGAATGTGCTACCAGGGGGAAGGGCTACAGAGGTCAATTAAAAAGGGACATATGAAGATGTAAGAGTGACTAATGCTGGACGTGCTACTAACAGGAAGCCACCCCTAGCTATTGTACTGTACTGTATGTAGAGAAATCTTATAGCATCTTTGTATTGTACTATACTGTTATTGTACTTTGTTATATGGCCAACATGGCTATCCCTGGATATGTAATCTAGTATTGTTTGCATAAACTGGTAGGAACTCTGCAGTATTTATTCAGAAGTCTTTTCCAGCCCTACCTGAACTGGACTGAACCTGGGACCATCTCTATTGGGGACAGGCAAATGTGCAGGAAATCAGGACTGAACCTGGGACCATCTCTATTGGGGGCGGGCAAGTGTGCAGGAAATCAGGGCAATTTCCACCTCTGCAACTCCAACATGGGCAATGTTGACATATCTAGGTGTATTGGAAGTGATGCCATGAAATAAAAGCTTGGTGTCTGAGGATATAAGAGAATGACAAAAGAGTAAACTGCATTATTTGTGGGTAGCTTAGGGTGGTCTGATCTGGCTTCCTGGTAGAAAAGCCCAAAGCTTGTCACAAAATATTTGCTGGGTGGCTTGAGGACTTTGGGGGACCACCAGGAATCATAGAGGCCACCAATGTGAGGTTTAAAGCCCACATGTGGCCTGGTGGTTGCTCTTTCCCCACACTTGATATACAGTACATGTCCTGGCCTACCTTCCTATAGCATTGGATCAAATTTTAAAGGATGATTTGATTGATTGTTCACAACCCTAAGAGTCAACTGAGTGGATCTAGAGGCTTCTTGCAATGCAAAGCCTCTGCCAAGAGTTGTAGTGGTTATATATTTGACCTCTCCAATGCATTGCACTGATTGCTTAGTCCCCAAGAGAATAAATGGAATACAGTAAGCCTATGATGTGGCAGGCCTTGAAACATGATGTGGATACTCATGTGCATGAAATATTTTTTTGCTAAATTAAGCTTGGAAACCAATTCATTTCCTGAGGTGAAAAATATATTGAAATGCTAATAGACCCTAGCAGGTTGCTTTCTGTCCTTTGGGGGAAGAAACATAGGAGGAATTTCTTAATTGTGTGTTCACCAATCCCTTTCAGGAGATCAAAAAGGAGCTTTGATATGAACAAATAAACTTTGATAAGGCCCTTTCACCTCTACTGCTAATTGAGAAGAAATAGCCTGGTTTGTGGGCCAAAGCCCTCCATTCAAGTCTTAGAGGGCCTTTAATTTAAATGTAAAGGTATATAAGAAACGGTAATTGAAAAGAAAAAAAATTGTTCAAAACTCTGGCCTCATAGCTAACAAATGAATGGAGTCAATTTTGACAACTGGGTAAAGAAAGAAAGCTTTTGGGCAACTATAAATTGGAATTATGAAACAGAATGATGAATTGTTAGAAAGAGTAAAGCAACATGGCTATTCTATTAATAGCTGGCATTTATTCATCAGAATGAAGGTTATTTCTAATAACAATAGTTTAAAATGGCCACCTAAGGAAGGCTACCTAGGGAACACTAGTATATGTATTCTGCCTCCATTCCTACTGGTATCCCTCATGGCACACAAAATCCTTTACTCTGTGATAGACTCATAGGACACTTTCACACAAGAGGCTTACCATGAGCAAATCGCCATGAAATCATCAGAAACCGTGAAAGAAGCGTGATCGGGGTTCACACCCCCTCATGCTTCTCCCTTCAGTAAATTGTCAGGGAGGCATCTGCACTCACTTCTCCTGTTAGTAAAGTGTCCTCGGATTTGCCACTTGGTAATAATGGGATCTTCTGCTATTGCCAAATAGCAGCTCCATGACAACTTACTGATGGGAGAAGCAAGTCCTGACGCCTCCATGACGATTTACTGAAGGGAGAAGAGTACCCAATGATACCTCTTTCATGATTTCGTACAATTTCATGGTGATTTACTCACAGTAAGTCTCCTGTGTGAAAGAGTCCATAGAATCATAAAGCTGGAAGAGACCACAAGGACCATCAGACCAACTCCCTGCCATGCAGGGACACAGACTCAAAGCACCTGTGACTGAAAGCCTTCAAAGAAGGAGACCACCAGACTCTGAAGGAATGTGTCCCACCATCAAATAGCTCTTACTGCCAAGAAATTCCTCCTAATGTTAAGGTGGAATCTCTTTTCCTGTACTTTGCACCAATTGTTCTGTGTCCTGTTCTCTGGAGCAGCAGAAAACAAGTTTGCTCCAGCCTCAATATGACATCCCTTTACATCCTTAAACAGGGCTATCATGTCATCTCTTAACCTTCTGTCCTCCAGGCTAAAAATACCCAGCTCCCTAAGCATTCCTTGTAGGGCATGGTTTCCAGACCCTTCACCATTTTGGTCACCCTCCTCTAGACACGGCCCAGCTTCTCAACATCCTTTTTGAATTGTGGTGCCCAGAACTGGACACAGTATTCCAGATGAGGCCTGACCAAAGCAGAATAGAGTGGCCCTATTAATTCCCTTGATCTAGACACTATACTTCTATTAATGCAGCCCAGAATCGCATTGGCCTTTTTAGCTGCCACATCACACTATCGACTCATGTTCAGCATCATCTACTAGGACACCAAAATGACTTTGCTAGTCAGTGGAATAAGAGAAGAGAGGTCTAGTCTAGCTTCCTATCGAATGGAATTCCACAATCTGGAATCAGCCACCAAGAAAGCCCTTTGAGAAATCCCTATGATAGGGTATAGCTCAAGAGAAATCCTTCTGCTGAATATCTTAAAACTATAACAGGCTCATACGGGAAAATTTTGTCTTCCAATTTAATAAACTTTCAACTATTTTTATCTATCATTACCTTTATTGTGCATGATAGTAGCTAAAAGAAGCACTTGATTTTCTACTTGTATGGATGGAAAGTTAAGATATCCATATTTTGATAAAAGAAATAATATTGTGATTTCTTCTGCTGTTTTACAGTGCAAAACCTACAAAGCACACTTGTGATTCTGATTTTGTATCCTATATGTGTGGATGAAGCATTCACAACTCAGGCCAAAGCAAATGGCTGTAAAACGGGTGGCCTAATCCCTTTGAGCTCTGGGTTGGGGTTGCGACAACTGCATGCCATGCCCCCAACCCAACATTTTTCTGGCACAAAAGAAGCAGGAGAAAGCTGCTTCTTTTTGAACTGGGAAAAGGGCGCCTTTGCTGCTGCGGCTGCAGTTTTTCAGCATTTCTGTGGCACAGCATGTATAAATGCTACACTGCCAAAATATCATGAATCTGCTGTGCATGCGGCCAGCTGTATGGCTTCCCAGTGGCCTGGGGACATGCTGCTGTCTGAACATCATTCCCCCATGTCACCACGAAGCCAGCTTTATTTCCCAATCTGTTTTGCCCCTCTGTCTCTTACAGAACAAGAAAGATCAAGTATAAACAACCCATTAACTGATTACTTTCAGCTGACAGTTCTGGTTTAGCATCTGATGAAAGTCAATACCTTATAAAAGAAACTCACGCTCTTTCAATAAACATGTAAGTGGATTATTTTAATAAGTTTTCAACAAAGCCTAACATGGACACCCTTTTGTACTTTCCAGAAAGGTAAGTAATCACAAGTGTTGAATAAATGTAAAGGAGACAATGGTCATGAGAATGACAGAAGAAGGCAAGTGGGGGCTACTAGGAAAATGTAAAGAATTATAAGGAAGATCAGCTTATTGCAATGGAGAGAAGCTGGTCTCATAACAGATGAGTGGCTGGCATCCTCTTAGGCAGTTAGGAGGTTGTAAGTAGCCTTAAGACCTCGTAACTGTTGTTATGTGCCTTCTAGTCATTTCCAACTTATGGTGACCCTAAGGCAAACCTATCATGGGGATTTCTTGGCAAGATTTGTTTCAAAGGTGGTTTGCCATTGCCTTCCACTGAGGCTGTGCCTATGATCACCCAGTGGGCCTCATGGCCAAGCTGGGAATCAAATGTTGGTCTCCAGAGTCATAGTCCAACATTCAAACCACTAGGTCATGCTGGCTGTTTAGTACTCACATTTATGATTGGCACCATTGTCATGACTGGAAATGCTCTCAAACCCATCTTAAAATCCAGGCAACCATACCAAGGGACAGAGTTCTGTAGCACTGGCAAGTAGGGCACTGAAAGATAGCATGTCCAGCCCCTTACTGCTATTGAGCAGTAATGCAACAAAGACTTGTGACAGACTATCAAGGGATCCCTGGTTCTGCTCATCACACTGCTGCTTGCTGGCAGGAGAGAGCTGGCTTGCTTGTCAGCATCACAAAATTCTGCTCCTCAGTAGACCTGCCTAGATTTTAAAGTGGGTTTTGGGGTTTGGATTGGTAAATGAATCATAGCCATGACATTAGACTGTAAGCCTGAGGGCAGGGATCCGTCTACTTTAAGATTGTATGTACAGCACTGTGTAAATTTACAGCGCTATATAAATAAAGTTTAATAATAATAATAATAATAATAATAATAATTGTAACTATTTAACAGATGCTGGATCTCAGCTCAGTGTGTTACTAAAAGGGCTGAGCTCAAACTTTACTGGTAATGGTTCCTCCTCCACCCCTTCCTCTTCTTCTCATCTCAAAATAGGGCTTTGCCTTGCTCTCTTCACCATTTTTGCTATCCTAATCCTGCAGAACATGAGAAAGTTACTTTGTTGGATTAAAAGTGTCAGAGAGTTCTGTTCAGGTGGAGTCTCTTTTCTTCTAGTTTGAAATCATTTGTTCATGTCTAAGTCTTTTCAGCAGTGGAAAGCTTACTCCATCTTAAGCATCACATCTCTTCAAATATTTAAAGATGCTTATCATAGAATCATAGAGTTGGAAGAGAACACAAGGGCCATCCAATCCAACCGCCTGCCATGTCACCTCTCAATTTCATATTGCCTTCTCCAAGCTAAATATGCACAGTTCTCCTGTTCCTCCATGACTTAAATTCCAGACATTTAATCATCTTGTAGTCCTAAAAAGTAATATTTCCAAGCTCTGGCAGCATGCTGGCAGTATTTCTGCTCCCCACTACTTCTGAACAATATTTCACAAACATATTAACCCAACTAGAAGTTGATTCATGCCCTCATTCTGATTTGATTTCATGAAATCTAGCTATGTAGTGATGCCTGAAGTCACATCCCAATGAGAGAAATGTTTCTTCTCTTATTCTACCTTCTTGATATTGCCCTTTTTGAAGTCCAGCATCAGGAAGAAGTGCTCTGACAGCAGTTTGCTGAAAAGACTTTGTGCTTAGTATACCTTGGAAATGTCATTTTCTGGCTTACACTGTCCAGAATCCTCCACTCCACATTAGAGACAGCCAAAGCTCTCCTTCCATTTGTATGAAGAATAATGCTTCCCCTCTGTTGTGCTGTTATGGTAGTGATGGCTCTGCTTCAGGACACAGTTGTAGCCCATGTATGTGTTGTTTGCCTTTGTTTCCAACTTATGGCTACCCTATAAAAGGGTTTTCCTGGCAGGTTTCTTCAGAGGGGCTTGGTCATTGCCATCTTCTGAGGCTGAGAAAGTATGATTCACCCAAGGTCACGCAGTGGGTTTTGTAGCCCTTGCCCTTCCTCCAAATTAGGATTCCTAAATGTCAGAGCCTGAATCTTCTTCTCAAGGCTAGGGTTGCCAGATGTCAGGATCTGGCCTTGAGTCTCCAGTTTTTATGGGTGATGACTGTACACATTGTCCAGGTTTGGAGGGCTTCGCTCCAGGGGAGAGGATATGGCTGTGTACAAATCTGCAGCTTGGCTATTAACGTAGCAGCTTGCTACAGTTTAATTACAGTATTTTATTGCTGTTACTTTGAAATACTCTTCAGAGTGTCCATCTGACTGAGTTAGCTTCCTTTCATGTTGCCGTAGCATTAGGATTTACCCTCCATTCTGCTCTACATCTACCTTCTGGCTAGAAGCAAATAGGCTAGGTTAAAAGTTTCTTATCCTGTCTACTTTAGTAAGAAGCAATAATCCCCTCATTTCCCCTTGCCCTGGGAACAACACCTTTAGGTAAGACCTCTGACAATTTCTAAAAAGAAAAATAGAGGAAGGGGGGGGGAGAGAGAGAGAGAGAGAGAGAGAGAGAAGGTGTGAGCAATTGTAGTTGATGTGTAATGCATAAAACTAATGAAGCATCAGGAACTAGACCCATGCTGAAATGGCAACACTACTCATGACAAAGGAGCTGTAATCTTGGACTGAGAACATTGCCTTGAAAATCACAAATATATTATACTGTGCATTCTTGTTCTGCTCCCAACTCACTCCCTGTGTCTATTGCTGCAGGCTGCTTTGGAATGGCTACTACAGACTATACAGAGCAAAGTCTGATAAACTTTGGTTAGACTACAACTCCCATACGAACTTAAGGGGAGTGCTTGCAAAGCTGTTTGAAACAGACCTGGGAGAAGTGTGCTTTTTCTAATTATTTGTAATTAGCTACTTCCTTCTTTGGAAAATATTGAGGCTGCTGCCAGACTGCAGAATTAATGCAGTTTTGATAGCACATTAACTGACATGGCTCAATGTTATGAAATTCTGAGATTTGTAGTTTTGTGAACTATTTAGCTTTCTCTATCAGAGAACTCTAGTGCTACAACAAACTACAAATTCCATGATTCCATAGGATGGAGCCATGGCAGTTAAAGTGGTATCCAATTGCATTAATACTGCAGTGTGGCAGCAGCCTAGGCTGAATCCAACTGATAGTGTCAGTTAGAGTAAACCTATTAAGTCACATAAATCCTGAGATCTTTAAACAGAAGAGATTATACAGGATGAGTCTCTCTTATCCAAAAGGCTTACACTAGATGTGTTTTGGATTTCAGACTTTTTTAGATTTTGGAATATTAACACACACACACAAACAAGTTAACTTGGAGATGAGACCCAAGTCGAAAAATGAAATTTAATTATACACATAGCCTGCAAGTAATTTTATATACAATATTTTAAAATTATTTTGTGCATTTTTATATTGAACAAGCAGCAAGCAACAGTGTCATTATCCTAGCCACAATTTTGGATTCTGGCATATATTGGATTTTAGAATTCTGGATAAAGGATACTCAACCTGTATAAATATATCAATAAAAATTGAAATGTTTATTTTTTTTTAATTCAGCTATTTATGCGATAGATTTATTCTATTTTAGCAGGGACTAACAAATAAAATCTAGGCTGTCATCAATAAGCAGAGAAATTTGACAGTAACATATCTGCCCCTTGATATATTTCACACACAGATGCACCAGTAATTGTCAGCAAAGGTTGAAACATTCCAGCTAGAAATGTCATTGCAAAAGGCCACATAATCCATCAGCAAACTGTTCCCATGCCAGAGGTGCAACCCAGGTGCCACCAGCGTTCCAATCTAGAATTCAGGCTAAATCCTTAAATCTGACTAGCAAAGCAAGGCTTCATCCCTAAAGAAGGATTGTTGTCTGAGAGACGGGTCCTCCCCAGCCTATTGCAGACATCGAGTTTAGAATCGCACAGCTGCCAGGCCCACACCCGAGGGAATAGGGCTTCTCTGGGCAGGCTAAAGAAATGGGCAAAGTGGACAGACGAAGAATAGGCAATGACAGTAACAGATGAGAGCGAATATTGTCAACATATGTGTGTATGCACCAAGGTGGCTTCTAATTGACTAGTTAGGCCTTTCAAAGGATAATTACTTAACACACCCAGCTTCCTCTATGAGTGCTAATGCAATTGTCACCAACAAAGACATCAGCTAGTAATGTGGATTCTTGTATATCCATGGAAGACGGATTCATTCATTCATGGTGAGGCATACAAACTAAGCATGGAACAGAGAGACCTGCAGATGCTAAAAATTAACACTGCTCTTTCATGCATCCCATCCTCCTCTTTCTCTCCCTTCTCCTCCTTCCTCTCCTTTTCTTCTTTTAAAACCCTCCTGCAAGGTGAGTAACACAGGAGCATGAAGTACCACATATACATTGGACCTTTGACCTCTATTGGGGTTTGGTTCCAGGGTCCCCTGTGGATACCAAAATCCATGGATGCTCAAGTCCCATTAAATACAATGGCATAATAAAATTGGGTCCCTTCTACAAAATGGCAAATCAAGGTTAGCTTACTGAATTTATATATTTTAAAATATGTTCAAGCCATAGATGGTTGAATCTGTGGATAAAAAAAACTGCTGATATGGAGGGCTGTCTGTACTTGATTATAAGTTGACCTCATGTATAAGTCAAGGACAGGTTTTGGGGCCACAATTATGGATTTTGATAAGATCCATGGATAAGTTGAGGGTAAAACTTAGGGGTATGTAACAAAGGATGTAAAGGACACAGTTAATGAGAATTATGCCAAAGAACTTACAAAATTCTGGCAGGTATAATTGTTTGTGATCACCCTAAAGGCAGGGTGAATGAGGAGGGAACTATGGTAAATGGTGGCTGTGTAATATGTGCGGGAGGAAGTCAGGGTGGGGCTAAGAAAATGCTCATGTGTCAAAAAGGATGAAAAAGACAAGCAAAGAAAATAGTGACTATGGCCCCATACAGACTGGCAGTTTACAAGGGCCTGTACACGGACTAGGGTTTGGTGTCCACACAGCTGAGAACCCTAGTCTTCTGCCCAGGCACCATCATGGCATGTGCCCATTTGCATGGGGTATGCCATGATGATGCACAGGCAGTGCAGCACCCAAACAGCATTGGACGGAAGGGTGTCATCATAGTGTGTGAGCGCCACTATGGTGCCCCTTCCCAGAAACTGCTTAGAGCAGCTTCTCTTTGCTCCTGAGAGGGAGCAGACCATTGTCGCAGTGTGTGGTTGCCGCCACAACAATCTGGGGCAAACAGGGGCAGTGTTAAGCCACAGGTCTGTCAAGCCTCTACATTAAGCAGTGATTATAGCCTTTATCTTTAAAGTGATAACTTTGCCTGATTTTAAACTAGAAAAGGTAACAAACGTACATAATTCAGATCCTTCAAAGCTTGATTTCTCTTGGCACTTCTTTGAGGCATTCAAAATGGTTAGAAATGGCACCATGATGGAGAAAGTAGAGGGGATCAGTGTTTCTTTTAGGTTTTTCTGATACACCGAAACGGAGCTCTTTTTTAGCGCAGGTTCTTGGCACAGCCTTTAGATGGCTGTGCCAAAGACCCAGAGGAGAAAGGGGTCATGGCGGTGGCCCCTTTCTTCCCTTGCCAGTGCAGGGGAGAGTGGGGTGCAGCGGGTGCCCAGGGCGCCTGCTGCATCCCGCTTTCAGTCCACACACCTTCGCCGCTTCCCCGTGGCCTTCAGAAGCGGTGGGATGGGGACTCTGAGGCTGCCGGTGAGGCAGCCCTGGCCCCATCTTGCCGCTTAAAGGGGCAACTGCAGACCACCCCTTTTGGGCGGTCTGTACCACTCCTATGTGTCTCTTCCCAGCATCCATCCTGGGTGTTGCTTGGTAGATTCAGAAATGGAGATTTCATATGATTGTGCATTGATATGAAGGAAGGAGGTGTTTATTGATGTATGCACTCTTTTTTTGAAGGGGGGAGTATTTAAGTGTCCATGCAACTTGGAACAATAACTTTATTTTTAAGAGTATTCTTTCAAACTCTATCCATCAAGTAACTAATCTATGAACTCAATACACATTAGTTTGATTTCTTTCTCTTGCCCATTCTTTCTTTCCTGTTTTTTCTTTCACAACATTCTAGGGAGAAAAGAAACACTATCAATTTTATTAGGCAGGAAATATGAGTAAGTTTAAAACTTGGCCTCTGCTATGGTGTGGAGCAGAAGTCGGGAGTGTCAATAAAACTGTAAATACTGGCAATTCCATGCCTGGGTGGATTTTCTTTTTCTCCCAGAATCTGTTATTTGCTATAAAAGATTTGTTTTCTCACTGGTATTATATACTATTATTTCTGTTTCTGAACCTCTTTACTTTTGCCATGGGAGATGAGCCACAGACAAAGAAGTGATGTTAGGATGGGGAAATGAAACAGTGTGTAGCTGGGGTATGGAAGTTCAGACTGAATCTCCTTTCCCTGAAATTCTGAAATCTGAAATATTTGAAAAACTAAAATTTTCTTCATGGATAGAGAAGCTTTGTTTTCTGATGGTTCAATATATGCAAACTTTATTTATACACAAAATTATTTTTAAATTTTTGTATAAAATTACCTACAGGATATGTCTGTAATGTATATATGAAACATGAATGAAACACAAATGAATTTTGTGTTTAGACTTGGGTCCCATCTCCAAGTTGTCACATTATGTATGTATTTGTAAAAACAGGTATTCCAAATTTTTAAAAAAAAAATCCAAAAATTTGTTTTTTAAAACAATCCAAGATCCAAAACACACCTGGGTCTAAGCATTTCAGGTAAGGGACACTCAGGGCTAATACAGACTGGCACTTTATGCCAGTCTGTATGCAGACTACGGCTAAATAAGGGCTGAGCATTTACATGCTCAGAAACCCTAGTCCACCACCCAGGCACCATGACGATGTCCATCATGCACAGTGTCAAAACAGCACTGTGCATGAGGGGCATCATAAGGCCACCCTGCGGCCCTTATGGCACCCATTCTAGGGCGCAAATAGGAGCCTCGTTTCATGGCTTCTATTTGCACAGGCTTGGGAGTGTGGCATGTGGCTGCTGCATCCCCAACCCAGTGCTTCCAGAGGTGGCACAGAACCACCCTGAATAAGCTGTTTGTACAGCCCCTCAATCTGTAATGGGGAACTCACTGTGGGGGTGTCCTTACCTGGACAATGCAGTAAAACAAAAGACCATTTGTGGACTGGAGAAAGTGCTGGTGTCTGGGGAAGAGGAAATGGAGACACCCTAGCTTTCTGCCCCAGCCACAGCATGGGAGGAGAACCTTCTGGAGACAAGACTAAGAGGGAGGAGGTAGAAATAGAGAGTAGGGAGTTTAAAAAGGGAGAAGAGGTCATTGGTGACGAGACAGGAAAGCCAGGTGGGGAGGTGACAGAGGGTCCCATGGGGGATTTATGTCTTAGTAAGGGGACTTATGGGCTATTTCACATAGTGAAAAGTGATAGGAGTATTGCGGGATGCTCCCATCACTATCACACAATTGCTTGAAGATTATCAGATGATATCATGCAATGTCGCCATAATTGTGGCAATATCCCATGAATAAAGAGTAATTTTAGTGCTGCTTTTCATTCACTTTTGTCCATGTGAAAGAGTCTTTATATCTGTGAGAATTAGAACCTGGTAGTTTTGTCATGTCTGTACACAGTAAGGAGCTGCTGTTATGTTACTATGTAGGGGAGCTTTTCATAGTAACTGATGTGCTTTGGGAGTGATGTACCAATGTGCGTTAGTCCCATTGTGCTTTGGGACAAAAGCTCGGGAATGCCAATGTGAATTGGTAGAGCCCAATACAGCTCAAGACACTCTTCTGGTGTCTTGCAATGTACCTTCACAATTCACTAATGGGGTTTCTTAGAACAATAGAATCAGCAGAGGCTGGATGGCCATCTGTTGGGGATGCTTTGATGGAGAGTTCCTGCATGACAGGGGGTTGGATTGGATGGCCCTTGTGGTCTCTTCCAACTCTACGATTCTATGATTCTATGAATCTATGATACAGTTGGGACCCAGGGGCCATCCAGTCCAACTCTTGCCATGGAGGAGGACACAGGCACAAAACAGATGGACCAAAAGTGCTGCCTTTGGGCCATGTTGGGGGCATGGTGTTTGATGTCATATACCCCGTAAGCAGTCTGAAACTGCATCAAGGCCACACCAATGGGAAAAAAACAGGCCAAAAAAGAGCTGAAATAATTTGCTCCTGTGGGCGGTCTGGTTCAGGACCATCATGGCAGGCTGCATGAGGAATGGCCCTGTGCGGTCACTGTAGTCCTGGTGCGATCAGCACTGGAGTAGCCTTGCACCGTTCCTTTGAGCCCGTCTGCATGACCCACAGTCCAGGTACCCCCAACAGATGGTCATCCAGGCTCTGTTTAAAAACCTTCAAAGAAGGAGACTCCTCCACACTCGCAGGCAGCATATTTCACTGTCAAATAGCAATTACCATCAGGAAGTTCATCCTAATGTTTAGGTGGAATCTCTTTTCATATAGTTTGAATTAATTACCATGTGCCCTAACATCTGGAGCAGCAGAAAACAAGCTTGCTCCATCTCTACAAATATTTGAAATATGGCTGTCATATATGGCTTAACCTTCTCTTCCTCAGGTTAAAGATACCCAGCTCCTAAGCCATTTCACATAAGGCATGGTTTCCAGACTTTTCACCATTTTGGTCATGTCTCTGCTATATGACTAAGTATACGTAAAGTTACATAATGTCGGTCATGATAGAGGATTACCTAGGAAAACTAAAGATTGCTTGAAAAGAAGGGCAAGACATCAGAATGGGACTTCCCTGGATGTTTACTTTACATTGATATTTACCTTGTGAAGTGACTAGATGAGGACTGTCCAATCCTGGAACTGCAGTTAGAAGCATTTCTCACAGGAGAGATAATGAACCAGCAGCACAATTGGCAGCTATTGATGGGTTTTGTTCAACAATTAAAAGTGTGCACAGCTGCAGACAGGAATCCTGGGAGCTGAAGTCCAAAACATCTGGAGGACCAAAGTGTGAATCAAAATGTAATTAAGACTAACAATAGGATTTAGCCTGATATCTTCCACCTTTTAGATCTGTTTTTAACACAATTAATGTGCCGGTACAGCAAGAAAGAAACATGGCACTTTTTGATTTGCCCAAAATGTCTGTCTTTCTGTCTCAATCTCTCTCTCTCTTTCTTTTGCCTGTAAATTAGCTGTAAGGGGGGAAATCTGGATTTTATCCCCAATGTGATGGGTTCATCTATGGTACTAGGGCCCAGACACTACACTCCCCATCCCAGACAGTTGTATACTTTGACCTTGGGCTGCAAGAGAGCAACAACATCCTTACAAATGGCTTTTTTCCATGAATTAAACCAAAGATAAGACCTTTTTTTTAATGGATGGAAACTACTGAACCACGCGTTCTGCACAAACCATTTGGCTCTTGCAAATAATGGAACAGGCCCAAAACGGCTTGGCTTCCCTACTTTCATCCATGTCCAAAAGTAACACTTTCAAATCACAAGTGGGATGAAGGATGTGTTTGCAGTGTCACGTTCATGGTGATTTACTGCTGTTACTGCTAGGAAACGATTTGTTCATTTCTAACATTTATATACTATTGTTTCCATAACATAGTTTTCAATAGAGGGTTTTAGCAGCTGCTCTAGAGGGAATAGCAGTGTGAGATGTCCCTCTTTTCCTTTTCCAAAGAGCTTTATTTTTAACGTACAAAGTAGGGAAGGGAGATTTGAGACTAACATGGTTATCTCTGAAAAATATGTTATGTATATGTCCCTTGGAGTGGATGCAAGGGAGAGAAGCTCAAGTGTTCATTTGTGGCTTCCCTGTCAGCAAGGTGACTCTGGTTTTTAGTCTGACCTTCAACAGAGATGTCCAAAGTGCTGAATTTACTTTGAGCTTAGATTCTGGACAGTTGCTTTAAATTCAGACCATTTACATTCAACCCTCCATATCCACAGATTTTTTTTTCTCAACAGATTCAACCATCCACAGATCCACATCTTTCAAAGAAATATAAATTCCAAAAAGCAAACCTCAATTTTGCCATTTTATATAAGGAATACTATTTTACTATGCCATTGAATTTAATGGGCTGAAGAATCCACAGGTTTTTGTATCCATGGAGGGTCCTGGAAACCAAATTCCAATGGATATCAAGGATCTACTGTACTGTTTATTTTATTTTATTTTATTTTATTTTATTTTATTTGTATGCTGCATTTCTCCCAAGGTGGGACCCAAGGCAGCTCCCTGAAAGTGTCACTAAAAACCCCAGAAACAATAAAATGTTTTAAAACAATTTTGATTAAAAACCTCAGAACAGATTCACTATCTCAGAACAGATTCACTGTAGTGGAAAACCTTATAGTCTTATCCCCCATCCCTCTCTTGTTACCCACACAGAATTAGCTGTAATTCTGCAGATAAGAAAAAGTCACTACCCAAATTCTAATCCTAACAAAAGCTCTTGGTTCTCTACTCCTCCCCCCAATCATAGCCTTGGGTGCATCTACATTATAGGAAAATAAAATCAGTTGAACACCATTTTAAGTTCTGTAGCTCCATCCTATGGAATTCTGGGATTTGTAGTTTTACAGGGTCATTAGCCTTCTCTGCCAAAGAGTGTTGGTGCCTCACAAAATTACAGATCCTAGGATTCTGTAGAATGCAGCCATGGCAGTTAAATTGGTGTCAAACTGCATTATTTTGTTCCCAAACTTTTTGACTTGCGGAACCCTTATTTTTATGATGGAGCCCCTAAGAGGCCTACCCTATGTCTTACAAAGTAATGGTATTTAGGAGTATATATAAGAATATATACTTATTATTTAATTTTATTCAATTTTTATTTCTTTCATTTTTCTGGAGTGACCACGGAGCACCTGGCAAATGCACACAGAGCCCTGAGGGCTCCTCAGAACACAGATTGGGAATCCCTGGTGTGAAGGCATCCTCTGTTTGTTGGTTGAACTACAAGTCACAGTGCATTCTCCAACAGCAAAACACCTTGTTTAAGAGGGATTGAAATAACTAACTAAATAGTACCAACCCCCCACTCCAAGTAGACATAACAACACATCAGCCTTATACAACAAATGCCTTGACACTCGTAATTTGTCAAAAAGGCAGGATAACAAACAGAATGAATTGAAAAACTGGTGTCTCAAAAGTACATCTCCTGATGCTTGTGGGATTCAGAGTTTGAGATTTCAGCAGTACAGATACTGGCTTTATTTTATTTTTAGAGACATACTTGAGCCTTCTGTATTTTACTAGAATCAACAGAAAAGCCGAAAGCAACAGAATGGACTGGATGTTTGTTTGTTTCTTTCATTCTGTAGGTATCACAATTAAGATTATTATCATAGTCAGTCATGGAGGGGAGAGACGGTAGCCACAGAACTGCCTTATCTGTCTGTAAACCAATAAGGAAAGACACCCATTCTCTCCTTCTGTGTCTGATGTTGCATAGGAATGGTTCCTGTCAGTCAACAACGCCTTTGGCTACAGTAAACAGACACTTCTGCTAGCTGTGCTGAAAACCACACTTTTGATATTTGATAAGTAGAGCTGAATATATTTCACAGGAAATCATGAAGATGTGTTGGCCTGGATCCAATAAGCATACGGGGGGCATGCACATCTTTGCCTGCATACATTTGCCACTATGGGGTGCTGAAAGTTGTTGTATTCACACCACTTGCCCCACAACTGCACAATAGCAGCTGGGAAGGATCCCAGTCACAGATTCATTCTCAGCCACTGTATGGTTACAGAGGTACACCCAGGGTGTATCCACACTGCACAATAATAACACCTTAATACCACTTTAACAGCTATGGCTCCATCCTACATGATCCTAAGATTTGTAGCTTGGCAATATAATTTGAAATCTCCAGGGCCATCTTTTGAACTTCAATATTGGAGTTGCCTGACAACATATTCTCAGTAACTCAGCAAACTTCAACATTCAGGATTCCATAGGATGAAGCCGTGGGAGTTCAAGTAATATCAAAATACTAAACAGGTTGAGTTTCCCTTATCTGAAATGCATGAGACCAGAAGTGTTTTCATTTTAGAATTTTGGAATTCCTGTATTTATACATACATGATGTGATAGCTTGGAGATGGAACTAAGTCTAAACACAAAATTCATTTCTGTTTCATTACACCTTACATCTGCAGCCTGAAGGTAATTTTATACACAACTTTTTAAAATGATTTTGTGCATGGAACAAAGTTTATGTACACTGAATCATCAAAAAACAAAAGTGTCACTATCTCATCCACCCATGTAAAAGGTTTTGGTTTTTGGAGTATTTTGGATTTTGGAAATACAGTTAAGGAAGACTTAACCTGCAATTGTGTAACGTGGATATGTTCTGGCTGCCCTGACTGCCTCTCTTACCAATGTAAGGCTTCTTCTTTCTTTTCTATTTTTCTTTTTTTAAAAATAGAAAAAATAACATTGCCCATAGTGCTGTCAATGCATTGCACTATCATTGAACAGTGATATTTAACCCCAATTAAACACACATTTTATTTTAATCAATTCTATTCTGCATTCTGAATCAGTAGGAATCTGTCAGGTTATATTTTTTTAAAAAATCAGTTGGCATCTTGTTTATCAGTTAAAATATCATAAGCTGGACATATGATATCCTAATGACGCAGGATTTTGGCCATCATTTACAAAAAGAGAGAGAGGAATGTTTTAGAAGTGAAGACCAATAATTACAACTATATACACCTAAAACCACCAGACAGTGCTCTCATACTCATGACTCCACAGGAACTCCACCTGCCTAGCCAGGCATAAAATAGAAGAGAAAAATCGAGATAGGGGAGAAAAAAGTGTACTTCTCAGTTTTTAAAATAAAATTATGCAGATAACGGTCTGCAAAACTGTTAGTGAAACCTTCACTTTCCTTTAAAAAACTATATATAGAATTACATGCAGATACAGTGCATCCTTGGTATCCACTGCGGTTTGGTTCCAGGACTCCCTGTGGATACCAAAATCCGTGGATGCTCAAGTCCAATTAAATATAACGGAAAGTAAAATGGTGTCCCTTATCTAAAATGGCAAAATCAAGCACTGCTATTTGGAATTTGTATATTTTAAAAAATATATTTTCAAGGTGTGGATGCTTGAATCCATGAATAATGAATCTGTGGATAAGGAAGGCTAACTGTACATGTGCACAAGTCAACATGTACATCTGAAAACTGGATGTAGATATGCTTTGGTCAATGGTGAAAATGCATACAAAAATGCATGAATTAAGAGAAATGCCTTTAAAAACCCATACATTAGAAAAAGCATATCAAACTACACATGTGCACACATGCACATAAATATAGATGGATCTGGGAGAAATTAGAAAAAAATCAAAACAACTGAGATTAAGATTTTTTCACATCTGTAGGGACAAAATAGTTGCATTGTGGCAACTATAGAGAACATATTTTTCCAGATGCTCTAATGTCCGGATTTAGGAGAACTGGATCTGGGCCTTTAAAGATGATCTCAACAGTTGGCTAAGAAGACCTTAGAAGGGGAGAGGTTCTTTCTATGTGAGATGTCATTCATTGCATCAGCTTCCCTTGAGGAAAAAAACATGTAGGCTTTTCAGTGAATCAGAGTGTTTTGTTCCATTTTGAATCTAGATCCAGAACTGGAGTTATGTACTAAATTCCACTTGAGAAAGTGATCTTTGGAGTACAAACTGGCCACACTGGATGGAGGATTCTGAGACTGATTGTCTTAAAAACAAAAACAACCACCACAAGAACAAAAACTTTCCACCTTCAATCCCAAAACACTTTTCAGTCAACTTTGATAAAGAGAAAACATCTCTGATAATAGAGAATGGTCCAAAATCTGTGTCTTTTCTCCTTTCTAAAGATAAAGAGAGAAGGGGAACCCTGGAAGCATAACTTGGATTAGGAAATGCTTGGACTTCAGCTCCCAGAATCCCCCAGCCACCAACCACACAACAACAACAACAACAACATATTTTATTTATAGCCTGCTTCTTCCTGTTGATTGAGGCGGGTTACAACAAACAGAACAATAGTAAAATACATTTCTAATTAATCCCCTACCCCAGCCCCCTCTCAATCATAAAAAATAATAAACTAAAAACAATAATGATATTGTCATTGGTTGTTTGTTTTTGTTCTAGGTTTTAATTTATTGCTGATTTAATTTTATTTTAAGGGGTGGGAGGTGTGGATGGGTTTGTTATTTTGATCTTGCTGTAACCCACTCCAATTGCTTGATCAGAGGGGTGGGCTATAAATTATTATTATTATTATTATTATTATTATCAATATAAAATAAACAACAATATAAAATACTAATTAAAAAAATAAAAATTAGCTAAAATTAAAGGTAATTGGAGTCTGGACCCAAGCCATGTAGGGCTTTAAATGTTATAACTGACACCTTGTACCGTGCCTGAAAACTAATTGGCAGCCAATAGAGAGACTTTAAAACAGGTATGACAGATGGCCAAGTTCTACCCATAGAATGGACCCGAAGGAGTGTATTCTCCCATATGAGCCTACCTATGTTTTGAGATTTTCTGGGAATGCCTTTCTCTTCATCCCACCACTCCCACAGGTACGAGGGAGTATCCAAAAGTTTTAATGTTTGCCTTTTTTAAAAAAATTGACAGAAGGTTTGTTTTGATTTGTAGTTGTTAACTTATCTCTATGTAGTCACTAGCTAGATTTATACATTTTTCCCAGGGTATCTTGACCCTCTGAATACCTGATGTTGTAGAAGTCTGCAGATTGCATTTTACGAGGGGGTATCTTAAAGTAATAATTATCACCCGGACGTTATTATGGCATATTGATGAAATTTTTTCAGTGTCATCATTGGTCCCTAAATGCACGTTGCTGAGAAAATCAGCTCATTGAGTCCTTTATTTTTGTGATTGGCTCTGCCAGAAGTGACTAAAGTGTAAAATCCTCATCAGGCACAATCTGCAGGCTTCTACAATATCAGGTATTCGGAGGGTCAAGATACGCTGGGAAAAATGTATAAATCTAGATAGTGACTACATAGAGATAAGTAAACAACTACAAATCAAAACAAACTTTCTGTCAATTTTTTAAAAAGGTGATCATTAAAACTTTTGGATACTCCTTTGTATATCTGTTGGGAAGATTGGAAAGGACTTTCTCAGTGGATGCCCCCAGGAGCTTGAGCTCCCTTTCTAGTGTGGCAAGTCTGGAATCTCCTTGCTATTGTTCTGTAAGCAGGTAAATATTTTTGAGTTATTATTATAACTATTATTATTATTATTATTATTAAAAATGTGCATGGTTAAAATTAGAATCATAAAATGATAGAGTCAGAAACTATCCAATCCAAAACCCTGCTATTCAGGCAGAGAGGGGCAACTGGGAGGGGGTGTCTTGCAATAGATGGGAGCAACCACGCCCCTCTGGGTTGCTACCCAATTTGGCCTACACACCTCTTGCCTCCCTCTTTGTCTGACCAAATGTGTCTGATTTTTTAAAGTTGCTGTTGTTGTGTGCCTTCAAGTTGTTTCTGACTTATGGCAACCCTAAGGTGACCCTATCATGGGGTTTTCTTGGCAAGATTTGTTCAGAGGAGGTTTGCTATTGCCTTCCCCTGAGGCTAAGAGAGTGTGATTTGCCCAAAGTCTCCAAGATGGGTATCTTGGACTGAGCTAGGAATTGAACCCAGGTTGCCAGAACCCAGGTTGCCAGAGTTGTAGCCCCTTTCAAGCCACTACACCTATTGAAAGCTGAATTACACTCATCCCTCCACATTCACTGGAGTTAGGGGCACAGGACTCCCATGAATGTTTAAAAAAACATAAATAATAAAAACACTATTTTTTTACTGGATAGAACACTTCTCTAGGAATCTATAGGTCCTCCTGTGCAACTCTGTGGCCAATATCTGCCAGATATTGGTTACTGACTTGCAGTGGAAGAGCTACAAATGGCTAGAGAAGTGTTCTCTCTAGGAATCTCTAGGTCCTTCAGTGCAGCTTTTGGTTAAGCTGACCATAGAGTTGCACTGGAGGACCTAGAGATTCCTAGAGAGAACATATTAATAAAATCAGTGAATAATCAAATCCACAAATGTCAAAGCTGCAAATGTGGAGTGACAAGTGTATATTTTAACTTTTGCAAATTGTGAATTGTCAGCGGCATGCATTTCAACATTTGCAAGCTGCCCTGAGACCCAGGATTGGAGAAAAGGCAGGAAACAGACAAAGCTGTCCTTGCCTGTAAATGTAATAAACAACCTCCTTCTCCTCCTTCTGTGTATCTTCCTTTGTTCTCCATTGTGTCAAGGAATGCAGGAGGGGTATCCCTTGATTCCCCCTTACTCTGGGATAAGCAACACAGCTGGCTGACTGTCAAGTTAGAAAAATGATCAATACCAAACGTGTAACAAAGACAGCTGTCTACACATTCTACTGTTTGAGCAATATTTTCCATAGCAGCCTCTTGAAGGTAATTCATATTTCTTCTTCAGTATTTTCAAAAGCATACAGAGAAACTGGAAAACAACAGCCAATCCCTTTTGGGAGAGCTCTGAATTTCACACCAGGTCTAAAAGAAGTGTTAGATGATGGAGGTATATTGTGTCTGCAGGCTTCATATGCCCCCTAGACTCAACATATGTGCCTATCGAAGCCCCTCACCTGTTGCCTGAAGCTCTCCAACCCTCAATTTCTTTTTTAAAAAAGAAATGGCATAATTTTCAAGCAATTCTGGCTCCCACACTATAATAAATCCCTCGAAACATGTGGAAACATCTAAAAATACCTCATCCACCCCTTCAAACATCCCCAAACCCTGTAATATACCCAGATACCTCCACTTGATAAATTAAAAACCTCAATTTGACAAACACCTGCGCTTGACAAATACCTCCATTTGCCTCTGCAATGCTGGGAAGGGGGAATATTTATGTGTTTATGTAATTCTTCTTTTAAAATCCATGTAAAAATTCAAGCCTTTTACCAATCTTTCTGTAGAGTAAAATATTCTAAACTAAAGAATAACAAAGGTTTGCAAAATTGAGGGTAAAAAACATTCTTAAAAATGTATGTGGATTTTATAGGAATTTGACATTCTAAATACAGAATCTCAGATTCGATCTATCACGTACAATTTTTTCACAACCTGCTTTGATATTTCTGGGTTGTAATATGTGACTGAATGAAATGATCCTGCAATGAATTATCTTGCATAGAGTAAGAAAGAGGCTAACATTTTCTAATAGATTTTTAAACCATTCTAATTTGCTGATATGAAGTACAAAAATCAATTTAAAATCGCTAAAAGCAATCATGCTGGAACATCAGCGTCCACAATTAATACATCTAAGTAACAACCAAATTGGGGGAAAAATGAATTTGTGAAAGAATTGTTTGTTGTATGACATTTTTATTGTATTTTTGGAAACCAGCACATAACATGCATTAAAAACAGCTACAATACTGGAAAAAAATTTTTTTTCATCACAGGTCTGTGTAGTTTGTTGAAGATTACAAGTTCTACAATTTAATTATGCTTCTACCACATCCACCAGCATTTATTTTCCTGTTCTTTTTTGTATTGAGTATAAGACTTGGGGAAGATTCATTTGCATGATAATATGTGTAGATTTTGCTACATGCCTTTCCTAATGCACATTTTCTTCTTCTTCATGTTTTTCTTACGCATTTTTGTGCTCATTTTTCCTTCTGACTAAAGCCTGTTTGTGTACATTTTTCAGTGATATGCATTTTAAAGTTGTTCACATTGATATTTTGGTTTCTTCTCATTGATGAGAAACCAAAAGATATGCAGATAATTTGGTTAATAGTCTGATGTATTATGAATTGAGCAAATCCATAGAGAACTTTGGTTCATGTAAATTTCTCTTCCATCCCAATTAAAAAGTGTCAGGAACATTAAGAAAACAAAAATAATGATCACAGAGGAGTTAGAGCAGTTTGATCTAGACAACAAGAAAATTGAAATAGTTAAGGATTTCTCATACTTTGGCTCAAAAACTGATTGCAGTCAAGCAAGTAATTAGACAAGATTTTGAAGTGCATAGACATGAAAACAAACACAAAGGCTAGGATCATCTAAGGACTTTATCACACAGGGAAAATTGGAAGGTTATACTGGTCCCAATGAAGACTTGGCTGCTCTCCTTCCTCCTGCAGCTTCTGAAAGGGATCAGCTGGTGAGAGAAGGTGGAGAGAAAGGACGTTTTGATATTCCTCCTGTAGAGGAGGGGGAAATGGAGGACATGTTCTGGAAAAGGAGGGGATCTAGGAGTATCAGCCCTCGGTGGAATCAGGCAGGTTTATGGAGCAGCACCCTCCTCTTTCTTTCTCTAGTATATGTCTGTATGTGTGTGTCTATGTCTGTGTGTGTGTTTGTAGTTTTATGGAAGCTTGCAAAGGGAAGCCTCATTCCACCTTCTTCTGAAACAGCTTCAGGGGCAAAGAAGATTTCCCTTCGCATTTCCCTTCCCTCTTTGGAGCATGTTTGTGAATGCAATTGTGGAAAATGACAGTTTGGAGCATGAACAAAAAGGTATTTGCAAGCTAGCAACAGGGATTTGTCCTCACCTGTCTGAAACCCAATTTTGCTTTCAACCCACTTTCCTGCCTAAGTAATGTGCTTTTAACCCCTTGTTGTGCTCTGTGTGTGATAATCATTAGCTAATTGGCTTGCTTTTCCAGGATGCCAACACTTTAACCATTTTTGAGATGGAAGCACACAGGTCCCTGTAATCAATTCATTCGAGATGTGGTGCTGGAGAAGAGTGCTAAGGGCACTAAATAGGTCCAGAACAGATCAAAACTAAACCTTCACTGGAAGATGATTAAACTGAGGCTGTCATACTTTAGACACATCATGAGAAAGCAGGACTCATTGGAAAATACTATAAAGCTAGGAAAGGTAGGGGGCAGTAGAAAGAGAGTAAGGGCACATACCAGATGGATAGACTAAAGCAAGAAGATCCTGGCCCTGAGCCTGCAGGACCTGAGCAGAGCAGTTAAGGACAGTGGGGCTTAGAGGTGTCTCATTCATGGGATCACCATGAATTGAAGTTGACTGAAGGCAGCTGACAATAAGAAAGCCTGAGCCTATAGGCTGTTTCTTCAGAAGCAAGCTTGACTGTGTTCAGTCTGATTTACTCTTGGAGAAAAAGGGAGTGAAATTGCAGCCTAAAATGTACCAGGCATTGTATCACATTCAGAAGCTGACAACAACCTCCATAGCCTCACAAATCTAAAACACAGATATTACTAAAGGATGGAAAATAGATCATAAAAGAAGCCACCTACTTCCCTGATATTTGCCCCCAAATCAAGCTCTTCCTTTATTTAGTAACACCCCTCCCCTTTATTATGTTTTCCATTTGGGGGTGGAAAATCACATTAACCAAGTTATTTTTATGGAACATGGAAAATTCCTTTTGTGATATTTGTGGTGTGTTAAGAGCAGGGTGGTGGCAGGGAGGAACCAAGTTTTGCTCTGTTTATGGACAAAGGCCTTGTTTATTCAGCAGTTGATGGAGCAAGCCTGACCACCCTTCCCTTGATTTCAAATGGCCTTTGAAATCCCCCCACAAGCCAAAATGATTTATTGATAGAAATATCCTTTCATTCAACAAATAACTAATCCTTTTCAAAACACTGTGTTGTTTTATTAATGTAAGAAACCGGGAGGTTGTGCTTTGGTTTGGATGCAGGATATTGCAGACAGATCTTTTCTTTGTGATAAATGTGATGCCTCTTTGTTGGAAAGAGAGAAGTTTGAAAATAATTGATGGTATAAGGCCATGTATATTGATTTTTCTTCCTTAAGGCATCCATGGTCGTTACACAAGATTTGGGGAAAGAGATTGTAACTCCATGGGAAACACATGCAGTGGTGCCATCAGGAGGTAGATGTCAAGGGACCTAACACAATGAGCAGAGAGGGTCTCCAAAAATCCATGAATGGCTTGCCACATGTTGGTTGGACTACAGATAGGGACATCCATACGTGTAAATTTTCCTTACTTGTGCAGATGTGTTTTAGGGTACTGCAGGTGTTGGTAATCCTATTCTCTCTAGGTAGCACCCCCCACAACTTACTGTAAAGCCCTATAGCCATTTCAAACCCACATGTGCATTCCATGCTTCACAAGAAGCAAGCAGCCAGAATCAGACAATTGTCTGGCAACCCTTCACCCAACCGAATTCACAATTATTACAGAAACACTGAAACTGCTGAAGAATGCCCACAAATGTCATCATTGTGCATCTGGCTTTGGGGTGGGGGCAGCCAAACCTTCTCTGACCTGCTTGCTTGCTGTGAAGCATAGAATGGCCATGTGAGGTGATTTGAGACTTTGTCAAGAGGGTGATATGCAGCTCAGTGTAATGTAGGACTGCAGGGTGACATTTATGCTACACTGAGAGGGATGTTGAATTGAGGCCATCATCAGTCAAGTTATACATTTTTCTACTGTCTAAAGTGTATTAGATTCAAAATCATTCCCCTGTCACATTACTGAATCTTCCTGCCTTGGTTGGTTTTCTGTAGACAGAAGACACAGGCATAGACATATTTTTTCCTTCAAATGTCAAAAAGTATTTGGCATGCCTTGAATTTTCACTGGCAACTACTCAAATGTCCTGCAGCTCCCAAGAGTATCTCCATCCAAACATTGTAGTAACAGCTTTCTCGTTTCCGTTCCTTGTGTACTTCTTTTTATGGTCATGTGCCTGGTATCAGATTGAACTCTCACCTCTTATTTGTATTTGGCTGGGCTCCTAGCAATAGGAACAGCCCCTTTCCCCATCCATCATTGACTGTTCTCTGAGGACATTGACCCTTTTGACATCTACAGTAACTTAACTGCATTTCTGCCTGGTATCCGACAGCAGTTCTAATCTGTGCTGATCTCAGCTGGTGTACAATGTTACCTGATATGCAATGGGATGTACCTTCACCACATGAAAGATTTTTTGTATATGGATCTGTATTGAGTAACAGCATGCCAAATGTTGTTTGCTAGGTTACAAATTGGCAGGTTCTGTTTACATCATCTATGCATTTTATTTTAGGTGGCAAAGGAACTAATATTATCCTTTCTTAACTTTGAATCTGTTTTGAATCCTTTACTGGTGGGCTACAAATTAAGGAATAAAATACATTTGTTTGGTTCTAAAATATCTAGAAACAGAGAGGTATCCACACTATTCATTTATAACAGTGTGACATTCCTCTAAAAGTAATGGCTCAGTCGGTCTTATAGAATTCTGAGATTTGTAGTTTGATGAGATACTCTGAATTCTCTGTTAGAAAGATCTGTCTGTTCCTCTGATGTACAGCATAGTTCTTTGGCAGAGAATTCTACATATCTCTTCAACCCATAAATCCCAAGGTTTCATAATATGAAATATGAAATTAAAGTATCAAAATGCTGTTATTGGCCTACAGGTCCACATCAGCCTGAAAGGCTCCATGATGATGTAGGCGCATTCAGCTCCTGACATTAGACACCACAACTTTTTGTAGTTCTTAGGTTTTCATTCCTGTTACCATTTTAGGGATATAAACCCATATCGATGCCCTTATTCCATACAAGAATAAGCAACTAGGGAAAATATTTTCCCCTGTCAGATGGAGAAGATATTTTCTTTTGGTCTTGAGACATTTTTCACATCCATGAGAATAATTTTTGCCTTAATTCTGTAAATTCACAAACTGCATAGCTGAAACTATGATAGCCACTGCTTTGTCCAATCGACTTTAAAAGATAAATAAATTACAGCATCAAATGGACTCTTTACATGTTATTGATCAATCAGCCAGTCCCCCTGAGCTTGCTAAGTGGGTGTAAAGTGCTTTGTCTCACAAAACAGAGGCACTTTTGTGCAGATTACAGAAATCTCCAGAAAACTCTCCTTATTCTTCTGCAGGAAAAAGGAACTGTCACAGTGGCTGGTGATTTCTCAACACAGAGAGCCTTTTTTGTTAAGAGGAAGACGTTTTGTGAATAATGTTCACATCCAAAGCTTTTGCCCAGGAAAAAAAAAACTATTGTGTGCAAAAGATATCATCTGAGAACCAACCTCAAGAATAATTTCTATGCTCACAGGCTAAAATCCAATATACCTTTAGCATAGCGTAAATATCTTCAAGCAAATATATGCTGCACCAACACTATGCCACCTCCACGCCAAATAGTAGCATTGCACAACACAGGATAGTGACTGGATGCCATTGTGAAATATGTAGTGCGCAATGTATGAGTGAAATGTGAAATCCAAAACCATAGTGAGCAGTGTGTGAACACAAAGCATAAGCTTACTGTATGTGCAACTCTAATTCCATCAATGCCAGCAGAATATGTCTGTTGAACTATGGTAAATAATTGGGCCCACAGATGTTGTGCAGTTTAGGCATGCACATATCACTAATGGAATGTCAGACGCTATCTGTTTAGTGGACTGTTTTAATAGCTACTGACCTGTCAACCCAACAGAGGAAGGATGTGTAATTCAGATGAAGAAGATGTAGCTGCTTTCCATTCCCAGGGAAGGAAAACAAGAGTATGCATACCCTTGTTTCTTCCTCCATCCAAGCTGAGACCAGCAGCTTCTTTCTTGTCTGAATTACATCTCTGTTTTAGAGTTTAACAGCTGCTAGGATAGAGGAAGAACATGGAAGTGCATTGGTAGAGCATTGCACTCACTTGTTCAACGCAATATCTTGGCCTACCTGTGCAAAATCTCTGCATAAATGGGAGAGAATGGACTTGGGGCTGAAAAAAATATATGAAAAAGGAAGAAAACAAAATGGATTCATCTCTCTCTAGTGGAAGCTAAAACTGGGATTGCATTCCAGAAACTCTTCTTTGAAATTCACTTTTCTCCCTTTCATTTCTCCTTTGTGAATCTACACTTCTTAATACATTTTCCTAGAAAAAAATCCTAGGCACACCAATCCATGGATTAAATAAACGCCTACTAGAGGAAGAAATTCCCCTGTATCACACAGCAGAACAAGATTTTTCTCCTCCCAAGTATTTTGGCTGAATTTTAATCTGAACCATAATCATGTTATGTCTGGGCTCCTTACAGGTAAATATATACTTCCATAATTGCATTGGTGGACTGCTGTGAGCTAATTTGCAAAATTGCACAACACTAATGACTGGTTGTTGAGCTTTCTGAACTAAACTATACTGCTCCAGAAGGAATAGATGCTACATGCTTAATAACCCACAGTCATCTAGAATTTGAACTATGGCTTCATTTAGCAACCTGCTCCCTTCTATTTACAGCAAAAGCTGCTTTGGGGCATAGTAAGAGGGATCATTTGCCCTTTTACTAGAATATCCACCAGGGCACGCAACCATATAAATACTTTCTTTTACTCCTGATATTTAAAACAATGAAGTAGAGAGAGCTTGTGGCAGATATCATCATACCCAGATGATGTTTAGAACATAAGAAACATAAGAAAAACCCTGTTGAATCATCTAGCAAAGCATCCATCTTATTCACCATTCCAAAACAGCCAACCAAAGCTCACAGGCTGGTATTCTAAATAATATGGAGACACTCCAATAAAAGGCCAGCAGGAGGGCCCCCATTGTCTCATCTAGCAACTGCCATTCAATGGCATCTTGCATTGATGGATTTCTTCTAACTGCAGATAGTTGGACTAAATGACTATTGTGGTCCCTTCCAAGTCTATGACTCTAAGCATGAAGTTTTTATCTCAAAGATGTGGAGTGTGTGGCCTAGCAGATGCTCTTGACCTAAAATATCAAATCATTTCTTACACATATGTGAGATACCAACAAGATTCTGGCCAATGGATATCTGGATACCAGCAAATTTTATCACTCTTATGTGAAAGGATGTCTGGACACATCAAAGCAACCCCTCAAGAAAATAGTTAATGACCAAAAGATTTTTCGTATTTTAGAACTTTCTTGTGGGGTACAAAAACAATGGCTGAAATCCCACATTGAGAAATGTAGCTACAGAGATGTACGAGCTACAACATCTTTTGATGCTAACCTCTAAATCTTTTCTTGGAAACCCCACATCCATTTCTGTGTTGTTGATATCTCTGACCATGGGACAAGCTGAGACAGACAGAGAAACCCCTGTGTGTTCCATCAGGTCTTGTTCAACTGTCTGTCTCAGTTTGCCCTGCAACTGGGAGAGGGCTGGGCTTGTCATTAGGTACCACTCCATTCTGCAGCACCTTGGAAATGGTTGTGTTGAAGGGGATGTGAACTTTCAAAGGCAGGATTTGTGGAGCACTTCTCGTTACTGCAATGTGAATTGAAACACTTACAATGACATATGTCAGACTAATAACATTGTAATTACTGGAAAGGAAGCCTACCAATATTTTGTGGGGAAATGTACCTATTTTGTCGCAAATACATTGTGTTTTACCCTTAAACCAAGATTTTTGCTCAAAATATTTTTTCACAGTGCCCAAGCATGTGAAAAACCATTAGAAAGTGTGCAAAAATGTTCATAATTTCACTACACAGAAGGAATTTTTGAAAGCCTTCATTCTTTCATGCAAAACTGCAATAAGCAAACAATTGCATTCCTATAGAATACATCACTGAGCCCTGAGGGGTTAGAATCTACCAGTATTTTAACTACTGACAAGAAAATGGGAGAAATGGAAAAGCACTAGGGAAAATACAGAACACTGAAAAAGAGGAATCACATGACACTATTAAAATAAAGCTGAAAGACAATGGAACAAGGGAGGGAAAGGTTTGGATTTCTCTTCTCTTGCATTCTTCCTCTAATACTGTGTATCCATTTTCTTCTAAGAAGAGAAAGAGACATCTCTTACAATCTGAGTAATTTCCCACTCTCCCTGATGATAAAATGCATTTTTCTCAGAATAGCTCAAAATCACATGGAACTCCTACTGATAGCACTTTCCAGCAACAAGAAAAAAGCTTCAACCCCCACCTCCACTGCTCCTCTCCCAGAGATAATGGCTTCTAGCATTGCTTTGTCTATGGTGGATCCGTTATGTATAAGGCAATCTTTCTGTATGAGAGGCTGCATTTTCTATATGGCACAAATACAGTCCAACACAATGCTGGTACTGGGTGTCAGTGTCAATGGTCTCACAGCTTAGCAAAGGGTCCACTGCCACTCCTCTGGCCCTCCTTTCTAATCCTGTTTAGGTATGGGGAAGAAATTATTTCTTTTTTTATTATTCTAAGCCTTCCTCAATACCCAACCAATATGTGCCTTGAACTGCAGTTAGCTTTTGCTGTTTACATTTTGGGATGCAAGCAGTTCTTTGACCCAAAAGGCTACTCCATAGTAAAGGGAGAAAATGCACATGAAACATGTACTGACTAGTAAAAGTGCATTCAAAGCATGTATGCTGGTGAAAATCAAGTGCAAAAGAAAAACTTTTTGGGAAACTGATCAATGTTGTCTTAGGAGAAATGTGCACCAAAATGTCTGCTGCTCTCTATGTCTCCAGTGGTGGCGGCCAATGGTTTCCTTGTCAGTGGGACAGTGAATCTGCCCTGCATTTCAGTCAGAATTGTTTTTAAAATTGAGCATCCCTAGGGTTGCCACTATGAAAACTGGAGAAGGCCCATGTACATTTAAAGGTGGTATAGACTTCATTAATTCTGCAGTGTCAACACAGTCCAAAAATTCCCCCCAACAATAAAGAGGGGGGTTGCATAAATGTTCAAAAACCCACTGCTGTTTTTGCAAAATGGTTTTGTCCATTTCTTAATATTAAACAGTACAGGAGAAGGCCTTGCAACAGCTTTAAACAGTTAATCACCACTCCTGAAGACTTTGGGGAAAGCAACCCCCCCCCTTTTTTTTTTATCAGAAAAGATGATCTGAGAAGACTGGAGGTCTTCAAAGTGCTGGTGATGACCTGGCTTGACTCAGGTTCAGGCTATTTGAAGGACCATGTCTTTCCTTAGCAGCCTACCCAGGTTCTAAGAATCTCAAGGCAGGCCTTTGTCACCATCTCACAACATTCCCAGAAACATTTTGTGGGAACTAGAGATAGGGCCTTCTTGGTAGCAACTCCCAAGCTTTAGAAGTCCCTTCCTAGGGAGGCTTGGAAGGTCATCTCCATGCTTTCATTCTTCAGCAAGTGAATATTTTCTTGTGCTGACAAAGTTTTAATGGTCTGCTGCTTTGTTGGCTTTTATATTTTTTTCCTTTGATGAATTTTGACTTATTTTTATTTTATAGATTTTTAAAAAATATGTTTTGTGGGTGGGTGGTTGTGTGTTATTTTGTACAAGACATTTATCACCTCTCAACACAATCATAATTTTTTTAAAAAACAATTGAAAACATTTCTGAAGTGTTTAAACATTTTTGTTCTTTTATGCCTCCAAGTATATCTGACTTATCGAGACCCAAAGGCAACCCTATCCTGGGGTTTTCTTGGCAAGATTTGTTCAGACAGGGGTTACTATTGCCTTCCTTTGAAGCTGAAGGTATGTAACTGGCCCAAGGAAACCCACTGGGTTTCCATGGCTGAGTGAGGATTTGAAACCTGGTCTTCAGAATCATAGGAGATCATCGCATCCAGAAATCCTGCTGCAGCCTGGATTTTCCCATTCCTGAAATGGTCCAGGTTGCAAACGGGCTGGCCAGGTTTGGGTATGGGCTGCATATAGCCTGGGAATGGGTAAGTTCAATAACACCCATTTTTATTTTTAAATTCCCCATCTATCCCAGTGGGTGTGATAGTCACCATAGTCCAGAGCTAAAACTACTACAACACACTGGCTCTTTAAACACTTTTACTGATGGTTTCCTTTGAAGGTTTTTCTCTGTGTTAGTGTCAGCCTCCGCATTTCCCAGTATTGGGGAAAGGGCAGAATAAAAGTGAATGAATGAATGAATGAATGAATGAAATGATGGGCACAAAAATTACACTGGAGGCCACATGGATTTCTGGGGCCACACATTAGCCTACAGCAGTTCAACTTTCATCATCATGAAGCTTTTAGAGTAGTAGTTTCACCAGATCATGCTTCAAAGATGAACAGAATTAAGCAGGTGGAATGGAATATGTCATGCAGCTCTCGTATTTATTTTTATTTTACTTCTTTTGGCCAGAGTGAATTAGGAATTTTACAGGAGTTGACCCTTTTCTCCATCACTTGTTTTTGTTTGAGTTTAACTTTTACACATTACTAAATTCAGCCCAAGCTATGTGATGGAAAAATATTCAGTGGAAACATGTGGCAGAGGTTTTGCTGCTGCCCTGATTTCCCCTCTGTCATATTTGTTTCCTGCCACGCTCTGTTAAAACTGGGTGAGTTGGGAAAGATAGCAATACTTTCATTGAAAAAAAAAGAGAGAGATAGAAGAGCAATCTGAAATGGACCAAAAATATTTTCAGGGATGATTTTGTTTGAACGTTTTCTTTCCCCTCACACAAAAAAAAAGAAAGAAAGAAAGAAAGAAAGAAAGAGAAAAAAAAAGAAAAAGAAACAGCAGCTATAGAAACCAGCAAAGGAATTTTTCATTAAAAGTCTTGAGAGGCAAAAAATAAAAAAAAATCTCACAGCATCTGATCATTTTCTCAATAGGGCATGTCAATAACTTGAGATATCCTTTCTCACTGACGAATAGAAAAATTGTGAGCATCCCAAGGTCACAAATAGATTCTGTGGCTAAGCGAGAATTTGAAGCCACTGCTCTTTGCTTTGACTGTTAAATGTATTAAAACGGACGGATACCACTTTCACTTTTGTGACTCCATCCTACAGAACCGTGGGATTTGTAGTTTGGAAAGATGCTTAGAATTCTCTGTTAGAGCGCTCTAATGCTGTAGTGCCAGAGGAAGGTGGTGCAGTGATTAAATGCCAGTACTGCAGCCACAAGGTTGTGAGTTTGATCTCAGGCAGAACTTAAATGTCCACTCAGCCTTCCATCCTTTCGTAGGTCAGTAAAATGAGTACCCAACTTGTAGGGGGCAATAGGCTTATAGATTGTAAACTGTTTATGGAGTGATAGTTCATTGATAGGCGTGGCATAGAAATGTACATGCTATTGCTATTGCTATAGTTCAGGGGGATGTATTGTTAGCGCTGGAGAAAACTGAGTCCATCTGCATAAGACTGCCAGCCAAGCAAGCAAACACCACTGCCGAGTCTGGAGGTTGTTGGAAACAAAAGCTCCTGCTTCTGAACAGAGTTTCACTCACGACTGCTGAGGTTCTTCTGAAGAGGCTTTTAATCTTAGTTGCAGCAAAATATTTACAAGCACGATACAACAATATTTAGACCATACGACATAATACTCCACCACCAACCAACATCCATCTAACTCATAGTATACTGGAGCATTCTTCCTTATATACGCAAACACAGGCTAGGATTCTGATCCAACCCCCTGCTAGTGTTTCATCATCTTCCTGTCAGTGACTATGTAGTTTTGAACTGTTATGACACAACTCCATGCTGATTTCATCAGCTTCCTCTGAGTCAGCATTTCCCGTTTTTACTCTACATGCACCTGAGACATTTTTCTTTACAGCCTGGGGCAAAACGTCACTGACAGGCATGACTGTCTTTTTAATCAGAGAACTAAATGAAATGCACTAAAATACAATCCCAAGCCTTTGCAGGTTGGAGCCATAACATTTCTTATGCTGCTATAACTGGAGAATATTGATTCTTTGTATAGGAAATAATTTCATTCAATTTTACAATCTCAGTTAGAATTTATGCAACTCTCAAGACTCATACCAAGAAGAAACACACCTTGAGAATCCTTGCATTTCTCAAGTTGACAGGTGGGGAAGTACATTGAAAATAATGCAGATGTTTTTGAAATGTGAACATCTGAAAAGCAACATAAAGACTCCACAAACCTACTTTAGTAAATGAGGGGGAAAGTATAAATTAGTTAAAGTGCATAAATAAATGTGCACGCTAGGAAAAATGCATTTAAAATGAATATGAATTTTAGTGCCTGAGGGAAAAATAAAGTTTTACAAAAGTGGGATGGGAAGAAAATGCAGGTGGGAGTCAAATAAACAATAAAACCAAGGGTGAGAGATTTTCCTGTCTCCTGTAGCTTTACTCTTAGTTAGTAAAAAGGATATGTTTTTCTGTGATTTTCCTGTTGCTGTTGTGCTATTGACTCAGACAGGAATTTTTACCCTTCCTTAATTTTTTGGAAGATAGCAGTGAACTTTAACATTGTGCAAGAAAGTGGTTGCTCCAATTAAAGGGGAAGATGGATCAGTTTCTCATTCCCTTCTAGGCTCATCAACCTGTTTTGCACTGCACAGAAACCAAACATGTTTGAGCTGGGACCAGAATTGCTTGAACCACTGAAGACCTCTGTGAAATCATGGTTATTGGTGTACCACATTTCCTTTTTTCCATTGTCATGTCCATCTCATAAGGACTCATAAGGCTGAGATGAACCGTCTTCTCTCCCCAAGTTCACTTCTTCCTAGCTAGCACACAATCTTCCATGCACACAAGTCACTGAAGAGTTGCATTCAGAGCTCTGACCCTATTTCTATCACCTTTTACCATTGCTTCTCATCTATACTTAATTTCTTGGAGAGTTTCATCTGTCATCCATTCAGGCTTCTCTTTCTTTTTGGCTGCAGATAGTTTCATTTTTGTATTCTTCCCTAACAATGGGTCTGGGTTCAGTCCAGAGTTCTTTTGGTGCAACCAATTAAGCTTAATAGTGCATATCTTTTTTTTTTTAACATTATCTTTACATTCTACAGGGATATTCTTCAGGTTGTATTTTGGCACAATGGTTGGTTTAGTGATATTCCTAATTTTACTCTATTTTTTTTCCCCAGTCACCAATATATGGTCTATGCTATGATCTTCTGTGGTCTGTTACTGGTCTTGTTTTTGAAGAGAAAGATGCTTCTCGCATCTTCTGCTTCCAATTGTGTAGTCTGATTTCTATATTGGTCATCAGGTGATGTCCATGTATACAGTTGCCTATTTGGTTGCTTGAAAAACTTTACCAAGTACATTGGTAAATTCCATGATACGAGGTATTATTATCTTTTCCAGTAAATCATGTTTTCACATGATATGTCCAAAGAACAACAGCCTTAGTTCAGTAATCTTTGCTTTTAATAGAATTCAGCCTTGATTTGCCTTAGGACCTATTCATTTCTCTTTTTAGCAGTCAATGGTATCTGTAGAACTCTCCTCCAGCACCACATTGCAAATGAGTTTTATTTTCTTCCTGGCTGCCTCAGAACTGCTAAACTAATGCAGTTTGACATTGCTTTAACTGCCATGTCTCAGTGCTATGGAATTCTGGGAACTGTAGTTTTGTGAGATATTTAGATTTCTCTATCAGCGAGCTCATGTGCTAGAACAAACTATAGAATGCCATAGCACTGAGACAAGGCAGTTATAGTGGTGTCAAACTGGATTAATGATAGGTACAGAAAATTTATTTTAATCTCTTCATCCAGTTTAAAGTTATGTAGAACATCTATGCTGATTCCTTTTGTTTTCTTAATATTGATGTCCATTCATAGCAGTAAATATCTAATAATGACAAGGTAAATAACCAGAGTTTGCTATCCTTTTATGACACTCAAAATGTTCCAGAGCCAGTGACTTAGTTCTGCCTAATAGTAAGGTTGACCCTGCTCATACATCTGCCAAACTGTCCTTCCCAGCTCAACCTGGAAGTCACAATAGTGGAAGTGATTGATTTATCTGCCTTGTTCCTTCTCTGTTTTCATTCCACCATGAACAAATGGCTTGAGTTTTCAATAGTTACTGAGTCATTTGAATCTCACCTAACATATTACTTTCAATTTGCCAGCATTATGGTTTCATTTGACATTCAATATATGGTAATAGCAATGAAATGACTGGATATGAGATGTCATATACCTGGTAAGGAGAGCATTTCAGTGTAATGTACAGAAGCATCCATGGACAGCGGGCTTTTCAGAATCTCTTTTCTATATGACTATTTTTATCCTCCTTCTTTTCTACAGAATGATAAATGTACTTCTAGATTTAGTAGGGATTGTGGAGGGAGGCAGACTCAGATCAAATGTCATGTAGCCATTTACCAGTATTTGCTTATTTATTTATTTATTTATTTATTACTATTTTTGCTTTCAGAAAAGGGGTGGATGAGGCAAGGATAACAAGGGATAAATGCATTTTGCTTGTATATTGTTTGCAAATGTGAAATTTCATCATTTTATGTTGAAATACAAACCATACAAATTTACACATACATACACTCCATCCCTGTTCTGTCCTTGGTCACGCATGCTGAGCAAGGGAAAGGTTTTGACATATCCGTCTCTAACAAGAGCTTCCTATATTCTGTCTCAATAAGCAATCTCCTTTGTTGTAGAACACCACCAGAATAAATATTGACTTACTAAATATCACAAAAAGTGAATGGACAAAAGACTTTACCCTTCCTGACAAACATCCAGCAAACCGGGGGATAATGGAAATGTATAATTGCCACCTGATGCCGCAAAGTCCGATATATTTGGCACCAAGGATTTGTTTACAAGTCAAGGTTGCTGCAGGTTTTCAGAGATATCCATTTAAGCATAATGCTTGTTTGCTTGCACTCTGCTTTTCAGCTTCACACACAGAGACTATTCCAAAGCAAGGTGCCCTTCAGTTGAAGACAAAAAGCCATGGGGAAGCTATCAGAAAAGGAAAAAAAAGCACAATGGGATAAATAATATCCTGACATCTACTATGCAGCATAGGAGGACACACTTGTTGCTTACCACCAAGTAACCCTTTGACAGCTGGACCTTTGCAAAAATAAAAAAAAAAATGGGACCCTTCAGGAATTCAGTCTTTGCAAATAATGGTTGAAAAAAAAATTAACCTGAGCTACACATTCTGGACTAATGTGTGGCCAGAATAGAAATGATTGGACATTTTTGTCTAATGCAGAATAACTGTGTAACCCACACTGTTATCTAAGTCATTATTATGTAACTGAAGTACACTCGAAAATCATTATTTGTGGGATCCCAACAAAGGGTGCATCAATTGCCCCCTCCTTTTATTCCCTCAATAACAGCAAACAGAGCATGCTCAAAAAAATGTTTTTAATCTCAGAAGGCACACTTTACCCATCCTTATGGTAAACTGAGAAAGAGATAAAGTGTGTGTCTTCAGTCCAACAACTCTCAAAATATCTGGGAGTAAGGCACATTGCTATCCTCAGCTAGCATGGTGTAGTGGTCCAATTTTGGACTAGAACCTTAGGAGACCAGGGTCCAAATCTGCACGCAGCCATGGAAACTCACTGGGTGACCTTGAGCAAGTCACGATCTCTCGGCCTCAGAGGAAGGCAAGCAACCCCCCTCCCCCAAACAAATCTTACCAAGAAAATCTTGTGATAGGTTCACCTTGGGCATGATTCAGAAACTGAGTTGAAGTCATACAACAACAGCAAAGGCACATTGGAATCAGACACCTGCTTACAAGTGGGTTACAAGTGTTGTATAGGACGGTACTATTAACATGTGTTAATTAGTTGGTGCATTATGTTAATTTCTGTCCTGTCTTTCCTGCAGTGTTTTCTAGAAGGATGGTATGGCTCTTCTTATTCCCAATTTATTTTTCACAGCTCCCCTAGGAAACCTGAGGGCAAGTGACTGCACCAACATCACCAAGTGAGTATTATGACTCTGTGTAGCTTGGAAACCAGATCTCCAAGTCCCAGTCCAGCACTCTAAATACTACACCACAATCATTTAGCTAAAAAGAGTACTGTATAGAGATTTTCTTCAAAGTAGAAGAAAAAAGTGTTTAAAACTGGAAATACAAACAAACAGAAAAGAGCTTTTCACAGACATTCATGCCCCTTTAAAATGAGATGTTGTTTATGATATCTCCCCTCTTCTGAAGCAATGTAGGGCCAGTACAGACCAGCCCTTTGAGGCACCCCTTTACGTGCTAGGGCTGCCTTGGGGCAAGACTTCCACATACCCTGCAACCTTAGCATGTGACGGGGGCGTTGTCATTACATAGCACCGTTTAAACAGTATAAGTAACGACATTGTTGCAGCTGCACAGCTTTTAGAAAGAGCCGCACAGTTGCGATGGAGTAAAGGCACCCTATGGCGCCTTTTACCTTTCCCCGCTCCTTTTAACTGCGCACCTTTGCCGCAGCATCTACCTACTGCAAAGGTCTGCAGCAAAAAAAGGTGGCACCAGACCGCCCAAAAAGGTACTGCCCCGTAGTTAAACCTGCATTTTTTTAAAAAAAATTACTGAAACAATTACATATCCCTGAAGTAAAAAATGGCTATGAAGGTAGGCACCCTGCAGGTTTCTTTGTAGCCTGTGACTGTTGTATGTGAGCATGTAAGAGCCATGCAATTATGGTGGTTTCGTGTAACCTTTACAGCATCTTGCTACTTTAAAAGGCAATATATCTTAGCTGGGTTCCTCTTTCATTCAGCCACTGTCACACAATTAAGGGGCAGCTTGGAAAAGTTACTTTCAGGAACTGTGGCTTGCCAAATCTCCAAGCCACTGGTCTTCACGGCTAGAGATTTTGGCAGTTGCATCTCTCAATAGCATTTACAAGCTATGAGAAGCTGAGAGCCAAGACCCACAAACAGCCATGAACCATTGTGAATGCAAGCTGGAAATCCAGGTGGGACTGGCCAGTGATGTATTCAAGTTTTTTACCCCAAGTCTCAAGTCTCACATCTCAAGTTGAGTGTCAAGTCCTGGCAAGATACTTTCAAGTCAAGTTTCAAGTTGAGTCTCAAGTCTGACAGCCATCTTGAAGAGAAAAGAAAGAGGTGATGGTGGGGTGTATATGGGATGGAAAGCAAGGAGTTGTCTGCATCGGCCAAAAGCCCTCGGTTTTCCCCAGCCTCATATCATCTAGTTCAGACAACGCAGGCCAAAGCCCTGGGGGCAGGACTGGGCTTGACATGGATGCAGAGGATCCAGCCTGATCCTGGAGTAAACAGCCAATACCCCAGGTTGATTATACCCCTGGTTCGCCATGGAGTTTTCTGGAAACTCTGCAGCAAACCCTGGCTGCATATACAACCCCCGTGCTCCTTAACTTGCTGCACTGTCAATGATACCTTCTTTGGAGGTCTTTAAACAGAGGCTGGATGGTCATCTGTCGGGGATGCTTTGATTGGGAGATCCTGCATGGCAGGGGGTTGGACTGAATGGCCCTTGTGGTCTCTTCCAATTCTATGATTCTATGATTCTAATACTCTGCATTCTCCTATTGCCATGTGTGACACAGAAACTGGGAATCACCCTATATTTCCATAAGACCTGGCAGCAGGGGGTTTCTGCTCTGCCCCCAAGAAGATGAGCACAAAGTTAGGTAAATAAATAATAAAGGCAATTTAGCAAGATTGCATTTTAGAAAAATGAGGTCTGCTCAGCCAACTGTCTCCACTACACACTGGAGGGACCATCTAAAGCTTTTCTTAGACTCACCCACATAGCACAGGGAATGTTTCATTGAGGAGAACAGCAAGTGTGTTAGGCAATGGGCTTGAAGCAGTTGTCTATAGGAAGCTGGGGCTTCCTGTATAGCAAATGTAAAATACTGCTTTCATCACTCAACTGGCTGGCACAAAGATATTGGATGGAAGCATTGTCCAAGGAAGGAAAACAGTTTTTGTTCCATGAAGTTTCTGAATGAAGTTAGGCCAGCAAATCAGTCGCTAAAATGAGTCAAGTTGAAGTAGTGTGTCATTTATTTTCGAGTTGAGTCATTGAAGGTACTTAAGTCCGAGTCACTCAACTTGCATCTACATCACTGGCTGTAGTCATTGGGGTTTTTTCAAACTGTCACTGCTGGGTGGAAGGGAGGTAGAAAAATGGGGTGAAGGAGAGAAAACTAGGTGGTGAGAAGAAGGAAAAGGCGAAAAATCTCTGCGTAAGGTTCACTTCAGAGGCATTGCTGTCATTAAAATCTATTAGGCTGGCAAATCTGAGAGAAAAGCTAGTCCTTTAAGGTTGCCCAAAATAACCTTAAAGAGTAATATATAAACAAAAGATGGTGGCCCTTTTCCTTTGACATTAATGCTTAAGCAAGGTATTATTGTTTTCCTTGGTGCTGCCCTTTAAAAGGATTGTTCCCATTAGAAAGATGTTGTTCTTAGTTCCTGTTGTTATAATACAAAGGAATTTAGATGAAGTTTAGACTGAAAAGGGCAACTGAGATCTATTAGCATTATATGCCAGCTCCATCAGGCCTGGCCTAAATTAAGCAGATGAGCCCTCTCTTCACCATCAACATCATCAGAGGGAGAGAGAGGCCTGCCAGCTCCATCAGGCCTGGCCTGAATTAAGAAGAAGACCCCTCCCTCCAGTCCATCTGCCTTGGTCCAGGCGTCAGAGGGAGAGAAGAACCACTGGACCTGATCCCCTTTCCCACCACCTTTCCCTTCTCTTTTTGTGTTGTCTCTTCTAGATTGTAAGCCTGAAGGCAGGGAACCATCTAATTAAAAATAATAATTGTAAACCACTCTGATAGCCTTTAAGGCTGAAGGGTGGGGTATAAATACTATAATAAATAAATAAATAGCCTGTTGCTGATGAAAGACAGAATTTTCCAGATTTGGTATGTTGATATGGATCAACACAGCCGGCTGTATTTGAGGTCATGTCTAGAGGTGAGACTTTGATCATGGGTGCTTGCACTTCAAAAATGTACTCCTATCCCACTGCTAAGGCAGCCTCCTGTCTTCATATCTGTCCAATAATTCTTGCTTCTTCAAGGATAACTGCTATTTTGCATTGCATTCAATAAAGAGTTTCTAGGGTATTATCATTTCCCTGTAAGTAATGATCTAATATTCTTGGCTACTAAACCAATCCATATTCTGATATTACTATTGGGAAAGTTCTGGCTGCAGCTTAAGTGTATAGGTTTTTATATTCGCTTGCCAATAGCACATATTTTGAAGCCCTTTGCTTTCCAAATTTGATACTACCATCAGCTGTGGTAGCAATACCTATATATCACCACTCGCTAGACATCTCATTTTAATTAGCTCTGTATCCAATCCAAGAGCAGGCAGAAGTTTATTAGTAAATTATTCCCTTGATCCCCATATAATCTACATTTTATCCTCCATTGCTACTTTTGTGGGGGAGGGGGTAAGGATCATAGCAATTATCAACAGAAACAGAAAACCTTATAACTATGAATGTATCATCGTACAGCAATTATTGATGGACATTTTTCCTTCCATGATTATGATGATTCTTTCCATTATCTATCTGATCCAGGCACTCTGAACAAATGTGAATTCACTGCAGCATCCAGAATAGGCTTCATTATATTATCAGTATTCTGTTTTCTCCTCTAGATTTGCAGACAGATGTCCATCTATGTCTTGCTGATCTTCAGTCAGAAAACAAACTCAGACTGTCAATTCTGATGAATCCATAAGCCCATTGCACATGTCACTCATGGTAGGGCCTTTACATGCAGCTTCAAGAGCATAATCTTGATCCAAATTTGGTGAAGTTACTTTTAGGACTTTTCCCATCTCACTGAGTTAAAAGGAAACTCAAACATTATTTTACTCCTTCCTGCAGTCATGGGTAAAACTTCATTATTTAAAGCAAAGTTTCAGAACAGCAGACAGGCAATCTCCTTCCCTTCTAGCCTGCATGTAGCTCAATTCTCAATATTAAATTGTATTGGGGACAGCTGTTAATCTTTCTGGTTATAACTTGTGTCAATACTTTAGACATCATGGGTAAACAAGTGATAGATTTATTGTTTTTTTAGTTTACTGACATATCATATTTCTCAGTCCTGGAGCTCTGGAATCAGGCTTGGAAGCTGCCCTAGGGGGTTTTCATGCAATCATTTGGAGCACTGGATGATCAGATATTATTCAACCATACTGAATAGATGATCCCATTCCAGATATCTTTTCTTGAAGCAGCAGAAAGCAGTACCGCTTTTACTCATTTAAATCTTGTAGCACCTTTGAGATCAATTGCCTTTGTCCCATAGTTAAAAGTTGTCACCCCATCACCATACCCACAACATTTGCATTTCTATGGTTATTCATACAGTCTGGTTACAAAGGTCCTTCCTGGGCATCAGCACCCTGTGTATCTAAAGAAGTAGGATCCTATTTCAAGGGGTAAAAAACCTGACTTACCTTTCCCAAATTGAATTCTAATTCAGGGAGGCAGCTGGGTCCTATCATATGTAAACACCACTGAAAATCACCACCCAGATCCAGCCTGGATGCAGCCTGGGTCGAAGCCATGCCCGGCTAGCCCCTTTTCAAAAAAGGAAGCTTCCAACTTTACAAAATCGCTGCCAAAGCATCCCCGAGGACCCAACCTGTATCTGGTTAGTGATTTAGGTATGTATGATAGGATCTGGCTGCCTCTCGAATTAGAATTCAATTTGGGAAAGGTAAGCTGAGGTTTTTTACCCCATGTGATAAGGTGCATAGTTCAAGTCTACAAAAGCTTATGCTACAACTTCTTTCACACAGTTAGTCTCAAAGGTGCTACAAGAGTCTTTTCCACACTGATATTCCAGACTAACATGGCTATGTCTTTGAATTCTACTGCTTATTTATTTTGAGAAATCTATATAAAGGAGTTAATATTATTCATTTATTCATTTCATTTCTATGCCACCTTTCTCCCAGAGGCAAGGTTGTTCACCAACAAAATTGTCTAAAAGATTTAATTAAAACAATTAAAATCAAATTGCTAAAAACAATGTAGACATTGGTCAGGCCTCTCCTGGAATATTTTGTATTCCATCTTCCAGATGGCAGCCCTTCCACTAATTAAACATAAATATCCTATCACTTCTTCATCTTTCTTTTCTCCTTGGTAAATATAATTATAGGGTCTGGTTTCTACCATCTTTGCCATCCTCTTTTACAGTCTTTGGAGCAGTACAGACAGGCAGCTAGAAGCACAGGTTGCCTTGAGCCCCTTAAACCAGATACAGTAGAAGAAATTGCTCCACAACCACTACTGGGGGGGGAAAAAACTGGAATTTTTTTCCCCCTTAAAAACCTGGTAGATTTATCTGGTGGTCTTGTAAACCTATGTACAAGTTATGGGGTGAGTGGGTAGTATATCTACCAGCCCCTAGAGGAAATAATAAGCCAGGCCATTTATTTATTGATGCATTTTAAAAAAATCTAATTTGCTGGTTCCTGTAAGAGAGGCTGGCAGTTTAGTTAAGGAAGAACCAAGGGGACAGAAAATGGGGAAACCACACAAAGCATGTGAAAACTAGGCTGAATTGGCACATGCTGATCTAAAGTAACCTGCTCAATTTTGGGTCTGCAAGTCCCTAATTAGTACCCTTATTAGATTATAAGTATTAGTCTTTCCTCCTGTTGCATGGGCACTCCCACACTAGAAAATGGAGGGGATGGCATTTCTAAGGCAACAAAGACATTAACATTTCAACATAAGTAATGAGAGCTGGCACAAAGGCATTGTGCAGATGTAGGAAATACAAAAGAACAATTTCAGTTGTCTTTTGCAAAATCAGCCTACGATGCTAAACCAGCAGCAATTGAAAGAAGAAATGTAACTCGGAAGAATAATAATAGCAACAATTGTTTCCCTGGGTATTATGGCTGTTCTTCACAAAGTAGTTCTATTATGATAATTGGATTGCTCCAAAGTGAGTGGTAATATGGACTACAGCCAATCCCCTTTTGTCATTCAAAGTGAAGGAAATGTTTATTTCATCAATCATTTCAAAGCAATACATGGTGACAAGAAGCTGCAGTCCCAAACAGCGCATTGCAATGTCCACAATCTTCAACAGAAGCTGCCGGAAGATGTGCAGAGGAGCTAATTCTTCAGTGGACTTCCATATTTTAGACATACTGGTGTAGAGAGAGCAAGGCGTCCAAACTAGGAATGGAAAGACAGTCCAGTGGCTAGATGTTTGTGATTCCTTGTTCTTTATAGCAATAGCAAGTACATTCCTATACCGCTTATCATTGAACTAGCATTCCCTAAGCAGTTTACAATGTGTACACCAAGTGCTCACAACAATCTGGGTACTTATTTTACTGACCTACAAAAGGATGGAAGGCTGAGTGGACCTTGGAGCCCTCCTCTAGGATTGAACTTATGTTGTGGCTGCAGTACCAGCATGTAACCACTGTGGCACCAATATCAACTGCTTTCATTGGTGCTCTTTGGGTGTGTGAGTTAGTTGTGTGTAATATTAGAAACTCCAAGATGGACCACTACTAGATAGGTTCCAGGATCATTTTAAATTATTGATATGTTATTTGTTTAAAAATTTTATATTGATTGTATTATTGTGTTATTGACTTTTATGCTGTTCTCCTGCCTCGATCCATAAGGAGAGGCGAGATATATAAATAAACATTTTATTTATTATATTTATTTATTAAAATATACTCCTTTGAACTTCCTCTGTCTAATTGGGAGGTGAAAAGAATCCTGAACTACAGTGGTCCCCCGGGTTACGAATCCCCCGGGGTACGAAAACCCCGGGGAACGAAAGAGCTGGGGCCGCAAAAACGGTCCCGGGATCCGAAAGAAACCCCAGGATCCGAAACGGAAAAACCGCGCGGCCCCTTTAAATTTGCCGCGTGGTCTGTCAAAGAAAGCGGTCCCCCGGGAAATGAAAATTTCCGGGTTACGAAAAGTAATCCGGAACAGATTACTTTCATAACCCGGGGACCACTGTAAATAGATTTTTTTCTGTGATCCAGTAGGGATTTCTTATAACCACCTGCTTGCCTCCAGGCCATCAGTCCCAATAACCATCTTCTCTGCAAAGATCTTAGAGATGTCTGATCTGCCTTGATCATCTTTGGCATATAGCACACTACACCCTGGATTCTTTGCATGATCTGAGGCTGAAGCATATGAAGGATCTTAATTGGGAAAGGTGTGTATGTGAGTAGACCAGTGATTCTCACCTTTTGGGCCACAAGATGTTTTGGACTTCAGTTGCCCAAAAACCCAGCCACCAAGGCCGATTCTCTAAACTTCTGGAGTAGAAGTCTAAAACATTTGGAGGATTCTAAGATTGAGAACCAGTGGTCTAGATGAATTTCCAGTCCTTTTCAATAACCCCATAATGCTATGGTCAGCTGCAGAGAAAGCCTTCCCTTCCCAGATTAGCTTCCAGGCGCAATAAAAAGTGTTGGTTATTACCTTTAAAGTCCTATATGACTTGGGACCGAGTTACGTGAAGGAACGCCTCTCCCTATATAATACACCCCGCACACTTAGAACGACAGGGAAGAACCTCTTAGAATTTAAAAATACCAAATTGGTAACAACCTCCCACAGGGCATTCTCTGCCGCAGCCCTGAAGTTGTGGAATGACCTGCTGGAAGAGATACATCTTATTACCCCCTTATATGCTTTTAAGAAGGCACTTAAGATGGATCTCTTCTGGCGGGCGTATCCACCTGACATGCTGTAATAGTGTTGTTGGTTGTTGGTAAAATTGTGGAAAGAACGATACCAACCAACCACACTGAAGGATGTTTTTTATTATTGTCTATTTTATTGTTATCATTGTTGTTGATATCCTGATGGTTTTTAGGATAATGTTTATAGTATTTGACTGTGTAATGTTGTATTTTATTGATTGTTGGAATCCCACCTCAATCTGATGGAGAGGCAGGAAATAGAAATAAATATTATTATTATTATTATTATTATTATTATTATTATTATTCCATGATTTTAAATGAAGGAAGTCAAGCACTAACTGTGCCAGTTCAATGCTGCTGGATAACATTTCTTATGACCACTTGCTTGCAACGTAGTGACCTTTATCATGTTTAAGTAGCCATTTATAAACGATTCTCAAATAAAAGGAAATGTCTGAGAGCCTCATTTCCATCCAGGATAACAACCACAACCATTAAAATGACCAGGCATCCCAAACATATATATTTTAAACTCTGTGTTTTGACGAAGGAACATTCTTTTTATCAGACTTTGCAAGGCTGCTGCTGGTTTGTCACGTTAAAGGTTTCTTCCACACTGAAATGGATTCATATGGAATGATCTGGCAGACTCTACAACTGTGCTGTTATCTTTTGCTCCAGTGTTTTATCAGTTGTGTCCTGTTTTCTGCTTCACTGACAATTCTGTTCACACCTAATCAGATAAAGTCTACTATATTGGAAATTCATCCAACAAAAACATCCAAATCCTACACTGTTTTGCATCATTTTAACCTTAGCTTGAAATTAATTATTTGATGCGGAGTCCTACAGAGGGATAATTTATCCTTTGTTTACTTGGGTAGAAAATGGCAATATATACTAATGGTTCCATCAATTAATTGTTTAAGCTGTTTTAACTTCTTAACTGGTTTAATGTGTTTGTATCTTACTTAAATTATTCATTGTTTTAAATTTTGTATAATTTTACTAGTATGCTGCTCTGAGATGATTTAGTACAGCATAAAAATGCAGATAGACCTCAGGGTTGAGTTGCAACAGTGTGTCTGCAGTAAACAATGCAATAAAGCTTGACCTGTGAAAGAATGAGATTCTATTCTATGTGATCCTACTGTAGCTGTATGTGCTTATGTACAACAGGCAAGATAAACAGTTGCCTCTGGGATCATGAGCATGTGTGAAGAGCAAAACAGAAAGAGTGAAAGCAGATTAGTCACCCTCACCAACTACCTTGACTTGTTGAAAAAGCATAGATCTGACAGGTTTTGTCACCAAAAGGGAAACCATAAGAAGAGTGGAGGGTGTTGAAAGAAAAAAAATAATAATCCTGGAATGCATTTTGGAAGAAGCTTTCAACTGGTCTCTAGAAGGTCCAAAATGTGTTTATTTATTTATGTAAGGCTTACCTCACCTGGTTGCTTCATTTCACATGTGCGTAATGTTAGTTTTGAAAAAAAAAAAAAAACGTTGCTGAAACATGTTTAACTGCTCTTCTTTTTTTGTGATGTAGGAACCAGCATGATATAGTGGTTTGAGCACTGGACTACAACTTTGGAAACCATGTCCCAACTCAGCCATGGATACTTACTGGCTGACCTTGTGCAAGTCACATTCTCTCAGAGGAAGGCAAAAACAAACCACCTCTGAACAAATCTTGCCAAGAAGACCTTGTGATAAGAGTTGTGCCATGAGGCACAAACGACCTAAAGGCACAGAAGAAGAACAAAAGCACATTGGACTCAGACACTTACGTATCCCTTACCTATCTCTATTCTTTCCATGTTATATCTACCTTTGGTACTAAAAATTCTATTAAAATAATAAAGCCCTGAAACACATCTACATCATTAACTGAGGTGTACTTACATTTAAATAGATGGATGGATAGATAGATAGATGATAAAGTTGTGAGTAGTACAGTTAAATTTAAATGAACAGGTTCTATCTGTTTGCCTAAAATTTGGCAGGCCTTGGCCAAGTTCTTACTGAACTACTGGTGGAGTACAAATCTCTATGCTGGGGTTTCAGAGCCAGTTCCTCTTTTCCAAATATCCAAATGAAGACGGACAGCTCCTCAGTGCACCTTTGCAGCTAAGAACTGGTCAGAGAGTGAAAAAGAACCCGAGAACCATACGGCTGTCTTTGAACACTCAAAATAAATGCATTGCACAAGCAGGAATTAGATCTAAAGTCTCAAAATACAAGGAGTTGTGTTGATTCATGTCTACAAACTGGGTCTTACAGTTTCATCTCTGCTTTTCAATTCTACTATAAAAGCTTATTTAAAACACTGTTTTGCATGTATTTGAAACGTACATATTTTCCTATAGGACATTTTTCTGTGGGTGTTTTTCAAATATAGATGCCTTTTTTCCCCCAAATGAAGCATCCACAGTTCTTTATCAGCTTGAATATTCTGGAGATCAATTAAATCCATCCTGTGGATAGCCCAGATATCGTGGACAGCCCAGGAATCATGGAGGTCTCTGTCATGCTATACAATTATGGCACTTTGACACCACTTTAACAGCCATTGTCCTATGAAATCCCAGGCTCTGTCGTTTCATAAAGTATTTAGAATTCTCTGTAAAAGAACTCTAGTGCCTCAGCAATCTGCAGATCTGACGATTCCACAGGAGGCAATCATGGCTGTTAAAATGGTATCAAAATGCTATATTTGTGTTGCTTGAAAGAGGCAGGAATAAAACAAACCTACTTAAACATTAGACTGAAAGCAGATTCCTCAGACATCCCTTCCTGTGCCTCACTCTCGATCTACAATTGACAACCATTTTTGCTCAAACAAAGTTGCATCTGAGTAATATCCACTTCATGTCTTCTCTCTCCCTTCTGTTACTACATGGGCACGTATTCACGGAGACATAATAGGCCTAATTTATGGCTTATTTGTTATGCCAAATGCACACCTATAGAGCCCCTTTAAATGGATAAAAGAGAAATACAGGTTGAATGCATTACAGAGGCTTAATTGTGTTTTTACTGCTCATTAAATTTTGAGTTAATTACATAGCAACCCGGTTTATGTTTTTTTACATTACATTTTACTCCTTGTGCTCTTAACTTGAAGGAGAAAAGCTATTTTTATTGCTTTATTTCTTCAATGTTTATTTATTTTTATGCACCTGCAATGAATAATTGCATACAAATGTGAAGACAATGGAAGCACTTTGTACAATTTGACCTCTTGCAGCACGGCTGGCACAACATACTTTGCTTCCCTCAGCAGTTGTGCTGTGAAATGTAACTCAGAGGTATACCCATTGAAATGTAGGGTGGGAATACTAGGGGTCCTAAGCAACAACTCTGGCCATGCACAGTTTGAAAAATGCATCTCTTGCCAGGGATTGGGTGGTAGATCCATCAGATACCATGTTGCCTCACTTTGCTTGACTGCCTGGAAATTCATGATTTTGCTGGTGTGGGAAGTCTCTTCACAGATTCAGACCACAACTTTTCTACACTACCAGTGTGTTAAAAGATGCTATGACCAATTCATTCCCTGTCTTCTGGGACTGAGGAACATACATTTAAAGTTCTCTTGGAAGATGCTTATCCAACCTCTGTTTAAATACCTCCAAAGAAGGGGACTCCACCACCCTCCATGGAATTCCCCCCCCCCCTTTTCACTTGAATCTCTTGGTTCATGCCCTAGTCTTTGAAGGAGCATAAAACAAGCTTGCTCCATCTTCTACATCCCTTCAGATGGCTAACATATTACCTCTAAGACCCTGTGCAGACCAGCCATTAAGGCCAGCCTGGAATCAGGGCACAGCATCTACACGATGCATGCCCCGGTTCTACCCCAGGGCACTGTAATGCCGTGTGCCACGCTGCACAGCATGTGGCATCACAGTGCTCCTCTGGCACTGCATTTTCATGACACAGTGGCAAAGGAGCACCTTCAAGCTGTCCCATCACAGCTATTGCACCCTTTCCAGGGTGCAAAAAAGAGAGACTCTTCGCAGCTCCTTTTTGGACCCTAGAAAGGCCAGATCAGGACTGTGGCGTGCAGTTACCACGGGCCTGATCTTGCACTCCTGAAGATGGCTGCAGGCCACCCTTTACTGGCATTCTGCACAGCTCCAAAGTCTTCTCTTCTGCAAACCAAACCTATCCAGCTCCCCCGGCTTGGTTTCCAGACCTTTGATCATCTCATGCCTTTTTAAGGTCATATTGCAGCTCATAATGTGTCAGCATGGCATAGAGGTTTGAGTGTTGGACTATGAATCTGGAGACCACTGTTCGATCTCCCACTAGGCCATGAAACTTACTGAACACATCTTGCCAAGAAAACTTAATGATAGGTTTGCCTTAGGGTTTACCTTAGGTCACCTTAAGTTGGAAATAACTTGAAGGCACACAACAACAACAACAACAACAACAACAACAACAGCTTGACAATATCTTTCTTGAAGTGTGATACCCAGAACTGGACAAGGTATTCCAGAAGAGCTCTAACCAAAGCAGAACAGAGTAGCACTATCAATTCCCTTGATATGGAAACCCACTACCAGGGCATGCCTTACAAGCTTTACTGAACCTGACAATATTCATTCTGCTGAAACCAAAGAGCTAGAAGAGTAGGATTTTGTGCTCTTCCAGTTTATGTCCCTAAAACTAACGCTGTCCTGAATCGGCCAACAGTCAGGCAAGTTCTCAAAAAGTATATCATACTGCCTTTTCTCATGAGATGAATCCCACATAATTAGACCAACAGCCAGTCCACTGCAGCATTGCATCACTGTTACTAAATGGAGATGTTCTGTTTTCCCATGTTACTTCAAAATAATAGTGTGCTCACACTACTAGATTCATGTTTGGATGAGGGTTAACAACTCTGAGCACTTGAACCCTCTTCTCTAGTTCTCGAGGTGAAGGGGAGGAATAACCACATTAATAGGGTTAAAGAATCCACTTGTGCATACTCCACTAGTATAAAACCAAAAACCAACATGAACTAAAATAAATCATAAACTTGTTTGAAGCTGTCCCATAAAGTGGAACCTGTAAGCTATGGGTTCACTTCCCATCACACCCCAGATATATTACATCTGCACAAGCCTATTCTTCTTTCCAGACTGTCCCTTTTAAAACCTGAGATTAGGGATGTGAAAGAATGTCAATGCTCCTTGGAATTTTTCTCAAATTTGGCTGTCTCAGACTCTGTTTGCATAGGGGGAAAAAACCCTTTCCCACCCTAACACTGGTGCTGACAACCATGAGTTTCCCCCTGGAGTTGGCAAAGACATAGGAAGCCCTGTTGTTTCCCCAAAACCCCAGAGTTTGTGTAGAGCTTTGTGGTGCAAGAACAGCTGGATTGGGCCCAAACCAAGATGGCCTACTGTTCACATGCCAGATGCTGTTTCACTCTTCTTCCCTATGCTGAGAAATGCAAGGAAAGGCAATGGCCTGTCCCCAAAGCAACACTGCTGCCAAACCTGAAGGAGTTCCATGACACCGCATTGAATCTCCTGAAGATGAGCGCACCCATGTGACCAATGAGAAGAGATGGTAAAGGGACCTCCTGATCACTTGGCTGAGGTCTCCGAAGTCTGATGCGCAACATTGCCATTTACATTTATGGTCATGGCACCATCACAACAACCAAAAGTCACTCTCCAAACCTTTTTTAGTCAAGCAGTCCCCCGATAGGGTCATTTCAGAGTTATTAGAGGGCAGGGGATCACTGAAGCTGAACACTCAGCTACAGGAAGAGAGCTAGATGAACCATCAGTACCCCCTACTCTTCATCAACTCAGAAATTGCCATGTTCTGGGAACCTACAATACATCTTTTAAAAGGTATGTTTAGGAGAAGCAACACTGGGAGACAGTTAGGAGACATAGCTATGCTTTGAGCTGTAAAGACGCATCTCTTCCAGCGGGCCTTCCTGGAAACTGCTTAATCTCTCCTGGCTCCAAATTTAAGTCCTAAAATTTTCCAGCTAGCTCCCGGCTTTATGAACCCTGATGCCACCGCCTATGCTGCACAAAGATTAACTGGTTTTATTATTTTATATTGCTTTGTATTCCTGTTTGGCTGTTTTAATTTGTGTTAGCTTAATTCAGTTTTAAGGGGTAAGAGGTTAGGGACTGGGTTGTAGGAAATATTTTTATTATGACTGTTTTAACTCTGTTGTACCCCACCCCGATTGCTTGGTCAGAGGGGCGGGTTAGAAATAAAACTGTTGTGTATTTCTTTGTTTCTGTTAGGTTTTCCATAACTTGTGCCAAATTACAAATTGCTAAAGGCAAGAATAGATTGCTTGCTTAGACATTACAGTTGAGATTTTTCTATAGGATGAGCCTGACATAGAGGGTCTACAAAATTCAGCGAACATGGTGATAGTTCTCACATTTTTCCAGTACTGCACATTGTACTGAGTGCACAAACAAGAGCCCACAAAGTTTTTTGTGGGGGGAAATTCACTGTAGTTCTTGCCATCTGTAGAGAGGAGGAGGAAAACTTATTTTACTTATTAACTATGCAAGATGGATCTAAACAGGATTAACATCTCTATATGAGAAGGGGTTTATTCTAACTACAATATCCTTTCTCCTTCCTTTGTTGTACTCCAGAAAGTTCTAGTTCCCCTAAGAGAAAAATATTCAGTCCTGCCAATCTGATTTACCCTGCTGTGTCAACAAATTCTGACCCTTTCATCTCTCACCTCAATCCCTAGTGGCTGTTTCATAGTGAACTTGGTCCCATCTGTCTTTTCCTTCCACCAGATAAACATAAGACTTCTTTACCTTGTCAGCAGGTTGAGAGGAAAACGTATACTGAAGTCTATAACTGTCTTAGAAACTAATGTCGTAGAAATGTCTCAAAAACAGACAACAAAATGTAGGGAGCTTCTAGACCAGTGTGAAATGGAGCATAGGTCAGTTCAGCCTGAATCGTACAGCTGCTTTGCAAATATGTCATGCCAAAATAAATAAATAAATAAATAAATAATCCCACCTATTGTTTTTGTCTACACTCTGACTTTCTTAACGCTGCTGAGGGAGACAATTTGATTGCTCCAATGCTTTGAGACAGTTTGTGTCTCTGTGGATTGACAGAGACCTGATCAATAACCTCTAGTCCTGAGCATGCTATCTGTCACAGCTGATCCTACCATACGACAAAGCAAGGCACCCACCTCAGGAAACAGATGCTATGGATCAGCAATAGCACCATTCCAGCTGTTCTTCCTGATCTCCCTGGCATAGAATCATAGAATCATAGAATCATAGAGTTGGAAGAGACCACAAGGGCCATCCAGTCCAACCCCCTGCCATGCAGGAACTCCCAGTCAAAGCATCCCCGACAGATGGCTATCCAGCCTCTGCTTAAAGACCTCCAAGGATGGAGACTCTACCACACTCCGAGGGAGTGTGTTCCACCGTCGAACAGCCCTTACTGTCAGGAAGTTCCTCCTAATGTTGAGGTGGAATCTCTTTTCCTGCAGCTTGCATCCATTGCTCCGCGTTCTGGTCTCTGGAGCAGCAGAAAACAAGCCTGCTCCCTCCTCAATATGACATCCCTTCAAATATTTGAACAGGGCTATCATATCACCTCTTAACCTTCTCTTCTCCAGGCTAAACATCCCCAGCTCTCTAAGTCGTTCCTCATAGGGCATGGTTTCCAGACCCTTCACCATCTTAGTTGCCCTCCTTTGGACCCGCTCCAGTTTCTCCACATCCTTTTTGAATTGTGGTGCCCAGAACTGGACACAGTATTCCAGGTGGGGCCTCACCAAAGCAGAATAGAGTGGCACTATTACTTCCTTTGATCTAGACACTATACTTCTATTGATGCAACCTAAAATAGCATTGGCCTTTTTAGCTGCTGCATCACACTGCTGACTCATGTTCAACTTATGGTCTACTTGGACTCCTAGATCCCTTTCACACATAGTTTCATTCAGCCAGATGTCCCCCATCCTATATCTGTGCATTTCATTTTTCCGCCCTAAGTGCAGAACCTTACATTTCTCCGCATTGAATTTCATTTTGTTAGCGTTGGCCCAGCTTTCTAGTCTATTCAGGTCATTCTGAATTTCAATCCTGTCTTCTGGAGTATTGGCTACTCCTCCTAATTTGGCCTTTCACTTGTCTCAAAATATAGAATTGTTCCTCACAACCTGTCCTTGCACACTCACTAACATTTCAGAGATGAAAATTGGGACGTGTGTGGCCAATAAACATTGGCGTTGATATTGAACATGAAGATAACAAGTGAAAAGGGTGTGTGAAAGATGCAAGAACCCGTCTTCCAGAATAGTTCCTTCCACCATTTTAAGAATGTTGAAAAAATTATTATTTTAATTCAAATATTATATTATTGCTGGGTTATTATTATGAGTCGGTACACCTGTAGCTTTTATCATCAACAGGTCCTGCATCAGGCACCATGAAGTCCTATCAGTTGGAAGTATGGCTTATCTCTTCCCTCATCCCCTGAACCCACCTGTTAGCTGCTGCAAACACATGGCTTTAAACTGGTTAGTGGAAAGTTGTGGAGGAGGTGATCCAGGTCCTTTCCTAAAGCTGGGCACACATTGTTATTGTTGTTAGAATTCAAAGACATATTAATCTGGAATTTCAGCATGAAAAGGGAACTTGTAACACATTTGAGACCGAGAGGAAAGAAGTTGGTAGCATAAGCTTTCATAGAGTTAGGTCTACTCCATCAGATTCATTATTGTTATTGTTGTGCATTTGACTACAAGAATAGGCCCTGTAGATGGTTTTTGCAGAAGCAAGGGACACAATGGGCCATAATACCACTTGACAGAACATCATGGTACCTTTTCTTGATCCAGGATCTGTTCATGCTAAAAACTACAGGAGCCCTATATCAAATTCAGCCTGGCAACTCTACCATCCAATTATATAAATATTTGAATTTGCATAAAATAAAATAAAATTTTAACCACGCGATTGATCAATGCAGAAATGTACAGACAATGACACTATCCAAGTAATTAATTCAACTGTACAGCCCTTCTAGCTGAGCAACTAAAATTATTTATTTACACCTAGAGAAAGCCTGGGGCTTGAATACCTTAAAGGCACAGAATCCTGTCTGATCTTGGAATCTAAGCAAGGTCAGCCTTTATTCATACTTGGATGGGAGACCACCAATACATACCAAGTGTTGTAGGCTATATTTCAGAGAAAGGAACTGGTACAACTACCTTGCCTAAGAAAACCCTCTCACATTTGTAGGGTCACCCTAGGTTGACAGATACATAAACAAAGAGAAAATCTGCATCCAGAAAGAAGGAGAGAGGAAGAGGTGGTGGATGAGGATTTATTTATTTAAATGCACTTAGGCTTTGCTGTGCATATGATATTGTAATTTAAAGGTATAATTTTAATTTTGCTAGTTGTTTAAAGAGCTGATGTGGTGGTCTGATTGCTGGACTGCAACTCTGAAGACTGGGACCAATTCCCAGCTTGGTCATGAAGCCCACTGAGTGTCCACAGGCAAGTGACATTCTTTCAGCCTCAGAGGTAGGCAAAGGCAAACCTCCTATGACCAAATCTTGACAAGAAAACTCCCTTAGGGTTGCCATAAGTCAGAAACGACTTGAAGGCACACAACAACAAACAAACAAAGTCATTTATGGCACAACTATTACCATTAATTCAGTAACTTACAGGAATTATAATTAATGAGTAACATTAGTACAAAAACGTGACTAAGGATTCTGTATGGTGTGGTATGGAAGGAGGTCAATGTGTTTAGGTGTATGTGGGGTGTCACACCATGAGTTACTGCACCAGGTGATGCCAACCCTAGTGGCATCACTGTTTTCAATAAAATTATTAATCATGAAATGAAATGTTTCTGCTGCCGCTGCCATCACTATTGCTACTGGCCATCTTTTCAGGTGGGGGGGGGGTAGCAACCCCTGGAGAGATGGATTATCAGTGTCCCTTTCTTGCCTGGCCAGCAGCCTCTTCCAGGCTTGGAAGGGCTGCTAGTTAGGCAGGAAAGAGAGAGGGAGGAAAGGGAGGAATCCATGGCCACCAGGGCTCAGTGGGTGAAGACCTTTGCCTCACTCACTGAGCCATACAAGGCCTTAAAATTCCAAGGAATATATAGCACTATATACAAAACAGTGACTCTCCAGTCAACCATCCCCTAACAACAATAACCCATATTGTCCACCAGTCACATCCATATTTATACATTATATGCCAGTGTTTTTGGTTGAACCCACTTGTCCCTGGACTCACCCATCACCAGAATGTGGCATTTGAAAATATCACTTAAATGGAGAGGCCTCCAATAGAATTCCAAATAAATGATTAATTTTCATGTTCGAATAGCTCATGTGAAAGAGAGAAATGTTTAAAATGATTCTTTGGTTGGTTTTTTTTTTAACACAGGAAAGCTAGAGCAACAAGCTGTGGTGATATATTAATTATCTACTTAGAAAACATCATCTTTTCAACCGCTGTCATGTTAAAATCAACAAAGAACTCAGCTGTGGAAAGCCATGAAATGAAATGAAATGAAATGACTGCAACTTGCAAACAACTGTGATGGGAAAAAAAGGAAACCCATATTAGTATGTAGAAAGAGAATAGAACAAACGTGAAAGTACAGCTAATAGAGAAAAAAAATGAGTTATTGAAGGGCTCCCAGTCAGCTCCCTATTCAGTCTGATTTTGTGTTCTACGGAGGTTGCCTGAATTTGCTAATGCTCACACATCAGCATGTCAGGGAGTTTCATCAGCTAGCCTTTCCCATGATGATTGTGTGCATGCCACACAATCATATAGGCATATAGCAACCATATAGGTGGCTATGTGAAGAGGGCCCATATACAATCAGCCCTCTATATCCATGCATTTTTTATCCACGGATTTAAGCATCCATGCTTTGAAAATATTCAAAAAGTATGTATAAATTTCAAAAGGCAACCCTTGATTTTGCTGTTTTCTATAAGGGACACTATTTTACTATGCCAGAGCTGTTCATAACCAGGGTTCTTGTGGGTCTCTCATTCATAAGGTCACCATAAGAGAAAGTGTAATAAATAATAATAAATTAGAGAAAGTCAACTTGATGGCAATGTGGTACCTAGGATTTTTGTACTACTGAACTTTATTGTTCTAGTTCAAAGATGTACTAGTGTTTTCTAACAGAATTCCCCGTAATGTACCAAAGTGCAAATCCCAGGACAGTGATATGATGTACTAATTAAAATAAGTTCCTAATTAATGAAAAAGGGCAACTTAATTAAATAGTGGGAATTTTTGTTTTACCAGAGTGATTGACTGAAGTGGATATTTTAGCATAAACATTTCTCCAGAATAATGTTATTAATTAAGATATTAATTAATTGAATGAGACAGGGTGCTAAAGAGCTCAAGAACAAACACATTTTACATTTCTCAGTTTTTGTTTTTTATCTTAAAGTCTGTTCCTTTTGGAATTTTGCAAGACTACAAAAAATTGATTTCTCAGGGCTGGTACAAGATTTAGATCATCAATAATGAGGGCAGCTTGGAAAATAATGGTGTTCTTCTCATGCATATGGTTCTCCTGCGGTCCACACAGACAGCACATCTCTCTCCAAAAATGGTATTTTAAGCTCTTAACCTTGGAATTTATGCTAGGATCTACACAGGAATATTTAAACTAAAGAAAATGAGAGGATGAGGGGATCATATTAGAAAGGAGTGACTAAATAAGTGAAAAGAAGGAAGCTGGGTGTAATGAGAGAGAAATGAAGTTTTCAAAAATCCTTGCAGCTTTCCCCTTCTCTGCAAACCCCAAAGCAATGACAAAGGAGGGAGGAGTAAACTAATAGGTGGAAAGGTTCACCTTTATTCTGGCAAGGCATTTAGTGTGGCAATGTAATGTCAATTTAAATACCAATTTAAAATTAACTTGTTAACATTGTTAAAATGCCCCCATTTCAGTGTAAACCCATTTGAAATAGATTTTTAAAAGCATATCAACAAGTAACTCAACATGTTATCTTTCTACTGACTTTCCTATCTCTGCTACCTTTACTACCTTTCTGATCTCTGTCCCATAGAATACAGCCATGATGGTTAAAGTGCTATCAAGCCATTGGGACCCTGCTATTTTAATGAATAAATAAATATTCCACCTTTCTCCCAATAAGGGATCCAAGGTGACTTACATTTTAGTTAAAACAAAATACAGTTAAAGCAATGGTTAATCCCAATGTTAAAAACAAGCAATCGTGTTAAAAGCAGTAATTTAAAATAGTTTTGAAAACACAGTTTAAATGTGCAATATTATTATATTATAATATTATTATTGATTGTTATTTTTAAATTATGAATTTAAACTATGGATTGATTATTTTAATATATACCAGTCTTGTTTGTTCTTTTAAAATGATGTTATGTGTTTTATTGATCAGAATGGAGACTGCAGTCAAAAAATCAGAAGTGTAAGGGACAAGACAAACCACCCCGAAAGGGTGGGCTGGAGGCGCCTGTTTTTCCTTCGGAGGGATGCTGCCGCAGCCAAACTGTGTGGTGTCTCTCCGCATAGCAGACGCCATAGCAGATGCCATCAGTGCACCATGCACTGCACTTGCATCATCATAGCAGCTCCCGTGTGGATGGGAGACCACCATGATTGCGGCATCTGTACAGACTAGGGTTCGAGAGAGTGCGGTTGTTGTGCACTCCCAAACCCTAGAATTGCCACCGGCATGCTGCTTCCCACCCGTATGTACCAGGCCAAAGATTGGTAAGGGCAGTTATGAAGGAACTAGACAAGATCATAGAGTAAAGATATATAACTGAATACTAAAGTTAGAATCATTCGAGCTATTGTATTCCCCTTCACTATGTATGGATGTGAGAGCTGGAGAGCAAATAATAATAATAATAATAATAATCGCTATGAAGAAAATAAACTCATTTGAAATGTGGCTACTGGGAATACCATGGATGGCCAAGAAGACAAACAAAGGAGTTCTAGAACAGATCAAGCCTGAACTCTTTCTGGAAGCCAAGATCACTAAATTCAGGCTGTGATACTTTGGCCACATCACGAAAAAAAAAATGAATCATTAGAAAGACAATGATGCTAGGAAAGATAGAAGGCAGTAGAAAAAGAGAAAAACACATACCACATGGTTAGATTCAACCAAGGAGTACATGGGCCTGGGCCTGCAGGACCTGAGCAGAGAGGCTGATGACAAGGGGGTCTTGGAGATGTCTCATCCACAGGACCTCATGAATCGAAGTCAATTCAAGGGCAGTTAACAGCAATAACGACATGTATCTAAACTGGTTTATGTATTTTAACTGATATATATTGAATAATGATCTGTTCTTGTTCCCTACTTCGGCCCATGGGAGAAATGATGATGATCATGATGATCATGATGATAATAATGATGTAACTCAACCAGAAAGGTCCTTATTAGTCCTTCAAGTTACATGGTTCTGTTGGAAATATCTGAAGTTCTAAAACTGGTTACTATATGAATGCCTTTGCAGTACCTCAGACATTGAGCTGGAAATGACTGCAGTACATGAACACTTCCAAATCTGATGTAGGGAGTTAGGCTTCTGGGCTTTGCTGTGTGACTCTTCCATACCAGCAGGAACATCGATCTTGGTTCCATAGTTAGAGCTTCTTTCAAGGCCCTTGGGGGGCTCACGTTACGTTGTCCTCCCAAAAAATCCTTGTGCTTTAGGCTGAAAGTATAGCCAGCCCAGCTCAAGGTGAGCTTTGTTCCCGGGCACAAGTTTATTCTCAGCTTGCCAGGATCCAAATCCAACATGTTGTTGATGTTGTTGTTTCTGCTGCTGCATACTTTAAAGTTGTGTCCAACTTATGGTGGCCTAAGGAAATCCTATGATGGGGTTTTCTTTGCAAGATTTGTCCAGTAGAGGTGTGTCATTGCTTTCATTTGAGGCCGACAGTGACTTTGCTAAGATCTCCTAGTGGGCTTACATGGCTATTTGAGTATTTGAACCTTGGTCTCCCAACATCCTAGTCCAATAGTCAAACCATGCTGGCTCTCAAGTACATCATACTGTCCTCTATATCAGTGCTGCTCAAGGTGGTGGCTCATGGACTACTGCTGGTCCATGAACCACTGGATGCTGGTCTGCAGAGTTGTTGGGTTTTATTTTTTCAGAAAAGAAGGAACAATTGTAGCCAATGGGATGTTACCAGTACATTAGGGGAAAATCTCACCACTCTTCCACAACAGATTGCACAAGAAAACATTGCTTTGCACCATATTCACTCCCAAGGTAGATCTATTCCAAACTATACTTCTTTCCTTAGACCAGCATTTCTGAACATTTCTATTCAGCACTATCTCCATTTCTGTTCTGTTACTGCATTCTCCTTCTAGTCTATGTTGCATTAGTCTGATCAATTAAACTGCTCCATTCCCCTCTACCACCCATCTCCACAATTTCAATGAATGTGTTTGGGTTTGTTTAGCTGTGGTTCATTGATCACTTTTTATCATTTTAGCATTAGAAATGCAAAGCTTTTTATTGTTGTTTGAGATTGATTTTAATGACTTTTGTAATTAAAAGATTTTTTTAACTTCTTTTTTCCCCGTTTCCTTCCCCCCACCCTCCAAATCACAGGGTTTTCTTCATGCTTGATGGTAAAACCCCTCCACATGCATGTAATGTTTATTTATCAAAGTGACAAATCACTGATAATATATGCAGGGTGTTACTATACACAATGAGGTTGGTGTCACAGTAACAAATTTTAATTAAGCAGTGATCAGTTAGGGATTGCATGTGTTGCAGTATAAGCTGTATGAGACCAATATTTCATTATACTCCTGTCAGTTCTTGGTGTCACTTAGAAGGAGCGGAAAATTAAAATCATAAGTATGTGTGTGGTGGGACTTCTTCCTATTCATAAACAGAAGTTAGCTAGAGTTGCCTGGTGTCCTATTTTTATGCTGTAGGTTTTTAGTATTTCTCAGAAAATAAGCAAAGAGTAGAGGTAGCTCTCACATCCACCCTATATATGCATGTTGTACCATGAATAAGTAGGGCTGTTGCTGCAAAACAACAGCAGCAACAACAACATGATTTTAAAGAGAAAGGAAAGTCTCTGTCCACAGGGCCATTACTAGGGAGTGCGGATTGCACCAGGTAGCAGTAACCTAAGGGTTATACCACTCCTTCCCTAACATCTACCTTTTTGCAAAAAATGGGCAGTGCGGTTTGCCTGAATCTCTTTAAAATGCTGAAGATATGGTGTAATTGGAGTAAAGTTTAGTGGGAGGAGAAAGGAGAGGTCCCAGGTTTTCTAATAAATAAATAAATACATTTTAAACACCTTTTTAAAGAATTAAAAATATTTTAAAATTATTTTTTTAGAATTCTTTTAAAATTGCCTTTAAAAACACAATGTCTTACCAAATTTTCACTTTAACCACATGAAACTATGTACATGTAAATGCATTTAGGCTGTGTGACTCTGGAGACCAAGATTCAATTCCTAGCTTGGCTCTGAGTAACCTTTGGCAAGTCACATGCTCTCACCCCCAGGGGAAGGCAATGGCAAACCTCTTCTGAACAAATCTTGCTGAGAAAATCACATCATAAGTTTGTCTTTGGGTCGCCCTAAATAAGAAATGATTCGAAGGCACACAACCCACACATGAAATATTGTAATTTAAATGGTATAGTTTTAATTTTGCTAGTTGTTTATGTCACAGCTATTACTTCAGTGATATGCAAGAATTAATGACTTATGAGTAAATCTAGTAAAAAAAAAATTACTAAGGATTCTGTATGGTTTGGTATGGGAAGGAGGTCAATGAGGGGGTGACACCATGAGTTACCACACCTGCTGACACCAACCCTAGTGATGCCATTGTCTATTCACAAGGATAATCTGGATGAGAGTAACCAAACCTGATCTTTGAGACTCAGCACATTCACATGAGATAACGTGATCTTGCCCATATCCCAGTCCTAAGGCCTTTAAGGTCTAAAGCAATGTGAAATATATTCATACCTGTATGCTTACCAGTGAATGATAGCTATTTGCACAAACATACATATGTGTGTCCATGTGTGCGTGTACACCACCGCTAGGCCAGCTAGCTAGATACTGTTCATTCTAACCCTGAAATAATGGAGCTCCCTATGGGAGCATCTGTTCAGAGATGGAAAAAAAATATTTCCTTGAATTAATTGAGACAAGCAGGATGTGGAATTAGGGGAGGGAACACCAGCTGTTTTTGAGCCATTTCTAGAATTGGCTCAGCAATGTTTCCACTGCATTCCAGGTAAATTTCCACAATTCTCTATATTTATTCAAATTATAATCTTTTTTTTTCTTCCAAATTCCAGCTCAGGCTGATTGCTTGAAGTCTGGGATTGTCCAAGTTGTCTTTGTTTAGGGCACTCTGCCTGGGATTTTGTTAATGTCTTATGCTTGTGTTTGCTGTTGTTGTTGTTGTTGTGTGCCTTCAACTCATTCCTGACTTATGGCCACCAATCTCAAACTACCTAAAGGCCTCAAACTGCCAAGCTAATGCAAAATATATTGAACAAGCTCAGTAACACAAGTTAACTCTCCCTCTACACCGGACAACTGTGAACCTATATTAGTTTATGATGCCAACAAGGAGTGCTGCCACACTGTAGAATTAATGCAGCTTGTTGCTGCTTTAATTCCCATTGCTCAAAGCTATGGAATCCTGGGATTTGCAGTGTGTCATGACAACAGAGCTTTCTGATAGTGAAGATTAAATATCTCACAAAGTTACAAAATCCCAGGATTCCTTAGCTTTGAGCCATGGCAGTTCAAGTAGTGTCAAACTGCATTAATTCTGCAGTATATATGCAGCCCTATACTACAAAACCTGTCTGTCTGGCAGCAAAGCCCCAACTCACTACAAATCCTAAAGTAGGAAAAGGCCCAAATAGAACATTGACGATTCAGTGACCTTTAGGACATTGTTTGCTTTGATATCTGTTCATACAAAACTGGGTGAGAGGAGAATGGAATATATGAAGTATCTCAGAAAAGACCACTGCTGGTAGGGCAGAACACCAAAGAGGAGCACTCTACACTTAAAAATTTGTTAGTGTTCCCATTTGTAACCTTATGGTTAAGGAACTGATGTTTTAGTCTGTTTATCAATTAAGAGAAGTTTGTTTCCACTTGCACAGCAGACCTTTGCCAGCCAAAAAAAAAAAAAAAAACCAAAAAAAAAACCCCCCTAGTTTCCCTTCAGGTATTAATCTAATGGTAGGAGGATGGTAATGGCAAAACCCTTTCTAAAGAAATTTGTTAAGAAAAGCCCATGATAGGTTTGTCTTAGGGTCACCATAAGTAGGAAATTACTTGAAGGCACACAACAAGAACAAGAACAATGAGTTGGGGCCAATGAAAGAAACCTTTCTGTTGTTGCATTTGATAAACAATTGGAGGCACAAACCCTTGCTGGTCCACCACAAATTGTTCAAATAGCCATCAGTAGAGCACAACCTGTCTTTTGCTTGCCCTGGTGTAAGTTAGTACTGAAATATTAAGGTAGTACTGGGAATGTCTTGGGAAAGAGATTTCTACTGATATTGATTGAAATATATTTCTGACTCTGCAAATCACATTGCCTCAGGAATCTTCCTTTTTCATGCATATATGTCTGTTATTTTTGGTTCTTGCTCTTTGACATGTGTAAGTTCATGGAAGTCTGCCAGAAACTCACCATGAATAATTCAATATTGATCAAAGGGCAAGACAGTCTTCACTCAAGCAAAACCTAGACCTTTTATTATGCAATCATTTGGAAAGTGAGAACTGAGTATTCCTTCATTCTGTGGCACAATACATGACATCTCCATATTCCATAGTAGAACAGTAGTGTGTGTGTATGTATATATAGAGAAGGAAAAAGAATATAAAGGTAAGGTTGCCATTCTGCATTTCATTCTTTTCCTCACTAGAGTGTATAGCTCTTTTTTTTTTTTTGCCTTAAGAAAATCAACTGCTTTTAACATTGCTCTAATTAAATTTCCAGATGACTTTTTTTTGCTTGCTTTTTTTTTGCTTGTGTGAGAGAATTCAATTAGGTTTTAATCTCAGTAATCAAAAATGCACTGGTGCTTTGAGTATTTGATTTTTAATTTAAAAATTTGACATGGCATTCCAATTAAAACGTTCAACAGTTGCATCGTAGCATAAAAGTCTATTACCTCTGGTAATCAGAAGAAACTGGAGACTATAAAAAAAATACAAGTAGCATTCAAAGCAACCCTCAGGTAATTGCAACACTTAGACCATCCTAAATCATTCTGTTGCAGCTGCATGTAGCAACTCTGCTATTTAGAAATGGATGCTCTGAACCTGTTCTCATGGATTGACATGAGTGCCCCAATGTGAATGAGATTGTGAATCTGCTCTAGGATTTACTTTAAACTTCAAATTTAGCCACAACAGGGGAATCTGAAACAGGAGGAAGCTAATTCCTTGAGGTTTCTACCTCCATCGAAGGTAAAAAAAAAAAAAAAAAATTCTTTGGACTATAATTGTCAAGTTTTACCTGTACAGCACCATTTTTTCCCCAGCTGTAGCAGTACACAGACTTTTAAAGAATTTCAGTGTTCTCTGCCTATGAAAGGGGCCTGCAGCCTCACAAAGCACAGAGACAGCCTGGATCCCCCAAATAAGTTATTTTACTGCTGCTAATGGGGTTAAAATTTTACTGTCCTTTGTCAGAGGGGCTCAACAGACGGGCAGCTCCATGTTGCCATCTTTGCCCCAAGTCAGTGCTGCAACAGCCACATGCTGTAGCACCAGTGCACTGACAAAAAGAAGCTGCCTAGAGCAGCTTCTTGTTTTGCAGAGCTGCCAACAGGAAAGGGTGCCGCCATGATGCCACTTCCTGCCAGTGATGTCTGGATGCTGTACGGTGTGTGCGTCCATAATGGTGCCCCCATTACATGTTAGGGTTCGGGAGCGTGTGGACACTGTGTGCTCCCAAACCCTAGTTGCGACCCCAGGGCACCTCAAAGCACCCATTTGTACTGAGCCTTAGTTCCTATGGGCTGATCTAGACAGGCAAAAAGGGGTGTGTTCATGCCTGCATGAAAGTGTAGCCTTTAGATGACCCACACTGAAAGTTTGGCATGAACTTAGTTCTTTTGCTTTTCCCATCTTCTTTTTAAAAAGGGTGTAACTGCGCAGCTGTGTCTAAATGCTGCAGTGCAACTGTGCAGTTTTTTAAAGCTCCCAAACCCTAGCCCCAGCCCTAATCCGAACCCTAGACATGTGCAGTGGGGACTCTGGAATGCTGTAACTGTTATGCAACTGTGTATAAATGTCAATTCATTCATAAAATAAGTTTATTCATAAACTTAAATTGTAACAGATTTAATATCTTTTTAAGGGGGGAGGGATGCAGTTTGTTTTATTGATGTAATAGTATTTTAATGTGTAAGCTGCCTCGATTGATCTCAAAGGGGTGGGGTAATAATAATAATAATAATAATAATGGGGTTCATTCATGGTGCACCGATGCAACTGCACACTTTAAAAAGGGAAGCGAAACTACAATGGTAATTTGACAGATCTTCATAAATGCACAGTTCATGTGTGATGTACCTGTGCAACTGCGCAGTTCTCAGCTGGCAATACAATTGCCTGTATGATGTACCGGTGCAACTGTGCAGTTCGCAGCCGGCAACAACAACAACAAAAATATTAAAGGTTCAGTGCGGCCAAAAGCCCCATTCATTGCCACCCATGCAGCTGCTCCGCCTGTGTTTCTAGCATCCTGACAGCTTCCAATGTAGTTGCTGAGTAACAGAAAAGACTTCTGATAAGTCGTCCCCACACCTCCTCAGTGTAGCTGCCCTATGCCTTTTTATTACACACCTGGGACTTTCAGTGCAGCTGCTAAGTATTAAGGAAAAGGCAACTTCATGTTGCCCTTTCCTACCAATCTAGAAAGCCCCTATGTGGCCAAGATGCAAAGTGGCCTTTGCCTGCATTGAGATTCCTGCAGACCAAATGAACTACAACAGAAACAACATCTGATACAAAATGTAGGCTTGTGACTCTAACGTCATATCTTTTCTTCTCCTGTATGATTTTTTAAAATATATTTTGCCTGGTGAACATGCCAGTGCAGCGTCAAAAGTCTGCATGATGTGTTCTGTGCGTTTCGTTGGCCAATAAATGTATAACTCCTTTGTGGATTGTGGAATTTGCTGTAACTAGTTAAAGTTATTCCAAAGCTCAAGAAGAATGTTTTGATATCTGCTGTCACAGTTATAATTTGGGGTCTGGTATCCCATTTCAATCACTTGTTAAGTGGGAAATCTACATGTGTGTAAACCTAAATAATTCAATGAGTTGGGAGTATCATCATCATCCTCATCATCATGTATTTGTATAGTGCCATAGGTTTACATGGTGCTTTACAGATACAATCAATTCAAAACATTAAATCCTGCCAATCAATCTAAGGAAGGTGGGCTTGGAAGCCTAGAAAAGCCTTTCTCTCCTCCTCAGAAACCACATCCCTGCCTGCCAGGACATGAGCTGAGAGCCCAATTCCACCTGGGCCCTTGAGAGCAAAGCAAAGCAAAGCAAAGCAAAGCAAAGCAAAGCAAAGCAGAGACAGTGAGGAAGGTGGGCTTGGAAGCCTAGAAATATCAAAAAAATGCATTCATTAATGTACGGGTTGGAAATGTAGCCCATATTCAGAGGCTAGCCAGATGTAATTCAAGGCTGCCACGAGCTATATGAGAAAGTGCTGACCTTTTCTGTTTACTTACTCATGGAGGCAGGTATCATTTTCCAAGCCCATAAAGTTATGTCAGACAATATCTTCCAACCAGGAGATTGCAACCACTGCTTAGCAATCTGATACATTATCATGCTCTGTTTATTATCCAATTTTCTTGCCTGCTCCAGGCCGCTTGCTAGCCAGGTGATTGCTACCTCCTGCATTGAAGATATGCAGTCAGATTTGCTTCCAAGCAGCTTAAAACCCTGACCTCTCTGTCTTCCTTACCTGCAGCTGTTTCTTTGCACATTAAGGTCTGTGTTTCAGGACATACTGTTAGTTGATTAGAGTCACGGCCATGCTGTTGCCTCTAGTAAGGCTTGCTTAGATTATACCAGTTGGAAATCCTATTAATTATTTTCCATTCTGTAACAACCCTTTAGCAGTCCTAAAGAGGATGCACTCACAAGGCCAAGTTGCATGTCATCCTAGGCAATCCTTGATTCCCAACATTTATGCTTCTTTCTCTAGCCCACTTACTTGAAATGGATTGCCTACCTCCAGCTTCTATTTCTTCCAGGCAGATGAAAAGACGTCTAGCTTCATTTAGGAAAGCAAATAAAATTGGGTGCTTAACCACCTAGGAAAATCCAAGTAGTTTGACCTAGTTGTCCTGTTTATTAGTAATGGCTCTTGTTGCGTGTTCCTCCTATTAGGGATGTCATAATGCAGATCATCATTTTTGGTCTGGCTACAGGAACATAGCCAGAAGCTTCTGTAATTCCCTCCCATTTTCCATCACAAGAGAATAACCATAGGAAAAACTATTTCAATATGTGTCAATGATATGTTGGGGCTATATGTGTCAATGGTATGTTGAGGGGTCATTATGGAGCGTAGAAGAGAATACCACACTCTGCAATAACCAAAAAAGTATATATGCGCATCCTCTCCATTGACGCCCCCTTGTCGTGGGAGAGAGGCTTGCATACCCTAATGAAGCTGTGAGCTATGCTGGCGGTGGCACAAATAGCCACTGGTAGGGCCTCCCATGCCAGACAGGTCACAACTTAAGGGTCAGACTAAGAGCGTCAAAGGACAGGATGGGCTCTTTAGCCTTATGGCAACCATCCTAGGAGAAGGAAAACTCCAATCCCAAACCCGGGCAGATGGTGCTCGTCTAACCCTGGAAGGTAAACCATCTAAGAGAAGGAAACTCTAATCAAACCTACGACCTGAGGATCTCGCTGCCACCGTCCTTGCTTGCTTGGCCCAGCAGACGAACCTCTGGTTTAAAGGGTGAGGCCAGTTCTGTGCATGCTGCGCTTCACCAGAAAAATCCATTGCACAGGCTTGAAGGATACATCCGATCCAATCCCCCCCAAAAGTCCTGTAGCAATAGATGAGGGACGAAACGGCAGGTGAAAGAAGCACTGGAAGCTGCAGGCCCAACCCTGCATGCAGTCGGTTCAGGACATTGGTCGCTCAAGACTGACCGGGAGATGACAGTCTTGTTCGGCAGCATCCTGAATGACCAAGCAGCCTTTTAAGGAGAGCACTGCTTGCTCCATATGGAGAGGGGCCTAGAAAAGATGGCCTAAAGAAAGCTAATCTCCATCCACCCAGTTGGCGAGCCACGGTCAATGGGCATCTTCTGATGCGGTCAAACAAAAACAAAGGTAGAAAGGCACGCTCCGGCCTCCAAAGGTGCAAACAGACTGACGCTTGCATGCTGGAACATCAGAACCATGCAAGATTCTGCAGACAGTGGACGTCCTGAGCGTCGTTCTGCTCTAATAGCCCATGAACTATCACGACTTAATATAGACATCGCTGCTCTAAGTGAAGTTCGTCTCCTTGAGGAAGGCAGCCTCAAAGAACACGGTGCCGGCTATACACTCTACAGGTCTGGCAAACCGAAAACTGAAAAACATCTTTCAGGAGTAGGCTTTATGATTAAAAACTCCATTGCCTCCAAACTCGAAACCCTGCCAACAGGTCACTCTGATTGCGATATCTCCTTATGCCTCCCTCATGTTGTGCTCTTTAGTATATATGCCCCAACTATGCAAGCCGACCCTGTGGAGAAAAACAAATTCTACTCAGACCTACGCCACCTCATACAAAAAGTCCCTGCAGAAGATAAAATCATTATCCTTGGTGACTTCAATGCCAGAGTAGGTAAGAACTTCGAAGCCTGGAAAGGTGTTCTAGGCAAGCATGGAGTTGGAAACTGTAATGATAACGGACGCCTCCTGCTAGAATTTTGTGCAGAAGAGCAACTGACTACAAACACTATCTTTCAGCAGAAAGATAGTTTGAAGACAACCTGGATGCATCCCCGATCCAAACACTGGCACCTCATTGACTATGTTCTGGTGCGCCAGAGAGACATTCGCGATGTCCGTCATACTCGAGTGATGCCCAGTGTAGAATGTCAAACAGATCATCACCTTGTAAGATGCAAACTAAATCTTCATCTTAAGCTCAAACCTAAGAGGGGTGGCATCTTAAAGAGGAGACTCCAAGTCAACAATCTTCAACAAGCTGCCATGAGAGATAACTTCCAGGCAAATCTACAATCAAAACTTGAAGACCATCCTCTAGATTCTTCTCCTACAGTGCTTTGGCAACATATACAGTATCCTGCAGTCTGCGGAAGAATCCCTCGGGTTCTCTCGCAAGAAAAACCAAGATTGGTTTGATGAAAACAATCAAGAGATCCAGGAGCTGTTAGCAAAGAAGAGAACTGCTCATCAAGCACACCTCACTCAGCCATCTTGCCATGTAAGAAAAGCAGCCTTCCGTCTCGCATGCAGTAAACTCCAACAAAAACTCAGAGACATTCAGAACAAGTGGTGGATCAATTTAGCAGAAAAGACACAATGTTGTGCAGATCTGGGAGATTCCAGCGGATTCTACGAAGCTCTTAAAGCAGTGTTTGCACCTACTTACCAGGTCCAAAGCTCCTTATATAGTACAGATGGTCAAACACTAATCACAGACAAAGCCTCCATCCTGAATCGATGGGCTGAACATTTCCAAAATCTCTTCAGTGCCAACCGAGAAGTCCAAGGCTCAGCTATTCAACATATGATACAACAACCGATGAAATATGAACTGGACGTGGCTCCCACTTTGGAAGAAACCATTAAGGCCATAAAGCAGATGAAAAACGGCAAGGCAGCCGGGATTGATGGAATCCCACGTGAAGCTTGGAAATACGGAGGTCATGTACTTCATGCCAAATTCCATGAGCTCCTTGTGAGCTGCTGGGAAAAAAAGTGAACTGCCATCAGATCTCCGAAATGCAGTTATCATCACCCTGTATAAGAAAAAAGGAGCGAAATCTGATTGCTCAAACTATCGAGGTATAACACTGCTCTCCATTGCTGGAAAAATCCTTGCAAGGATACTCCTGAACAGATTAGTTCCTGCTATTGCAGAAGAACTTCTCCCTGAAAGTCAGTGCGGCTTCAGAGCTAAAAGGAGCACTACAGATATGGTATTTGCTCTTAGACAACTGCAAGAGAAATGTAGAGAGCAAAACAAAGGACTCTATGTAACATTTGTCGACCTTACCAAAGCCTTTGACACTGTGAGTAGAAAAGGACTGTGGCAGATCCTGGAATGACTAGGATGTCCCCTCAAAATGATCATCTTGCTACATGAGGGCCAGCAAGGACAAGTCAGATCTGGCGATGCTCTCTCAGAGCCCTTTCTAATAACTAATGGTGTGAAACAAGGTTGTGTTCTCGCTCCAACTCTATTTACAATCTTCTTCAGCATGATGCTCCAAAGGGCTACAGCAGATCTCGAAGAAAAAGACGGCATCTATATACGTTACTGTACTGATGGTAGCTTGTTTAACTTAAGCCGTCTGAAGGCTCGCACAAAGACTCTAAACTATCTAGTCCATGAGCTGCTTTTCGCTGACGATGCTGCCCTTGTTGCCCATACAGAAGCAGCTCTGCAGCGCCTAACATCCTGCTTTGCAACAGCTGCAGAGCTGTTTGGGCTGGAAGTCAGCCTGAAGAAAACAGAAGTCCTCTACCAGCCTGCACCACAGGAAGAGCACTATCACCCCCATGTCACCATCGGCAAATCTGTACTTAAGTTCGTACAGGAGTTCACCTACCTGGGAAGTATCATCTCCTCAGATGCCAAGATTGACAAAGAAATCGATCATAGATTAGCAAAGGCATATAGTGCATTCAGAAGGCTTCACAAAAGAGTCTGGAGTAACAAACACCTGAGGCAAAGCACCAAAATCAGTGTGTACAGAGCCATTGTACTGTCCATCCTCCTCTATGGGTCTGAATCATGGGTCACCTATCGCCAACATCTACGACTCCTTGAACGCTTTCATCAGCGCTGTCTACGCACAATCCTAAACATACACTGGACTGACTATGTGACGAATGTTGCTGTCCTGGAGCAAGCAGAGATCACCAGCATTGAGGCCATGCTACTGAAAACACAGCTGCGCTGGGCAGGGCATGTTTCCAGGATGGAGGACCACCGCCTCCCCAAAATAGTACTCTACGGTGAACTCGCCACAGGTCAGCGAAAGAGGGGCGCCCCAAAGAAGAGATAAAAGGACTCCCTGAAACAACATCTCAAGCTCGGCCAACAATGGTCTGCCCTGGCCTCACATCAGGAGGCATGGAGATGCACTATCCACAATGCTGCAGCCTCTTTTGAGAACTCACGCCGAATGAGTCTCGAAGAGAAACGACAACGCAGAAAGAACCACAACTTGGAAACATCACCAAAGGAGACTTTCTGCTGTGCTTTCTGTAACCGGACTTGCTTATCTCGGATCGCCATTTTAGTAATCAACGAGCTTGTAGTAAGCGTGGGATAAGTCCTTCCTGAATCTTCGTTAGCGAAGAAAAGCCAGAGAGGAGAGATATATGCACATGTAAAGTGGACTTACATCTGCATATGCCACCAATAGGATGCCAGCTTTGTCTGTTTTGCTAAACTGGACTACTGTTCTGTATCCTTGAGCTATGACTTTCCTTTGTTGAAGTTCATTAACATACTGTCAAATATATTGTTTACATATTCCTCACTTCTTTCATTGCTTACAGGTTGGGAAGGGAAAGGAAACATGCTACATCAGGCCAAGATCCCATTGAACAATGTCAGAGTTAGTTTTTTGTGGAGCTTTCGGGCTATGTGGCCATGTTCTGGAAGAGTTCCTTTCTGACGTTTTGCCAGCATCTGTGGCTGGCATCTTCAGATGCTGGTGAAACGTCAGAAAGGAACTCTTCCAGAACATGGCCATATAGCCTGAAAGCTCAACAAAAAAACTATGGATGCCGGCCATGAAAGCCTTCGAATGTCAGAGTTGTGCAAAGAGCGAAAATGTCAAATTGATCATGCTACAGACCATTGTGTGAGTTGTTTGACTGGACCTGTCACAGATTATTTTGGAAAAGAAGTCAGTAGACATAGATGGCATTTGTGCACTGCTGTTTACTTTATTTACAAATAAATAAATAATAAATAATTTTTTAAATTTTTATCCTGCTTTTTGGCAGGCAATCAAAGCAGTGTACAACAGGCTAAAATATACTCATATATACATAGTGCCCCCCTTAAAACAAGATTACACAGTACAAAACTAAAAATAACATTTTAAAATCCAAACAGTAACTATGGGCAGAGTGGTTAAATGGGGAAGTCTTTTTGTGGCTAAGCATTTTATTCTGGGAAGGCCTGCTGGAAGAGTTCCATCTTAATGGCTTTTTTGAAGCTATCTAGATTAATGATTTGATGGATCTCGTCTTGCAGGCCATTCCATAAATTAGGAGTGGTTGCAGAAAATGTCCTCTGGGAGGTTACCATCAATCTGGACTTTAAGGGCTGTAGTTAATTCCTCCCAGAGGACCTGAGTGTACGGGGCAGATTATATGGAAGCAGAAGATCCCTTAGATAGGTTGGGCCCAAGCCATGTAGGGTTTTAAAGGTGATAACCAACACCTTATAATGTGCCCAGAAACTAATAGGCAGCGAGTGGAGTGAATTCAATACTGGTGTTATATGATCACTCCTCACTGTTCCTGTGATCAACCTGGCTGCCATATTCTGTACCAACTGTACCAACATGCACAAGGGTAACCCCATGTAGACCGTGTTGCAAAAATCAAGTCTTGAGGTTACCAGTGCATGTACTACAGTTTCGAGGTCATCCCATTCCAGGAAAGGGCACAGCTGGCATATCAGCCGAAGCTGATAGCAGGCGCTCTTGACCGCTGCATTCACCTGATTCCTCATCTTCAGCAATGGGTCAAGAAGCACCCCCAGACTAAGAACACAGTCCTTCGAGGAGAGTGTGAGCCCCTCTAGGACTGGAGATTGCAACCCAAAACCTGGTTTGGGGGCCCCTACCATAAGTACCACAATTTTGTCTTGATTCAACTTGAGCTTGTTTTCCCTCATCCAATCCATTACTGCCTGAAGACACTGGTTGAGAGGAGAAATGCCATCTGTTATTGAAAGAAATACCTTACAAATAAACTTACTAAATTACTATATGTTAAATCCACCTTGATGGCATTTAACCAAAAACAAGACAGAGAGGACATCTACAGGGCACTAGATAGGGGTGGGGTAACCTGTGTCTTTTGCTTTTTACTGCATTCACACTTTTTAAACCTCACGCAATGGAAAATTTTACTAGCTGAGGCCCAAAACATGCTATAATCCAATTTCAGATGATTCTAACTTCCCTGGCTCAATACTAGGGAATTTTGGGAACTGTAGTTTTGTGAAGCATTTAGCCTTCTCTGTCAGAGAGCTCTGGTGCCACAATAAACTACAATTCCAAGGATTTGCTAGCACTGAGTCAGGGCAGTTAAGGTGGTCTCAAACTGGATTATGGGTTAAGCACTCAAAAAGTCCTTGATCAGTACAAATCTGGCAGCTTTTATTTCTTTCCATGGTCATTAAAAAAAAAAAACTTCAGGGGCTGCATCTGCATAACAGAAATAATGCCATTTGGCATTGCTTTACCCCTCTCTGGCTTTTCTTCACTAACAAAGATTCAGGAAGGAGTCATTCTACGCTTTCTACAAGCGTGCTGATGACTAAAAAGGCCAATCCGAGATAAAGAAACCTGGTTACAGAAAGCACAACAGAAAATCTCCTTGGATGATGTTTTCATGTTGTTGTTCTTTCTGCGTTGTCGTTTCTCTTTGAGACTCGTTCTACGTGAGTTCTCGAATGAGGCTTCAGCATTGTGGATAGTGCATCTCCATGCCTCCCAACGTGAGGCCAGGGCAGACCACTGTTGGTGATTCATTTGGCCGAGCCTGAGATGTTGTTTCAGGGGGTCCTTGTATACCTTCTTTGGGGCGCCCCTCTTTTGCTGGTCTGTGGCAAGTTCACTGTAGAGTATTATTTTGGGGATGCAGTGTTCCTCCATCCTAGAATTGTGTCCTGCCCACCGCAGCTGCATTTTCAATAGCACGGCCTCAATGCTGGTGATCCCTGCTAGCTCCAGGACAGCAACATTCATCACATAGTCATTTCAGTGTATATTTAGGATTGTGCGTAGACAGTGCTGATGAAAGTGTTTGAGGAGTCATAGATGTTGGCGATAGGTTACCCATGATTCAAACCCATAGAGGAGGATGGACAGTACAATGGCTTTGTACACACTGATTTTGGTGCTTCGCCTCAGGTGTTTGTTACTCCAGACTCTTTTGTGAAGCCTTCCGAATGCACTATATGCCTTTGCTAATCTGTGATCGATCTCTTTGCCAATCTTGGCATCTGAGGAGATGATACTTCCCAGGTAGGTGAACTCCTTTACGGACTTAAGTACAGATTTGCCGATGGTGACGTGGGGGTGATAGCGCTCTTCCTGTGGTGCAAGCTGGTAGAGATCTTCTGTTTTCTTCAGGCTGACTTTCAGCCCAAACAGCTCTGCAGCTGTTGCAAAGCAGGATGTTAGGTGCTGCAGAGCTGCTTCTGTATGAACAACAAGGGCAGCATCGTCAGCAAAAAGCAGCTCACAGACTAGATAGTTTAGAGACTTTGTGCAAGCCCTCAGGCAGCTTAAACTAAACAAGTTACCATCAGTACAGTAACGTATATAGATGCCATATATATATAGTCATTGCTTTAACTGCCATGGTTAAAGCATTGTGGGTACTTTGATTGTGTATTCCTGTATGGCAGAATGGGATTGTCCTTGATGTCTCTTCCAGTGTCCAAAGAAGCATACTCTCTGAGGGAATGTATTCCACTGTTGAACAGCTCTTACTAGCAGGAAGTTCCTCCTAATGTTGAGGTGGAATCTCTTTTCCTGCAGTTTGAATCCATTGTTCCATGTCCTATGCTCTGGAGCAGCAGAAAACAAGCTTGTTCCATCCTCAATGTGACACTCCTTCAAATACTTAAACAGGGCTATTATATCATCTCTTAACCTTCTCTTCTCCAGGCTGAACATACCCAGCTCCCCAAGTCTTTCCTCAATAGGCATCGTTTCTAGGCCCTTCACCATTTTGATCTCCCTCCTCTGGACATGCTCCAGCTTGTCAATATCCTTTTTGAATTGTGGTGCCCAGAACTGGACACAGTATTCCAGGTGAGGCCTGACCAAAGCAGAATAGAGTGGCACTATTACTTCCCTTGATCTAGATACTATGGGGCTTTCTAGATTGGCAGGAAAGTGTGACATGAAGTTGCCTTTTCCTTAATGCTTAGCAGCTGCACCACAGCCTTTAGATGGAGCTGCGCTGTTCTACAGTTTTTTAAAAAAGAAGCTGGGAAAACCAGCACCTTTTTAAAGGCGCTTCTTCTCCCCTAAAACGCAAAAAAAAGCGTTTTCATGGCACACTTTCCCTTTTTCTCATCTAAAGGCTAGACTTTCATGCAGCCATGAACACACTTCTTTTTGCCAATCTAGAAAGCCAATATTTCTATTGATGCAGCCTAAAATAGCATTGGATTTTTTAGCTGCCGCACCACAATATTGACTCATGTTCAGGCATGGTTTACAGACCTTTCACCATTTTGATCACCCTCCTCTGGACACGCTCCAACTTGTCAGCATCTTTTTGAATTTTGGTGCCCAGAACTGGACACAGTATTCCAGGTGAGGTCTGACCAAAGCAGAATAGAGGGGGAGGGCTATTACTTCCCTAGAACTAGACACTGTAACTTCTATTGATGCAGCCTAAAATCACATTGACCTTTTTAGCTGCTACATCATACTTTGCTCTGAGGTCATAATGAGGCACCCAGGCATATGATCAAGGCTGAGCATCATATTCTGACTTCAGATGTGAGTTACTCACTGCTCCTGTGGCTGCACTGGGCAGCACAATGGGACACGCATATGAACAAATGCCTGACTTTGGAATGGAGGGCCAAGATAATAGGGAGAGATTAGGACAACTCCAAGACCAGGATATTTCGGACTGTCCCTGGAATATCCTGCCCAGTGCAAACAGCACCCAACTCTCCTAAATGCCAGATTTAAACAGGAAGAAAACTACCAGGGTTTCTTCCAAGAAGATTAAATCAAGCTTGTAAAAAGTGTTAAAAGAAAGAACAAAAAAAGGATGAAGCCAAAGAATCATTTATATGCCTAATTAAGAAAAGGAGAATGTAATCCCAGCCTATTAATGAAACAGCAGAAGGAGAAAAACAAAATGGGTTTATTTCACCACAGGCAAAAATATTGGAGCCTGCACTCCACCCCCTGTTTCAGTTTTTGCAAGTTAAATTGCAGAAGTAGAGCAAACCTTGGTATGGGTTGACTGAGGGAATCTCTCTCTCAGCCACCCACATGCTGGCTTCCATTTGAGAAGCAGGGATAGATAGCTGTGTGGCTTTAAAAGCAAAACACCTCCCAGCATTTCCCAAAAACTTTAATTTGTGAAGGGCGGGAGCAGGGTGGGAAGGAAAGGAGTTGTAACGGGAGGCAACAGACGGCAATTTAACGAGCAAGATAGGCAGCTGAGAAATTGGAAAAAGAAACAAAATATAATTCAGAGACTGCTTTGGGCAATAACTTTCCTCTCAGGTTTGGCACAGAACAGTTAGCGAAAGCTGCCAAATCACATTTCTGAAGTGTTGTCTTTCTTTTTCTTTTTTTTCTTTTTTTAAAAAATATCTTGCACTTGCCAATAGAGAAAAGAATCATCTTTGTACTTCAAAGAGGAATTAATTGAAATAACGGGAGGCAAAGGGGAAGTTTCTTAGATATCATCTTTTTTTAAATGTCTTCCTCTTTTTTTAGTTGTTCTTCATTTTTCATTTGTACGCAGTTGTTAAGATGCTCAAATATTCAATGATAGTTGTCTTAATGTAAACAACTGGTCTGCACAGGTGTATAGTTTGGGGAGTTGGGATAAGAGGCCAACAGAGTGGTCAATTCACTCTAAGTTCCCAAACTGAGAAAATGATAGGATGTAAATATAGTGTTAGTTGTAATAATAATGCTCTTAGCTCTTAAAGCACCAGATTCTGCCCAATGTTGGAAGCTAAGCAAGGTCAGGCCTGGTTAGTAATTGGATGGGGGGACTGTCAACAAATACCAGGTGGGGTAGTAAGTTGCATTTCAGAGAACGGAACTGGCAAAACAACTGAGTATTCTTGTCTAAGAAAACTCTCATGGGATCCTCATAAATTGTCAGGTGGCTTGATGACACATATGAGGGAATATCGTAAAGTTTTAATGGTCACCTTATTTAAAAATTGACAGAAAGTTTGTTTTGATTTGTAGTTGTTAACTTATTTCTATGTAGTCTCTATCTAGATTTGTACATTTTTCCCAGCATATCTTGACCCTCCAAATACCTGTTATTGTAGAAGTCTGCCGATTTGCCTTACGAGGGGTATCGTAAAGTAATAATGATCACCCGGAAGTTATTACGGAATACTGATGAAATTTTGCCAATGTCATCATTGGTCCCTAAGTGCACATTGCTGAGAAAATCAACTCATTGTGTCCTTTATTTTTGTGACTGGCTTTGCCAGAATTGACTAAAGTGTAAAATCCTTGTCAGGCGCAATCTGCAGACTTCTACAATAATGGTACAGTATTTGGAGGGTCAAGAAACACTGGGGAAAATATGTAAATCTGGATGGTAACTACATGGAGATAAATTAACAACTACAAATCAAAACAAACTTTCTGTCAATTTTTTAAGGTGATAATTAAAACTTTATGATACCCCCGCATACATACATACATGCATAAATATTATATATATATATATATATATATATATATATATAATTACATATTACAAATTACATACTATATGTATAATAATATATAATACACAAACACACACACACATATATATACACACACATACTACTTTTAATACTAATACTAATAATAGCAATAAAAAGATTGAAATGACTTGGTGTGATCTGCCCAGCTCAAGTGCCTTTTTCCACCTAAACTAGAACAAAGTGCTCAATTTATTTTTGGAAAAGAAAGGTGCAGCAAGGGACATCCAAATTTTTTAGGGTTTTTAAAAATATGTTACCACCATAAAGATTATAACAGAGATTGAAGCCATCTAAAATGACTGGTGACTTTACAAGTGGGGATGGCAGGTAGGAATCTCCTTCTTTCTTCCATAATATTCCATGTGAAGCAATTATCAGCCTATCAACTTTAAAGGGTTTTCCCCCTCCTCCTCCTCCTCCTCCTGAGATCCCTCTGAATTAAATAGAGCTACTTTTATGGTTCATAAAATCTGTTTTTCTTTTTTTTTTTAAGTGAGACATTCTCATCTAAAATCCACAAAACAGTGAAAGCTTTATTGGTCCAACCAAAAATATGTATTCTCATCTAAAGCCCACAAATGGAGTCATTAATGGGTTTCCTGTATTTATCAAAAAGTCACAGCCCAGACTGTGATGTTATCCTCCTGCCTAGATAAATGTATGAAAAGAGATTTAAGTGCATTCTCCTCTCTTTTGACCTCTGTAGGAAAAGTAATGGGGTAGAACAATTTCTTTCTTGATGCAATTAGAAAAGGAACAGAGTGAAGACTTCTAGAGAATAGGAGCTAACATTAAGAGTCAGACCTAGGGAGATAAAACTTCTGCCCACAAGTCTGGCCAGCCTGCTATTGAAGAAGAAGTGTGGAAAAGAAAAGAGGATTGCAGAACAGGAAAAATTATCTCAAGGTGCCAACGCTAAATATAACCCTACTTTGGTTGAAAAGGCAATGAAGATATAATGTCCTATACCTTGGAAAGGCATTAGTAGTTCTATTTATAGTCCTGAAGTTTCATCCCTGTTGAATTTGTCTTTTCTGTATTTGCAACACACGATTTTGCAGATCACAAGCAGAGAAGGAGTATACAGTGTGCCCGTACCATACACAGGCACACCATATGCGGCTTTCAGTTTATGCTGAAGCCGCACTGTAATAAAAGGAATGGCATGTACGCCCATGGCATGCACGCTGCACCACACCATGTGCATGAGCCCCATTGTTTTCAATAGTGCTTGAACATACACATTTTTTGGCCTTACACAGAGGGTTCTGGAACAGATCCCCCGCGTAAGGGAAGGACCCACGGTATCCATATTTGGGTGCTTCTCAGTTATACTCTCCCTGTGGCCAAAATATTAGGGGTTCTCTCATTTCCAGCAGACTTTTGAGAAGCATTGATTGTCTCAACATTGAGAATGTAGTTTAGAGAAATGCTTGAATACAAACTGTTTCTCTGTTTATTTGATAAACCATATATGAAAAAAATTAGGGGATTTTTTTAAAGAGTTCTTGACTTCTAGGCTACAGCTACAGCAGATGGAAGGGATGGAAAATCTAGACAGGCTTGGGGCATGTGTGGAGCAGTGAAAGTAATAAATAATAATAATAATAATAATAATAAATTTTATTTCTAGCCCACCCCAGAGGGGCAGGATATAAATAAAGATGATGATGATGATGATGATGATGATGATAAAAACATCACAATTAAAATATCCAATCCCATTCCCAACTCTCCCCTTAGAAAAGGATTAAACCAAAGACAAGTTAAAAACAGTTACAAATAACCAAAATCCACAATGTCACACCAAAAGACTTCCTGAGTTGTTTAACCAGATGGAAACTAAGAACTAGCAAGAGACAGAGCTGGGGAATGTTAGACATTTTCCGGGAAGGCCTGCCAAAAGAGATGCGTCTTCAAAGCTTTCTTAAAGCTGTCAATCGATGGAATAAGACACATCTCGTCTGGCAGGTCATTCCAAAGCTTGGGGGCAACCGCTGAAAAGGCCCTCTGGGAGGTCTACACCAACCTGGTCTTCATGGGCTGTAACAGATTCCTCCCAGAGGATCGAAGTGTGCCGGGGGGTTCGTACGGGGAGAGATAGGATGGACCCGAGCCATGTAGGGCTTTATATTTCAAAACCAACACCTTGTATTATGCCCGAAAACTGATCGGGAGCCAGTGGAGAGATTCTAGCCCAGGTGTCATGTGCTCTCTCCTAGGTGTACGAGTAATGAGCCCGGCTGCCATATTCTGGACCAGTTGTAGTTTCCAAGTTAAGCACAAGGGTAGCCCCATGTAGAGTGCATTACAGAAGTCCAGTCGTGAGGTTACCAGAGCGTGTATCACAGTTTCCAGATCCTTCCTCTCCAGGAAAGGGAGCAGCTGGCGGATCAGCTGAAGCTGGTAACAGGCACTCCTGACCGCCGCATTCACCTGACTAGTCATGTGAAGCGACGAGTCAAGGAGGACCCCCAAGTCCTTAGAGGAGAGTGTGACTCCATCAAGAACTGGAGATGGTATTCCCAAACCTGGTTTCGGGCCTGTAACTGTGAGTACCTCCGTTTTGTTTGGATTGAGCTTCAATTTGTTTTCCCTCTTCCAATCCATTACCGCCTCAAGGCAGCGGTTGAGAGGAGAGACGCCATCTGAGGTCTGAGTGGATGGTCTTGTCATGGAGAGATATATCTGAGGTCTTGTCATGGAGAGATATATCTGAGTGTCATCAGCATACTGAAGACACTGAGCTCCATGCCTCCGAATGATCTCACAAAGTAGCTTCATATAGATGTTAAATAGCATCAGGGACAGGATGGTGCCCTGAGGGACACCACAATTAAGCTCAATTTTGGGGGAGCAACTGTTCCTGGGCCTCACCCTTTGGGATCTGCCGGAGAGAAAGGACTGGAACCATCGGAGCATGGTGCCACCGATCCCCAACTCTCTCAGCCGCTCCAAAAGGATGGCATGATCTATGGTGTCAAAAGCCACGGAGAGATCCAAGAGCATGAGCAGGGTCACACTACCCCTATCGATGCTCAAGCGGAGCTAGTCCATGAGAGCAACCATGGCAATCTCAACTCCATACCCAGCCCTGAAACCGGTTTGGAAAGGATCAAAATAATCGGCTTCATCCAAAACTGCTTGGAGTTGGAAGGCAACGGCTCTCTCGATGACCTTGCTAAGAAAAGGTAGCAAGGACACTGGTCTGTAGTTTTTCCTGTCCAGGGGATCAAGGGAGGGTTTCTTCAGGATGGGCTTTACTGCCACCTCCTTTAAACATAATGGAACAATACCCTCCCTGAGGGATGCATTGATCACCTCCTGAAGGAAAGTTCTCAATGTGTCCCCTCCCTGGATGACCAGCTAAGATGGAGCCGGATCAAGAGAGCAAGTCGTCTTCCTAGTACTGCCAAGGAGCTTGTCCACGTCATCAGTACTCACCAATTGAAACTCATCCAATAAACTAGCATCAACGGAGTGACTGGACACCTCACTTGCAGGCTCTGAATCAACGTTGGCATCCAAGTCGGCTCTAATCCGAGAGACTTTATCTGCAAAGTGAGTGTTAAACGCCTCACAGCAGGCTGTCGTAGGCTCGAGTAGGGGGTTTGGCGCAGGGGGAACCAGTACCAGACCATAACCTTGCAAGCTGAGTTTGTTGGCTCCTGACTCATAAGATTCTCCTATTATTAGAAATAGGAAATCTGTCACACTTTGTCCAACATTCCAGTTAAAAGCTTCAAGTGCTTTCTTTCTAAAATATGAAGTAGTTTAGGAATGTCAGGAAACTCTCCAAACAACAAGTAAAAATAAAGTTCTCCCCTATTTGAACCCCCTGAATTAAATAGTTATTGGAAGAACATTGGGGGTATGTTGCATAAACCTCCACAGGTGGTTTTGTGCAATGATTGTGCTATACAGCCTTTGTGGGGAAGAGTAACACTATGCAACTGAATGCAAACCTCGTTGGGTAACTGAATGGGCATCTTATGCATAACTTCATTGCATGAATATGCACATCTGAATGCACAACTATGCTACATGCACCACTCCATATCTGCAACCTTAAATTGAATGTGGATGTTGTTCATTGAATAAAAATGTCCAACCACTCATATGTGGAACTTACATATGCATAAGATAACTAAAGGATTCCTACCTTTGTTAATTCCAGCATGGAGAGGACAATGTAGTCATGTAGTCATATAGGTATAGACAAGGATCCTCTCAGGGTGGGAAAAGGATGTGGTGAACCATCCAGCATTAAATAGTTAAACTAACATGGATTTTCAAACTCAGGTAGAAAGAATACAGTTTGACACTGCTTTAAGTGCTGTAAGTCCGTCCTATGGAATCCTGGGATTATAAGGTCTTTATTCTTCTCTGCCAAATAGTGCTGGTGCCTCACAAAATGACAAATCCCAGGATTCTGTAGGATGGAGCCATGGCAGTTAAAGTGGTGTCAAACTGCATTCTTTCTACAGTGTAGATGCACCCTCAGCCTTTCCAGAACTAAGAACTCAAAGGTCCTCTGACTGGATGGACAAATCTGCCCAATTCTTTCTAAAATGGCACCCCTGGCACAAAATAATAAAATCAAGGTTTGCTTTTTGGAATTTTTGTTATTGATGATGCATATTTTCAGGCCATGGATGGTTGCATCTGTGGATGCAGACTCTGTGGATATGAAAGGCTGACTGTATAACCAACTGCTTTTTTATAAAGTAACTTTCAAATGTCTGGACAAATTCATTTGTTTTTATATCCCCACCCCAAATGGAACAATGGCAGCTGGTAATTTTGCCATTGTAAGAGGAAAGGAGGGAGGGAAGATGGAAAGATGAGTTAAGCTTTATAATGCCATTTACTGTTTTGTTCTACCTCAGATGTGAAGAAGTTATTAATTTTTAAAACCCCTCAAGGACTTTATAACAACCAAGCTCACAGAAGGCTTCCTTCCTTCAGCGCTTTTACAACCTGAACCATGGTTCTCCGAATGTGAAATGTGAAACCAAAACTGACTACAAATGCAACTAAATACAATTAATAGAGACTGTATCATTTCTGCAAGGAGAGGGGCAAAAAGGCAAATGCAAGAGTGAACTAATGAAAAATAAATTAGGCTGTTACAGTTCTTTCTGTTCAAACACACTGCATGCCCCCTTTAGTAACTTCAGTAAAGTATTCCTTTAATTAGGTTATGTCCTTGCCAAGGTCCACAAAACTTCAAGGAGATCTTATATATAGATATTCACAAAGCTGATGTCATGTATCTATACTAGGCCTCATGGCCAACGATTCACTCTTCCAAAGAAAAGTGTAAAAATGAGTGGTGCAATTAAGGAAAACCGGAATAAAGTTCCACCTAGTTTTGAGTAAGACCCACATTCACTTTATATTGTGCCTGGCTCACAATGGGGCCCTGTCTGCATGTGGCAAATAAAATGTCCCCCCCCCCCCATTTTCACAGTGAGTTATTATTATTATTATTATTATTATTATTATTAATAGTCCACCCAATCACTTGAAATCCGGGCGGGTTACAACAATTAAAATATATGAAATACAATAAAAATCAAGATAATCCTCTCCCCCCCCCCCCCCATCCCAGGCTAAGATACAATTAAATCATCACAAAATTAAAATAATAAAATACAGTGGTGTTAAAAATTAGGGGGAAAACTTGGTGAACAGGGTGACAAGATCACAATGTCACGGTCATGGTGCAGGGAGAGAGGTCAGGTTGGGAAAGCCTGCCAAAAGAGATCCATCTTAAGGTCCTTCTTAACGGCTGTAAGAGTAGAAATATGGCGGATCTCTTCAGGCAGGTCATTCCATAACTTCGGAGCAGTGGTGGGAAAGGCCCTCTGGGTAACTGAAGTTAGCCTAGATTTTTTTTTCACCTGAAGTAGGTTCTTCCCAGAGGACATTAATGTGCGAGACGTACAGTACTGAAGAAGGTGTTCCCTTAAATATTCTGGACCCAAGCCATGTAGGGCTTTAAAAGTAATTACCAACACCTTGCACCTTGCCCGGAAACTAATTGGCAGCTAGAGAAGGGACTTCAAGACTGGTATTATATGGTCATTACGAGAAGTTATGGATGTCATGCAGTCTGGATGCCATACTGTATTTTGTACAATCTGAAGTTTCTGAACTTGGCACATGGGTAGCCTCATGTAGAGCACATTACAGAAGTCCAAGCAAGAGGTTACCAGTGCATGTACCACTGTTTCAAGGTCTCCCGGTTCCAGGAAGGGGTGCAGCTGGCGTATCAGCTGAAGCTGATAACAGGCACTCCTGACTATCACATCCACCTGAGCTGTTAGGTGAAGGGACGAGTCAAGGAGCACCCCAGAATGTAAACAGAGCCCTTCGGGGGAAATGTGACCCCATCCAGAACTGACATAACTCCATTGCCAGATTCGGGTTTCCTATAACAAGTGCCTCCATCTTACCTGGATTCAGCTTGAGTCAGTTTTCCCTCATCCAGTCCATTACCACCCTAAGACAGGCATTCAGAGGAGAGATGTCATCCTTAGTCACTACATCACTCCGAGACAAAGAGAAATATATTTGAGTGTCATCACCCCGCCCAGTGTTTCTGGATGATCTTGCCCAGCAGCTTCATGTAAATGTTTAATAGCATTGGGTACATCAGTAGTCCTGATGTCTCAGGGCCCTATCCCCAGACCTGGTGCAAACTGTCTGGATGGCATCCAGACACTTCATCAGCAAATCTGCCATGTACTACCCCACTTTATCATGGATTTTTAAAAATTATCTTGCTCCAGATCCTTCAGCAAGATCTGGAGCCCTCCATTGCAATGCATGGGGACAGTTTACAATGTAGCCCATTCTGCTGCCCACTGTCGCTGCCATGGGTCATTTGCTCTGAGGTCAGAATGAGGTGCCCAGTTATATGATTGTGGCTAGGTGCCTCATTCTGACCATAGAGCAAGTGGCTTGTGGCAGCAGTGGGTGGCACAGTAGAATGCACATAAAATTAAAAATCCCTGAAAAGCATGCTGAGTAGGGCATAGACCAGAAAGGTGGGGTTAACGGGGAGTCAGGTAGAGAGTACAGTGACAGAAGCAGCCCCAGTCACACAACTGAGAAAATGTGCAATAATTGCTGCTCACAAAAGATATAACTCTGTGTTTTTTTAAAAAAGAAACACAATAGCAGTGAGATTTGTGCTTGTGCAGTAATGTCCTAAAGAACAGTGAGCCCTTGGTATCCACTGGGGTTTGATTCCACAATCCTCCATGGCTAGCAAAATCCATGGATGCTCAAGTCTCATTATATACATTGGGGTAGTAAAATGGTGACCCTTATATAAAATGTATTTTTCCCAATATTTTCAAGCTGTGGATAGCTGAATCCATGGATAAAGAATCCATAGATAGAGGACCAACTATATCTAGCATTTGGTTGCTTCCCTGCCAACTGGGTGGTGATCTGCTACAGGTTTGAATTCAAACTTTAAAAGACCTATACAAGGATCTGAACCTATTTCAAGTAAAATTTTAAAATGTAAGTTATCCGGAGTAGATTCACTGCCCACTGACACAGAAGCCAGAACTAACAATTGCAAATCACTTTATTCAAGTTTCATCAAAATGAGCAACTTAACAGGTGCAGGAAGAGAGGGCAGAAAAAGCTATTTTGGAAGTGAAATTTTGTAGAAACATGCTTTTTATTTGTGCTGAGTGACTTCTCTCCCACCTTTTTATGTTTGCTGAGATCCCCCCACTCTCTATGAAGCAGAAGGTTAACCCTTAACATAAAACTAGTTTAAACCTTCTAAGCATATTGCTCAAAGCAATAATGATACCTCTTGCATTGGGAAAACATTCATTGATGAAAAGTAATTGCCAAATCTAATTAAAACTACATGCTACTTTGATGGTCTAAAGTATATTAATGATACTTCAGTACCTTAAAGAATACCAGTGTGGTTTTGCATGATTTAAAATCATTATTCTTGTCTGTATTTTTTAAAGCATGTCTCTTAATAAGATGGTGGGAAGATGATTCAAAATTAGTCATTCAAAGAGCATTCTCCATTCCCTCTCTGGAAAACTGCCAGATCAGATTTGGATTCTATTATGTTATTTCTGACAATTTACTATGCTGTTTCCTAAACAATCTAGTTCTGGGAACAAGCCCAGCTTTAGGGTGCTCAGATTATGTGAAGCATATATACAATGCTGACTAACATCATTATTCAGATGTATGATACAGATAGGCGGGTCTGACAAAGAAAGCATCAAATTGAATCATGTCAAAAGTCAAACAAAAATCAAAGCAATGTCTTTATAGTAAGGTTTTACTATAAAAAGGGATAGTCCCTTCCTCATTCCCAATGTTTAATTTCTGAGTGAAGAAAAATACTGTAAAAATCCAAGAACCATTTTCCCTCTGAATATTTACATCCTGTTTTTTTTACTTACTTTGAAAATATTCAAAGTAGCTTGTAGAAACTCATAAAATACAAAAATCAAGCAGAAATCACAACCATAAGCATGCATAAAGCCACCAATGCAATATGAGCAACACTGTTTAAAAGATACCTGCCATCTCAAAACTTATAGGAACTGTTGTTTTTCAGTATCCGCTGAAACATGATAGAACATGGAGCCAGGCAGATCTGTTTTGGGAAAACACTGGGGCCAGGATCAAAAAGGCGCTGTGTCTCATGCCCACTCATCATATTCAGTCTTTTGTGGTTTATGTATCTCTTAGGTGACACTCTGTCCTTCTGTATTTATTTTCCCATATGCACTCACCATATTTCCAGCATAGTTTCTAGAAGGGCAAAATGAAGACCAGGCCTTCACTAAGCATCTTGGTGTTTAAGAAAGTTCTTATGGAAGACTTAAGTTATCCTGGTCCCAGGCTGCTTAAAGATTTCCCAGTTGAAGGCAGCACCTGGTTAAAGACAGTACATTAAACTATAACAGCCGTATTTTTCATTCTCAATAAGAAGGTGACATTTGTAAAAAAAGAAAAAAGAAGAAAAAGCCTCAAAATGCAGTTTGGGGGGGATTTTTTGCTTCTGTGCCCCCAATAGAGGGAGAAGAAAGGGAAGGAAAAATGTGGGCAGGGTTCAACGCCCAATAGAGAATTGTCAGTGATATACATATGTGTGTGTGTGTGTGTATGTGTATCTCCACAAGCTGCAAGTGCAGCAGATCCTTCAAACCTAGCCACATATTCTGTTGAGAGAAGGCAATCCAGTATCACAAGGTTGTTGCCCTTTCAGAACAGGTTAAATCTGATACTACCAGATGCCACCAGAAATTTCATCTACCCTCCTAAAACTTTGACACTTTCAAAATAAGGGACACCATGCTGATGTTTCTTTCTTTTAAACAACTGGTCCCCAAAACACAGTAGAAAGGAAAAAGTAAGCCACTTTCCACCACTCTCTCTCTCATGCACACATTTTAGGACTCCACTCCTATATAAGTAGAGGCTGTGCCTGTCTTCCTAAAACATTTTAAGTGTGTTACTTAGGGAACTCCCTTTGCTATTTGGCATTTTCAGAACAGTAAGCAACAAGGAATCGAGGAGGAAAACCTGGCCTGTTGAAACATTCCTTTCCAAATGGAATACTACTCTTGCATGTAAATTCTTTCAGTTGAAACTTGGCAGCTTTCATTTCCTGAGAAGTGTAAACCTGCCATTCTCTTTGCCAAGAAGTAGTTATTGGGATTTTAATTTATATTATATTATATTATTATATTATGATGTACAGCACAAAAAAATCACTGGTACTGGGGCAGGTGCAAACCCCTTGTACAGGATGCTTATGCCTTCAGATCTCATCCAGTACAAAGAGAACAAAATGTACAATCTTTTGAAAATTTCGAAGGATGGTCTATGATAAGCACAAACTTTCAAATTTCTGAATTTTAATATGTCTTTGAAACTGGCAGCTGCGATGCTTTTAATGATTTCTTTGCCGATAAGATCTCTCAGATAAGAGCCGATCTTGACACTGGCATTGAAGCAGAACAGATAACAGAGGCGTCCAGTGACTCTGTGGACTGGGTTACACTGGATCATTTTGAGTTTGTTAGTACCGAGGACGTGGACAAGCTCCTTGGAAGTGTTAGGAAGACGACTTGCCCACTTGATCCTTGCCCTTCATGGCTGGCTGTTACTGGAGGGGACAGAGTAATGACTCTACTTCATCAAATTATCAAAACGTCCCTCAGGGAGGGCACATTTCCAGCTGCTCTAAAGCATGCTATAGTAAAACCTCTATTTAAAAAGCCCTCCCTGGATCCCCTGATGAGACAAAATTATAGTCCTGTCTCATTACTGCCATTTCTGGGCAAGGTGATCGAGAGGACCGTTGCCTTCCAACTCCAAGCCGCCTTGGATGAAGCAGATTACCTGGACCCATTTCAAACCAGCTTCAGGAGGGGATATGGAGTTGAGACGGCCATGGTCACCTTGGTCAATGATCTCCGTCTGGGCATTGACAGGGGAAGTGTGACCCTGTTGGTGCTCTTGGACATCTCAGCGGCCTTCGATACTGTAGACCACGGTATCCTTCTGGAACGCCTGAAGAGGATGGGAATCGGAGGCACTGTATTTCAGTGGTTCTGTTCCTACCTCTTGGGCAGATTCCAGATGGTGCAGCTGGGGACAGTTGCTCCCAAAAAAGAGAGCTGACATCTGGTGTCCTGCAGGGCGCCATTCTGTCCCCCTTGCTATTCAACATTTACATGAAACCGCTGGGAGAGATCATCCGGAGTCATGGGGCGCATGACTCTCTATGTCTCCGACTGTTGCAGCGACCAAGGATGGCATCTCTCCTCTAAATACCTGCTTGGAGTCAGTAATGGGCTGGATGAGGAAAAACAAACTCAGACTGAATCCAGAGAAAACGGAGGTACTTGTGATAGGCCCATCTCAGCCAGGGATGGAGATTTGCCAACCTGTTCTGGACGGGGTCACACTTCCCCTAAAGGACAATTTTCACAGTCTGGGCGTGCTTCTGGGTTCGTCGCTCCAGCTGACTGCTCAGGTGGAAGTGACAGCTAGAAGTGCGTGGTATCAGCTTAGTTTTGATACGCCAGCTGCGTCCCTACTTGGGCAGAGAGGACCTTGAAACATTGATACATGCACTGGTAACCTCTCAATTGGATTTCTGCAATGCGCTTTACATGGGGCTACCTTTGTACCAGGTTCGGAAGCTTCAATTAATTCAGAATGCGGGAGCCAGATTACTCATGGGGGCACCAAGATTCGATCATATCACCCCCATATTAAAATCTCTACACTGGCTGCCAATTAGCTTCCAAGCGCAATACAAAGTGTTGGTTATTACCTTTAAAGCCCTATATGGCTTGGGCCCGAGTTACCTGAAGGAACGCCTTCTCCTGCACAATCCACCCCGCACGCTCAGAACATCAGGAAAGAACACCCTGGAAATTTTGAGCACTAGGCTGATATCAACTTCTAACAAAATCTTCTCTGCAATGGCTCCGAAATTGAGGAATGACCTCCCGGATGAGATCCATCTCATTACCCCCTTAGATGCTTTTAAGAAAGCACTAAAGACGGATCTCTTCCAGCAAGCCTTTCCATCCGACTTGTTGTAATTATTCACTGATAAATGAGATCAATAACGGACAATGGTACCCAATGTATGTTAGATTAAGATTAATTGATTTTAATGATTTTAATGATTTTATGACCGTAACCGGTTTTTAGCAATTGTATTTGACTCTGTAGATTTTGCTGTTGGAATCCCGCCTCAATCCCTGGGGAGAGGCGGGAAATACAAATAAATTATTATTATTATTATTATTATTATTATTATTATTGGGCTGAATCCTGTTGTTAGTCCCACATAGACCTCACTTACTCAGTGCAATTTACTTATATACTGACTCACTATTCAACAACTCAATCAATGGGTTTATCCTAATTAGAATTAACCATTAGAATTTCAACCAGTCTGTTTATTCCTTTGACATTTGTACAAGAAATGTGTGTTTTCCCTTTTTTTAAAAAAGCAATAAAATCTCATATAAAGAAAATTATCCCAACACCTTACCCTTTTCTGTTCCAAAAAAAGAAAAGGTGGAAAGAGATAACATGACTTTTCTGTTATTCCTTTCATCTCCTTATGGATTTGACCATCTGCATCAGTTGTGCTTCCAAGCCTTAATAACTCATTAACCTTGCTGTATTTTCAACTCATCAACCACATATGTACATAAGTTTTAATCATTCATCTCTCATTCATCATGACTTTTGTTTTCTCTTGGATATCTCTTAGTCTCTTCTTTGGCATCCTCATCTTTGGTAGTCACTTATTATTCCTTCTTTATCTCAGAAAAACAACAACAACAGGTTTTCTGTTGAACTGCTGTAAAAAGTCAAATCTGCATGAAAAACTCCATTGACAGGCAAGACTTAGATTTGGATTTGTTTTAAAGAAAAATGTTTTCTTTATCTTGAGATGACTGACATAATTTTAATGGTTTTTATTGTTTTCATTATATATATCCTTCTTTTTCAAGCAGTATTGGAATCGAGGTAGTTTACAAAATATAACAGATACAGATTACAGTTCACGGAAAAGTAGTATGCACTCAGTTCACTCAGCAGAGGAGAGGAAGAGGAAAATAGGGGACAGCAATTTTCCTGTAAGCACAGGCAAAAGCAAACTGCTGCATCTTCTCCCACCTTGTATGTTCTTCCTCATTAATAACTTACTTACTTATTTTATTTATTTATTTCCCACTTTTCTCCATGCACAGAATCCAAGCTAGTGTACTGTGTTTTAAAAGCTCAGTACAATTAAAAATATCTCTTAATAAAAAAGGTAAAACACAATTAGGCTAGATTTCTATTTTAAAAATTCAAGTTAACATTTCGGGGATATGAAGAATAAATAGGAATACAGGTAGAATGAACAATGTGTACAATAAAGATCACAGAAATGAAAGTAATATTCAGCGAAAGCAAGATAGGAAGTATATACCACAAATTATGCAGTTTAACATTTGATAAACAGATCTCCAAGGCTACATTCACATTGCAGAAATAAACCAGGCTGCATCCACACTGCAGAAATAATCCAGTTTGACACTACTTTAAATGCCGTGGCTTAATGCTATGGAATTCTGAGAATTGTATTTTGATGTGGCACCAGAGCACTCTCACAGAGAGGACTAAATAGCTCACAAATTTACAATTCCCAGAATTCCATAGCATTCCATAGCACTGAGCTGTAGCAGTTAAAGTGATGTCAAACTGAATTATTTCTGCAGTGTGGATGCAACCCTGCTTTGACATCACTTTAACTGCCATGACTCAATTTTATAGAATTCTGAGAACCATAGTTTTATAAGACATTTAATCTCCTCTGTCAGAGAGCTTTGGTGCACAACAAACCACAATTCCCAGAATGCCATAACATTGATCCATGGCAGTTCAAGTGGTGTCAAATTGGTTTACTTCTACAATGTGGATCCAGGCTAAGATAATCAGTAAAATTATGATTAACAAGGCATGACACAATTTGTGTGATTTTGTAATTTTATTTATGTTTATACTGATTGTGTGTGGTGAATAAAAATTATAATTAGAAAATAGAACTAGAAATAAAAGTTAGATATTCAAAATATCATATAAAGCTGCTTAAAACATAATAAAATAAAAACACTATATCCCCCATTAAAAACATTATCTGACACAGATAAAGGATGAAAGGTTGCCTTAAATAAAAAGGGTTTACTTGGTGAAGAAAAGATAGCAGGGAGGGAAACAACTAGACCTTCTGGGAAAGAGAGTTCCATAGCTTTCACTATCTTGGCTATACTCTTGTATTACGCACCATCACAGGTGTGAAATGTTGTGAAATTTTGGAGGGTATGCAGGGCGCAGCTTCTATATCGTAATCCTATCTCATGTCTCAGGGGTGTGCTCTCCCAAAGCTGTTTTGTGGCTCTTGACTGCTCTTCCCTTTCAAAACTGTTCTTTTTCTGGCCAAAACAAAGGATTTATTGCATCTCTCCCAGGTGCATCAATTTGTCACACACACCCCATGAAATTTTCTCCAAATTTTTAGCACCGAGTAGTGTCAAACTCCCATTGAGAATCTAGAAATACAGCCAAAGAAAAGGGGCAGGGAAAGCAAAAGCAGCATATAGAGGAGTTCAATTGTGAATGATTTTCAGCATCTCACTCTCTGCAATGCTAGAAATTTGAGGGCTGAAGGAAATTTTGTTGTGGGAAATAGAATTCTTATTCGGGAAGGTGCAATGCCCTCGGTTTGCCCCCTCCCAGCTACACTCCTGCTCTCAGTCTTGAAGTTTATTCAGACCCACCTCTGATCATCAATATATCTCATTTTGTCAATTGGAAATTGAACTATGAAAGAGGGTGTTTTGCTTATTACCTACCTGTCTGTATATCTTTCTGTACAGCATCAGGAATTCTCTATCATGTGAGATTATCACATGGAGAATAATGACAGGAGCAAAGCGGATTGCTCCCATCCTTATCCCATCCTATTTGTGCGATTGGGGGAAAGATTATCACACAGAGTACGTTTATTCCGTTCTTCTCCCATTGGTGAAGTGTAATAGACCTGTCAATTGGTATTAATAAGAGTTTCTGTTAATACCAAATGACAGGTCCATTACACTTCACTGACGGGAGAAGAACAGGATAAGCATGTAGGGTGTGATAATCTTTCCCCCAATCGTGCAAATAGGACAGGATAATGATGGGAGCATTGTGCTTTGCTCCCATCCGTATCCTCCATGTGATAATCTCCTTGGTCTATGTTGCTGTTGTTGCTAAAAGCCTCCAAGTCAACTTGGAGACACCTGTAGGACCTCCTGTCCAAAGCTGCTCTGCTCAGGTTCTGAAGGTTAAGGACCATTGAGACCATTCATCTGTCATGAGGTCTTCCTCTCCTTCTACTGCTCTCCATCTTTACTAGCATTATTGTATTTTCTAGTGAGTGACGGCTAAAGTACAACAGCCTGGTTTTAGTCATTTTGGCTTCCAGATAGAGTTTGGGCCTGACCTGTGCTAGGGCCCATTTGTTTGTTCTCTTGGACATCCACAGTGCCCTCAACATTATCCTCCAGCATCACATCTCAAATGAGTTGATTTTCTGTCTGTCAGCTTTCTTCACTGTCCAGCTCTCACATCCTTACATCGTGATGAGAAATACAATGGCTTAGCTTTAAGTGATCCTAACTTTAATCTTCAATGTAGTCTTGCACTATGCTAGGCAAGCATGGCAGGGTGATTTGAGTGTTAGACCATGACTCTGGGGACTAGGGTTCAATTCCTGTTCTGTCATGAAAGCCCCAGGGTGAACCTGGGCAAGTCACACTGTCTTAGCCTCAGGGGAAGGCAATGACAAACCTCCCCAGAACAAATATTGCCAAAAAAAAAAAAAAACCCACACACAGAGGTAACTTTACTCATACTTAGTTGTGTAGCAGAAGCACTAAGAAATCCTGTTTGTAAACTGCAAAGATGCATTTCCAGCACCAGCAAGAGTGTCCCAGCGCACATCTGGCACACATTGGTCCCACTGTGCATTAATCCCATTATGCACCAGTTCCATTGTGCTTTGGTCATGCTGCACATTGGTCACTTTACTGCTCTCCCACTTAGGGTCAAATGGATGGCCCTAAAAGCACACTGCAACCCCGATCCAGCATTTTCCCAGCTCAAAAAGAAGTGGCAGAAAGCCACTCCTTTTTGAACCTGGAAAAATCCGGCTGTCATGGCCAACCATGAGGAGAAGGACTCGGAGAATGATGAGGAGGACTTGGACCCTCAGGTACAAGTGCCACTTGAGGTTGAGACAGGCCCCAGCTCTGCTCTGCCAGGTCCTAGCTCTGCCCTGCCAGGTCCTGTAGAGGTGGCCCAGCCAGGACCCAGCTCTGCTCTCTCAGCCCCAGTGGAGTCTGAGGCTCAGCAGCCTAGTCTGGCCCCAGTAGTAGGGCAGGACCTGGAAGAAGATAGAGGACAGTGTTCAGGTCCCTGCCTTTACTCAGAGGAGAGCTGAAAAGCAGGGCTTGAAAAGATCAAAGAGACTTGCAGAAAGAGCCTTATCAGGCAGGCAGCAGCTGTGATCAGGGAGTTATTTATAACAGGTGGCAAATGCTGAGGACTCTCGTCAGAGACTATTAGTACTTCTAATAGAAGGCTGCTTTGGTACCTGACTCCTAGACACTTGGCTGCTTTAGATTCCTAGACCCTGTATTGGACCCAGGGACCACCCTTCTGGTGTTTCTGACCACGAACTGGACTGATATTGTTGCTAATAGAAGGCTGCTTTGGTACCTGACTCCTAGACCCTTGACTGCTTTGGATTCCTAGAACCTGTATCGGACCTGTGGACCACCCTTCTGGTTTTCTTGAACCTGGGACTATTTTTGGCTTACTCTCTTTTGGACTACATTTAGTTGTTTGCTAAAGGTACTGCCTCGGCCTCTTGTTGTATATCTTTTGCCAAGGACTCTCTTATCAGCTGTGTGAGTGGCTGTTGGCAGCTTTCCTGGACACCGGCTTTGCCACCACGACAGCAGCTTTTTAGTATTTCTGAAATATGAAGCATGTAAATGCTGTGCTATGGAAATGTCATGGGCAAGCCACCGCATGTGTGGTCAGTCATGTGGCTTCCCGGTGGCCTGGGGGCATGTGCTGTCTGAATGCCACACTCCCACACCACTGGGAAGCCAGATCTTAGTGCTTGTCTGTTTTGCATCATAGTTACATAATGACAACTCCTTGCTCAATATGGATGTTACAGAACTGCTGGATTCTATTTATTGCTAGATTTAAGTATACCTACACATATGTAAGTTCCCAAATGAATTCCAGCCATCATATTTATTCATTTTGGTAGAAGAATCTGTCAGGAAGTACAGGAAAATTACCCTACAGAAATATTCTTAAATGTAGCTCATGGCCAGTGCAAGACTGACATAGAAAATGGAGTTGGAAATGCACAGATTCATAGATTTCACTCTAAAATCTTACTCACTAAACAAACGGATATTTAAGCCTAAATTTGTGAGTGAATGTGCAAAATGGAAGCAGAAAGCATTGAAGACCAAAGATTGTCTGGTTCATTCTTAGTGAAATCTATTAAAAAGAGTCCTTTGCAGACACTGAAATAATCCCACGCTGGTTGTTCTGAAATACTCTGAGATTGAATTCCATCACTTCAGTGTAAAAATGAAACAAAGAAAGGGAGGGAGAAAAAAGAAAGAAAGAAACTAAGAACAAAAAAAAAACCCTGTTTTTTTCCCTCTGTGAGAGCTGTGCTTGGAATCGAAGGCCAGCACTTTACTGTAATAGGCAGCAAAATGACCATAATAGGCTGAAAAAAGCAGCATGTTTGGTACTGTCTTTTTAGATGTGGGCTAAAATACATCCTACTTATTAGAGATAACAAAATAGGAGATGATTGTTTCTTCAGCATTCAGTTATATTCTTCATTGCAGTCCATTACATTTCTCTTTTTATCACGTGCACCTGCAAAATCTAGAAAATGTCATTTTCATTCAGTGTCAGTGTAGTTTCCATTACAAGGTGAGTCTCCCTTATCTGGAATTCTGAAATCTGAAATACTCCATAATCCAAAACTTTTTTCACAGGTGGCTGAGACAGTAACACTTTTGCTTTCTGACAGTTCAATGTACAGTGGGTTCTTGGTATCAGCTGGAGTTTGGTTCTAAGACCCCCCCCCCATGGATACCCAAATCCATAAATGTTCAAGTCCCATTAAATACTATGGGTACTAAAATGATGTCCCTTATATAAAATGGCAGAATCAAGGTTTGTATTTTGGAATTTATTTATCTTTTTTGAATATGTTCAAGTGGTGGGTGTTTGAATCTGGGGATAAAGAATCTGTGGATATGGAAGCCATACTGTATATAACCCACTCTGTACACTCAGGTCTTCTAGGAGAGATTTATTTCAACTGCCCAGAACTGGACTGGCAGCGGTCACTCACAGAACATTTTTATTGGCCACCCCTAGACTCGAATCCCATTTGGGACAAAGGCAGGATATATATCCTTGAAATAATTAAATAAAATAGATTGTGGAATGATCTGCTGGAAGAGATTTGACATCTGTCTGAGTTTAAAACATTATTAAAGATCAATTTCTTCCAGTAGTCCTACATAGTCATTTTTAAATTATGAATTTTAAATTGGCATATTTTAATCTGGATGATTTTAATGTGTAATGGTCATTTTTAATCCTATGTTTTTGTGTTTTAATTTATGAGTTTGATTTTATGTGTTTTAATCTATGTTGTATCCCACCTCAAGCCCCATCTCAACGTTGTTGTTGTTGTTGTTGTTGTTGTTGTTGCTGCTGCTGCTGCTAATATTACCCACCTTGAATTCCATTGTGGGGGAAAAGCGGGATATAAATCTTTGAAATAAATTAAAATAAATATTATGCATCAAAGTATGCAATTTAAAAAAAATCAAAATCTAACTTGAGGAAACTATATGTACACATTTTTCAAGGATGCATTCTTACATTGATTTTCCTCCTCCTCGATCTAAGAACTTTGAGTTGCTTTGAATGTTGCTTGAGTCACCATGGGAGAAAGGCGGGATATAACAACAACAACAACCACAACCACAACAACAACTGGAGAAGAGGACCGAGGCACTGAGAATCCAGGCCAGACCCTAAAAACTGGGAACCCCAAATGAAATGTACTTGTAATGGATTATCTCAAAGACCTTCTGCAAACCAATACTCAAGATAGTTTTGCTGTGGCTTGATCAGTTACTGCACAAATAGAAGCAAAGTAAAGCATTTGTAATGAAGTTGCTTAACAGTGTGATCTAACTTCATTATACCATGTCCTGGATATTAAGGGTGGGGGGCTGTTTTTATAAGTTGTTTTTACTCTAAGAAATAAAACCAGAATGTCAGCAGTTTTTATTATTATAGCTCTGGGGAACTAAATTGGAATATTTTAAGGTAAAGGCATTTGACCATTAAAGCGTATCTGTTTATGGTTATAGAAAAATGGAACAGGGGATCTTTAGCATACACTGTATTCATAGTGTCATCAAAATGTTCATTTCAGGTCTGGGAGGTTTATTAAGTTGCCTTTATGAGTTAGAGGTGCCTATATAGGCTTTAGAAACAAGGTCATTTGAGAAGCCAAATTGCTCCATGGGGAGAAAATTACTCCCTAGCCTATACCATTTTTAGGGAAAGATTATAGCATTGTATTGGTTCTTTTCTTTCACACATCGTAACTGTTTTGGACAGACGATCCTTTTCATGACCATAGCAACATTAGTGATGTCACCTTCTTCCATCAAAACCAATATTTCCAAGCAAATTTGAAGATGTCTGTGTAGTGTTCAAGAAATTCTAGGGTGTTTGAATAGGATTGTGTATTGTAAACAGAAATGTTAGGGTGTGTTCTGCATAGGTTTGGTTTTATGCCACTTTAATTATTCCATCTTAAGATGTTTGGGGACTTATCTTGTATTTCTCCTAGATATTCTGAGAAGAGAAAGACTGAATCAAATCATCTGAATTCTGTAGCGCACACAGACACTCATGGTACTTTGGGACTTACATTTGGAGCAGTAGAAAAGATTTCTAGACAATTATTATTAGTCCCTCACCAAACTCAAATCCCTGGATTTTTTAGGTTGTGAGCATTAAAGTGACATGAAACTGACATAAATGTGTAGTGCAGATACAGGACTATATGTACACTACACAGTTACAGATGTCTGGTCTCACTTTAGCTGTTATGGTTCCATCCTATGACAATCTGGGAAATGTAGTTAGATGATAGACTTAGGACTCTTTCAAACGGGAGGAATTTCTCCCAATTCCGAATGGAGCCAATGCGGATTCATGTAAATTCGCTTGTTTAGCGAATTTATCTGAACCCCTGCTCCGTTCGGAAGGCATTCGGAATTACTTCCCATTACCCGAAAATAACCCCCCCTTGCCCGAAATCGCATGAGAAGCTTAAATTCGCAATAACGTTAAACCCATGATTGCATTCGGAGTGACTTCCCTTTTGCCCGAATTTGCGTGAGAAGAATTAATTCGCAATAACGTGAAACCCCAGGATTGCGTTTGCATTGCCCTTGGATTATACTTCCAATTTCCCACGTCTGAAAGAGTCCTTAGACTTCTTTGCTAAAGAACTAAAGAGCCAGTGAAGAATTGCATACCTGGCTCCATCGCTGGTCAAAGGTGGCTCAAATATCCTTATTAGGTGGAGGAAGCACATGGGTCTGGAAGTCAGGCATGCTTCCTCAATCGTCAGGGAACTGTCGCTCCCTCTTAGCCTCCCTGAATCATTCCTGGGGATCGGATTTCTTTTGTACTCATATTTTACATTCATAGGAAATCCATTCCCCTTGTGACAATTCAGGGATGCTAAGGAGGGAGCAATGTTTCCCTGAGGATTGAGGAAGAGTGCCTAGCTTCCAGACACGCATGCTTCCTCCACCTTTTAAGGACATTTGAGCCACATTTGACCAGCAATGCAGCCAGGTATAAAAATCTTCCCATAGTTAAAGGGCATGTCTAGGAGAGACAGTTCTTTTTTTTTCTCAAAGAAATAAAAGCAATTTATTAGTGAGTGATTTGATGAATAAAATATGAAGATGCTTTCTCGAGGAATAAAAAAGAACCAAGAAAGAATCAAAACTCATCACCTCCATTCAATGGAAATTATTTTTATTCTGATTCTTCTTCCACTAACTCAACTAGTGGAGCTTGTCTTTTGGCCTGTGAGCCTTCTTGATAATGAACCTTCTTTATTGTTCCTGATTATGGAGCATGTATGGTGTGGTCCATTTTCATAGCTATCATAACCACTAGTGGGTCTCCAACCTGGACTTTATCCCCAGTAGGAGAGACAGTTCTAAGTCGCTCAGGAAACTACAAATCACAAGATTCCACAGGATGGAGTAATGATGTTTAAACTGGCACCAAATTATTGTAACGGTGCAGTGTAGATACAAACTATGAAGTGTCTTTCTACATATTTTTATTCAAAACTCACAGTTAGGAAACTTTTTACTCATCAGTCAGATCATCAGTCTACATATCACAGTATTGTCAATAGTGACCAGTAACAATTCTCCAAGATTTCAGGCAGGTAATCCTCGTCCTACTTCCTCGGTCTTCTTAGGAAAAATTCTCCTAATTCTAATCCTAACTTTGCCCGCTGAAGTTGAAAAGTTATTTTAGGGGACTACAAAGTTCTCCAACCAGTATAGCCAATAGGGCTGGCTATGGATTCTGGAAGTAGTAGTTGAAAAATAACATTTTCAAGAGGTCTGCATGGTGTGATTTACCATGGAGTTAAGGTCTTTCCCTGAAACAAGGGATAAGGTTCAATAGTTCATTCCTTTATGTGTATGAGCATGCAGAAATGCTCATTCTGAGTGTAGTGAAGGGGATAATGTCTACTTACCCTTTGCTGGAAGAACAGCATCTTCTTCTCAGGTGAACTCCTGAACTGGAGCTACGTTAGTTTATAAAATACAAAAATGCACTCTAAATTAAGCTTTTCTTTTTTTTAGTCCACATTCTATTATAAATTATACTTCATGAGGTATAAAAGGTCAGGTTAAAATAACAGTGCACTCTGAATTCATCCCACAGGGCATTGGGAGCATGAATTATCTGAGGCTGTAGTATTGCAGAAATATGGTGTAACTGCTGGTACAAATTTCCCAAATACATGATATGCTAAATATCCCCAGATGTGTAATGAGCAGCTGTGCTAAAACTGTCTGATTATGGGCTTGTTTGGCACTGTTTATTACGTATATGCCATTCTTTGGAAGTCATTAGTTTGCTTCATTTTTAAAGTCCTCTGCTAAATAAACTTGGCTGGTTCTAAAAATCTCATCCGTTCAGCAGTTCCAGCAGAGTGGATTGTCTTTGGTTTGTGGCAGTTTGCAGACTTAATTACAGCAAATGCAATCATACATGTACTGTATCCATCTAATATCACTGGAGAAATGTTATGGAATTTTCTTACAGGCAATTCTACAGTCTAGCGAGATACATGCAAACACACTCACCATTTGCAATATGGACAGTTAATTTGTATTCCTACATAGATAGATAGATAGATAGATAGATAGATATAGATATAGATCCCTAAAATGCATTCTTCCATAATCCACACAAAGGCTCGGAAAATGTAAAATGTAGCTCACAAACTCAATTAGAACATGGTTTTGTGTTTTTTTTTTGTTTGTTTGTTTTTTGTGGGATGTGTGTGTTAAACAATCAGAACTTCATGATGATGATGATTTCTGCCTTCTTCCCAATTTGGGCCCCAAGGCAGCTTATATCGGTTGAAACAAACATAATTTTAAAATTAGCAAAAACATAGTAAGGAATAGCCAGTCTAGCCTCTCTGGGAAGGAAGATCCAGAGCCTGGGAGCCGCCACCAAGACGGTATTCTCCTATGTTAGCACCAAATGTATCTGTGCAGGTGGAGGGACAGAGAAAGGGTCTTGGCAGAAGACCTTAAAACATGGGTAGTGTCAGTCCTTCAAATAACTTGGACCTTTATATTAGTTGTGTGTGAAAAGTTAAGTGGTGTACACAAATAATAAAACTAATTAGCAAATTCCCTCAATTAACAAATGCATGTGAATTGGTAGATGTATATTCTCCCACTAAGGCACACACATACAATTCAGAAATACTGGAAGATATTGTATTTGTTGTCTGTCTTGAAATTATTTCTGACTTATGGTGACCCTAAGGGACCACTAGCACAGGGTTTTCTTGGCAGGATTTGTTCACAGGGAGGGGGGGGGGGTTTGCCTTTGCCTGAGACAGTTGTTTGAGGCTGAGAGAGTGTGAGTTGCCCAAAGTCCCACTAGGTTTCCATGGCTGAGCAGGGATTTGAATCCTGGTCTCCCAGTGTTCCAGTCCAAAACTGACACCACTACACTACATTGCTTTCTTACAGGAAAATGGATAGCTGGATGATTTTTACCACTCCACCACTCTCCAGCAGCCAGTAAATTGGTACTTGATGGTGGTGATGGGCCATTGCAGCTAAAAGATGGGTTGGGGGTGCTGTGAGAGAGGGAAGATGTTTCTCTCAGTCCTCAATCTCAGCTGCACATTTTTTTCTGCACAAAATGCTGGAGGATACCTGGATTTCTTTAAGCTTTTTTGAAATGTGGTCTTCTTTGTGAAGCCAAAGGCTTTCAGGGTCGGCATCCATATGTTTTATCTTTTTTTTGGAGGGGGGGCTATGTGGCCATGTTCTAAAAGAGTTTATTCTTGACGTTTCACCAGCACACAGCCAGCCACAGATGCTGGTGAAACGTCAGGAATAAACTCTTCTGGAACATGGCCACATGGCCCAAACCCCTCCCCCCCAAAATGTGTTCTTCTTTCTCTAAAGAGAGATAAGAACTAGAAAATTATGAGAAATGAGACTTTCTGGAGCTGCTAGAATGTGGAACTCAAATAGTATGGGTTCTACATCTTGTTGTTTATTTGAGGTTAAGCCAACTTTAACTTATGGTGACTCTGTGAATGAGAGACCTCCATGAGCCCCAGTCACCAGCACCACTGCCCAGGGCTAAACATAGGGCTGTGGCTTCTTCTATTTGAATCAATCCATCTGAAATGAGGACTACCTCTTTCCTACTACTTTCCATTTCACCAAGCATTATAATATTTTCTAATGGGTCATGTCATCTCATGATAGGTCCAACGTAAATTAGCCTCCATTAAGTCATTTTGACTTCACATTCTGGTCCAGGCATGATTTGATATATGGCCCATTTTAGATTGGCAAAAAGAGGTGTGTTGATGGCTGCATGAAAGCCCAGCCTTTAGATGAGAAAAAGGGAAAGTGTGCCATGAAAACACTATTTTGGAGTTTTAAGGGAGAAGAAGCACCTTTAAAAAGTAGCTTGATTTCCCCACTACTTTTTTTAAAAGGGCGCAACATTGCTATTGCATCTAAAGGCTAAGGTGTAGTTGCACGGTTAAATGGGGCTCTGTCTCTTTAAAGCACCCATTTAAAGGCAGCAATACAGGTGCGGATCATAATGGATCGTGGGTTGGGAGCATGCATGGTGTAGACTTCACTTCTAATTAAAACGCTCAATGCCCTGCAGGTGTAAAAGCTGGGGTTTAACCGCACAGTTTTTTAAAGCTCCCAAACCCTAGCTCCACTCCTAATCCGAACCCTAGACATGCGCAGTAGGGACTCTGGGATGCTGTTGCTATTATTCTACTGTGGATAACATGTCAATTCATTCACAAAATAAAGGGGTTCATTCATGATGCACCAGTGCAACGGCACAGTTTTAAAAGGCGGAGGAAACTCAATGATAATTTGACGGATCCTCATAAGTATACATTTGTCCTGCGCAAAAGGTTTGCCGGGTGCTGGCTGCGAACTGCGCAATTGCACAGTTTGCAGCCGGCAATGATAATTTGACTGTATGGTGTAACTGTGTTTGCGCAGTTCGCAAACCTGCGTAGTTGCGCAGGACAAATGTATACTTATGAGGATCCGTCAAATTATCATTGCGTTTCCTCTGCCTTTTTAAACTGTGCCATTGCACTGGTGCATCATGAATGAACCCCTTTATTTTGTGAATGAATTGACATGTTATCCACAGTAGAATAACAGTAACGGCATCCCAGAGTCCCTACTGCGCATGTCTAGGGTTCGGATTAGGGGTGGAGCTAGGGTTTGGGAGCTTTAAAAAATTTCGCGGTTAAACCCCAGCTTTTACATCTGCAGGGCATTGAGGAATTGCGCAGTTCGCAGCCGGCAAGGGGGAAAAAAATTAAAGGTTCACCGCGGCTAAAAGCCGCGTTCATTGCCGCCCATGTAGCTGTTCTGCCTGTGTTTGTAGCGTTCTGACCGCTTCCCATGTAGCTGCTGAGCCACAGAAAATACTTCAGATAAGTCGTTTCCACACCCCTCAGTCTAGCTGCCCTGTAATGCACACCTGGGGCTTGCAGTCTAGCTGCTGAGCATTAAGGTAAAGGCAACTTCATGTCACACTTTCCTGCCAATCTAAAAAGCCCCCTATGATCCATTGATCAACCAAGGAGAGGACTATCTGAAAGTTCATATCCCTGTATGAACCTGCCCAAGTTTTAAGATCCTCAGGGGAGAGCTTTATCTCAGGTCTTATGTGCACAGGCCAAAAAGCCCATTCCAGCCACCATTCTGGCACTGTCCTGTTCAGATGACAAAATCCCAAACCCTGGTTCCAGTGTGAGCAGTCTGGATGAGGTCCAGCACATTCCATAGTAGCATCAGGATGCTACAGCTTTAAAATGGTTTCTAAAATATGCCTAGATCTGGAAAGATCTTGAGCCCTCTGTTCCTGTTCAGTGGCAGCTGTCTGCATGGGCATCCTGCTGAGCTGCTTAGTGTGCCCGCTGCTTAGGGTCTCTTGTCCTGAGGTCAGAACAAGGTGCTCAATTTTGTGCTTGTCACTAGGTGCCTTGTTCTGACCTCAGAAGCAAGCAACCTGTGATGGTGGTGGATGCACCAGGTAACCTAGCAGGATACCCATGAAGACAGCCACTGTGATGTGGGAATGGAGGGCCAGGTAATGGAAGCAAATATGGGCAGCTGTGGTGCCAAGATACTTTGGGTTGCCCTTAGAGTATACTGGCCACTGCCGACAAGGCCTCAGTCACACCACCATCACATGTAGATTTGTTGAGGACACGAGAGATGATGTTCTTTGTGGCTGCTCCCAGGTTGTGAAATTCCCTCCCTCGTGGGTTTCCTCTCTGCAGAAGCACCTTTCAATGGGAATGTTGTGCATTTATCTTCCTTATGTTTAAAAATATTTTTAAATTAGTGTTTTCAATTGCATCACTTGTTTGCTCTTTCAACCTAATGTATTATAAATTGTTTTAGCTGTACTGTACCTATGTTGCCAGCTGCCTGCAGGTCACATAACAGGAGAAAGGTGGGGTAGAAATTAAATAAATAAAAAAAGGAAGAAAGAGGAAAGGAAGGAAGGAATCTGCCATTGTAAAGGCAGAAGGCAATGCATTCTCTTTTGTGGATAAAACTGTGCTACTATGAAAGTGTTAAATAACATTAAATGTTTCCTGAAAAAGTTCCTTGGGAGAAGAGAGGTGAGAATTTACCAAAGATAAGCACCTGGAATCCTTAGACAGCAGGGTTTTGGTTAAGCATGTGAGAAAATTCCCTGCTTGAGGTAAGGAAGATAGAGACTCTTCTAAATTATGTTCCCCTTGAGTGTTGCTACAGCATACTTACACATATTATATGAGGTAGAAAATTAGTACTTTAAATTGTTATGGTTACATATGCAGTAAAGTGTAAGTGTTTGCAGTTTTTCAAAAGTTTGCCTCTGGTTTATCACACCATTCACCCACTGAGAAGAAAATGTACCTGCTGTAAAATGTTGAAGCAGCTTATAGGTCAGAGGAAAACTGCTGCTAACTCAACTCTGAACTGCTGGGTTTTCCTTGGGGATAAGCAGGCTGTGTGTATGTGAAATCACCATTGCTGAGATTATTTCCAATTACATTTTTAAAGGACTCGTGTGTGTGTGTGTGTGTATGTTAGGATGCTGAAGTCCATGCAAGACAATAGTTTCTTTTAAAACTAGATTTAGAAATACCCCTAAATTCTTAATCTATTTTCAATATCTGTGCCTTTTTTCAAGAGAAGGGATTGTCACTTACATATTACAATGGGTCCTTGTTATCTGCTGAGGTTTGGTTCCAGGACCCTCCGTGGATAACAAAATCCATGGATGCTCAAGTCCCATTATATACAATGGCATGAAAACACTATTTTGGAGTTTTAAGGGAGAAGAAGTGCTTTAAAAAGGAGCTGGCCCATTTTACATTGGCAAAAAGAGGTGTGTTGAAGGCTGCATGAAAGCCCAGCCTTTAGATGAGAAAAATGGAAAGTGTGCCATGAAAACACTATTTTGGAGTTTTAAGGGAGAAGAAGTGCCTTTAAAAAGTAGTTTGATTTATCAACTACTTTTTAAAAAAGGGTGCAGCATTGCTGGCCCGTTTTACACGGGCAAAAAAAGGCGCTTTTAGGGCTAAAAAGCCCGCATTTAGGGTTAGGGAGGGCATAGCCTTTACACCCTCCCTAAGCCTAAAACGCATGGACGCCGCCATTTAAAGATGGCGGCGTCTACACGGTGGCGCCATACAAGCGTCATCACGTGCGCAGAGTTTTGACGCGCTGCGCACGTTTTGACGCTCTGGCGGCGCGGGAGGGCGCCAATCGCGCCCTTCCCGCGCCGCAAAAAAAGAGCTCGATCCCGGAGCTCTTTTTTGCGGCGGGTCGTTGCGGCGGGATGAGGCCTCTGGGGCTGCCCGTGTGGCAGCCTAGGCCTCATCTCGCCGCTAGAAGGGGCGAGTTTGGACCGCCCCTTTTAGCCAATGTAAAAAGCACCCCTATTGCATCTAAAGGCTAAGGTGTAGTTGAACGGTTAAATGGGGCTCTGTATCTTTAAAGCGCCCATTTAAAGGCAGCGATACAAGTGCGGAGGGAGGGAAGGTGCCAAGACAAGAAGAGACCTTCAGAGCCCGGCCAGAGTGCGCCTGCACCTTCCTTCACCTCCTCCCTTTGGTTGAGAGAGTGTGACTTCTAGGGAGACAGCAGGGCACTGGAGGCGCTCAGCCAGACCAGGGCAAGCTGGCAAGAGGAGGAGGAGAAGGGGAGGGACCTGGAGCACCTCCGCTGCCCTGCTTCCCTGCAAGTCACACTCTCTCAGCCAAAGGGGGGAGGAGAAGGCAGGGCCAGGCACACTCTGGCCAGGCTCCAGGGCTCTCTCCTGGCTGCCTTCCTCCTCCCTTTGGCTGAGAGAGTGTGACTTGCAGGGAGGCAGGGCAGCAGAGGGGCCCCATGTCCCTCTCCTCCTCCTCCTCCTCCTCCTCCTGTTTCCAGCTTGCCCTGGCCTAGCATCAGGAGGACCTGGAGCACCACCGCTGCCCTTCCTCCCTGCAAGTCACACTCTCTCAGCCAAAGGGAGGAGGAAGGCAGCGGGGAGGGAGGGAGGGAAGGAGCCAGGAAGAGACCCCCAGAGCCTGGCCAGAGCACGCCTGGCCCTCCTGCTTCCTCTTCAAAAAGAAGGCTGGAAAAGTAGGACGTGTCCTGTCAAAGGAGGACGTGCCTGGTCAACTTGGAAAAGGGGGGCCTCTGCTCAAGAATGGAGGACATATGGGAATCCCTCCTGGACAGAGGGCTGAAACCTCAAGACAACTCAATATAATGCTCTGACAGAACACAGACTACAACTCCCATGAGCCTTTGCTACCATTTCCCAAGATGCCTTAATTTGCAACAGAAAGCCGACCAGTATGTTCACATGTGATGAATTCTTTCGTATTGACTCTGCATTTTCTTTTTGTGTAGATGCTCTCTTGTTTTGTGTGTGATGAGCTTGTGCGTAATCATGTGCATTTCCGAACTGACCTCACTTTCTCCCTCTTTCGGAATGGTCCTGTACTCCCCCATGTGATAAGCTCCGACTGTATGGTGTACCTGCGCAATTGCGCAATTCGCAGCCAGCAAGGGAAAAAAATGTTTAAAGCGCGGCTAAAAGCCACGTTCCTTGCCGCCCATGTAGCTGCTCCACCTGTGTTTGTAGCGTTTTGACAGCTTCCCATGTAGTTGCTGAGCCACAGAAAAAACCTCAGTCTAGCTGCCCTGTACTTTTTAAATGCACACCTGGGGCTTGCTGTCTAGCTGCTAAGCATTAAGGAAAGTGCAACTTCATGTCACACTTTCTTGCCAATGTAAAAAGCCCCATTATAATCTTTTACTAACTGGTATATGTTTTTGTGTTAGTTTTCTGCAATGTGGTAACCCTTCCTTTGATTCTTCTAAGACACACAGAGAGATATACACATATTCCTGCCCGTGTGATTCTCCTTGTGCCTTATATTATCATAAATCCATAGTAACATCTTGGCTATGGAATGAGATGTAGTAAGGCAATGGAAGAAAAATATAACATGTCCATACATTTCAAAGCAATGCAAAACCTCAATTTTGACAGTGTTTGGAGCTCTTTCACACACACAATTACAATACTCTGATTCCACTTGAACTGCCATGGTTCTGTCCTATGGAATCCTGAGATTTGCAGTTTAGGGAGAAGACTTCTCAAGCTGAGAGCTCTAGTACCTCACCATACTACAAACCCAGTGGAATGTCATGCTATACTAGTGTAGTGAGAAAGAGCTCAAGTTGCAGCTTTTGTATTGCTATTCTGCAATAAATTGTGTACAGTATTTACTTAACAAACAATGTATGAGCCTTATCGCGTGAGAAAACAAAGCAGAAAAAGAGTTGTAGAGTAGCAGCTTTCTCCATGCCTTACCACATGATGTCATAATGCTTTAGTTCTCTTCCCATGGGATACAGTTGTAAAAACATCTTCTTTTTTAGCTGGAAAAATCCATTCAACAAAAGACACACACTTACAACTGTCTCCTATGGGCAGAGACCTGTAGAGCTACAAACATGCAGTAAAGCATGGAGAAAGCCACTACTCTCCAGCAGTATTTCTGCTTTGTTCTCTCAGGTCTCTTTCACACTACACAATTGTAGCACTTTGATACCATCCTAACTGCTATGGCTGCATTCCACAGAATCACATGGGATTTGTAGTTTGATGAAACTCTAGAGCTTTCTGCTTGAAAATTCTAAATACCTCACAAAATGACAAATTCCAGAATTACATAGAGTACAACCATGTCAGGAAACCCAATGATAGGGTAGCCTTAGAATTGCCATATGTGGGAAATGACTTGAAGGCATACAACAATGACAACAACAACTTCAGACATACTCTGCAGGGAGTTAAAGCCACTTCCCATGATCAGATATTTTTCAGAGGCATACAAATGCTAACTGTCTTGAGATTATGGACTCTGTAGTTCATTATTTCTGGAAAGTGCCAAGTTGGGGAAGGCTATCCCAAAGCATGCTATCAACCTAGCTGAACAATTAAAGTTTGACAATGATCAATTGCATAGTTTTCTTCTTTCTATCTCCCTCCCTCCCAGGAACAATCTCGCTGCCTACTCACTTTTCAAACACTGCAGTTGAAAACCTACTTCAGTGAGACCAAGTGCAAATTTACAGTCACAGAGTGATGCAACGATTAAGCAGCAACACA